>CM057341.1:768562092-770042092 GCA_030015575.1 Agapanthus africanus
TTTATTTTGAGCTATTCAATCCTCGGTGATGGAGCTCCTTTTCGGGTCTCCGTCAGATATTGTCTTCCGTTGATCTCCCAGTGGATTTTGGCAGTGATCTTCTGTTGCGTGTGGATCTCAATGGGTTATGATGAGATTGGTGATTTGAGGAGTTTAGCGCCGAGTACCTGCAAAGAAGTCCCGGGATGATTTGGTACCACCGAGGACCCTCCAACGATCAAGTTAGTGCTAGATCCGAGCAGAGTAACGGCTAAGTGGGATAAAAATGGCTTACTTGACCCTTCGGTGATGGGGGTTTATATAGTGGCGACAGCACGCAGCAACAGGCGCGAGAATCTCGCCGGCAGTTACGCTCCCGACGTCACGCCCGTGTAAAGAGCAGATTGGCCATTAATGGGGATCGCGATGGCATGGAACGTGGGACGTTGCTGGCGGAAAATCTGCGCATGGCGAGATTTGCGGAGCGGCGGTTACGTCTGTGAGTGGTGGAATTGGTCGGTCGGAGGGACCGAGGAAGATGGCCTCGGTTGGGGAGCTCGGAGACGAGCAGGGGGGCCGAGGAGTCCCTCAGTCCTGTGGCAGCTCGGGGCGAGCTGAGGGGCCGAGGAGGCCAATTTGCAGGGGATCTGAGGAGGGCCAGCTTGTGCTTGCGGGTCGGGTGCAGGGGTGGCCTGGTCGGTCCCTGTGGGCCCTTTCTTCTAAGTTCTGGGACACGTCATCTGCCACGTGTCCTGATCTCGCATCGCCAATATTGAGCATCATCACTCGGTCATTTTGGAGTTATTTAATTCATTCATACCTTTAACAATATTAAGAAACTAACATTTTCGTACAATATTGCTACTTCAAGGGGGGTTTATGGTATTTTTAAAGTTCAATGAAGTGGTCTCAAAATCCCTGCAAGTTCGATGATGCTTTATAAAATTTACCCTTTTTCCTTTTTATTTTTATGATACACTTGCCAAGTTGAGTTCTTATGCCGAAGGGAGATATGAGATTTTTTGTACTCATCTTTTTTCGGTGGATGAACAGCCAAGTGCTCATCAAGGATTTGACTATCCTAGCTCCTCATGGTTCGCCAAACACCGATGCAATCGATCCTGGTATGATGATTAAAACATTAGAAAGTTAATTTATCTGGTATTATCTCAGCATTTTTATTTCTGATAGATAAAGGCTAAAGCTTGCAAGATTCAAATGAAAGAGTTATTCTTGCTGAAATACTGACTGCATCCTATCTCAGACTCTTCAGACAATGTCTGCATCGAGGACTGCTACATCAACACCGGCGACGACCTGATCGTCATAAAATCTGGCTGGGACGAGTACGGCATCTCCTTCGCGCGCCCGAGCTCCAACATCACCATCCGCCGCATCACCGGCGAGACCCATTCCAGCGCCGCCCTTGCCTTCGGCAGCGAAATGTCTGGCGGCATCAATAACATCCACGCTGAAGACATCCACGTCTTCAACTCAAAACACGGGATCAGAATAAAAACGTCACCAGGGCGAGGGGGGTATGTGCGGAATGTACACATTTCCAAAGTTTTCATGTACAACGTCAGTATGGCGATACGGATCCAGGGCCAGTACGGGGAGCACCCGGACAAAAATTATGACCCAAAAGCTATGCCTGCCATAAGTAGGGTTACGATTAAAGATGTCGTCGGTGATAATATCAGGGTTGCGGGGGTTCTTGAAGGGATTGATGGAGATGAGTTTAGTGACATTTGTCTGTCGAACATTGTTTTGAATGTGAAAAAGAAGAAGCGGGCGTGGAAGTGTTCTTATATCAAGGGCTATTCGAATTTGGTGTTTCCGGAATTGTGCGAGAATTTTCAGGAAATAGCAAAGGATTCTTCATCATTGTGTTATGTGGATGATGATTTGAGACCTGAAGAAGGTAAAGGATTGGAATTGTGGGAGCCTGAGGCTGGGGTTTCTACAGATATATGAGTGAAGAAACATGTGTGTATTTATATTTTTTCTGGATATATATTGCGTTTGAACAATTTTGAGGACTGGCAAGAGCTTGTTTTGATTGCTGTGTATTCTTATAAAAACAAGCAAATGAAAGATAGCAAGGCTCTTATCATTTCTGAACTCGTTACAATAAATATATTAGCATAAAAATGTTTGGTATTTATGAAATGAATGGTATCAAATCTTAGTCTGGCAAGCACCTGTTGCATTTATAAAGTTCAGTAATGCTAATTTCTGAACTAAAAATATGGTATTTTAGTGAAAATATAGCGATACTTACAGGTATTTCTGTTGATATTTTCCCTTCATGAAATTAGTATGTGAAGGAAACTACCTAAAATTCCAGATAAACCTGGGGGAGACCAGAGAAAAACAGACCGAAACAGAGAAAAACATCAAAAAGCATTGGAAGTAACAGCAGTATAATTTCACAGGAACATGCAAAAAATTGCAGGATATCATTTCGAACAACCCAACCCAACGGTTCAATTCGGTAGAATTACATTATTATCACAAAGATTACTTTGTTTCCAGATTTTAAAATAAGTAATACAATCACTTGAGTATGTCATAAGCAGCGATATTCTGGTGTTCACATTCGGGACTAAGGAGCGGAACGAGCAAGGCGGTAGTTGAGCTCACTGAAATTGCACCACAAGATGCCCATCGGAGACTTCTTGGAGTGGTAATTCTTGGACCTATAATTTGAAGGGAGGGGGGGGGGGGTGGGGGGTGAGGGGGATTAACATCGATCAATACTTGAATTTATAAACTAGAAATGTATGTTTAAGTAAAAACGGTAATAACAATCGGTATTTGATAGTTGATGCTTCAACTTTAACTAACTATGATTAATTGCCGATAAAAGGCATTCATTTGAATTTCATCCTTTTGCTAAAACATCTCAGGAAATTTCGGTAAAGGTGAATAGCATTTTACATAAACAAATATACTGCAAAGACTGATAACATGAACGATCAAGTGTATAATGTATTGCCTATTGACATTCTGAAGTTAGCATCAAATCGTGGTTATCAAGGATTAATTTCCAGCGAAAAGTAGGATGGAAGTTATCAAGGATAATTGCGAGCGAAAAGTAGGATGGAAACAAAGGGAAAGTATGTTAAAAATGCATAAAGAAATACCCTGCAGAAAAAACAGTTTTCCCAATGAATTCTATGATACAAAATTAAGAGTCATCTTTGTTGGAGAAGTATCATTAAATATGGCACAAGCAATTTCTCTCGTTAAACAATTTCCATTGAAGCGACTTCCTCTATGAATCCTTCCCAAGTTTAAACTCAATATCGATATTCCGCAGTACACATCACAAATTCTTGTTGAAATGCATTCAATCTCAATCACCACTAGTACTTATTTCCTCTCTCAATAAATAGGAGAAGTTTTGTTTTCTTGGGTTTTTATTTCCCTTGTAAGGTAGCAAGTTTTTTTTTATAAAGAAATTGATGGAAATCATGCCTCTAATAAATCTCTTAGTCATACACATCATTGTCATCAATCACTTGCTTCACGAATCGTGATCAAGGTTACATGGACACATATACGGGAACACGGATATGACACGATGCGATACAGCGACACGGAAAAATCCCAAAATATAGGATACGGAAACACGGCTATATATATAATCTTATAGGGATAAATAAGATATCAAATTACTATGACAATATTAAATAAGGAAAACATTAGCAAGCCTCACATGCTACAAGCAAATAACATACTAAAAATATGTTTATACGCATATGACACGCATTGAAAACACACTATACATATATGACATATATACAACCTGATACGCGTAATGCAAGATCTTGCAAGTGTCGGTGTCCGATACGTGTCGGACATGGATACAGCAACCCGTTGGAAATATTTGTGCAACCTAGATCGTGATTTACTGACGCTTAGAAGATCTTCCCTAAAATCTAAACTTGTACTTAATCACCATAAAAACTCCAGCCAAATAGCCTTTATCCTAATTGACCTAAAGTCGAGGAAATCCTTTAAATGATATTAAAATAAAACCAAATTTCACTACATTACAAGATTACCTTCAATGCCCGCATAGGTATTACTCGATTTTATATTTTTTGGGGGGGTTTCTTTTTGGGGCGGCGCACGGGATGGCGGTGGTGGTGGTGTTACATCGGATGATTTCCCAAGCACCAAAAAATGCAGCTCTTCATATCCATTGTATAGAAGCAATTCTGTAAAACACGTATTCGTTTTCTATTTGGTTGGTCAATACACGTATTCGTTTTCTATTTGGTTGGTCAATACATAACGCATAAACAAATTGTACGCTGAATAATCGGATTCTGCAGGATTATGCAGAAATACATGTTTAGCATATATAATATAGATATATCTTTTGGAAATAAAATGATTGAAGAAGGTATGTTGATCGAGAGAAGAAAAGAACTAGACCTTTGGTTTGAATATCAGATGGGCTATTCCTATCATATAGACGCCTAATTAAATGATCTTTTCCTCCATTAATTAAAAAACTTGTAATAGCCAATTAATTAGCCTTTCAAACTTTGTTTTACAACACTATATAGAAGTATCCACTAGTATAATCCACACTCAATATACTATACAATTATTTTCCTCGACCCTCGCAATAACTCTGAGGTTTTTGGTGCAAAAGCAACAGCTTTGTGATTGTATTAAACCCACTGAAGGTTCAAATCCATCCAAGCTCCTGTTCTAAGCTTTAGTGCACTAGCATAGACTTTAAAAACACTGAAATTTCACTTCTAAGACCATGCCTTTGCCAAAAAAAAATTCGAGTCTTATACCAAAAAAAACACAATATCATACGGGAATTCAAGTTTTTCCAAATTTATAATGTTTTAAATAATCAGACATGAAGTGTATAGAATAATGCATCAATATCTGCTGCTGAACTTCTGTTGGGCATTTCGTCAAACACCTGTGGCTCAAAAAAGTTCTGGTTTTTCCACAGACTCCAACATCAAAATCATCGATTTTTAAGAAAAGGATATGGATTCAATCCATCAACAAAGCAAGTGAAAGATAGTTGTATAGAGAGAGAGACACAGAGAGAGAGGAGGGACCGGACAGTAGTGGAGCCTGACCCAGAAGGCGAGGCCGCCGCCGACGGTGAAGATGCCAGCGGTGTGCCGTATCAGCCTCGAGCAGGGCTTGCAATCTGATCTCATCAGTTCCCCTTCTGAGTACCCCAACGCTTGCCTCAGCGCCATTGCGCTCTCTCTCGCTCGCTCATAACTTTTTTCTGATCTTTACCCTATACAGGGAATTTTTTTTCAATATGTCGGCCGAGTACACCAAGAAAAATAAAAGAAATAAATAGAAGTGTGGATCCTTCCATGCTATTCAAGACTGTCCTAAACTCTTCCCTCTCATACGGGAATTTGGAACCCGTGCTATTTTCTTCTCTGCTATTATGGTGCTCTGGGAGCATCTGACCGCACATCATATATCCAAAGCACATGAAAAACGCCAACACCAAATCTTCCTATTTTACATTGTTTGGCGGCCGATCGTCACCGTTGATTTTAAGATAAAAAACTTTGGGTCGTTGATCTTAATAACAGGGAATAAGAGAAGATGAAAATAGGAGGGACTGTCCGGATGTATTACACTCGGCATACTGAATAATTCCTCCTTTATACAACAACAACAACAACAACAACTGAGCCTTTTATCCCAAGCATATAGGGTAGGCTACATGAACCAACATGAGAATCACGCCGGGTCCAGCACATGAATCCTCTGTCTCCACTCACTTCTATCGAACAATATACTTTCATTGAGTCCTTTGGCAACCATATCGTTTCGTATCACCTCCATCCATGTTTTCTTCGGTCTCCCTTTTGCCTTTTTGCCATTACCCATATCGAGAGTATCTATTCGTCGAACCGGTGCTTCCATAGGTCTGCGTCGCACATGACCAAACCATCTAAGCCGGTTTTCCCGCATCTTCTCCTCCACGGGTGCCACACCAACTTTTGCACGAATATCCTCATTTCGCACCTTGTCTTTTCTAGTGTTACCGCACATCCAACAAAGCATGCGCATCTCCGCTACGTGCATCTTCTGTGTATGATTCCTCCTTTATAAGTACTTAAAATGCTTGATTCCCAAAAAGCACCGCTCAGTCACAAGAAAATTGCCAAACTCTTTCAAAATCACAAAAAACTACCCTTTTTTGAAAGTTTCTTGCAATTATTGGACACCCTGTTTATGGCAGTTTTTCGTAATTTTCCTAAGTTTTGTTTTAGTTTTATATAGTTTTTGAAAGTTTTCGGATAATTTTTTTCCTCTTCTTATATCAATCATTTTGATGACTGAGTTTGTGAAAAGCCAAAACTTTTTTTGAGCTACAGGTGTTTGACAGAATGCCCAACTGAAGTTTAGCACCAGAAATTGGTGCATTCTTCGATATACTATATTTTATGCTAATTTAGCCATTCCAATATCGATGTTTCATGGCTTCATAGCTCTGATACAATCTTAAAGTCCTTGTCCTTGCACCAAAATAACAAAAGCGAAATTTTTACTGTTGGAGTTTTGCAAATGCTTTAAAGAGACTAGATTATGGCACAGGCGACGCATGTGATTTTTTTTCTTTCAGCTGTCTGAGATAACAATCGTGAATTCTATTTTGGCTTTAGTTCTGGTAAAGTCCCAATCTTTCAACATGTTTCAGGTAAACGTTAATCAGTTTGTTGTTACCTTGTATATTAGGAATTATGTATTCTTAAATTTAAATTATCAAGAAACCAAGAGTTAAAATTAAAATAGATATGAGAAATTTATATGGCATGTGTAAATGATAAAAATTAAAATTGAATTTCAACATCAGGTAGCTTAAAATTACTTATCCTCGAACATGCCTTGATCAAAACTTGTCAAAGACATGTCTGTGCAATTATGAATCCTAACATAGTTTATGTGCAATAAAAAAATAATAATGTCGGAGATCCATATAGGTATATACACCTCATTATTATAAATCTTAATCTGTGGAAGATTTGTTCATGGGGAAAAAAACTTACCTTTCGCCTCAAAGTTCTAATCCACGAGACCATCACGGTCTTATATCCTTTGGGTGCACTTGGTATATGGATTAAAAGATTACTGGGAATTCTCATATTCATGTTTTCAGAAATGTGATGATCGAGCATCTAACGACAAGGAATCTTGTATTAACGTGTTTGGTATAGTATATATTAATCATCACCGGTAATAAATGTACGTGCAACCGTCGCCTGACGTGGCGTCGGGCGGTCTACGGACGACTGGCAGCAAGCATGCGGGCAGCGTGCTGGCTGCCGACGCTTGATGGGTGGCCGGGCGGCGGTACGTGGCGAGCTGATGATCATCAAACACAAGTATCGCAGTAAAACAAGGACCAATGATACTATATATTCACCATGCGGATGATTAGAAATGGAAACTTCATCTTCATTTCACACGATGCAGATAATAAACGGGCCAATTACCCGCCATAAATCCCACTATTTATTTCACTCGGTAATTTTACAGAAATGCTGCTCGCATTGAGGACACTCTTATGATATATTAAATTTTGTTTTTCTTGAAGATCTTTTGACGGGGTTCCTTGATTTATGGCCTATTTATTTTTATCTTTTTGGATGCAACCCCCCCTTGGGGAATCGAACCGGTGACCTCTCGCTTTGGAGAAGAAATTCTTACCACATGAGCTAACCCAATTTGTTTTTAAGGCCTATTTAGATAAAAGCTATTTGGTTTGGGTTTATATGGTAATAAAGTTTTTTTTTTAATGCTGGACTTCTTAGTGTCAATGTATTGAGATAAAGCGAGTATTTGATCATGTTGATGCGCATGATTGAGAGATATATGATTACCTTAAGATCATGATTTATATTTCAATTTATAACATGGAAAAAGAAATACACAAACAACATACAAGATTGGAAACTTAGTACCATGCAAAGAATTTTATCTCTCTTTTCTATTATTTTTTTCCCCTAGTGGAGGGAGAAAAAAGAAGTGCTCGTGGTGATTGGGACTGAACGCACTTAAACAACGCACATTGGTGATGACTACCGTGGAATATGGTTATTGAGGTTAAATTGAGGAAGTTAAAATGAGAGAATTTTTGTTTGTGCGATAAATTGAATGCTATGTTTCCAGGCAAGACGACTCCTGATTTTTGAGTTGTACATATTCAAGAGTGATTGGGACTGAACGCACTTAAACAAGGTTTCCCTGTACCTGGTCTATCCGCTCACCTTTCCTAACCAGATGAAGCGAGTAGCCAGGGGATATGGAAATGAGTCCAGATATCGGAAAGCTCGTCTAACCGATTCAACATCGAGAACACATCGCGAGTATTCTCGATGCACATCTTGGGGGCCTTTTTTGCCACCCGGCGACGAAGAACAAAGGCATCACCACCCCTTGGGGGCGATCCCGACGCGGAGGAAAAAGAACTTTCTCGGCTATCGGAAGCCGAGGAAGAGGAAGATGACCCACTTTGCTCGGCTTCAGAGGCTGAAGCCTGATTGCCCGACTCGATCCTAACTACATCAACAGAAGTATCAGAGGAAGATATCTAACCCGATTCAAGGAAAAAGTGGCTGGGGATGAAATTGGGCTGAGGATCCGACCTAATGGATCAAGCGCCGAGCAATTATGAGATGACAGGAGGCAAATGAAGTAAATGTGCTTCCTAGGAAAAGGCCTCCCCTATTTATACACTCAGTGAAAGCCATTCGACGGCCCAAATTCGCTTTCACCAAAACGAAGTGTCGCGCCTCACGGCCCCGATGACGCCACGCTGCAACCAACCACTAGATGTCTCCCCCTCACACGGATCAAGCTGGCGGAAGCGACAACTCGCGATCCACCACCCATTTGTGGTCATGTGGCGCGAAGATCGATGGCTTAAGCAAGCGAAGCGACGTCTCTTTTATAGCGGCGCCATTTCGCTAATCCGCTGACGTCATCGTGGATACGCATGAAAATTAAGGTGTTCCGTGAAATGCCTCGTGGATCCGGAAATTGAAGAGACACGACCACAAAAAGCCTCATTGTTCTCAGACAAACCCACTGTGAAGAATCCTCGGCGTCAAGCTTGAACGTGGAGACTGAGCTGACCACTCTCGACCTGACCTATAAATAGGTTGGAACGAGAGTGGGGGGCTAATGATGATACTCCTAAGATGGAATTTCCCAGATCACGGCACGTAGCAGCCGACATGTCGTTCACGTAAACCCGTTAAGGTTCCTGGAGACTGCGGAGCTGGAATAAGTACGCTACTTTAGGGACATTTCTCGATGCCTCGTCTCCGAGGTTGCATCCGAATCTTCGAAGACCTTTCCAGAGTACATTCCCTATTCGCCTAAGGGCCAGCCAACAGCTCGTCTCCGAGCTATCCTCAACCTCCACGCTCGTCCCCGAGCTATCACAGAGTTGAGCTTCCTCAGCCCCTTCGCTCGTCTCCGAGCTATCATGGAGCTAAGACTTCTCAGCTCACTTGCTCGTTTTCCGAGCTATCCTGTATCTGAGATTTCTCAGTGTTCCTGTTTGGCCGGGTGCATAGAGCCCGAGCGTCCTCGTTACGGCTCCATGTATCTCGCTACGACAAGATCTCTGCCACTCCACGTCTGGCATCCCACGCTAGCGTATGTCGCCATTAATGGACGCATCCCGCCATCAACGCGAACGTGACGTAAGGACGTAACAGACGACGAAAATCTCGTATCGGTTCGCTCCATGCGACCGCTATATAAACCACTCTTCCTGACGACTCAGGTATCTCGAACCCATTTGCATACACCACTATTATACCATAATATTCCTCGGTACTTGACCGTCGGTGGTTTCCCACCACGGGACTTCTCTTACAGGTAGCTCAGGGTCTACAACAACCAACAACCTATTGAGATCCACACGCTCAACTCTCAGCTCAAATCTCAACCGTTCAGCACCGTTGGCAGCAACATCGACGGAGGATAACTCTTGAGGGATATTCCGACCTCCATCGCTAGGTTTCAGCAGTTAGTATCTATTATCTACTTGCTTAGTATCTATTACCTACTTGCTTACGATACTGCAGATGAGATAATGTGGTAAGTTTATGTGCTCTTGGTTTCAGTCAGATTGGATTTTTAAAAAAAATTCATTTGAAACTTTTATGGCGTTATTGAAGAAGTCATTATGTTGTGATTTTTCTAGGGATGTTCTTCATAACAAATTGGATAACGTGGGCCAGGTTCTTTCCCTCTCAGTCCCTTTTTTTTCCATGATAGTTTACTCGTATTTTTGCATGGGCAATGGTTTTGTTTTTTTAGAATGTTATATATCACAGACAAATTTCAATGGTTTTTTCAGAATTTTAGTTAAAATAGTAGAAATTGTTGAGCATTCTTTTTAAATTTAATGGATAGCTAAATTTTTTTAATGTTTTCCCGTCGCATGAGACTATTTCTTGCCACGTGTCATGCTGCGAATCAAATTGGGGTTAAAATAGTAGAAGAATTGGATCGACCGGTATCTTTATCATTTATAAATTAAATGTTCACTCTATAAATTTTCGCATGTCAAAGTTTTCTTGAATGCTGTTCTCAAAAAAATGATTTTTTTCCTTAAAATCTGTATATAACAGGTGCTTGATGGCGAACAAAAAGAGTTGGAAGTAACTAGTAACATAACAGGCAGCAGCACATCGAATCCAAAGCCGAGCCCATCAAAGACCTTGGACTTCATAAATCGCTGTTTGCGTGCATCAGATGCTTAACCTGATGCCGAAAGATGAAAATTTTGAGACACAAATCTATTTTATTTTCATGTCTTTGTTTCTTTTTTGTAGCCTGTCAGATCCTGCAGAGATTTGCGACATGGTAATGGTTGATGTAAAGGGTTCAGAAACCACTGCAACAATCTAAAGAGATTTGCAAGATATGATTTAAGATACAACTTCTGTTTCCAAAATTCAAATATTCAGGCTTCAATCTTTATATGTTTGGACGGTGGTAATTTCGTATAACTATCATCTACCATCATTTTTCGGGAGGAATTATTTGGAGCACCAGGTGTAATACTAAAATTGAGAAATTTATGAGTAATACAAAATAACAAAAATATAAGAATTCAATATTTTTGTTTCTTTTTGGGCACATCTGTTTTTGGACTTTTGAGCATGAGAGAATGTGTAATGAAGGGTGGGAGGAGAAAGAGAGTTGTTGATTTTTCATATTCTTATTTTTGTCTTTAAAGATGGATAAGATGGACGTCTTCAATTTTTAACTTTGGCTGTTCGAATTTTGTCATTTTTTCAATGGCTAAAATATGAGTAGGATTTATTTCCAAAGATCGCCATAGGATTGTAGCGTCTCTCTCTCTCCCCCTCCCCCCCCCCACACACACATACATATATATATATATATATATATATATATATATATATAAACATATTCTATAGGGCGGGTTCGTGTATTTAAAAACGTGAACCTGAATGAGAGCCGTTGAATCTTGTGTTTTTAATCAACGGTTAAAATTAATTCAGCTTAATAAATTGTTAATAAATAGAAGTTAAATATTCTACTCCTATATTTTAGAAAAATAACCAATTGAAACATCAAATTCCCTACACAATAGTTGGAAGTAAAATATTTACTTTTCATTTATTAACGATTTATTAAGCTGAATTAATTTTAACCGTTGATTAAAAACACAAGATCCAATGGCTCTCATTCAGGTTCGTGTTTTTAAAAGCACGAACATGCCCTATAGGATGTGTGCGTGTATGTGAGGAAAGTATTTAAGAGGTGGCAACTCATTCATAAACTCATTCATATAAATGAGGTGTCCCTTCAAAATTTTACCTTACACCATATTTCTCACGATTGGCACTATTCAACTTGTTCTCCATGGTGTAAATCATAGATCTACTAAATTTCATATGTTTTCGATAAACTTATCATCACATCGGATAGTTGCAAAATTAACGGTTTTCTGATAATGCAATGTTTTATAAAGCCAAATCGATTGGCAAATGTTACCGAAATCACATGAAACTTTGTGTGCCTATGTTTTACATCATGAAGAACAAGATGAACGATGTCGATATATACTATCTCTCTCTCTCTCCTCCCTCTGATAATGCTCGTAAGTGGGAATTCCCCAGATCACTACATGTGGAGAATGACGTGTCATCTACGAAAGCCCACTAGATTCCTGAGGTTGTAGAGCCGGAATAAGTATGATGCATGGGGGACATTTTTCGGCACCTCGCCTCCAAAATTGCGCTCGACCTTTCAGATAACCTCCTCGGAGCACATTTCCCTTTCGGCTGACCGTCAGCCAATAGTCCGTCTTCGAGCTATCCTATAGCTGAGACTCCTCAGCCATTTTGCTCGTCTCCAAACAATTATATATTTGAGATTTCTCAGCATCCCTATTTGGTCGGGAGCACGGAGCCCAAGCACCCCCATAACGGCTCTGTGTATCTCGCCACGACGAGATCTCCGCCGCTTCACATTCCGCATCTCACGCTAGCATATCTCGCCATTAATAGACATATCCTGCCATCAACGCGAAAGTGACGCAAGGGCATAACAGACGGCGAGAATCTCGCATTGGCTCACTCTATGTGACCGCTATATTATAACATTTTGAAAATTTAGAAATAAATAAAATTAATTAATTAAATAATAAAATGTTAAATTAAAAAGTTTTAAAACCAAATAAGACAATTTCATAAGATGTATGTAAAACAAGTTAAATTAAAATTTTAGTATGCGACATAAATAAATTATAAGGGTTTTAATGTGAATTTTAGCTTAATTTTAATAAAAAGGGTGTTTTATAATAACATAAGTTGTGAAGGGTTTTTATGTAAAGTAGGAAAATTGTGCAAACATGGAATTTTGAGGGTGTAAGTGGAAAAGAGGGTTAGATAATGTTTAACTCAGAATTATATCATAAATAAAACAATTTGGAGTGATAAAATCTTGACACCACCTCCTTTCATGCACACACCCACACCACATCTCCTCCTTGCATGAGGATGGCACCCTTTGGCTTTTGACACCTCCTCCTTCACCTTATCCTTCCCTTTTTATCACATATCTCATGTGTCCAGATCATTCATCTAGTTAAAATCTAAAAATTTAAAAGATAGAAAAAGAAAACAAAGAAGAACCAAAGAAAAGAGAAGAGATGAGCTAAGTCTAGGATTTTCCTCACTATCAAGCTAAGATAAGGAGCTTGTGCATCTTGGAGGGTGTTCTACCAGCAAGTTACTTGTAGATAAATCCTTAATCACAGTAGAAATTTAATTATGTTGGTAGTTTAACTTTGAAATAAAAAATTGCTTCAAATATCGTATTTTAGTCAAAACTAGACTCTGTTTAAATCTGCTTTAATTTAGAGAAAAATTAACTGAAATAAACAAGGTTTAAATGATGTATGTTGAACCTAGAACAAACCATAGGAACACGAACCAGAGGGCTCGGATTTGGGCCGGCGTCGCCGGATTTTTAAATAGGTTTAGTGTTTTGGTTTATTGGGTAGGTATCTGTGTAGAATTTTGGTTAATTTGGTATTGTTTAATCAATTCAGTTTAACTGTATATAAAATTTGAAAGCTAATATCGGAAAAGGTATCTAAAAATCTAAAATACGACATGGTTAAAACGTATCGCGGTCTGTTTTCTGTCGCGATACAGGGTTGGATTAAATTTCAGGAAGGTTAAGTGATAGATCGTTGCAATAGTCGTGCGTAATGTAATTAGCACGTACAACTTGCGTTTTATTGATTTTTGACGTATCGAAATGTAGCCGTTTCCTTATACAAGTTAATTAAATGTTAGATTCAAGTGCGGGAACTTCAGAGGCCGCAAGGAAAGGAAAAGGATTGGCGATTTCTGAATAGTTTACGACGTATTCCGGTGAGTAGACTAAATATCTACCGGGGAATTTTGTAAAGATGGCATAATTTGTCCGTATTTTGTTAAATTGAAAGATTGACTTCATATGTAAAGTTAATAACTTGCATTCATATATATATACATCACTATGTTAATAGTTGTTAGAACACCGCACAATTATCGACGAGTTATGCCGCACGTGCGCATCTTTACATGTTACACTACACCTCGTCGATATTAACATGTCATTTTTACACTAAATAATTATCTTGTTAGATATGATTCTATCATACCTTAAACATCATTAACAGTAGTACCTTGCATACATAACATCATGTTTCGTATTTAAATGTTCGAAATTGATATACGAGAAATTATTGAGGATTTATGGTTTTGAGCTTTCTTATACTATTGCATAAATCTCTGGAATTTTCATGATTTATGTGACATGTCCATGTTCCCCTCCGAAAGACGGCCGCACAGGACTGCTGAAGTCCTGGCGCTGAGGTTCGGGGCAGATGCTATTTGGTTTTATCCGTCTATCTCTCCGAAGATACCAAGTTGATTTATGGCACCTTGTATCGGAGGTTTAGACGGATGCGGCCGATGTAGCAGACTTCGTCAGATTCCCCCTCAAGGTGAGGGGTTTTTGATTGTGGGGACGCTCTTCCCTGCAGGCGCAAGCCCCTGCAGTTAATTACGCTACCGCGTCGCGGTAACAATTTTCTCCTTCTCCAGAATTTCACTTCGTGTCGTGTGTGTTTGTTTTGTTTGTGGTTGCCCGTGGATTGTATACGGAGACTTAGTGATGCCGTCACCCGTAGGACGTGTTTTAGTCCAAATCCGTATTTAGTTAGATTTGGGTTTGGTGTTTTTAGTTTAAGGATGCATTAGTCGCGTTGCGGCTAAGATCAACTTAAACATTCGTCAAGGATACGTTAGTCCTATTTTAGACTAAGATCGACTTGACGTAGCGATTGATTTAATTATCTGGCCGTCGGGACTCGTCACCTCTCTAACGTCGTTGAGGGATTACAACGACAGGTGTCAGAGGAGTTCAGAGATGTACCCTTGCGCCAAAGTTGATTTGGAGTTTTATTATTTATTTGAATATCTAAGGACACGTTAACCGTATTTAGGGTTAAGATCAACTTAGACGGGACCATTTAGATCCAACAAAAGAGCGTTTGGGCCCTATTGTGCCAGTTTAGGGACGTGGTGGTCCATTATTAGTTTAGGGACGTTTCGGTCCGTCGCCAGTTTAAGGACGTAGTGGTCCATGTTCCAGTTTAGGGACGTGGTGGTCCGATATTAGTTTAGGGACGTTTCGGTCCGAAGTTAGTTTAGGGACGTTTCGGTCCGATATTAGTTTAGGGACGTTTCGGTCCGATATTAGTTTAGTGGTCGTTGAGACCCGTCACCTCTTTGACGTCGTTGAGAAATTACAGCGACAAATGTCAAAGGAGTTCGGAGATGTACCCTCGAACCGGTCGTGAATTGGTTTATGAGAGCCATTTAATTTAAGGACTTACAGCCAGGATTGGGTTAAGTCCAATTTTTTATTTATCTTAGGCTCTGCCTGACTGAAAGAATCAATCCGAACAGGGCTCTGCCCTTTTTTTTATTTTGCAATCTGATTTGGGCCAGGCCCTTTTAACTAATGAGTTGCAGAAAATCAAAAATTCTCCAAACAGGGCTTTGCCCTTTTATTATTGCAATTTAATTTGGGCCAGGCCCTTTTAACTAATGAGTTGCAGAAACTCAATAATTCTCCAAACAGGGCTTTGCCCTTTTATTATTGCAATTTAATTTGGGCCAGGCCCTTTTAACTAATGAGTTGCAGAAACTCAATAATTCTCCAAACAGGGCTTTGCCCTTTTATTATTGCAATTTAATTTGGGCCAGGCCCTTTTAACTAATGGGCTGCATTTATGCAGAACCCCAAGAAATTTTCAGGTTTAAGAACACAAGTGCATGGCACTTTTAATCCGAATTTGGATCAAAGGAAAACAAGTTCTTCTTCTTGTTTTCCCTGATTTTACAGAACCAAGGGTTCATATCAAGTGCAAGGCACTATTTTTCTTTTGTTTTATTTGTTAACTTTTTGATCTTTTTTTCTTCAGAAATTTTACCTTCTCTGTTTTTTGTTCTTGATTAATCTTCAAGAGCTCCTTCTTTTTTTTTCTTCAGAAGTTTTTCCTTCTCTTGATGATGATTGATTGATCATTTTGAATGAGGCTTGGGGTCTTATTTATAGTGCCCACAAATTTGTTGGATTTGTTAATAAAATCTTTCCTGAATAATTTTGGGAATTTTCCCACCATTGGATCTCTGATCCAAGGGTTCCTGTTTTACAGGAGAACAGAAAAGATTTGCTTAAATTTTCATTCAGTTGCTGCGCAACTCACCAGCGCGTGACACGTGTCGCGCATCCGTGCACTTGCGCAGTTGCAATTGCGCAACTGCGCAGACACGTGTCGCGCTGCCGTGCGCTTGCGCAGTTGCGATTGCGCAACTGCGCAGACACGTGTCGCGCTGCCGTGCGCTTGCGCAGACACGTGTCGCGCATCCGAGCGCTTGCGCAGTTGCTATTGCGCAACTGCGCAGACACGTGTCGCGCATCCGTGCGCTTGCGCAGACACGTGTCGCGCATCCGAGCGCTTGCGCAGTTGCGATTGCGCAACTGCGCAGACACGTGTCGCGTTGCCATGCATTTGCGCAGTTGAGTCTTAATTATGTTTTCTGAAGAGCCTTGCTCTGATGGGACGCACCGTCTCGGGCGTTACGCTGTCGAATCAGCTTCTGCCATGTGGCAAATTGCGCGCTGCGCACGGAAACCAAAGCATTGCGTCGAATTTTGAATTTTCAAAATTCAGTAGAGCCTTGCTCTGATTGGGGGAAACAGATGCCCCCCCACCGTTGCGCTCACGTGGCGCGCGCGTGAGTGCAGCGGTGGCAAGATCCTGACCGTCGGATCTAGGGGTCAAGTGAACAGGCGCAGGCGCCTATAAATAGGACCCTTGGTCCTTGGTAATTTTTTTACCATTCTCAAGAAATTGAATTTCAGAGCCTTGCTCTCACTTGAGAACTTCCAGAGCCTTGCTCTTGTGATTTCCTTAAGAACTTCCAAGTTCTAACTTCAGAACCATTATAGGTAAAATTAATTTAATTTAATTTAAATTAAATTTAATTAATCAGAGCCTTGCTCTTATAGATCTTTGATCTAAAGGAAACCCCTTTGGGGTTTCTTCAACAGAGCCTTGCTCTTATAGATCTTTGATCTAAAGGAAACCCCTTTGGGGTTTTTATTCACAGAGCCTTGCTCTCAAAATTTACAGAGACTCTGTTCTTAGGTTTTAACCCATGAACAGAGCCCTGCTTCATAGATCAACTAGAAAACTTTTTAAAAGTTTCCATGGATCTTTAAGATCCCAAAATTTTAATTCTTAGGAGTTATAAATTTTTTATTACTACTGCAGAGCTAGGCTCTTTTTAAGAAGTTTTATTCCTTTGAAACAGGAGTTTGACAAATGTCACTCTGTGGCAGAGCTTTGCTCTGAAGAGAGGAGATCTTCTCCTTGTCTCTAGGGGTCCCCCCAATGGGGATATTCTCTTGGGGGTCTTTTAATTAACTGACAGCCTCATCCAATGGTGGGATTGTCTTATCAAATGATGCGCCGTCATCTTGATTTTGTGGGTCCCCCTTTGGTCCCCTACCCACTGCATCACAGTGTGGAGCCAGATTTTTATTTATTATTATTTTTTTTATTATATGTATTATTTTTATTAAATGTTAAGCGTCAGGCCACTAATGATATATATATATATATATATTTTATGCAGGAAAGATGTCTGACGACTTGTCTTTTCCCTTCGTTCGCTCAGAAGGAGGGTTCCCACACGCACCAGTGGACTGGGTAGTGTTCGCCTTGATTAAAGATCAAGATCCTGAGTACAAGAGACTTCATCTATGGGGAAGGTGGTACAGCCAGATCATCCAAGGCCGCCGTAGTTTTAGTTCCGCCTCGCCTTCCGAACCTATAGTTACGATCCCCTATGCGGACAAACCCCGGGTGGAGTATGCCGTGGAGGTTAAAAATTGGAATTCAGACGACCTCCTCCAGCCTGCAATCGGCGCTATTCCGGTGCAGCCGCCGCCAGCCATAGATATCTTGGGAAGGCGAATCTGTCAGGGTGAAGCACGCCCTTGGGGACAGGCTTACAACATTGGATTGAATCCGCGACCGCTTGCTGGATACCTGCCATGGGCCCGGTACATTTTAGCGGCGAAAAGAGCTCACCTGACGAAGATTGGTTTATACTCCGCCGTCTACGTCTCGCTTTTCGAGTATCCTACTCCTCCAACGTGGTGGACAAAGGCCTTCATCGAACAATGGAATATCCCCACGCATACTTTCCTGACAGCGGATAGGGAAGTTTCCATTTCTCTAGAGGAGTTCGTTGAACTTTCGGGTTTACCGGCGAGGGGGGAGCATTACGAGGAGCTGCTTCCTCCTGACGAGTACGTCTTTGCCACCAAGCAGGTGGTACTCGACTTAACTCCGGAAAATGCCATCCAGCATCAGCATCCGGGCCTGGTGAAGGTGTTGGAGATTTACGAGGAGCTTCATTTGGAATTGGGCGACCGGGGCGTTAGTTTCGCGGATTTCATTGCTCGCTTTATTCGCCCGGAATTTTTATCGGAGCAAGGTGATAAGTTCGCTCAACTTGCTGACCCTTTTGGTTTCGGCCTGGACCGCCGACCTTCATCAGAAATTGATCAGCGAAGTTTTTACCTTCCCGGCACTGCTAGCGTCCCTTTCTCAGAGATCGCCGTTCCTGGCATGGATGAGGAGACCTTCTTCATCGGGTTCTTAGGTCTATGGCTGTGCAGCTTCGCGCTTCCCATGCACCCACGCCTTATGCGGTTTTCTGTCTTTTACCCGGCGCATCGAATGGTGGCCGGTCTGCAGTTATCAGTGGGGATCGCCGGGTTGGCTTACCTCTACAATGGACTTAGCGTAGCGGCGGACTCTAATGAACCTGGGGTACAGCCTGCTAACTTCCCGATGCACTACTTCACTTCTTGGATGGAGCTGCATGTTCGAGGAGTGTTCGGTGCCCATAAAACTCCTCCGTTCTTTGAGAGATTCAAACTTCCAAGAATCATGCGATTGGTCGGGGCTTCCATTGTGTTTGCATCTCCGCGGGAGTCCAGGGGGCTGCTTCTGCGTTCGCATCTAGTCGGGGCGAAGACCTCTTTTGTGGATAAGGTCATCACCACGGGTTCTGAGACCACTAATTCGGTGGTGCCGCTGCGTGATGACTTCAAAGGCGGTGTTTCCGTGTTGAAGGCTCGGGAAATCCTTCACCTTTATTCTATTCGGCCGGGCTATTTGATATTTAGGCAGAATGAAACGGCCCTCTTCATGAGGTATAACCCGCATCGATTTGCCCGGCAATCGAGTTATAACCAAGGGGTCCCGTTGGAAGCCTTCTTGGGAACACCTGCAGTCGGTCTAGAGGGGGTACGGAATGCAATGCATCACTTCATCCGGCTCAATACAGGCTCCTACTTTTTTATCAGTGAGCCCAGCTGTACCCCTAAGATACTCAATTCGTATGTGGCCTGGTACGCGCACACGATGGGCCCAATCATCTTGATGGAGAAACGCCTACTGGTTGATCGTAGGGCTGCACCTCCCGGCGGCGATCGCAAGGCTCCATTGCAGCCCAGGGTTCAAGTTATCCCTCCGACGAAAGAGGCCGGAGCTGATCGACCACGCGTGTTGGCCCCTCCGCGTGGACTGCCACTGCCTACTACGGTGGATGCCCCAACGGCACCCCGTGCTCCGACAAAGACGGTTAAAGCGGCATCGCCGGAGTCGGGTGCAGGAGCGGACATCGGGACTCGCCGCCCGAAAGTGGCTGCCAAAACTGGCAAGCGCAAAGCTGCTCCGAGTGGATCCAAGGCTGGTGAACAGAAGAAGAAGAAGTCCACCTTATCCCTCGACGCGATTCTTAACTTAGAGCCCGCGGCTCATCCTGCCGAGACTATATGTGAGTACAGCAGCAATGAGGGTTTCGTGGTGGACCCTAAGGATACCAACCTAGCCGCCGCCATTGCAGCTTCGGAGCGATCGGCGAGGCTCGAAGCAATGTTAAGCAGACTCACTGAGTCGGGTAATCATCAGCCTCCTTATTTGTCATTTTATCCCACTTTTTATTATTATCTTTAGCTAATATTTGCCTCATTTTCAACAGGTGGATCTACTGAGGAGGCCATTGCTGCCTCTCTGAAGACCTTCCAGGAGGAGGAGAAGAAGCGTACCTTAGCGAGCGTCGGTGCGTTTTATCCCTTTCTCTTTCATACGGAAAGTTCGTTATCTTTTTATGATAGTCGACCTGACCTTCTCTTGTTTCTTTACAGGGGTTGTATTAATCGGCGCAAGGACCCTTCCCAAGCCCGTCATCGAAGTCCCAGCTCCGTCGAAGCTGCCGCAAGAGCCTCGGCTCGATGCAACAACGAGGGATGCTCTGAAAAATCTGGAGGCATCCCTCTACACGGATGAGGAGGCTTCGCTCAAGGAAGCTCTGATGGCATCTGTCTCATCGGCTCGAGAGGAGCGGAAGCAGTCAAGACGCGAAGCTAAGGCGCGCAGAGCTGCTCTGGTCGCAGGAGCGGGCCCTAGCACTGTTCCTCACGCTAGTACTCCTTCTGAAGAGCCCCCTGTGGCCCTGTCTACTGCTCATCGGCAAGTGGCGCGCGCGGTTCGGAGTGCCAATGACAAATCCACTTCAGGTAGTACTCCTTTCAGAATCTCGTCGTGCGAATTGTAGAGCTATTGGCTTATACGTATCCCATTTTGTAGGGTCAAGTCCAACTGAGGGGGAGGCGGAGACGACCGTCGAGCCCAGGGGAGCGGAGGAAGCGGTACTCGCCGAACCCGAACCGACAGTAGACAACTTTGTCGAGGTCATGGGGCCTGGAGCCGAGATTGAGGAACCTACCGCGGAGAAGGTCATTGATGCCGTACCCGAAGTGGCGGCAGATGAGATGATTATCTCAACCGAGCCGAAGGTGGTAGAGGGCGAGGTACTTGAGGCTGGGGACCTCGTGTTGCCGATGGACAGGGCAGCTGTAATCGCTGATCCTGAGGGAGCAGCAGGTGAGGCGGCCATGGTTCCTGAGGACGAGCTAGGCGCTCCTTCTCAGGAATCTGGCAATGTTCCTATCTTGGCCCTCCCTGTCTATGGTCCCCCGCCGTCTCCCGGGCTTGCGAGCACAACAACGGCTCCCATCGAGTCAGGTGATGAGGCTACGGGTGGTGGCCTGATGTCAGTGGAGGAAGGAATTGCTTCCGTCTCGGCAGGCAGTTCGTCGGGTAAGT
Source organism: Agapanthus africanus (assembly GCA_030015575.1). NCBI lineage: Eukaryota > Viridiplantae > Streptophyta > Magnoliopsida > Asparagales > Amaryllidaceae > Agapanthus > Agapanthus africanus. Next base: position 768,583,394 of record CM057341.1, read on the forward strand.
TTCGGGTTACCATCGTTTCCCCCCTTTTTTATATATATCTTGCAATCTCTTCTAACAAGCTCGTCTTTGCAGGTGCGGTCAGTGCCGACGCTCCATTGCTTGAGGGAGCACCGTCAACTACTGCTTTGGCGGTGGTCACTTCCCCGTTTTCCCTCGTGCCGTTACGGATGTTGGAAGGTATGGATTCACGACTCATGCATTAATCTTTCAAAAATGTGGCTTTTTTACTAATGTTACACCATTGTGCCTTTTCAGGAGGGCTCTTTGATCACTTATATCAAGTGTTGCTCCCGCACTTCTCTTTCCCATCCGACCTCACTTCTCCCTCTAGTGGCGCCGGTGAGTATACTTTCACCATAATGTCTTTATTTACCCCCCCTTTTTTCTAGCAATGGGATAATTTCTGACTTTTCCTTTTCTTTATTGCAGTGCCACAAATCGAAGGAGGGGATGCAAGACCTGCCGCGCTACCGGCCCTTCCGGCTCTGCCGTCTGTTGCTGCTGGTATAGTAGATTTCCTTTTTGGTAACCCTTTAACATCTTTTGAACCATCGTTTAACCCTGTTTTGTTTCGCAGCTATTGTTCCGGCTCCAGTTCCCTTCGAGGCTCGCGTCTTTTCACCGGCAGGCCCCTTTTTGAGACGTCCGTCTTCAAAGGGTGCTGTGATGAGTCTAGGCATGCTGAGCGGGTATATCGAAGAGCTCAGCATGGACGCTCTCCCTTCCGCTGCAGATTTCGCTGTGGATGTTAACCCCATGTTAGCGGCGCTCGTAACTTTTCACAGCGAAGGCGTCGTTGAATCTTGGGTTAATCACTGCAGGGAGATCGAGGCCTGCTTGTACCGGCTGGAGTTGACGCGCCCTGCTCCCGAAGTTTTAGCTCTGAGCGCCCAACGCACAACTTGGCTCGAGCAAAGCACTTCGCACTCCCTCCACTTGGAGCAAGAAGCAGCTCAAAGACTAAGGGAATGCCAAAAGACCTCGAACGAAACGGCCCATCTGCGCGCTGAGGTTGAGGCAAATGCTGCCCAAGTGAAGACTATCTTTGAGGGTCTTTTGGAGCGCATCTCCCATGGGCTAGACTTAAAGAGGAAGCTTGACGTGGCTGAGCGCCATATCCCAAGTCGGGAGGCTGCTTATCAAGGCGTGAGGGAGCAGCTTGCATTGGTCTTGCGGCAACGAGCCCAAGTGGAGGCAGAGCTGACGGCGGTAGCCGAGCAGGAGAAGGCGTGGAAGGACATATGCGAGCGATTGCTACATCTGTGCAAGACGCTTCCTTCCCAATAATTCTCCTTGTATCATTTGTTTTTTGTAAAGTATATGTATATGTTTTTTTTTATTCTTTAGCACAATGTATCCTGTACTCAATCAATATTTATGAATAAAAGATACACATTTTGTAATGTCTTGTGTCATTTCTCCATCTTTCCTTTCTTTTATTATCAGTACGCCACCTTAATAACCATAATTGACGGACGATTGGGACGAGTATCCCGACCTTCTTAAGAAATAACGATGGCTTAGGCCGCAGGTTCAGATCTGCTGCCTAAGACTTTTCAACTCTATAAGCCGTGAAGGTCTCATAGAGACTTTTCTCCCTACGGATCGAGAGGATCTCACAGGTGAATTTTCTCCTTAGGAATCGTGAGAATTCCCAAGTGTGGTTTCCTCTCATAAGTCGGAAGGATCCTATAAGAGAATTTCTCCCTCTTACGAGTCGAGAGGGCTCGTAAGCGGTTGTTTCCCTCTTTGTCGAGAATCGACCTCAGAGAGTGAGACCCGTGGATAGTATGCAAGAGACCATTTAGGATTGACTTGCAGGATCCCATTGCCCCTCTTACGAGTCGAAAAGGCTCGTAAGCGGTTGTTTCCCTCTTTGTCGAGAATCGACTTCAGAGAGTGAGACCCGTGGATAGTATGCAAGAGACCATTTAGGATTGACTTGCAGGGTCTCATTTGTTCAGGAAGCAAGTTTTGAATCCTTACTGCCCAAGATGTGAGTCAAAGAAGCTCTGGTCACGGAGTGTTTGTATCCGTGAGTTGAGAAGTTTGCCGGGATTATTTGTTTCCCGAGCGCCAAGGATTATTTGTGTCCTTGGGGTTTGAAACGAGTCGAGGGTTCCTACGGAGGCACTGGTGGCTCTGCGGGTCGACGCGGATCAGGGGGCTCTCGTCAAGGAGTTTTTGTATCCGTGAGTTGAGAAGTTTGCCGGGATTATTCGTTTCCCGAGCGCCAAGGATTATTTGTGTCCTTGGGGTTTGAAACGGGTCGAGGGTTCCTACGGAGGCACTGGTGGCTCTGCGGGTCGACGCGGATCAGGGAGCTCTCGTCAAGGAGTGTTTGTATCCGTGAGTCGAGGAATTTGCCGGGATTATTTGTTTCCCGAGCGCCAAGGATTATTTGTGTCCTTGGGGTTTGAAACGAGTCGAGGGTTCCTACGGAGGCACTGGTGGCTCTGCGGGTCGACGCGAATCAGGAGGCTTTCGTCAAGGAGTGTTTGTATCCGTGAGTCGAGGAATTTGCCGGGATTATTTGTTTCCTGAGCGCCAAGGATTATTTGTGTCCTTGGGGTTTGAAACGAGTCGAGGGTTCCTACGGAGGCACTGGTGGCTCTGCGGGTCGACGCGGATCAGGGAGCTCTCGTCAAGGAGTGTTTGTATCCGTGAGTTGAGAAGTTTGCCGGGATTATTTGTTTCCCGAGCGCCAAGGATTATTTGTGTCCTTAGGGTTTGAAACGAGTCGAGGGTTCCTACGGAGGCACTGGTGGCTCTGCGGGTCGACGCGAATCAGGAGGCTCTCGTCAAGGAGTGTTTGTATCCGTGAGTCGAGGAATTTTCGTTGAAGTCACTGGCTTCTTCGGTTGAAATGAACCGTTGAGGCTTGGTTTCGTCGTTTGACGGAATCCGCTGGGGAGGTATGGTTTCTTCTTTGTTTACGCCCTTGGATTGTATACAGGGATCGATGTGATCTTAACTGTAGGGCCGAAGTTTTATCATTTCTTATTTTTTGTTTTATTTTATCTCCGCGATGCTCTATCATTTCAGCTTTTATATCGCGAAGGTCGCGATTGCCCAAACATTTCGGCTATTTTCCGCGGTGCCCAATCATTTCGGCTTTTTTATTATTTTATTTTTTACTCGTTGCTCTTTATTACGAGTTGCCCGATCATTTCAGCTATTTTGCATGCATACATTTTACTTGCTACTTTTTATTGCAAGTTGCCCTATCATTTCGGCTATTTCGTATGCATGAGCGGTCTACTGGCTTTCGCCGTCAACCTGAAATTGGACACCGATTTCGGCATCAGCACCGCTGCAACTGGGATATTACCAGGAGCGAATCATCATTTGCCTCTATCGTTGTTGAACAAAGGAGGCTTAGCGACCAGGGTTAGGATCCCGTCGGCTAAGGCTTTCGACTTCATGAGCCGTAAGGGTCTCGTGAAGGTATTTCTCCCTACAAATCGTGGGGATCTTGTAGGTGTATTTTTTTCCTTAGGAGTCGTGAGGATCCCTAAGTGTTTGTTTCTCTGTAAGTCGTAAGAATCCTACAGGAGGGCTTTCTCCTTGTAAGTCGAGAGGATTTACAAGGGTTGTTTACCATGCAAACATATCCCTAGTTTCAGATGGGACTTAGTTAGGGAAATGTTTATTCGCGCCCGTGGATTGTATACAAGGGTTGATATTGAACCACTTGTAGGGCAATATTGGAAGTTTGTGGGGGTTTGCTTAAGCACAGGTTTAGGTCTCCGTGACTTAAGACTTTCAAATCCTATGAGCCGTGAGGGTCCCATAAGAGAGTTCTCCTTACGAGTCGTGAGGATCTCGCAAGCGTATTTTCTCCTTAGGAATCGTGGGGATTCCTAAGTGTGTTGTTCCCTTGTAAGTCGTAAGGATCTCACGCGGGTGGTTTCTCCTTACAGGGTCGAGAGGACTCCTATAAGGGTTCTTTAACGAAGTTGCGCCCTCTCAGGTTTTCACAAACACTCGCCGGTAGTCCTGCTGTTTTTACTCACGGAGCCCCTTCGGGTTTTCATCCGCGCCTATTTTGCTTATGGACATACCGTTTTTTTTTTCCTTTCCTCGTTAGCCCAAGGATGCTGCAGTATTAGTTTAAAGACGTTTCGGTCTGCTATTAGTTTAAGGACATTTCGGTCCACCGTTGAGAGGGTTGGCTACTACTTATAAAGCTTAAGCTTAGGAAGATAGCGAGCGGACATAGTCGTCGTCATCTACCATTGACCTAGGCTGTGGCTCATTAAGCGTAGTATTTCTTTAGGAAGCGTCCGTTTATTGGCCTGAAAGGCCTTTCACCGTGCATGTCCATGAGTAGATAGGCCCCACCTTGGTAGACCTTATCAACGATGTACGGTCCTTCATAGTTTGGCTCAAACTTTCCCCGCTTGGCGCGATTGGGGATCATGGGCCTTTTGACCACTAGCACGAGTTCGCCTTGGTGGAATGTCCTCGGGCGGCTCAATCTTTCATATGAGCGCGTCATCTTTGCTTTATAGGCTTCCAGATTTTGTTGTGCTAGAAGCCGGATTTCATCAAGGGCGTCAAGCTCTTCAAACCGAAGGTGAGCATTTTCTTCGTCTGTCAGCTCGTAGTGGACTGCCACTCGTAGAGAGGGTAATTCTATCTCGAGAGGGAGTACTGCTTCTGTCCCAAATACCAACGCGTATGGCGTTGTGTTTGTGGCCGTTTTAAATGTAGTTCGATACGCCCAAAGAGCCTCTTGCAATCTTTCGTGCCAATCTCTCTTATTTCGTGACACTGTTTTCTTCATGATCTTCGTCAAGGTCTTGTTGAAGGCCTCAGCTAGACCATTAGCTCGCGGGTTATAAACTGAGGAATATCTCCAGTCTATATTGTGCTGCTGTGCGAAACGGCTAATTTTATGACTTCGGTAGGCTGGCCCATTATCAGAGATAATTCTTCTCGGGGTTCCAAACCGGTATATGACGTGCGTTCTGAAGAAATGGAGGATGTTCTCCGTTTTCACTTCCCTCAACGGTACCGCCTCTGCCCATTTGGAGAAGTAATCAGTCGTCGCCAAGATGAAACGATGTCCCTTTGACGATGCTGGTTCGATGGAATCGACTATGTCAGTTCCCCACATTTCGAATGGCCAACTAGCCACTGTTGGATGCAGTGGATTAGGATGCTGATGGATGAAGTCCCCATGAATTTGGCATGAATGACATTGCCTCGCATATTCCAGGCAATCCTGCATCATCGTGGGCCAGTAGTAGCCCATCCGCTTTATCTTCAATTTCATCTTAGGGCCTGCTTGGTGGGAACCGCAGAGTCCGTCGTGAACTTCTTGGACGACCCTTCTCGCTTCGTCAGGTCCTAAGCATCTCAACCACAGAGAGTCGAATGACCTCTTGTATAGAGTATCATTGATGAAGGCGAAAGACAGAGCTCGTTTCGTGAGCTGATGTCTTGTGGACGCCTCTTCAGGTATTCGGTGGAACTTGAAGTAATCTATGAAGACTTCTCTCCAGTCCCCGGTATTTTCCCAGTCTTTTATTTGCAGGGTTGTCTTCTCTTTCGCTCCTTTTTCTTCAGACGATTTCGGAGATATTTCTGTTGGGGCGAGCACTCGACGGCTTTGTACCACGATTCTAACGTCGTCGAGGTTCTCGTCAGCCAATTCTTTAGCAAGCTTGGCCAGTGCGTCCGCTTTGCTGTTTTCCGCGCGCGGTATACTTTCCAAAGTGTAAGAGGGAATTTGGGTTAGCAGTTGCTGCACTTTTTCACCGTATTTTACCAATTCCGGTTTGCACGTTTGGTAGTCGCCGTTTACTTGACTAACGACCAGTTGGGAATCACCGTATATGAGGAGATCTTCAATTCCCATGTCAATGGCGATCTCGAGGCCTGCTATCATAGCTTCGTATTCGGCTTCATTGTTTGTTCTCGGCTCCGTTAGGGAGAACGCGTAGCGCATTATCCCTCCTTGTGGAGTTACAAAGATGAGTCCTACCCCTGATTTAATTATAGGGGTACTTTGTTTGCGTTTCTTCATGGAAGATGCTCCATCGAAATAAAGCTCCCATCGGATATTATCACCGTCGATCGCATCGAACGCATGTTCGTCTGGAAGATCGCAATTCAGAGGAGAATCGGCGGGTATCGGATGCTCAGCGAGGAAGTCGGCGATGGCCTGGCCTTTCACTGCCTTGAGAGGTTGATACGTTATCGAAAATTCCATCAAGAGCAGGGCCCATTTAGCGAGTCGTCCTGTCAATATGGCTTTTGACATTAGATATTTAAGAGGGTCCACTTTCGAAATCAGACGGACCTCGTGCGCCAACGCATAGTGCCTAAGCTTTGTTATTGCGAAGATCAACGCCAGGCAGTGTTTTTCAATGGGAGAGTAATTGCTTTCTGCCCCCAGCAGAACTCGACTTAAGTAGTAGAGCGCTCTTTCTTTCCCCTGATCGTTCTCTTGTGCCCATAATGCGCCTAAGGAACCTTCGAGGGCGGTTGTATAAAGAATAAGAGGCTTTCCCTTAACCGAAGCAGCCAACACCGGCGGGTTCTGCAGGTATTGCTTGATCTCATCCAGTGCGCCTTGGCATTTTTGGTCCCAAACGAATGGGGTTCCCTTCTTCATCAGGTGGCTGTAAGGACGGCACTTTCCTGAAAGGTTGGCTATAAATCGCCGTATATACGCGAGTTTCCCTTGGAGAGACCGCAGCTGTTTGAGAGTCCTCGGCGGAGGCATTTCCATGATCGCTTTGATCTTTGACGGATCTATTTCAATACCTCGGTGTCGAACGACGAATCCTAGGAATTTGCCCGAGGAAACCCCGAACGCACATTTAAGAGGATTCATCTTCAAGTTGTATTGCCGAAGGCGTTGAAATACAGTCTTCAGATGCTCGAGATGTTCCTCGTATGATTTGCTCTTGACCACGAGATCGTCGATGTAGCATTCGACGATTTCGTGTATAAGGTCATCGAAGATCTTCGTCATGGCCCTCTGATAAGTAGCACCGGCGTTCTTCAAACCGAAGGGCATCACTTTATAACAAAATATACCAAGCGGAGTCCTGAAGGCTGTGTGCTTCTGATCTTCAGGGTGCATTTTTATTTGATTATACCCCGATGAGCCGTCCATGAAGGAGAAAACCTCATGAGTGGATGTGTTGTCTATCATCAGTTCGGTGACTGGCACTGGGAAATCATCTTTTGGGCAGGCTTTATTGAGATCCCGGAAGTCTACGCATATGCGCACTGTCCCATTTTTCTTCATCACTGGGACGATGTTGGCGATCCATTCAGGGTATTGGACTTCCTGGATGAAGCCAGAGTCTATCAGCTTTTTGACTTCGGCGTTGATGCTCATCTCAAGCTCGAGTCGCATTCTTCTCGGCGCTTGTTTGACTGGCTTAATGTCCGGGGATATCGCCAACTTGTGTACAGCAATTTCTGGATCTAGTCCCGGCATTTCGGAATAGTTCCACGCGAAGCAATCTTTGTGCTGCAGAAGCACATCCTTTAACGCAGCCACCCTTTCTTCAGATAGCAGCTCGCTGATGAATGTCGGTCGCGGGTCATTTTCTGTCCCCAACTCAATTTTCTTGAGATTATCTGCAGTGGTATGTATTCCGTCCTCCAGTTCTTTCGGAGCTGGGGGAAATTCTGAGATTACCTCATCGCTGCCGCTTTCAAAACACCAAGGAAGGTTGTTCATGTCTTCGGACCCTTCTTTTAATATTGTTATCACATGGCAGGTGCGAATTTTCTGCCAATCCCAATGCGGAGTTGGTTTTATTCTTGTGTTTTCGGGTTCGTGCTTTTGCGGCGGCGCTACCCTCCAACTGTCAGACAACGCGAATTTGCCAAGCTGATATTGGTCCTCAACCCAATTCTTAAAGGTGAAGCAATCTTCAAGCGGATGCCCTACTACTCGATGGTAAAAGCAATACTTTGGGTTGGAGACTTCGCCTGCTTGTTCAGGGTGCTTAGACTCTGGCAACGTAAGCATTTGATGTTTTAGAGCGAGATCGAATATTTTCCTTGTTTTGTTCCGAGGAAAAGAGTATGCTCGACCCATTTTCTTCCCGAGGGCTAAGTCAATAACGCTCGATTCTCGGATACGCGGCTTCTTAGCTCTGCTTTGTAGTTGTCGAGCGCCTCTCTTGCCTTTCGACTTGTTTTTGTTCTCGCGTCGAACCTTTTTTGTAGCAGGTTGACAAGGAGCGGCATCTTCGTTCTTTACTGCCTGTTGGAGGAGGCGCTGTGTCTTAGCTTTCTCATAGATTGCCATTTCACGATCGTGATCATCTCGGGCTTTTTGACTCGCATCCCTTATAAGTTTGCTCATCTGGTCTTCGGACGATGGACTGGGCGGTTTTGTATCAGGAACTTTTGCTGGTTCAGGATTAGCGTCCTCCCATTGAGCGTCCGCCTCTTCATCGAAGTCATACATGGCATAACAGCTGTTTACTAGCTCCCGCTTCTTTGGCCGGATGTACCCAAGCCCTTTGGTTTCTACTTTCCCGTTAGGCAGTTTGCATTGGGTCCCGGGAATGTTCCAGACCTTGTCATAGAATTTGGCTTTTCTAACGGTCTGTGTGAAGGACATTCCCTGGCGTTTTAGCAGTTTCTTCAAACCTTCGGTATAATATCGGGGAAGACGGATAGGCTGAAGCCTGTCGAGCGTGGGATCCGCGCCATGCCAAACTTCTTTTTCTACTTTGTTTTCTTCAGAACGGTAGAATAAGATTGCCTTCTCGCCTCTTCGTCCGGGAGGGATATAGAATGTCTGCAATTCTTCTACGCTGTTGGTGTCGAGTGCATCCAGTTCTTTGTAATGTTCAAGTGGCACCATGGTTATCTGCAGACTTCGCTCTTCATCAGCGGAAATCCGTATCGAAGGCCGAGCAGGGAATATAGCATGAACTTCATCCTCTGAATCACTACCGAAGATCAACGAAGGAACGGATGGTCCTGGCCTGGTAGATTGGGATGGACCTGAATAAATTATATCCTCCTCCTCGGTGTCACTGCCGAAGACAGGGATGGTGGCATTAGTTTTGTTCTCCGGTTTGTGACACCTTTCCGTGTCTTCGAAGCTCGGCAAGAAGTATTTGGCATCTTCATACTTGCGAACTTCGTTCACGGAAAACGGATTCAACTCTCCGGCCACAGTGTATTCGAGGCCATCCCTGGAATACTTCATGCACTGATGCTGTGTAGAACGGATGATATTGTACTCGTGTAGCCATGGTCGGCCGAGCAGAGCATTGTAGCACGTCTTGGCGTCTATAACATGGAATTTGATGTCTGTGACGAGCAACCCGAAGCGTAGCGTCAATATCACAGATCCAAGAGTCTTTGAGGATTGAGAGTCAAACCCGGAGATGGTGATCTTGTCTCGGGCGAGGTGTTGGACGCTCATGCAAATTTCCTTTAACACCCGCACATTGAGTAGATTGACGGACGATCCGTTATCGACCAAGATTTTACCTATCTTTATGTCATGGCAATATCCTGAGACATAAAGGGGGCGATTATGTTCACACGTCCCGAGGAGAAGGTCTTCATCACCAAAAGCAACGTCGGCTGTGTGCACTTCTTCCAATTCGTCTTTCATCTTTTCTTCGGCTAAGAAGGCTTGAAACTGGTCCGGATCTTGTAGCGCCTTAATCAAAGAGTCTATGGCTTCCTTTGATAGTAACAAGGCATCAAGGATACTGAGCTGAGAGGGCAGTTTCCTCAGATGTGCCAGAACGTTGTAATCCACCTTACTTCTCTTCGGCGGGTTCTTGGCGTTTAGCTCTTCCAGAACTTGGTAATCTAAAACGATGTCTTCAGAGACCTTTTCTTTCCCTTTATCTTTTCTATTTGAGGGTCCGAGGTTCTTTTCAGGCAATGTCCGATTCCGCAGCCGGATATTTTCACAAACTACTGGCTCCTCTTCTTTTCCCGAAGTTGACTCTTTAAAGAGAGGGGCAAGCTCTAGCTCCTCATCAGAGTCGCTCCCAAATGTGGGCACTTGTGACCTGGTAGTGTTAACCATGTGACAGTTGCCGGCAGTTCTTTCAAGCACTTTGGTCGTGTTTCTTTGCTCCCGACGAATCTTACGCTTTTCCCGTTTAAAGCGTTGTTGATTAGCGACGTAGCCTTGCCACCATCTATCGAACGCTTTGCACTCTTGGGTAGAATGTGAGACCTTCTGATGATATAAGCAATAAGAGGGGTGCATTTCTACCACGCTAGTAACTTTTTCTTCTGAGGGTGGTAGCTTCATGCCCATCGATATGGCCTTAGCGAACTTCTTTTTTATCTTGAATTGGCTTTTGTCAGCGGTGGAGGCATTTTGCTCCAGTGGGATCATCTCAGCTCCTCCCTCAAGTCGCTGGCGCTTGGCCGTTTCGAATATCGTCGTCTCGCGTTCTTGATCAGCTTTACTTTTCAATCGAGCTTCACTAAGAAACGCGTCAATTATTTCTATTGATAATTCCGGAACCCTTGACTCAGTATTTGCCCCCGGCGTTTTGGTGCCAGAAGTCCCTTCATCGTTCGAGGTCGAGTGAGAGATCATATGACAGCTTGCCACATATTCGTCGGACTCATCCGATGAAGTTTCTTACTCATCTTCTTTTTGAAAGACGTGATCAAGGAAATCTTGGAGCGTAATGGGAGTCCGCGCCTTTTGGTTGTACTCATCCAGTGCGTCGATCTGCTTCTGTAAGTCCGTGCGCTGGTCGCCAGGCTTCACGGGCTTCTTAGATTTCTTCTTCTTCTTTTTCGAAGATTTTGACGGCTGGTTATGAACGCTTGAACTACCACCGTCGGTCTTCGGAGTCGGACGTGGCTTCAACATCCCCTCTATAACCTGCGGCTCCAAGGGGTTCTTCCACTTGACCGCTGGACAGGTCTGAAGATCATTTAGCATTCTCCTCGTTTTGGCCGATAATACAACCTCCCAGGGAGCTTCTTCAATGACGGAGCATGTTGCCCCCGGCGTATTCATCCCCTTATAGGTGTGGGGCTGCGGAGGATTCACCTTCCATTTGTCAGATAGTGCAAACTTGCCCTGACGGTACTGGTTTTCAAGCCAATTTTTGAACACGTAACAGTCTTCGATCGGATGTCCTAGCACTCGATGGTAAGGGCAGTAATTAGGCTCGTTAACGTCACTTGGTTGTGACGGACGTTTTGGATCTGGCAGATTTATGAGCCTATTGCGCAATGCCAGCTCAAATAACCTCCTCGTTTTATCACGGGGGAAGGAGTAAGCACGTCCCATCCTGTCCTCAAGGGGTACGTATGGGCGTGTATTATTTGGACGAGCGACCGGCTTCGAGTCGTTCGGTTGTTGTTGGGCATTAGCGACGATGATCGCTTTTCCCTTTCCTTTATCGTTTCGAGAGTCCGGCTTCGGGAGAGGGGGTTTGTGGCCCATCTGGTCCATCTGCGCCAATTTGTCGATCAAAGCCTGGAAAGAAGTCGGCTTGAAGAACATCATAAACTGCGAAATGGTTGCTTGTGGATCAAGGGTTCCAACAAACATTCCCACTGCAGGGGCTTCTTCTATACGCTGTTCACATTTAGACCATAAATTACGCCACCGTATAGCGTACTGGACCCACGTCTCGCTGGGCTTTACCCTGGCGTTAATCAGCGCCGTCATCGGAGTACGCTCACTGGCACTTGCAAAGCGTTGGGTGAAGAGCAGCTCCATCTCTACGAAGGTTTTAATAGAGTCGTTGGGGAGCTCGGAATACCACTCGAAAGCCGTATCTGATAAGCTTCCAACAAACTGGCGCAGCAAGAGCTTGTCGTCGCCTCCAGTGTTACCACAAAGCGCCCTGAATTGGGCAACATGTTGATGGGGATTGCCGGTCCCCTTGTAGACATGAAACTTAGGAATTGTGTAACCTGGTGGGTACTTGATTTGGTCATACCAGCCCGGATATGGCCGCCCCGTTTTTACAACGTGGCCGGCTGCTTCGGCCGCGTGATGAACTTTTATCTGCTGGGCTATATATTCGTCCAGATCTGTTTTAGAGATTGTGTCTTCTTTAGCCGTCGATAGAACGGGCTGAGGGTTTGATGTTTCTCCCCTATCATCCCCAAGGACGATCGGGGGTTCTTCAGTCCGGGGCTCTGGTTGTATCATCATCCCTATCATATCCTGGAAGAGAAGGCCCATGCGTTGTATATTGGCTGCTTGTTCAGCAGCCTCTTTGTCCCTCTTTTCCAGTACTCTTCGAAGGAACTCGGCGTCGGTCTCTTCTTCTTGACGTTCATCTAAGGACGTCTCAGGATTCTCTTTTGGCCCCGTGAGTGCAGCCATTGTAGTCATCATCTCCTGGAGCTTTTGTTGCTGCTCCTGAGACTTGGTCACTGACCGGGTAAGCGGTCGGTGACCCGTAGAAGTACGACTTTCTTCTTTCCCCGAAGCCATATAGACCGTATGAACTGTGATGCCCCCTGACTTGGGGCGTTTAGGTTCACCGCTCTTAGACTTTGTCAGTGTCACGGGAGCTTTTTCTGGCCTCTTCCTTTTATGGACCTTTGAGGTTGAAGGAGCCGTTGAAGCGGGCATTCTAGAATTTGTTGCCCCCTGCTGTTTAATGGAGCCGTTGAGGGGGCTGTTCCTGTTTCATCTCCGGAGCTTTTTCCATGGGTGGAGGAGACCTTTTCAACGTAGCAACCGGGGAGTTCTTTCTCACCTTCCTCAGCATTTCAAAGCTGTTCCCAGTTGGAACAGCAGCATTGACCTCCACCGTCGGAGCAGGTGGGGTTAGCCCTGAGGGGGAGTTGCCCCCTGCTTTCCTTACTCGCTGCCAATGGCGACGTCGCGCACGACGAGCCGTTGGGACTGGCTCGGAAATCGAGATAGTCTCTTGTTGCCCCCTGTTTGAGCGTGGGGTAACTGTTGATGTCAGCCTATCGAAGACTGACGCCTTCTGACCAGCTGGGGGAGGAGTAGGAACCGTCAATCTTGTGAAGACCGACTCTCCGATAGGAGAAGCCGCTTTAACGACTTCCAAAGCAGCGGCCGTTGCCCTCTTTGGGACAGCCACCTTATAGTTCTGGCCTAGCCTGGTGAACACGGAGGCTGTTGGTTCAGTAGCAAGCGACCCGTTGACAGGGGTCGTGGTAGCAGTGAGCCGGTCGAATACCGACTTCTTGTTCGCTTCTGGTGCGGATATCGGCGCAGAGAAGCTTGTAGGTGGGACCATGGTCCCGAAGAACAAGCCGGTGGTGGCCTGAGTCACCTGGCCTACCGGCAGAGTCAGGAAGGAAGCCGCCTGGGGCCCATATGCTACACCTCTCGGTGAGGTGGAACGTCCGTTGCATTGGCATTTCGAGCAGTTGGTGCAGTTGGTGGCCATTGAATGCTTGAGTTCTGTACCAAACAAAAGACCGAATCTTAGTAACTTGAAATCCGAAGGCAATCATTTAACAAACCGCGATTGGTTCGCGAAGACGACACACGAAGTGTGGAGTGGAAAGAGGAAGAGGTCCCACCGGGCGTGCCAGAATCTGTTCCCCTCCGAAAGACGGCCGCACAGGACTGCTGAAGTCCTGGCGCTGAGGTTCGGGGCAGATGCTATTTGGTTTTATCCGTCTATCTCTCCGAAGATACCAAGTTGATTTATGGCACCTTGTATCGGAGGTTTAGACGGATGCGGCCGATGTAGCAGACTTCGTCAGATTCCCCCTCAAGGTGAGGGGTTTTTGATTGTGGGGACGCTCTTCCCTGCAGGCGCAAGCCCCTGCAGTTAATTACGCTACCGCGTCGCGGTAACAACTTTCTCCTTCTCCAGAATTTCACTTCGTGTTGTGTGTGTTTGTTTTGTTTGTGGTTGCCCGTGGATTGTATACGGAGACTTAGTGATGCCGTCACCCGTAGGACGTGTTTTAGTCCAAATCCGTATTTAGTTAGATTTGGGTTTGGTGTTTTTAGTTTAAGGATGCATTAGTCGCGTTGCGGCTAAGATCAACTTAAACATTCGTCAAGGATACGTTAGTCCTATTTTAGACTAAGATCGACTTGACGTAGCGATTGATTTAATTATCTGGCCGTCGGGACTCGTCACCTCTCTAACGTCGTTGAGGGATTACAACGACAGGTGTCAGAGGAGTTCAGAGATGTACCCTTGCGCCAAAGTTGATTTGGAGTTTTATCATTTATTTGAATATCTAAGGACACGTTAACCGTATTTGGGGTTAAGATCAACTTAGACGGGACCATTTAGATCCAACAAAAGAGCGTTTGGGCCCTATTGTGCCAGTTTAGGGACGTGGTGGTCCATTATTAGTTTAGGGACGTTTCGGTCCGTCGCCAGTTTAAGGACGTAGTGGTCCATGTTCCAGTTTAGGGACGTGGTGGTCCGATATTAGTTTAGGGACGTTTCGGTCCGAAGTTAGTTTAGGGACGTTTCGGTCCGATATTAGTTTAGGGTCGTTTCGGTCCGATATTAGTTTAGTGGTCGTTGGGACCCGTCACCTCTTTGACGTCGTTGAGAAATTACAGCGACAAATGTCAAAGGAGTTCGGAGATGTACCCTCGAACCGGTCGTGAATTGGTTTATGAGAGCCATTTAATTTAAGGACTTACAGCCAGGATTGGGTTAAGTCCAATTTTTTATTTATCTTAGGCTCTGCTTGACTGAAAGAATCAATCCGAACAGGGCTCTGCCCTTTTTTTTATTTTGCAATCTGATTTGGGCCAGGCCCTTTTAACTTATGAGTTGCAGAAAATCAAAAATTCTCCAAACAGGGCTTTGCCCTTTTATTATTGCAATTTAATTTGGGCCAGGCCCTTTTAACTAATGAGTTGCAGAAACTCAATAATTCTCCAAACAGGGCTTTGCCCTTTTATTATTGCAATTTAATTTGGGCCAGGCCCTTTTAACTAATGAGTTGCAGAAACTCAATAATTCTCCAAACAGGGCTTTGCCCTTTTATTATTGCAATTTAATTTGGGCCAGGCCCTTTTAACTAATGGGCTGCATTTATGCAGAACCCCAAGAAATTTTCAGGTTTAAGAACACAAGTGCATGGCACTTTTAATCCGAATTTGGATCAAAGGAAAACAAGTTCTTCTTCTTGTTTTCCCTGATTTTACAGAACCAAGGGTTCATATCAAGTGCAAGGCACTTTTTTTCTTTTGTTTTATTTGTTAACTTTTTGATCTTCTTTTCTTCAGAAATTTTACCTTCTCTGTTTTTTGTTCTTGATTAATCTTCAAGAGCTCCTTCTTTTTTTTTTCTTCAGAAGTTTTTCCTTCTCTTGATGATGATTGATTGATCATTTTGAATGAGGCTTGGGGTCTTATTTATAGTGCCCACAAATTTGTTGGATTTGTTAATAAAATCTTTCCTGAATAATTTTGGGAATTTTCCCACCATTGGATCTCTGATCCAAGGGTTCCTGTTTTACAGGAGAAAAGAAAAGATTTGCTTAAATTTTCATTCAGTTGCTGCGCAACTCACCAGCGCGTGACACGTGTCGCGCTGTCGTGCGCTTGCGCAGTTGCGATTGCGCAACTGCGCAGACACGTGTCGCGCATCCGTGCGCTTGCGCAGTTGCGATTGCGCAACTGCGCAGACACGTGTCGCGCATCCGTGCGCTTGCGCAGACACGTGTCGCGCATCCGAGCGCTTGCGCAGTTGCTATTGCGCAACTGCGCAGACACGTGTCGCGCATCCGTGCGCTTGCGCAGACACATGTCGCGCATCCGAGCGCTTGCGCAGTTGCGATTGCGCAACTGCGCAGACACGTGTCGCATTGCCATGCATTTGCGCAGTTGAGTCTTAATTATGTTTTCTGAAGAGCCTTGCTCTGATGGGACGCACCGTCTCGGGCGTTACGTTGTCGAATCAGCTTCTGCCATGTGGCAAATTGCGCGCTGCGCACGGAAACCGAAGCGTTGCTTCGAATTTTGAATTTTCAAAATTCAGTAGAGCCTTGCTCTGATTGGGGGAAACAGTCCACCATGAGATATTTTTATAATTTGGTTTTATTCCGGACCGAGTCGGTGAGTATAGGGTTACGGAATTACAATTTTATCCAGACTGAGTCGGTGGGGATACAGTTGGATACATGGTGGACCCGGTCGAGACCGAGAGCCAGGATAGCCGCGTGATAGGCGGGGAGCCTAACGAGGTGACTCGATTCCGGAGATAGCTGTGAAACACGGCGGATATCTAGATGATATCGACCGGTGTTATTGATTACAGAATCGTTCGAGGAATGATGCCTGAGAGAAATGGAAGTTTTGTGTCAGTGATGGACACGGAGAGATGAATTTTATTGGAAATAAATGATGAGATTTCAGCTTTGGTTATGTGATTCGTAGTACAGATTCATGTTTTCCATATGCTATCATACATTATATTTGTTCTCATTTCAGTTAGTATGATCGTCATATTTAAATTATCAGCCGTTATATATTAGTTTTATTCACTGGGTTAGCAACTCACCCCCGTTATGGTACAGTTCCTTACAGGGGTAGAGTGGACGGTTAGCAGCAGTGCAGATTCACTTTTGTAGCTTTTATCGCATCTTTTGATAGGTAGGTTACATATGTAGTAACCTTTTTTTTTGGTATTGTATTTTGGATCTAGAAAATCTCCATCAGACCTGTATTTGACTTAGAATGAGAGATGGTTATATGTATATTATTTGACAGATGAGATCGTTTAGTTCTATAAATTTTTATTTTCTTTACCTATGTCTGAGATTCTTATTGACATCGTAAAGTGTATATTCATTTTCCGCTGTTGATATTGTTGATCCCAACTAAGGATGTAACCAAACTTAACACTTTATATTTGTTTTTATATTTTAATTTCATAACAACTGTGAATTTTACTTAAAAACTAAATTTTATAAAGAATTCCTTAAAAAGGACTTTGATCTTGGTTTTTCGGCTTACTCGGGTTGTGTATATATTTTTAGATATTATACGATCTAAGTGCCGGTCACATCCAAATTTTGGGTCGTGACATATATAAACCCCTCTTCCAGACGACTCAGATAACTCGAACCCATTCAAATACGCCGCTACTCTGCCTTAATATTTCTCGGTAGTTACTTGATCGTCAGAGGGTCCTACGATGGTTTCCCACCCCGGGACTTCTCTTACAGATACCACGGTGTTAATAACAACCAACAATCCATTGAGATCCACACGTCCAACTTTCATCTCAAATCTCAACCGTTCAGCCCGCTAGCAACAAAATCGACGGAAATATTGCAAAAATCGCGAAAATAAGAAATTTGTGAAATTTCAACAACATTTTGTGTGCCATATATGAAATATCGAATATGATTTGAGGAAAAAAAGAAATTTTATAATTCTTCGTTAGTTTCATGAGTTATATCATAAGAAATATCATAAAATTGAAAAAACTAATAGTTATGATATTTTAATGATTTTCATGAGTATACATTATTCAAAAATCTAAATTCAATATATATATATATACACAGAGAGAGAGAGAGAATAAAGGAGGAAATAGGCCATAGGAGGGAACTTTCTTCTATGACGTCGAGAAAATACAACCTCCACCATTTTTTTCAATGATCGGCACCCATCACCATCATCGTTATCATCTAAGATGTACATACACCAAATTTTATGTGATTCCACCACTTTTTCACAGTTGAACTAGCAATGTAAAAAGTCATATTGTCGATCAACCATTAATTTTGCATCAACTAAATCAACGGTGAAAAAATGGTATAATCACATGAAATTTGGTGTATCCACATCTTAGATGATAAAGATAGAAGTGATGTATACCGATCGTCGAAAAAAATCATAGAGCATGTATTTTTCAGACGCCATAGGCGGGAATTCCCTCCTATGGCACCTTTCCTCCATTAAGCCCCCCCCCCTCTCTCTCTATATATATATATATATTCTGAAATTTTTCCAATTTAATTTTTAATTTGGCACGGTATGCGAAATTTTAAAAATCCCAAAAAAAATGAATTTTCACTGATTTTCGTGTGATATAGCACAATAATAGAAAATTTACAATTTTTATGAAATATCAAAAAATGGAAAGAATAAAAAATTATGATATTTTAACGATTTTCATGGATTATAGAATGTAAAATATCTAAATCTGGATAATATAAAATGTTGTGAATCTTTTCCGGTTTTAATGAAGTAATGACATAAAAAAATATTTAAAAGAGAATACAAAATCTCAGGCTCCATATGAAGACCGCGGCATCGAAAAAATCAAACCTTAATCAATTTTTTCAACGATCAGCATTCACCATTATCATCTTCATCATCATCTTCATTGTGAAAGATGTGGATACACTAAATTTGATGAGAATTCAATAGACTTTCACCGTTGATGCAGTAGGTGCAAAATTAACTGTTTTTCGATAATATAATATTTGTAGTATGTTTACATCACAAAATTAATGATGAAAGGATGTTGGATTAGGTATATCCTCATCTTTCACAATGAAGATGATGGTGGTGGATGCCGATCATCAAAAAAATTGTGAAGGTTTGATTTTTTTATTTTTTTCGATGTTATAAGAGAAGATTTTCTCATGTGGCATCTGAGATTTCGTTTCCTCTATTTAAAAACTCGTAAAAACCATAATTGGGGAAATTTTATTGAATATATTGTGTTGTAGCACATGAAACTAGTTAAGATTTTTAAATTTCTGTATTTATTAAATCATTGATATTTCTTTCATGTGTTGCACGCTGAAACTGTGGAATTGCATAATTTTTTATTGGCTAAATGGAAGGGAATCCCCTGACATTCACCCAATAGCAGAAATACCCTTGACTTTCTAAAACATGCACGTTGCCCCCTTCAACTTTAATTGATTCCTAAAACACCCTTCATTTAAATATTTAATTAAAATATTTATATCAAGAGTTTATTTTTAAAATACTCTCTAAAATTCTGTGTAAATTTTGTGGACCTCATTATTCCATTATTCTACGATATTACCTATAATACCTCCTAAAAAATTAAGTTTTTTTAAAATGCAACATCATTAAATGACTTTAGTTTTAACATAAATCAATAATAAAATAATGTAAATATATTCACAATCTCTTCTTATTCCTTATATGCTTTTAAATTCCCAAAACAAAACTTGCTTGATCAAGCAAGTCTTGATTGATTTGGATTTCTTATGTAAGGATTTGCATAATTTTAGTTTGTTTTTTGGTAGAATTTTCTAAAATTTGGATTTTTTTTATATTAAGTTTTCTTAATTTGAAAGTAAATATAAAAGAAAAGAAGAGGAGAAAAAACAAAAAAAAACTTTTGAAAACAAAGAGGAAGAGAAGTGAATTAGATTGATCGGGATGGGTTCGGGGTCTCTCCAATTCCCTTTAATCTCATAATACATTCAACAATGGAGAGTGAGATGAATTTCGTATCTCATCATCCATTGTTGAATGGATGGTGAGATTAGAGGGAGAGGACTTACTATTACTTTTTTTTAGTTGAGATGATCCGAATCCAATGATAATGAGAGTAAAGTTGGCATTTGAACAATAAGCTTAACAGTCACTTAATAATAAGTTTGGGGCTTTCAAAAAAGTTTAAAGAATTTTGAAGAGGGGGGTAATATCGAAAAATAATGAGGGCATATAAAAAAGCGAGAAAGAAATACTTTTTGTTTAAATATTTATATGAATGGCATTTTGAGCATCTATTAAAGTCAATAGGGGCAAAGTGCTCGTTTTTAAAAGTTAAGGGTATTTTCTATAAGGGTTTTTTTTCTGTTAGCCCCCCTCATATTTTAATATTTTTCTCTGTCCCCTCTATTGTCATGCCTCGCTTTCCGGTGTATGGGGAAGGGACGCGACGGGGTCCGCTACGTATTTACTCAGAAGTAAATACGTTAACCGTATCTAAGCAATATGAAGTAAATGTACACAAGAAACATGAATATAATGAACATCAACTTTATTTATTAAACATTCTTTTACAGGTACTGTTCCCGCCAAAATTTTCGGCCAAGAGCTATTTGTTCCCTTATAACCCTTATGAAAAAGGAAACGAAGAAAGAGGAAAAGAATTCACGGTTGGACATCACGTGCTAAACACGTAAGCATATAAGCGCGGAAAGAAAATAACAAATAGCCAAACAGGCTTCACGTGTTAAACACGTAAGCGCTCATATGCAAAGCGTATAGGCGTCGAAAACATATAACTAAGGGCCAAACAGGCCTCGTGTGTAAAACACGTGAGCGCTCATATGCAAAGCATATAAGCGCTGAACATAAATAATCAATGACCAAACAGGCCTCACGTGTTAAACACGTGAGCGCTCATATGCTCATATGAGCGCTGAAAATAAACAGGCTAAAACCCACACTAAGAGTCACGTGTTAAACACATGAGTTCTCTTACCGCTCACATGCATAGCATGTGAACGCCCCAATTTAAAATACTCCTATCAAATTCAAGAATTAAATTCTATTTGAGAAATATTTTCCTGATCTTTCTCAAACTAGAAAGATCTTCTCTGTTAAATAGAGGACCCTTGGATAAAAAATCCAGCGGTGATCATATGATAGAATAAAATTCCATCATAAGAAAATATTTTTCTAATCTTGTTAAACTAACAAGATATTCATTTAACAGAATTAAATTCAATATTCCTAATCTTGTTAAACTAACAAGATATTCACACGAGCACATGATAAGAATAAAATTCTATATTAGAATAAAATTCTAATCTTATTAAACTAACAAGATATCCATATTAAGAAAATATATTTCTGATCATGTTAAACAAAAAAGATATGATAGAATAAAATTCTAATCTTGTTAAAACTAACAAGATATTTATAATCTTGTTAAACAAACAAGAAATCTTTTCTGTTAAACAAAGAGCCCTTGGATTAAAAATCCAACGGTGAATAAAATTCACCGATTGATCTAAAAGATCATGGAATTAATCATGATCTCTCAATGAAAGATTTTCTCAACAAATTGATTTTTTCTCTTCTCCTATAAATAAGAGCAAGGAAATTAAATCCAAAAGGAGGAGCCCTCCTCATAAGCTTCTAAAAAAATATACAGAAGCCTCCCAAAAGCTCCCACAAAAGAGAATTTAATTCTCAAATCAATAGTTTAACTCTTCTCAAAGAACTTAGTTTTTTCTATGGATCTGAGATCTGCAAGACAAATTTCCCACAAGTTAAGAATTTAATTCTCATCGAGAAGATCTTGTTTTTGAGAATTAAAGATTCATGGAAGAACGAATTTGAAAAGGAAGAAGATGGAGTTCAAATCAAGAACTTAATTTTTTCAAATCAAGAACTTAGTTCTTTAAAGAACCCGATTCAAGATTCTCAAAATAATGATCTTGGTGATCGTTAATGGTCAAAATACCATTAACAGAGATTTAATCTCTAGGAGAAGATGGACTTCAAATCAAGAACTTAGTTTCTTCAAATCAAGAACTTAGTTCTTTAAAGAACCCGATTCAATATCCTCAAAATAATGGTCTTGGTGATCGTTAATGATCAAAATACTATTAACAGAGATTTAAGTTCTCTAAAAATATTAACAGAGATTTAATCTCCAAAAGAACTCAGCGCTTCTCGTGAAACACACACAATACGAAGTGAACTTCCGGAGCAGGAGAAAGTGGTTATTGCTACGCGGTAACGTAATTAACTGCAGGGGCTTGCGCCTGCAGGGAAGAGCGCCCCCACGATCAAAAATTCCTCGGAAATGAGGGGGAATCTAACGAAGTCTGCTACAACAGCCGCATCTATCCAAACCTCCGATACACAGTGCCGTAAATCAACTAGGTATCTTCGGAGAGGTGGACGGATAAAACCAAATAGCAGCTGCCCTCAAATTCAGGCAAGACGATTCATCCCGGTTTGTTTCCGTTTTCGGCGGTGAACGGATTTGTCACGACCCGCAGAGTACGGAACTTAAGTTACAAAACGTCTCAAGGCGTCCGTAAGATAAGTAAGCCGAAGCCCAGAAATCAAACCTGATTTAGAAATAGAGTGAGGGAAAAGCCATTTTATTTAAAACACTGTATTCCATTTAATCACATCAAATCCTTTTAAACAACATCCCTTTTTCTCAAAAATTCCGGCAGAGTTTCCCTTGTAAAACAAGCCCCCAATCGGGTACAACAGGAATATAAATGAAACAACATGAATATGGCATCCCCAAGCGGGAGCTAGCTCTTCGCCTCAAGGCGGTCACAAATCCCACGCAATGTAAAATACAATGTGCATAAGTAAGCATGAAAGCACAAGAAATAACATTTCGACTCAAGTGAGCTCGACCCCAAATATCATAAAGTCCACAAGTCTCACAACCTCACCTCTAGTTCAAAATACAGTAATCCAAATAAAACTGGTACGGCAGAAATAATAGCAGATGGAGTACTCTAGATACAATGAATATATAAGGTGGTACAAAATGATAACAACCCACCTATGAGCAAAAGTCTCGAGTCCAGGCAAAAAGAGCAAAAGAGGCAAAAGTGTCCGCCGCTACAGTGCTGACGGAACAGACCTGCAGAAAAGCTGTGGCACAACGGGGGTGAGTTGCCAGCTCGTGAGTAAAAAATAACATCTACAAAGGCTATCGCATGCATGCACACAAGTATCCTAGCATCTCCAAAACAGGTATGGCTATATGTACTAGCAGGTATGTATGCATCATCAGTGTACTAACAAGTATGTATGTCACATTGATGTACTAACAGGTATGTATGCCACATGAATATATTAACATGTATGTATGCTATATGAGTCAACTCAAGATCTCAACATGTAAGTATAAGAACTATTCTTTCTTGTTTTTGAAACTCCTTTTAAATATCAGCATAATATCCATGGAATCAACAAAATCCGTGTCTAGCAACGACACCTCAAAACTGTCTCAATCTCATATATCCATGTCAGTATCTCTGACCTCAGCCGTCCGGCTGATCCATCTCAAATATCAATATCTCAATCTAGCGGCCACGGTCGGTATCCTCTGGATATCCGCCGTGCCAAATGAAGTCACCGGTAGTTAATATGTCCCCTGCCAGGCTCAACGCCATCTCCTGCGATCTTCTTGCCCCGGGGTACCTTACCGGGCCCACCATGTACCCGAGACGGTTCATCCACCTCCTCGAAACGGGTCTCGAAAACCACAGCAAACTCATGGTGGACGACACTTTACATCACTAGAAAACCGCAACTTTTATATTTTAAAAGATCATAAGTTTGAAATCTTGCGTCTTTCCCCCGAAATCCAGAAATATCATAAATCTCATGAAATCATCATGGGTGCATATGTCAATGATAATGAATGCATATGGTATCAATGTCCAAGTTGCAATATATGATTTATACTAGACATGAGCAAATGATATAATGATATGTATGCATGAGAATAGCAATTCTTATGATTTCATTTTAAAGATTTATTGCAATAGCACAGGTCTAACATCAATTATTACATGTTCCAGATTACAAGTGATCTAGTGTCGTGACATGGCAATTACCGGGTGTGTGTGTACACATGAATAGTGCTCGTGCTGCATATAAGAACCCGGTAATGGTGCATGTGTCCTACAGAATGAGTTTGCACATGTATGACAGTATAGAGCATGAATGTAGCAGGCAACATACAAGTGTTCAATTTCTAATTACCGACATTGCTAGGTATCTTTTTAAGTTACTAAATCTATCGGGCGCCTTGCGCCATCCAAGCGATGGTCCCCCGTAGATGTTAAATCTACTCACCCGTGATCCCGCGCTAGGTGTGTCCGACCACCTGCTTTCCTTTCTCCGCTGCGCTCGAAGTCTCTGCCGGCGAACCTAGAATTTACAAAAGTCACACATATAAGGAAAATCCTGCAAAACACGATATATATCGATAAAAAGGATACATGTGCGTGAAACTAAACGCGCGTGCACACGTCACGTCGCGACGCGTGCGAACTCACCAGAACCAACTCCGACGCGCTGTGTCGCGCAACGCGCCACAGAACCACGCGTGTCACGCGCGTGTCGCACAAGTTAAAAACATCGAAAACACGTTTAAAGCTCCAGATTTTGCCTCTGGACCAAACTTAAAAAGTTACAGATACCAACACCTTAATCTACCCAGCAGAACCCCACACCCAAAAACCCAACACCCCACCCCCCGTTCTGGCCGCAAATTGCGGCCAGATTGATTAAATCGGCGGCCAGAAAAGGGAGAGGAGTCCCCGTGTTTTGCTTGTGTGTGTCTGCTAATCTCACCATGCTATAGTTTCACCAATTTTATTCTAAAGGGCTCGGGTCAGCAGCAGATTTTACAGAGGCTAAAAAGTCGCTAAATACGCTAAATTACGCCAACTCGAACAAATCGGGTATTTTTGTGAAATCTGGAACCAAACTTGGGTGATCTAGTCTCAACATCACCCTAAAAGGCTACTCTAACCATCACAACCATTACTTTGCCAAAACTCCCCTAAATTAGCCAAAACTACCATTAAAACATATAATAAACACTAAATTAAGCTAGATAACCATAACCTTAGCAATTAGGAGTCGGGTTAAGGGGTTATACCTCTAGAGATCCTAGATGAAGGAGAAGAGAAGAAGAAGAAAGGTGTTGTGCAGCTGCTACAGCTCCAAGTGCTCAATTCTTTGGCTGAAATGTGCTGTGTCTGGCTACTGATGCTGCTTCTGTTTGTGGCTGATGCTGTTCTGGCTGAAGCTGCTGCTGTTGTCTTGGTTAAATATTTTTTTGTGTGTTGCTGTAGCAGCAGCTACTGTTGTATTGTGGTTGTTTTTGTAGCAGAAGTTGTTAGGTGGCTGATGCTATGGGTTATGTAGCTGTAGTTGATGGCATTGGGCTGGTGTGGCTGATGTTTGGGCTGATTGTGTTGCTGCTGATGCAGCTACTGCTGTTTTAGGGGCTGAAATGTGCTGATGTGTGTGTGTATGTGTGAGAGGGGGAGATGTGAAAGATATGAGAGTGTGAAAGAGAGTGTGAGAGATGTGTAAAAGTTTTGAAAAGAGGTGGAGGGTGACATAACCATAGCCACCATTCGCTCTCTCTTATTAAATGCTTGCATGACACCCATCATAATCTCTCTTCCACCTCAACTCAAGTCAACCTTAAACCCTAATCACCCTTAATTAAAACTAATTAGCTCATAATTAACCCAATTAGCTTAACCAAGTGTGTTAGGCCATCATGGTTGCCTAAACATGGTTAACCCACAAGCTCACCTAAACATGGAAACCCTAGACTTAAACCACATTAACATGCACAAGTGTGTGCAGTCGAGATAAAATTCTAAGAAAATAACCATAAAACCAGATAAATTATCAGGAACCCGTTTTGGTAAACTTTTTACCAAAGACCCAACATTAACACACAATTACCACTAAACATAAACTCAGGTGTTACAGTCTTCCCCCCTTAAGAAAATTCGTCCCCGAATTTTACAATATAAAACTACGCATACCTTCAAAAAGATGAGGGAATTTCTTCCGTATCTCTCCCTCGGCCTCCTAAGTGATCTCCTCCCCAATCGGGCTGCGCCAAAGAACCTTCACAGAAAGCAGGACCTTCGATCGAAGTTTCTTCACCTGCCGATCCAATATCTCTACTGGCTGCACGGTGAACGATAGGTCGGGCTCAAGCTGAACGATCGGATGCTGAATCGTATGGGAAGGGTCATGAAGATATCTGCGTAGCATCGACACGTAGAAGACGGGGTGAACATCTGAAAAGCTGGGTGGAAGAGCCAAACGATATGCAACAGCGCCGACACGCTCGAGGATCTCGAAGGGACCCACAAATCTGGGGCTAAGCTTTCCCTTTCGCCCAAATCGCATCACCCCCTTCATCGGAGAGACCCTCAGAAAAACATGATCGCCAACTGCGAACTCTAATCTGCGACGGCGCCTGTCTGCATACGATTTCTGCCTGCTCTGAGCCGCTCTCATCCGGTCTCGAATCAACTGTACTTTCTCGGCCGTCTCCTGTACGATCTGCGGCCCAAAAATACTGCTCTCGCTAAGCTCAGTCCAACAGACGGGCGATCTACATCTCCTCCCATACAAAGCCTCGAAAGGCGCCATCTGAATAGTATCCTGGAAGCTGTTGTTGTAGGAGAACTCCACTAATGGTAAATGACGATCCCAGCTACCACCAAAGTCCAAAATGCACGCTCTGAGCATGTCCTCGAGAGTCTGAATAGTCCGCTCTGACTGGCTGTCCGTCTGCGGATGAAATGCAGTGCTGAAACTCAAACGAGTGCTCAAAGTCTCCTGAAGTCTCTGCCATAGTCGGCTGGTAAACTGGGTGCCTCGGTCTAACACGATACAAGTCGGTACGCCATGCAACCGCACAATCTCGTCGATGTAAATCTGGGCATACTAAGCAAAACTGAAAGTGGTCTTCACTGGCAGGAAGTGAGCCGCCTTCGTCAATCGATCCACAATCACCCAAATAGAGTCGTACCCTCGACTGGTCCTGGGTAGACCCACAATGAAGTCCATCGAAATCTGCTCCCATTTCCACTCCGGAATGGGCAAAGGCTGCAACTCTCCTGCCGGCCTCTGGTGCTCGGCCTTGACTTGCTGACAAGTCAGGCATCTCGATACGAAGTATGTGACATCTCTCTTCATCCCGTCCCACCAATAGACATCTCTCAAATCACGGTACATCTTGGTGGAACCTGGATGAACGCTGTATGTAGATCTATGCGCCTCCTTAAGAATCTCACGTCGCAGTCCCTCCGAATCTGGTACGCACAATCGAGTCCCAAATCGTAGTACTCCCTGATCGTCGATCACGAACTCGGAATCTCTACCCTGCCTAATCTGCTCCATGATCTCTGAAAGTCGGTCATCACTGGGCAGTGCCTCTCGAATGCGGTCAAGTAACTGCGGACGTGCACGAACATGCGCAAGCTGTCCCCCTGTCGGAGTGAACTCGAACTCGACTCGGCTGTAGCATAAAATCTGCCAATCTGCCGACGACTGCCTCTGCACTGCGCGCAAACAAGATAGACTACCCCCGGGCCTCCTGCTCAAGGCATCCACCACTACATTGGCCTTGCCCGGGTGATACAAGATCTCACAGTCATAGTCTTTCACCAGCTCCATCCAACGACGCTGTCTCAGATTCAGATCTCGCTGCTGAAATATATATTTTAAGCTCTTATGGTCAGTAAATATCTGGAACGACTCGCCGTATAGGTAATGTCGCCATATCTTAAGTGCAAAGACCACTGCAGCCATCTCCAAATCGTGAGTGGGGTAGTTCTGTTCATTTTTCTTCAATTGCCGCGAAGCATACGCGATCACCCTGTCATGCTGCATCAATACGCATCCTAGCCCCACCCGTGAAGCGTCACAATAAACCACGAATCCGCCTGATCCTGAAGGCAATGATAATACTGGCGCCATAGTCAAACAAGTCCGTAGCTGCTGAAAACTGTGCTCGCACTCCTCCGTCCAAACGAAAGGAACTCCCTTCCGGGTCAAACCGGTCAAAGGTGCAGCAATACGGGAGAAATCCTGAACGAATCGCCTGTAGTAGCCCGCCAAGCCTAGAAAACTACGGATCTCCGTAACCGATGTCGGTCTGGGCCACTGCTGAACAGCCTCAATCTTCTTCGGGTCCACACATATGCCATCTCTCGTAATCACGTGACCCAAGAAACCAACGCTGTCCAACCAGAATGCACACTTGGAAAATTTTGCGAAAAGCTGGTGCTCCCTCAAAGTCTGCAACGTAATCTGCAAGTGCTACTCGTGCTCCTCTCGGCTCCGGGAATACACCAAAATATCATCAATGAACACTATGATGAACAAGTCGAGATACGGCCTGAAGGTACGGTTCATCAAATCCATAAATGCTGCTGGGGCGTTGGTGAGTCCGAACGACATCACCAAAAACTCATAGTGGCCATAACGCGTACGGAAAGCTGTCTTCGGTATATCCTCCTGTCGAACTCGCAACTGATGGTATCCTGATCGCAAGTCGATCCTCGAAAAATAACCCGCACCCTGAAGCTGGTCGAACAAGTCATCAATGCACGGCAACGGATATCTGTTTCGCACGGTAACCTTGTTAAGCTGGCGGTAGTCGATACATAAGCACAAACTTCCGTCCTTCTTCTTGACAAACAGGACCGGAGCACCCCATGGAGAAACGTTAGGTCAAATAAGTCCCTTATCTAACAAATCTTGCAGCTGAACCTTCAACTCTTTAAGCTCCGTCGGGGCCATCCGATAGGGCGGTATAGAAATGGGCCCCGAGCCGGGAATCAAATCAATACATAACTCAACATCGCGCTCAGGCGGCAATCCTGGCAGCTCATCAGGGAAAACATCGGGGAACTCGCATACAATTGGAACCTGGTCCAATAGAACATCTGTAGCTCTAGTATCGCAAACATAGACTAGAAATCCCCGACATCCCTTCCTCAACAGCTGATCAGCGCGAAGAGAAGAAATCAATATGTGAGGGGCGGCACCACGGTCCCCCTGCACAACAAAAGCCGACTCACCAGGAAAACAAAATCTAACTGTCTTCTCGCGGCAGTCCACAGACGCATAGCACGTGGCTAACCAATCCATGCCTAAAAGAACATCGAAGTCCAACATCTCAAGAAGGATCAAGTAGACAGGCTGCTCTCGCTCGCCAATACAGACGGTACAGGATCGGAACACGTGCCTAGCAACAAATGACTCTCCCACAGGAGTGGTCACAACAAGCGGCTGATCAAGCAAGTCGGACTCTCTACCCAAACTCGGCACGAAGTGTGTGGAAACGTACGAATTCGTGGATCCGGGATCAAACAACACGTGTGCATCAACAGAATATACTGATAGGGTACCTGTCACGACGGCATTGGATGCATGTGCATCCTGCAATGTCAACGCAAATACTCGGGCCTGACCTCCACCAATAGCGGGCTGGCCTCGGCCTCAGCCTCTGCCTCCTCGTCCTTTCTGGATATGTCCGCTGCGTCCACGGCCTCTGGGTGCACCTAACTGGCGTGGAGCATCGCCTGTGGCAGGAAGTAGAGCTCTCTGAGGAGGGGGCGGTGATGGTGGTGGGGTCACATGCGGAACTGTCGCCGCTCCCTGTCGTCTCGCCGGGCAGTCTCTGATACGATGGTGCAGACTCCCACACCCAAAACATCCTTGCGACGCCTGCTGTCCCTGTGGATACGAACCATACAGCTGACCTCGTCCAAACTCTCTGCCGGCCCTATCTCTCGGAAAGAATCTGGCATGCTGCCTCTGATCTGGCGTGCCAGTATGAATCCTCTTCGGCCCGGGAACGGCCGAAGTCGCTGAAATACGTGCCTCCATCCGCAATGCCGTATCCATAGCAACTAAATAGGTATCGAAGTGCTGGGCGCCAATGGCAAGAAATAGCTGGGCATCCAGTCCCTGTATGAACCTCTTCACCCTCTTCGTTTCGATATCCACCAGATAAGGAGCATATCGGGACAACTGTGTAAATTGGACGTCATACTCAGAAGACGTCATACTCAGACACCGTCATCCCTGGAGTCTTGATCAAGGCCTCAAAACTACGAGCTCTGGCATCACGAACGCTCTCCGGAAGGAAACGGGCTAGAAAGACTGCTGTGAACTCGGTCCAAGTCATAGGCGGTAGACCTGCAGCTCGACCTCTCAAAACTGACTCCCACCATATCTGTGCGAGGACCTCTAGTCGGAAACTCGCAAGCTCTACCCATCGATCATCAGAGCATCTCAGCGAATGGCAGATCCTGGCCAAACTGTCAAGGAACGTCTGCGGGTCCTCTGCTGCATCGGTCCCGTGAAGACTGGAGG
The DNA here is from genome assembly GCA_030015575.1 of Agapanthus africanus. Taxonomy (NCBI): domain Eukaryota; kingdom Viridiplantae; phylum Streptophyta; class Magnoliopsida; order Asparagales; family Amaryllidaceae; genus Agapanthus; species Agapanthus africanus. The sequence goes on from CM057341.1 coordinate 768,613,221, forward strand.
TCTCAGCCTCATGAAATCCTGTAACGAAACCGGGATGTCCACGGTGGTAGTAGTAGGAGCAGGTATCATAGTAGTCTGGGATGTAGTAGGTACGTCCTCCGGCCTCGGTGCACGACTGGCCACAACTAAGGACCACACCATCTGTCGCAACTCCTGCATGCCTCCCATCATCTGTCGCAGCTCCTCCATACCGGACTCAAGCCTATCCATACGGCCTGGGGAAGGCGGATCAGTCTGTCCCTGCGGCGTAGGCATACCACCCTGCTCGGTCCTAGTCTCGGACGAGCCAGCTCGAATCTCGTCTCGGGCGGCAGCCCTCTGCGCTCTGGTAGCCCTCTGCGGCATAGTGACTGGTACAGGAAACAAGACAATAAAAATGGTGCAATAGAATCAAAGGATACACGGAATTGAAGAAGGAATTCTCAAGCAAGTATATCCTAAAGTCACCTAGGCGGAGTACCGTATCGCAAGTATGCCGCGGACATACGCACGCTACGCTACCCTGCTTAAGTCACTTACTCCATCTACTAAGGGTCATCCTACACTCGGAAAGGTGAAACCTATCGCTCTGATACCAACTTTGTCATGACCCGCAGAGTACAGAAGGTGACCGACACTTAAGTTACGAAACGTCTCAAGGCGTCCGTAAGATAAGTAAGCCGAAGCCCAGAAATCAAACCTGATTTAGAAATAGAGTGAAGGAAAAGCCATTTTATTTAAAACACTGTATTCCATTTAATCACATCAAATCCTTTTAAACAACATCCCTTTTTCTCAAAAATTCCGGCAGAGTTTCCCTTGTAAAACAAGCCCCCAATCGGGTACAACAGGAGTATAAATGAAACAACATGAATATGGCATCCCCAAGCGAGAGCTAGCTCTTCGCCTCAAGGCGGTCACAAATCCCACGCAATGTAAAATACAATGTGCATAAGTAAGCATGAAAGCACAAGAAATAACATGTCGACTCAAGTGAGCTCGACCCCAAATATCATAAAGTCCACAAGTCTCACAACCTCACCTCTAGGTCAATATACAGTAATCCAAATAAAACTGGTGCGGCAGAAATAATAGCAGATGGAGTACTCTAGATACAATGAATATATAAGGTGGTACAAAATGATAACAACCCACTTATGAGCAAAAGCCTCGAGTCCAGGAAAAAAGAGCAAAAGAGGCAAAAGTGTCCGCCGCTACAGTGCTGACGGAACGGACCTGCAGAAAAGCTGTGGCACAACGGGGGTGAGTTGCCAGCCCGTGAGTAATAAATAACATCTACAAAGGCTATCGCATGCATGCACACAAGTATCCTAGAATCTCTAAAATAGGTATGGCTATATGTACTAGCAGGTATGTATGCATCATCAGTGTACTAACAAGTATGTATGTCACATGGATGTACTAACAGGTATGTATGCCACATGAATATATTAACATGTATGTATGCTATATGAGTCAACTCAAGATCTCAACATGTAAGTGTAAGAACTATTCTTTCTTGTTTTTGAAACTCCTTTTAAATATCAGCATAATATCCATGGAATCAACAAAATCCGTGTCTAGCAACGACACCTCAAAACTGTCTCAATCTCATATATCCCTGTCAGTATCTCTGGCCTCAGTCGCCCGGCTGATCCATCTCAAATATCAATATCTCAATCTAGCGGCCACGGTCGGTATCCTCTGGATATCCGCCGTGCCAAATGAAGTCACCGGTAGTTAATATGTCCCCTGCCAGGCTCAACGCCATCTCCTGCGATCTTCTTGCCCCGGGGTACCTTACCGGGCCCACCATGTACCCGAGACGGTTCATCCACCTCCTCGAAACGGGTCTCGAAAACCACAGCAAACTCATGGTGGACGACACTTTACATCACTAGAAAACCGCAACTTTTATATTTTAAAAGATCATAAGTTTGAAATCTTGCGGCTTTCCCCCGAAATCCAGAAATATCATAAATCTCATGAAATCATCATGGGTGCATATGTCAATGATAATGAATGCATATGGTATCAATGTCCAAGTTGCAATATATGATTTATACTAGACATGAGCAAATGATATAATGATATGTATGCATGAGAATAGCAATTCTTATGATTTCATTTTAAAGATTTATTGCAATAGCACAGGTCTAATCATCAATTATTACATGTTCCAGATTACAAGTGATCTAGTGTCGTGACATGGCAATTACCGGGGGTGTGTGTACACATGAATAGTGCTCGTGCTGCATATAAGAACCCGGTAATGGTGCATGTGTCCTACAGAATGAGTTTGCACATGTATGACAGTATAGAGCATGAATGTAGCAGGCAACATACAAGTGTTCAATTTCTAATTACCGACATTGCTAGGTATCTTTTTAAGTTACTAAATCTATCGGGCGCCTTGCGCCATCCAAGCGATGGTCCCCCGTAGATGTTAAATCTACTCACCCGTGATCCCGCGCTAGGTGTGTCCGACCACCTGCTTTCCTTTCTCCGCTGCGCTCGAAGTCTCTGCCGGCGAACCTAGAATTTACAAAAGTCATACATATAAGGAAAATCCTGCAAAACACGATATATATCGATAAAAAGGATACGCGTGCGTGAAACTAAACGCGCGTGCACACGTCACGTCGCGACGCGTGCGAACTCACCAGAACCAACTCCGACGCGCTGTGTCGCGCAACGCGCCACAGAACCACGCGTGTCACGCGCGTGTCGCACAAGTTAAAAACATCGAAAACACGTTTAAAGCTCCAGATTTTGCCTCTGGGCCAAACTTAAAAAGTTACAGATACCAACACCCTAATCTACCCAGCAGAACCCCACACCCAAAAACCCAACACCCCACCCCCCATTCTAGCCGCAAATTGCGGCCAGATTGATTAAATCGGCGGCCAGATTGATTAAATCGGCGGCCAGATTGATTAAATCGACGGCCAGAAAAGGGAGAGGGGTCCCCGTGTTTTGCGTGTGTGTGTCTGCTAATCTCACCATGCTATAGTTTCACCAATTTTATTCTAAAGGGCTCGGGTCAGCAGCAGATTTTACAGAGGCTAAAAAGTCGCTAAATACGCTAAATTACGCCAACTCGAACAAATCGGGTATTTTTTGTGAAATCCGGAACCAAACTTGGGTGATCTAGTCTCAACAGCACCCTAAAAGGCTACTCTAAGCATCATAACCATTACTTTGTCAAAACTCCCCTAAACTACCCAAAACTACCATTAAAACATATAATAAACACTAAACTAAGCTAGATAACCATACCCTTAGCAATTAGGAGTCGGGTTAAGGGGTTATACCTCTAGAGATCCTAGATGAAGGAGAAGAGAAGAAGAAGGAAGGTGTTGTGCAGCTGCTACAGCTCCAAGTGCTCAATTCTTTGGCTGAAATGTGCTGTGTCTGGCTACTGATGCTGCTTCTGTTTGTGGTTGATGCTGTTCTGGCTGAAGCTGCTGCTGTTATCTTGGTTAAATTTTTTTTTTTTGTTGCTGTTGCAGCAGCTACTGTTGTATTGTGGTTGTTTTTGTAGCAGAAGTTGTTAAGTGGCTGATGCTATGGGTTATGTAGCTGCAGTTGATGGCATTGGGCTGGTGTGGCTGATGTTTGGGCTGATGGTGTTGCTGCTGATGCAGCTACTGCTGTTTTGGGGGCTGAAATGTGCTGATGTGTGTGTATGTGTGAGAGGGGGAGATGTGAAAGATATGAGAGTGTGAAAGAGAGTGTGAGAGATGTGTAAAAGTTTTGAAAAGAGGTGGAGGGTGACATAACCATAGCCACCATTCTCAATCTCTCTTTAAATGCTTGCATGACACCCATCATAATCTCTCTTCCACCTCAACTCAAGTCAACCTTAAACCCTAATCACCCTTAATTAAAACTAATTAGCTCATAATTAACCCAATTAGCTTAACCAAGTGTGTTAGGCCATCATGGTTGCCTAAACATGGTTAACCCACAAGCTCACCTAAACATGGAAACCCTAGACTTAAACCACATTAACATGCACAAGTGTGTGCAGTCGAGATAAAATTCTAAGAAAATAACCATAAAACCAGATAAATTATCAGGAACCTGTTTTGGTAAACTTTTTACCAAAGACCTCACATTAACACACAATTACCACTAAACATAAACTCAGGTGTTACTGGATTCTTGCACGCTCGGCGGGACCTTTTCCACTTTCCACTCCACACTTCATGTGTCGTGTTTTTCCGCGATCAAATAATCGCGGTATATATGTTTGTAGTTTCCCTTGAGTGATGAGATACTGAAGCTGGCGTTCCGTCTTTTCCAGGAATGGCGTTTGCTTTCACTCACCACAACTCAGGCTCTGTCACATCTGGTGGAGTCAAGTATAGGCCATTTGCAGCCTTAAATCTCTGCAATCCGACTCTTCAAGAAATCAACTGGCTTCTCTTTGGGTTAATACTCCCATCTCCACCCCTCTCAACGTTGAAGGAGGAAGCCCAGAAGAAGTCTGTCTTCTACAGGCTGGCTCCCCAAGCAACAGCTTTGCCGATGGAATCAGTCCTCAAACAACTGGCACCCGCCTAGGACCAAGGTCGACGCAGGGGGAAGAATATTCAAGCTCTCAAAGGAAACAGGGGGCAGGCTCGATAAAATCCTGAAGCTAATCAAATCCCGGCCGTAAGAAATGGTCGACGTCGATATCGGCATCATACAAAATGGGCTGGGGGCAGTTCTCCGTATGGTCCTGTTTCAACCACAGTGGTAAATGTTGTTGTTCTAACTGGGAACAGCTTCAAACTGTTGCGAAGAGTCAGAAAAAATTCTCTTACCGCAATATTGAATAAATCTCCGCAGCCCATGGAGATCCCACGAGAGCAGAAACCAGTTCGCTCCCTAAAACAACTTTCCTCATTTATATATAAGGTGTGGAAGCAGGTGAAGGTCTCTGTAGTCAACCGCGGCTCTTCCCCTAGACGTCAGCCAAATTAAAAATCCTCTTAAAAATACAAGGGGAATCATTCCAAGACGAATCCTGATACGGCGGTTCCTCCCAAAACCAAAGCGGCTTTTCACAAAAAAGAGAGGCATAATAAAGCTCAAGTGCCCGAAGCAAACTCCAAAGGCCAAAACTCTAAACACCCCAAGCCTGGGGGCATGGTAGTTCACATAGTCTATGTGGTGAATTCCAAAGACGAAGTTCGAGTTTCTACTAGTCACCGACCTCAAACTCGGTCCGTGACAAAAGTTCAACTACAACGTGAAAAGCTGTAGGAGATGGTCGCTCAGGTGGTGGCAAACGATAATCCATCGCCTAAGGAAAATCCTGAGAACGCACCCGAAGAAAGAGTAGAGAAAGAGTCGGATATTGATTTCCTAAAACGCGCTCTGAAAAAGAGAGATGAAGAAACGACAGTAATGTCCACTAAAATGAACCAGATGGCCCTTCTGATTCAGAATATGGCTGGAATGATGGTTCAATCGGAACCACTGGCAGATAAACCGCCGGTAGTCGGTCTTAAATATAAGGATGACATTTCAAATGCTTTGCAAACCTCATCAATGGCTGAGGAGGAAATAATTTCTAAAAGAAAAGCTGGACACATATATCGCTCAGCAAGTCAAAACTCACTAGGCCAGTGAAGTATCAATAGGCCAGTCAAGACTGGTCGACCGTATCCGGCATGCTATGATCAATTACAGTTCCCGCCAGAATACATACTTCCGACTCTACATATACAAAGGAACCGGGAATCCTCACCAGCACATCGCGCGATTTAAATCCATGTACGGTAACACTGGAGAGAATGCTCCACTTCTCCTCTGACAGTTCGTCAGCTGTCTGGCGGGCATTGCCTTCAAATGGTATACGGAACTCCCGAATGACTCCGTGAATACCTTCGACGAGATAGAGATACACTTCTGTCAGAGATTCGTTAGTGTGAATAAACGCACCACCGTAACGATATTGGTCAATGAAAGGGTAAGACCGAATGAGATCTGGGTTCAATATGTTACCCGATGGCGAAATCTATGGTCAAAATGCGAGAAACGTGTCGACGAAGCTGCAGCTGTAGGAATGTTCATAGCCACCCTTGACCCAAATTCAAAAGGTGTTCTCATTTACGATCCTTTTCAAGCCAACGACCTTCCTAGAGCTCATGGATAAAATGACTCAATTGGATCAGCTGGGTCAAGACCCTTCATCATCCGATGAAGATGAATGAAAAGCGGAGGTAAGGTGGCATTTGTCGCCAACGCTCAACAAAAAATGAGCAACTTTGAAGCAACCTGCCGCCAAAATAGCGACGGCGTGGGTACTCGCTCACCCCGAGATATACACAGGGGACATATTTCTCACTGGCGGAAGAATCTTTACGTGGGATGGTCCTTTCTTCTCAAAGAAAAAATAGAATATCAAGTGTAACAACCCTAAACTTTCTGTACAACATTTTGTACAATTTTTTTTCAAAATACAGAAAGGGGTATTTTTGTCTGAGCACAAGTTATAAGTTTGTTTTACTTTTTAATAGCAAGAAGGAGCTTATAGCTCATTGGTAAGACCTTGCACTGCTGTTACAAAGCACCAGAGTTCAAATACCATCACCCACATCATTTTTTAATATTATTTTTTTAGATTTTTAGAAGTCCAAGGGTTTACACGTGCATAACTCGTAAAAACCCCACTACACATATAAAACAAACTATCTGAGGGGCTACACCAAGCGACGAGGGACACGTGGCGGTGAGCCCCGCCCTGACTCGGTCGACTCGGGCCGGCGACTCGGCCAGCCTCCGCCGGCCGGAATCGGGCGGATCGCCGAGTTGTCAACATGAAAGTTCTGCCTTTTTGTATTCTAATAACCCCTATATACTTTAATTTCTCTGAACGGTAACAGAGACAATAAAAACACCACATTAACCTATTTTTTAATACAATTTTAATACAACATTTCACTTACCCTAACCTTAATCTTTTCCTATAAATACCACCCCTAAATACACACCCCTCACTCACAATTCTGTCCAAACTCTCAAGAAAACTCTCTAGAATTTTGTGTACAAGTGGAGTTAGCAAAGGGCAAAACTCCGGCGATCTTCCGACGACGACCTCAGGAGCTTCCGGCGACGAAACGACGCACCGGCTGTTTCCCCCAATCAGAGCAAAGCTCTATTTGAAATTTAAATTTCAAAATGAAGCAACGCTTCAGATGCAGCGCCAAGTGCACTGCGCCCTAAGCAGTGCACCGCGTGCAAAGCACGCGTGCGCTGGCTCTGGGTGCGCTCCGCTCTAAGCAGCGCACCACGTGTAAGACAGGGATGCGCTAGCGCTAAGTGCGCTGCGCTTTGAGCGGCGCACCACGTGTAAAACATGGGTGCGCTAGTGCAATGTGCGTTGCCCTTTAAGCAGCGCACCACGTGCAAAACACGGGTGCGCTAGCGCTGGAACTAAAAGCTCCCCACCGTTAGATCAAAGATCTAATAATAATGCTAAATCATTAATTAATCAGAATTAAATTCTGTTAAGGAAAGATTCATCAAAATCTTTCCAAATAATAAGATTGTGCTCTGTAAATCAGAGCACCGTTGGATCAATGATCCAATGGTAAATAAAAATTACCAAAAGACAGAAGAAATTCTGTGTGAAAAGATTTATCAATCTTATTAAAAAAATAAGAAGATTGCCTTCTGTAAAACAGGAGCCCTAGGATCAAAGATCCAATGGTGGGGAAACATCCCAAAATCAATCATAGAAAGATCCCTTTAACTGATTCAACAAATCAGCTTGCCCTATATAAAGGCCCCAAGACTTCAAGTCTTATACAGAGAACCCCCCCCCCTAAACTTTGAGAAACTCAAAGATAAAGAGCAAGCTCTTGCAAGTAGATTTTTTTTCCTTCAAGGTAAGAATGAATGATGATGAACACAAAGATGAAATCACAATCAGCTGTAGTTTCCCATTCACTTAGCCTACAAACTACTTACTACCCGGCTCACTATCTCATGATTAGGAAAGAAGAATTCATTTCTTTAAAAAAAAGATCATAGATCTACAAAGACAAAAAGTCTTTCATAAAGAGATCAAAAGATCTCATCATAAAATAAAAGAAGAACTTACTTCTCACAGATCATAAATCTATAAGACTAAAGTCTTTTATAAAAAGGAGGAGAGAATAATTCAATTCTCTTAAGGATCATAGATCCATAAAGGCAAAGCCTTTCATCAATATAAGAGATTGAAACAAAATAAGAACGGTTGTTCTTAGATCCTGAGACAAAGTCTCTTTTAAAAGAACATAAATTGTTTCTCTGATCACAAAATTGATCATACACGCCTTTGCTCTCTGGAACTGCGCCTTTGCGCTCTTGACTTGCGCTTCTGCGCTATTAGACTGGCGCTCAGCGCCGAGCGCGACACGTGTCGCTTTGCGCTCTTGAAATAGCGCACTGCACTCATGGGCTGGTGCTCAGCGCCAAGCGCACCACGTGTGCGCCACTAAACTGAAAGCGCAATGCGCTCATGAACTAGCGCTCTGCACTCATAAATTGGCATTATGCGCTCAGCATCTGACGCCTAGCGCCGAGCGCGACACGTGTCCTTACATGTGCGCTACTTAGCAGAAGCGCACTGTGCTCTTTGACTGGCGCAAAGCGCCATGCGCGTCACGTGTCACGCTGATAGAATATAAATTGTTCTTTAATAAGCCTAAGGCTATGATGAATGCCCAGCATTCAATAAAAGACAAAATATTGTCAGAATTCAAACATTGTTAAAAGGGTCAAGCCCAAATAAAGTCTCAACAGCCCAAAATAAAATGTTAAACATTTTAACCTGATTGGACTTAGCCCAATATTGGCCATAAGTCCTCAACTCATATTAATTGAGCCCATCTGCTCATAAATATTTTAACAGATCTTAGGCCCAAATTGGACTACAGATCTTACAACCAACTTATGTCGGTTCGAGGGTACATCTCTGAACCCCTCTGATATATGTCGTTGTAATCCTTCAGCGTCTTCAGAGAGGTGACGGGTCCCGACAACCAAACATTCCATGAACTGTGGGGTCCTTAAACTCATGGACTATGATGTCCTTAACCTTGACTGTGAGGTCTTTAAACTCACGGACTATGATGTCCTTAACCTCGACTGTGATGTCTTTAAACTCACGGACTATGATGTCTTTAACCTTGACCGCAATGTCTTTAAACTAACATCGGACCGAGATGTCCTTAAACTAACATTGGACCGTAATGTCCTTAAACTAATTATAGACCGCAATGTCCCTAAACTAAACAATAGAGCCCGAATGCTCTTTTGTTGGATCTAAACGATTCCGTTAAGTTGATCTTAGTCTAAAATTAGACTAACGTATCGTTAACAAACGTTTAAGTTGATCTTAGTCTCAAATGAGACTAACGTATCCTTAAACCCAAATCTAAGAAGATACGGATTTGGACTAATCCACGCCCTACGGGCGACAACATAAATTAGTCTCCGTATACAATCCACGGGCAACCAAAAACAAAACAAACACACACGACGCGAAGTGACCATCTGGAGAAGGAGAAAGTGGTTACCGCGACACGGTAGCGTAATTAACTGCAAGGGCTTGCACCTGCAGGGAAGAGCGTCCCCACAATCAAAAACCCCTCAAACGAGGGGGAATCTGACGAAGTCTGCTATATCGGCCGCATCTGTTTAAACCTTCGATATACGGTGCCATAAATCAACTGGGCATCTTCGGAGAGGTGGACGGATAGCACCTATTAGCATTTGCCCCAAAATTCAGGCAAGACGGACCCGCGCAGTCGCGTTCCCGTATTTTCGGTGGGGAACAGATTCTGGCATGCCCGGTGGGACGATTTCCTCTTTCCACTCCACACTTCGTGTGTTGTGTTCGCGAACGAATCGCGGTTTGATATGGTTGCCCTTGGGTTTGAGGTACTAAGATTTGGTGTCTTGCTCCGTGCAGAAAACGAAAGATCAATGGCTTCTACCTGCACAAAATGCTCCAGCTGCAACTGCAACTCCCGTTCCGCCTCATCTGGAGGTGTAACTTACGGGCCCCAAGCGGCCTCCCTGTTCACGATGCCATTGGACCAAGTAACTCAGGCCACCACTGGGCTGTTCTTTGGGACTATGATCCCACCCATGAGCTTCAATGCCCCGATGTTGCCGCAAGAAGCCCCAAAGAAGTCGGTCTTTGATCGACTTACCACTGCCGCGACCCCTCTCAACGGGTCACCCAAGTCTAATGCCTCTGTTTTCAACAGACTGGGCCAGAACGCCAACAAGCCTGCAATACCTGAAACAGCCATCCCAAAGCGGATAGCCATCCCGGCTCAAGCGGACGAAATCATTGGAAAGGCTTCTCCTAACAAGAAGTTGGTTTTCACAAGGCTGGCCGTTCCGACTCCCGCTCCAGGTGAAGTCATCAAAGCTGCTTCCCCTACCCAGAGGTCTGTCTTTGACAGATTGGACATTGCTTCTCAACGGAAATCGGTCTTCAAAAGGCTGACACCGACGACAACCCTCCGCCAAGACAGGGGCATGACGAAGCCATCTCCATAGCTGAACCAACTCCATCCGCACGACATGCTCGCCATCGTCACTGGCACCGAGTAAGGAAGGCTGGGGGCAGCTCCCCTTCTGAACTAACTCCGCCAGCTCCTATGGTGGAAATCAATGCTGCTGTTCCAACTGGGAACAGCTTTGAACCGCTTAGGAGGGTTCGCAAGAACTCTCCGACTGCCGTGCTGAATAGATCTCCTCCACCTATAGAGATTACTACAGAAAAGAAGCCGGAGCAGCCCCCTCAGCAGCCGTCCTCCAAAATTTATAAAGTCTGGCGACAGGTCCAAGAGTCGGTGATTAACCAGGACTACTCTCGCCGGCCAAAGAAGCTTAAAGCTCAACAAGAAAAGAGACATCTCATGGTACCACAGAAGATGTCATCCGTCTGGATGCCCGCTGCAACGGCCCCCTCGACTTCAACTGCTCACAAGAGAAAGAGGCCAGAGAAAGCCCCCGTGAATGCGGCAAACCGTAAGGACGTCGAAACTAAACGCCCCAAGTCCGGGGACATGATAATACATACCGTTTATATGGCTTCCGGAAAAGAGGAAAGTCGTGCTTCTACAGGACATCGACCGCTTACTCGATCGATAACGAAGGCTCGGGAACAACAGCAGCAGAAACTTCAGGAGATGCCGACTGCAATGGCCGCACTCACTGGGCCAAAAGAAAATCCAGAGACCTCGGAGCAGTGTCGAGAACAAGAAACTGATACCGAGTTCCTCCGAAGGATGCTCGAGAGGAAAGAAAAAGAGGCTGTGGAGCAGGCAGCCAATATAAAGCGAATGGCTCTTCTGTTCCAAGACATGGCTGGGATGATGTTACAGCCAGAACCTCCAGCTGAAGACCCCCCGATCATCATTGAAGACGACATAGAGGAGACATCGAACCCCCCTCCATTTCTTTCAGCAGCCAAAGAGGAGACCATCTCCAAGGCCGCTCTGGATGACTACATTGCTCAGCAAATACGAGCTCACCAGGCAAACGAAGCGGCTGGACAGATCGTTAAGACTGGACGACCTTATCCAGGCTGGTATGACCAAATAAGGTACCCACCGGGATATACGGTCTCTAAATTTCATGTATAAAAAGGGACGGGGAATCCACATCAGCATGTTGCTCAATTCAAAGCCTTGTGCGGCAACACCTTGGGCGATGATAAACTTCTGCTCCACCAGTTTGTTGGTAGCTTGTCGGAGATAGCATTCGAGTGGTATTCTGAACTTCCAAACGACTCCGTCAAGACTTTTGCAGAGATGGAGCTATTATTCACCCAACGTTTCGCAAGTGCTAGTGAACGCACCCCAATAACGGCATTGATCAATGCCAGGGTGAAGCCAGGTGAAACATGGGTGCAATACGCAATACGATGGCGAAATTTATGGTCAAAATGTGAGCAGCGCATCGAAGAAGCGCCGGCAGTGGGCATGTTCATAGGCACTCTTGACCCTCAAGCAACTATTTCCCAATTTATGATGTTCTTCAAACCGACCACGTTCCAGGCCTTGATTGATAAGCTGGCCCAAATGGACCAAATGGGTCATAGACCGTCTCCTTCAAAGCCGGAGCCACGGAACGAAAAGGGCAGAGGGAAGGCGACCTTCGTCGCAAATACTCAACAGCAGCCCAGTGGCCCAAAACTAACTGATCGCCTAGACGAGAGGCGGCAATTCTATAATGAGAAAATGAAGCGCCCTTATTCATTTCCCCGGGACAAGACGAAAAGATTGTTCGAGCTAGCGGTGCGCAACATGCTCATCAATCTGCCGAATCCAAAACAACCGTTGCAACCCGGTGAGGCTAATAGTCCCAATTATTGCCCCTACCATCAAACGGTAAGCCATCCAATTGAAGATTGCTTCGTCTTTAAAGGCTGGATCGAAGATCAATACCAACAGGGCAAATTTTCCCTGTCGGAGAATTGGAAGGTGAACCCACCACTGCCACACGCTCCCAAGAAGACGGATACACCGGGACCATCATGTTCTTTCGTAGAAGAAGCTCCGTGGGAGATCGCTCTTTCAGCCAAAACAAAAAGAATGCTAAAGGATCTCCACACATGCCCAGCAATCAGGTGGAAGAATCCACTGGAACCCGAGATTATCGAGGGAATGTTGAAGCCACGCCCGACTCCAAAAATTGGTGGTAATAGTCAAAGTGCTCACAGCCAGCTGTCAAAGTATTCGAAGAAGAAAAAGAAGACCAAAAAGCCCGTGAAGCCTGGTGAGAAGCGCACGGACCTGCAAAAACAGATTGACGCGCTGGAAGAATATAACCAGAAGGCGTGGACCCCATTCACACTCCAAGAATTTCTCAACCACATCCTTGAGGATGGAGATGACGACAATGGAGAAGACTCGTCGGATGAATCTGAAGATTACGTGGCAAGTTGCCATATGATCTCTCACTCATCGATAAACGATGAAAAAGCTCCTTATGCAGAGAAACTGAGGGCAGATCCTGAGCCGGAACTTCTAAGGCCATCGGACGAAATGATTGATGCATTCCTGGACGAAGCTCTTCTTAAAAGCAAAGCTGCTCGAGAGCGTAAGATGGCCATATTTGAAAAAGCCAGACGCCGGCGACTGGACGAAAGGGTTGAAACACTCCCGCCAGATCAAAGTACATCCGCCGCAAATAAAAGCAGGTTCAAGACGAGGAAGAGGTTCGCCAAAGCCATATCAATAGGAATGAAGCTGCCATCCTCCGAAGGAAACACTCTTGGTGAAGCGGAAATACATCCTAACTACTGCTTATATCATCGAAAGATTGCGCACCCCACCGAAAAGTGCAACGCTTTTAAAAGATGGTGGCAGGGATATGTTAATCACCAACAGCATTTCAAGCGGATGAAACGCAAGACTCGTCGGGAGCAAAGAAATACGACTAATGAGCATAAAAGAACGACCGGCAATTGTCACATGGTCGACACAGGGGGATCGTAAGTTCTCACCTTTGGGAGCGATTCTGATGAAGAAATAGCTCTTGGCCCTCTCTTCAAAGAATCCACCTCGGGAAAAGAGGAAGAACCGAAGAACTGCGAGAACATTCAGCTGCACAATCGCACGCTGCCTGAAAAGAATCTCGGGCCCACGAACAGTGGGTCGAATAGAAAAGATAAGGGGAAAGAAAAAATCCCTGAGGACATCGCCCTAGATGACCAAGCCGTCAAAGTGCTGACAGCCAAGGACCCGCCAAAGAACAGTAAGGTGGACTACAACGTTCTGGCACACTTGAGAAAGCTACCTTCGCAGCTAAGCATTCTCGACGCCCTTCTGCTATCCAAAGAGGCGAGAGATTCATTGATCAAGGCACTACAAGAGCCAGAGCAATTCCAAGCTTTCCTCGCCGAAGAAAAGATGAAGGACGAGCGGGAAAAAATGCACACAGCCGATATCACCTTCGGCGATGAAGATCTCTTTCTTAGGACATGCGAGCATAATCGTCCCCTCTATATCTCCGGATACTGTCATGATATCAAGATAGGCAAAATCCTGGTGGACAATGGGTCCTCCGTCAATCTCCTCAATGTAAGAGTGTTGAAGGAAATCTGCATGAGCGTTCAGCACCTCGCTCGCGATAAGATCACTATCTCCGGTTTTGACTCCCAGTCATCACGGACGCTCGGTTCTGTGATACTGACGCTGCGCTTTGGGCTGCTAGTCACTGACATCAAGTTTCATGTCATTGACGCTAAGACCTGCTATAACGCTTTGCTCAGCCGGCCTTGATTACACGAGTACAACATTATCCCTTCTACACAATATCAGTGTATGAAGTACTTCAAAGACGGTCTCGAGTACACCGTGACAGGGGAACTAAACCCATTCTCCGTGAACGAAGTCCGCAAGTACGAAGATGCCAAGTACTTCCTGCTAGATTTCGAAGACACAGAAATATGTCGCAAACCGGAGGACAAGAACAAAGCTATCACCATTATTCCGGTCTTCGGGAGTGATACCGAGGAGGAAGAAGAAATAGTTTATTCAGGGCCGCCCCAATACAACAAACCGAGACCGTCCACCCCTATGTTGATCTTCGGTAGCGACTCGGAAGATGAGGTCAATACCGTATTTTCTGCTCGGCCATCGATACAAGCCTTCGCTGATGAAGATCAAAGTTTGCAAGTTGCCATGGTTCCGCGGGAGAATTACAAAGAGCTCGATGCACTTAAAACTTATAGTGTGTAGGAACTGCAGACATTCTATGTCCCTCCCAGGCGAAAGGGTGAAAAAGCGATCCTATTCTACCGATATGGGGAAACCAAGGTGGAGAAAGAAATTTGGCATGGTGCCGATTCTACACTTGACAGGCTCTAGCCCATCCGTCTGCCTAGATACTACACAGAAGGATTGAAAAGGCTGTTGAGGCGCCAAGGTGTACCTTTTAAGCAGACCGCTCGACAAGCTCAGTTCTACAACAAGATCTAGAGCGTCCCTGGAACTCAACAAAAGTTGCCCAACGGGAGAATGGAAACGACCGGACTTGGGTACGTTCAATCCAAGAAACGGGAGCGATTCCGCGGTTGCTACGTCATACATGACTTCAACGAAGAAGGAGATACTTTGTGGGAAGATGCTAACCCTGAGCCAAAACGAGCTCCCGTCGTGAAAATACCAAGCCCGTCATTTGAAGAACAAATGGACAAGCTTATAAGGGAAGCGGGTCAAAAGGTTCGAGACGATCATAATCGCGAAATGGCCATCTATGAGAAAGTCAGAACGCAGCGCCTCTTTCAGCAGGCTACGGAAAATGACGATGCCCTTCGCCGCCAGCCCGTCATACAAAAGACCCGACGTAGAGGCAAAAATAAACCGAAGAACGGAAAAAACGTTCAACGGCGGCAAAGCGGGTCTAAGAAGTCACGCGATCAAGAATCGAGCAGCCGGGAGCCGTCTCTTATAAAAAAGATGGGTCGAGAATATTCTTTTCCCCAAGACAAGACAAGGAAGATACTCGATCTTGCCCTAAAACATCAGATGATTACCCTCCCGGAGTCCAAGCACCCCGAGCAAGCAGGCGAAGTCTCTCACCCGGACTATTGCTCCTATCATCGGGCAATATGACACCCTCTTGAAGACTGCTTCACCTTCAAGAACTGGGTCGAAGACCAATATCAACTCGACAAGTTCGCTTTATCCAGCAGTTGGAGGATAACCCCGCCGCAGAAGCATGAACCGAAAACCACGAGAGCAGAACCAGATCAACATCGGTCTTGGAAGCGATCTCGTACTTGTCATATGATAACGCTGTCAGAAAAAGGACCCGAGAATATGGATGACCTCCCCTGGTGCTTCGAAAACGATGATGACGAGTTAATCTCAGAATTTCCACCGGCGCCAAAAGAGCTGGAAGATGGGATACATGCTACGGCCGATAACCTCAAGAAAATTGACTTGGGGACGGCAAGTGACCCGCGGCCGACATTCGTCGGTGAGCTATTGTCTGAAGAAAGGGTGGCTATGCTAAAAGACGTGCTCATACAGTATAAAGACTGTTTCGCATGGAAATATTCCGAGATGCCCGGATTGGATCCAGAAATAGCCGTCCACAAATTGGCGATATCTCCGGACATCAAGCCGATCAAACAAGCACCGAGAAGAATGTGGCTCGAGCTTGAGATGAGCATCAACGCCGAAGTCAAGAAGCTAATCGACTCCGGCTTCATCCAAGAAGTTCAGTATCCTGACTGGATCGCCAACATCGTCCCAGTGATGAAGAAAAATGGGACAGTGCGCATATCTGTGGACTTTCGGGATCTCAATAAAGCCTGCCCGAAGGACGACTTTCCAGTACCAGTCACTGAGCTGATGATAGATAATGTGTCCACTCACGAAATCTTTTCCTTTATGGACGGCTCATCGGGATACAATCCAAATAAAGATGCATCCTGAGGATCAGAAGCATACCGCTTTCCGGACCCCTTTGGGTATATTCTATTACAAGGTGATGCCTTTCGGTCTAAAGAACGCCGGTGCCACCTATCAGAGGGCCATGACGAAGATCTTCGATGACCTAATACATGAAATCGTCGAATGCTACATCGACGACCTCGTAGTTAAAAGCAAATCATACGAGGAACATTTAGAGCATCTGAGTATCGCGTTTCAGCGTCTTCGGAACTACAATTTGAAGATGAACCCTCTCAAGTACGCATTCGGGGTTTCCTCAGGCAAGTTTCTGGGATTCGTCGTACGACATCGAGGCATCGAAATCGACCCTTCAAAGATCAAGGCGATCATGGAAATGCCTCCGCCAAGGACTCTCAAGCAACTACGGTCTCTCCAAGGAAAGCTCGCATATCTCCGGCGGTTCATAGCCAATCTCTCCGGCAAGTGCCACCCCTACAGTCACTTGATGAAGAAAGGAACCCCGTTCGTCAGGGATCGCAAATGCCAAGGCGCACTGGATGAAATCAAGCAATACCTACAAAATCCTCCGGTGCTAACCGCTCCAGTCAAGGGAAAACCCCTCATTCTGTATACAACTGCCCTCGAAGGTTCTTTAGGCGCGTTGTGGGCACAAGAAAACGACCAAGGGAAAGAAAGAGCCATCTACTAATTGAGTCGAGTTCTACTGGGGGCAGAAAACAATTACTCCCCCATTGAAAAACACTGCTTGGCGTTGATCTTCGCGATAACGAAGCTCAGACACTATGCATTGGCACATGAGGTCTATCTCGTATCAAAGGTAGATCCTCTCAAGTATTTGATGTCGAAGGCCATATTAACAGGGCGGCTTGCTAAATGGGCCCCGCTCTTAATGGAGTTCTCGATAACTTATCGTCCTCTCAAGGCAGTGAAAGGCCAGGCCATCGTCGACTTCCTTGCCGAGCATCCGATACCTGCCGATTCTCCCTTGAACAGTGAATTGCCAGACGAGCACGCGTTTGACATGATCGACGGCGAGAAAGGAGAGAGTGACACCCGATGGTAACTCTACTTCGATGGGGCATCTTCCATGCAGAAGCGGAAGAAAAGCACCCCCGTAATCAAATCCGGGGTAAGCCTTATCTTTATAACTCCACAAAGGGGATAATGCGCTTCGCCTTCTCCTTAACAGTGCCGAGAACGAACAATGAAGCCGAATATGAAGCTTTGATAGCGGGTCTTGAGATTGCTGTAGACATGGGAATCGAAAATCTCCTCATATACGGAGAATCCCAGCTGATCGTTAGTCAAGTAAACGACGACTATTAAACGTGCAAGCCAGAGTTGGTGAAGTACGGCGAGAGAGTGCAGCAATTGCTGACTCAAATCCCTGCATATGCCCTGGAGAGCATACCGCGTGCGGAAAATAGCAAGGCGGATGCATTAGCCAAGCTCGCTAAAGAACTGGCCGACGAAAACCTCGATGACGTGAGGATCGTTGTGCAAAGCCGTCGGGTTCTCGCACCGGCAGAAATATCTCCAGAGTCGTCCGAAGAAAAAGGAGCAACCGAGCAAGCGACCCTACAAATAAAAGATCAGGAAAAGGCTAAGGATTGGAGAGAAGTCTTTATAGACTACTTCAAATCCTTTCGAACACCTGAAGACGCGTCGTCAAGACATCAGCTCATGAAACGAGCTTTGCCTTTCGCCTTCATTAATGATACCCTGTATACAAGATTATTATTCTCTGTGGTTAAGATGCTTGGGACCTAAAGAAGCAAAAAGAGTCGTCCGGGAAACTCACGACGGACTCTGCGGTTCTCACCAAGTCAGGCCGAAGATGAAGCTGAAAATCAAAAGGATAGGCTACTATTGGCCCATGATGATCCAGGACTGCCTCGAATACGCGAAGCAATGCCACTCGTGCTAGATTCACGGGGACTTTATCCATCAGCATCCAAATCCACTACATCCAACGGTGGCTAGCTGGCCGTTTTAAATGTGGGGAACCGACATAATCGGGCCCATCGAACCAGCATCGTCCCGAGGACATCGATTCATTTTAGCGACAACTGATTATTTCTCTAAATGGGCAGAAGCAGTACCACTAAGGGAAGTGAAGACGGTGAATATCCTCCATTTCTTTAAGACACACGTTATCTATCGGTTTGGCACTCCGCGACGGATTATCTTCGATAATGGGCCGGCCTACAGAAGTCATAAGATTAGCCACTTTGCACAGCAGCATAACATAGACTGGAGATACTCTTCGGTCTATAATCCCCAAGCTAACGGTCTAGCTGAGGCTTTCAACGAGACCTTGACGAAGATCGTGAAAAAGACAGTGTCTCGAAATAAGAAGGACTGGCATGAGAGACAGCATGAAGCTCTCTGAGCGTATCGAACTACATTCAAAATGGCCACGAACACAACGCCGTACGCATTGATATTCGGCATAGAAGCGGTACTCTGTCTCGAGATAGAGTTACCCTCTCTACGAGTGGCGGTTCACTATGAGCTAACAGACGAAGAAAATGCTCACCTTCGGCTTGAGGAGCTCGACGCCCTTGATGAAACCCGGCTCATGGCGCAACAAAATCTGGAGGCTTATAAAGAAAAGATGACACGCTTATATGAGAGATTGACTAGGCCGAGAACATTCCGCCAAGGCAAACTCGTGCTAGTGGTCAAAAGGCGTATGATCCCCAATCGTGCTAAGCGGGGGAAATTCGAGCCGAATTATGAAGGCCCGTATATCATAGACAAGGTCTACCAGGGTGGGGCCTATCTACTCATGGACATGCATGGTGAAAGACCTTTCAGGCCAATAAACGGTCGCTTCCAGAAAAAATACTACGCCTGACGAGTCACGGCCTAGGTCAACAATAGATGACGACGCCTATGTCCGCTCGCTATCTTCCTAAGCCCAAACTCTACAAGTAGTAGCCGGCTTTAGGACCGAAACGTCCTTAAACTAACAATGGACCACTATGTCCTTAAACTGGCGACGGACCGAAACGTCCTTAAACTAACAATGGACCATTATGTCCTAAAACTGGCTGTTGACCGAGACGTCGATAAACTACTACAGACCGCAGCATCCCAAGGCTGACACAAAAAATAAGAATAAAATAAAATAAAAGAAAAGAAGAAAACGGTATGTCCATAAGTAAAATGGGCATGGATGAAAAACCGAAAGGGCTCGGTGAGTAAAAACAGCAGAGTTACCGGCGAGTTTTGTGAAAACCCGAAAGGGCGCAACCTCGTTAAAAGACACTTGCAATGTCCTCTCGACCTTGTGAGGAGAAACCACCTGCGTGAGATCCTTACGACCCACAAGGGAACAGCACACTTAGGGATCCCCACGATTCCTAAGGAGAAATTACACTTGTGAGATCCTCACGACTCGTAAGGAGAACCCTCCTATGAGACCCTCACGGCTCATAAGATTCAAAAGCCTAAAGCTACAGGGATCTGAACATGTTCTTAAGCAGCCATCACAACCTCCAATGCTGCCCTACAAGTGGTTCAGTATTGACCCTTGTATACAATCCACGGGCGCGAATAAACATTTCCATAACAAAGTCCCATCAATGACTAAGGGATATGCTCGAACAAAAACAACAGTTGTAAGTTCTCTCGACTTATAAGGAGAAAATACTCTTGTAAGATCCTTATGACTTATAAAAGAACATACACTTAGGAATCCTCACGATTCCTAAGGAGAAAGTGCACCTACAAGATTCTCACGACTCGTAGGGAGAAATACCTTTATGAGACCCTTACGGCTCGTAAAGTTAAAAACCTTAGTCGACAGGATCCTAACCCTGTTCGCTAAGCCACCTTTGTTCGACATCGGCAGAGGCAAATGATGATTCTCTCCTGGCAATATCCCGGTTGTAGCGGTGCTGATGCCGAAATCGGCATCTAATTCCAAGCTTGCAGCGAAAAGCCAGCGAGCCACACATGCATATGAAATAGCTGAAATGATTGGGCAACTTGCAAATCAGCAAGTAAAAAAAATATATATGCATGCAAAATAGCCGAAATGATTGGGCAACTCGCAATAAAAAGCAGCGAGTAAAAATAAAGCAAATAGCCGAAATGATTGGGTAATCGCGACTTTCGCGATATAAAAGCTGAAATGATAGAGCATCGCGGAAGGAAAAAAAATATATAGAGAGAATGAAACTTTTGCCCTACAGATGAGATCACATCGATCCTTGCAAACAATCCAGGGGCACAAATTAAGAGGGAACCACACCTTCCCATCAGGCTCCATCCGAAAGAGAGCCAAGTCTCAACGATTCACAAAGCAGGCTGGATATCATCTCAAAATTCGTCTCATTTCAACAGACGCAACATCAACAAATCGGAGCTGCGGCAAAATTCCCAGTTCCATGACTCGACGATGCACAAACAATCAAGAGTCAACCTTTCCTGGTTACATGGAATACGGCCTATGTCAATCCTGACCCCGTGGGAAACGTCCAGAGCGGAGCCTGGTCCTCGCAGAACACGGCTATATCAATCAGACCCCGTAGGAAGCATCCAGAGAAAATTCCTGGTTTCGTGGAACGCGGCCTATGTCAATCCTGACCCTGTGGGAAACGTCCAGAGCGGAGCCTGGTCCTCGCAAAACACGGCTATGTCAATCAGACCTCGTGGGAAGCATCCAGAGCAAAATTCCTGGTTTCGTGGAACACGGCCTATGTCAATCCTGACCCCGTGGGAAACGTCTAGAGCGGATCCTGGTCCTCGCAGAACACGGCTATGTCAATCAGACCCCGTGGGAAGCATCCAGAGCAAATTCCTGGTTTCGTGGAACGCGGCTTATGTTAATCCTGACCACGTAGGGAACGTCCAGAGCGGAGCCTGGTCCTCGCAGAACACGGCTATGTCAATCAGACCCCGTGGGAAGCATCCAGAGCAAAATTCCTGGTCACGTGGAACGCGGCTTATGTCAATCCTGACCCCGTGGGAAACGTCCAGAGCAGAGCCTGGTCCTCGCAGAACACGGCTATATCAATCAGACCCCGTGGGAAGCATCCGGAGCAAATTCCTGCTCATGTGGAACGCGGCTCATGTCAATCCTGACCCCGTGGGAAACGTCCAGAACGGAGCGTGGTCCTCGCAGAACACGGCTATGTCAATCAGACCCCGTGGGAAGCATCCAGAGCAAATTCCTGGTTTTGTGGAACGCGGCCTATGTCAATCCTAACCCCGTAGGAAACGTCCAGAGCGAAGCCTGGTCCTCGTAGAACACGGATATGTCAATCAGACCCCGTGGGAAGCATCTAGAGCAAAATTCCTGGTCACGTAGAACATGGCTTATGTCAATCCCGACCCCATGGGAAACGTCCAGAGCGGATCCTGGTCCTCGCAGAACACGGTTAAAGTCAAATTTGACCCCGTAGGAAACGTCCAAAGCGGAGCCTGGTCCTCGCAGAACACGGCCCTTGTCAATCCTGACCCGTGGGAAGCATCCAGAGCAAATTCCTGGTCACGTGGAACACGGCCTATGTCAATCCTGACCCCGTGGGAAACGCCCAGAGCAACTCCTGATTTCGTGAAACGCGGATGATGTCGATCTCATCAAACACTTACGGGTCCTCTCGACCCGTAAGGAAGAAAAATCTCTTGTAAGATCCTTATGACTTATAAGAGGAAACGCACTCAGGAATCCTCACGATTCCTAAGGAGAAAATACACCTACGAGATCCTCTCGACTTGTAGTGAGAAAAGTCTTTATGAGACCCTCACGGCTCATGGAGTTAAAAAGTCTTAGGCAGCAGATCTGAACCCGCTTCCTAAGCCATCACTACCTCTCGAAGAATTCAAAACGGAATGCTCTCTCTATCATCTGCAGGCTACGCTTACTAAAGGGACATGCCGATAACAAAGAAAAGAAGAAAGCAAGAAATGGCACAAGATAGTACGAAAGAAATGTATGTTTTATTCATAAATTCAATTGAGTACAATTTATATTATATGAAAGAAAAAAAGGGGGATGCATTTTATTCAAAAATTACAAGTGGTGCAAAAACAATTATTGAGAGTGAAGCGCTTTCAATAGACCAATCACCCGCTCGCGCACTTCCCTCAGCCTCTTTTCTTGGTCAGCTGCCGCGGCCAACTCTGCTTCGACCTGGGCTCGTTGCTGCAAGTAGGATGAAAGTTGCTCTTTGACGACTCGCTGAGCTGCCCCACGATTCTTTGCATCTCGCTTGATGAGGTCGAGTTTTTGCCTCATTGTGAGCCCGCCAGAAATACATCGTAGAAGGCTTTCAAAGATAACTTTCAACTGTGCAGCGTTTGCATCAACTTGAGCATGCAATCAAGAAGATTCCCTTGAAGTCTCTTCTCACTCCTTACGCTTTAAGGCCACTTCCTATTCAAGATGGCGGAAGTA
The DNA here is from genome assembly GCA_030015575.1 of Agapanthus africanus. Lineage (NCBI taxonomy): Eukaryota > Viridiplantae > Streptophyta > Magnoliopsida > Asparagales > Amaryllidaceae > Agapanthus > Agapanthus africanus. Next base: position 768,636,042 of record CM057341.1, read on the forward strand.
GGGAGTGCTCTCCTCGACCCATGCAGCCTGCTGGAAGTTCACAGCCAAGACCTCGGGGGCAGGACGTCTAAACTCAAGCTCATGCAGACAGGCCTCGATTTTTCTATAGTGATTAACCCAGGACTCCACGACACCTTCGTTATGAAAATGCATGAGCGTCGCCAGCATGGGATTAACCCCAGCAGCGAAATCTATAGCAAGGGCAGGAGTCTCCACATCAAGCTCCTCGAGGTGATCGATCAACATGCGCAGGCTATTCACAGCACCTTTGGAAGAGAGACGTCGAGAGAAGGGGCCTACTGGCATTATAACTTGAGACTCGAACGGAGCTGAAGTCGATGTCACAGCTACAAAGCAAATCACAGTCAAATAATGGTTCAAGGAATAAAGGAGGTTCATGAACAATGGAGTTTACTATACCGGCTGCAGCAGGTAGCAAGACCGGGAGTACCGGTGGTGCAACTGTTCTTTCATCTCCTCCTTCGATCTGTAGGGCTGCAATTAAAACAAAGAAGAATTAGAAACGATTTGACTACCCGTAAAAGAAAAGAAGAGACGTTAGTTAAAGGCTGTACTCACCAGCTCCGCTAGAAGAGGCAATCTCTGATTGAAAGGAGAAATGTGGGCGTAGCACCTGATACAGGTGATCAAAAAGGACTCCTGCGAAGATTTAATAATGCAATGTCAGTACATGAAGTATACTGCCTACAATGAAACTGATGGGTCACAAATCCGCACCTTCCAGCATTTGAGAGGGTACGAGAGAAGGTAAGGGAGCGGTCACTGTCAAAGCAGCAACTGGAGACGCTTCCTCGGATGGCATAACCCCAACGCTCATTACACCTGCATTTGAAATAAGAGAAACACTGTCAAAATAAATTAAAAGGTATTGCAGAATAAAGGGGAAAGTAATAACCCAAAATCTACCTGGTGAGTCGCCGGTCGAGACCGCGACAAAGGCGTCACTGGATGCAGCGAATGCTTCACCCTCCTCCATCGGAACGGTCTCTCCACCCGTAGCCCCATCTCCCGATTCTACGAGAATCGTCGTGACACTCGCAGCGCCCAGCAACGGCAAGGAGCCGCAAGGGGAAAGAGCGACGATTGGAGCAGTGCCCGACTCTTAAGAAAGAGTGGCTAACTCGGGCTCGGCGATTGTAGCCATTTCACCTACCGCTACCTCGGGCTCGGCGATTGTAGCTGTCTCACCTGCCGCTACCTCAGGCTCGGTGGTTGCCGCCACGTCACCTAACACATCCTCGGCAAGACTCGACCCTGCAGAATAAGATATATGAGAACCTGAAAATTAAAACTTTGACAAAAGAGCCCAATATCAAGTTACCTTAGGTCAGTTTTCGATTGCCTCCCGAGCTGCACGTGCTGCCTGTCTGTGGGTGGTAGGCAAGGCAGCCGAAGTATCCTCTGAAGGAGTAGGTGCAGGGGTAACAGCGCTTGGACCTGCACCCACATCTAAGACGGCGGTACGCTCCCTTGCCGCACGCATTCTACGCTTCCTTTCCGCCCGGGCCGTGAGGGCAGATCTTCTAAAGACCTCCGTCAACGGGACGTCATCGTCCGTGCCAATAGTTACCTCTGGAGCCGTTATGGCATCCGTCATCGGTTGCTTAAGTGAAGCTTCTTTCGGTAATACCGGCGGAACTGAGACCTCGATAGCCGAACCGAGAAGCGTCTCCGCACCGCCCTGCGAAGTCGGTGCCATGCCTGGAATAACATGAGTAGAGGTAGTTCCTGTAAAAAGACGAAAAGGAGGGGTCAGATTACCCATAAGAAACGGAAGCGGAGACGCGGTGAACCGAAATGTACCGATGCCTAAGGATGCTCGAAGTCTTTCCTCTTCCTCAAAAGTCTTGAGAGAAGCTGCGAGAGATTCTTTGGTGGAAATGCCTGTTAAAAAAAGGGGGAAAGTGTCGGTCAAAACACGATGATAAAAATATGATGCAATGACGAAAGATACAGCTGATGGTTACCTGATTGCGCGAGGATGGCCAGTCCCGCTTCGTGGCTTGCCAATTGCTCAGAAGCTGCAATGGCAGCCGCCAGATCAGAATCATCTGGCGGCATGAATAGACCCTCGTTTGTCCCATACTCGCTCAGGCCCTCGCCATAAGGAACATGAGGCTCCTGGCCGAGTACAACGTCGGCAGAAAGGATCGACTTTTCTTCCTCTTCTGCGAGCGAGCTCCGGTCGCAGCTAGCACAAGCTTACGCTTGGTAGGCACTTTAGGACGAAGAGTCCCGATATCTGAACCCACGCCAGAATCGGAGGAAGCTACAGTCGCCGTTTCTACAGGAGCCTGGGGTATCGGTAGATCGGGCCTGTCGTGTGGGACTTCGATCACGGCAGCTTCTCTTAAGGGAGGTGGAACAATGGTCCGTCGCTTCAGGGGGACGTTTCGATCACCAGCAGGGGGTGCACCTTTGCGATCGAGAAGCAGTCGCCTCTCCTCCCTGATGACGGCGCCCATTGAATGCTGGTACCACGCCACGTACACACTAAGGCCCTTCGGGACACAGCTCGGTTCGCTGATAAAGAAGTTGGACCCCGTGTTCATGCGCATGAAATGATGCAACACGTTTCGCATTCCCTCTTTAGTGACAGCAGGTTCTAACAAGAAAGCCTCAAGCGGGACTCCCTGATTATAGCTCAGCTGCTGGGCGAAACGGTGCGGGTTGTATCTCATGAATAACGCCGCATCATTTTGCCTAAACACTAGAAAGCCCGGTCTGATGGAATATAAATGAAGGATTTCCCGAGCTTTCAAAACAGAGGCTCCATCTTTAAAAATGTCCCGCAATGGCTGCACCGTCGTCATGGACTCTTGGCCGATAGTCAGGATCTTGTCGGTGAAAGTCATGCCATCTCCAACCATGCGAGGAAGAAGGAGCAAGCCTCTAGCTTCCCACGGTGACATATTTACAATAGATGCGTCGACTAATCGCATAATCCGGGGGAAGCCGCATCTGTCGTAGAAGGACGGCCTTTTATGGATACCGAAGACGCCAAGTGCATGTAGCTCGAGCTATGATATGAAGTAATGCATCGAGAAGTTCACATGCTGCACTCCGGGTTCAGTAGTATCCGCCGCTTGGCTGAAGCCGTAATACAGGTGAGCTAACCCGGCAACCCCGACAGCCACTTTTACCCCAATGACCATTCGGTGAACTGGGTAGAAGACAGACGGCCTCATACGGCGAGGGTGCATCGGGAGCGCAAACCAGCTCAGCCATAGCCCAAGAAACCCCAAAAAGAACGTTTCCTCATCAATCCCAGGGACTGCGACCTCCGCGAAAGAAACAACTGGAGTGTTGGGAAGGAAGAAACTCTTTTGATCCGCCTCCGCCGTTGGGAAGTTGTTTAACCCTAACTCGAAAGGGTTGTCAAGTTTGGCGAATTTAGCAACCTCCTTCGAGAGGACTTCCGGATGGAGAAAAAGAGCAATGAAATCCTCGAAATTAACCCCGCGGCTCCCAGATTCAAGAAAAAGGCCCTCATAAATATTCAACACTTTGATTAAACTAGGGAACTGGTGTTGAATGGCGTTCTCCGGGGTAAGGCCTGTCATCACTGGCTTGGCACCAAAAACGTATTCATCTGTAGGAAGCAGTTCCTCATAATGCTCCCCCATAACCGGTAAGCCAGAAACTTCTGCAAATTCCTCTAAGGAAATTGATACTTCTCGGTCCAGCGAAAGGAAGGTGTGAGTAGGAATATTCCACTGCTCCAGAAAGGCCTTAACCCACCAGGCGGGAAGCGTAGAATACTGAAAGAGAGAAGCATAAATGGCGGGATACAACCCAAGCCTCAACAACCGTGACTTCTTTGCTGATAGAATGTAGCGGGCCCATTGCAGATAGTCGGCTGGATGACGAGGAATTAGCCCAATCATATATGGTTGTCCCCACGGTCGTGCCTCGCCTTGACAAATACGTCGCTCCAGAATATCCAAAGCCATTGGAGGCTGAACAGGTATCGAAGCCATAGCAGGCTGAAGAAGACCTCCCGAAGTCCAGTTGACTTCCTCCACGGTATAGTTCACCGGGGGTGGGTCGGCATAATGGATCGCCATGATGGGCTCTGAGGGTACCGCGCACGAAAAGCTTTGCCGACCTTTAATAATTTGATTGTACCATGTCCCCCAGAGGTGAAGATTCTTATGTTCCGGGTCATGATCTTTGATCAATGCTAAGACTTCCTGGTCCACAGGCGCTCCAGGGAATCCTCCCTCTGAACGAACAAACGGGAAAAAGGGATCAAAAGACATGTCGCCTGCGCAAAAAGGGACAAAAGTCAACTGTCAGTGCTATAATTTAATTTAAATTCTGACACTTGGTACTTTAGAATTTGTACCACACTGCAATGCAGTGGAGAGGGACCAAAGGGGCCCACAAAATCTAGATGACAGTTCATCATTAATAAAACAGCCTCATCATTTGATGAGGCTGTCATTAAATGAGGAAATCCTCAAGAAATTCTCATTAAATGAGAAATCCCTCGGGCAGAGGAGTAAATCTCCCTTTAAGAGTAGTGCTCTGTGACAGAATGACACTTGTCAAACTCTAATCATGAAAGAATAAAAATTCCTCAAGAGCCTTACTCTGAAAAAAATGATGATGGAATAATCCATCAGAAAAATTGAAATCAATTTTTATGAATTAAAAATTCTGGGATCTTCAAGATCCATGAACGAACTCTTAAGAGTTCTTCATAAGAGATTAACAAATCTACTTGTTTTCAAAAGAGCAAAGCTCTGTTTATGGGTTAAGAAACCCTGAAGGAGATCTCTTTAGATCTATGATTCCATGAAAGCAAAGCTCTATTAATGAAACCCTAAAAGGGTTTTCTTTGGATCAAAGATCTATGAAGAGCAAGGCTCTGTTAATGAGTAAAACCCTAGATTATTAAAAGATTTAATCTTTACCTAAATTTTGACAGAGTTTTAGTCCTTAAGAAAATTCTTAAGATGGAGAGCTATGCTCTGTGAGAGAATATAAATTGTTAGAAAACAAGAAGAAGATGAACAGAATCATCCTAAGGACCAAAGGTCCTATTTATAGGCACTGAGTGTCGTTTCAACTTCTCAGTTGATCCGAAGGCGCAGATGCTGCCACCGTTGCACTCACATGTGGGCCACGTGAGCGCAACAGTAGGGGGGCATTTGTTTCCCCCAATCAGAGCAAAGCTCTATTTGAAATTTAAATTTCAAAATGAAGCAACGCTTCAGATGCAGTGCCAAGTGCGCTGCGCCCTAAGCAGCGCACCACGTGCAAAGCACGTGTGCACTAGCGCTGGGTGCGCTGCGCTCTAAGCAGCGCACCATGTATAAGACACGGATGCGCTAGCGCTAAGTGCGCTGCGCTCTGAGCGGCGCACCACGTGTCAAACACGGGTGCGCTAGTGCAATGTGCGCTGCCCTTTAAGCAGCACACCACGTGCAAAGCACGGGTGCGCTAGCGCTGGAACTAAAAGCTCCCCACCGTTAGATAAAAGATCTAATAATAATGATAAATCATTAATTAATCAGAATTAAATTCTGTTAAGGAAAGATTTCTCAAAATCTTTCCAAATAATAAGATTGTGCTCTGTAAATCAGAGCACCGTTGGATCAATGATCCAATGGTAAATAAAAATTACCAAAAGACAGAAGAAATTCAGGGTGAAAAGATTTATCAATCTTGTTAAAAAACAAGAAAATTGCCTTCTGTAAAACAGGAGCCCTAGGATCAAAGATCCAATGGTGGGGAAACATCCCCAAATCAATCAGAGAATGTTCCTTTTAACCGATTCAACAAATCAGCTTGCCCTATATAAATGCCCCAAGACTTCAAGTCTTAAATAGAGAAAAACCCCATAAACTTTGAGAAATTCAAAGATAAAGAGCAAGCTCCTGCAAGAAGATTTTTTTCCTTCAAGGTTAGAATGAATGATGATGAACACAGAGATGAAATCATCTCATGATTAAGAAAGAAGAATTCATTTCTTTAAAAAAAAGATCATAGATCTACAAAGACAAAAGGACTTTCATAAAGAGATCAAAAGATCTCATCATAAAATAAAAGAAGAACTTACTTCTCACAGATCATAGATCTATAAGACTAAAGTATTTTATAAAAAGAAGGAGAGAATAATTCAATTCTCTTAAGGATCATAGATCCATAAAGGCAAAGCCTTTCATCAATATAATAGATTGAAACAAAATAAGAACGGTTGTTCTTAAATCCTGCGACAAAGTCTCTTTTAAAAGAACATAAATTGTTTCTCTGATCACAAAATTGATCATACGCGCCTTTGCGCTCTGGAACTGCGCCTTTGCGCTCTTGACTGGCGCTTCAGCGTTCTTAGACTAGCGCTCAGCGCCGAGCGCGACACGTGTCGCTTTGCGCTCTAGAAATAGCGCATTGCCCTCATGGGCTGGCGCTCAGCGCCAGGCGCACCATATGTCACTCACGTGTGCGCCACTAAACTGAAAGCGCAATGCGCTTATGAACTAGGACTCTACGCTCATAAATTGGCATTATGCGCTCAGCATCTGACGCCTAGCGCCGAGAGTGACACGTGTCCTTACATGTGCGCTACTTGGCAGAAGTGCACTGCTCTCTTTGACAGGCGCAAAGCGCCATGCGCGCCACGTGTCTCGTTGATAGAACATAAATTGTTCTTTAATAAGCCCAAGGCTATGATGAATGCCCAACATTCAATAAAAGACAAAATATTGTCAGAATTCAAATATTGTTAAAAGGGTCAAGCCCAAATAAAGGCTCAACAACCCAAAATAAAATGTTAAACATTTTAACCTGATTGGACTTAGCCCAATATTGGCCATAAGTCCTCAACTTATATTAATTGAGCCCATCTGCTAATAAATATTTTAACAGATCTTAGGCCCAAATTGGACTACAGATCTCAACCAACTCACGTCGGTTCGAGGGTACATCTCTGAACCCCTCTGATATATGTCGTTGTAATCCTTCAGCGTCTTCAGAGAGGTGACGGGTCCCGACAAACAAACATTCCATGGACTGTGGGGTCCTTAAACTCATGGACTATGATGTCCTTAACCTTGACTGTGAGGTCTTTAAACTCACGGACTATGATGTCCTTAACCTCGACTGTGATGTCTTTAAACTCACGGACTATGATGTCCTTAACCTTGACCGCAATGTCTTTAAACTGACATCGGACCGATATGTCCTTAAACTAACATTGGACCGTAATGTCCTTAAACTAATTATAGACCGCAATGTCCCTAAACTAAACAATAGAGCCCGAATGCTCTTTTGTTGGATCTAAACGATCCCATTAAGTTGATCTTAGTCTAAAATTAGACTAACGTATGCTTAACAAAAATTTAAGTTGATCTTAGTCTCAAATGAGACTAACGCATCCTTAAACCAAACCCCCAAACCCAAATCTAAGAATATACGGATTTGGACTAATCGCCCTACGGGCGACAACATAAATTAGTCTCCGTATACAATCCACGGGCAACCAAAAATAAAACAAACACACACGACACGAAGTGACCATCTGGAGAAGTAGAAAGTGGTTACCGCGACGCGGTAGCGTAATTAACTGCAGGGGCTTGGGCCTGCAGGGAAGAGCGTCCCCATAATCAAAAACCCCTCTAACGAGGGGGAATCTGATGAAGTCTGCTGCATTGGCCGCATCCGTTTAAACCTTCAATATACGGTGCCATAAATCAACTTGGCATCTTCGGAGAGGTGGACGGATAGCACCTATTAGCATCTGCCCCGAAATTCAGGCAAGACGGACCCGCGCGGTCGCGTCCTGGTGTTTTCGGCGGGGAACACCGCCGAATCCTACTTCCTCCTCTGCCTCTTCTCTTTATTCTAAGCCATTAAGTTCCACCTCCCTCTTCTCTATTCCATTCTAAAACTCTGTAAAACTAAAATCCGACGAAAGCGGAGTTAAATCTGACTTCCGATTCGGTTTTCTTTATAAAGTTCAATTTTCCTTAACACAATCATACTAAATCCTTACATGTTGACTATTAAATATTAAGAAGTCATATTAAACTGGTTCCATATCAAAGGATTTCTATTTCAATTTTTATCGTACTTTTTCACTAAAATACCATGCAGTTTAATTTCGACATTTAAAACATCACAATCTTGTTATACCTTTAAGTAGATCACGAGGTAATGACCTACCTCCTCACACATTCATATGCAACATAGCACAATACCATTCGGGAACATTGAATACGGGAAAATGATATTTTACATATAAATACCACTAACTATCAAAACCGTTTTCTACAAGATTACGTATTTTTTATAAATCTTTGCAAAGCGCCGCTACAACCCATTTTGAGAAATCCGACTGAGATGGTGGGGATTATCGCACATCCCTAGGTCTAGTAGTGCGAGATGCAGACCTCCGCAAGGAGCATTCGGTCTCGAGAGATTTAAAATACAAATATCTTAAGAAAATGGGATTTCTAGAAATATAATATATATTAAAATTTATTTTTATATAAATATATATATATATATATGTGTGTGTGTATCATTAAAATATCTATTTTTGTTGTAATATAAATATTCCAACTTTTCCTAAAATCACAAGAATCACTTTACAATAAAATACCATGAAATTTCATACAAGTTCAATATTACAATTAAATACCCTATATTATGAAATTAGGTTATTTTCACTAGAAATGTCACATATATAAAATCCACATCTATGAAAACTCTAAAGACGATAATTAAATACTTTATATGTATCTTGAAAATTATACAAAACTATTTTTACATAAAACCCTCTCAAGTTTTATAAATTACAATAAGGACCCTAGTAAATATAGGTTTAAGCGGAACCAATCTCTTGAGCCTCAGGGAGCCGGAGAAGTGGATGCTTTCCTATTTAATGTAGACAACTTAACAACGGTGTTATCAACACGGTAATCGTCTTTGAAAAAGACACAAATCCTGCCGCCCATATGCAGCAGTTACCGATAACATCAAAATCTAATTCAGGATTTCAATTTCTTTTCTAATTATTCTGACTCAGACTGAGTCTCATTATAAATAATCTAACTTGAATATGATTCAAGTACAATCTACAATACTACAATTCAACATGAATCCATATATTCAAACTATTCAATCTATTCAATCTATATTGACCGAACTGAACCATGGATATACTTCCATTTACATGATTCGCCGGCTACATCCATGATTCTCCAGTTACACCAATTTACTGATATCATGGTTTCGGCAAGTCATCTATACAATTCAATTTTCAAGACAATACAATACAATACCATCAGTACAATCATTACTATCAATCCAATAAATATACGAGGTATTGGGGTAGTTCATTCGTGAATCCAACAGAATCTCAAGAGTCCCCTAAGATCATGAATCCATGTATACTAACACAAGAAAGCTATCATAAGGGCATGTATTTCCATACTCTTGGATTACAGCCTGTTGAGTTTGGAATACTTCGACGACGGTCCAAGTCCCGTTACTAACATTTGATTCGGGCTCGTAGTTCCTTACCCCTGGATTACAGCCTGTTGGGTTCGAGAGCACTCTTGAGATTAGTTGACATTCACCCTTAAACTTACGTTAACAACATCATTAACACTAAATACAACAGTATAATAAAATAACACAACTTGAAATGCTATACTCTCTCCCTCTCTGCCTATTTTACTTATCCCTTATTTTTGGGACTTACCGAGTGATTGTTCAATGATGACATTCCTTCTCTTTCTTCTTGGTATGTTGTCAGGTGGATTGGAAGCACTAGAGCATGAAACCATTCAGGAGCATTCGGAGCAGGCTCTTAAGCGGTACATCGAAGACCCCGAGCTGTAGCCACTTGTACCTATTTCATTTCAGTACTTTCCATTTCTGTTATGCTACTGTTTAGGCATCGTTTTATCCCATGTATTTACTTTTCCATGTATGGTTAAAAGAATGTTAATAAATAAAGTTGTTGTTTCATTACATTTGTCTCTGGTGTACATTTCTTTTATATTGCTTAGATACGCTTAGCGTATTTACATCAGAGTAAATACATAGCGGCCTCGTCGCGTCCTCTGCCCGTACACTGAGAAGCGGGGCGTGACAGGTTGGACAGAATCGGGCGGATCGCCAAGTTGTCAACATGAAAGTTCTGCCTTTTTGTATTCTAATAACCCTTATATACTTTAATTTCTCTGAACAGTAACAGAGACATTAAAAAAAACCCATTAACCTATTTTTTTAATATAATTTTAATACAATTTTCATACAACATTTCACCTACCATAACCCTAATCTTTTCCTATAAATACCACCCATAAACGCACCCCCTCACTCACAATTCTGTCCAAACTCTCAAGAAAACTCTCTAGAATTTTGTGTACAAGTGGAGTTAGCGAAGGGCGAAACTCCGGCGATCTTCCGACGACGACCTTAGGAGCTTCCGGCGACGAAACGACGCACCAGCGAATCCTACTTCCTCCTCTGCCTCTTCTCTTTATTCTAAGCCATTAAGTTCCACCTCCCTCTTCTCTATTCCATTCTAAAACTCTGTAAAACTAAAATCCGACGAAAGCGGAGTTAAATCTGACTTCCGATTCGGTTTTCTTTATAAAGTTCAATTTTCCTTAACACAATCATACTAAATCCTTACATGTTGACTATTAAATATTAAGAAGTCATATTGAACTGGTTCCATATCAAAGGATTTCTATTTCAATTTTTATCGTGCTTTTTCACTAAAATACCATGTAGTTTAATTTCGACATTTAAAACATCACAATCTTGTTATACCTTTAAGTAGATCACGAGGTAATGACATACCTCCTCACATACTCATATGCAACATAACACAATATTTTTCGGGAACATAGAATACGGGAAAACGAAATTTTACATATAAATACCACTAACTATCAAAACCATTTTCTACAAGATTACGTATTTTTTATAAATCATTGCAAAGCGCCGCTACAACCCATTTTGGAGAACCCGTCTGGGATGGTGCAGATTATCGCACATCCCTGGGCCCAGTAGTGCGAGATGCAGACCTCCGCAAGGAGCATTCGGTCTCGAGAGATTTTAAATACAAATATCCTAAGAAAATGAGATTTTTAGAAATATAATATATATTAAAATTTATATATATATATATATATATATATATATATATATATATGTGTGTGTGTATGTATGTATGTATATATGTGTGTGTGTGTGTATGTATGTATGTATATATGTGTGTGTGTGTGTGTGTGTATGTATGTATGTATGTATGTATCATAGAATATCTATTTTTGTGGTAATATAAATATCTCAACTTTTCCTAAAATCACAAGAATCACTTTACAATAAAATACCATGAAATTCCATACAAGTTCAATATTACAATTAAATAGCCTATATTATGAAATTAGGTTATTTTCACTAGAAATGTCACATATATAAAATCCACATCTATGAAAACTCAAAAGACGATAATTAAATACTTGAGGTGTATCTTGAAAATTATACAAAACTATTTTTACATAAAACCCCCTCAAGTTTTATAAATTACAATAAGGACCCTAGTAAATATAGGTTTAAGCGGAACCAATCTCTTGAGCCTCAGGGAGCCATAGAAGTGGGTGCTTGCCTATTTAATATAGACAACTTAACAACGGTATTATCAACACGGTAATCGTCTTTAAAAAAGACACAAATCCTGCCGCCCATGTGCAGCGGTTACCGATAACATCAAAACATAATTCAGGATTTCAATTTCTTTTCTAATTGTTCTGACTCAGACTGAGTCTCATTATAAATAATCTGACTTGAATATGATTCAAGTACAATCTATAATACTACAATTCAACATGAATTCATGAATCCATTTATTCAAATTATTCAATCTATATTGACTGAACCGAACCATGGATATACTTCCATTTACATGATTCTCCAGCTACATCCATGATCTCCAGTTACACCCATTTACTGATATCATGGTTTCGGCAAGTCATCTATACAATTCAATTTTCAAGACAATACAATACAATACAATACCATCAGTACAATCATTACTATCAATCCAATAAATACACGGGGTATTGGGGTAGTTCATTCGTGAATCCAACAGAATCTCAAGAGTCCCCCTAGATCATGAATAGATGTCTACTAACACAAGCAAGCTATCATGAGGGCCCGTGTTTCCATACTTCTGGATTACAGCCTGTTGAGTTTGGAATATTTCGACGACGGTCGAAGTCCCGTTACTAATATTTGATTCGGGCACGTGGTTCCTTACCCCTGAATTACAGTCTGTTGGGTTCGAGAGCACTCTTGAGATTGGTTGACATTCACCATTGAACTTACGTTAACAACATCATTAGCACTAAATAGAACAGTATAACAAAATAACACAACTTGAAAAGCTATACTCTCTTCCTCTCTGCCTATTCTACTTCTCCCTTATCTTTGGGACTTACCGAGCGATTGTTCGCTGACGACATTCCTTCTCTTTCTTCTTGGAATGTTGTCAGGTGGATCGGAAGCACTAGAGCAAGAGACCATTCTGGAGCATTCGGAGCAAGCCCTTGAGCAGTACATCGAAGACCCCGAGCTGTAGCCACTTGTACCTATTTCATTTCAGTACTTTCCATTTTTGTTATGCCACTGTTTAGGCATCGCTTTATCCCATATATTTACTTTTCCATGTATTGTAAAAAGAATGTTAATAAATAAAGTTGTTGTTTCATTACATTTGTCTCTGGTGTACATTTCTTTTATATTGCTTAGATACGCTTAGCGTATTTATTTTAGAGTAAATACGTGGCGGTCTCATCGCGTCCTCTGTCCGTACACTGGGAAGCGGGGCGTGACAGGTTGGACTGAATCGGGCGGATCGCCGAATTGTCAACATGTAAGTTCTGCCTTTTTGTATTCTAATAACCCCTATATACTTTAATTTTTCTGAACAGTAACAGAGACATTAAAAAAACCCCATTAACCTATTTTTTTAATACAATTTTAATACAATTTTCATACAACCTTTCACCTACCCTAACCCTAATCTTTTCCTATAAATACCACCTATAAACACACACTCCTCACTCACAATTATGTCCAAACTCTCAAGAAAACTCTCTAGAATTTTGTGTACAAGTGGAGTTAGCGAAGTGCGAAACTCCGGCGATCTTCCGACAACGACCTTAGGAGCTTCCGGCGACGAAACGACGCACGGGCGAATCCTACTTCCTCCTCTACCTCTTATCTTGATTCTAAGACAGTAAGTCCCACCTCTCTCTTTTCTATTCCATTCTAAAACTTTGTAAAACTAAAATCGGACAGAAGCAGAGTTAAATCCGACTTCCGATTCGGTTTTCTTTATAAAGTTCATTTTTCCTTAAAACAATCATACTAAACCCTTACATGTTGACTATTAAATATTAACAATTCATATTGAACAAGTTCCATATCAAAGGATTTCTATTTCAATTTTTATCGTACTTTTTCACTAAAATACTATGTAATTTAATTTCGACATTTAAAACATCACAATCTTGCTATACCTTTAAGTAGATCACGAGATAATGACCTACCTCCTCACACACTCATATGAAATATAGCACAATACCTTTCGGGGACATAGAATACAGGAAAACGATATTTTACATATAAATACCACTAACTATCAAAACCGTTTTCTACAAAATTACGTATTTCTTATAAATCTTTGCAAAGCGCCACTACAACCCATTTCGGTGAACCCGACTAGGATGGTGCAGATTATCGCACATCCCTGGGCCTATTAGTGCGAGATGCAGACCTCCGCAAGGAGCATTCGGTCTCGAGAGATTTAAAATACAAATATCTTAAGAAAATGAGATTTCTAGAAATATAATATATATTAAAATTTACTTTTATACAAATATATATATATATATATATATATATATGTATCATTAAAATATCTATTTTTGTGGAAATATAAATATTCCAACTTTTCCTAAAATCACAAGAATCACTTTACAATAAAATACCATGAAATTCCATACAAATTCAATATTACAATTAAATACCCTATATTATGAAATTAGATTATTTTCACTAGAAATGTCACATATATAAAATTCACATCTATGAAAACTCTAAAGACGATAATTAAATACTTGAGGTGTATCTTGAAAATTATACAAAACTATTTTTACATAAAACCCCCTCAAGTTTTATAAATTACAATAAGGACCCTAGTAAATATAGTTTTAAGCGAGACCAATCTCTTGAGCCTCAGGGAGCCAGAGAAGTAGGTGCTTGCCTATTTAAGGTAGACAACTTAACAACGGTGTTATCAACACGGTAATCGTCTTTGAAAAAGACACAAATCCTGCCGCCCATGTGCAGCGGTTACCGATAACATCAAAACTTAATTTAGGATTTCAATTTCTTTTCTAATTATTCTGACTCAGACTGAGTCTCATTATAAATAATCTGACTTGAATATGATTCAAGTACAATCTACAATACTACAATTCAACGTGAATCCATATATTCAAACTATTCAATCTATATTGACTGAACCAAACCATGGATATACTTTCATTTACATGATTCTCCAGCTACATCCATGATTCTCCAGTTACACCCATTTACTGATATCATGGTTTCGGCAAGTCATCTATACAATTCAATTTTCAAGACAATACAATACAATACCATCAGTACAATCATTACTATCAATCCAATAAATACACGGGGTATTGGGGTAGTTCATTCGTGAATTCAACAGAATCTCAAGAGTCCCCCTAGATCATGAATCCATGTCTACTAACACAAGCAAGCTATCATGAAGGCCCGTGTTTCTATGCTCCTGGATTACAGCCTGTTGAGTTTGGAATACTTCGACGACGGTCGAAGTCCCGTTACTAACATTTGATTCAGGCTCGTGGTTCCTTACCCCTGGATTACAGCCTGTTGGGTTCGAGAGCACTCTTGAGAATGGTTGACATTCACCCTTGAACTTTCGTTAACAACATCATTAACACTAAATACAACAGTATAACAAAATAACACAACTTGAAAAGCTATACTATCTCCCTCTCTGCCTATTCTACTTCTCCCTTATCTTTGGGACTTACCGAGCGATTGTTCGCTGACGACATTCATTCTCTTTCTTCTTGAAATATTGTCAGGTGGATCGGAAGCAGTAGAGCACGAGACCATTCAGGAGCATTCGGAGCAGGCCCTTGAGCAGTACATCGAAGACCCCGAGCTGTAGCCACTTGTACCTATTTCATTTCAGTACTTTCCATTTCTGTTATGCCACTGTTTAGGCATCGCTTTATCCCATGTATTTACTTTTCCATGTATTGTAAAAGAATGTTAATAAATAAAGTTGCTATTTCATTATATTTGTCTCTTGTGTACATTTCTTTTATATTGCTTAGATACGCTTAGCGTATTTACTTCAGAGTAAATACGTAGCGACCTCGTCGCTTCCTCTGCCCGTACACTGGGAAGCGGGACGTGACATCAATGGACTTACAAGCGAGTTCTGCAATCAAGTGGAATATCTCACTTGAACCAAAAAACCGTGGGAGGGATGTGAAACCCATGTCCCATTCCGAATCAGACGATGAGGAAAAAACCCCAAGTCAAATTAATTCTTCCAAAGAAGAGGAAGACTCGGTAGAAGGAATGGTGTGATATCTCATTCTTTTGTATATGAAGAAGACGCTCCATCAGTATCGGAAAGAGACATAGCGGTTCTGAGAGTAATAGCGACTGGAGCAGTTGGGAGCCGAGGAGCAAGGCAGCTCGGGTTGCTTAAGTCCGGATTTCGTGATAAGCAGGGGTTGTTTAAAATGCCCAGTACTTCCTGCAAAACAACCCGATTGGCACAATGATAGATGAAAAAGTCCAAGAAGGAAAAAATAGTCTAAGGCGTGAAATGTCCATGCAAACAAAGGACAAGCAGCAACGTCTCAGCAAACAAGAGTTGGAAGGGGTGAGTTACGCAACTTCGCGACCGAATGAGAATGTTGGACCGAAAAGTCCTTAAACTAGAAATTCGCCTCATATATAGCGATAATGAACCGAAACGTCCCTAAACTAGTGTGTCTCCTCAAACATGGAGCATCGCCCTAAATACGGCGATATTCTCTCTTGAGATCTATATTGCAATCGAAGTCCCAACGGCAAAGGTTGCAACCCAAGTCATACCGGCTACACAGCTACTCCAGCAATGAAGCCACCCCAAGTCCCACAAACAAACAGATGGGTCATCTGCGGCGAAATTATTTTCGAGAGTTTCATCGTTCGCAAAAAAACGGTATATCCACGAGCGAAATGGGCACGGATAAAAACCCGAAAGGGCGCCGTGAGTAAAAACAGCAGGATTGCCGACGAGTTTGTGAAAATCCAGAAGGGTACAATCTCGTTAAAATAATAATAATAATAATAATAAAGAGAAGAAAAAAACGGTGTGTCCACAAGCAAAATGGGCACGGATGAAAACCCGAAAGGGCGCCGTGAGTAAAAACAGCAAGACAGCCGGCGAGTTTGTGAAAACCCGAATAGGGCGCAGACTCATAAAAAAATTCATGTGCACTTGGAAGGTCCTCTCGACCTTGTGAGGAGAAAATACCTGCGTGACATCCTTACGATTCACAAAAGGAGCAACACACTTAGGAATCCTCATGATTCCTAAGGAGAAATTACACTTACAGGATTCTCACGACTCGTAATGAGAATTCCCTTTATGAGAGCTGTCATGCCCCGCTTCCCAGTGTACTGCGAAGGAGACGCGACGAGGTCCGCTACGTATATACTCAGAAGTACATACGCTAAGCGTATCTAAGCAATATAAAATAAATACACAAGAGACAAGATATAAAAGAACAGCAACTTTTATTTATTAACATTCTTTGTACAATACATGAAAAGGAAATACAACTGAAATAAAGATGCCTAAACAGTGGCATAACAGGAAATGAAAAAAAATACTGAAAAGAAAAGTGTACAATGAAATTATTCTGCAGAGTCTTGAGTAAACTGCTCCAAGTCTTCTTGTGATGGCTCAACTTCTGCCGGGTCCAAGTCACCTGACGATATTCAAAGAAGAGAGAAACAGAATGTCGTCAGCGAACAGATCGCTCGGTAAGTCCCAAAGGTAAGAGGGAAGTAGAGAAGACAGAATAAGAAGATACATTTTAAAGTGTAAACTATTGTTGTAATGTTATGTCAACGCTGTTGTTTGTAGTTTGGTACAGAAGGATGCCAGTGTATACGAGGGGGGTCTCTATATGCTAGAGACTAGGGCAAACGAAAAGTACAAGGAACCGTTAAGCCACGATAAAACAGCAACGGAATATAGGTTAGGTGTCTTAATCTGACCACCTCGTGCCACCTTTAACACCTTCCGTACCAATCTACCCCTTTAAATCCCGTAGTGTTTTGATAGTATTGTTGTATTGTATTGTGTAAGTTAGATGACCGACCAAAACCATGATATCAGTAAACATGTTGTAACTGCATAATCAGGTAAATGGAATAACGGAATAATGGATGTATATCCATGGTTTGATTCAGTCAAGTTGAATAGATTGTTAACTGAATTCAGGGATTCATGTGTTCATATTGAGTTGGAATATTAAAGAATATAGATTGACTTGAATCATATTCAAGTCAGAAATAGTCAGACTCAAACCCGAGTCAGACTAAAAGAAAAGCAATTTGAAGTTCTATAATTGTTAGGGTCCTTATTGTAATTTATAAAACTTGTGGGGGTTTTATATAAAAATACTTTTGTATTATTTTCAAGATACACCCCAAGTATTTATTATTCGTCTTTATTGTTATAATGAGTGTGATTTTATTTAGTGATATTTCTAGTGAATATATCCTAATAAAAGTATTAAGTTATAATATTGATTTATTTAAAATTCATGGTATTTTAATGTAACTTTTAATCTTATAATTTTTTAGGAAAAGGTGGAAACTTTATCTTATAATAAAATAGGCGTTTAAATGATAATTATATATGTTAATACAAGAATAATTTTAAATAAATATTTTATTTTCTAAAATCTCATTTTTCTTAAAAGTCGTATTTTAAACCTTTCGAGACCGAATGCTCCTTGCGGAGGTCTGAATCTCGCACTACTAAGCTCGAGGGTGCACGATAACCGTACTATCCCTAACGAGTTCCCCAAAGGTGGGTTGTAGTGACGCTTTGCAAAGATTTAATAAATACTAATCATTTAGAAAACGGTTTTATAAAGATGAGGTATTTATTTGTAAAAGGTGTAAATTTCCGTATTTTAGTTTCTAGGGTTTCCTAAGCCAACTAGCCTATTTCTAAAGGGTCTAAACGACAAGTCATTAGAAGCCTCAAATCGCCTCTTCACCACCAATTGCGGCCAGGTAAGTACAAGTGAGGAGGGAGGGATCCGCTCACGAATCGTGAGGCGGGCCTTTTAAAGTTACCCAAGCTCACTTGCCTAGCCTAGACACCACAAAGTCAGTTTAGATAAACGATCGATGTCCATGATATATCGTATTTTCCTATTAAAAGATTTTGTTTTAAAATTGTATACAACTTAGAACTTTCAGAAAAGGTTTATAAAGAAAAGGGTATTTTAATGTAAAGTCTTGTATTTTCGTATTCTATGTTTTGATGATATCAATTAGGGTTGTATTTGCGTGTGTGTGGAGGTAGGTCATTACCTCGTGATCTACGTTAAGGTATAGCAATTGTTAAGGGTTAAATGTGATAACTAAACATTGTGGTATTTAAGTGCGAAAATACGGTATTTTGCAAAAGTTATCATTTCATATGAGAAACTTTATCCAAATTGATTTTTATGTGATTAGTAGTCAACATGAATATGTTTAAGCTTTATGGAATTTGTGACAAGTGAGTTTTGATAGAAAACCAAATCGGAAATCGGTTTGTTCCGATTTCCGTCGGGTTTTAAAAAGTCGTATTTTTGAGAAGTAGATGAAGAAAAAAAGGGACTTACGGGCTTCGATCTATACTAAAGAGTATAGAGGAACAAGGTGAGTGGTTGAGGCTTAGTTTCGTCGCCGGTTGTTTCAAAGAACGTCGCCGGAAATCCGTCAGCGCTTCGCCGGGAACTCGGTTTCAAAGCACACCCTTCTTGTGAAAATTTCAAGAGAGTAAACCTAGTGTTTTGGAATGAGAGGGTAGGGGGTAGGGGTCTATTTATAGGGTAGCAGGGTAGGGTAGGTGAAAGGTTTTCTTTATTTTAAAAAAATTGAAAAAATTAAAGAAAAAGCATTAAAATTTGTATTAAATTGGTTGTATTTAACATTAGAGAACTGATCGATTAAATTGGAGTTAACAGGGGGTTATGGAATGCAAAAAGCCAACTTTTTGGTTTTGGGAGCTCGGCCGTCCAACCAAGTCCGGCCGGCCGACTCGGCCGATCCCGGCTAAGTCCGGCGACCGTCGGGTGCGGGGTTCTCTGATGTAGACTTTGGTATACTCCGTTTTTAGGGTTCAGTTCATCTTTTGGGAGTTATGGCCTGTGGACTGTTGGGCTTCCAAGAATTTTAAAAGAAAAATAATCTAAAAATAATGTAGAGCATGGGATTCGAACTCTGGTGGCTTGGTTCAGCAGTGTAAGGTATTACCAATGAGCTACAAGCTCCTTCTTGTAATTATTGTAGGAAAATAGATACTTAAAGTGATATCAGCAACATTAAATACCCCAAGTATACTTTAATTTTAAAGCAATTTTATGTACACTAAAAATGGAGTTATTTAAAAACAAAATAATTACTTATATATTGTGCTCAGGTTAAAATACTCCTTTATGGATTTTTAAAAAAAATAAATTTAAAAATTTGTATAGAAAAAAGTGTATAAGAAAATTATGGTTGTTACAAGACCCTCACGGCTTATAAGATTCAAAAGTCTTAACCTACAGGGATCTGAACCTGTTCTTAAGCCGTCATATCCCCCAAGTTGCCCTACAGGTGGTCCAATATCGGCCCTTGTATACAATCCACGGGCATAAATAAACGTTCCCTCACCTAGTTCCACCAATAACGAGAAATGTCCTCATATGATGAACAACACTTATAGGTCCTCTCGACTTACAATGAGAAAATACTCTTATGAGATCCTTACGGCTTATAAGAGAACATACACTTAGGAATTCTCACGACTCCTAAGGAGAAAATACACCTACGGGATCCTCACAACTCATAGGGAGAAATACCTTTATGAGACCCTTACGGCTCATGAACTCAAAAAGCCTTAGTCGATAGGATCCTAACCCTGTCTGCTAAGCCACCTTTGTTCAAATCAGCAAAGGCAAATGATGATTCACTCCTGGCAACATTCCAGTTGTAGCGATGTTGATGCCTAAATTTGTAGCAAATTCCAAGTCCTCTCAAGGCAAATGATGATTCGCTCCTGGCTATATTCCAGTCGCAGCGATACTGATTCTAAGATTGGTATCAGATCTCAAGTTCCATACTCGCAAAAAAATCAGCAAGCCAAAATTGCATATGAAATAGCCGAAATGATGGGGCAACTCGCAATAAAAATCAGCAAGCCAAAAATATATGCATATGAAATAGCCGAAACGATGGGGCAACTCGCAATAAAAAAAATAGCGAGTAAAAATATAAATAGCCGAAATGATTGGGCACCGCGAAAAATAGACGAAATGATTGGGTAATCGCGACTTTCGCGATATAAAAAGCTGAAATGATAGAGCATCGCACAAAGAAACAAAAAAAACCAAAATTTTTGCCCTGCAGGTGAGTCTGCATCAACCCCAGTATACGATCCATGGGCACAAACAAAAAGGGAACCACATTTTCCCACCAGGCCCCATCAAAGGGAGTTCTAGGTCTCGACGGTTCACAAACAACCTAGAGACCATCCCGACACTCATTTCGTTACAACAGACGCAGTGTCAACAATGACGTTTCTTCTCACTCCAACAGGATGCAAATGCAACGTCAACAAAACGGAGCCATGACAAAGTCCTTAGTTCCAAATCTCGACGGTTCACAAATAGCCTAGAGATCAACAACGGCGTTTCTTCTCACTCCAACAGGATGCAGACGCAACGTCTACAAAATGGAGCCATGGCAAAATCCCTAGTTCCAAATCTCAACGGTTCACAGACTGCCTAGAGATCAACAACGGCGTTTCTTCTCACTCCAACATGATGCAGATGCAACGTCAACAAAACGGAGCCATGGGAAAGTCCCTAGTTCCAAATCTCGACGGTTCACAGACAACCTAGAGATCAACAACGGTGTTTCTTCTCACTCCAACAGGATGCAGACGCAACGTCAACAAAACGGAGCCATGGCAAAGTCTCTAGTTCCAAATCTCAACGGTTCACAGATAGCCTAGAGATGAACAATGGCATTTCTTCTCACTCTAAGAGGATGCAGATGCAACGTCAACAAAACGGAGCCATGGCAAAGTCCCTAGTTCCAAATCTTGACGGTTCACAGAAACCTAGAGATCAACAACGGTGTTTCTTCTCACTCCAACAGGATGCAGACGCAACGTCAACAAAACGGAGCCATGGCAAAGTCCCTAGTTCCAAATTTCAATGGTTCACAGACAACCCAGAGATCAACAACAACATTTCTTTTCACTCCAACAGGATGCAGATGCGACGTCAACAAGCGACCCCCAGGGTCAACAAAATGGAGACATGGCAAAGTCCCTAGTTCCAAATTTCGACAGTGCACAAACAACCTAGAAACAACCACTACATTTGTCTCATTACAGCAGACACAATATCAACAAACGAAGCAAAGGAAAATCCCTAGCTTCAGGGTTTTGACGGCAACTCAAATAAAACCCGAAAGACTATCGGAGATCATCCCACACCGACGCGGAGTGGTTATGACTCATCGGGACTCCTAAACTGAGCCTAATCTCAAGTAAAAAGCGGCATGGAAATCCCTAACGCTTGCTCTTTCGATGATAATATGACATAGGAGATTACTTGAAGACGTCTTGTCCAGCCCCCGAAGAGATCAGAGACACGACAATCGCGGGGCTACTCGAACAACAAGATTGCATATCGGTGAATGCATCAGCCAACGCGACGGTACCACGGACAAAAACCCTAGTACCACAAAACCTAACGGGCTTCTGTCATAAAGAGCAGGGGTTATAACGTTAGGATATTCTTGCGAAAACTTCTCGACTCGTCTTGACTCGTAGGGAAAACAATGTTCCTGTGAGAACTTCTCGACTCGTCTCGACTCGTAGGGAAAAACATCTTCATGAAACCCTCACGGCTCATGAAGGTGAAAATCCTTAGGCAACGGGGATATCAACCTGTTTCCTAAGCACTGTGGCCCTACAAGAAGGTCCAAAATGACTCTTGTATGCTATCCACGGGCCATATTCTCCAAATTCGAATATCGACAAGGAGGGAAAAAAACCAATTACGAGTCCCCTCGACTTGTAAAGGGGAAAATTCTCTTGTGAAATCCTTACGACTCTCAAGAGAAAACGCACTTAGAAGATCCTCACGACTTCTAAGGAGAAAATACACCTGGGGGATCCTCTTGACTCGTAGGGAGAAAACCCTTTATGAGACCCTTACGGCTCATAAAGTTGAAAAGTCTTGGGCAGCAGATCCAAACCTGTTTCCTAAGCCATCGCTGCCCTACAAGAAGGTCTAAACTGACTCTTGTATACTATCCACGGGCCATATTCGCCAATAAAATAAAGAATCTACTTACAGGTTCTTACGATTCGTAAAGAAAAATATCCGAGTGAGATCCATACGACTCACGGAGGCGATGAACACTTAGAAATCCTCACGATTTAGGGAGAATATGCACCTATGAGATACTCTCGACTTGTAGGGAGAAAAATCCTTCTTGAGATCCTTACGGCTCATGAAGATGAAAAAGTCTTAGACTACAAGGATCCTAAATTTGTCTCCTAAGCCCTCAATTCTATGTCCATTCATAACTCTGCACTACTTCACCCACGTACATACTTATGTGGGCAAAGTAGTGGGGGACATTTGTTCCCGCCAAAATTTTCGGCCAGGAGCTATTTGTTCCCTTATAACCCTTATAAAAAAGAGAGCGGAGAAAGAGGAAAAGAATTCACGGTTGGACATCACGTGTTAAACACGTGAAAGCTTATATGCAAAGCATATAGGCGCTGAAAGAAAATAACAAAAGGCCAAACAGGCCTCACGTGTTAAACACATGAGCGCTCATATGCAAAGCATATAGGCATTGAAAACACATAACTAAGGGCCAAACAGGCCACGTGTGCGCTCATATGCAAAGCATATGAGCGCTGAACATAAATAACCAATGACCAAACGGCCTCACGTGTTAAACACGTGAGCGCTCATATGCCCATATGAGCGCTGAAAATAAACAGGCTAAAACCCACATTAGGGGTCACGTGTTAAACACGTGAGCGCTCATATGCTCATATGAGCGCTAAAAATAAACAGACTAAAACCCACATTAGGGGTCACGTGTTAAACACGTGAGTTCTCTTGCCGCTCATATGCAAAGCATGTGAGCGCCCCAATTTAAAATGCTCCTATCAAATTCTAGAATTAAATTCTATTTGGGAAATTTTTTTCCTGATCTTTCTCAAACTAGAAAGATCTTCTCTGTTAAACAGAGGACTCTTGGATCAAAGATCCAGCGGTGATCATATGATAGAATAAAATTCTATCATAGGAAAATATTTTTCTAATCTTGTTAAACTAACAAGATATTCATTTAACAGAATTAAATTCAATATTCCTAATCTTGTTAAACTAACAAGATATTCACATGACAAGAATAAAATTTTATGTTAGAATAAAATTCTGATTTTGTTAAACTAACAAGATATCCATATTAAGAAAATATATTTCTGATCTTATTAAACTAAAAAGATATGATAGAATAAAATTCTAATCTTGTTAAAACTAACAATATATTCATAATCTTGTTAAACAAATAAGAAATCTTTTCTGTTAAACAGAGAGCTTTTGGATAAAAAATCCAATGGTGAATAAAATTCACCAATTGATCTAAAAGATCATGGAATCAATCATGATCTCTCAATGAGAGATTTTCTCAACAAATTGATTTTTCCCTTCTCCTATAAATAGGAGCAAGGAGATTAAATCCAAAAAGAGGAGACCACCCCATAAGCTTCTAAAAATATATACAAAAGCTCCCACAAAAAAGAATTTAGTTATCAAACCAAGAGTTTAACTCTTCTCAAAAAACTTAGTTCTTTCTATGGATCTGAGATCTGCAAGACAAATCTCCCACAAGTTGAGAATTTAATTTTCATCGGGAAGATCTTATTCTTGAGAATCAAAGATTCATGGAAGAACGAATTTGAAAAGGAAGAAGATGTTCAAATCAAGAACTTAGTTTCTTCAAATCAGAAACTTAGTTCTTTAAAGAACCCGATTCAAGATTCTCAAAATAATGATCTTGGTGATCGTTAATGGTCAAAATACCATTAACAGAGATTTAATCTCTCGGAGAAGATGGAGTTCAAATCAAGAACTTAGTTCATTCAAATCAAGAACTTAGTTCTTTAAAAAACCCAATTCAATAACCTCAAAATAATGATCTTGGTGATCGTTAATGGTCAAAATACCATTAACAGAGATTTAAGTTCTCTAAAAATATCAACAGAAATTTAATCTCCAAAAGAACTCAGCGCTTCACGTGAAATACACATGACACGAAGTGAACTTTCGGAGTAGGAGAAAATGGTTATCGCTACGCGGTAACGTAATTAACTTCAGAGGCTTGCGTCTGCAGGGAAGAGCATCCCCACAATCAAAAACCCTTCGGAAATGAGGGGGAATCTAACGAAGTCTGCTACAACGGCCGTATCCGTTTAAACCTCCGATATACGGTGCCATAAATCAACTTGGTATCTTCGGAGAGGTAGACGGATAAAACCAAATAGCATCCGCCCCCAAATTCAGGCAAGACAATCCATCGCAGTTCGTCTCCGTTTTCGGCGGTAAACAGGTACAACTAGAAATGTAAATACAAGGATGGAAAGCAATGCCTGAACAATGACATGAACTGAAATGAAAATATGTACAAGTGATTATACCTCGGGGTCTTCAGTGTACTGCTCAGGGGTCTGCTCCAAGTGCTCCTGGCTGGTCTCGAACTCTTCAGAGTCGGGTCCTCCTGACAACATTCCAAAGAAGAAGATAAATAGGAATGTCGACAGCGAAAATCGCTCGGTAAGTCCCAAAGAAAGAAGAGAAGTAAAATAGACAGAAAAGAGGGTATATCTAGTATAATGTTTGATTGTTATGTTAACGTAGTGTTTATAGTTTGGTACAGAATATGCTAGTGTATACGAGAGGAGTCCAACTTACACCGTGAACTTTGGTAACCCGTAGTATAAGGCTCCATCGAAAATACCACGGAACAACGACATGGATGTTATTACGTCTTTTAGTGACCACTCGTGCCACATTTAACATGTTCCGTACCAGTCTACCCCTTTATAAACCCCGTAATGCTTATTGTATTGATTATATTGATTGTACTGATTGTATTGTCTTGTCTTGTAGTAAATGAAAGACTTGTCGAAACCATGATATCAGTAAACAGAATGGATATAAATGGATAGTCATGTAATCAGAGTATATCCATGGTTCGGTTCGGTCATGTTCATGTTGATATAGATTGTATTCTGGCATTCATGGATTCATATTGTATTGCAATTTATAATTGAATCGTATTCAAATCAGATTGATTAGATTGAGACTCTATCTGAGTCAGACACTTTAAAAATAAATTGAAGTTCTGAATTAGTTTTGATGTTATCGGTAACTGCTGCACATGGACGGAAGGATTTGTGTCTTTTTCCAAGACAATTACCATGTTGATAACACCGTTGTTAGATTGTCTACCTTAGATAGGCAAGCACCCACTTTCTCCGGCTCCCCGAAGCTCAAGGGAACTGGTCCCGCTTAAACCTATATTTACTAGGGTCCTTATTGTAATTTAGTATAACTCTATGGGGTTTTATGTAAAAATAGTTTTGATATATTTTCAAAATACAGCTCAAGTATTTAATTATCGTTTTTAGGGTTTTCATAGATATATATTTTATAAAAGTGAAATTTTCTAGTGAGAAGAACTTAGATTTCATTGTACATAGTATTTTAATGTAAACTTGGAATTTGTATTGAATTGTAATGGTAGTTTCATGAAATCGGTGATCCCTTTGATTTAGAAAACATGGAATATTTATAATATATTTTAAAATATATATTTTGATAATAGTTATAAATATATATATTTAATAAAAATAAATTTTATTTATTTTTTTGTATAAATCTCATTTTCTTAAAAATTGCATAAAAAATTCCATCAAGATCGAATGCTCCTTGCGGAGGTCTGCATCTTGCTCTACTAGGCCCGAGAATGTGTGATAACCCGCACCATCCCGATCAGGGTTCCCCAAAATGGGTTGTAGAGACGTATTTGCAAGGAATTAAATAATACTCTTTTTAACGAAAACGGTTTTTAATTGTTTAAGGTGTTTATTCGTAAAAGCGTATTTTCCCATAATATAGAATCCCAAAATTCATCGTGCTATATCAAAAATGTGTGTTTTGATGAGGTAGGTCATTACCTCGTGAGTTTTCTGAAGGTAATACGGTTAAAAGTGGATAACAATATCGTTTGTAATCATGATGGTATTTTACTGTAAAAGTGAAATAGAAATTGCAACATAAATTATTTTGAGATAAAACTTATTCTAATATGTTTATTTATGTTTGTTAAATATTATGAGAGAATATGGTATTTTATTGTTTAAGAAAAATGGAGTTTTTAAAGAAAAACGAGTCGAAAGTCGGAATAACTCCGCTTCCGACAAGTTTTGAAAAAGAGAAGTTTTAGAATAGAGATGGAGGAGGGAAGTGGAGAGTTACAAGATATAAAGAAAGAGGGGAGGTAGGGAAAGACTTTGGAACCGTCGGGGCGTCGTTTCGTCGCCGGAATCTCCTCGAAACGTCATCGGAACTTCACCCTTTGCTAACTCTACTTGCACAACTTGGGGCTTGGAAATTTTATAGAGTTTTTGTAATAGAATTATGAATGGGGAGGGGTGAAATGTGGTGTGGTATTTATAGGGAAAATTAGGATTTAGGGTAATGAAGAATGTATTAAAATTATGCATTAAAATTAGAATTAAATGGTGAAATCACACTCTCTGGATGAATGCTGAGAAATCAAACAATATGGGGGTAGTGGGGTAGGCGAAGGGATGCCAGGGGAAGAAATTAAGGACCATCCTCTACGGGGGGCCCAGCGGTGCTAGATGTAATGGAGATCTCGCCGATCGAGAAGAGGGTGTAGGGTGGGGGATCTTGGCCACATGTCAGGGTCTATATGAATAATATTTTGCACATGTTTGTTTTCTGTATGACTTTTCGTTTTACCTGTAGTACATGTGTAAACTATTGGGCTTCTAAAAGATTAAAAGAAAAAACAATGTGGCTGGGGGGATTCGATCATAGGGGCTACGTCACAGCAGTGCAAGGCTTTACCAACGAGCTACAAGTGTTTTCTTGATGTTCAAAAGCAAATCAAATTTATAATTTATGCTCAGGCTTAGGTATTCCTTTCTGTATTTTTGAAAAAATTCTGTACAGAAAATTTAGGGTTGTTACATTTCACCCTCCTTATAAAAATTTCGTTCTCGAAATTTGTAGAAGGAAAGTGTAACAGATTCAAGAAAATTTTGGTGATAGAACTATTGATAGTGCATGAGAAATATATGGAAGAATGAAAGAATGCAAAAGTTTTGATAAGATTGAAGAAGATGTGAGTGAATTACCAGGGTTACCTTGGTCTACAGTCTCGGCTTCTACGGCTGCTAAAGTGAAAGCCTGATGCCGGGGTACATTCCTTCTAGCTGGAGGCACATTCGTCTGTCCTTGGGGCATGTCCCTCTGCCCTCAAGGCATGTTCCTCAGTGCCTGATGGAATTGACGATTAGGCTGAGCAGTAGGTCCATGTGGAAGTAGAGCTGGAAGAGCAAGACGAGGTGCAAGAGCTTAGATAGCTGGCCGCTGCGGATAAGTGTTGTGAGTTGGAACTGTGTTACGTCTATAAGGACATGTTCCAATTCCATGATTGGATACACTACAAACTAAGCACAGGCCTTTTGCGCGCCTACAATCCTTCCACAGGTGTCCATCCCTCTTTCAGTAGAAGCAAAAATCTTGACTTGGCTGGTTATTTGTTTCTTTCGGTCTCCTGTGTTCAAACGATGGCCTTGAAGAAGCTCCTCCTGCCATCTGAGGAGCAGAGCACTTCACACCGGCAGATTGAGGTCTGCCCTTCATCTTCACCACTACCTCGTATCGACAGGCAGCTTTCAAAGCCAGGTCGTGGGTTGGGAAATCCCCTGTAGCTAAGGCAGCTTGGATGTCTGGATCTAACCCTTGCTGAAATCGTCTAGACCTGATCTTAGTAGTCGGTATCAAGTGTGCTGCGAACCTGTTGCGGTCTCGTGTTACCTGTGTAGTATGTGATATTTGAAAATCGAATATTGATACATATTTTACCTACTGAGCATGGTAAACTCAGCATCATATTCATCCACGGATTTGGTCCACATCGAACCCTGCTGTAGATGGATAAATTGTTGCTCCATTTCAAATCGGGCAGTCTCTGGGAAGTACTTCGCGTCGAACATGTCGCGAAAAGTTCTCCATTCGATCGCTGGTCAAGACGGCTTTCTTCCGCCTTCCACCAAACTCGGGCGTTGTCGGTGAGTTGCAGCTTCACAACCCGAACCTAAGCGATCTCTGGCACTTGTGCCGCTGCCAGATCATCCTCAACACTCTGAGCCCATTCATCAGCTTCTAGAGGGCTTTCTTTTCCCGAAAATTGTTTTGGGTGCAATGCCCGGAATTGCTTCACTCCGGGCGCTTCCGCTTCTGGACGGTTCACCAGAATAGCAGTCTAATGCTGCTGTCCTTCCAGGAGGTTTCGGATCGCCTCAAGCAGTATTGTCTGCTCATTGATCGGAGTAGCGACGGTAGGCGTAAGAGGTAGAGGTGGTGGTGTGTTGTTAAAGTTGGTGCTGGTGTTGTTTAGAGAATCCATAACCTTAAAAGAAAAATAGGGTTAGGATAGATTCAAAATATATGAAATTGTAAGATTCAAGAAATATGAAATGTAAAGAATATTTTTAGTTGCTGATTCTTATGTTATATTGCTTAGGACTTCATGCAGAATTGATCCGCATGTCCATGCAGAACTGACATGCATGGTAGGGTTCCTTGCAGCACTGACCTGCATGGGCCGCCAACAAAACCTGTCACGCCCCACTTCCTGGATACGGGTAGTGTAACAACTCCAACTTCTATGTACATAAAATTCATTTAAAGTTAATGTACAATTGGGGTATTTACAATTTCTGTGAGTACTATAACTATTTGATTCAATTTTGAACAGCAAGAAAGAGCTTGTAGCTCACTGGTAAGACCTTGCACTGTTGAACCAAAGCACCAAAATTCAAATCCCATCAGCCACAATATCTTTTTATTTTAAATTATTTTAACCTTTTAGAAACCCAAGAATCTACATGTGCAACACACGTAATAGGGTAAGTTACAAAATAAACAAACATAAACACGAGGGAAATTGAAGCGACAGGGACACGTGGCCCAAGAACCAACACCCGTGTCGGAATTGGGCCGGCGACATGGGCAATAAAACCGGCGACGTCGGTCTCCCCCGTCCTAAATGCTCCCAAATTGTACCCCCTGCACCCTTTCAGCTACCCCACTACTCCCTCATTGCTTGTTTACTCTGAATTAATCCAGAGAACAATAAAATGCCCATTTAACCTCATTTTCATGTATATTTCAATGCATTCTTTAAACACCCTAAACCCTAATTTGTCCCTATAAATACCACCCTCATTTCACACCTCCTCACTCACGATTCCCTGCCAAAACACTCAAGAAATTTCCAAGTTCCCATAGTGTACAAGTGGAGTTAACAAAGGGCGAAACTCTGACGAAGTTCCGGCGACGATACAAGGAGTTTTCGGCAACGAAATGAAGCACCAACGAATCCTAGACCTCCTCCTACCTCTCCCCTCTCATCAAAGGCAGTAAATCCCATTCTTCTCTCTCATCTTGATCTCTAAAAAGTTCTATTTCTAAAACCCGACGGAAGCGGAGTTAATCCGACTCCCGATTCGGTTTTCTTTGAAAACTAGATTTTTTCTTAATCAAGATAACTTCATATTCTCACATATTATTAAGCAAATATTAACAAACCTAGTAAATCAAGTTTCACCTCAAAATAATTATTGTGATAACTTTTATCGTATTTTTACATTAAAATACCTTCATATTTCATTTCGACATTATAATTTATTTTCTTTGCTATACCTTTAAGTAGTTCACGAGGTAATGACCTAGCTCATCACAACACACATATCTATCATAGCACGATGAATCTTAGGACAATAGAATACGGGAAATACAACCTTGCAAATAAATCCCTTTAACTTATAAAAACCGTTTTCTTTAAAAAATGTATTAAAATATTTCCATGCAATTGAGCCTCTACAACCTATTTTGGGGACACCGTTTGGGATGGTGCGGATTATCGCACATCCTCGGGCTTAGTAGAGCGAGATACAGACCTCCGCAAGGAGCATTCGGTCTCGATGGAATTTTATACATTTTTCTTTAGAAAATGAGATTTTTATAAGAAAATAAATAAGATTATTTTCATTAAATATATATATATATAATTATTACTAAAATACTGATTTTAAATATATATAATATTCCATGTTTCCAAAACTCAAGAAAAGAAGTCAAATATTACATGAAACTACCATGATAATTCAAAACAGCATCCATATTACAAATAAATACCATATATTATGAAATTAGGTTTTATTTACTAGAAATGTCATATTTATAAAATATAAATCAATGAAAACCCTAAAGACGGTAATTAAATGCTTGAGGTGTATTTTGAAAATTATACAAAATTATTTTTACATAAACCCCCCTCAAGTTATGCTAAATTACAATAAGGACCCTAGTAAACATAGGTTTAAATGGGACCAGTCTCTTGAGCCTCAGAGAGCCGGAGATATGGGTGCTTGCCTATTTAAGGTAGACAACTTGACAAACGGTGTTATCAACACGATAATTGTCTTTGAAAAAGACACAAATCCTGCCGTCCACGTGCAGCAGTTACCGATAACACCAAAATATAATTCAGGACTTCAATTTATTTTCTAATTGTCTGACTCAGACCGAGTCTCAATATAATCAATCTGACTTGAATATGATTCAAGTATCAAATTACAATACAATATGGATTTATGAATCCGGCTATTCAATCTAATCAATCTATACTAACTGAACCGAACCATGGATATATTCCATTTACATGATCATCCATTATTTTCGTTCCATTACTGATATCATGGTTTCGGCAAGTCATCCATCTATAAAATTTACAATACAAGACAATACAATACAATCAACATAAATCAAGACATCGCGGGGTTTTATAAGGGGTAGATTGGTACGGAAGGTGTTAGAAGTGGTACGAGACTGCAACCATAAGACACCTAACCTGAATCTCTATTGCCGTTGTACCGTGGCTTAACGGTTCCTTATACTCCGTATACCGTAGTTTCTGGTATAATGAGACTCCTATCGTATACACTGGTATCTTCTGTACCAAGCTAAAAACAACAGCTTTAACACTAAATAACAACAATAAACAGCTATACTCTATTCTGTCTATTCTATTCTTTTCTATCTACGGGACTTACCGAGCAATTTGTTCGCGGACGGCTGTTGGGGTCAAAATTTGCACCCCAGTTGACGGGGTCAAAGTCAAGGTCAACCCTAAGTATGCGGGCCCAAGCCCAAGCAAGTGGGCCCATGCCCAAGTCGAGCCCCACGGCCGGCCTTTCCCATGCCAAAATAAAAATCATGTATAAATAATTTTGATGTAATTTTTTTATGCATGAATGTAAGCTAAATGGGCATAAAGCCAAATTCTTGTAAAGCCCATGGCTTATGTGCAAAAGAAATGAGCACATGAGGCATGTGATGGGCAAAATGCCATTTTGTAAAGCCCAAGGGGTTATATGTCATGTATAAATAATTTTGATGTAATTTTTTTATGCATGAATGTAAGCTAAATGGGCATAAAGCCAAATTCTTGTAAAGCCCATGGCTTATGTGCAAAAGAAATGAGCACATGAGGCATGTGATGGGCAAAATGCCATTTTGTAAAGCCCAAGGGGTTATATGTAAATGTGTAAGCCTATATAAGGCAACATGATGATGAATAGAAGTACAATTTTCATTCTCTCAAAAATTAGGGTTTGTGCCTCCACTCTCTCTTTTTTTCAGGTTCTTCCTCTTCCTTTTCATTTTCCAAATAAATCAAGAGCTTAGCTCTCTCTTTTTTTAAGCTAAATAAAGTTTTAACATAAACCCATCTCCCAAGACTCCATCAAGAGAAGAAAAAGGGTCTCTTTTTTTATCATCCAAGATCTAGATCTTGGAGTTTCAAGATAACCCATTTTGGGTTTCTTCTCAAAAGAGAAAGGAGAAAATCTTTTGGAGTTTAACTCCATAAATAAAATTATTTTGGAGTTTGGCTCTATAATAAAAACTTTTTTTTTGTGTAGTTTAACTCCGAATAAATTTTTTTTGGGAGTTTAACTCCAAATAAATTTTTTTGGAGTTTAACTCCATCACAAAAAATAAAATTTCTTTTCGGAGCTCCTGCTTCCTCTCACGTGAGGGAGAGGGGAGCTCCTACTAAGTGGGAGTTTTCCCTCCTTCTCACGTGAGGGGAAGGCTTCCCATCTAGTAGAGTTTAACTCCTCACCACATTAAATCTTTTTAGTAGTTTAACTCCATAATAAAAATCTTTTTGGAGTTTAACTCCATTTAAAATTCTTTCGGAGTTCAACTCCACAATAAAAATTCTTTCGAAGTTTAACTTCACAAATAAAAAAAAATTGTAGTTTAACTCCACGATAAAAATCTTTTTGGAGTTGAACTCCATTTAAAATCTTTTTGGAGTTGAACTCCATATTTAAAATTCTTTTGGAGTTTAACTCCACAAAAAAAATTCTTTTGAAGTTGAACTCCGTGTAGAAAAACATTTTTTAGCCCTTTTTGCCACCATCACATGCTAGCACGTGTGGGGAGGGCTCCCATTTAATGGGAGCCCTTTTGGCCCCCCTCACATGCTAGTCACATGCCAGCATGTGTCACATGTCGGCATGTGACCCTCATGTGACCCTCACATGCACGCATGTGGGGGGTCACATGCTAGCATGTGACATGCTAGCATGTGACTCTCACATGCTAGCATGTACATGTGTGGGGAGGCTCCCATTTAATGGGAGCCCAGGTTCCCCTCTTATTTTCTTATTTCAATTTTTTTTCTTTTCTTCTTTCTTCCTTCTTTTCTTTATTTTAATCTTTTTTATTTTAAAATAATTAAATATTAAATAAATTATAAATAATATTTTAAAATTAAAAAACGTTTCTCTAAATATTTATTTACTTATTTATTTTTGTTTTTTTATATATATAGAAAAATACATGTATCCATTTTTTTAACAAATGGAACAAAACGAAAAAAAGCATATGTACACTGCACATTGAGTTCGCATGATCTGTTTGACCCTTCAATCGGAGGTTCCCTCATCCCAAAGGCGAGGGGTAATTAACGGCAGCTTAGTCCGTGGCTGCCGGAGATTCGAATCCCCACAATCAATAAACCCCTGCCTACCCTAGACAGGGGGAATCTGTAATGCGCCTGACAAGCGCGCGCGTATTCCCATCTCAATGGGGTGACGAAAAACACCTTACAGATTATGGCACGCCCGGTGAGACCAATCTTTCCTCCCATATTTCGGGTTAAACATTCATGCGAACTCAATCAATATACATATCTATATTTATACTAAAATAATGCTCTTTCATGCAGTTTTCCAAGCAATCAATTTTCAACAATGTCTCTAAAGATGAACTCAGCTCCCATCTCCTACACGATGAAGATGGACTCTAGGACGGTCCTCCCGGCCAGTCTTGGACGACATTGGGAGGAGCCGCTGCTACAGTTCGGCTCTATTCTGTTCGTGCCAGCTAACACCATTGCAGCTCCTCAAGCTCCGGTAACAGACAAACCGGCCTCGAAAGGCAAGAGGCCAAATGTGGTGATCTCGAGGGCACCACTATCCAAACGCAAGTCTGTGTCTGAACGACTTTCCTTGGCCCCAGCTGGGGGCAAGGCCATCAACACCAACAAAGCAATAAGGCATCTCGGGCAAGCTCCAGCGGCGCCTCTGACAACTGCTCAATTGGGTATCTTCTCTAAGCTCCCCGTTAATCAGCTCACGATGGCTTCCTGGATGACGGATGCCCACCAAGCCCTCAAAATTGAGAAGCTAAGACAGAAAAGGCTCAGGTACAGAGCCAACAAAAGGGCTAGGGTTCCTGCTATGCTGAACTTCATGAGGTTCGAGGAACAGGGTTACCCCGCCAAAGATAAAGAGATGGTTGGATATGTAGTCCACACTGTCTATATGGTGAGCACGCACAGCAAGAGCAAGGACAGGGCCACCACATCTCAAATCCAACCTGGTGTGAATATAGTTGTCACTTCTCAAGACCAGTATCTTCCGGAGGGTGATGAAAATTCTCCCAGTGAGGCTGATATGCAGAGAGAGCCCTCAGCTCACGAGGAGTCGGGCTCGGAAAGCGAAGATGAGCCAACTTTCCATCCTAAGACCGCAGAATAGCAACTTCTCCAGGAGCTCCGAAAGCAGCTTAGAAACAAAGACAAGGAGATGGCCAAGCTCTACTCAAAAATTGATGACTTGACAAACGTCGTCTTACAGCTCACGACCCAGCTTTCCTCTCAGCCGCCCAATCAAGCGCAAGGCTCTGCTCATAAACCGGGAAACGGTGTCCCGAGACAGCCGACGCCTATTCCCCCAAATCCAAAGGTGAGCGGACCGCACGAAAGCCAGTCGCATCATATCTCAGGAAATGTCTTGGCTATCGATGACAGTAGCCCGCTAACTCAAGATCAAATCATGTATTTGGTTGCCAACAAAGTGAAAACATTAGTAGCCGAAGCCGAAGAACAAAAAGATATCAGCAGTAGTGGGAGACCATATCCTGCTCAGTATGATCTGGTAGAATTTCCTAGCGGCTATGCCATCCCCAAATTCGGAAGATTTGATGGGACGGGAAATGCGAATCAGCACATCGCCCATTTCAAAGTCTTATGCGGGAATACTGGGGGCAACGATGCGCTTCTCCTCCGCCAGTTCGTTAATAACTTGACCGATGTTGCTTTTGACTGGTACGCGAGCATACCGAATGGCTCCGTCACAACTTTCGTCCAAATGGAGTCTCTGTTTCGGCAGAGGTTCATGAGTGTCAGCGATAAGATCACCATTGCCGATCTCGTAAGGACCAAGCCAAAGAAAAACGAAAGCAGCACGGATTTTATAACCCGATGGCGCAATCTCTCCGTCAAATGTGAACCGCCGATAGAGCAGGACCAATCTATCAGTCCCCTTGTCGGAAATCTCAACAATTGGATGGCCCCGTTTCTCTGCACCGCGGGTCTCAAAACATCCAAGAGCTGACCAGGAGAGTTCAGATGCTGGAGCGTTCAAAGTAGGAGTCCTCCTCGGATTCCCAAAATAACAATAGGTCCTGGAGAAACCGAAAGGACGATAATCGCAAAGACGGAAATTCCGACGATTCTGAATCTTTCAACACATCGGCTGACCGAAATAAGCAAGGGATAAGCGGGCCTAATGCCAACCGGCCTCGGAAGCTAGTGTTCGGAGAGGGAGGAGAATCTCCACTGAAAGAGAAGCTGGATAAGGTCTATTCCTTCAGAAGGGACAAAGTCCGTAAAATATTCAAGGATGCCCTAAGAAACGGTCTCCAATTGCCGGAATCAAAAAGACCGCAATAAGTGAATATGACTGACGGCCCCAAATACTTCCCCTATCACAGAGTGATAAGTCATGCTATTAAGGACTGCTTCGTCTTCAAAGATTGGGTCGAAAAACAATACAAGGCAGGAAACATAGAACTGTATAAAGGCGTGTCAGTAAACAGTCAAGTTGCAACCGCCAATTTCATACAAACGGAGACTGAAGTCCTTCGTGAAACCGATTCTCTCAGCCATCTGCCTTTCTCTGAAAAATTCGACCACCATGTCATTAAACTGGGAACAGTCGACCTCTGAGTCGTTAAACTGGGTATGTAAGAATATGTAAATAAAAAAATGTGTAAATAAAAGAAGAAAAGAAAAGAAAAGCCGAAATGATGGGGTAACTCGCAATAAAAATTAGCGAGTAAAATAAAAATGAAAAATAAAGCCGAAATGATAGGGCAACCGCGAATAAAAAAGCCGAAATGATAGGGCAATCGCGACCTTCGCGATAAGAAAAGCTGAAATGATAGAGCAGTCGCGGTAAAAAAAATTTAAAAAAAACGGCGAATGATAAGTCGCTCCTGGTACCATATTCCAGTGTAGCGATGCAGACGCCAGGCAAATCCCAAGTCCCTAGATTTCCAACGGCGAATGATGAGTCACTTCTGGTACCATATTCCAGTGCAGCGATGCAAACGCCGACCAAAATTCAAATTCCCAAAATTCTCCTAGCCCTACGGGTGGTCTCCAAATTGACTACCGTATACAGTCCACGGGCTCAAATAATTCTTCTCGAACCCATGCCCCACCGCAGTCACCAGTCCAGCGGCCGGTCTCCGTCCTTGGAATTATGTTCCATTTGGGAAGACCAACTCATGTGTCCTCACGATACATGAGGAGAACAAACTTACGAGATCTTCACGACTCGTAAGAAAACACTTTCGTGGGATCCTTACGACTCATGAAGGAAAAACACACTTGGGATTCCCCACGACTCCTAAGGAGAAAGTACACCTACGAGATCCTTTCGACTCGCAGGGAGAATACTTTTATGGGACCCTTACGGCTCATAAAATTGAAAAGCCTTAGGTGATAGGGATCTAAACCTGTCCCCTAAGCCATCGCTCCCCCAACAGGAGAAGGCAAATGATGAAATGCACCTGGCGCCTGTGTTTCAGTGTTAGCAACGCTGATGTCGACCCCTACCCCAAAATTCCAAGCTTCCGATCCATAGACCCCTAAGTCTTTAAACTGGGAACAGATGACCTCTAAGTCGTTAAACTGGGAACAGATGACCCCTAAGTCATTAAACTGGAAACGAGGGAGATCCCCTCACGGCGAATGATGAGCCGCTCCTGGTACCATATTCCAGTGCAGCGATGCAGACGCCAACCAAACTCTGAATGCCTCAACGGCGAATGATGAGTCGCTCCCGGTACCATATTCCAGTGCAGCGATGCAGACGCCTACCAAAATCCAAATTCTCAAACGACGAATGATGAGTTGCTCCTGGTACCATATTCCAGTGCAGCGATGCAGACGCCAACAAAGTCCCGAAATTCTTCCGGCCCTACGGTCTGGATCATACATCCCGCAAAACCGTATATAATCCACGGGCATAAAACGATCCCAATCTCTCCCAAGTCCTACCGGCGAGACCACATTCAAAGTCCCCCCGGCGATGAAGATTCCCCCAAAAAAAAGGTATGTCCACAAGCAAAATGGGCACGGATGAAAACCCGAAAGGGCTCCGTGAGTAAAAACAGCAGGACTGCCGGCGAGTTTGTGAAAACCCGAAAGGACGCAAACTCGTGAAAAAGAAATGAAATGTACTCGCAAAGTCCTCTCGACTTTGTGAGGAGAAAATTCCCGCGTGAGATCCTTACAACTCACAAAGGAGCAACACTTGGGAGTCCCCACGACTCTTAAGGAGAAAATGAACCTACGGGATCCTTACGACTCGTAGGGAGAAAATGCTTTTATGGGACCTTTACGGCTCATAAAATTGAAAAGTCTTAGGTGATAAGGACCTAAACCTATCTCCTAAGTCATCGCACCTCAAAGGGTAAGGGCAAATGATGATTCGTTCCTGGTACCATATTCCAGTGTAGCAATGCTGATGCCAAATAAAAACCAAAATCCCCAAATCCACTCATGGCAAATGATGATTCGCTCCTGGTACCGTATTCCAGCGTAGCGATGCTTATGTCAACCCGAATCAAGTCAACCAGCAAGCTCTGCGTCGGAATCATGCTTCGTCTCAGAGTGTACCCCACGTCGAAATCAAGCTTCATCTCGGTGTGTCTGCCTTCCCTATCGGAATTATGCTTCGGCTCAGAATCAACCAGCGACCTCCCCGTTGGAATTAATCTCCGTCTCAGAATCAAGTCGACCAACAAGCTCTGCGTCGGAATCATGCTTCGTCTCAGAGTGTACCCCACGTCGAAATCAAGCTTCGCCCCGGTGTATCTGCATTCCCTGTCGGAATTATTCTTTGGCTCGGAATCAACCAGCGACCTCTTCGTCGGAATCAAGTCGACCAACAAGCTCTGCGTCGGAATCATGCTTCGTCTCAAAGTGTACCCCGTGTCGAAATCAAGCTTCGCCTCGGTGTATCTGCCTTCCCTATCAGAATTATGCTTCGGTTCGGAATCAACCAGCGACCTCCTCGTCGGAATTAAGCTCCGCCTTGGAATCAAGTCGACCAACAAGCTCTGCGCCGGAATCATGCTTCGTCTCAGAGTATACCTCGTGTCGAAATCAAGGTTCGCCTCGGTGTATCTGCCTTCCCTGTCGGAATTATACTTCGGATCGGAACCAACCAGCGATCTCCTTGTCGGAATTAAGCCCCGCCTCAGAATCAAGTCAACCAGCAAGCTCCGCGTCGGAATCATGCTTCGTCTTAGAATGTACCCCGTGTCGAAATCATGCTTTGTCTCGGAGTATCTGCCTTCCCTGTCGGAATTATGCTTCGCCTGGGAATCAACCTCTGCATCGAAATTATGCTTCGGTCAGAATGTCTGCCGCTCGTCGGAATTATGCTTCGACCCCTTGGAATCAAGCTCCGATCTTCGGAATTATGCTTCGATCCCTAGAATCATGCTCCGCTATTCAGGAATGATGCTCCGCCCCTGGAATGATGTTCCACCTCGAAGTCCAACTTCAAGATCCATCAATTTCATGCACACAACCCATGCATGCGGTGTGCATTCATTGATGGGGGGCATTTTGTTGGGGTCAAAATTTGCACCCCAGTTGACCGGGTCAAAGTCAAGGTCAACCCCAAGTATGCGGGTCCAAGCCCAAGAAAGTGGACCCATGCCCAAGTCGAGCCCCGCGGCCGGCCTTTCCCATGCCAAAATAAAAATCATGTAATAAATAATTTTGATGTAATTTTTTTATGCATGAATGTAAGCTAAATGGGCATAAAGCCAAATTCTTGTAAAGCCCATGGCTTATGTGCAAAATAAATGAGCACGTGAGGTATGGGATGGGAAAAATGTCATTTTGTAAAGCCCAAGGGGTTATATGTAAATGTGTAAGCCTATATGAGGCAACATGATGATGAATAGAAATACAATTTTCATTCTCTCAAAAATTAGGGTTTGTGCCTCCACTCTCTCTTTTTTTTTCAAGTTCTTCCTCTTCCTTTTCATTTTCCAAATAAATTAAGAGCTTAGCTCTCTTTTTTTAGGCTAAATAAAGTTTTACCATAAACTCACCTCCCAAGACTCCATCAAGAGAAGAAAAATGGTCTCTTTTTTTTATCATCCAAGATCTAGATCTTGGAGTTTCAAGAGAACCCATTTTGGGTTTCTTCTCAAAAGAGAAAGGAGAAAATCTTTTGAAGTTTAACTTCATAAATAAAATTATTTTGGAGTTTGACTCTATAATAAAAACTTTATTTTTTTGGAGTTTAACTCCGAATAAAATTGTTTTGGGAGTTTAACTCCAAATAAATTTTTTTAGAGTTTAACTCCATCACAAAAAATAAAATTTCTTTTCGGAGCTCCTGCTTTCTCTCACGTGAGGGAGAGGGGATCTCCCACTAAGTGGGAGCTTTCCCTCCTTCTCACGTGAGGGGAAGGCTCCCCATTTAGTGGAGTTTAACTCCTCACCACATTAAATCTTTTTAGGAGTTTAACTCCATAATAAAAATCTTTTTGGAGTTGAACTCCATTTAAAATTCTTTTCGAGTTTAATTCCACATTTAAAATTCTTTCGGAGTTCAACTCCACAATAAAAATTCTTTCAGAGTTTAACTCCACAAATAAAATTTTTTTGGCGTTTAACTCCACGATTAAAATCTTTTTGGAGTTGAACTCCATTTAAAACCTTTTTGGAGTTGAACTCCATATTTAAAATTCTTTTGGAGTTTAACTCCACAAAAAAAATTCTTTTGGAGTTGAACTCCATGTAAAAAAAATCATTTTTTATCCCTTTTTGCCCCCATCACATGCTAACACGTGAGGGAGAGGGCTCCCATTTAATGGGAGCCTTTTTGGCCCCCACATGCTAGCATGTGAGGGTCACATGCTAGCATGTGACATGCTAGTCGCATGCTAGCATGTGACCCTCATATGCTAGTCGCATGCTAGCATGTGCATGTGTGGGGAGGCTCCCATTTAATGGGAGCCCAAGTCCCCCCCTTCCCGTATTTTCTTATTTTAATTTTTTTTTTCTTTTCTTTTCTTTTCTTCTTTCTTCCTTCTTTTCTTTATTTTAATCTTTTTTATTTTATAATAATTAAATATAAAATAAATAAATATAAATATAAATAATATTTTAAAATTAAAAAAAAAACAAAACAAAACGTTTCTCTAAATATTTATCTACTTATTTAATTTTGTTTTTTATATATATAGAAAAATACATATATCCCTTTTTTAACAAATGGAACAAAACGAAAAAAACATACGTACACTGCACATTGAGTTCGCATGACCTGTTTGACCCGTCAATTGGAGGTTCCCTCACCCCAAAGGCGAGGGGTAATTAACGGCAGCTTAGTCCGCGGCTGCCGGAGATTCGAATCCCCACAATCAATAAATCACCGCCTATCCTAGGCAGGGGGAATCTGTAATGCGCCTGACAAGCGCGCGCGTATTTCCATCTCAATGGGGTGATGAAAAACACCCTACAACGACATTCTCTTTCTTTTTCTTTGGAATGTCGTCAGGTGATTCGGACTCACTGGAGATCGAGCCCAGTAGCGAAGACTTGGATCAGTTTACTGAAGACCCAGAGTTTTAGATTCACTTGTACATTACATTTTATTTTCATTTCTGTTATGCCATTGTTTAGGCATTGCTTTCATTCCATGTATTTTCATTTCAGTTGTATTGTAAAAAGAATGTTTAATAAATAAAATTGATGTTTATTTACATCTTGTCTTTTGTGTACATTTTATTTTATATTGCATAGATACACTTAGCGTGTTTATTTCTGAGTAAATATGTAGCGGCATCGTCGCGTCCTCTGCCCGTATACTGGGAAGCGGGGCGTGATAGGTTTTTTTGGTGGCCCATGCAGGTCAGTTCTGCGTGGACATACAGGTCAGCTCTGTATGGACATGTAGGTCCAGTTCTGCGTGATCAACCTAAGTAATATAACACAAGAACCAGCAACTGAAAACATTCTTTACAATTCATATTTCTTGAATCTTATAATTTCATATATTTTGAATCTGTCCTAACCCAAATTTTTCTTTCAAGGTTATGGATTCCCCAAACAACACCAGCACGAATGTCAACAACACTCCCCCACCACTACCACTTACACCTGTCATCACTGCTCCGATCAACGAGCAGG
Source organism: Agapanthus africanus (assembly GCA_030015575.1). Taxonomy (NCBI): domain Eukaryota; kingdom Viridiplantae; phylum Streptophyta; class Magnoliopsida; order Asparagales; family Amaryllidaceae; genus Agapanthus; species Agapanthus africanus. The sequence continues at coordinate 768,677,871 of CM057341.1, forward strand.
CGGTTCTGCTTGAGGCAATCCGCAGCCTCCTGGAAGGACAGCAGCAGCAGACTGCTATCTTGATGAACTATCCCGAGGCAGAAGCACTTGGGGTGAAGCAATTCAAGACCTTGCACACCAAACAGTTTGCAGAAAAAGAGAGCCCTCTAGAAGCTGAGGAATAGGCTCAAAGCATTGAAGATGACCTGGCAGCGGCACAAGTGCCAGAAATAGTTTGGGTTCGTGTTGCGAAGTTGCAGCTCACGGACAATGCACGGGTTTGGTGGAAGGCGGAAGAAAGTCGTATCACCCAGCTGATCGAATGGAGGACTTTCCGTGATATGTTCGACGCAAAGTACTTCCCTGAGCTGCCCGCTTTGATATGGAACAGCAGTTCATCCATCTGCAATAAAGTTCGATGTGGACTAAGTCAATAGATGAATATGACGCTGAGTTCACCATGCTCAGTCGGTAAGATACGTCTCAATATTTCGATTTTAAAATATCACATACTACACAGCTAATACCATACCTTAACAGATTTGCGGCATACCTGATACCGACGGATGAGATCAGAGCCCGACGATTCCAACAAGGGTTAGATCCAGAGATCCAGGCTGCATTAGCCACAGGAGATTTTCCGACCCATGAATCGGTTCTGAAAGCTGCCCGCCGTTATGAGGCAGTGGTAAAGATAAGGGGCAGACCCCAGTCTACCGGGATGAAGCGTCCTACCAACCAGATGGCAGAAGGAGCCTCTTCAAGGCCACCATTTGTGCCCAGGAGACCGGGAGTACCAATCAACCGGCCCAGCCCAACATTTTGCACATACTGCAGGAGAGATGGACATCTGATGAAAGACTGCCGGCGTGCAAATCGTCTTTGCTTAGTCTACGGCTCAGCTACTCACGATATTGGGTCTTGTCCTCGTAGACAAAACTCATATGCTGCACCCAGGGCAGCAATCACTTACCCACAGCGCCCAGCCATTCAGGCACCTGCCACGAGACTTGCACTACCTACTCTACCTACTCGTAGACCAACTACGCCTCCTTCCCGTCAGTTCCATCAAGCTCGAAGGAACCCACCTCAAGGACCAAGGAACGGACAGAGGAATCCTCCTCCAGCAAGGAGGAATGTGCCGAGGCGACAGGCTTTCACGCTGGCTGTGGAAGAGGCTGAAGCCACCGGCCAAGTCATCACTGGTAACACTTCCTTTTCAAATTCTCTTTTAATTCATAGAAATACATATATATCTTTTCCCTTATACCTAAAACATATCCCACATAACCTATGTACAATCTTAGTAGCCTCACTCCCTGCACTCGCACTATTTGATACTGGAGCATCTCATTGCTTTATGTCGCAACGGTTCTTCCGAACTCATGCGATTCCAGTCACACCGCTTGTATCCAGCTGGAATGTCAGTTCAGGAAACAGCGTTCTAAAAGCAACAATGGGATACAACATATGTCCAGTAGTTGTCTGCAGCAGAGAATTCTATGCTGACTTCAAAGTGCTGGACATACCGAACTTCGATGTGATTCTAGGTATGGATTGGCTCGGAACCTTCTACGCTACCATCGACTGTCGCCAAAGGAGGGTAGTATTCGAGATTCCAGAGCATCCGGTTTTCTATTTCAAAAGTGAACACCGTACACTGGAGCCAAGCACTTACAAGGCGAAACCAAAGAAGGCAGTGATTGCGGCAATTCAAGCGGAGGAAAGATCAAAGCCAGAAATAGTTCGAGAGTTCGACGATGTGTTTCCTGACGGTATATCAGGTTTGCCTCCTGATCGAGCTCTTGAATTCGGCATTGATTTAGTACCAGGAGCACAACCAGTAATCAAAGCACCGTATCGACTAAGTCCGGAAGGTTTGAAGGAAGTCCGAACTCAGTTGGACGACTTATTGGCGAAAGGATGGATTCGTCCCAGCACTTCAAGTTGGGGATCTCCAGTTCTACTTGTGAAGAAGAAGAAAGGTTCATACAGAATGTGCATCGATTATTGAGCGTTGAACGAAGTAATGATAAAGAACAAGTATCCACTTCCGCGCATCGACGATATGTTTGATCAGCTAAGTGGATCTTGTGTTTTCTCCAAGTTAGATTTTCGTTCGGGTTATCATCAGGTGAAGGTCAAGGAATCTGATATCCATAAAACGGCATTAAGAACTCGCTATGGTCATTACGAATTTCTTATGATACCATTTGGAGTGACCAACGCACCAGCAATATTCATGAACCTAATGAATCAAGTTTTCCGGGAGTACTTAGACAGGTTTGTTGTCATCTTCATCGACGACGTTCTGGTGTGTTCTAAGAGTCGGAAAGAACACGCCGAACACCTACGAATTGTCCTGGAAACTCTACGACAACATCAACTCTATGCCAAATACAGCAAATGCGAGTTTTGGCTAGATCAAGTTGGTTTTATCGGACATATTGTATCAGGCAAAGGAATCTCTATGGATCCAACGAAAGTTTCAGCAGTAAGCGAATGGCCGACACCAAAGTCAGTGAAGGACATTCGAAGTTTCTTGGGTCTGGCTGGATATTATAGAAGGTTCATTGAAGGATTTACAAAGATCGCAACACCCCTGACCAAGCTTACACGTAAAGATGAAGAATTTATGTGGTCAGAAGCTTGCGAACAAGCTTTCATAGAACTCAAGTCAAAGTTGACAACAACACCTATTCTCGTGATACCAGATCAACTGGAGGTTTCGAAGTACATTGCGATGCATCCGATAAGAGATTAGGATGTGTTCTATATCAGCACAGTAAAGTTGTAGCTTATGCTTCAAGACAGCTAAAGATTCATGAGCGCAATAACCCGACGCATGATTTGGAATTGGCAGCCGTAATCTTTGCTCTTAAGATTTGGCGACATTATCTTCTTAGTGAACATATACACTGATCACAAGAGCCTGAAATATGTGTTTACATGGAAGGAGCTTAATATGCGGCAGAGACGATGGTTAGAACTCATAGCGGACTTCAACATCAACCTGCAATATCACCTAGGAAAGGTGAATGTAGTACCTAATGCCCTTAGTCTCCAACCATTAGCAAAGAATCTCACCACTCAGTGGAAGCTTCAACAAAACTTGCATCAGATGGAGATTGAAGCAGTCATGTCAGGTAACGCTTCAAGTTTGATGAACTTACAAGTTCAATCTACCATTGTCAATCAGATCAAAGCAGCTCAAGCAAGTGATGCTAGGTTGCAAAAGATCAGAGAACAAGTAGAGAATGGACTCAGAACAGACTTCATCATCCATGAATACGGATCTTTAAGATACGGCAGCAGATTGTGTGTACCAAAAGATTCTGTGCGGGACGAGTTAATGAAAGAAGCTCACGGCTCTCCCTACTCAGTACACCCTGGAGGTATAAAGATGTACAAAGATCTACGTCAAAATTACTGGTGGCATGGAATGAGCGTGAAGTAGCCAGAAGCGTCGCTAAATGCTTGGTGTGTCAGCAAGTAAAGGCTAAACATCACAGGATAGCTGGATTACTTCAACCATTACATATCCCAGAATGGAAGTGGCAACACATCACAATGGATTTTGTGACTGCACTCCCTCGCAGCATAAAGGGTAACGATGCAGTATGGGTTATTGTGGATCGACTCACGAAGTCGGCTCACTTCATCCCATTTCGAGTTGCCCAATCAACTGAGACACTAGCAAAGAAATACATGGAGGTAAGAATCTAAATAAGATTTAAACTCTTCAAAATGTACAATCTCTGATACTCATGAGCTCGTACAGGAAATCGTGAGACTTCATGGAGTACCGGTCTGCATTATCTCCGATCGTGACACCGGGTTCCGATCGCAATTTTGGCAAAGTCTGCAAGCAAGCTTGGGAACAAGTCTGAACTTCAGCACAGCTTATCATCCACAAACAGATGGTCAGTCTGAGCGAACTATTCAGATCTTGGAGGATATGCTCAGAGCATGTATGCTAGACTTCGGAGGATCGTAGGAAGATCACCTACATATTATGGAGTTTTCATACAACAACAGCTACCAAGCAAGCATCGGAATGGCACCTTTTGCAGCACTTTATGGAAAGAAGTGTCGATCGCCATTAAGTTGGGACGACATCGAACTCCTAGGACAAGAGATGATAGTAGCAACCGTAGAAGTGGTCCGCACTATCAAGGAAAGAATGCGCATAGCCCAAGATCGACAGAAGCACTGGGCTGATGCGAAGCGACTTCATTTGGAGTTCCAGCCGGGAGAACATGTATTCTTGAAGATATGTCACAACCGTGGAGTGATTCGATTTGGAAGACGGGATAAGCTAAGCCCAAGGTACATTGGACCGTTCGACATACTCAAAAGAGTCGGTAAAGTGGCTTATCGCTTGGCACTTCCACCTTCATTGGAAGGAGTGCACAATGTGTTCTACATATCCCAACTCAGAAGGTATGTGAGTGGCCCCATCCATATTCTCGATCATTCCGAGCTCACTGTACAGTCTGACTTATCTTGTGAGCAGCAACCTGTTGAGATCCTGGACAGGAAAGTGAAGTCATTTCAGAACAAGGAAGTCAACTTGGTTCGAGTGATGTGGAGAAGAGACACTCCAGGAGAATCGACATGGGAAAGGGAAGATGAGATGTGTGCAAGATATCCTCACTTATTTGTAAACTAGTCCTTAAAATAAATTATAAATTTCGAGAACGAAATTTTTGTAAGGAGGGTAGACTGTAACAACTCCAATTTCTATGTACATAAAAATCATTTAAAGTTAATATACAATTGGACTATTTACAATTTCTGTGAGTACTATAAGTATTTGATTCAATTTTGAACAGCAAGAAAGAGCTTGTAGCTCACTCGTAAGACCTTGCACTGTTGAACCAAAGCACCAGAGTTCAAATCCCATCAACCACAATATATTTTTTATTTTAAATTCTTTTAATCTTTTAGAAGCCCAAGAGTCTACACGTGCAACACACGTAATAGGGTAATTTACAGAATAAAAAAATATAAACACGAGGGAAATTGAAGCGACAGGGACACGTGGCCCAAGAACCAACACCCCCCGTCGGAATTAGGCTGATGACATGGGTAATAAAACCGGCGACGTCGGTATCCCCAGTCCTAAATGCTCCCAAACTTTACCTCCTACACCCTTTCAGCTACCCCACTACTCCATCATTGCTTGTTTACTCTGAATTAATCCAGAGAACAATAAAATGCCCATTTAACCTCATTTTAATGCATATTTCAATGCATTCTTTAAACACCTTAAACCCTAATTTGTCCCTATAAATACCACCCTCATTTCACACTTCCTCACTCACAATTCCCTGCCAAAACTCTCAAGAAATTTCCAAGCTCCCATAGTGTACAAGTGGAGTTAACAAAGGACGAAACTCCGACGAAGTTCCAGCGACGATACAAGGAGTTTTCAGTAACGAAACGAAACACCGATGAATTCTAGACCTCCCCCTACCTCTCCCCTCTCACCAAATCCAGTAAGTCTCATTCTTCTCTCTCATATTGATCTCTAAAAAGTTCTATTTCTAAAACCCGACGGAAACGGAGTTAATCCGACTCCCGATTCGGTTTTCTTTGAAAACTATATTTTTTCTTAATCAAGATAACTTCATATTCTCACATATTGTTAAGCAAATATTAACAAAACAAGTAAATCAAGTTTCATCTCAAAATAATTATTGTGGTAACTTTTATCGCATTTTTACATTAAAATACCTTCATGTTTCATTTCGACATTATAATTTATTTTCTTTGCTATACCTTTAGGTAGTTCACGAGGTAATAACCTACCTCATCACAACACACATATCTATCATAGCACGATGAATCTTAGGACAATAGAATACGGGAAATACGACCTTACAAATAAATCCCTTTAACTTATAAAAACCGTTTTCTTTAAAGGATATATTAAAATATTTCCATGCAATTGAGCCTCTACAACCCATTTTGGGGACCCCTTTTGGGATGGTGCGGATTATCACACATCCTCGGACTTAGTAAAGCGAGATGCAGACCTCCGCAAGGAGCATTCGGTCTCGATGGAATTTTATACATTTTTCTTTAGAAAATGAGATTTTTACAAGAAAATAAATAAGATTATTTTCATTAAATATATATATATATATATAATTATTACCAAAATACCGATTTTAAATATATATAATATTTCATGTTTCCAAAACTCAAGAAAAGAAGTCAAATATTACATGAAACTACCATGATAATTCAAAACAGCATCCACATTACAAATAAATACCATATATTATGAAATTAGGTTTTATTCACTAGAAATGTCACATTTATAAAATATACATCAATGAAAACCCTAAAGACGATAATTAAATGCTTGAGGTGTATTTTGAAAATTATACAAAATTATTTTTATATAAAAACCCCTCAAGTTATGATAAATTACAATAAAGACCCTAGTAAACATACGTTTAAGCAGGACCAGTCTCTTGAGTCTCAGGGAGCCGGAGATATGGATGCTTGCCTATTTATGGCAGACAACTTGACAAACGGTGTAATCAACACGGTAATTGTCTTTGAAAAAGACACAAATTCTGCCGTCCATGTGCAGCAGTTACCGATAGCACCAAAACATAATTCATGACTTCAATTTCTTTTCTAATTGTCTGACTCAGACTGAGTCTCAATATAATCAATCTGACTTGAATATGATTCAAGTATCAAACTACAATACAACATGAATCTATGAATCCGACTATTCAATCTAATCAATCTATATTGACTGAACCGAACCATGGATATATTCCATTTACATGATCATCCATTATATCCATTCCATTACTGATATCATGGTTTCGGCAAGTCATCCATCTATAAAATTTACAATACAATACAATCAACACAAATCAAGACATCGCGGGGTTTTATAAAGGGTAGATTGGTACGGAAGGTGTTAGAAGTGGCACGAGACTGCAACCATAAGACACCTAACCTGAATTTCCATTGCTGTTGTACCGTGGCTGAACGGCTCCTTGTACTCCGTATACCGTAGTCTCTGGTATAGTGAGACTCCTCTAGTATACACTGGCCTCTTCTGTACCAAACTACAAACAACAATGTTAACACTAAATAACAACAATAAACAGCTATACTCTATTATGTCTATTCTATTCTTATCTATCTACGGGACTTACCGAGCGATTTGTTCGCTGACGACATTCTCTTTCTTTTTCTTTGGAATGTCGTCAAGTGATTCGGAGTCACTGGAGATCGAGCCCAGCAGCGAAGACTTGGATCAGTTTACCGAAGACCCGAAGTTTTAGATTCACTTATACATTACATTTCATTTTCATTTAGGTTATGCCATTGTTTATGCATTGCTTTCATTCTATGTATTTACATTTCAGTTCTATTGTAAAAAGAATGTTTAATAAATAAAGTTGTTGTTTATTTACATCTTATCTCTTGTGTACATTTTATTTTATATTGCTTAGATACGCTTAGCGTGTTTACTTCTGAGTAAATATATAGCGGCCTCGTCGCGTCCTCTACCCGTATACTGGGAAGCGGGGCGTGACAGGTAGGGGACGCGGCGGGGTCCGCTACGTATTTACTCAGAAGTAAACACGCTAAGCGTATCTAAGCAATATAAAGTAAATGTACACAAGAGACATGAATATAATGAACATCAATTTTATTTATTAAACATTCATTTAAAAGTAAAACTGGAAATGTAAATATAAGGATGGAAAGCAATGCCTAAACAATGACATGAACTGAAATGAAAATATGTACAGGTGACTATAGCTCGGGGTCTTTAGTTTATTGCTCAGGGGTCTGCTCCAAGTGCTCCTGGCTGATCTCGAACTCTTCAGAGTCGGGTCCTCCTGACAACATTCCAAAGAAGAAGAGAAATAGGAATGTCGTCAGCGAACAATCACTCGGTAAGTCCCAAAGAAAGAAGAGAAGTAGAATAGACAGAAAAGAGGGTATATCTAATATAATGTTTAATTGTTATATTAATGTAGTGTTTGTAGATTGGTAAAGAATATGCCAGTGTGTATGAGAGGAGTCCAACTTACACCGTGGATTTTGGTAACCCGTAATACAAGGCTCCGTCGAAAATATCACGGAACAACAGCATGGATGTAATTACGTCTTTTAGTGGCCACTCGTGCCACCTTTAACATGTTCTGTATCAGTCTGTTGGAGATAGTGCCCTCAGAGTCAATTATTGGATCACAGGCACGTGATTGCAATGATTGAAGGAGGACCTATCCCGGTAGGACAGTCTTACTCAAGATGATAGTATACTATCTGGTTTATCTTTATCATCGTGTACTGCTTTAGGTGACCTGACAGGTCGCTATTACACGTTGATAAAGCCCCTAGGATTCTTGCTTGACCACCAGCAGTATGAGGGCGATCATATACGTGGGAGCTGGTAGTCTATAAGCACATCCTTAAAAGGTCCCTAGTCGTGGGAGTTTCGAGCCAGGGCATCGATACTCCAGAGTAGACTAGTGTATACAGTCGAGACCCCGACGAGGGGCGGTGGCCGGTTTCACAAGCCACTGGTGTCAGTTGGTTCACCTAAGATGTATACAGGTGCTCATTGGGTTATGAGTACACCGGACAGGACTCGCCGGGAACATGCTAGTTGGTCTTATACCTGACGTCGGATAGCAGTTTCCTGGTGACATGTGTACAGGTTAGTTCATCAACCTGGGGATCGTCATTTGTCTCGTGTGAGTTCCCACTGTACTTTGATTACTACCCTACCACGCTCAAAGGAGACGTGCAAACAGGTTTTAGTTGGGTACAGTCCCGAGCCACATGGAGGCAGTGAGCGGATCTTCAGGGGTTCGTCTCTCCCGGTATTGGGGGTGAGGTCGCGCTGTGTCTAGGAGAGCCATTACACGAAGCCCTCGGCCGAGGCAGGAGATTTACTGGTAGGTATTCCAGTAGTATCTCAGGGTGTTCTGGGCTACACTCCGACACGACTTGTACTGCTTTTGGGGGTCTGACTTTTACCAACCCCCTAGGCCCGCCATGCGATGCTCATAGACGAACGGACCGGACCGTACGGATATTGTCACTGACAGGCTCACTAGGGTGTCAGGCTGAGTTCACTCACAGACGTCCCTTTTGGTCAATAGCTGATGGCCCGTCATGTATGGCTAATACCTCTGACGTGCTAGTGGTTAAATCCACAGCCATAGTATTGACGAGTCTTTAGAGTCCACCACACATACAGTTACTCAAGTTTCGGGCGAAACGCTGTAGAGGCCGTATGGAGATATGGCAGGGTTCGATCAGATACGTGCGGTATTGCACGGATCAGGATCGGACGGTTAGTACTAGAGGCCGTATGGATATATGGCAGAGTTCGATCAGATACGTGCGGTATTGCACGGATCAGGATCGGACGGTTTGTACTAAAGGTCGTATGGATATATGGCAGGGTTCGATCAGATACGTGCGGTATTGCACGGATCAGGATCGGACGGATAATACTAGCCGGCTTTGGTTTAAGCTGGATCCTAGTATAGTACAGTGTAGATTTTGTCTCATTGCATTTGTATTTCAGTTGGAATACAAATGCGGGTGTGTATACACAGTATCGAGGTTTTTCCTGTAATTTATTACGGGACCAGTTTTCTGGAGTTGCCAGTTTGCTTTCCGTTTCGGCCATATTTCTTTGTATCCTTCATTGGCCGAAGATTGGTGGAGGAGGGCTTATTTGCATTTGTGCAAATAAGCAATTTGGAAAGGGGGTCTTTACATATTATTGTATCATGATACTTGCACCATCACTTGACTTTCTTTGTTCATGATGGCTTGACTTTTTGGAGTCATCATGCTTGAGATGATGGTTGTGTTGGAGTGTTGGTTTAGGCTAGTGATCATTTCTTTGCATGATAGCCTCTTCTCTCTCTCCCTTGGATAATAGTGTGTGGCTCCCTCATTCTTTGGCTCTCTCTCCCTCATTCTCTCCACTCCACCAAGCATGGCCGGCCTTGGCTTTTGGGGGCTGTCCAAAAAATTGGGGTGATGCATTTTTGGTCTCTTGATGCTTGCAAAATCCCATTATTCATCTCAAAGAGCTTACATCTCATTATCTCCACCATATGGCAACTACCTCAACCCCAAATGAGACACAAGTTCCACACTACATTCTACAGCAAATCTTGGGCACGTCGACTCGCCGACTTCGTGCCCAAGTTGCCTCGGTATAGAGGTGGGAGCCCGTAAAAGAAGCCGGCGACGTGGTGCCCTTCCGGCGAGGAGGTGGAGACCGGACATTCCGCGGGAGATCGGGACGACGACGAGAAGACCGGAGGACACGGATCGCTCGGTATATCTCTCTTCCCCATCTTGTAGTTAGCTAGGACTAGTTAATGGCCCGATCCGGGTTTTTAGTGCGCGGTGGTGCCGGTTTGAAAAATTAAAGTAAATCACCGCTTCCTCACTTGACCTCGGGATGGAGGCCGGGGCGCCGCCGTGCACTTACAGTGGTATCAGAGTCTCGCCATTAACCTAGTCTAGCTTTGTCTAATGTGTTTTACACTTCCGATCGAACAAATGTTCCGAAAACCCAATAACACATGCATCAGTTTTCTGTCGATTTTTTTCTGGCTCGAAAATTTTTTCAGGTAGTCTCAGAATACTGTGCAGAGAAGTAGGAGAGTTCTGGTAAAATTTGGTCGAGTGAACAGTCCAAACCACCGCGGAACCGCGGCCAAACCCATGCTTGGGCCGCGGTTCCGCCGCTAGTTTCACTGTTCATTTCCCCAAAATTTCCCAGAATGCTCCTGAGTGGAAAATAGGTTTTCTGGAATGTTATTTTTGGGCCCAGAATTTCTTGATGTGCTACAGTAGTACTTGGGGGCCCACTTGATAAAATTTGATCGATCGGATATTTTAAACACATTATTTCACAGTATTTACATTATATCTGCGACCGTGAATGTCACTTGATCGGTAAATCCAGTCTAACTGCTATAACCCGATTAGACGGATTTGCGAACGTGACTTTCACGTTGATGTTCTGTGTTATGTTGTGATGTTGCGGATCGGTCGTGGGGGATAGCCTGATTGCAGTGGTAGTACAGTTTTGATGTATTATGTACATTTGATATTGCGGGGCGAGCGTCCGACATGTGGACTGCCGTCACTGCCTGTTTGTATTATTATTTTGGGGCACGACCAGGTTGCGGTCGATGTACCCGTTGTATGTATATTTTACTTTCTGTACTGGGATTACCCCAAGATGGGGTGCACGGATAGCCGGGTTCTAGAAGGCAACAAGCCCGCATCTCATGGCATTGAGACGGAGGGGGCTTCACTCTAGAATTGGCGGGCTATTCGCCGCACTCGTAGGGGGTACAGGTTGACCCAGGAGGGGTGCCCAAGTTACCGGATTCCGTGAAGTGCTGGGTGGTCCATTCACGGTGCTGAAGGGGGCTGCCTCGCTTCAGGTTTTGGCGGGTGACTTGCCGCGCCCGTAGGGGTCTAGGATTTCATTGCACAGGCTATCCACACGACCAGGGGAACGTCAGGTTTCAGTAGTGGCTCTGTGAAACCCGGGGATCCCAGATATCTGTATTGTTCTGTGATGCTGTACATTTCTGTGACGTTGCATTTTATCACGCCTTGAGCGAAAATTATATATTGGTATATATATATTAGTAGATGTTGTATATGTTTTGCATCCGCGCTAGTCCAGTCCCCACTCTGTCGTTAGTAAGCTAACCTAACGGGTAATGACGGGACCCAGTGGCGAATGCGGATGGCATATACGTACATTAGTATATTTTTGTTCTTTGTGGTGTGATCAATTGATGGGACTGCGTTGATTCGGATCAATGCAAGTTAAAAACAAACCTAATCTGATGTTGTTGGAATAACTTTTCAAAAAGCTGTTATTGCAAGGACGTTCTCTTTTGTTTTGCACCGTGGTATTCAGTTGGAATATCCTGCTCCTCAGTCGACGAGGCAAGGGCCGAGATCCCTTCACCGGGAGTGACCCCTTGGACAAAAGTTTGCGTCAGGGCAATAACTTCACTATAGCCGATTACTTTTGCTTTGCATCGTGGTATTCAGTTGGAATATCCTGCACCTCATTCTACGGGGAAAGAGCCGAGATCCCTTCACCGGGAGTGACCTCTTTAGCAAAGATTTTCGTCACTATATTTTTAAAAGCTATATGTTCCTTCAACGATATCAAGTTCATTACGTTAAAGGTTTTCGCCAGAAACCATTCGTAGCCCTCCGTCGTTTCATATGGGTGGTCAATAGTATTCAAGCTGTGTATGTTGGCCAAAGTCAAGGCACAGTGTTTGGTAGCTATTGGGTATTCATATGCAGCATAGATAGATGCGTTAGTTTGGGGCAGTCGTACTACTATTTTGGCCAAAGTCAAGGGTATGTACGGGTGGGCTCAAATTAACCTAGAGAATGACGGGTAGAACTTGACATGTGACTTATGATATGTTGGCCAAAGTCAAGGTCATAAGAGCATGGGGCAAAAATCACATCGGGAGTTTCTAAAGAAACTGAAACTTGCCAGATATGCGCATACCTTCTGGAGTGTGACACCGTGAGCGGATTCCTTCACGTTATCATGCGATGATAGTTGGATCCCGATTCCCACTGATGAGTTGGTTTACTCCTCGGATGATCCCGACTAATTCTTCTTTCAGGTTTGGAGTAGAATTTGACGGTACAGTGGGAGGTTTCCAGATTAGATAAATTGATAACCATTCTGATCTAGGTTAGAGTGCACGCTGAGTGTTTCTTTTCTCTCTCTCTTTGGCAGCGACCATTGACCCGACCCTAAGATTATGACTCAGTGACCAAGTTGACCGAACCTTCTTTAACACTGGCTTTTGGATTGTCAGAGTTGCAAACCCCATTGCCACTCCTACTTTTACCCTTTTCTCCAGGACACCCCGTATTACTACGAACGTCCACTTCCATTGGACAAAACCATCGTATGGTTAGATACGAACTCGAAGGAATTTATTCGAGGATGGTTTCCGGTTCTGGAGAAAACGGATAGGACTATTCAGTTGTCTTTTCCTTTTACCTTCTCTCAGGTTGCGAGTACTCCTTGGTTTAGGAGATAGTACACCTATTACGCAAATTGGATAGTCTTCTTCCAAACCTTAGGCTGGTGCCGACCGGTGGGGAATGAAGAAAACCAATTAGCATAACGATGGTGTACAGAAGGTACTAAGTTAAGACAAAGCAAGGGATTAGTAAGAGGGCAAAGTAAATTGCGACTGCTATTCACGACCAAACCAAGTATTCCTTCGCCAATCCTAAATCACCTTTGTATTTCTCCAGAACACTCTGTATCACTACGAAGATCCACAGTTTATTGGACATTCCATCATATGGTTATATACGAACTCGAAAGGAACTTGTTCCAGTTCGGGGATGGATTCTGGTTCAGGAGAAATAGGAATAAGGTTTATTCGGTTGTCTTTTGTCTTCACCTTCTCTCATTGCGAGTGCTCCTAGGATTAGGACAGTACACCCATTATGCTTATTGGATAGTCTTCTTCCAAACCATAGGCTGGTGCCGAACGGTGGGGAAGGAAGAAAACCATTTGGCCTAAAGGGGTGTGCAAAAGGTAATGACTAAAGACATATAAAGGGATTTGGAGAGGTGGCAAAGAATTATAGGGTTACAGTCGTGAATCTGGAAGAGGCATTACTAGGAATACCGGGATACCCCATCGAAACATTTCAATGTTTCAGTTTCACCGTGTACTGTTAAAGGAAAACCGATTTCCCAATTAGTCCTTACTCCAGGGTATGTATTTACCAGGTATGAATCTCACATCTGTGTGGTTTTACAGATGATGAGTGGGAGTAAGTTATTGGGAATTGGGTGATCATCCTCATTATATCGGGATTCGTTGTAATCGGTGATATTTGAGGAAGTCACCTGGGTTGTTTGCCGGACGGCAAGTATTTGGTTTTGAATATCCGCCGTTATGCACCAATTTCAAATCGATGTATCTGTACGTCTATTTTCATAGAGTGAGATATATCTTTTTGAAATTATGTCTATGACATTTACCTATATCAGTGGATGGTTAGGTAAGGAGTATTAAACAGCGGTGTAATTCTTCTTAACCATAAGTACAGTTTTCAACCTACAACACACAGTGAATGAGTTATCAAACTCAAGGGACTTATACAGAGTATTGTATGTTGTCCAGGTTCCATGAGGACAAAGGGGTTCGTTCTCGTACTATATTCGGTTTACTTATGACTTCTCTAGTTTTTAGACAGGTGTTTCGTGGAAACACTAGGTCCGAATTTTGAGAAGTTATAGGTATTTGAATAAAGTAGAGAACCAGGTATTGCAAGTATCGGAATTCTTCAAAGTAATCGAAGATGTAGATACTTGTGTATGGTATTCAGTTGATAGTAATGATTAAGAGAAACTTGTTTCTCTTTCAGGTTACTCATAATTGGAAGCATTCCTAAGTTGAGTAACGCTGATCGGCCTCCTTCCATTTAGTTGACATGCACTGGAGACAGCTGCATGATTTGAATCTGGTTCAATTAAATCAGTGTCTCTGGTTCTATATTGGATATAGAACAGCTCATATCTTAACGATGTTAAGGTACGGGGAGTTGTCCGGCCTATGCTTAAAACCAGACTCTGGATAACTCAAGGCACGTTTCTGTAATGGCTGTTTGTCGGTTGACCCAGGCTATGACGAGGGTTGATTTTCTACCATCTGGAAAATCAATAGTAATATTGTTCAAAACTCGCCACAGTTTTATTAAAAATGGATTTTTTCAGAAAACGGTAGTGGGAGTATGGTAGAACTGGAAGTGATTCCAGAACCACAAACGATTGCTGAAGATTTCACAGGAACCTAAAGATTCAATCTGGTTTGACATTCCATTGGCCACTCCGCAGATAAGGTGGGTAACCTCAGGCACCCGAGAGGTACTCCGGTAGCCTCAAGGAAGGTGACAGGGAGGTTCATGTTTACCCACACTTGCCATTGCTGTTGTTCCAGACTGTGAGACCCGGCAGGAGGATGAGTATAGCGTCGTTCTAAACTTGCTTTAGAAGTGTACGTGTATATGACTCTGCCAGAGGGTTGTCGTAGTCAGTGGGAGCAGCGGAAGCATGGTGGACAACTGGCTTAAGTCTATTTATAGACTAAAGCAGATGTAGCGGAGAAAGATCATCAATTTCTGATGTGACAGTCATAGGTTTGACTTCATCAGAATAGGGGATGGATCTGTTGAGAAGGTAGTAGAGTGTGATGTCCTGGTATTTTGGATGACATACACAGAATAGGAAGTGATATTCCTATCCTACGGTCGATCATACTTTGGTCGTCACACAGTGGTTTCTCCACATGGGACTTGGACATTATATCAGACATACTGGTTACTAGATCTATGGTTTTAGATCTAGATTTGGGTGGTTTTCCAATCAGGGTACTTTGACAGCATTCTAAGAGTATTTAGAATGGACGACTCCTGGCACGGTAGTGTACCTGCAGGTGATGGAGTCACCCTCTCTAATGGTGTCTTACAGACTAAAGGGGAGAGGGATGTGCATGATTGGCAGATCACTTGCTCAGGAAATTGAGTCAATCATGAGATGTCAAGTACCACACCAGATGTTGTTCTTGCGGTAGGTGCAATAAGTTGATATTGATCCAATCCTGGAGAAACAGTCGGAAGCAGTTTTAGAACATAAGTGGATGTTCTAGGGATATGATAACGACAACCTCATTCGGGAGACAGCTATCATTCCAGGCTTCCAAGGTGACCTGGACGACAAGGAGGTTGTCAGAGTTATAGTTTTCCTTCTGACGAGGGGCAGTATTTTGGACAGGTGGTCCAAGGAAATACTGAGGGAGGCAAGGCGCAGCATACTGATTAAGTTCAGTTGACGATACAGTCTAAGAAGTTTGGATTTGGAGTTCATTTATGAGCTAGGTCCCATCAGACATCCAGATACATTCTAAGACAGGTATTGCTCATTTCGGGAGATGGCTTTCTCCGCGAACATGAGATATAGAGAGACATAGAAGGAAACATCCAGGCGGATCCACTTACTGAGGCTATTCCTCGAACGCAATAGTTTCGCAAACGAGCTTTGTGAGACTGACTAGTAGAGGAGTTGGGTGTTCGGTATCACACGGGCTGTGAGTATGCGACATCGCAATAATTATCCTTGAGTGCAAGTGGGAGATTGTTGGAGATAGTGCCCTCAGAGTCAATTATTGGATCACAGGAACGTGATTGCAATGATTGAGGGAGGACCTATCCCGGTAGGACAGTCTTACTCAAGATGATAGTATGCTATCTGGTTTATCTTTATCATCGTGTACTGCTTTAGGTGACCTGACAGGTCGCTATTACACGTTGATAAAGCCCCTAAGATTCTTGCTTGACCACCAGCAGTATGAGGGCGATCATATACGTGGGAGCTGGTAGTCTATAAGCACATCCTTAAAAGGTCCCTAGTCGTGGGAGTTTCGAGCCAGGGCATCGATACTCCAGAGTAGACTAGTGTATACAGTCGAGACCCCGACGAGTGGCGGTAGCCGGTCTCACAAGCCACTGGTGTCAGTTGGTTCACCTAAGATGTATACAGGTGCTCGTTGGGTTATGAGTACACCGGACAGGACTCGCCGGGAACATGCTAGTTGGTCTTATACATGACGTCGGATAGCAGTTCCCTGGTGACATGTGTACAGATTAGTTCATCAACCTGGGGATCGTCATTTGTCTCGTGTGAGTTCCCACTGTACTTTGATTACTACCCTACCACGCTCAAAGGAGACGTGCAAACAGGTTTTAGTTGGATACAGTCCCGAGCCACATGGAGGCAGTGAGCGGATCTTCAGGGGTTCGTCTCTCCCGGTATTGGGGGTGAGGTCGCGCTGTGTCTAGGAGAGCCATTACACGAAGCCCTCGGCCGAGGCAGGAGATTTACTGGTAGGTATTTCAGTAGTATCTCAGGGTGTTCTGGGCTACACTCCGACACGACTTGTACCGCTTTTGGGGGTCTGACTTTTACCAACCCCCTAGGCCCGCCATGCGATGCTCATAGACGAACGGACCGGACCGTACATATATTATCACTGACAGGCTCAGTAGGGTGTCAGGCTGAGTTCACTCACAGACGTCCCTTTTGGTCAATAGCTGGTGGCCCGTCATGTATGGCTAATACCTCTGACGTGCTAGTGGTTAAATCCACAGCCATAGTATTGACGAGTCTTTAGAGTCCACCACACATACAGTTACTCAAGTTTCGGGCGAAACGCTGTAGAGGCCGTATGGAGATATGGCAGGGTTCGATCAGATACGTGCGGTATTGCACGGATCAGGATCGGACGGTTAGTACTAGAGGCCGTATGGATATATGGCAGAGTTCGATCAGATACGTGCGGTATTGCACGGATCAGGATCGGACGGTTTGTACTAGAGGCCGTATGGATATATGGCAGGGTTCGATCAGATACGTGCGGTATTGCACGGATCAGGATCGGACGGATAATACTAGACGGCTTTGGTTTAAGCCGGATCCTAGTATAGTACAGTGTAGATTTTGTCTCATTGCATTTGTATTTCAGTTGGAATACAAATGCGGGTGTGTATACACAGTATCGGGGTTTTTCCTGTAATTTATTACGGGACCAGTTTTCTGGAGTTGCCAGTTTGCTTTCCGTTTCGGCCATATTTCTTTGTATCCTTCATTGGCCGAAGATTGGTGGAGGGGGGCTTATTTGCATTTGTGCAAATAAGCAATTTGGAAAGGGGGTCTTTACATATTATTGTATCATGATACTTGCACCATCACTTGACTTTCTTTGTTCATGATGGCTTGACTTTTTGGAGTCATCATGCTTGAGATGATGGTTGTGTTGGAGTATTGGTTTAGGCTAGTGATCATTTCTTTGCATGATAGCCTCTTCTCTCTCTCCCTTGGATAATAGTGTGTGGCTCCCTCATTCTTTGGCTCTCTCTCCCTCATTCTCTCCACTCCACCAAGCATGGCCGGCCTTGGCTTTTGGGGGCTGTCCAAAAAATTGGGGTGATGCATTTTTGGTCTCTTGATGCTTGCAAAATCCCATTATTCATCTCAAAGAGCTTACATCTCATTATCTCCACCATATGGCAACTACCTCAACCCCAAATGAGACACAAGTTCCACACTACATTCTACAGCAAATCTTGGGCACGTCGACTCGCCAACTTCGTGCCCGAGTTGCCTCGGTATAGAGGTGGGAGCCCGTAAAAGAAGCCGGCGATGTGGTGCCCTTCCGGCGAGGAGGTGGAGACCGGACATTCCGCGGGAGATCGGGACGACGACGAGAAGACCGGAGGACACGGATCGCTCGGTATATCTCTCTTCCCCATCTTGTAGTTAGCTAGGACTAGTTAATGGCCCGATCCGGGTTTTTAGTGCGCGGTGGTGCTGGTTTGAAAAATTAAAGTAAATCACCGCTTCCGCACTTGGCCTCGGGATGGAGGCTGGGGCGCCGCCGTGCACTTACATAGTCTACCCCTTTATAAACCCCATAATGTTTATTGTATTGATTGTACTGATTGTATTGTCTTGTCTTGTAGTAAATGGAAGACTTGTTGAAACCATGATATCAGTAAACGGAATGGATATAAACGGATAGTCATCTAATCAGAGTATATCCATGGTTCGGTTCAGTCATGTTCATGTTGATATAGATTGTATTCTGGCATTCATGGATTCATATTGTATTGCAGTTTATACTTGAATCATATTCAAGTCAGATTGATTAGATTGGGACTCTATCTGAGTCAGACGCTTCGAAAAGAAATTGAAGTCCTGAATTAGTTTTGATATTATCGGTAACTGCTGCACATAGACGGCAGAATTTGTGTCTTTTTCCAAGACAATTGCCGTATTGATAACACCGTTGTTAGATTGTCTACCTTAGATAGGCAAGCACCCACTTTCTCCGGCTCCCCGAGGCTCAAGAAAACTGGTTCCGCTTAAACCTATATTTACTATGGTCCTTATTGTAATTTAGTATAACTTTTATGTAAAAATAGTTTTGATATATTTTCAAAATACACCTCAAGTATTTAATTATCGTCTTTAGGGTTTTCAAACATATATATTTTATAAAAGTGAAATTTTGTGAGTAGAACCTAAATTTCATTGTACATGGTATTTTAATGTAAACTTGGAATTTGTATTGAATTGTAATGGTAGTTTCATGAAATTGGTGATCGCTTTGATTTAAAAAATATGGAATATTTATAATATATTTTAAAATAGATATTATGGTAATAGTTATAAATATATATATATTTAATAAAAATAAATTTTATTTATTTTTTTGTATAAATATCATTTTCTTAAAAATTGCATCGAAAATTCCATCGATATCGAATGCTCCTTGCGGAGGTCTGCATCTCGTTCTACTAGGCCCGAGAATGTGATAACCCGCACCATCCCGATCAGGGTTCCCCAAAATGGGTTGTAGAGGCGTATTTGCAAGGAATTAAGTAATACTCTTTTTAAAGAAAACGGTTTTTAATTGTTTAAAGTATTTATTCGTAAAAGCGTATTTTCTCATAATCTAGAATCCCAAAATTCATCGTGTTATGTAAAAAATTTGTGTTGTGATGAGGTGGATCATTACCTCGTGAGTTTTCTGAAAGTAATACGGTTAAAAGTGGATAACAATATCGTTTGTAAATATGATAGTATTTTACTGTAAAAGTGAAACAGAAATTGCAACATGAATTATTTTGAGATGAAACTTGTTCTAATATGTTTATTTATGTTTGTTAAATATTATGAGAGAATATGGTATTTTATTGTTTAACAAAAATGGGGTTTTTAAAAAAACGATTCGGAAATCGGAATAACTCCGCTTCCGAAGAGTTTTGAAAAAGAGAAGTTTTAGAATAGAGATAGAGGAGGGGAGTGAGGACTTATAAGCTATAAAGAAAGTGGCGAGGTAGGGAAAAACTTTGGAACCGTCGGGGCGTCGTTTCGTCGCCGGAATCTCCTCAGAACGTTGTCGGAATTTCAACCTTTGCTAACTCCACTTGCACAACTTGGGACTTGGAAATTTTATAGAGTTTTTGTAATGGAATTCTGAATGAGGAGGGGTGAAATGTGGTGTGGTATTTATAGGGAAAATTAGGGTTTAGAGTAAAGAAGAATGTATTAAAAATATGCATTAAAATTAGAATTAAAGGATGAAATTACACTCTCTGAATGAATGCAGAGAAATCAAACAATACGGGATAGTAGGTAGGTGAAGGGGTATCAGGGGAAGAAATTGGGGACCATCCCTACGGGGGCCCGGCGGTGCCGGTTGTAATAGATATCTCGCCGGTCGAGAAGAGGGTGTGGGGTGTGGGATCTTGGCCACGTGTCAGGGTCTATATGAATAGTATTTTACACATGTTTGTTTTCTGTGTGACTTTTCGTTTTACGTGTAGTGCACGTGTAAACTGTTGGGCTTCTAAAACATTAAAAGAGAAAACAATTAAAAATATATGTGGCTGAGAGGATTCAATCACAGAGGTTACGTCACAGCAGTGAAAGGCTTTACCAATGAGCTACAAGTATTTTCTTGTTATTAAAAAGCAAATCAAATTTATAACTTGTGATCAGGTTTAGGTATTCCTTTCTGTATTTTTTTAAAAATTCTGTACAGAAAGTTTAGGGTTGTTACACCTATAGTCAGTATTTACCTGTAGCTCCCCCTATACTTATAAGTTACTCTTGCTGTCCCCTACTTCACTTTTGAAAATTATTGATGCTCCTACCCGGCAGCCGCCGCCCCCGCCGCCGCCGCCGCCGTCCCCACCGCCGCCGCCGCCGCCGCCGCCTTCTTCCTCGTCTTCTTCAACTCATCACCTCCTTGTTCCTCCTCCTTCTCAACGCCACCGTCAGCGCCATCATCACCACCATCATCTTCCTCCTCCTCCTCTTCATCATCTTCCTTCTCATCACCACCACCTTCTTCTTTCTCTTCTACTTCAATCCACAACCGCCGCCGCCATCCTTCTTCCTTCAAGAATGACGGCAGCAGCGGTTGTTGGTTGAAAAAGAAGAGGAAGAAGAAAGTGATGATGATGGTGGCGATAGCGTTGAAGAAAATGAATAAGAAGTTGGTGTTGATGGGTTGAAAAAGAGAATGAGGAAGAAGTTGGTGTTGATGAGGAGAGGAGGAAGACGGTGGTGGTGGTGGTGTTGACGGTGACGGTGTTGAAGAGGAGGAGAAAGAAAGTGGCGGTGGTGGAGACGGCGGTGATGGCGGAGAAGGAGAAATAATTTTTAAAAGTAAAGTAGAAGGCAGCAAAAGTAACTTATAAGTATAGGGGGCCTACTGTTAAATACTAACTATAGGGGGAACAGAGAAAAAATTGAAGTATGAGGGGGGCTAATTGAAGAAAAAAAAACATTTCTGTAATTGGGACAAATGTTAGGTATTCCCTGCTGTTCATCACATTTTTATGCATTTTATACTGATCATTCTATAACAATTCTTCATAACTTGCTCTGGGGAAATTTGGTCAAAGATTGCAGCTCATTTTGGACATTTTGCTCCATTTTCCATTCTACACCTGCCATTTAGCCTTTTTTATTTTCATGAGTTTTTAATATATTTCGCATGCTATATTCATTTAAAATTAGAATGGATACACAATATTTTATTTTTACCAGTTTTACACATTTTGCATGATATCGCACATGAAAATTGGTAAAATCTTATAATATTCTCGATTTTCTAATATTACACATGTTATAACCCATAAAACTGCTGAACATTGAAACTATTTCTATTTCTCATAAAGCATCAATATTTTATGTGTTATAATGAAATTTCACAATTATTTGAATTCTCAAGTTTTTCAATATTCCGCATGCAAACCCATTAAAACAAAAAAAAATAGCAAATTTTATTTTAGCGATTTTTTGATATTTCGCATGCATGCTAGAGCCCATGAAATTCTAAGATATTATACTTTTCTATATTCTCGCTTTCCGATATTTCGTATGATATAACTCATGAAAATAATGAAGAACTATAAACTTTGGTTTTTTTCTTAAATTATATTTCACATTTTTTTTTCGATTTTTTCGACATTTCATATGATATTACCAACTAAAATGGGAAAAAATTCATAATATTTTAATTTCTCGGCATGCTGTAATAGTACATAAAAATCAATAAAATATACTAATTTTCTATTTTCTTGATTTTTTGATAAATCTCATGAACATGAAACTATGAAGATTTATAACTATTTTGTTTTACCTAAACCATCAATATTTCATGTGTCACATCACACGAAAATCAATAAAATTTTATAATCTTTTATTTTCTTGAGTTGTTGAATACTTTTCCTGCTATAGCTCATTAATATAACGAAAATTATTTCTTAATGTTTCATTTTCTCAAATTTTTGGTATGTTGCCCATGAAAATCGGTAAATCATCAAAATGCTCGATTTTCTGGATTTTTTAATATTTCCTATGCAAAATAACCAACAAAACTAGTGAAGAATTGTTAATTATCTATTGTTCATAAACCATCAATATTTCATGTGCTAGAGACATGAAAATGAAATTAAACATTTTTTTTTTGTTTTCTCAATTTTTTTCAATGTTTCAAATGTTTTAACTCTTAAAATCGGAAAGAGTTCACATTGCTTTATTTTCTCAACTCTTAGATATTTTGCATGCACATGAACATCCATAAATAATTATAAGTTATTATTTTCTTGATGTCTTAAAATTTCGAATGTATAAGCAACAAAACTAGTGGAGGATCGTAAATTTTTAGTTTTTCATAAACCATCAATATTTCATGTTCTAGCATATTGAAATCGGTGAAATTTCATGATTTTTTATTTTTTTGACGTTTCAATATTTCACATAGCTCATCAAATCTGAAGAAAATCTCAATATTTTTTATGGAACATCTGCATGTTATATAGCTCATGAGAATTGGTAAACTTTCATAATTTTATATTTTCTTGATATTTTATATTTTGCTAAACCAGAGAAGATTTGCTTATTCTTAAACCATAATTATTTAATGTGCTGTAGCACCATTCACGGCATTTTATTTTCTTGAGTTTTCGCATGCCGTAAACTAAAATAAAATGGGAAAATTTTCATGCTATTTTATTTTCTCAAGTTTAGATATTTCACATTCTATGGCAAATTATAGCACATCATAATTTTCTATTTTCTTGATTTTCAGATATTTCGCTCATGAAGCTAGTGAAGATTTACAAATTTTTTGTTTCTCATAAACCATATATATTTCAAGTGTCCTGGCACACGAAAAACTGTAAACTTACATGTTTTTTCAAGTACTTTTTATATTTCGCATGCGATAGCCTTTTAAAATCAAAAAAGTTTCACAATATTTTATTTTCTCGAGTTTAAGATATTTTGTATGATATGACCCAAGAAAGTCGGTAAAATATCATAATTTTCTATATCTTGAGTTTCTGATTTTTCACATGCTATAATTTCCATAAACTATCAATATTTAATGTGGAAAATCGGTGAAAGTTAGAATTATTTGTTTTCTTGAGTTTTTTCAATATTTTTCATGGTATAAGCCTACTAAAATAGGGAAAATTTTCAAAATATTTTATTTTATCGCGTTTTGGATATTTTGCATGCTAACTATAAAATATCATAGTTTTTTAGTTTCTTGATTTTATGATATTTCGCATGTTATGACTTATGAAACTAATGAAGAATTGTAAATTTTCTATTCCATATTTAATGTGCTAGTGCTCACGAAATCGGTGAAATTTCACAATCATCTGTTTTCTAGAGACTCCCAATATTTCTTGAGTATGCTATAGCTAATAAAATCGGAAGTTATATCACGGTTTCTATTTTCTTGATTTCCTTATATTTTGCATGTTTATAACCAATTAAACTAGTGAAGATACCATCGATATTTCTTGTGCTAGTAACAAATAAAAATCGGTGCAATTTCATTAATTTATGTTTTCAAGTTTTTCAATATTCCCCGTGCTATAACCCATTAAAGTCGGAAAGAATTTATAATATCTTTTAGAATTTTAATTATTTTGTACACCTTATGAAAATCAATAAAACATGATAATTTTTTATTTTCATACTTTCTAGTATTTCACATGCTATATATAACTCCGAAACTAGTAAAAATTTGCAAATTTCTGTTTTTGTTAAACCATTTGTATTTCATGATCTACAGCACATGAGAAACAGTGAAATTTGATTTTTCTTCTTTTTCTTTTCAATATTTTACATACTATAGCATATCAATATTAGAAGAATTTCACAATATTAGCTTTTCATAATTCACATGCTATACTCCCTAAAAATCTATAAAATATCTTAATTTTCTATTTTCTTAATTTTCTGACACTTCACATGCTCTTACCCATGAAAATGGTTGACTTGCAAATTCCCAGTTTTTTTTAAACCGGCAATATCTCATGTGTAATATATATCCTAGGAAATATCATAAATGGCCTGCAATTTATTAGTCCTAGGAAATACCATAACAATATATAACACTGCACCGATCATTGAAGGGCAGAAACAAAATTTTGCCCCCTTAAATCATATCTTGAAATGCATTTAAATCCTACAGTATTTTTGAAGCCTTTACATCGACCATAACTATGTTTCAAATTTCTGTGGGATCTATTAGATTACAAAAAGAAATGCCTAGGAAGCTATATAAATACATACAGATCCAACAACCTTCTTTCTAGTCTTCAAAGTACATACATGCACATAGGAGAGGCGACGCAAGAACAAAAATGAATGTGATTTATGCCTCAAAATCTTCGTCTTTGGACATCGGATAACGCATCCGATGCACCTGGGCAACGCTTTAGGAATGAATCCAAGGTCTTTTGCTTTCCGGGGCTTGGCTTCTGCTTCGATGGGCTCGGCTTTGGCTTCAACGGGCTGCTGCTTGTTATGTTATCAGTCACTTCCAACTCTTTTTGCTCGCCATCAAGCACCTGTCAAAAATATTATATGTAGCTTTTAAGCAACGTTGACATGGGAAATTTCAAACAAAATGAGTTTAACTAATAAATAATAAAGATATTGATCCCTTGACTAAACTATAATGGGAATAGAAACATGTAGACATCTAGAAAACATTAATTATTAAATTTTCAGCAAGTACAGTTACAACAAGGTCTTCATTATATGAGGAAATAACTTATTCTAACTTGTGCAAGTAAAATAGAAACAGGAGAAAAAAGGGGCAAGTACCTGGCCCACATTATCCAATTTGTTCTGAATAACATCCCTGGAAAAATCACAGCATAATTACTTCTTTCAATATGCAACGCAAATACTAAATGGATAAAGATAACATACACGGGTGATACCAAGGGTACATAGACATACCACATTATGTCATCTGCGGTATCATAAGCAAGTAGATAATACACATTAACAGATGAAACCTGGCAAAGGCAGTCAAAAGAAAATGTCATATCACTGTTATATTGTAGATAAAGTGAAGGGGAAATTGTCGCAAGACGGATTATGGTCCTCCATCAGAAATGCTCCATAAGACGAGGTTATAATGTGCAAACCATTTACAGCCTACTAGCAATTTTTTTCCAAGTATTTATTATGGTATAAACAGTCGTTGTACATGATGCAACAAAAAATGTATAACAATATAAATATTACTCCCTCCGTTTCAAATTATCTGTCCATTTGGCCTACAACATGGTAATTAAGAAAGAGTGCACATATACTATAGCAGAGAACAATTGAAAATTAAAAATTCTGTGTTACCCTCATATTGGGTTTACAAATGAGCAAAGAGTTTCTTGATTCAGAAATTTCGAGGTTATTTTGGCGGTTTACATCTTAACTAGTGTGTTGATGATGATAATTATGTCTGACAAAAATTGTCTCAAAAATAGTTCCCACACAAATAAAAATAAATTTCATGTGAAAAGACAATATATGTAAAGCACATTAAAAATTCAAGTTGTCTACTAAAATCTCGCACGATATGTCCAGTAAAAAAATGTCGGTCACAAATCAAATTTATACATTTCAATTAATACAAAGAAAAAATTTAAAGGTAAAATTAAATCCAAGATTCTCAGATACACGTGCAACATTTCACTTCCTGTAATATCCATATGCGTCATGTACATAGCATCTCAATGAATAAATCATAGTCTCAGCATGTGCCCTCGCGATTGCATAAGGATGTTTTGCAAAAACAATAATTTTGGCAAATAATAATAATAAATTTTAGGCATTCTTAATCGTATTACCAACTGAAAAAATTACTCATGGAGCTTTAAACTATTCCAAATCATTAAAAACCAAAATTAATATAATCTTTAAAATCTAACAAAGACTTGGCTTCAGACATGCAAGACATTTCAAATCTATCATCAAACATAACTTTACTCGTTGGCCATGAAATCCTTAGTTTTTTTTACATATAAATGGTATATATAAATGGATAGAGCCTACACTCCAATCTTCGGGGTATTCCTTTCCGACAAACATTTGCTACAAAGTGTTTGAATCCAACAGACCATCCATGGACATCTTGAGTATGCTCATGTGTTCAGATCTATTAAAATATCACAATACAAATGATATTTGAAGTATAAAATATGTATAGACCTGTATTAGAGGATATAGAGTATACAATGCCACGACAAAAAATTTCCCAAAATGACGGCTCTATAGGTTCGCCGTCCGCCGACTTTTTCAATAATAGATACCGACTATATTAGTCTTCATATTTCGAATTTGTTCCAAATTGAGAAAAATGATCAGTGAATCTTGTTCCAAATTTAGAAGAAAAATTCCTTCTGAAGGCAGATTTGCCGAAGTTCTATTTTATATAAAGATAAAGAATTCGGTGGTGATCATTGGATGATAAAATAAGAGAAGGGTGTGAAGTGAATTTTGCAAAAAATAAAATAAAATTCAAGGGACATAAGATAATTTTCCAGGTTATTTGTATGATCGGTGAGAGTGGTAGATATTAGTTTTCCAATTAACAATTCTACAATGAGCAAGTAAACAAAGTAATGATGCATAGATTAATTACAATTTTTCAAAACCAATGAGGGGCTTGATTAATTATCCAAGCACATGAGTCCAAATAAAAGCTTGAATATTCTATAGAATATTCTCTCTTATGGTTTTAGTATAGATTATATAGATTACATTAACCTGTAGAAGTAGATTCTCAAGCATTCTTCTTGGCTTTCTAAAAGGACAAGTAATTTGAAAAACATAAAAGGTGGCCAAAAGGACAGGAAGCAACCCTAAAAATAATGCAAGAATGGTTGGCTATTTGGTTGACTTTCTGTAAGAAACATCAAAAACTATGTTTGAATCATTGGAAATTCCATAAACACCCATTATCGACAAACAATACCTTTGCAGAGAGGTTGGCTATTTGGTTGAATTTTTTGTAAGAAAATCTTTCACGATATGTTTTAGTCTTTAGTACTTTCAAAATGGATATGTTTCACAAAAGAATATCAATATTAGTTCTTGCAACTTCCAAGAAGTAAGATCAAATAGCCACCAACAGAAATGCATACAATGTGCACCTTACCTGGCCAATTCGATGAGCACGGTCTTCTGCTTGTATTACATCACCCGGAGTCCAGCTCAGTTCAGCAAAGATAACAGTGCTGGCTGCTGTCAAAGTTAGACCAACACCTGCAGCTTTAATGGAAAGCTGCATAACAAACATAAACATTTGAAATATCTATAAAGCAACATGAAGAAAAGATTTGGTTATATTGGAGAAACCCCCTCATGTTTGCCGATTAGCAGGAAACCTCCCTCAATTTGGAAAACCTGCACTTTGCCCCCTATTTTAAAGACCATTAACTTTTTTTTGTTTCTACTTTCTACTAGCTTTTTATTCCCTAAACACCCCTCGATTGAAATATTAATCACGACCAATTGACGAAACAATGAAAGGATTAAGATAAATGATACAAGTTCTGAGGCATTTTGGGAATACTTAACGGAAATAATAATGCCTTTACGGATGGTGGGGGTAGAGTGCAGATTTTTTGAACAGCGGATGCTTTCATAATATCCGAAGAAAATTAATGGGCATCCTGCTATTTAGCCAAAAGAAAATTCAATAGATCGAGTAACAGATAAATGACATTTGCACAACAGAGAAGAAAACAAATTCATAGATCTTTGCTAAAAACCATACAATTGCTGCCTTGATGCCATCATTCTCCTGAAAGTCATTCACCAGAGCTTGCCTGGATGATGATGGTGTGCGACCATCAATTCTAATACAGCCGACTTTCTTTTTCTGCAAGTAATAGTGATCACTGTTGTAAAGTAATCATACATTCAGAAAAATCGATAATGTCAACTTATCTTACTTTTAAAAAGTCATGTATAGCATCAATCATCGGTTGATGATGCGCAAACAGCAAGAATTTGCAATCTGCCTGCAGAAAAGAGATCAGCATCTCAAAGAAGTAAAACACAAGATACCAGACACGGCGCAAAGCATGCTAACAGAAAGATAATCACTACGCACGCTTTAAATTGGGAGGGAAAGTGCATCACACTATGAAACTATTACCTCAACAACAGTACCCAAGTAATCCAGAACTGCAGGAATTTTTGCTTCAGCTGACTCAGTATAGATCTGGAGTTTTCAAATGGGAGGGAACATATAACAACAGAGTTGATATTGAATGACTAAATACACAAAATAGTGTAAGACAAAGCTTTAGTATGATTGTATAATACTTATCCTATCATGGTCAACCGATATTTCACATTCATAAGAGAAGGTCGGTTAGGTTAGATGAAACAAGCTGCCTCAGTTCGACAGAAAGAAGACCAATTTGCCTTTTTCTGAACTAGGTAGCAAACTCGTTCAGAAAAAAAAAAGCGTGAATTTTTTTGCAAATTCGCAATAGCTAACAACGTTATTTCATGAAAACATATACATGGTACCTTGATAAACAAGGAAAGTTAGACAATAGTCAAAATCAAAAGTATACTTTAAATGGTAAAAGACCATCTATAGAGCTTAAGCACTCCAACATCCATAATTAATATAGCATCCTTCCAAATTTTTGATATAGAACAGATTTTTGTTCATCTACAACCAACTGTTAATCCTTTAGGTTACTACTTCAGTGGCTTGAATTTTAAGAAGAAATTAGAGCCACCAAAGGTTCAACTCAAGCCAAGTGCTGGATCTGAAGCAGATTTAAGAAAAATAATGCTTCGCTAGAGCTCAGGAAAAGAACCCTCAACCTACGGAGTGTTGTTTTAATTTATTCCCTTCAACCCTCACTCTCTCTAGTAGCAGCGACTAGAAGGGTCACAAAGTTACAGGTTTTGGAATTAAGCAAAAAAAAAAACATCAGCATGATGTGCAAGAATATATATGCAATAATAGCTTGCAAACCTTGTTTATTAGATTTTTCTGAGTAAATTTTAGTGATTCGAGCTCTTCACTGGACTCACAACCCTTTATATTGCTCTTTATGAATTCCAACTGCAAAATAATCGCAAACGCAGCCATTAGAAAAGGAAATAACAATATAACAGGACTGAAACAGAAACGTCCATCCCATATAAGAGAAATGCACTGCATGAAAGAGATCTGCTAGATCACTTGCTTCTCCCAAAGGTGGTATTGTTTCTACAATCTTTATTTAAGCATCAATTAAGAAAATCCATGAACTCTCTAATGGTAGAAAGATGAATGAACCAGAGGTTAAACTTGTGCATACAGAGCCTGATGTGCTCTGTGGGTACCTTCATGTATGTGACTGTGTTAATGCAAAACGGCAGGCGCATCAGACTAATTTTGAAAATAAGATATATATATATATATATATATATAGCCTCCTAGGGCTTCTTTTCTTCATTATTCTCATATATATGTGTATATATGAGAATAATGAAGAAAAGAGGCCCTAGAAGGATATATATATGAGAATAATGGAGGAAAGAGGCCTTAGGAGGCTTTTTCGTCAGGTGACGTCAAAAAACTACACCTTCCACAGTTTTATTCGACGATCGGCACCCATCATCTTCATCTTTATCATCTAAGATGTGGATACACCGAATTTCATGCAATGTTACCACTTTTTCACCGTTGAATTAGTGGGTGCAAAATTAACGGTTTACCGACAATAGAACTTTTTACATTGCTAATTCAACGGTGAAAAAATGGTAAAATCACATGAAATTCGATGTATCCACATCTTAGATGATAAAGATGAAGATGATGGGTGCCCCATCGTTGAATAAAACGGCGGGGGTGTAGTTTTTTGACGCCACCTGACGAAAAAGTCTCCTTGGGCCTCTTTCCTCCATTATTCTCTCTCTCTCTCTCTCTCTCTCTCTCTATATATATATATATATATATCTCTCTCTCTCTCTCTCTCTCTCTCTCTCTCTATATATATATATATATATATATATATATATATATGAGAGAATAATGGAGGAAAGAGGCCCTAGGAGGCTTTTTTCGTCAGGTAGCGTCGAAATCTACATCCTCCACCATTTTATTCGACGATCGGCCCCTCCCGTCTTGATCTTCATCGTCTAATATGTCGATACAACAAATTTCATATGATTTTAATATTTTTTCACCGTTGATTTAACAATGTAAAAAGTTCTATTGTCGGTAAACTGTTAATTTTGCACCCACTAAATCAACGGTGAAAAAGTATTAAAATCACATGAAATTTGGTGTATCGGCATCTTAGACGATGAAGATCAAGATGGATGGTGCCGATCGTCGAATAAAATGGAGGACGTAGATTTCGACGACGCCCGACAAAAAAAGCCTCTTAAGGCCTCTCTCTCTCTCTCTCTCTCTCTCTCTCTCTCTATATATATATATATATATATATATAAAGTAGAAACATAACGATCATAAAACAACAATAAATCGGTGTAGCAAAACAAGGTTTTAAAGGGTGATTAATCGGCAAGTAAATGTTTGCCGAACCAACGAAAAAGGAACTGATGTTCAATTGAAGTCTCTAAGTAACAGTATCTGAAAATCATTGCTACAGCTTGACATTTTTTTATCCTTAGACTGTTTGATTAGGTCGTAAGTGAAGAAAGAACAACGAGAAATGATTTATTTTAACTGTGATTTTTCATATAATATGACCAATATTGTATTAGAAATCCTGCACTGCATCCAACATTTTAACAGAAAAGAATCTAATAGGAAAAAGATAATATTAAGTTTATCGATGTATCAAGATAGAATAAACAAATGGAAGGAGAGAGAACTCCTAGAACAAATGAAGCCAACTTAATGGATTACCTCACGAAATAAAGCACGGATCTGTTTCGTGTCTTTCTCATTCAATTCCAAAAAGACCTGAAGGTTTGATTAAGGTAAATGAGTATGGGAATAGAAACAATGCAAAATTACTTACTTCGCAACGCAAGATTGGTCCACCTTATTAATTTAATTCTCCGATCATGAGAGATAAAACACAAATAAGTACAGGATATTACATGGTTCAAGTTTTACCATTAGATGACTAGATAATGACATATAGAGAGAGCACCCACCTTTCCTCAAGAGTTGAAGAAAATATGACATGTCGTCGCCCTGTAATTTTTCAAGAAGAAATACTAACCCCTCTTTACCAGAGAGACCTCTTCTTATAATAAAATTGAAACTCCTCTATCTTGACCTTATCAAATGATTCCAATAGAAAACGCCTCTGTCCCTTTATATGAGTAATAAAAGGCACCTCGTTTAGTTAGGATGATGCCCTTAATTAAAAAGAGCAATATAAGAGCCCAATTGTTGTCCTTTACAAAGTTTGAAAACTATATGTCTTTCGCCCAACTCAACTGGCGGACGATGAGATCAAAACAAAATAAATTTTCATCTTTTATCCTATGGGTGACCTGCCACCAGCGTTGTTAATGGATGAGAAATTCATTAATAATCTGTAATCAGAGTGTAGAGACCAATAACCATTAACTCCAACCCCCCTCAAAACAGATAGTAGAATACACAAGTAAGGAACTTGTAATCTTTATAATAGAAACTGTGGCACTCCCTCCCTCCCTCCCTCCCTACCTACTCTTTCCACTAATCTAAAAGGAGCTAATGGGTCAATGGTCTCCTTACTCCTTAGAGAAAGACGTAATTGCACTGAAGTTGAGGAGTAATCCCGTTAAAACAGAGAGTAGAATACACAACTAAGTTAGGAACTTGTAATCTTTAGAATAGAAACTGCCTCCCTGCATCCCTCTCTATTCTTTCCACTAATCTAAAAGGGGTTAATGGGCCAAAGATTTGCTTAAAGAAAGACGGAATTGCACTCCGGTTGAGGAGTATGCCCACTCTTTTCCTCCGGTAAGATAAACAAAAGTTTATCAATCAACCTAATCAACTGAGCCAACTACGAATATTAACATAATCATGGAGTTGATAATAACGCGATGCAATTTCATATAATGTGCCAGTTCTCTATCCACACATCAATATCAGTGTGATAAAGCATCCGACTGACCAGCACCGTATTGTAAAGAATCACTTCGAAAAATCATCATATGCACAAGAAGATATCAATAAAATGCCTGCCTTGATGCAGATAAATAAAATATAATAATAATAATAAATAAATAATAATAATATCTAGTTTTCATCTATGTAGCACGGGTTCGGATGCGGATACGTGATACGATACGGATTCGCGGATTCACAATTTACCAAAAACCTAGGATACGGAATACGTTTTTATATCGATTTTAAATTAACTATATATATTAAGGTATACATACCAATATATAATAATATAAATAAATAATGGCATTATGTTAGATATTAAATGCACTTTCAAACTTTTGAGTGCCTTAATTTTCGAGAGAAAGAGAGGATGCGTCGATTCGAGAGAGGTTGGTGAAACATTCACAAGTCCGAACGAATCCGAAAGACTCCGAGAGTTTCAGACTCCGAGAGTTTCAAACTCCGATACGTGATCGGGGACGATTCATGAGGCATATACAAGTATCCGTGCTTCATAGGTTTTCATAGTTGTGGCCACCTGATGAAGTTATTCCGGTTCTTTCCAGGTTAAAAATCACGATGAGGCAAAGAAATATTAACATCCTAACAAATTACCTGCTGCCTACGCTTTACAGGGAGCTCTGTAAGAACATCTTTCTTCAGCCGACGAATCATCACCGTAGTTTTCATCAAAATATGCAACTCTTCATGATTGCTTGAACCTTGATATAGTCCAAAAACTCCCTAGAAAATTATAGCTTTCATATGTGATGTTGCATAACTCAAAATGATTGCAACGGAACAGTTTCAAAATGTTAATAATCACTTACGCCTTTGCAATACCTATTACCATAGTCATGAACATTTTTATACACATCAGGATGCAATGCCTCAAGCTGCATTTATAAACGATAAAGTATGGTATATTAAAGCTCCATAAATGTAACATTGACATGCTAAATATATAATAAAATCACTAACATGATTTAAAATAGAGAAGAACAATACCTGTTTGTACAGCTCAATTGGTCGAGATAATGCAGGAGTTCCACTCAATAGAACTGCATACTGGGCTTTCTGTAATTATTAATAGCAATAATAGTATATGTAAGATAACTGATAAAAATGCTTTATATTTGCCAAGCATGAATAACTGGAGTTTCTAAATAGCGATGTGAGTACATTGGTTTCCTGTGAGTACATTGGCTTATTTACTGAAAACTCCCAACAGGTTTGGGCCAGAATCACAAAACTCTCATTACCTTTAAAATAATCAAAAAACTACCAAACTTAACGGTGTCGCGTCAGCACCATCAACGCTACGTCAACTAAGTTTCCACGTCGGCATAAAAATTATAAAATCCCTAAAATAACCCTCTTTAACCCTAACCTAATTTCAAAAAGATAAAATAAATAAATAAACAAATAAAACCCACCCTCTTCCTTCTTCTTCCTCCCCGGCCATCATTGCCGGCAATGGTGCCGGCGCCATTGCCCCCGATCTCCCCCATCTTCTTCCCTCTGCATCATCATCACCACCATCATCGGCATCATCTTCCTCTTATTCTTCTTCCTCTTCAAAACCCCCAAATCCCCCATCCACCCACCTCGCTCCGCTGCCGCAACTTCAAGACCCCCAAATCCCCCACCCACCTCCGCCACCCTCCTCCCTCCGCTGCCACAAGCACCACCACCACCGACTCCCACCACCACCACCATAATCTTCTTCTTCATCTCATCTTCATTATCATCACCACCACCATCATCTCATCATCCTCCTCCCACCTCCTCCACCTTCCTCATCCGCTGCCGCCGCAACTATCAATCTACCACCACCGACTCCCACCATCTTCTTCTTCTTCTTCTTCTTCTTCTTCAACACTTGGCCCCCCTCCGCCTATGGCACCGACCTCCCTCTCAGGCTCCTCCTCCGGCTCCCCCTAAAGAAATAATAATTTCATTTTTCATGATTTAATTAATATTTAATGATTATTAAATTATTTAAAATATAATTTATAATTAATTAATTAATTATGAAAAGGGCAAAATGATCATTTGACATGGACAGTAACGTTGACCGTCAATTCATGGCAGTTTTTTGATAGTTTTAAAGGTATTGGTAGTTTTATGATTCTGGCCCAAACATGTTGGGAGTTTTCAGTAAATAAGCCAGCATGAATAAATAGAGTTTCTAAATAGCGATGTGAGTGCATTGGTTTCCTGTGGTGGCAAAATAGATATATTGCATCTCAAAGATTGGTCATATGACCATAATTGTCAAAATCATATGATTTATAGTATCATATAATATAATACGAGATATAATTCAATACATATCGTGAGAATATATCGCAACGGTGAAATATTATACAGATAATAACAATCTAAAAACTAAATAGATTATAGCAATCTATAACATAATTGCATTACCCTTGGGGTGCGCTTGATAAGAGATAATCCACGTGGCAATACTAGATTACCATGAAATATTACCACGCTTGTTTATGTGTGAAAGATATTCTCGGGAATATAGAATTACCATGGCAATCAAATGAATCCATTTCATGGTGATCTTATTCCTCCCAAAACATGTATATCCTAGATTACCACGAAATATTCCCGCCTAACATGAAATGAGCCATGACCATCCGCCGACGGCCTCAATTGCCACCCGCCGCCCATCGTTGGTCGTCCATCGGCCGGCCCACCGTCAATCGGCCGTTCGCCGCCGGTCATCGCCGATTATTCACCGGATGACCTGCCGCCAATCGGACTTTCGCCGCGGCCGGCCGGCCATAGTTCGTCACCGGCCGTCCGCCGCCCGTTGTCGGCCACTCATCGTCCCTACGCCCGTTGCCAGCGGTTCGTCGCCGACCTCGCAGCCATCCATCAGCCCTCCTACGACCTCGTCGCCGGTCGACGGTTGCACATACATATATTACCGGAAATGATTAAAGTATAGCAACCACGTTAATACAAGATTCCTTGGAATTAGATTCTTGGTCATCCTATTTCCTGGAATGCAAGGATTCCTGATAATCTTCCATTCCATGTACCAAGCGCAACCTTGAAATGCGCATATGAATGGTATTATTGTATATGAATGGTATCATGATATAATCATCGCAAGACAAACCAACATAAGTTCAATGACTTCATAGGATTAAAAGCAGTAGGGTATTTTTTCATCAGCCACATGGAGATGGACGCTACAAGCTCGTTTATGTTCCAGAAAAACTATCCTGTTACAGATCCCTAAACGAGAGCCTAAACCAAAATCGAATTCTCGAAATGAAAGTTTGATTAGGGCCTATAACAGCTGGCTTATGAAATCAGTAATACTTCACCCATAACATGTTTTGCATGATCGAGTGGCCAGCAATGAGATGATAACAAAAAAAAATTGTGACTTCCATATTAGGAAAAAAATATACGCAAATATCCTTGGTCAACGTCAACCCTGATGTAGCATAATGGAACTGTCCAATTATATGGAAGGAACACCAGACCTGAATTATGGGAAGGGAGGCACTTGTTCTCTTAGCCTGAGCATTCTTCAAGAAATGTGATTCGTCAGCAATTACAATCTAAATGGACCAGACAAAGTAAAGATATAAGTATCCAAAATAAGACAAACTAAAACAGGTCACACATGCAAATTGAGAGAGAGAGAGAGAGAGATCTCACTCAGTCAGCAATTACAATCAAATAGAAACAATTAAATTGCAGATCCACTCCATTAATCTTGATCCCAAATATTTAAAGAGTATTATTGTGTATGCATCAGGTGTCCGCAAACGGACGGATGAACATAGTGAACTGTTTAGATGTATGTCCTAATATCTTTCAACCAAAACACAACAAGGCAATCTAAATATCGTAGATCAAGATAAAGTGCACTTAAAATTGAATGCTCCACGTAGTATAAAATGGGAAGAAGTTTTCTTCCGATCCTAGCCTGGATTTTTGTATGTATCCCAAAAAGGGAGAGCAAAGAGCATATATCATAGTAGCATGAGGAAAATGTTGACAAATTCACTTGAAAACTTTTAAATGGGACAAAACCCAAGCAAGGAAAAGTACATCAAAGATATGTACATTTTAAGCATTTCAAGAAAAGAACTTACTATTCACCTTAAACTCAGAAGCCATAAGCACATTGTTGAATTTAGAAACAGCATCATAAGAGACAATGTTGAATACACCATCAAATCTAATAGTTGACTTTATGTTTGAGCGTATAATTGTAAATCCACCCCGGTTTGATCCTCCTGTTGAAGACAAAAGCACCTGCAAAATATCGCTCCACGGTTACTACAGTTCAAATACTTGTTCTGTGCACTTTTATGTATGCCTGCATTACATGGAGTGAGCATGCGAAATGTTTTTGAGAGATGTTTGAAATTTGAATTGCTCGTTAAGAGACTAGGTTGTGATTAAATTATCAAATTTCAGAGTCCTGATGCATAATAAGAAATCAAGAATCCAAACTAACGCAACAAATTTAGCATCGATTTTAATCGCCAGAGTCCATGTATTATCCATTGTAAGGGAAGATATTGCTACTGTGAAAGCCAGTCAAGGTTTTTTATCCACACTACCAAAAAAACCTCATGAATTTATAAGCAACCAACATAAACTATCAAAAAACTTTGAAATATCTTTTATTGATGTTTACACATAGTTAGGGTACTATCAACCACTTCTGATATCTCTGATATAAATTACCCACAATAAGTTATATATGGTCTTTGGAACATAACAATAACGAAGCCCATTACCAATGCAGAAATAGAATGAAGACATTGGAAATAATAAATCAATTAAAGCGCCACTATCATGTCTCAGACAAATGAGACAGTTAAATGGTGTTGATAGCATGCACCCATATAAAGCATAATATAGAGGATGAATCTGAGAATGCAAGTTAAGAATTTGGACGGAAAATACAAGCTCTGTAAAGGTGATCAGGGACATGCCAAGATATCTTCTGCAGGAATGTTAAGCCACTGCTGAATCATCTGCAAAGAAACAAACAGATGAGTAGTTAACAAACTAATGTATATGTTGGCTTAACGTAATAAAAACTAGGGACCGCAGACATATAAAGAAAAAGATGGTGGCAATAATAAAATTCCTTACAGAAGCCCAGTGTAAACGCAAGGCTGAGGGAGCGATAACTAAAACAGGCCAGGAGTCAGGAAAGCATGCAGTAAATGCTATTGCCTGCATAGATCAAACATATATGCAAGTAAAAAGGTCGGCCAAGAGATCCAAATATACCAACATGAACAATTAAAAACAATATCACATTTTTAAACAAAAATAAACAAAATGGAAGAAATTGTACTCATGATCAGAACATCTAGATAGACCAATTTATAACAATACACGCTTAATATGTGCAAGAGAAACTAGGTATATCCCATATTCACCTAGTAAAAATGGACATAAATGAAAAATGGCTCATCAAACTTGCCATGAGGCAGTAATGTCACTTTAAAGTCCCCAACAAAAATGATATCAGCTGTAAAAATTAGAAATTTGGAATGCAAGCCTCTAGCTTTTGAAGTGATCCAAACTCTTAATCTATGTGCAAGACAAGATGCATACAAATCAAGGTAAGAAAAAACTAATAGCTTGATAAGAGTGTGGGGGCACAGATTCCATGCCTGCAGTGTCTTTCCCAGTCCCATCTCATCAGCTATAAGCGCTCGTCCACTATGCTCTAACACAAACCTGATAAAAATAATATTGTGAATTAATATAAAATAGGATTTATTCAAATTTATGATTATACAAATGCATCGATAGGCTTGTTATAAGGCCATCATGTGTAACTACAGTTTCCTATTATGACCTTCCGGGCATGCTTGGTACACGGAATGGAAGATTACCAGGAAGCCACACATTCCTGGGAATGTGATCCCAGGCATATGATTCCAGGAAATGTTGCATTAGCGTGATTAGTACATTTTGATCATACCCGGTAATATATGTGCACAACAACAACGAACAATGGCGATTATGACTGTAGAGAGGGCAACAACAAAGGTATCAGCCGGGGACGGAGAAGCCACGGCCACCGGGTGGCAACCAACGAAGAGCGAGTGACGCCCAGCATGGCGGTCGACAATGGAGGGCAACCGGGGGGGGGCAGAGACAGGCGCGACAATCGGCGATGGAGGGTGATGACAGGTGGTGGCCGGCTAAGGAGGGCGACAGCGGGCAACGAGAGCAGTGGTGGCAGGCACAAAGCGGCCGCGACGACCGACGCCGGCGAAGGGTGGCAACCGGAGTCGGTGAGTAACGATGGCAATCGATGATGGGACGGCGCCGGCAACGGACACCGGGCGTTGGCAAGCGGTGTCCAGCCACGAGCTACTGCAATGGCCGGCAGGGGTGGGTGGGCGATGGGAGGCCGACCGGCGGGCAGTCATAACACTAGTTTCATTAAGCGGGAATAATTGAGGGCAATATAAGAATGGACACCTATTTGAGTGGGAATAGGATTCCTATGATTTGAGGTGATCTGATGCCCGGGAAAATCCTAAATGCCCGGGAATGTTACTTGCATCAAAACAAGCATGGATATATTTCGTGTGAATTTAGGATCCCCCCAAGATTACCATGTACCAAGCGCCCCTTACCTTAAACCAAGACCAAAGTTATTAAGTGGTAATTCCTAACTCGTAACTAGTTTGGCATGATATGGAGATATTTTTCCGGTACAAGAAACTAAGTAGAGCCATGTATAGCAAGCAAGTATAGGGAGGTTGGATTATAAGTGCGAAAGACCTATGAAGCACGGATACGTGTACAAGCCTCACGAATCTTCCCCGATCATGTATCGGAGTCTGAAACTCTCAGAGTCTTTCGGATTCGCTCGGACTCGTGAATGTCTCACCAACCTCTCTTGAATCGACACATCCTCCCTTTCTCTCGAAAATCAAGGTACTCAAAAATTTGAAAGTGCATTTAATATCTAACATAATACCATTATTTACCTATATTATTATATATTGATATGTATACCTTAATATATATTCATATTTAGTTAATTTAAAATCGATATAAAAACGTATCCTAGGTTTTTGGAAAATTACGAATCCGTGAATCCGTATCGTATCACGTATCCGTATCCGAACCCGTGCTACACAGCGAAAGACTATCCAAATGTGATTTAGTCCTAACAAAAGCAAAAAATGAAACAAATGGCAAGAAAAATAAGATGAGAGTTTCCATTAATGTTCCTATTTATGCCCATGCAGCTGATGAAAGACAAGCTGAGGGAGGAAATGTCTTTGTTGCTATTAACAAAATTCCATTATAACATAAGAAGCTTTCAATTAACATAAATACATGGATTAATTCCAAAAAAAACATTTTACCTAAAATACAAGAAACTCCCAAAAACTTTTAAAATACATAGCAAACTACCACAAAACTTTCAAAATACACAAGAAACTACCACAAAAACTACGAAAACCCCCCAAAAACCAGGTGCCGCATCAGTAATAAATAGCACAGAACTGCATACCATTGGGGTTTCTCGTAATTTTGAAATTATTTGGAGTTTTCTCGTATTTTAGCTAAAAGGTTTGGTTTTTTTTTTTGGAATTAAGCCTCCTAATACAATTAACAACATTGCAGTCAGCATGCATCATACCTAACTCCTTCTCGCTGGAAGGGCAGAAGTTTTGATTCAATATGGCTTGGCATCCTATCATACAGAGCTTCTCAGAAAATTAAGATGTTAGTGACAAAGCAAACTTACAGAGTTATAGTAATATAAAGAAATGCATTAAGTTGGATAGTGTTTTATCGCTCAAGTAAATGTACGAAAATGTGTGAGTAAGCCTATTGCATGAACATCCAAGCCCCTTGATCAGATATTAGCAAGTATAATAAACAAGACAGCTTACAGAGATGTATGTTTCCATTTCAGCACCAGACCATCATAGAAATAAGCGAAGAAATGAATGGAAGAGGCAAAAAAGAAGATGAAAAATCTAAAACTGCTTCATGTTCGCTTTTGATTCTGATGTGCGGTTCATGCTTTTTATTGAGGACCTTTCTAAATACATAAGGCTAGAAATTCATGAATCGGTGAGGAGCAAACTACAAACATGAGACATTCAACCAAATTTTGATACATGTTCTGATGGGTGCACAAGATAGTATAAATGGACATTAAGCTCAAAAAAATTGTTTAAGAAATAAGAACACATTATCTATATAGATAAACAGCTGAAATGTTTATAGCATTTGGTAAATAAAATTGGAGTGACCACAATCCTAAGAGTATTCACTTACCGCGAAGGTCTGGAGCAACATTGGTGGCAGTAAGGGCATGGCAAACCAGAGGGTCTAACTTCTGTATCTGGTAGATTTTCATTCTCAAGTGAGCTAATGAAATAGTATTTCACGCGCACATCGACTAAAAATAATCTCCAGCATGTAAAAGATCAGATATGATAATTCCATAGAATAGAGAAAGCCTAGAAATATCCACATCCATCTTTTCTACATTTATAATTCAAGTCATTTACATAAATAAGAAGCAGCATTTAAGGATATAAAATTTAAAGACAATGAAACACGTAGGAAACATAATATGTTACCTCAACAATTACACCTGTCACTCCATTCAGAACCTCTTCAGCTGTTGCCAAGGATGATAATGGGAACATCCATACCCTGAGTATTATATTGCCAATAATAACTAAGAACATACATTTATATTTAACCATGTCGATGGCATAAAAATACACAGGAAAAGACCATATTCTACAAGCACAACCTTTCTTTTCCATTCCAGCTAGCTTTAGGAATCTTCCGAAAAGCCTCTACAAGTATCTGGGAAATGAACAACTTTTTGAGAACGAGTGTACTGCAACTGTGAAGCTACAATAACGGCCGGTGGAAGAAGGTTAGGTACCGTATGATAGGGGAATTTTGCTGCAATGGAACCGCTGGCATGAAGAAACAGACGTACAGAGAGCTTAGGATGGTCACATGCACTATTGATATCTACAAATCAAAATACAAAGTAATTTCAGATGGGTTCATATAATTCAATTAGAATACCATACTGCAGCAGTTCAACGGAAAGCAAAAGCAAAAGATATACATACCATTTTCTCTGGATGAATGCAATTTTGAAGGAGAAGCACCTTCGACCTTGTCCCAATGAAATATATTAATTTAGCAGCAGGAACAACAACAAAGTTTGAAGAACTATGGCATTCTAGGTTAGAGACTTAGAGAAAAAATAAAGAAACAGATTTTTGTGCGCCGGCTGCGTGCTAAAGAGGAGATATACAAATTACAAAATATTAGAAGTCACGGAATCTAATTATCCACAAAAACAAAATAAATCCTTGAACTCACATGCTATATGTTTAATGACTATAGAACAAATGGAGGCTCACCGCTCGCTGGTCTAAGTTTTTGGAAAAGCAGTTACTAACACTAATTCTTTTTTTAAAAACTCATGTGTCCTGTCTTCAACGTGTAAAAGAGTGTGTTGTTCGTTCTTGTACACGAAGATGGTGCTAGATGGTGTTCAAAAATTGTAGACCCAACAGTCACTACCTTGAGCTTTTGTTTAAGATGGAAACAACTACTCTTATTTAATCGAGTTTTTCTGGCGTTTATAGGTGTTACGCCTAGGCCTACCAAGCGGACGAGTGAGAAAAAAGGAAGCGGCCAAATAACCGAATTAGTATTAAAGTGTGCATTCACCTTATTCAAGTTGGTTATAGAATGGAGAGGCTGATGCTAGGTTTTAGTTTAATCAAATCCTTGATCTTTTATACTCAACACTTGAATCACCACTCACTGAGTAAGGAAAACAGAGACTAAGGCTTTGATTATTTATAGAGAAAATGAGGAAAAAGTAAAAGAAATGGAAGGTTTAAAAAAGAAAGAAAAAGATTTTGTTGTTCTTACGTGAAACCAAAAATAACTAGACAAAAACTTCAGAGAAAATAATCGCTAGCAAATAAAGCTTGACTCAATCAATATAAGATTTCTACATTTCTGTTGTACTATCACCCTCTATCATTAGACTATCACCCTCTATCATTAGACGATATGAGATGAAAAAAATTGCTAACATTTTCCCTATATTTATTATAAATCTTCTGGAATCAAACAAACAAGTACCAAAAGGAAAAAAAAATTCACACATTATCATCAAAAACTAAAAACCAAGAACTCAAATTTCAGTGTATGTGACACAATCCACCGTCATAGCATCATCAGCCACAAACCCTAAATGCATCTATAAACCCCAAGATATCAAATTTCCCACAAGATCAAACTACGAAGACTGCAATGGTCGTTACCTTAGCGTATCGGGACTCGGCAGAGCTCGTTCTCGACGGCGACAGCTCTCGATCTCTCAAAGGGGCATTCTTGGAGGCAGCGGGTGGAGGCAAAGGAGGAGAGGAGGTGAAAGGGGAGGCCTTGTTCTTCTGCGAGAGCTTGTTGATGGCGTCTCGTTCCAAGAAATCGAGATCCTCTGCGCTTAAACCCCAATCGTCGTCGATCTCCGCCATTGGAGCCGGCTTCGATTTCAAACCCTCGCTCGCTGAGAAATAAAAGAGGGGGTTTTGGAGGGGATCCAAAAAGTTTCAAAAAAGCCCCTTTTGGTTTTGCTTTTCAGAAAGCACCCACTAAGCTTGGTCTTTTCACTTTTTTTTGCCCCGCCCAAATCTTAGAAGTCGAGGAAAAATCATCTTGGTTGGTTAACTCGGTTGGTTAGAAATGAGGCAGCCAAGGTTAACTAAGACTGGTTGATGACTAATTAAACTCCGCACTTTTCTCTCTCTTCTGTATCTCCTCTCGGCTCGAGTTGATTGCTCATCTCGTCGTCTCGGGCACATCTTCGTTATCACATCAGCGGCGAATGATTCTACCATGTTTTTCTCGACAGATCATCGGAGAGAGAAGCAGAATACTGGTAACGAGGAGAGTGATGGATAGAAGAAAAGGATGCTATTACATCTTCTTAAACCCAATAAATAACCATTAGAGAATATTTTAGTTTTTCTTCAACTTAATAACTAACTATTAGAAAAAAAGATTAACATTTTAAAAAGCCTCTTCGGTTTTCTTTTGAACAGCATCTACGATAAGCTTGGTGCTTTAGCTTTTAATTCCGCTTTTGTACACTTTAAAAAATGCTCTGAAATATACCGCCGCTCAAATCTCAGCCATTGGTTAAACGAAAAATCATCTTTGTCGAACAGCTGTTAATTAATTGGGTTTGACGAGGTAACCATGATTAAGTCTGACCAATTAATGATTAATTAAATTCCTCATTCTCCTCTCTCTCTTATCCATGTCTTCTCAACTCGAATTTGCTGTTCACCTCCTCAGCCAGCATGTCTTCTTCGTCTCGTCTACGCCGAGTGGCTCCACCATGCTCTCCTCATCCATTTAGTGAGAGAGGGGGGGCACAAAAGCATAGTTGCACTTTTAATAAACATAAACATGTTTTCTTGGGAACATTCGTAGTTAAAATCGGGTTTTAGTTAAATAGTAGGATGTGGGTTCTCTTGCTATATTTCTTCTTCTCGGTCGTCTTTTTGGCAGAAAAGAGTCGTAGCTCACACTTGCTATACTTCGTTTTGCATGATGTTCAAACGCAAATCCCTTTACTCCTCTCGGTAAAATAAAAATAGTCTTATTAACCGGAAAAAAAACCAGCCCTTAGGTTTCAGCTCATGGAGAAAACCATCATTTTTTTTCAAAATTTCAGAAAACCATTATACTTAACGGTGTCACGTCACTACTAACGGTGCCACATCTCCACCAAGTCGTCGAAATTGTCATATCAACATAAAAACTTAAAAACCATGAAATTATCCCTTTTAATTAACTATAATTCTAACCCTAACTCGCCGCCGCCTATCCCCTCCCTTGTCGGCA
This sequence comes from Agapanthus africanus, assembly GCA_030015575.1. Taxonomy (NCBI): domain Eukaryota; kingdom Viridiplantae; phylum Streptophyta; class Magnoliopsida; order Asparagales; family Amaryllidaceae; genus Agapanthus; species Agapanthus africanus. Next base: position 768,722,375 of record CM057341.1, read on the forward strand.
TCGTCCCTCCGCCACCACTTTCCCCACCTCCCCCGTCTACTTCACCCTGCGTGTCTCCCTCTCATCCCCCTGCCTCCACACCAACCTTACCATCTAATTAGTATTCATCAATTATTAATAATGTAATTATAATTAATTAATTAATTATAAAAGGGCAAAAAGTCTTTTGATATCAAATTCAACAGCGTTAAAGTAAAGCATTAAGTCGAGATAGTTTTTTTAGTAGCTTTTAAAAGTAAGGATAGTTTTCTGCCACAGGTTGAAATTTAAATTAGCCATCAAGACTCTTGTCTACTCACTCTTGCCCGCTATTTATAAATAAGCCATAAAAATATAGCAAGAGCCAAGGGCTTGAAAAACACTTATAAAAATTCAAATATATGCATATATGGCCATCATATGTACAAATCACTAGTGTAAGATATTTTGAAGAGCCTTGACTGGTCAAAATTAAAAAGAAAGGATTAAATAAAAGCATATTATTTCTATAGAAATGAAAAGTCGTACAAGAGTATGGCATCTAGCTAGAAGTCAATATTAATTGATGGATATACCTTAGGATAAAACTTTAGCTTATTAGAAAAATAATCAGTCTAATTGCCCAACAAGTAATTAATGGATCACCTCGTCTTGCCTGCCTTTTCCTTTAAAGAAAAAGACCACATGCTCCACAGATTAGAAATTTTGGTGGTGGAGAATATCCTTTTTGTTAATTAGTCTTGCTTCTTCATTTTTACCCTTTTCCTTTTATTTTTAAGGTAGGTGACACTTAACAATTTAATTTATTTAAAAAAAATTGAGATGACACTGGCAACATTGAGCAATACTTTTCATACCGATCCCACAAATCTAAGACATGCCCGCATCATGATATTTTTGTTTAAAATGCAATAGGTGTTGCGACTAAAATAGTCGGTAAAATTTCTTTTGTGCTTTACTAAGGGTTTAATAGAAAACTATCTCGGAACTATCTATCAACGTTATTTATTTTTAGCTTTTCACGGTATATATGTGACATATTGACTAACCATAGGAGCATCAATTGAGTTTCATGCCGATCCAAATAAAAACTTTCGACTGCCTATGTGCAAGATTGTATATGTCCAACAAATGGTGCTTATTATTTCGAACGATCTAGACAATATCTGGTATTACATTATGCTATTCACTTCCAGATAATCATATTTATGTAGTTTTTTTTTATTGATATTACAGACATATATGGATAATGATCATTTTTCATATCTTCTTTTCTAAATAACTTTGAGCAAATAAAATTTAGGGTAAACTGTTGAAAAAAACCCAGCCCAGTCAATTTTTTTTAAAGTCCCCGGTATTTTCGAAATAGAGATTAAGGATCCGCTTTTTTAAATCTTTGTCAAACCCCCCTTGCCCCAATAGAAAGTAGGCTTGTGTTGAATTAATTGGGGGAGTGATCAAAATACCCCACCTCAAATCCTCGTTCAAATTTCTTCTCCTTTCTCTTTCTCGCTCTTGCAAATATCCTCAACGTCGCCGCCGCCGTTGCCGCCGCCGTTGCTACCATCTCCATCGCCATCGGCTATACTCGCCACATTGACCACCCCAACTCGCCACTCCAACTCGCCACTCCAACTCGCTTCCCCAACTCGAAAACCCTAACCTTAGCATCATCGACGACCCTCGTTGCTGCCTCCATCGTCGGTTATCCTCGCCGCCTCCCTCTCGTCTCAATTGCCGCTGACCCATCGCCTTCTCCTCTTCCATCTTGATCATCGCCGTCTTATTGCTGCCAAAAAAAAGAGTGAAGACTTCCGCTAAATTGCCCCATTGCCGTCTTCCCCTCCTTTCATTTGCTTTGGACTTGAGAAAACAAAACATCAAGAAGATAAAGAAATTTTTTGCTGTACAATTGAATATTTAAATTTTCTTTTTCTTTCATTTTATCTCTCTCTTGATAATCTGCACCTATAATGGTTTCTTTCTTGTTTTAAAGATAGTTGAAGTCTAAGATGACAATTCTCAACCCAACAAGTGCTTGATTTTTTGTCTCAACCAGACTCTTTGATCATTTTACTTTAAATGGGTGTACATTCATTTGTTTTAGACAATATGAATCTTTGTTTTTCTTTGGTCGTGTATATTATAGATTTACCCACTTTTTGCTGTTGTTGGCGCTGCTGTCGATATCTGTGACATGCAACTAGTGCGCGATATCACCTGCAATCCTTAAGTGGGTATAATTTTCTATTTATATTGAAGTTTTCTATTTTCTTTGAAAAATGAATTCAGCATGTATAATGTTATTGTATGTAAGTTTCCTAAAGGGTTCTCAAATGTAAGAAAGCAGCAGGGAACCTCCATGGTCATTTGGTGAGAGAAAAATACACGGAGCATGTCTGGTTGAAGGCCAAGACGCAGCGGATGTGTTGGAGGGAAATTTTTTAGAACAGTGGCGACCGATATTAAATGAGTAAATTCTATTGCCACCGCCGAAGGCTCAACAAAAGTGTCACGTCCCGCTTCCCAGTAGACAGAAATGGTAATGTGGCAAGCCCGCGGCATATTTATTTAGAGGAGATCATTCCTTAAATAAATATACTAAGCGTATTGAAACAATGATACACAATGCAAAAATAAACGGAGACTGTAAAATTTTTCAATAAACATATTTATTTACATTCAACTTTCAATATTTACAAGTACATGAGTTTCAGCTGGAAAGTAAATACAATAAAGAAAAATGCATAAACATGTGATATACATAACCTGAATAGAAAGTAAAGTTAGGCTAATCCTGAGGAGCAATCCGGTTGTAGTCTTCCTCTGTGGCCTACACTTCCTCCGTCTCAACCGTATCTAACGAACATTCTAAGAAAATAAGAGTGGGTGGAATGCCCGTCAGTGAACTAGCGCTCGGTAAGTTCAAAGGATAAAATAAGAGTAAAAGAATGACAAGTATAGAATATATATGTGTGTGCGTGTGTGTGTGTGACGAGTAAAAGTTTATGATCATGGGTAAATATGCACTATAGGTCTATATATGGTCATTATGTTAACGTTAAGTTCCAAGTGTGAATATCAAGGGTGGGGCCCCAGGAGCAAGAAAACACGGGCCCATTTCATGTATTAGTATCGGGGCTCTAGACTGTGGATGAGTCAACCTGACCGATATTCGAGTAAAATAAAAAAGAAGTCAATACGGGACTCCTGAAGCTCCGTTAGATTCACACAAGAAACTATCCCAAACATCCCGAGTATAACTGTTAGTTATGTATATGCCCTAAAGGCCATTGTTGTACATATGATGTATATTATAGTGGATGCTTGGATATATATATATAGGACTTTCTTGCTCGATATGATAGTATGCTATCTGGTTTCACTTTGTCTAAACATGTTGACTTGTATTGGTTTACTGTCTTGCTCTCACATGTTGATAAAACCCTTAGGATATGTACTTGACTACTAGGACTATGATGCAGATCATACTAGCAGGGCCAGGGTAGTCAATGAGTACATCCTATAATTGTTCCTAGTCGAGGGTGTATCGAGATAGGGCATCGATACTCCATAGTAGACTAGTGTATACGCATCTTGACCCATATGATGGGCGATTAATGATCCCACATCCATTGGTGTTTGACATCAAAGATGGTGTACGGGTGCTCAGTGGAGACTGGGTACACTGAATGGACTCACCGAGAACTCCTAGATGATATTATATCTATCGTCAGATAGCAGTTCTCTGGTGACACTGGTACAAGTTAGTCTGTAGACCCGATATCGTCATAGAGTCTTGTGTGATTCCCACTGTGTTTTGATTTCCACCTTATCACGTTCATGAGAATGTGCAAAACGGTGGCTTTTGAGTACAGTCCTGAATCACATGGAGGCAATGAGCGATAGGAGGGGTTTCGTCTCTCCCGGTATTGGGGGTTGATATTGCGCTGTGTTCGATTGGCTATAACTGGAAGTCTCTGGCCAGGGCTGATATGGAGACCTACTGGTAAGTGTTATCAGTAGTTTCTCGACCTGTTATGAGCCTCACATCGACACGACCTATTGGTTACTGGGGTCTGACGTTTACCACACCTACACTGGATATGCGACATATCAGACGAAGAGGCCGGACTGTACGGTAGTGTTACTGATTGGATTCACAGGAGTGTGTGCAGGCTTACTTGTTGATATTCTGATCGCTCAATACCTGGGTGGCTGTTACATTTAGCTGACCGCTTGCAGCTTGTGGGTGTTTGATATGATCATCACCTACTGCTGGCGTATTGACGAGTCTTTAGAGTCCTACATAGAGGTTTCTTGGCTCAGGCAAAACGGAGTAGGAGCACATATGTGATATGTGCGGGACCGAGATTAATACGATATGTGATACCGTATTCTATTATCGCGATATGTGATATCGTCCGGGTATATGTGATATAGCCGGGTTATCGGATCAAGTGTTGATTCGATAAATTGATACATATTATACTGGTCGGTTATATGTAATATAACCGGATTATTAAATCAAGTATTGATTTAATAATTTAATGTATATATGATATATTATATTACATTAACTAATATAAGCTCACTTAAATGATTCTTTTTCTCACTTAGGATGCATTGATATATATATATGATATATGTTAAATGTATTCTTTTCTTTTGTTACAAAATATTATATATATGTGATATGTGATATTGTAACATGTTAGGTTAAACATGCAACCAGGGTTTATGAGACTAATACCATGATTAGGGTTTATGGTTAGAACTATATATTCATTTTGGATAATTCAAATTGTGTGGATATTGTTGAGATATTTATCCATGTTGACTTTGTCCACCCTCTTTGATATTTCTAAGATATTTATTAATCTAACCCTAACCCTAGCTCATGGTTTATTCTCTACATGAGTTAGCCATGATATAATTAAACCATGGTTGCATTTCTAAGCTCAACGATTCTCTTCATCACTTCACTTGAGCTTCTTCTTCTTCATTTTTTTTTGCTCCCTTGACTTGAGAAAAGTGATGAAAAATAGTGAGAAATAAAATACTAAAGTGAGCAAAATTCCTACTTCATCATCCTCATTTATTCTGGCCACTTAGATTAGGGTGTTTGCTTCACTAATACCTCATTAGTGAAGTGATAGCTTGGGTTTGTGATTCCTCAAGGTAGATCATCTTGGATTGTGAAGTCTTCAAGTAAGGATGCCTCATTCACCTCATGGAGCCTCTCAAGAGTCCAGGAGCATGATGATCGCAGCGAACGAACCTCAACTCGGAGCTTATGAAGCGAAGGAACGGATTACAAAGGTTGTAATCCTTATCACTTAGAAGTAAAGATGTTTGCTTTAAGTTTTAGTTTGATTCTCTAGTTAAAGATCTCGTTTTAGGGTTGTTTAAACATGACAAAATTTAAAATTGGCATGGATGATGCCACCCGAAACCATGCTGTCGTGATTAATAACCCTACAATAACTAGTTTATAACTGTATAATATACTTAATTAAATTGATGGATTGGTTATAACATGTCTTGATCAAAACCATAGATTAAAAAATGTATAGAATGAAGTCGAGTGAGTCGAGTAAAATGCAAGTCATGTCAATTGCAATCTTGGTTCGAGTCAAGATAGTTCGAGTATACTGAGTTTGAGTTCATGTTCAGGTTTAGATTCGAGTTGGGTTAGAGTTCGAGTTTGTGTTCGAGTTCGAGTTCAGGTTTAGATTCGAGTTCGGATTTGAGTTCATGTCCTTTTCATATGAATTGATTTAAACTGTTAAAAAATCTTATGTTCAGGAGAAATCGGCAACTGCTGCAAATGGACAGTAGGATTTGTGTCTTTTCCAAGACAATTGCCATTGATAACTTTGCTAATTTTTTTAACCTGAATAGGCAAGCACTCACTTTCTCCGGCTTCCCGGGGCTCAAGAGAAATGATACCGCTTAAACCTATATTAATCTAGAGTGCTTAATATTGTTTGTTTACATTGTTTATTTCTCGAGGGGGTTTTATGAAAAAATATATTAATATTATTTAAAAATAATCTCGATGGTGATTTATAATATTTAGGGTTTTCATGAACATGTATATTGTTGTGGTGTTTTGGTGATAAAATCTAGCTTTTAAAAGTTTATGGTATTTTTATGAAAACTAGTTTTTTTTAAAAACTTGTTGGTATTTTATTAAAAATTCCAATTTTTCATTAAAAATATAGTTTCAAAATTTGTTTTTATTGAAAATAAGAATTCATAGTTTTATATAATTTCCAAAGTGTAGTTTTTTATTTAGAAAAGTCGTATTTCTTAAAAACCGTATTTTTATTTCCTTTCGAAACCGAATACTCCGTAAGGAGTTCTGCATCTCGCTCTACCATCTCAAAGATGTGCGATAATCCGCACCATCCATTAGAAGGTCCCCTAACGAGAGTTGTAGAGGCATATTTGCTAAGAATTTAAAATATCGATTTAAAAGAAACCCGTTTGAAAAAATATGGTATTTTAATGTAAAACATATTCTTTAAATAAACCCTATATTAGAACCTCGTGCTATGAAACTATAGTGTGTGTGTGTGGGGGGGGGGGGGGGGCAGGTCATTACCCCGTGAATGATCTAAAGGTATATACTATAGTTATAAAAAATACGGTTATATTAAAGTTCATGGTATTTTAATGAAAAAGTTTGTTATATAATTGTTTCACATGAAAATTTTATTAAACTAAAAGCTAAATGATTATAAATAAGGTTACGAGTTGTGTGAGAAAATTAGTTTGATCTATTTTGCTTAATAAGGGGAGTACAAATGTTAAAATAACATACATCGGAGTTAACTCCAATTTGTCGATGTGTTTTTAGAAGACGATTTGAGATGAAAGAAATAGAGAGAGGAGGGACTTACTCGTTGTGTAGTGTTAGGAAGAGGTTAAGGAAGAGAGTGGGGGTCTTGGTCTCGTCGGAAATACTCCGGTCGTCGGAATTTGATTGCCATTCCCTTTGGCTTACTAAACTCCACTTGAATAGCCTCAACCCTTCTTGAACTTGGAGAATTTTGAGGAAATTTTCATAATATAGGAGAGCTAGGGAATGGGGTGATATTTATAGGGTAAAATTGAGAGTGTGTGTGAAATAAAAATAAATTAAAATGGATTTAATAGTGTTAATTAGAGATTTGAAGAGTCTCTATTTAATTGCAATAAAATCAAACAGTGCAGGGGAGTTGAGGGTGTAGGGTGTTTTTCGTCACACCATTGAGATGGGAATACGCATTGCTTATTAGGCGTATACAGATTCCGCCTGTTTAGGGTAGACTGGGGTTTATTGATTATGGGGATCCGAATCTCCGGCAGCCGCGGACTAAGCTGCCGTTAATTACCCCTCACTTTTGGAGCGAGAGAACCTCCGATTGACGGGTCAAACTGGTCATGCGAAATCAATGTGATGTGTTTTTTTAACAATAGGGATGTGTTCATTTATTTTATTTATTCTATTTGTGACAAATGATATTTTTTTTAAAAAAATTATTCAAAGAAACATTTTTTTAAAATTAAAAACAATTTTTTTTTTTATAAACTAAAATAAAATAAAGGGGGGAGAGGAAGCCCCCTCTCACGTGAGAGGGAGGCGGGGCTCCTACTAAGTGAGAGCCTCCCCCTCACGTGAGGGAGAGTGGGGAGCTCCCACTTAGTGGGAGCCTCCCCCTTACGTGAGAGAAGGGAAAGCTCCCTCTTAGTGGGAGTTCCCTCCCCCTCATGTAAGAGAGAGCAGGGGCTCCCACATGTGGGTTTATGTGAGAGGGAGCATGGGAGCCTCCCTCTCACGTGAGAGGGGGGAACGCTCCTATTTAGTGGGAGCTCCCTCCCCCTCACGTGAGAGGGCACGTGAGAGGGGGGAGCTTTCACTCCCCTCAGTGGGCTTCAAAAGATTTTTTTATCTTTTTTTAATGGAGTTAAACTCCAAAATATTTTATTTGGAGTTAAATTTCCAAAAAATTTTATTTGGAGTTAAACTCTCAAAAGTTTTTATTTGGAGTTAAACTCCAAAAGATTTTAACTAGAGTTAAACTCCCCAAAAGGATGTAACGACTCTGAAATTACTGTACAAAATTTTTTCTTTTTAATGTACAGAAGTGAGTATAACAGCCTAAGTTTGAGTTATAACTTACTTTTGCTAAATAAAAGCAAGAAACAACTTATAGCTTATTGGTTAAGTCCATGCACTGCTGTGACGCAGCCCCTGTGTTCGATTCCCATCAGCCACAATTATTTTTCTGATTTTTCTTTTTAACTTTTTGGAAGCCCAAAAGATTGCACGTGTAATACACAGGAAAATGAAAAGTCAGAAAAATCAAACATGTGGAAAATGGACTAAATCCTGATTCAATCTCGTGGCACGAATCCCAAAGACAGACGTCACCAATCGACCGGCCAAATGCCCATAATGGCCGGCACAGACGGTTAATCCGCCCAAAGAGCCCCGAGCATTGCACACACAACCCTTCACCTATCCCTAACTCCCTTGCACTGTTTGATTTCCCTGTAATCAAACAGAGACTCTTCATTTCACAATTAAACCACATTTTAATGCTTTTTAATCCATATTTTCAATTCCAAAACCCTAATTCTCCCCTATAAATACTATCCCATGCCCTATCCCTTCACCATTCTGAAAATTCTAGCCAAAACTCTCAAAAATTTCCTAAGTACAAGTGGTGTAAAGAGGAGTTATCAAGCGATCACCTTTCGGCGAAGATCGAAGCAACATCCAGAGCTCCCGTGACACCCTAAAACTTTCCTACTCTTCCTCCCCCTCTTCTTAGCATAATCAAACGGTAAGTCCCTCCCAAACCCCCTTCCTCTTCTATGAAATTCTTTTTAATCAAAATCGGTATAAGTGGAGTTAATACCGATATCTATTTTCTAAATCCTAGAAACTCCCTTTTTTCTTATATATTGTTCATCCAAATTCTTACACAATACTTATAATCATAATACCAATATTTAGAATAAATTTTAAACGAAGAAGACCGTGTAAAATAACTTTAATTTAACCTTTTCATTTAAATACCATGAACTTTAATATCATCTCTTTTAGTTTTGCTTAAACATACCTTTATGAAAACTTCACGGGGTAACGACCTAATCCTCACGTACACACTTGGTTCCATAGCATGATACCTCTTTTGTATGAATTTTTGTTTCGAGGAAAACATTACATTAAAATACCACTTACTTAAAAAATAGTTTTATTTTAAAACAGTATTTCGATTCCTTTGTGAATATGCCTCTACAACCCTATTTAGGGGACCCGCTAATAGATAGTGCGGATTATCGCACATCCTTGGGCTAGTAGAACGAGATGCAGACCTCCTCACGGAGCATTCGATCTCGAAAGGATTTAAATATGGTTTTTAAGAAATACGAATTTTCTAAATAAAATAAAATTATTTTTAAAATTAAAATTATATAAAATTATAAATCTATATTTTCAAGATATAATAAACCTATGTTTTTCAAAAAATGAAAAGATTAACAAATGACAAGAAAATACCATCAAGATACCAAAAAGGCAAGCTTTACAGTAAAATACCATGAACTTTCCAAGCTAAGTACTTATCACTAAAATACCCCAAATACTTAAAATCCATGCTCATGACAACCTCAAATAATACTAATCACCCTCGAGGTTTATTTTGAAACTATATTAAAATATTTTTTCATAAAACCCCCTCGAGTTATATAAAAATAATATTTTAAGGACTTTAGTAAGTATAAGTTTAAGCGGGATTAGTTCTCTTGAGCCTCGAGGAGCCGGAGAAAGTGAGTGCTTGCTTATTTAAGGTAGAAAACTTAATGGAGTCATCAATGGTAATTGTCTTGGAAAAAGACACAAATCATGTCGTCCATGTGTAACAGTTACCGATAACTCTCGAACCTAATTCGAAATCTAAATCAGAACAAGTGTCTCTATTCAAACCTAAATCCAATTCAAACCTGAATCTAAAATCAAACATGAATACTTGAACATGAACATGAACACTCGAATTTAAACCATCAATATCAAACATGTATACTTGACTTAACCAAATCCGGGTTAAAATTGGACATGAACTTACATGAATACCAGAAACAATGGTTGCTATTTAAACTGACTTGACTTGGACCATGAATACAACTTGACATGAATACATGAATACTTGATATCGACATGAACTCAATCTTTCCACTTGATGTATTCATAGATTCGAGCAAGGCCTGTAAATTTATCGGTAATATAGAATACACGGGGTGTTGGGGTAGTTCATGCGTGAATCCAACGAAATCTCAGGAGTCCCACTAGATCATGAATCCATGTCTACTAATACAAGTAAGTTATCATGAGGGCATGTGTTTCCTTACTCCTGGATTACAACCTGTTGAGTTTGGAATACTTCAACACTAGGTTGAAGTCCCGTTACAAACACTTGATTCGGGCCCGTGGTTCCTTACCCCTGGATTACAGCCTGTGGGGTTCGAGAACTCTCTTGAGATTGGTTGACATTCACCCTTGAACTTACGTTAAATTAGTATACCCAAGTAGAGACTCGTTAAGACATTTACATTCACTTCATGTTCACTATACCTACACTACACGGCTATGTTATACTCTGCTCGTGTTAGTTACCATGATATATAGAACTGCATGCTAAATAAATTTGCCATGTTTACATTAAACGACATGCTGACACACCATACCTCATAATCAATTGTTCATGATATACATCTTTCTTTATCATTACATTTTATACTTCACTTCATTTCTTGGGGACTTACCGAGCGAAAATTCGCTGATAGGCATTCCACCCTTCTTTATTTTCTTGGAATATTCGTCAGATATCATGGAGCTGAGGAGGTGGACACTACCGAGGAAGAGCACGATCAGATCGCGACCCAGGCCTAAACTAGTTATCTTTTTATTAGTTTATGTATGCCACATGTTTAGGCATTTCCATTCTTGTATTTTCTTTCACTTGAACTCGTGTATTGTAAATGAATCAAGTTGAATGTAATTAAAGTTATTGAAGTTTAAATCTCATGTTTATTTATTGTCATTTTATATTGCTTATTTTACACTTAGCATATTTATTCCGGGAAATAACCTTCTCGAAATAAATACGTCGCGGGCTTACCACGTCACCGTTTTCGTCTATTTGGAAGCGGGGCGTGACAAAGGATTTTTATTGTGGAGTTGAACTACTAAACATTTTAAATGGAGTTAAACTCCTAAAAGGATTTTTATTATGGAGTTGAACTCCTAAAGATTTTAAATGGAGTTAAACTCCCTGAAGGATTTTTTATTGTGGAGTCAAACTCCAAAAGAATTTTTATTGTGGTGTTGAACTCCAAAAGATTTTATTATGGAGTTAAACTCCTAAAATGATTTTTATTGTGGAGTAAACTCCAAAAGAATTTTTCTTTTCTCTTTTGAGAAGAAACCCAAATGGGTTCTCTTGAAACTCCAAAATTTAGATCTTGGGTGATGAAAAGAGACCATTTTTCTTCTCTTGATGGAACCTTAAGAGGTGGGTTTCCCTTCTTCTCCATCTCTTAAATTAGATCTTGAGAAGAGAGAAGAAGATAATAGAAATCTTCTCCTTTGGGGGGGGGGGTTGGATATGAGAGTTAAACTCTCCTTCAATGAGTTTATAGTGAAACTTTATTTAGTTTCGAGAAAAAGAGAGCTGCTCTTATTCAATTGGAAAATGAAAAGGAAGAGGGAGAACCTGAGAGAGTGAGGAAGGAGGCACAAATCCTAATTTTTGAGAGAAAGAAAAGTTGTTATTGATTTTTTCATCATGTTTGCCTTTATAGGCTACACAATTTACATATAGCCCATTGGGCTTTGCCAAATGGCACTTGTGCCACCCCATACCTTATGTGCTTATTTCTTTTTGCACATAAGACACGGGGGTTACAAAATTTTGGTTTTCTGCCCATTTTTCATATATTTATTTAAAAATTACATCAAAATTATTTATTGCATAATTTTCATTTTGGCATGGGCGGGCCGCTGTTAGGATATGTATACCTTAGAGGCCGTTATTGTATATTGATGTATATTATAGTGGATGCTTGGACATATATACAGAGGACTTTCTTGCTTGACATAATAGTATGCTCTCTGGTTGCTCTTTATCTTAACATGTACAATTGTATTATTATACTGTCTCTCTGATACATGTTGATAAAGCCCTTAGGATGTTTGCTTGACTATCACGACAATGATGCAGATCATACTACTGGGACTTGTGTAGTCTACATGCACATCCTTTAACAGTTCCTAATCGAGAGAGTATCGAGATAGGGCATCGATATTCCAGAGTAGACTAGTGTGTACGTTTTTTGACCTTGTAGGGGGCAATGGTTGATCCCATATTCATCGGTGTTTGACATCAAAGATTGTACACATGTGCTCATTAGAGAATGGGTACACCGAACAGAATTCGCCGAGAACTCCTAGATGGCACTATACCTATTGTTAGATAGCAGTTCTCTGGTGACACTGGTACATGTTAGTCTGTAGACCCGAGATTGTCATAGAGCCTTGTGTGGTTCCCACCGTACTTTGATTTCCTCCCTACTACGGCTCAAAGGAGTCGTGCAAACAGGTGGATTTTGGGTACAGTCCCGAGTCACATAGAGGCAATGAGCGATATGAGGGGTTTCGTCTCTCCCGGTATAGGGAGTTGATGTTGCGCTATGCTCGATTGGCTATAACAGGAAGTCCCTGGCCAGGGTTGTTGATGAGATTTACTGGTAAGAGTTATCAGTAGTTTCTCATACTGTTATAGGCCACACATCGGCATGACCTATCAAGTTATTGGGGTCTGACGATTCCACCCCCAGACTCGATATGCAACATATCAGACGAAGAGACCGTACTGTACGGTAAGTGTTACCTATATGCTTCATGAGAGTTTGGACAAGCTTGCTTGTTGATTTTCTAATCGCTCAATACCTGGGTAGCCGTTACGTCTAGCTAGTACCGTTGACGGCTTGTGGGTAATTGATGTGATCATTATCTACTGTTGGCGTATTGACGAGTCTTTAGAGTCCCACACAGAAGTTTCCTAGTTCAAGCGAAACGAAGTAGGGCACATATGCTGATATGTCGGGGGGCCTGATTAAATACGAGTATGTGATACCGTATTCTAATCTGGCGGTTATTTGTTATCAGTCAGGTTATATGTAATATAACCGGATTATCGAATCAAGTGTTGATTTGATAATGCGATATACAGATAAATGATATTAGTCGGTTATATGTGATATAACAGGATTATTGAATCAAGTGTTGATTTAATAATATGATATATATTTATATTTGATATAATTATATATTAACTAATTTCATTGCTCACTAATTATCTACTTAATATATATTAATATATATATTTGATATGTGTGTGTGTGTGTATTAAATGTAGTATGGCTGCAGTTTCTTTTTTTGGAAAATAGAAAATGAGGTGGAAAACGAGGAGCATGGGTGAAGCATGGCTTTGCTTATTTTTATATTGGTCTTGACTTACTATTGAAATATGGTTCTATTTTTATTTGATAATTTATTGGCTGGTTTAATAAGTGAGTGAGACTAAGCCATTCTTCACTTGATTTATTTTCTCTTGAGCTCATCTCCTTCAAGCTCTCTAGATTTTTCCTTCTTCTTCAATCTCCACCTCCAAGCCCTAACACTCACATGAGTTGTGAATCCCAGGGCTTGTGAGAATCTTAGTGAGCTTTGAACCCCTACTTCATCATCCTATACTAGATTATCACTTTGGTGTAGTGTGTTTCCTTCACTAAAGAGTTTAGTGAAGAGGTAGCTTGGATTAGCGAAGCTTCGGGTGGATCATCTTTGGCACGAAGATCACAAAGGAAGCTTGATCCAACCTCATGTGGAGCCTAGTGGAGTCGTAGGGACTACTACACGGAGCTTGTGAAGAGAAGGACACAGTCTACAAAGGTTGTAGCATCCTTCACTTAGTTAAAGTTTTTATTATATCACAGTTAAACCCTAATCATCTAGTTTCGATTCTTATTTAGTGTTAATTAGCACCCGAACAATTTTTAGATTGGCATGCTTGTTGCTAGTAAAACCCAGTGGTGGTGCTAACAAACACTTTCAGGCCGGTCGCGGGGCTCGACTTGGGCATGGGCCTACTTGACCTGGGCTTGGTCCCGCTTATTTGGGATTGACTTTGAATTTGATTTGGTCAACCGGAGTGTAATTTTTTACCTCAACAAATTGCCCCCATCAATGAATACACACTATATATATGGGTCATGTGCATGAAATTGATGGAAATTCTTCCGCGTGGAGGTTGACTTGATTTGGTTTCCGTTTTTAGGAGGCTGGCACTGCCTTTTTTACGATAAGGACGGTCGGTGGGTGACGTATCTCCAAGACGGAGTGTCTGTTTGACGTATCCCCTAGCCGGAGTGTCGCTGGTTGATGTGTCCCCGGCATGGAGTGTCACTTTGACGTTTTCCCGGCACGTTGTGTCTCTTTGACATGTCCCCGAGACGGAGTGGCTATTTGACAATTCCCCGGCACGGAATGTCGCTGGTTGATGTGTCCCCGGCACGGAGTGTCATTTTGACGTTTCCCTAGCATGGAGTGTCGCTTTGACGTGTCCCCGACATGGAGTGTCTGTTTGGTCGATGTGTCCACGGCATGGAGTGTCGCTGGTCGACGTATCCCCGGCACGGAGTGTCACTGGTTGACGTGTCCCTGGCATGGAGTGTCACTTTGACGTTTCCCCGGCATAGAGTGTCGCTTTGACGTGCCCCCAAGATGGAGTGTCTGTTTGGTCGACGTGTCCCCGGCACGGAGTGTCGCTGGTCGACGTATCCCCGGCACGGAGTGTCACTTTGACGTTTCCCCGGCACGGAGTGTCGCTTTGACGTGTCCCTGAGACAGAGTGTCTGTTTGGTCGACGTGTCCCCGGCATGGAGTGTCGCTGGTCGACGTATCCCCGGCATGGAGTGTCGCTGGTTGACGTTTCCCCGGCACGGAGTGTCGCTTTGACGTGTCCCCGAGACGGAGTGTCTGTTTGGTCGACGTGTCCCCGACACGGAGTGTCACTGGTCGACATATCACCGAAACGGAGTGTCACTGTTTTTGACGTAGAGGTCATTGTTGGAATTGGTTGGTTTGATTTGTTTTTGGGAGGTTCCAATCTGTTCGGCGGTAATTTTGATCTTGGAAGCGCTTCCGAATGAGATTTTAGTTTGATTTGTCCGATTCCTGCCTTGTTTGGCGGGACCCTTGAATTTGAGGCATTGCAGCGTGGGATTTGGAATTTGGAATTTGGTTTGGCATCAGCATTGCTACACTGGAATATGGTATCAGGAGCGAATCATCATTTACCGTGAGTGGATTTTGGGATTTTGGTTTTGGTTTGGCATCAGCATCGCTACACCGGAATGTGGTACCAGGAGCGAATCATCATTTGCCGTTACTCGTTGGGGAGCGATGGCTTAGGAAACAGGTTTAGGTCTCTATCACCTAAGGCTTTTCAATTTTATGAGCCGTAAGGGTCCCGTAAAAGCATTTTCTCTCTACGGGTCGAAAGGATCTCGTAGGTATATTTTCTCATTAGGAGTCATGGGGACCCCCAAGCGTGTTTTTTCTTTGTGAGTCTTAAGGATCCCATGGATGTGTTTTCTTACAAGTCGAGAGGATCTCGTAAGTTTTGTTCTCCTCATGTATCGTGAGGACACATGAGTGGGTCTTTCTAAACAGAGTATAATTCCGATAGCGGAGACCAGCCGCGTGACTGGTGATTGCGGTGGGGCATGGGTGTGATGAGAGTTATTTGAGCCCGTGGATTGTATATGGTGGTCAATTTAAGGACCAACCGTAGGGCTGAGAGAATTTAGGGGATTTGGATTTTGGTTGGCGTCTGCATCGCTGCACTGGAATATGGTACCAGGAGCGACTCATCATTTGTTGTTTAGGAATTTGGGGATTTGGATTTTGGGTCGGCATCAGCACCGCTAACACTGAAGCGTAGTGCTAGGAGCGACTCATCATTTGTCATTGCCCGTCGGGGATCGATGGCTTAGGAGACAGCTTTAGATCTCTATCACCTAAGGATTTCCAATTTTATGAGCTGTAAGTCTCATAAAAACATTCTCCCTACGGGTCGGAAGGATCTTGTAGGTATATTTTCTTCTTGGGAGTCGTGAGGATTCCTAAGTGTGTTTCTTCTTTGTGAGTCGTAAGGATCTCACGCGGGAATATTTTCCTCATAAGGCTGAGAGGACTTTGCGGGTGTATTTTCATCTCTTTTTCACGAGTTTGCGCCCTTTCGGGTTTTCACAAACTCGCCGGCAGTCCTGCTGTTTTAACTCACGGAGCCCTTTCGGGTTTTCATCCGTACCCGTTTTGCTTGTGGACATACCATTTTTTGTTGTTTTTATTTACATTGTTTTTCTTTTATTTTCCAATTTAACGACTTAGAGGTCATAACTATGCACTTATTCAAAAATCCTTGGACTTTGATCTCACGGCACTTCAATGCTCTCTTGTCTTTTTGGAGAGACGTTCATGTGTGCCCCGTAGAAACTGTAGGATTGCTTGGCACGACAACAAGATTTCGGGAGGCAACGTCCATGCCATTTTACAAATTTGCCATACAAAACAATCCTAACCCTAGAATCTTAACTAAAGATTTAGACAATACAATGTGTAAACTATTTTACAACTAAGTGAACTAGGAATACAACTTTTGTAGACCGGTCCTTCACTTTAATATCTCCGTGTAGCAGTCCCTTCGCTCCAAGTAGTGATCTTGCGGACTCTAGAGTGGCTCCACAAGAAGAAAGCAATGAGCTTGCACGAAGTCTTCGAGGCCGAAGATGATCTACGTCGAGGAGACACTAACCCAAGCTACCTCTTCACTAATGTGGGATTAGTGAAGCTAACACCCTAAACTAAATTGTTAATCTAGTAGAGGATGATGGAGTAGGATTTTTGCTCACTTTAGAATTACTTTTCTCACTAATTTTCCTCACCTCTCATAAACCTAGAGAGCTTTCTCAAGTGAAGAGGAAGAAGAAGCAAATAATGGA
The DNA here is from genome assembly GCA_030015575.1 of Agapanthus africanus. Classification (NCBI taxonomy): domain Eukaryota; kingdom Viridiplantae; phylum Streptophyta; class Magnoliopsida; order Asparagales; family Amaryllidaceae; genus Agapanthus; species Agapanthus africanus. The sequence goes on from CM057341.1 coordinate 768,739,475, forward strand.
TGAGAGAGTGAATGGAAACCATGGGTGAGAAAATATCTAATATCACTCATGTAGAGACTTAACCATGAGTGTAGATAATGGTTGGGTTAACAAATATCTAGTGTAAGACAAAACTAGTGGACTAAATCAATGGATCTATAAGTTTCTACAAGTTTCATGTCATGTGACCAGTTTCCAACAAATAATTGATTTACTCTAAATAATTAAACCCTTCATTATCATTAGTATGGTGTAAGTCTCATACACCCATGTTGCATGTGGCATCAAGCATGACACAAAAAGAAAACACAATTAACATATATCACATATATATTAAGTGTGCACATGTGAGAAAAAGAAATGCTTAAGTGAGCTAATATTAGTTAATATAAATTAATATATCAAATATATATATTTATACATTAAATCATTAAATCAACACTTGATTTAATAATCTGTCTATATCTCATATGACCGACTAATATTATTTGTATCAACTTATTGAATCAACACTGTTCCACTCCAAATGACGGCGCGACGAGAGACGTCTTGCCTGAGATTCGGGGCAGATGCTATTTTGGTTTTATCCATCCACCTCTCCGAAGATGCCAAGTTGATTTATGGCACCGTGTATCGGAGGTTTAGACGGATGCGGCCGATGTAGCAGACTTCGTCAGATTCCCCCTCTCTTGAAGGATTTTTTGATTGTGGGGACGCTCTTCCCTGCAGGCGCAAGCCTCTGCAGTTAATTACGCCACCGCGTCACGGTATCAACTTTCTCCTTCTCCATATGGTCACTTCGTGTCGCGGGTGTTTGTTTTGTTTGTGGTTGTCCGTGGATTGTATACGGAGACTAATTTATGTCGTCGCCCGTAGGACGTGGATTAGTCCAAATCCGTATTTTCTTAGATTTGGGTTTGGGGTTTTGGTTTAAGGATACGTTAGCCATATTTGAGGCTAAGATCAACTTAAACGTTTGTTAAGGATACGTTAGTCTAATTTCCAGACTAAGATCAACTTAACAGGATCATTTAGATCCAACAAAAGAGCATTTGGACTCTATTGTTCTAGTTTAGGGACATAGTGGTCCATTTCCAGTTTAGGGACATGGTGGTCCATTGCCAGTTTAGGGACATGGGGGTCCATTGCCAGTTCAGGGACATGGTGGTCCATCATTCCCATTTTGGAAACGGATATTGGTTTAAGGACGCATTAGTCCATGAGTTTAAGGACCCCACAGTCCACATTCCCATTTTGGGGACGAATATTGGTTTAAGGACGCATTAGTCCATGAGTTTAAGGACCCCACAGTCCGCATTCCATTTTGGGGACGAATATTGGTTTAAGGACGCATTAGTCCATGAGTTTAAGGACCCTACAGTCCGCATTCCCATTTTGGGGACGGATATTGGTTTAAGGACGCATTAGTCCATGAGTTTAAAGACCCCACAGTCCGCATTCCCATTTTGGGGACGGATATTGGTTTGAGGACGCATTAGTCCATGAGTTTAAGGACCCCACAGTCCGTAGTAATGTGTGGTTGCCGGGACCCGTTACCTCTCCGACGACGTTGAAGGATTACAACGACAAATATCAGAGGAGTTCGGAGATGTACCCTTGAACCGGATGTAAATTGATTTGAGAGAGCAGTTGTGCTCAGTTCAATTTAATTTGAGGACTTATGGCCAGAATTGGGTTAAGTCCAGTTCAAAATGTATAACATTTCATTTATCTTTGGCCTGTTAGGCCTCTGCTTGGGCTCTGCCCTTTAATAATGCATGGCATTCAGTTTGGTCTATTAGACCTTTATTTGGGCTCTACTCCCTTTTTAAATGATGCACAACATCTAAATTGGTCTGTTAGACCTTTATTTGGGCTCTGCCCCTTTGTAATAATGCATCGCATTTTTATTAGGCCTGTTAGGCCTTTTAATTGGGCTCTGTCCTTTCTTTAATAATGCGGAGTATTTATTGTTCTGACATGTTAGTGTATATGCCCTAGAGGCCATTACTGTATCATACTAGTATGTATATTACTTGATGGAAGCTTAGGATATTCGCAGTTATATATACAATCTTGCTCGAAATGGTAGTATGCTACTTGGTTTGTCTCTACTTCAATATGTGCATGTGTTTCTTTTAGCATATCGCTTATATAACATATTAGTAGAGCCCTTAGGATCTTTGCTTGATTACCAGCGTTGTGATGGCGCTCACACTCTTGGGGGCCGGGTAATCCATAAGCACATCCTTATACAGGTCCCTAGTCGTTGGACTATCGAGACAGGGCATCGATACTCCGGAGTAGACTAGCGTATGCGCTTCTCATCCCAGCGTGGGAGACGGTCTGTCCTACAGCCGTCAGTACGTCGTACTTGAGATAGTATGCGGGTGCTCGTTAGGTTACGAGTACACTGGACAGGACTCGTCGGGAACCGTTGGTTGGTATTATACCTATCGTCAGTTATCAGTTCCCAGGTGACATGAGTACAGCTTAGTCCGCTGACTTGACACTGTCACTTCGCCTCGAGTGTGTTCCCACTGTACTTTGATTACTACCCTACCACGGCTCAAAGGAGTCGTGCAAACAGGTAGTAGTTGGGTGCAGTCCCGAAGCACTTGGAGGCAGTGACGGTTAGACAGGATTCGTCTCTCCCGGTATTGGGGGTTGACATCGCGCTGTGTCCAGGAGAGCCATTACACAAGTAGTCCCTGGCCAGGGCAAGCGAGATATACTGGTAGGTTTCCAGTGTTATCTCAGGGTGTTCTGGGCTACACTCTGACACGACTTGTACCGCTATTAGGGGACCGACGTTTACCGCCCCCTAGGCCCGCCATGCGATGTATCAGACGAACAGACCGGACTGTACGGAGACTGTCACATACAGGCTCAGTAGGAGTTCAGATGGGGTCACCTCGTCAGTCTTCTTATCGGCATCTACCTGGGGACCGTTACGTACAGCTAGTGCCGCTTGCGGTCTGTGGTTAAACCCACTGCCAGCGTAGTGTCGAGTCTTTAGAGTCCCACACAGAGAGCTATTCGCCTTTAGGCAAAATGAGTAGAGGTCGGATGGTTTTGCGACAGGGTTCGTTCACATCCGCGCACTTGTGCACGTTTGCTGTCCGGACAGCTTATACTAGCGGGCTTTGGTTTAAGCCAGATCCTAGTATATGATTTCGGATTGGTTTTATCTCTTTGTATTCGTGTTCCTCGGATCACGAATACGGGTGCGTATGCACAGTTGATTGAGACAGAGGGAGAGGACTTTGATTAGGGTTAATGACCATCGTCATTTTATTAACCCTAATACTTATGTGTGTATTATGATTAATTGATATTATTTAAATATAATTGTGCATGGTTAGGGTTGTTGACCATTTGACTATCTTGACTTGTTGACCTAGGTTGACACTTTGACCATCATCATTCCATATAAAAGATGCTTTTTGATCCTTGCAATTTGCATTTAATATGAAATGATAATGGTCAAGTCTTGATTAAACCATGACAATTATCTTGCTAATTATCTTTTTACAATAATTCACACATATATGTGAGAATGGCTCTTTATTCTCTCATTCTATCATATTGATTCTCTCTCCTCCTCTTCCCCTCTCTCAAGCTCTCCCCTCTCATGTGTTGAGAAACACTTGAGCTTGAGTTAAACCTCTCCAAAGTAATCTCTACTCTCATCTAAGGTTCTAGGATTAGCACTTCTAGCACCTTAGTTACTTCTAGCTTGAAGTTGAAGCCAAAGGTTGAGGCTCTCGGGTGGATCCTTCTTCGACTAGAGAAGGCGACAAGGTGATCTCTTTCTTCCACTCCAAGGAGCAAGGAGAGAAGGACATAAAGCCCAAGGTATAACCTTTCTTCCATATAGCTAAATCTAGTTAGCTTTTAGTTAGTTTTTGTTTAGCAAAGATCCTCCTTAAGCTAGTCCATGTTGCCTAGTTCGATAAAAATCCGATTTTTATTCCGTTTTCCGCCTCCCCGCAAGCACCGGGGTGGGAAACGTGGACTTACAGTGGTATCAGAGCCTAACTAAACATAAACTAGCTAGTTAGTAAAGTGTATGGAAGTTCGATCGGAAAAATCGCAAAACTAAAACATCAAAACCCTAAGTTTCTGTTGTTTTTTTTTCTGCTCAAAAAATAAAAAAATCATACTTCAAAAATCGGCTCAGGGTTTTTTCAAGAAGCACACCAAAAACGGTCCAGTGAACAGTTCAAAGCGCGGCGGTTCCACGGCAAAAGCATGCCTATTGCCGCGGAACCGCGGCCGTTTTGACTCCGTTCTGAACCGAGTTTGGTGCAGTATTCCTCTGTTAAGGTTTTGGGATTTTTAAGATGGTTTATTTCTGTCCAGATTTTCCAGAAAAGAAATTTGTATTTGGGGTGCCTATAAATCCGTATTTTTGATCGAACTTCACTACACTTTGACTAACGGGTTATATCTGTGATGTTTATATGTATTGAACGTCTGCTAATCGCTATACGTCGATTAGTGGGGGTTATACATATCTGTAATCTGTGTTTGTTGATGGTATGTGTATATGAATACGTTGGATTGTCGCGGGTGAATAGCCGGGGTTTTTTGTGTGACGAGAGTTTTCTTTTCTTTCATTCATGTAACATGTAAATTGATGTAATATTATTTGTATGGCCGCACAACCGGGTCGAGATTGTAGCCGTCATTGTATAATTTTTTTACTGTTTTTGCTCCTAGGATAGACCCATGGAGGGGGTGCACAAACTACCGGGTATCTCGAAGTGCCGAGTGACCTACTCACGGAGTTGCGGGAGATTGCTTCGCTTTGGGTACTTGGCGGGTAGTTTGCCGCACCCGTAGGGGTCTTGGGTGGGGTATTGGCTATTCACCGCGACCGTGTAATCCGTTTTTCGTTGCAGGCTCGAACGGATTGCGGATTCCTAGTATATCCAATGTATTCATCTGTGATCTGTAATGGCTATCATTGCTATATATTTATATATGATAACTATTTAGGTGTTGCTTATGTTTTGCATCCGCGCTAGTCCAGCCCCCGCTCTGTCGTTAGTTAAGTAACCTAACGGGTGATGACGGGGCCCCGTGGCGAATGCGGATGGCATAAGCGTACACCATATTTTGGTTGTTTTCTGCAATGGTAGGATTAAATGATGGGACGCATTAAAAGAACTAATGCAAAAAAATAAACCAAGTAAAAGTCGATTGGAACACTTTGAAAACCACTCGGTTCTTTTCAAAACTAAACTTTTAAACGCGGAGCTTGAACCACTCCTTTTAAAAGCTATCTCGTTCCATCGATTATATCAAGTTCACTACGTTCACGGTTTCGCCAAAACCATTCGTAGCCCTCCATCATTTCAGTTAAATATTCGGTAGTATTCAAGCTGTGTATTTTGACCTCACGCTACGGCATAGTGATTGGTAGCTGCCGGATATTTATCTGTTGCATAGATAGAATGCGTTGGTTTGAGACAGTCGTACTGCCATTTTGGCCTACGTCAAGGGTAGGTACGGGTGGGTTCAAATTAACCGGGATAATGATGGGAAGAGCTTGACATGTGACTTATGACATTTTGACCGCATGCCAAGGTCATAAGAGCATGGGGCAAAAATCCACATCGGGAGTTTCATAAGTACTGAAACTTGCTAGCGCTGCATACCATTTGGAGTGTGATGATTCTGGTAGGATTCCTTCGGTTTTATCACGCGATGATATTTGGATCCCGATCCTACTGTGGGTATATGCTACTCCTCGGGAAAACTCTCACTTAACGATCAATGCTATAAACCTAGTAGGTGTCTAGAAAGGTGTTGGCGGGGCTACGCCCATAGGGAAAAGAGGTTACTTAATTAAGGAACTTCGCGAAAGCATTGGAAAACCTCCTTCGAAGTACCGACACTGGCCTGGCTGAACGGTTAAGCAAGTATTGTTCGGTGAGATTGATCCCGACTAATTCTTCCTTTATGGTTTGAGGAGGGATTCGAGAGACAGTGGGAGCCATCCTGTTTAGACAAACTAAAAACCACTCTAAACTTGCAAGAGCATCATGCTAAAGTGTTTCTTTTCTCTCTCCTAATTGCAGCGACCATTCAACATGACCGGACTTAAGTTATTACTAGATAAAAACATACTGACAGGGCCAAACTACAAAGATTGGCTCAGGAATGTCAAGATGGCAATCACTTACGACAAGTTGGGGTATGTCCTTACCACCAAAGCTCCCCCTGTCCCAGGTCCCACCTCCAGCGTCGCGGATAAAGAAATCCGTAAGACATGGGAGATCGATTGCGCGAAGGCCAAATGCCTCGTGCTTGCCTCGATGGACAACGAACATCAGAGGAGGCACGAGAATATGGACCTGGAGTCCATATTTCTCCATACAAAAGAACTGTATGGAGAGCAGTCTCGTATCGCAAGATACGAAGTGTCGAAGAAGCTATTTTCGGCAAGATTGGCCGTCGGATCATCGGTAGCGGAACACGTGCTTAAGATGATTGGCTATATAGAGGAGCTCGCAGACCTTGGGACCACGTTGGAGAATGAACTCTACACTGATTTGATTCTCCAGTCCCTTCCTTCCTCTTACGCCCAGTTTATCCTAAACTTCAACATGCAAGGAAAGAAGGTTGAACTTTCCGAACTTCTGAACATGTTGAGGAATGCTGAGGGCACCCTACAGAAAGGTAGGGATACATTCACTTTGTTTGTAGGAGGATCTTCCTCTTCTAGGTCCAGGGCGAAAGCCAAGGGAAAGAAGAAGAAAACCCCCGCCAAACCAAAGGGCGGTGTCAGTAAAGTGGATACGAAGGGAAAGGGAAAGGCAACAAAGGTAGCGGGAAAGCTGGTGGGGAAGGAAGAATGCTTCTACTGTCATAAAAGTGGACACTGGAAACAGGATTGCAAGGCTTGGAAGGCCAGAACCCAGGATCTGAAGCGAGTTGCGGGTTCAGCTTCAGGTGTGTATGTTATTGAAAACCGTCTATCAATAAACTCTACATCCTGGGTATTGGATACCGGATCAGGATCTCATATCTGTAATTCTTTGCAGGCGTTGAGAAAGCATAGAGTTTTGAAGGCAGGTGATATGACCCTCAGAGTTGCAAACGGAGCTAGCATGGATGCTGAGGCCATGGGGGACTATCACCTGGGATTGTCAGATGGACACTTTTTGGTTTTGCGTAGTTGTTATTTTGTACCAAATGCAACCTGTAATATCATTTCTGTATCTTTATTGTCTAAAGAAGGTTATGAATTTGCATTTGTAAGTAATGTAGTGAACATTCAGCTTAATCAAGTTTTGATTGGGTCAGGTACATTGAACAACGGTATATACGTATTAAACCAACCACAGATTTTCAATGTCCAGAATACACAAAAAAGAAAGTCTCCTGAAATCAATCAGGCTTTCTTATGGCATTGTAGACTCGGTCACATTAATGAGAGAAGGTTGACGAAGTTACACACAGAAGGATATTTGGATCCGTTCGAATATCAATCGTATGCAACTTGTCAATCCTGTCTCAAAGGAAAGATGATAAAGACTCCGTTCACTGGACACGGAGTAAGAGCGAGCGAGCTCTTGGGACTCGTACATAGCGACGTGTGCGGTCCAATGTCTACACATGCACGAAGCGGTTATTCTTACTTCATTACTTTTACGGATGATTTTTCAAGATTCAGACATGTCTTCTTAATGAAGCATAAATCTGAAGCTTTTGAAAAATTCCAGGAATACAAGAATGAAGTAGAAAAACAAACAGGCAAAAGTATCAAGACACTAAGATCTGATCGAGGTGGTGAATACTTGAGTGCCGAGTTCCTGGGTTACTTAAAAGAGAATGGAATTCTCTCTCAGCTTACTCCTCCATACACTCCGCAACATAACGGTGTATCGGAGAGACGGAACCGAACCCTATTGGATATGGTACGGTCCATGATGAGTAACGCTGAGTTACCGCGATCGTTCTGGGGATATGCGCTAGAATCGGCTGCATACCTTTTGAACCGAGTTCCCACTAAGACTGTGCCCACCACACCATATGAGTTATGGAGTGGGAAGAAACCCTATCTTCAATACCTGAAGATTTGGGGATGTCCAGCTTATGTCAAAAAGCAGCATGCGGACAAACTAGAGGCACGCTCAGTACTGTGCAAGTTTGTGGGATACCCAAAGAACTCCAGGAGGTATCTTTTCTATTACGCAGATGAACAAAAAGTCCTTGTTTCTCGTAATGCCCATTTTCTGGAACATCAGTTCTTAGAAAAGGAAATAAGTAGGAGCGCTATAGAACTGGAAGAAATTCCAGAACCACAAGCTATTACTGAAAGCTTAGTAGAACTAGAGGGTTCGAAAGATCAGGACATTCCCACGCCACTCCGCAGGAGTAGTAGGCAGTCTCATCCGCCCGAGAGATACTACGGTTTTCTCATTGACGGGGATAGAGAGGATTGCATCATAGATTGTGATGAGCCTACAAGCTTCCAGCAAGCCATACAGAGCGTTGACTAGGTAAAATGGCTGGATGCAATGCGGACCGAAATGGAGTCCATGTGCACCAACAAAGTATGGACGTTGGACATTGCTCCAGATGGGGTAAAACCCGTAGGATGCAAGTGGATCTTCAAAAGGAAGATTGGTGTAGATGGACAGGTTGAGACCTATAAAGCTAGACTGGTTGCAAAGGGTTTTCGTCAGCGACCTGGTTTGGACTATGACGAAACCTTTTCTCCAGCAGCTATGCTGAAATCCATTCGGATGCTTCTTGCCATTGCTGCCTTCCACGATTATGAGATTTGGCAAATGGACGTAAAGACCGCTTTTCTAAATGGACATTTAGAGGAGTGTGTCTATATGGACCAGCCAGAGGGTTTCATTCAGAGTGGGAGCAGCGGAAAGGTGTGCAAGTTGCTTAAGTCCATTTATGGACTAAAGCAGGCATCGCGGAGTTGGAACATCTGTTTTGATGAGACGGTCAAGGAATTTGGCTTTATCAAAAATCCAGATGAACCATGCATCTATTGTAGATTTGTAGCGAGAACTGTAGTATTCCTCGTTTTATACGTGGATGGCATTCTCTTAATAGGAAATGACATTCCTATGCTACAATCTGTCAAGGGGTTCTTGTCACACAGGTTCTCCATGAAAGACCTGGGTGATGCCTCATACATTCTGGGGATCCGGATCTACCGTGACAGATCCAAGAGGATTTTAGGACTCTCACAGTCCAGGTACATCGACACCATACTGAAAAGATTCAGTATGGAAGATTCCAAGCGCGGTAATCTACCGGCTTGTCACGGGATCACCCTCTCCAAAGAGATGTCTCCCAAGACTGATTTGGAGAGGGATCGCATGTCTATTATACCCTACGCTTCTGCGGTAGGCTCTATAATGTATGCGATGTTGTGTACCAGACCAGATGTGGCTTATGCACTGAGTGTGGTAAGCAGGTATCAGTCAAACCCTGGGGAGAAATATTGGATAGCGGTAAAGAACATTCTCAAGTACCTGAGAAGGACTAAGGAGATGCTCTTGGTGTATGGCGGAAAAGACCTCCAGATTGAGGCCTTTGCTGACTCCAGCTTCCAGAGTGACAAGGATGATTCCAAGTCCATGTCGGGTTTTGTCTTTACCCTCAATGGAGGGGCGGTGTGTTGGAAGAGCTCCAAACAGGAAACCGTTGCTGACTCGACCATGGAAGCGGAATAATACATCGCTGCATCTGATGCCGCAAAAGAAGCTGTCTGGATGAGGAAGTTCTTGAAAGAACTTCAGGTGGTTCCGTCCATTGTTAATCCAATACCTCTGTATTGCGACAACAACGGGGTTATAGCTTTAGCGAAGGAACCCAGGTCCCATCAGAAATCCAGACACATCTTGAGGCGATATCACCTGATCAGGGAGATCGTGGATCGCCAGGAGATCGAGGTTCGGAGGGTTGCTTCAGAAGATAACACTGCAGATCCATTCACAAAGGCCTTACCCCAGACTCAGTTCGAGCGGCTGATCGAGATGATAGGTCTTCGATACGCCAGTACATGGCCTTAGTGCAAGTGGGAGATTGTTAGTGTATATGCCCTAGAGGCCATTACTGTATCATACTAGTATGTATATTACTTGATGGAAGCTTGGGATATTCACAGTTGTATATACAATCTTGCTCGAAATGGTAGTATGCTACTTGGTTTGTCTCTACTTCAATATGTGCATGTGTTTCTTTTAGCATATCGCTTATATAACATATTAGTAGAGCCCTTAGGATCTTTGCTTGATTAACAGCGTTGTGATGGCGCTCACACTCGTGGGGGCTGGGTAATCCATAAGCACATCCTTATACAGGTCCCTAGTCGTTGGACTATCGAGACAGGGCATCGATACTCCGGAGTAGAATAGCGTATGCGCTTCTCATCCCAGCGTGGGAGACGGTCTGTCCCACAGCCGCCAGTACGTCGTACTTGAGATAGTATGCGGGTGCTCGTTAGGTTACGAGTACACTGGACATGACTCGTCGGGATCTGTTGGTTGGTATTATACCTATAGTCAGTTATCAGTTCCCAGATGACATGAGTACAGCTTAGTCCGCTGACTTGACACTGTCACTTCGCCTCGAGTGTGTTCCCACTGTACTTTGATTACTACCCTACCACGGCTCAAAGGAGTCGTGCAAACAGGTAGTAGTTGGGTGCAGTCCCGAAGCACTTGGAGGCAGTGACGGTTAGACAGGATTCATCTCTCCCGGTATTAGGGGTTGACATCGCGCTGTGTCCAGGAGAGCCATTACACAAGTAGTCCCTGGCCAAAGCAAGCGAGATATACTGGTAGGTTTCCAGTGTTATCTCAGGGTGTTCTGGGCTACACTCTGACACGACTTGTACCGCTATTAGGGGACTGATGTTTACCGCCCCCTAGGCCCGCCATGCGATATATCAGACGAACAGACCGGACTGTACGGAGACTGTCACATACAGGCTCAGTAGGAGTTTAGATGGGGTCACCTCGTCAGTCTTCTTATCGGCATCTACCTGGGGACCGTTATGTACAGCTAGTACCGCTTGCGGTCTGTGGTTAAACCCACTGCCAGCGTAGTGTCGAGTCTTTAGAGTCCCACGCAGAGAGCTATTCGCCTTTAGGCAAAATGAGTAGAGGTCGCATGGTTTTGCGACAGGGTTCGTTCACATCCGCGCACTTGTGCACGCTTGCTGTCCGGACAGCTTATACTAGCGGGCTTTGGTTTAAGCTAGATCCTAGTATATGATTTGGGATTGGTTTTATCTCTTTGTATTCGTGTTCCTCGGATCACGAATACGGGTGCGTATGCACAGTTGATTGAGACAGAGGGAGAGGACTTTGATTAGGGTTAATGACCATCGTCATTTTATTAACCCTAATGCTTATGTGTGTATTATGATTAATTGATATTAGTTAAATATAATTGTGCATGGTTAGGGTTGTTGACCATTTGACTATCTTGACTTGTTGACCTAGGTTGACACTTTGACCATCATCATTCCATATAAAAGATGCTCTTTGATCCTTGCAATTTGCATTTAATATGAAATGATAATGGTCAAGTCTTGATTAAACCATGACAATTATCTTGCTAATTATCTTTTTACAATAATTCACACATATATGTGAGAATGGCTCTTTATTCTCTCATTCTATCATATTGATTCTCTCTCCTCCTCTTCCTCTCTCTCAAGCTCTCCCCTCTCATGTGTTGAGAAACACTTGAGCTTGAGTTAAACCTCTCCAAAGTAATCTCTACTCTCATCTAAGGTTCTAGGATTAGCACTTCTAGCACCTTAGTTACTTCTAGCTTGAAGTTGAAGCCAAAGGTTGAGGCTCTCGGGTGGATCCTTCTTCGACTAGAGAAGGAGACAAGGTGATCTCTTTCTTCCACTCCAAGGAGCAAGGAGAGAAGGACATAAAGCCCAAGGTATAACCTTTCTTCCATATAGCTAAATCTAGTTAGCTTTTAGTTAGTTTTTGTTTAGCAAAGATCCTCCTTAAGCTAGTCCATGTTGCCTAGTTCGATAAAAATCCGATTTTTATTCCGTTTTCCGCCTCCCCGCAAGCACCGGGGTGGGCAACGTGGACTTACATGACAGTGCGCCACGCGGCTTGTCAGGCACTTTGCGCCAATTAATGAGCGCAAGGCGCAAGTGCATGTGGAGGTGACACGTGTCACGCTCTGGTGAGCGCAAGTCTGAGTGCGCTGTGCTAATGCGCCGCTGACACGTGGCGCGCTCTGATGACTTGCTCCAATCCAAGAGCGCAATGCTCATTTTTTAAAGCGCAAGGTGCAGATTATTTTGGGGTTGACACGTAGCGTATTCTGGTGACTTGCGCCAACCCAAGAGCGCAGAGGCTCACTTCAGGAGTGCAGGGCACTGTTCCATAGCGCAGAGCGTATCTTGATCCAATTATGGATCAAAGAAAAGAATCTTTTAAGATTCCAGAACCAATGGTTCATCAAAAGGCAATGCCTTTATATAGATCAAAAGATCTAATAGAGAAGTAAATTACTTCTTTTTTATTATTATTATTTTTTTATTCAAGATCTTGATCTTGTTCTTAGATCATTGATCTTTTTAGAAGAAAATTCTTCTTTTTTCCAAAGGTTTACCTTTTTCTCTTCGAGTTCTTCTCAAAGCTTTTAAAGGAGTTCTCTGTATATTTCTCTGTGTATTTTAGACTTGGGGTCTAGGGGCCTTTATATAGGGCCAATTGATTTGTTAAGTTTGTTACAGAGATCTTTCTCTGATTGATCTGGGGATATTTCCCCACCGTCGGATCTTTGATCCAAGGGCTCTATTTTACAGAAGAGAATTTTCTTGTTTTTAACAAGATTGGAAAGATCTTTCTAGAATTTTATTATTTAAATGCTGGCAAAGTTGGCGCAAGCGCACCTGCGCTTGACACGTGTCGTGCAGCGCAGAGCGCAGCGCAACTGCGCTGACACGTGTCGCGCAGCGCAGAGCGCAAGTCCTGAAGCGTTGCTTCCTTTATTTTTATTTTAAAACAGAGCCTTGCTCTGATTGGGTGCGTTGTCTTGGGCGCAGTGCTGGCGTGTCTGCTTTTGACACGTGGCGCGTTGCGCGCAGCGCAAGGAATCTGAAGCGTTGCTTCAATTTTTGAATTTTTGAAATTCAAACAGAGTTTTGCTCTGATTGGAGGAAACAAATGCCCCCCACCGTTGAGCTCACGTAGCGAACACGTGAGTACAGCGGTGGCAAGATCCCAACCGTCAGATCAACTCAGGAGTTGAAGGGGTGCTTGAGATCCTATAAATAGGACCCTTGGTCCTCAACAGATGACTATCATCTTCAAGATTTTTATTTTCAGAACCTCAGAGCCTTGCTCTTGTTTTCAAGAACTCCAAGAGTTAAACTCTTAAAACTTTTTAGGTAAATTTTTTTAATTTAAATTAAATTAAATTAATTTTAACCAATAGAGCCTTGCTCTCATAGATCTTTGATCTAAAGAAAACCCCTTTGGGGTTTCACCAACAGAGCCTTGCTCTCAAGAATCCATAGATCTAAAGAGATCTTGTTTCAGGTTTTTTTTAACCCATGAACAGAGCTTTGCTCATGGACAAAATATAGATCTTTTTGATCTAAAAATGAAGAACTCTTAAGAGTTTTCATGGATCTTCAAGATCCCAGATTTAATTTTTAGGAATTAATTTTCCCTTGATGGATTTTTCCATCATTACAGAGCTAAGCTCTTTTAAGGAATTTTATTCCCTTGTGACCAGAGTTTGACAAGTGTCACTCTGTGACAGAGCTTTGCTCTGAAAAAGGGAGATTTTCTCCTTGTCTCAAGGGATTTCTCATTTAATGAGAATATTCTTTTGAGGATAATTGACAGTCCCATGCAATGATGGGGCCGTCTTATTAACTAATACATTGTCATCTGGATTTTGTGGGCCTCCTTTGGTCCCCTCTCCACTGCATTGCAGTGTGGTATAAATTTTAAAGTTCCATGTGTCAGAAATTAAAATTATAGTACTGACGGTTGACTTTTGTCCTCCTTCTTTTTGCAGGCAATATGTCTTTCGATTCTTCGTTCCCATTCGTTCGCTCGGAGGGAGGATTCTCTGAGGTGCCAGTGGACCGGGAAGTTCTCGCTCTGATTAAGGATCACGACCCGGACCATAAGAACCTTCATCTATGGGGTAGGTGGTATAGTGAAATCATTAAGGGTCGCCGAAGCTTCTCCTGTGCGACGCCGTCAGAGCCAATCTCGTCGATCCCATATGCGGATGCACCCCCGGTGAACTATGCCGTGGAGGTTGTAAATTGGAACTCGGAGGATCTCTTTCAGACTTCGATTGCTGCTATCCCCGTGCAGCCGCTGGCAGCCGTGGACATTCTGGGGCGGCGCATATGCCAGGGTGAGGCACGCCCTTGGGGACAACCTTATAATATTGGATTGACCCCGCGACAACCGGCCGGGTATTTGCAGTGGGCCAGGTACATACTATCAGCGAAGAGGACGCATTTGATAAAGATTGGTCTGTACTCCGCAGTCTACGTCTCATTGTTCGAGTACCCTGTTCCTCCGACGTGGTGGGTTAAGGCATTCATAGAACAATGGAACATCCCCACCCATACTTTTCTTCTGACGGACATGGAAGTCTTCATCCCCCTGGAAGAATTCGCTGAGATTTCCGGCCTGCCGGTGAGGGGAGAGCATTATGAAGAGTTACTTCCTCCTGACGAGTATGTCTTCGCCACCAAGCCATTGGTAATAGGCCTGACACCAGAGAATGCTATTCAGCACTAGTTTCCGGGCCTGGTGAAGGTGCTGAATATATATGAAAGTCTCTATTTGGAATCGGGAATCCGGGGAGTTAGTTTTGCAGATTTTATCGCCCGCTTTCTCCGACCAGAGATTCTATCGCAGCGGAGTGAAAAGTTCGCCAAGCTCGATGGCCCCTTCGGCTTTGGCTTAGATCGTCGACCAGTACTGGAAGACGGTCAAAAGGATTTCTATTTCCCCGATGCCGCCATCATGCCCTTATCAGAGATTGCCGCCCCGGGCATTGATGAGGAGACCTTCTTTCTAGGGTTTCTGGGATTATGGCTGTGCTGGTTCGCGCTCCCCATGCACCCGCGCTACATGAGACCGTCTGTCTTCTACCCAGCGCATCGGATGGTGGCTGGTATACAGTTGTCGATCGGAATCGCCGGGCTGGCTCACCTATATCACGGACTCAGCGTGGCGGCGGACGCAAATGAACCTGGGGTGCAACCTGCGAATTTCCCGATGCACTACTTCACTTCGTGGATGGAAATGCATGTGCTCGGGGTATTCGGCATTCATAAGAGCCCCGAGTTTTTTGAGAAGTGCAGACTCCCAAGAGTCATGCGGCTGGTTGGCGCCTCGATTGTGAATCCGTTTCTGCGGGAGGCTAGGGGGTTGCTCCTTCGTCCGCACCTGGTCGGAGTGAGGATTTCTTTCATGGACAAAGTCGTGACCATCGGCCCGGAGACCTCCATGGCGGTGTTGGCGCTGCGTGATGGTTTCAAGGACGGGGCCTCGGTATTGAAAGCCCGGGAGATTCTTCACTTGTACTCCATCCGGCCGGACTTCCTGGTGTTCAGGCAAAACGACATGGCGCTCTTCATGAGGTACAACTCCCATCGGTTCGCCCAACAATCAAGCTATAACCAGGGGGTCATACTGGAGGCATTTTTGGAAGAGCCCGCGGCCACCAGGGAGGGGATACGGAGCGCGCTGCACCATTTTATGCGGCTGAACACGGGCTCCCACTTCTTTATCAGCGAGCCGAGCTGCGTCCCTCGGGCCCTCCACGTGTACGTGGCTTGGTACGCGCACGCGATGGGTGCCATCATCCGAGAAGAGAAGCGGTTGTTGGTTGATTGCAAGGGTGCGCAACCTGGTAGCGACCATAAAGCTCCCCTGAGGCCAAGGATTCCTGTCGTCCCCCCGCTAAGAGATGCTAGAGCCGAGCCACCGCGTGTGTTGAGCCCTCCGCGCGGATTGCCGCCTCGTGATACCGTGGACGCCCCCAGCGCCTCGTGCTCCAGTGGAGACAGTGAATGTAGTTTCGCCCGAGTCTGGCGTGGGCTCGGACATCGGAACCCGCCGTCCTAAGGTGCCCGCGAAGCGTAAGATGATTTTGGCGGCGGCCGGGGTCCGCGCGCAGAAGAGGATGAAGAAGTCCGTTCTTTCTCTTGATGCCATCCTTGGTTTAGAGCCTCAGGCCCCTCTCACCGATGGCCTAAGCGAGTATGGAAGCAACGAGGGTTTCTTGGTAGAGCCAGAAGACACCGATCTGGCGGCCGCCATCACGGCTTCTGAGCGATCAGCAAGGCTCAAAGCGTGGTTGGCTAAACTTGCTCAATCAGGTAATCATTAGTTGCATTCTTCGTCATTTCATCGTACTTTTATCATTGTCTTTGACCAATGCTTTTCTTTTTTTTTTTAAACAGGTGTCTCTACCGAAGAAGCCATCGCTGCTTCCCTGAAAACCTTCCAGGAGGAAGAGATGAAACGCACTCTATCGGGGTGTTGGTATGTTTCGGCTCACTGAGTCTCTATTCTCCTTTTTTGTTTATGGCCAATCTAATCTTTTCTTTGTCTTTTTGTAGGGGCCACGGGATCTACTGCGCAAGCCAATGCGGGGACTCCCCCGGGGCCAGCTGCCGATGTTCCGGCCTCCTCGGGGCTGCCGTGAGAGACCCGACTCAAAAAGCCGATGAGGGATGCCTTGAAGGCTCTGGAGGCAACTCTGAACGAGGACGATGACGTCTTGATGAAGGAGGCTTCGAAGAGGTCCGTCGTGATGGCCCGGGAGGAGATGAAGCGCTTGAGGCGCGAGGCGAAGGAGCGTAGCGCTGCTTTGGCCGTGGGAGCGGGCCCAAGCATCGTTATTCCTTATGCTGCTACTCCTTCGGAAGAGTCTCCGGTCGCCTTGTCCATTGCTCATAGGCGGGCGGTGCGTGCAGCTCGGGAAGCCAACAACCAATCCACCTCAGGTAACGTGCCTTTCGAGACTTTGTCGCAAAAGCTGTAAAACTATTGGTTCTTATATATCTTGTCCTGCAGGGCCGAGTCCAACTGAAGGAGCGGCAGAAATCGTCGAGCCCGAGGGGACGGTGGAGAAGGTAGCAGCCGAAACCGAGCGGACGGTAGGCGGTGCGGCCGTAGTCGCCGGGCCTGAGCAAGTGGCTGACGAGACGGTCACGCCTACTATGCCCGAGAAGGTTGCCGATGCCGAGCCCGAGGTGGCGGAGGATGAGACGGGCATGATTCCCGAGCCTGGGGCAGCAGCGGATGGAGCGGCTGGGACCGACGACCCTATGGCAACGGTGGACGAGACGGCCGCGACTGTTGAGCCCGAGGGAGTAGCGGGCGAGACGGGCATGATTCCCGAGGACGAGCCGGCCGCTCTTTCTCAAGAGTCTGGCAATGTTCCGATCATTGCTCTCCCCGTCTACGGTCCTCCGCCGTCTCCTGGCCTCGCAAGCACGACGACGGCTCCCGTAGAGTCTGGTGATGAGGCTTCAGGAGGTGGACCCATGTCGATGGAGGAGGGAGACGCCGCCGTTTCGGCTGGTGACTCATCAGGTAAATTTTTGGGTTACCGTCCTTCTTTTTATCTTGCAATCTTTCCTGACAGGTTTCTCTTGTTTTTAACGCAGGTGCGGCCAGTGCTGATGCTCCATTGCTCGAGGGAGCGCCGTCGGTTACTGCCTTGACGGTGGCTACTTCTCTACCTTCCCTCACGCCGTCGCAAATGTTGGAAGGTATGGATTTGTAACCCATTAGTCTTATCTTTAGGCCGCATAACTTATGTACCAATATCGTACTATTGCGTCTTTGCAGGAGTGCTTTTTGATCACCTTTACCATGTGCTGCACCTCACTTTTCCTTCGCATTGGAGCTTGCTTCCTCCAGTGGCGCTGGTGAGTATAGTCTTCAATTAATGTTATTTCTTTTTCCGATAATGAACTTGTTTCTGATTCTTCCTTGCCTTGATTGCAGTGCTACAAATCGAAGGAGGAGATGTAAGATCAGCCGCGCCACCGGTCCTCCCAGCTTTGCCGCCTGCTGCAGCCGGTATAGTAGACTCTACTGTTCACGAGTCTCCTGTATTTTTTAGGTCTGTCATCTGATTGTGATTTGTTTTGCAGCTATCGTTCCAGTTCCGGTCCCTTTTAAGTCCCGCATCGCAATGCCGGCAGGCCCATTCTCCAGGTGTCTATCCTCAAAGGGTGCTGCGATGAGTTTGAGTATGCTGAGCGGATGCATCGAAGAGCTTGACGCAGAAGCTCCCCCATCTGCCGCAGATTTCGTTGCGGAGGTTAATCCGATGCTGGCGACGCTTGCAAATTTTCATAATGAAGGCGTCGTCGAGTCTTGGGTTAACCACTGCAGGGAGATCGAGGCCCGCCTGCATCAGCTGGAGCTTATACGTCCCGCCCCCGAGGTCTTGGCCATGAATACTCAACGGGCGGCACGGATCGAGCAGAGCGCTTCTTACTTCCGCCATCTGGAATAGGAAGCGGCTCTAAGGCGGAGGGAATGCAAAGAGACCTCAAGCGAGTCTGCTCGACTGCGTGCTGAGGTCGACGCGAACGCTGCCCGGATGAAAGCTATCTTCGAGGGCCTTCTGCAAAGTATTTCTGATGGGCTATCACTGAAGCAGAAGCTCGATACCGTTGAGCATGATGCCCAAGGTCGTGAAGCAGCTCAGCAGGCAGTTGAGGAGAAGCTTTCATCCTACATGCAGCAGCGGGCCCAGGTGGAGGCGGAGTTGGCTACGGCAGCCGATCAGGAGAGGGCGGTGAAGGAAGTGCGAGAGCAGCTTGCAGATTTGTTGAAGACGCTTCCTTCTCCATGAACATTTTGTATCATTTGTAATTTGTAAATAAAATGTATCCGTTTCTTTTATTCTTTACCACAATGTATTTTGTACTCAATCAAATTTATGAATAAAAGATATACATTCTTCAAAATGTCTTGTGTCATTTCTCTGCCTTCTCCCTTCTTTTATTATCAGCATGTTACCTTAGTAAACATGGTCGACAGATGATAGAGCAAGTACCTTATCTTGGCTTCTTCAAGAGGTAGTGATGGCTTAGGAGGCAGGTTTAGATCTGCTGCCTAAGACTTTTCAACTCTATTAGCCGTGAGGGTCTCATAGAGAATTTTCTCCCTACGGATCGAGAGGATCTCGTAGGTGTATTTTCTCCTTAGGAATCGTGAGGATTCCTAAGTGCGTTTTCTCTTATAAGTCGTAAGGATCTTATAAGAGAATTTTCCCTCTTACGAGTCGGGAGGACCCGTAAGCGGTTGTTTCCCTCCTTGTCGAGATTCGACTTTGGAGAGTGTGACCCGTGAATAGTATGCAAGAGTCCATTTTGGACTGACTTGCAGGGTCCCAGTGCTTAGGAAACAGGTTTTTTAATCCCCGCTGCCTAAAGCTTTATCTCACGAGTCGAAACATATCGAGTAGTTCTCGTAAAGACACTAATTTCCTCACGAGTCGAGACGAATCGAGCATTTCTCGTAAGAATATCCTAACGTCACAGTTAACCTCTGCTCTTTACGACAAAGGTCCGTTAGGGTCTGTGGTACTAGGGTTTTGTCCGTTGTACCATCGTGTTGGCTGATGTATTCCTCCATAGGAAATCCTGCTGTTCGAGTAGCCTTGCGTTTGTCCTGTCTCTGATCCCTTCGGGGTCTGGACAAGACGTCTTTAAGCAATCCTCCTAGGCAGTTTGATCGTCGGAAGAGCAAGCGTAAGGAATTTTGCCATGCCGCTTTTTACTTGAGGATAGGCTCATTTTGGAGAGCCCCAATGAGTCATAACCACTCCGCGCTGGTGTGGGATGATCTCCGATAGTCTTTCAGGCTTTATATAACTTGCCGTCAAGACCCTGAAGCTAGGAATTTGTCCTTTGCTTCGTTTGCTGGCATTACGTCTGTTGTATCGAGACGAATGTCGCGGTTGTCTCTAGGTTGCTGGTGAACCACCGAGGTTTGGAACTAGGGATTTTGCAGTAGCTCCTTTTGGTGATGTTGCGTCTGCTGTGTCGAGACGAATGTCGAGGTGGTGACCATTCCGCATTGGTGTGAGATGATCTCCGATTGTCTTTCAGGCTTTATATGACTTGCCGTTAAGACCCTGAAGCTAGGAATTTGGCCTTCGCTTCGTTTGCTGGCGTCTGCTGTATTGAGACGAATGTCGCGGTTTTCTCTAGGTTTCTGGTGAACCGTCGAGGTTTGGAACTAGGGATTTTGCCGTGGCTCCGTTGTTTGATTGTCGCGTCTGAATCTTGCTAGAGGAAGAACGCTGGGGTGACATCTCGTCTGCTGTATCGAGACGAACGTCGAGGTGGTGACCACTCCGTGCTGGAACGAGATGATCTCTAATTGTCTTTCAGGCTTTATATGACTTGCCGTTAAGACTTGGCTCTGTTTTCTGATGGAGCATGTTGGGAAGGTATGGTTCCCTCTTTGTTTGTGCCCCTGGATTGTATACAGGGATCGATGTGATATCACATGTAGGGCATAAATTTCATTATATATATTTTTATTTTATTTCTTTCCGCGATGCTCTATCATTTCAGATTTTATATCGCTAAAGTTGCGATTGCCCAATCATTTCGGCTGTTTTTCGCGGTGCCCAATCATTTCGGCTATTTATTTTATTTTTACTCGCTGCTTTTTACTGCGAGTTGCCCGATCATTTCGGCTATTTTTCATGCATACATTTTTACTTGCTGATTTTGTTGCAAGTTGCCCCATCATTTCGGCTATTTCGTATGCATGTGCAGCTTGCTGGCTTTTCGCTGTAAGCCTGGAATTAGACACCGATTTCGGCATCAGTACCGCTACAACTGGGATATTGCCAGGAGCGAATCATCAATTGCCTCTGTCGATGTCGAACAAAAGTGGCTTAGCGAACAGGGTTAGGGTCCTGTCGACTAAGACTTTTGATTTCATGAACCGTAAGGGTCTCACAAAGGTATTTCTCCCTACAAGTCGTGAGGATCTCGTAGGTGTATTTTCTCCTTAGGAATCGTGAGGATTCCTATTTGTATGTTCTCTTATAAGTCGTAAGGATCTTACAGGAGTGTTTTCTCCTTATAAGTCGAGAGGACTTACAAAGGTCGTTCACCATATGAACATATCCCTAGTCACGGGTGGGACTTGGTTAGGGAAATGTTTATTCGCGCCCGTGGATTGTATACAAGGGTCAGTATTGAGCCGCTTGTAGGGCAATATCGAAGGTTGTGGGGGTTGCTTAAGAACAGGTTCAGGTCTCTGTAACTTAAGACTTTCAAATCTTATGAGCCGTGAGGGTCCCATAAGAGAGTTCTTCTTACGAGTCCTGTGGATCTCGCAAGTGTATTTTCTCCTTAGGAATTGTGGGGATCCCTAAGTGTGTTGCTTCTTTGTGAGTCGTAAGGATCTCATGCAGGTGGTTTCTCCTTACAAGGTCGAGAGGACCCTGCAAGTTTCCTTTAACGAGGTTGCGCCCTTTCGGGTTTTCACAAACACTCGCCGGTAGCCCTGCTGTTTTTACTCATGGAGCCCTTTCGGGTTTTCATCCGTGCCCTTTTTGCTTATGGACATACCGTTTTTTTTGTTCTTCTCTTTATATATATATATATATATATATATATATATATAACGAGGTTGCGCCCTTTCGGGTTTTCACAAACACTCGCCGGTAGCCCTGCTGTTTTTACTCACGGAGCCCTTTCGGGTTTTCATCCGTGCCCATTGTGCTTATGGACATACCGTTTTTATTTTTATTTTTATTCTCTCTTGTTTTTATCGGCTTTGGGAAGCCACGATCCGCCGTAGTTTCTTGACATCTCGGCCAACAGCTAGTTTTAGGACATAGTGGTCCGTCATTAGTTTAAGGATGTTTCGGTCCACTGTTAGTTTAAGGATGTTTCGGTCCACTGTTAGTTTAAGGACGTCTCGGTCCATCGTTGCCGTATTTGAGGCGGATTTTTAGTTTACGGACTTTTCGGTCCATGGGGCTTTCCTTATGAATGAGCATGATGCCCCCAGCGTATCCATCTTTCTCGGAGCATGTGGTTGTGGTGGGCTCGCCTTCCAGTTTTCGGACAGCGCGAACTTGCCCTGTTGGTATTGGTCTTCAACCCAGTTTTTGAAGATGTAGCAATTTTCGATCGGATGGCCCAATACTTGGTGGTAAGGGCAGTAATTAGGATTGTTGACATCGTTCAGTTGTAGTGGGAGTTTCGGCTCTGGTATAGTGATAAGCCTGTTGCGCACTGCTAGTTCGAACAGCCTCCTCGTTTCATCCCGAGGAAATGAGTAAGGACGTTTCAATTTCTCATAGAGGGGTTGCCGCTTTTTGCTTTGGCAAACAACTGATCTAGGGTCACTCGATTGTTGCTGAGCATTGGCGACGAAGGCCGTTTTTTCTTTCCTTTTATCCTTTTTGTTCAAACCCTTGTTTGCGGGTCCGAGATTCTTTCCGGGTAGCATGCCCTTGCACGGATGAATGTTCTCGCAACTCCACAATTCTTTCGTTTCAGAGATGGATTCCTTGAAAAGAGGGCCGAGGGCTACTTTTTCGTCGGAGTCGCTCCCGAAGGTGAGAACTCATGGTCCCTCGGGATCATCCCTGTGACAATTGCCGGCAGTTCTTTTATGCTCATCTGTCGCATTTTTCCGCCGTCTACGAGCTTCACGCTTTGTCCTGTTGAAGTGTTGCCTGTGTGCGACATACTCTTGCCACCAACACTTAAAGGAGTTGCAATCTTCAGTAGAATGTGTGATCTTCTGATGATATAAGCAGAAGTTAGGATGTACGTCCGCTTCATCAAGATGTATCCCACCAGGAGAATTTTCTCTGAAAAAGGGCAGCCTCATCCCCATCGATATGGCTCTGGCGAATCGTTTCCTTGTCTTGATCCTGCTTTCATTTGCGGCGGATGTACTTTGATCTGGTGGGAGTGTTTCGACCCTTTTGTCTAGTCGCCGGTGTTTGGCCTTTTCAAATATGGCCATCTCACGCTTTCGATCAGCTTTACTTCTCAGGAGAGCTTCGTTTAGGAATGCATCGATCATTTCATCTGACGGCCCCAGAAGTTCCGATTCAGGCTCTGCCCCCAGTTTCTTTGTTCAAGGATTTTTTTCATCGTCCGTAAACGAGTGGGAGATCATATGACACCTTGCTACGTAACCCTCAGATTCATCCGACAAGCTTTCTCCATCATCTTCCTCCTCAAAGACGTGGCTGAGAAACTCTTGGAGCGTGATGGGAGTCTGTGCCTTCTGATTGTACTCTTCCAGCGCGTCGATCTGTTTTTGTAAGTCCGTGCGCTTGTCACCATGCTTCACGGGCTTCTTGGATTTCTTCTTCTTCTTCTTTGAAGATTTTGACGGCTGGTTGTAAGTGCTTGGGCCATCACCACCAATCTTTGGAGTTGGGCGCGGCTTTAGCATCCCTTCGATGATCTGGGGTTCTAGTGGGTTCTTCCAACTGATCGCCGGGCATGTATGAAGATCATTCAGCTTCCTTTTGGTTTTGGCTGACAGCACGACCTCCCATGGGGCTTCTTCAACAAGGGAGCACGTTGCCCCCGGCATATTCACCTTTTTAGGGGTATGAGGCTGCGGCGAGTTCACCTTCCATTTTTCGGATAACACGAACTTGCCTTGTTGGTATTGGTCTTCAATCCAGTTTTTGAAGAGGTAGCAATCTTCGATCAGATGACCCAATACTCGGTGGTAAGGGCAGTAATTGGGATCATTGACGTCGTTGGGCTGCAACGGATGTTTTGAATCTGGCAGATTGATCTGTCTGTTGCGCACTGCCAGCTCGAACAGTCTTCTCGTTTTATCTTGGGGGAATGAGTAAGGACGTCCTAGCCTCTCCTCGAGGGATAGGCGTGGACGCATATTGTTTTGACGGACATCTGGCTTCAAGTTGCTCGGCTGTTGTTGAGCATTGGCGACGACGGTCACTTTTCCTTTCCCCTTCCCATTTCGAGAATTCGGCTTTGGAGGAGACAGTCTACGGCCCATCTGATCCATTTGGGCTAATTTGTCGATCAAGGCCTGGAATGTGGTTGGTTTAAAGAACATCATGAACTGCGAAATAGTTGCATGAGGATCTAAGGTGCCCACGAACATGCCCACCGCTGGCTCTTCTTCAATGCGTTGTTCGCATTTTGACCACAAGTTCCGCCATCGGATTGCATATTGAACCCAAGTTTCTCCCGGCTTTACTCTTGCATTGATTAAAGCTGTTATTGGAGTACGCTCGCTGGCGCTTGCGAAACATTGAGTAAACAACAACTCCATTTCTGCAAATGTTTTGACGGAGTCGTTCGGAAGTTCAGAGTACCATTCGAATGCTGTCTCCGACAAGCTGCCGATGAACTGGCGAAGTAGCAGTTTATCATCACCCCCGGTGTTACCACATAGAGCCCTGAACTGGGCGACATGCTGGTGGGGATTGCCCGTCCCCTTGTAGACATGGAATTTTGGGATCGTGTAGCCCGGCGGGTGTTTGATCTGATCATACCAGCTCAGATATGGTCTCCCCGTTTTGATAACTTGACCGGCTGCCTCAGTTGCCTGGTGAACTCGTATCTGCTGAGCTATATATTCATCTAGGGAAGCTTTGGAAATTGTCTCCTCCTTGGCTGCTGAAAGAGCCGGCGGTGGATTTGACGTTTCTCCTCTGTCATCTTCAAGGACAATCGGAGGATCTTCGGCTGGGGGATCCTGCTGGATCATCATACCCACCATGTCCTGGAACAGAAGGGCCATTCGTTTTATATTGGCTGCTTGTTCCGCAACCTCTTTGTCTTTCTTTTCTAGTATTCTCCGAAGGAATTCGGCATCGGTTTCTTGCTCCTGGCGTTGATCCGAGGATGCTTCTGGGCTTTCTTTTGGCCCGGTGAGTGCGGCCATCTTAGTCATCATTTCTTGGAGCCTCTGTTGCTGCTCTTGAGCTTTAGTCACCGATCGGGTAAGCGGTTTATGACCTGTGGATATACGTCTGTCCTCTTTCCCGGACGCCATGTAGACGGTATGTACCACAATGCCCCCAGACTTAGGGCATTTGGGTTCACTGCCTTTGACATTTGCCGCGGGCATGGAGACTTTCTCCGGCCTTCTTCTCTTTTGAGTAGTCGACGTGGAGGGGGCCGTTGTAGCGGGCATCCAAGTGGTTGTCTCTTTTGCGGCTTACTGGGACGGTTCCCTTCCGGTTGAACCTTTAGCTTCTTCTGTCGGCGGAGGTAGTCTTGATCGATCACTGACTCTTGGACACGTCGCCAAACTTTGTAAACTTTGGAGGACATACGCTAAGGGGGTTGTTGTGGCCTCGCCTTCGGTGCATTCTCTGCGGGTGGAGGAGATCTCTTCAGCACTGCAGTGGGTGAATTCATGCGCACCCTGTTCAGCAGCTCAAAGTTGTTCCCGGTTGGAACAGCAGCATTAATTTCCACCGTTGGAGCCGGTGGAGTTAGCCCAGAGGGGGAGTTGCCCCCGGCCTTCCTTACTTGGCGCCAGTGGCGACGTCGAGCGTGTCGAGCTGTTGGGGCTGGTTCGGCGATGGGGATGGTTTGTCTTGCCCCCTGTCTAGATGAGGCACCGCTGGTGCCAGCCTCTTGAAGACTGATGTCTTTTGAGTAGCGATATCTAATCTGTCAAAGACAGACCTTCAAGCAGGAACGGGAGCCGGAATAGTCAGTCTTGCAAAGACCGACTGTTTGGCAGGAGAAGCCGCCTTGACGACTTCACGAGAAGAGATGACTATCTTCCTTGGGATGGCCACTTCAGGGGTCATGGGCTTCTTGGCAGGCCCATCGGAGTTCAGGCTCAGTCTGGTGAAGACCGAGGAGTTGGAATTGGACGACCCGTTGAGAGGGGCCGTGGTAGTAGTGAGCCGATCGAAGACCGACTTTTTTTGCGTTTCCTGCGGCAGCGGGATATTAATGTTCACTGGCGGGAGCATGGTCTCGAAGAACAGACCGATGGTAGCCTGAGTCACTTGTTCCACAGGCATAGTGAACAGGGAAGCAGCCTGCGGTCCATAGGCTACACCTCCAGGTGAGGCAGAGCGTCGGTTGCATTTGCAGTTGAAGCAGTTCGAGCAGTTGAACGCCATTGCTGTTTGATTTCTGCGCCAAGCAAGAGACCAAATCTTAGTAACTTGAAACCCGAGGGCAACCATTAACAAACCGCGATTGGTTCGCCAAGACGACACACGAAGTGTGGAGTGGAAAGAGGGAAAGGTCCCACCAGGCGTGCCAGAATCTGTTCCCCTCCGAATGCCGGCGCGACGAGAGACGTCTTGCCTGAGATTCGGGGCAGATGCTATTTTGGTTTTATCCGTCCACCTCTCCGAAGATGCCAAGTTGATTTATGGCACCGTGTATCGGAGGTTTAGACGGATGCGGCCGATGTAGCAGACTTCATCAGATTCCCCCTCTCTTGAAGGGTTTTTTGATTGTGGGGATGCTCTTCCCTGCAGGCGCAAGCTTCTGCAGTTAATTACGCTACCGCGTCACGGTATCAACTTTCTCCTTCTCCATATGGTCACTTCGTGTCGCGGGTATTTTTTTTGTTTGTGGTTGCCCGTGGATTGTATACGGAGACTAATTTATGTCGTCGCCCGTAGGACATGGATTATTCCAAATCCGTATTTTCTTAGATTTGGGTTTGGGGTTTTGGTTTAAGGATACGTTAGCCATATTTGAGGCTAAGATCAACTTAAACGTTTGTTAAGGATACGTTAGTCTAATTTCCAGACTAAGATCAACTTAACATGATCATTTAGATCCAACAAAAGAGGATTTGGGATCTATTGTTCTAGTTTAGGGACATAGTGGTCCATTTCCAGTTTAGGGACATGGTGGTCCATTGCCAGTTTAGGGACATGGGGGTCCATTGCCAGTTCAGGGACATGGTGGTCCATCATTCCCATTTTGGGAACGGATATTGGTTTAAGGACGCATTAGTCCATGAGTTTAAGGACCCCACAGTCCGCATTCCCATTTTGGGGACGAATATTGGTTTAAGGACGCATTAGTCGATGAGTTTAAGGACCCCACAGTCCGCATTCCCATTTTGGGGACGGATATTGGTTTAAGGACGCATTAGTCCATGAGTTTAAGGACCCCACAGTCCGCATTCCCATTTTGGGGACGGATATTGGTTTAAGGACGCATTAGTCCATGAGTTTAAGGACCCCACAGTCCGCATTCCCATTTTGGGGACGAATATTGGTTTGAGGACGCATTAGTCCATGAGTTTAAGGACCCCACAGTCCGTAGTAATGTGTGGTTGTCGGGACCCGTCACCTCTCTGACGACGTTGAAGGATTACAACGACAAATATCAGAGGAGTTCGGAGATGTACCCTTGAACCGGATGTAAATTGATTTGAGAGAGCAGTTGTGCTCAGTTCAATTTAATTTGAGGACTTATGGCCAGAATTGGGTTAAGTCCAGTTCGAAATGTATAACATTTCATTTATCTTTGGCCTGTTAGGCCTCTGCTTGGGCTCTGCCCTTTAATAATGCATGGCATTCAGTTTGGTCTATCAGACCTTTATTTGGGCTCTACTCCCTTTTTAAATGATGCGCAGCATCTAAATTGGTCTGTTAGACCTTTATTTGGGCTCTGCCCCTTTTTAATAATGCATCGTATTTTTATTAGGCCTGTTAGGCCTTTTAATTGGGCTCTGTCCCTTCTTTAATAATGCGGGGCATTTATTGTTCTGACAGTGCGCCACGTGGCTTGTCAGGCACTTTGCGCCAATTAATGAGCGCAAGGCGCAAGCGCATGTGGAGGTGACACGCGTCACGCTCTGGTGAGCGCAAGTCTGTTAGCGCAGTGCGCTGCGCCAGTGCGCTGTGCTAATGCGCCGCTGACACGTGGTGCGCTCTGATGACTTGCGCCAATCCAAGAGCGCAATACTCATTTTTTAAAGCGCAAGGCGCAGATTATTCTGGGGTTGACACGTGGCGTGTTCTGGTGACTTGCGCCAACCCAAGAGCGCAGAGGCTCACTTCAGGAGTGCAGGGCACCGTTCCATAGCGCAGAGCTCATCTTGATCCAATTTTGGATCAAAGAAAAGAATCTTTTAAGATTCTGGAACCAATGGTTCATCAAAAGACAATACCTTTATATAGATCAAAAGATTTAATAAAGAAGTAAATTATGTCTTTATTATTATTATTATTATTTTATTCAAGATCTTGATCTTGTTCTTAGATCATTGATCTTTTTAGAAGAAAATTCTTCTTTTTTTTCCCAAAGGTTTACCTTTTTCTCTTCGAGTTCTTCTCAAAGCTTTTAGAGGAGTTCTCTGTATATTTCTCTGTGTATTTTAGACTTGGAGTCTAGGGGCCTTTATATAGGGCCAATTGATTTGTTAAGTTTGTTACAGAGATTTTTCTCTGATTGATCTGGGGATATTTCCCCACCGTCGGATCTTTGATCCAAGGGCTCTGTTTTACAGAAGAGAATCTTCTTGTTTTTAACAAGATTGGAAAGATCTTTCCAGAATTTTATTGTTTAAATGCTGGCAAAGTTGGCGCAAGCGCACCTGCGCTTGACACGTGTCGCGCAGCGCAACTGCGCTGACACGTGTCGCGCAGCGCAACTGCGCTGACACGTGTCGCGCAGCGCAACTGCGCTGACACGTGTCGCGCAACGCAGAGCGCAAGTCCTGAAGCATTGCTTCCTTTATTTTTATTTTAAAACAGAGCCTTGCTCTGATTGGGTGCGCTGTCTTGGGCACAGTGCTGGCGTGTCTGCTTTTGACATGTGGCGCGTTGCGCGCAGCGCAAGAAATCTGAAGCGCTGCTTCAATTTTTGAATTTTTGAAATTCAAACAGAGCTTTGCTCTGATTGGGGGAAACAAACACTTGATTCGATAACCCGGTTATATATATCTCATATAACCGACCGATACAGTATCGACTTATCGAATCAACATTTGATTCGATAACCCGGCTATATCTCATATAACCGATCGATACCTTATATCGCGAGAATAGAATACGGTATCATATACTCGTATTAATCTCGGTCCCGCACATATCACATATGTCATCCTACTTCATTTTACCTGAGCCAGTGAAACCTCTGTGTAGGACTCTAAAGACTCGTCAATACACCGACAGTAGGTGATGATCATATCAAGCAACCACAAGCCGTCAGCGGTACTAGCTGGATGTAACGGCTACCCGGGTATTGAGCGATCAGAAGATCAACAAGCAAGCCTGCTCCTACACCTGAAAAGCCTGTCAGTAACACTACCGTACAGTCCAACTTTTCGTCTGATATGCCGCATATCTAGTCTAGGGGTGGTAAATGTCAGACCCCAGTAACCGATAAGTCGTGCCGATGTAAGGCACATAACGGGTCGAGAAACTACTGATAACACTTATCAGTAAATCTCTGTAGCAGCCCTGGCCAGGGACTAATCGTTATGGCCAATCGAGCACAGCGCAAAATCAACCCCCAATACCAGGAGAGACGAATCCCCTCCTATCGCTCATTGCCTCCATGTGATTCGGGACTGTACCCAAAAAACACCGTTTTGCACGTTCTGTTGAATGTGGTAAGGTGGAAATCAAAACACAGTGGGAAACACACAAGACTCTATGATGATCTCGGGTTTACAGACTAACCTGTACCAGTGTCACCAGAGAACTGCTATCTGACGATATGTATAATACCAGCTAGGAGTTCTCGGCAAGTTCGTTCAGTGTACCCAGTCACCATTGAGCACCCATATACCATCTTTGATGTCAAACACCAATGGATGTGGGATCATTCATCGCCCATCATATGGGTCAAGATGCGTATACGCTAGTCTACTTTTGAATATCGATGCCCTGTCTCGATACACCCTCGACTAGGAACAATTATAGGGTGTACTTGTGGACTACCATTATCCCCACTAGTATGATCTCCATCATAGTACTGGTAGTCAAGTACGCATCCTAAGGGCTTTATCAACATGTGAGAGCAAGACAGTATCACTTATACAAGTCAACATGTTAAGACAAAGAGCAACCAGATAGCATACTATCATGTCGAGCAAGAAAGCCCTCTCTATATATATCTAAGCATTCACTATAATATACATCACATGTACAATAATGGCCTCTAGGGCATATATATAACTAACAGAAACTGTGCTGGAGTCGGCCATTTTCTGGAGTGGGCCATTTTCTGGAGCGGGCAATTAAGCCGTCTGCCCTTAAAGGGTTTTGGCCTTCGCTCGAATGGAGCGGACGATTGTAGCTTGGTTTTCTGCTAACGCATCTTTGGCCAATGAGACCACTCCCTTATTGTATTATTTTTCCACCCAATTCTTGAAAACAATGCAATCTTCAATGGTATGACTCATCATTCTGTGATACAGGTAGTAGAAGGGATCATCAGCCGTGTTTGCTTCATGTGGTCTTTTTGATTTAGGCAATTGCAGTCCGTTTCTCAGGGCGTCCTTGAATATTTTACGGACTCTGTCCCTTCTAAAAGAATAGATCTTATTCAATTTCTTTTCTAGGGGCGATTCCCCTCCTCCTCCCAACACTGGTTTTCAAGGCTGGTCGGCATTAGGCATGCCTGCTGCTCGCCTACTTTGGTCGGCAGATGCATTAGAGGGTTAAGTGTCCTTGGGAGGCCCACCTTTGCGGTTGTTGTTCTCCGGATTTCTGGACTTGTTTTTATATTGGTAGTTTGGAAAAGATTCGAGATTTACTGATGACTTTCCCTTAATTCTGTCTCGAGTCAACTGGTCACAGTCACGCGTCAGGACTTTACTGGAGGCTAGCCGTCGTCGACTTTCATGAATGTATTCCGCTCTTAGACCGAAGGGAATAGCTGTTGGCTGCCTTGGGACATCAATCCCTGGTTTGTGGACCAAATTTTGACTTTGTTGTGATTGCACTTGAAGGACTCGGGTTGCTAGATTTGCCATAATATTCACCAGATCGTCGACTTTGGAACGGATCTTGGCTAACGCCCTATCACGGTCTTGAAACCGCTCTTAAAGCCATTAAAATAACGCTTGTTCCGTAGTTTTGGGGATGATGATTGGGCCATCCTCATCACCTGAGCTTGATTCCCCAAGAGCCACGGGCTCTTTTCGCTTAGCAGCTCGAGCAGAGTCCTCATCATTATCTGAACCAAACCAATATTGGGCGGCGTCAACCATATCATCACCATGGCTGTGAAGCGTAGGAGGGTTCGTTTCTCCATGTTCGACCATGTAGACCATATGGATTGCGCATCTGTTTGTTGCCTCCTCATTGTCAGCGTTACTTGCTGAACCATTGGATTGCCGCTGTGGTTTGCCCCTTTCAGGGAAGGGTGAACAATTGAGAGCGGCCAGTTCCCAAAATACATTGATCTTTGTTTGTATAAAATTGGAGGTCGCGGCTTGATTGTTTATTAACACGCCAAGGGACAATGAGATTTCTCCCGCCTTGTATTGTTACTCGACCCAATCCTTGAAAATGCAACAGTCTTCAATAGTGTGTCCCAGCACTCGGTGGTATGGGCAAAAATTGGGATGATCAGTTCTGTTCGCTTCACTTACCCTTTTTAGTTCTGGTAGCAGCAGGCCATTCTTCAGAGCTTCTATGAATATTTTGTGGACCTTGTCCTTTCAGAAAGAGTAGAACTTATTTCTCCTTTCCTCCAAAGTTGGCTCTCGGGGTTTGTTGGTCTTCGCTTCGCCCGCACTCTGTTTATTTAGAGAATCGGTGCTGTTGGAACTTTCGCTTTTCCGGTTGTCGTCCTTCCGATATCTCGTTCTGTTTGTGAATTAGAGATCTTGAGTGGACTCGGGCTTTGAGTGTTTCAACATTTGGACCTTCTTGGTCGGCTCTTGGAATGTTTTGAGGCCTGCGGTGCACAGGAAATGTTTCATCCAGTTGTTCAGATTTTCTATAAGGAGACTGGAGGATTAGTCTTGCTCCAATGACGGTTCACTTTTGACAAAGAGGTTGCGTCATCGGACTATAAAATCCATGTTGCTTTCTGTTCCCCTCCGAAAAACGCGACGAAGACGCGATAGACGTCTTTACTAAATTTCGGGGCAGATGCTAATTGGTGCTATCCGTCTACCTCTCCGAAGATGCCAAGTTGATTTATGGCACCATGTATCGAAGGTTTAAACGGATGCGGCCGATGTAGCAGACTTCGTCAGATTCCCCCTCGCTTGAGGGGTTTTTGATTGTGGGGACGCTCTTCCCTGCAGGCGCAAGCCCCTGCAGTTAATTACGTTACCGCATCGCGGTAACCACTTTCTCCTTCTCCAGATGGTCACTTCGTGTCGTGGGTGTTTGTTTTGTTTGTGGTTTCCCGTGGATTGTATACGGAGACTAATTTATGTTGTCGCCCGTAAGGCGCGGATGTTAGTTGTATGTATGCCCTAGAGGCCAGTATTGTACAGATGATGTATATTATATTGGATGCTTGGACATATATAGAGATGACTTTCTTGCTCGATATGATAGTATGCTATCCGGTTGCTCTTTATCTTAACATGTATACTTGTCTCTTTATACTGTCTTATAGTTACATGTTGGTAAAGCCCTTAGGATGTGTACTTGACTACCTGGACTATGATGCGGATCATACTAGTGGGGACATGGTAGTCCATAAGTTGTTAGTTATATGTATGCCCTAGAGGCCATTACTGTACATACGATTTATATTGTAGTGGATGCTAGGACATATATAGGGAGGACTTTCTTGCTCGACATGATAGTATGCTATCTGGTTGTACTTTATCTTAACATGTACTCTGATTGTCTCTATGTTACATGTTGATAAAGCCCTTAGGATGTGTACTCGACTACTGGGACTATGATGAGATCATACTAGTGGGGCCACGGTAGTCGACGAGTACATCCTATAACTGTTCCTAGTCGAGGGTGTATCGAGACAGGGCATCGATACACCAGAGTAGACTAGCGTATACGCATCTTGACCCATATGATGGGTCATGGGTGATCCCATATCCATCGGTGTTTGACATCAAGGATGGTGTACGGGTGCTCAGTGGAGACTGGGTACACTGGACGGACTCGCCGAGAACTCCCAGATGGTATTATACCTCAAGTCAGATGGCAGTTCTCCGGTGACACTGGTACAGAGTAGTCTGTTGGCCCGAGATCGTCATAGAGTCTTGTGTGATTCCTACTGTGCTTTGATTTCCATCATACCACGTCCAAGAGGGCGTGCAAAAAGGTGGCTTTTGGGTACAGTCCCGAATCACATGGAGGCAATGAGCGATAGGAGGGGATTCGTCTCTCCCGGTATAGGGAGTTGATGTTGTGCTGTGTTCGATTGGCTATAACCGGAAATCCCTGGCCAGGGTTGCTGAGATTTACTGGTAAGTGTTATCAGTAGTTTCTCGAACTGTTATAGACCTCATATCGACACGACTTATCGAGCTACTGGGGTCTGACGTTTACCACCCCTAGGCGAGATATGCACCATATCAGACGACGAGACCGGACTGTACGGGAGTGTTACTGTTTGGATTCACAGGAGAATGTACAGGCTTGCTTGTTGATCTTCTGAGCGCTCAATACCTGGGTAGCTGTTACGTTTAGCTGACCGCTTGCAGCTTGTGGGTGTTTGATATGATCATCACCTACTGCCGGCGTATTGACGATTCTTTAGAGTCCTACACAGAGGTTTCTTGGCTCAGGCAAAACAGAGTAGGAGCACATATGTGATATGTGCGGGACCGAGGATAATGCGATATGTGATACCGTATTATATTCTCGCGATATTTGATATCAGCCGGGTCATCGGATCAAGTGTTGATTCGATGAATCGGTACGGATAAATATTAGTCGGTTATATGCGATATAGCCGGATTGTCGGATCAAGTGTTGATTCGATAATTTAATGTATAATAATATATATGATATATTAAATTACATTAACTAATATTTGCTCACTAAAAGATTCTTTTTCTCACTCGGGTAATACATTGATATATATGCGATATATGTTAAATGTATTATTTTATTTGGTTACAATAAATATTATATATGTGATATATAATATTGTAACATGATATGATAACTAATGCAACATGTTTTGTGGAGTTTAAACATGATTAGGGTTTGGATTAGGGTTAAGTCTTCTAGTTGATTCTAGAAGCTTTTCATTTTGTCATGATAAAGATATTTGTGTGTGACTCATTCTTAACTCAACCCAAACCCTAACCCTTGGTTAATTCTCTACAATGGTTAAGTCAACCATGGTTGCATTATTTATCATATTAATCCTTTCATTATTCATCACAAAAGAAAATGGATCACTATTCTTCTTCTTCCTTGAGTTCTTCATGCAAAGCTTTCTTGTTTTGATATTTGTGATGAAAATATGTGAGAAAAAGATAAATAAAGAGAGCAAAAATCCTACTTCATCATCCTCATCTTCCCTTGCCATTTAGATGAGGGTGTTCACATCATTTCATGAGTGTTAGCTTGTGTTAACGAAACTTCAAGGTAGATCATCTTTGTATCGAAGATCGGAAGCAAAGGTTGCACCTTTCTCTTCGTGGAACCTCTCGAGAGTCCGGAACCCGATGATCGCAGCGAAGGGACCACAACACGGAGCATATGAAGTGAAGGACCGGATCTACAAAGGTTGTAATCCCTCTCACTTAGTGTTAAAATGTTTAGCATGTTAGTTTTCGCCTAATCTCTAGTTTAAAGATCCGTATTCGGGTTGTTCGGCACGGCCAAATTTAATCGGGCATGGTTGATGCCTCGTAGACCCTTGTGCGCGTGCATAGCAACCCAGCAGTGGTATCAGAGCCAAGCTAGAGCTTTAGGTGAAGTCTATACGAAGTTTAAAGTCCGATCGAACCCGGAAAACCCGATATACCCTAGTTTCTGGAAATTTTTCAAAACTGTGATTTTTTTCATATTAAAAATACTCAAAAAATTCAGCAGGGTATTTTAGGAATTACTGTGAAGCACGTGCGCCTGATTCCACCAAAGCGCGGCGGAACCGCGGCACAAGCATGGCTTGTGCGGCGGAACCGCGGCACAAGCATGGCTTGTGCGGCGGTTCCGCGGCCATTTTGTTTCTTCTGCACTTTAAATTTGCACAGTAACTCCTAATATTTAGTGCTGTATTTTATGGGAATTTTTAATATTTATTCAACTGTTGAATTTTATGGGTTGTATTGGGGACTCGTTGTTTCGATCGGATATTATAATTTTGTTTAGTTTGTCCGGATAATTTTAGAAACCGTTAAAATGTTCGAACGGATATCAATAACTCACTTTTTCCCCTGTCGGAAAATTTTTCAAAAGTTGGATTTTTCCTTGTGTTTAAGAACGTTCTAAGTCGTGCAAGTAACGTGGTGGACCCTCTAGAAGACAACAAACCTTAACTCGATTATGTGACCGTCTTGAACTGCCTTTTGAACCTCAGGGTTTGGGGCAGTACGGCGTGCTACATGTGAGGCGTTGGCTTGACCCTTCTACGGCTGGACCATTGGTACTGTGGCATGTGATGGATGTTTTTAAACTGATTTCAAGTGTTGAGATATATTGGGGAAATCTTGGGTGTTTGATTATTCGATCGGAAAGTTTAACTTTGTCTATTTATCTGGAATGCGATACAATATTTGGAATCCACAGGTAGTTATGAGATAACTGATTTGAATATTATAAACATAGCAGTTTAGTCTCAGATGATCGGTTGCCACGGAATTTTGATGTGATCAAAAGTCCGTCGCAATCACGTAGCGTACGCGGATACTCGCCGGGTAAACTTAATAGACAGCTACGCCCCATAGCCCCGACCAAGTGACTGTAGGAGAACCCTGTCGCCAAAAGCATCCGTTCGGGTGCTTGCGGCAGCGGTGTTCCGCCTTAGTGCACTTTGTCGACGGCATCCGGGGGTGCGGCCGTCTACTAAAGTTTGCGAGGAGCATTCGATCATAATGTCGGGAATCTTGTTGAATTGCCCGAGTTGACATTGAAAAGAGTTTTCGATAATGAGACTAAAATGCGGGGTTTATAATTGTTAGGCATGTGATGTCTAAGGAATTCATTTGGTTAGGCATGCGATGTCTAAAGAGGTTGCGAATTCCAACTGTTGTAGTTTTACACTTTCTTTTCTGTGACCGTAAGCGTAGTATGTGGGGTATCGCCGGCTTCGTTGCTATACATCAACGACAATCGGGATACGCATACTTGCTTACGTTGATGATATGAGATATTATATGTTGCTGTGATATGTTCTATTGGATCGTTGCGTTTGAATAGCCGGGGATTTTATGTGAGATGAGAGTTTTTCTTTTTCATTCATGTAAAATTCATTTGTATGTAATATTCTTTTATTGGGGCACTTCCAGGTTGCGGAAGATGTGACCGTTGTATATTATTTACTTTTCCGCATTAGGTAGACCCAAGGAGGGGAGCACAAGTAACCGGGTTCTAGGGTCCAGTGGGAGACCATCTCGAGGAGTCGAGACCGGGTCTCCTAACCCTAGAATTGGCAGTGTTGCTTGCCGCTCTCGTAGGGGTCTAGGGATATGGGTTTGGCTATTCATCGCGACCGTGGAATCCGTGTTTTATACAGGCTCGTATTGAAAACACGGACGTCCTAGTATATCCAATATTTCATATATGTTCTTCTGCTGCAATGTTCTGTGATGAGATCATATTACTGCCTGTGACGAATGTTTATATTATATATATGAGATATATGTTATATTGCAGATTTCGTTTCAAAAGAGATGCTTGTGAAGCATAATAAAATGGGACTTCATTAATGAGATTAATGAAATAAAAGAAACCTAAGATGTTGTAGAAACTTGTTTATAAAAACTGGTAGCTCTAGTTCTTGCTTTGCATCGCGGTGTTCCTTGTAGAACATCCTGCACCTTATTCGATAAGGAAAGGACCGAGATCCCTTCACCGGGAGTGACTCCTTTAGCAATAACTGGCAGATGCTACAACCCTCGGTTTGTCTTTTGATTGCTTCTATAGTTCTTGCTTTGCATAGTGATATTTGTGAAATATCCTGCACCTTATTCGATGAGGAAAGGGCCGACGATCCCTTCACCGGGAGTGACCCCTTTAGCAAAACTAGAAAAGCCTCAAAAACACTCCATTTAAAATCACTCGATTCTACAATGATATCATGTTCATTACGCAAAGGGTTTTCTGAAAAACCCGTCGTAGCCCTCCGTCTTTTCAGATAAGTACTGGTTAGTATTCGTGCTACGTTTGTTGACCTTAGCCAAGGCGTAGTGTGCGGTAGCTGATTAGTGCTTATCTGTATAAGCATATGATGCGATTGAGTTAGGGTAGTCGTGCGACTTTGTTGACCTTAGCTAAGGGTCGTGCGGGTGGGTTTAATTCAATCGGGAAATGACGGGTTGAACTTGGCTAGCACTTATGATTTGTTGACCTTAGCCAAGGTCATAAGATGCTAGGGGCAAAATATTATTGGGAATTTCAAGTGTTGAAATTTGCAATGGATTGCATACCTTCTATGAGATAGTTGGATCCCGATACTCACTGCGAGTAATTGTTACTCTTGGAAGAGTTTTACACATTACAATTAGCCGATCAAGTAGGTGTCTAGAAAGGTGTTAACGGGGTTACGCCTCTGGGAAAACGAGGTTTACTTTAATTAGCTTCGTGCGAAAGCACGGGGGACCTCCCTCAAAGTACCGACACTGGCCTGGCTGAAAGATTGGCGAACTTGTAGCATGTAATTAATCCCGGCTAGTCTTTCCTTTTAGGGTTTGAAGGAAAATTTGATTAAAACAGTGGGAGACATCCTGATTAGATATATTAGATAACCAATCTAATCTTGCAAGAGCATACGCTGAGTGTTTTCTTCTCTCTCTCTCCAGGTAGCGACCATATCACGCCTTAATCAAGATAATAATACAGATATATTGACCGAACCCGCTTGTTATACTGAGCTGGGGAACGTTGGTCCCGCTCCAACTTATAATTGTTATAAGACAGAGCAGGAAATTGGGGAATACCAGATTTCCCGTGCCGCCCAAACGAAGAAAGTGCATGTTGATGCATCATCTTCGGGTGTGTTCATTACACAGAACTGTTTCTCAGTATCCTTTACGTCCTGGGTATGTGATACCGAATCAGGATCCCGCATATGTAATCTGTCACATGGGCTACAGATAGGTAGAGAACTGAGAACGGGTGGTAAGTTTCATGAGACAGAAAACGGTGCAAGTGTTGCAGCCAAGTCTGTTGGTCACTATCACCCTGTATTACCAGAATACATTGATTCTGAACAAATGTTATTAGATACCGAACCTGATATACAAAATCATATCGGTCTCTTTATTAGTAAAGAAGGATATAATTTTGTATTGTTGGATAATGTTTTGAACATTTCCTAGATCAAGAGTTGATCGGTTCAGGCACGTTATCTAAAAGCATTGACGTTCTAAATCAAACTACAGTTCTTAGTATACAGAACACACACAAGAGGAAGAGTTCAGAAATGAACGAATCCTTCTTGAGGCATTGTAGACTAGGTCATATCAATGCGACCCGACTGGCTGAAGTTACATTTAGATGCATATTTAAATTAGTTTGAATTTACATCTTATGAAACTTGCCGGTCATGTCACAAAGATAAGATGACCACAGCTCTGTTTATTGGAAATAGAGAAAGAGTTAGTGAACTCTTGGGATTGATACATGTTGATGTATGAAGGTCCCCTGTCTACACATGCCATGACCGGTTCTTTGTACTTCATTATATTCACTGATGATCTCTCAAGATTCAGACATATGTTCCAGTTGAAACACAAGTCCGAACCTTTTGAGATATTCACGGAATATAAGTTAGAAGTAGAGAACCAAAAACGGGTATAAGTATTATGTCCTTTGATGAGATCAAGGAGGAGAATACTTGAGCACGGAATTCCTGGACTATTCTAAAGGAGAATGAGATTCTCTCTCAGCATTACTCCTTCGAATACACCATAGCACGATGGTATATCGGGGCGGAGCAATAGCACCATATGTGATATTGTGTGCTCTATGATGAGTACTACTGAGTTTCCTATTTCCTTTTAGGAGTTATGCACTTGAGAAGCTGCATACCTATTGAATAGGGTTAAAATCAAATCAGTTGCCTACCACTTCATATGTGATATGGAAAGGGAAGAGCCCATATCTTAAGTTTGTTAAAGATTTAGGGTTGTCCGGCCTATGTCTAAAAGCAAAATCCGGACAAGCTCGAGGCAAGGTCTGTTATGTACAACTGGAAAGGTTCCAGCTATACAAAATGCAGCTGATGATTTGGTAGAACCTAAGGATTCAATAGTTTCCAACGAATCTCAGCCTCTCCGCCGATCTAGTAGGGTTCCTCACCCACCTGAGAGATACTTCGGTTTCTCTATGACAGTGGGAGCGAGGATTGCATCATGAGATGATGACCCAACTAGTTTCGAGCTGGCCATCAGGAGTGGGACTCTGTAAGAATGGCTGGATGCTTATCGATCTGAGATGGAATCCTTATACACCAACAAAGTATGGACTTTGGTTGCTTTATCTGAAGGGTTAAATCCCCATCAAGAGCAAGTATATCTTGAGAAGATTACTTGGTGTACATGGAAAAGTTGAGACTTTCAAAGCTATGCTTAAGTCCATCCAGATCCTACTTGCCACGGCTACATACCATGACTACGATATCTGGTGGTTGGGTGTACATGGAAACGTTGGTTCTCGCGATGAATGTATCAAATGGTTGTATGCGATATAACCTAGTTATCGATCCAAGGATTGATTCGATAAGCCGATACATTGGATATTAGTCGGTTATATGAGATATGACCGGATCGTTAAATCAAGTGTTGATTTAATGATTTAATGCATAATTATATATTTGATATATTACTTTGCATTAACTAGTATTGGTTCACTTTAAATGGATTTTCTCACTTGATATGCACATTGTATATGTGATATAGTTTTGTGCACTTGTATGTATCATGTTTGATGATACATGTTTACTTGAGTTTGTGTAAAGATTGAACCATGGTTATTTAAATGGTTAGGGTTTTGATTTTCATATCTATTTATTTATTTATTTATTATGGAAATGATAAAGAGAAAAATGGTGGCTTTCTTTGTTTGTTCATGAAGCTTCATGAAGCTTTGACTAAAGTGACCATTTTGTCTCATCCTTAACTCTAACCATTTCACTTAACCATAGTCCTCTCTCTACACTTAACCATGGTTATAGTTATGATAAGAATAATCTATTTTCTATTTTTCTCATTATTCTTATGATAATTATCTTCTTCTTCTTCTTCTTCTTCAAAGAAGAAAACCTTGCTTCCATCAATGGTGATTTGATGAAAAGAGTGAGAAATCCAATTCTAAAGTGAACCCACCTCCTATTTCTTCATCCTCTACCTCTTTCCATGTAGTATAGGGTGTTTTCTTCACAAGTTTCATGGCTTGGTGAAGTTGGAGCTTGATCTTGTGATGTCTCGACGTAGATCATCTTCGGCATCGTAGTCGATGACCTAGCCCGCCCATTTCTCCGATGAAGCCGACGCTAGAGCCCGGGATTCGATTTGGACAGCAAGGAGACTTCATCTTGGAGCTATGGAGGTGGAGGACCGGATCTACAAAGGTTGTATTTCCGTTCACTTAGTTAAATTGTTAACTAGCTTCTCTTTTCGCCTAAACTCTAGTCAACGAATCCGTATTAGGGTTTCTCGGCACTTGTAAAATTTGAAATTGGCATGGTTGATGCCTTGTGAGACCTCTTGAGAGTGCCTAGGAACCCTACAGTGGTATCAGAGCCTAGCTAGAGCCTTAGGCGATGCGTAGACGGAGTTTGAAGTCCGATCGACCCGAAACCCTAACTCTAAAATGCTCTCTGGAAATTTTCTAAAAATTTGGATTTTTGTGAATTAAAAATTGCTAAAAAATTCAGCAGGGTCTTATTTGAATTACTGTGAAATTCGAGGGGCTGATTCATCTAAAGCGCGGCGGAACCGCGGCACAAGCATGGCTTGTGCGGCGGTTCCGCGGCCATTTTGTCACATTAATTTATGAATTTTGCACAGTAATTCATGTTTTCAGGTGCTGAGTTTTACGGGAATTTTTAATATTTAATCAACAGTTGAGTTTTCTGGGGTAGTGTTGGGACTTCGTAGATTCGATCGGATTTTCTAATTTTGTCTATGTGTTTTCCGGATAATTTTTGAATATTTAAAAAGTTCGACCAGATATAAATACCCAATTTTTCCCCTGTCGGGAAATTTCCAATTGTTGGACTTTTCCGTAGTTTAACAACGTTCTAAGTAGTGCAAGTAACGCGATGGTCTCTCTAGAAGACAACAAACCTTAACTCGATTATGTGACCATCTTGAACTGCCCTTTGAACTTTCGGGTTTGGGGCAGTACGGCGTGCCACATGTGAGGCGTTGGCTTGACCCTTCTACGGCTGGACCGTTGGTACTGAGGCATGAACTGGATGTTGTTAAACTTGTTTCATGTGTTGAGCTGTTTCGGGAAAACTTGGGTGTTCGATTGTTCGATCGGAAAGTTTGACATTTTCTATTTATCCGAAATGTGATACAACATTTGGAATTCACAAGTAGTTATGAGATAACTGAATGAATGTTATAAATCTAGCGGTTTAGTCTCACTTGATCGGTTGCCATGGAATTTTGATGCGATCAAAAGTCCGTCGCAACCACGTAGCGTACGCGGATACACGCCGGGTAAACTTAATAGACAGCCTCACTCCATAGCCCCGACCAAGTGACTGTAGGAGAACCCCGTCGCCGAAAGCATCCGTTTGGGTGCTCGCGGCAGCGGTGTTCCGCCTTGGTGCACTTCGTCGGCGGTATCAGGGGTGCGGCCGCCTACTAAAGTTTGCGACGAGCATTCGATCATGATGCCGGGAATCTTGTTGAATTGCCCGACTTTGTATTGAAAGGTGTTTTCGATTTTGAGACTAAAATGCGGGGTTTATAATTGTTAGGCATGCGATATCTAAGGGATTCATTTGACTAGGCATGTGATGTCTAAGGAGGTTGCGGATTCCAACTGTTGTAGTTTTACACTTTCTTTTCTGTGACCGTAAGTGTAATATGTGTTATCGCTGGTTTCGTTGCTATATGTCAACGACAATTGGGATGCGCATATTTACTTACGTTGATGACATGTGATGTTATTGTTAGTTATATGTATGCCCTAGAGGCCATTACTGTACATAGATAGTATATTGTAGTGGATGCTGGGACATATATAGGGAGGACTTTCTTGCTCGACATGATAGTATGCTATCTGGTTGCTCTTTACCTTAACGTGTATACTGGATGTCTCTCTGTTACATGTTGGTAAAGCCCTTAGGATGTGTACTTGAATACCTGGACTATGATGCGGATCATACTAGTGGGGACATGGTAGTCTATAAGTACATCATTCAAGGTCCCTAGTCGTGGGTGTATCGAGACGGGGCATCGATATACCATAGTAGACTAGCGTATACCTTCTCGACCCATACAGATGGGCGATGGATGATCCCATATCCATTGGTGTTTGACATCAGAGATGATATACGGGTGCTCAGTAGAGACTGGGTACACTGGACGGACTCGCCGAGAACTCCCAGATGGTATTATACCTTACGTCAGATGGCAGTTCTCTGGTGACACTGGTACAGAGTAGTCTGTTGACCCGAGATCGTCATAGAGTCTTGTGTGGTTCCCACTGTGCTTTGATTTCCATATTACCACGTCCAAGAGGGCGTGCAAAACGGTGGCTTTTGGGTACAGTCCTGAATCACATGGAGGCAATGAGCGATAGGAGGGGATTCGTCTCTCCCGGTATAGGGAGTTGATGTTGCGCTGTGTTCGATTGGCTATAACCGGAAATCCCTGGCCAGGGTTGCTGAGATTTACTGGTAAGTGTTACCTGTAGTTTCTCGAACTGTTATAGACCTCATATCGACACGACTTATCGAGCTATTGGGGTCTGACGTTTACCACCCCTAGGCGAGATATGCGACATATCAGACGACGAGACCGGACTGTACGGTAAGTGTTACTGGTTGGATTCATAGGAGTGTGAGCGGGCTTGCTTGTCGATCTTCTGATCGCTCAATACCCGGGTGGCCGTTACGTTTAGCAGACCGCTTGCGGCTTGTGGGTGTTTGATATGAGCATCACCTGCTGCCGGCGTATTGACGAGTCTTTAGAGTCCTACACAGAGGTTTCCTGGCTCAAGCGAAACGAAATAGGAGCGCATATGAGATATGTGCGGGACCGAGAATAATGCGTGTATGAGATACCGTATTCTATTCTCACGATGAATGTATCGATTGGTTGTATGCGATATAACCTAGTTATCGAATCAAGTATTGATTCGATAAACCGATACATAGGATACTAGTCGGTTATATGCGATATGACCGGATCGTTAAATCAAGTGTTGATTTAATGATTTAATGTATAATTATATATTTGATATATTACTTTGCATTAACTAGTATTGGTTCACTTTAAATGGATTTTCTCACTTACATGTACAAGTTGTATATGTGATATACTTTTTGTACAAATGATTGTATCATATTTGATGATACATGTTTACTTGGTTAAGTGTAAAGAATTAAACCATGGTTAAACTAATGATTAGGGTTTTGTTTATCCATTACTTATTTATTCATTTATTTATTTGTTTATACTTTTTGGAAAATAAATGGCATAAAGAGAAAATGGTGGCTTTCTTTGTTTGCATCTTGAAGCTTCATGAAGCTTTGACTAAGTGACCATTTTGTCTCATGCTTAACCCTAACCACTCCTTTTAACCCTAGTCAATTCTCTACACTTGACCATGGTTTGCTTATGATAAGAATTGATTTTCTTTTCTATTATTTATTCTTATCATAATATTATCATCTTCTTCTTCTTCTACTACACAAGAAGAAAAGCTTGACTTCATCAATGGTGACTTGATGAAATGAGTGAGAAATCCAATTCTAAAGTGAACCCACTTCCTATTTCTTCATCCTCTACCTCTTGCCAAGTAGTAAAGGGTGTTTTCTTCACAAGTTTAATGGCTTAGTGAAGTTGGAGCTTGATCTTGTGATGCCTCGACGTAGATCATCTTCGGCATCGTAGTCGACGACCTAGCCCGTCCATTTCTCCGATGAAGCCGACGCTAGAGCCCGGGATCCGATTTGTACAGCGAGGAGACTTCATCGCGGAGCTATGGAGGTGGAGAACCGGATCTACAAAGGTTGTATTTCCGTTCACATAGTTAAGTTGTTAACTAGTTTCATTTTGTCGCCTAAAATTCTAGTTAACGATCCGTATTAGGGTTTCTCGGCACCCCTAAAATTTGAAAATGGCATGGTTGATGCCTTGTGAGACCTCATTAGCGTGCCTAGGAACCCTACAGTGGTATCAGAGCCTAGCTAGAGCCTTAGGCGATGCGTTGACGGAGTTAGAAACCCGATCGAACCCGAAACCCTAACC
Source organism: Agapanthus africanus (assembly GCA_030015575.1). Lineage (NCBI taxonomy): Eukaryota > Viridiplantae > Streptophyta > Magnoliopsida > Asparagales > Amaryllidaceae > Agapanthus > Agapanthus africanus. Next base: position 768,784,009 of record CM057341.1, read on the forward strand.
CCATTTTGCTCTCTGGACTTTTTCCAAAAACGGGGATTTTTCCAAATTAAAAATATGCAGAAAAACAAGCAGGGAATTGTAAGAATTACTGTGAAGCACGTGAGCATGAATCGACCAATTGGCCGCGGAACCGCGGCATATGTATGCCATGTGCGGCGGTTCCGCGGCTATAAAGGTGCATCTTGTCATAATTTTTGCACAGTAATTCCTATAATTTAGTGCTGTATTTTCTGGGATATTTTAATGTTTAATCCACAATTGAGTTTTCTGGGGTTGATTTGGGATTCGAAGATTCGATCGGATTGTCAAACTTTGTCTATGTGTTTTTCCGGATATTTTTGAATATGTTAAAAAGTTCGACCGGATATAAATACCCAATTTTTCCCCTGTCGGGAAATTTCCAAGTGTTGGATCTTTTCGTAGTTTAATGACGTTCTAAGTAGTGCAAGTAACGCGATGGTCCCTCTAGAACACAACAAACCTTAACTCGATTATGTGACCGTCTTGAACTGCCCTTTGAACCTTAGGGTTTGGCGTAGTACGGCGTGCCACATGTGAGGCGTTGGCTTGACCCTTCTACGGCTGGACCGTTGGTACTGAGGCACAAACTGAATGTTTTTAGACTTATTTCATGTGTTGAGCTGTATCGGGAAAACTTGGGTGTTCGACTGTTCGATCGGAAAGTTTAACATTTTCTGTTTATCTGGAATGGGATACAATAATTGGAATTCACAAGTAGTTATGTGATAACTGAATGAATGTTATAAACACAGCACTTTAGTCTCACTTGATCGGTTCCCACGGAATTTTGATGCGATCAAAAGTCCGTCACAATCACGTAGCGTATGCGGATACTCGCCGAGTAAACTTAATAGACAACCTCACTCCATAGCCCCGACCAAGTGACTGTAGGAGAACTCCGTCGCCGAAAGCATCCGTCCGGGTGCTCACGGCAGCGGTGTTCCGCCTTGGTGCACTTCGTCGACGGTATCAGGGGTGTGGCCGCCTACTGAAGTTTGCGACGAGTATTCGATCAGTTTTTTGGGAATCTTGTTGAATTGCCCGACTTGATATTGAAAAGAGTTTTCGATAATGAGACTAAAATGCGGGGTTTATAATTGTTAGGCATGCGATGTCTAAGGAATTCATTTGATTAGGCATGCGATGTCTATGGAGGTTGCGGATTCCAACTGTTGTAGTTTTACACTTTCTTTTCTGTGACCGTAAGTGTAATATGTGATATCGCCGGTTTCGTTGCTATATGTCAACGACAATTGGGATGCGCGTATTTACTTACGTTGATGACATGTGATGTTATGTGTTGCTGGATATGTTATATTGGATCGTCGTGTTCGAATAGCCGGGGGTTTTTATGTGAGATGAGTGTTTTTCATTTTCATTCATGTAAAAACTTGTATGTAATATTCTTTTATTGGGGCACTTCCAGGTTGCGGAAGTAGTCACCCTTTGTATATTATTTACTTTTCCGCACTAGGATAGACCCAAGGAGGAGGGCACAAGTAACCGGGTTCTGGAGTCCAGTGGGAGACCAACTCGAGGAGTCGAGTCCGGGTCTCCTAACTCTAGAATTGGTAGGGTTGCTTGCCGCTCTCGTAGGGGTCTAGGGGTGTGGGTTTGGCTATTCATCGCGACCGTGGAATCCGTGTTTTATACTGGCTCGTATTGAAAACACGGACGTCCTAGTATATCCAATATTTCATATGTTTCTTCTGCTGCGATATCTGTGATGTGATCATGTGATGTTCTGTGATAGATACAGTATACAGTATATATGATATATTATATAGACGTTACTTATGTTTTACACCCGCGCTAGCCCTGCCCCGCTCTGTCGTTAGTTACCTAACCTAACGGTGCACGAGGGGACATCGAGGCGAATGCGGATGGCATAAGTGTACGTCGTATTTATCTGTGATGTTTAGGTAATTTAAATGATGGGACTTCATTAATGAGATTAATGAAATAAAAGAAACCTAAGATGTTGTAGAATTGAATTTCAAAATAAAACAGGTAGCTACAGTTCTTGCTTTGCACAGCGGTATATATGATATATCCTGCACCTTATTCGATGAGGAAAGGACTGAGATCCCTTCACCGGGAGTGACTCCTTTAGCAATAACTGGCAGATGCTACACACTCGGTTTGTCTTTTGATTGCTTTTAAGAGTTTTTGCTTTGCACAGAGATATATATGATATATCCCGCACCTCATTCGACGAGGAAAGGACCGACGATCCCTTCATAGGGAGTGACTCCTTTAGCAAAACTAGAAAAGCCTAAAAAACACTCCATTTTAAAATTCATTCGATCCTACAACGATATCAAGTTCATTACGCAATAGGTTTTCAGAAAAACCTGTCGTAGCCCTCCGTCATTTCAGATAAGTACTAGTTAGTATTCGTGCTGTGGTAGTTTGGCATTCGTCAAGGCGTAGTGTGCGGTAGCTAACTAGTATTTATCTGCTTATGCATATGATGCAGATTGGATTAGGGTATTCGTACGGCGTTGTTTGGCATTCGTCAAGGGTCGTGCGGGTGGGTTTAATTCAATCAAGAAATGTACGGGTTGAACTTGACTAGTGGACTATGGGTTGTTTGGCATTCGTCAAGGTCATAGAACACTAGGGGAAAAATATTATCGGGAATTTCAAGTGTTGAAATTTGCAATGAGATTGCATACCTTCTATGAGATAATTGGATCCCGATACCCACTGCGAGTAATTGTTACTCCTGGGAGAGTTTTACACATTACAATTAGCCGATCAAGTAGGTGTCTAGAAAGGTGTTAACGAGGTTACGCCTCTGGGAAAACGAGGTTTACATTAATTAGGTTCGTGCGAAAGCACGGGGGACCTCCCTCAAAGTACCGACACTGGCCTGGCTGAAAGATTGGCGAACTTATAGTGTGTAATTAATCCCGGCTAGTCTTTCCTTTTAGGGTTTGAAAGAAGATTTGATAAAAAAACAGTGGGAGCCATCCTGATTAGATAAGATAAAAACCAATCTATTCTTGCAAGAGCGCACGCTGAGTGTTTTCTTCTCTCTCTCTCCAGGTAGCGACCATATCACGCCTTAATCAAGATAATAATACGAATTATTGACCGAACCCGCTTGTTATACTGAGCTGGGGAACGTTGGTCCCGCTCCAACTTATAATTGTTATAAAACAGAGCAGGAAATTGGGGAATACCAGATTTCCCGTGCCGCCCAAACGAGGAAAGTGCATATGATGCATCATCTTCGGGTGTGTTCGTTACACAGAACTGTTTCTCAATATTCTTTATGTCCTGGGTATATGATACCAGATCAGGATCCCAGATATGTAATCTGTTACATAGGGCTACAGAAAGGTAAAGAACTGAAAACGGGTGATAAGTTTCATGAGGCGGAAAACGGGGCAAGTGTTGCGGCCAAGTCTGTTGGTCACTGTCACCCAGTATTTTCAATACATTGATTCTGAACAAATGTTATTAGATACCGAACCTGACATACAAAATCATATCAGTCTCTTTATTAGTAAAGAAATGATAAAATTTTGTATTGTTGGATAATGTTTTGAACATTTCCTATATCAAAAGTTGATCGGTTCAGGCACGTTATCTAAAAGCATTGTTGTTCTAAATCAAACTACAGTTCTTAGTATATAGAACACACACAAGAGGAAGAGTTCAGAAATGAACGAATCCTTCTTGTGGCATTGTAGACTAGGTCATATCAATGCGAGCTGAAGTTACATTTAGATGCATATTTAAATCAGTTTGAATTTCCATCTTGTGAAACTTGCCAGTCATGTCACAAAGAAACGATGACCACAGCTCTGTTTAATGGAAACAGAGAAAGAGTTAGTGAACTCTTGGGATGATACATGTTGATGTATGTAGGTCCCCAGTCTACACATGCCAAGACCGGTCCTTTGTACTTCATTACATTATCTGATAATCTCTCAAGATTCAGACATATGTTCCTGTTGAAACACAAGTCCGAATCTTTTGAGATATTCACAGAATATAAATTAGAAGTAGAGAACCAAAATACGGGTATAAGTATTATGTCCGATGATGAGATCAGGGAGGAGAATACTTGAGCACGGAAATCCTGGACTATTCTAAAGGAGAATGAGATTCTCTCTCAGCATTACTCCTCCGAATACACCATAGCACGATGGTATATCGGGGCGGAGCAATCACACCCTATATGATAAGGTGCGCTCTATGATGAGTATTACTGAGTTACCTATTTCCTTTAGGGAGTTATGCACTTGAGAAGCTGCATACCTATTGAATAGGGTTCAAATCAAATCAGTTGCCTACCACTCCATATGAGATATAGAAAGGGAAGAGCCCATATCTTAAGTTAGTTAAGATTTGGGGTTGACCGGCCTATGTCTAAAGACAAAATCCGGACAAGCTCGAGGCAACGTCTGTTATGTAGAACTGGAAATGTTCCAGCTGTACAAAATGCAGATGATAATTTGACAGAACCAAAGGATTCAGTAGATTCCAACAAACCTCAGCCTCTCCGCCGATCTAGTAAGGTTCCTCACCCACCTGAGAGTTACTACGGTTTCTCTATGACAGTGGGAGCGAGGATTGCATCATGAGATGATGACCCAACTAGTTTTAAGCTGGCCATCAGGAGTGAGACTCTGTAAGAATGGCTGGATGCTTAGTTATCTGAGATGGAATCCATATACACCAACAAAGTATGGACTTTGGTTGCTATAACTGAAGGGTTAAATCCCCATCAGGAGCAAGTATATCTTGAGAAGATTACTTGGTGTACATGGAAAAGTTGAGACTTTCAAAGCTAGACTTGTTAAAGATTTGCATCATTGACCAGGTATGGATTATGATGAAACCTTTTCTAAGTAGCTATGCTTAAGTCCATCCAGATCCTACTTGCCACGGCTACATACCATGTCTACGATATCTGGTGGTTGGGTGCCATGACTGCTTTTCTAAATAATGATTTAGAAGAGAAGGTCTATAAGAACACAGCCAGAGGCCTTCGTAGACAGTGAGAACAGCGGAAACGTGTGCAAGATGTTTTATGTGATAAAGCAGGCATCGCGGAATTGGAACATCTGTTTTGATGAGTTAGTCAAACAGTTTGACATCATCAAAATGGTAGATGAACCTTGTATATACAGAAGGTAGTAGGGAGTATGGTAGTGATCCTCGTAGAGTACGTGGATGACATACTCTTGATAGGGAAGAAGTTTCCTATGCTACGCTCGGTCAATCTCCGCTTATCACAAGGATTCTCCAGATAGGATCAAAGTGATACCTCCTCCATCCTGAGCTTTCATCTATGAGATAGATGTTATTTGGGTGTTAGTATACTCACTAGTTGTAGTGAAATGGTATCAATTGATCCTGGGGAGAATCACTGGAAAGGTTCCAGGGTGATAAGGACGACTGAATGTCAGTCGCAGGCATTGTCTTTACCCTAAGTAAAGGGACGGTATGTTGGAAGAGTTCCAAGCTAGATACCGTGGCATACTAGACAATAAAGGCTGGATACATCGCTACTTAAGATGCTACCAAAGAGGAAGTCTGGGTGTATATTAGTTCATGAGATGAACTCAGTTCCTCCCATTGTGTGACAATGGAGTTGTGGCTTTTGCCAAGGAACGTCCGTCCCATCAGTGATCCAGACATATTCTAAGGCAGTATCACCTGATCATAGAGATGGTTGATCTCCAGGGTGATCGAGGTTAGGAGAGTAGACTCAGAGGACAACACGGCGGATCCACTCACGAAGGCCTATTCCCAGAGAGAGATTTATGGGATGGTTGAGTATGAGATACTACAACCACTGCTACAGATGGCCCTAGTACAAGTGGGAGATTGTTAGTTATATGTATGCCCTAGAGGCCATTACTGTACATAGTGTCACGCCCCGCTTCCCAGTGTACGGCGACCAATGTACGGCGAAGTGGTCGTGACGAGGCCCGCTACGTATGTACTCAGAAGTACATACGCTAAGCGTAACTAAGCAATATAAAATAATCACAAGAGACAAATGAGATTGAGAGAACAGCAACTTTTATTAATATCATTCTTTGTACAATGCATGAAAAGGAAAATACAACTGAAATGAAAAGCGATGCCTAAACAGTGGCATAACATGAAAATGAAAAAAATACTGGAAAGAACAAGATACAATATCTAGAGCTCGAGGTCTTCGTGGAACCGCTACAAGTCTTCACTGGTGGGCTCAATCTCAGCTTGGTCCGACGCACCTGACGACATTCAAGAAGAAGGAAATAGAATGTCGTCAGCGAACAGGTCGCTCGGTAAGTCCCAAAGATAATGGAGAAATAGACAGAGAGTAAAAGAGAGAGAGAGAGTAGTTTTTAATGTTGTATTGTATTGTCATATTATAGTAGTATGGTGCTAACGCTTTTGTTGTAGCTTGGTACAGAAGGATGCCAGTGTATACGAGAGGGATCTCTATATGCTAGAGATCAGGGCAAATGGAAGTACAAGGCTCCGTTATACAACCCGGAACAACGGCAATTGGATTCAGGTTAGGTGTCTTAATCTTACCATCTTGTGCCACCTTTAACACCTTCCGTACCAATCTACCCCTTAAACCCCGCGATGTCTTGTTTGTATTGTTATCTTGTAAAACTTGTAATGATTGCATGATTGACTTGATTGACTGACCGAAACTATGATATCAGGAAACGGTTATAACCGTAGAGTCATGTAAATGGAATACTGGGAAACATGTAAAAGGAATATCCATGGTTCGGTTCAGTCAAGTAGATTGTTAACTGGATTCTGGGATTCATGTATCCATCTTGAGTTGAAATATAAAGAATATAGATTGACTTGAATCATTTTCAAGTCAGAAATAGTCAGACTCTAACCCGAGTCAGACTAAAAGAAAGTGAGTTGAAGTTCAATAATTGTTAGGGGCCTTATTGTAATTTATAAAACTTGAAAGGGTTTATTGTAAAAATACTATTGATATTTTTCAAAATACAACTCAAGTATTTAATTATCGCATTTATGTACATACAACAATTTAATGATCAAGATAAATATGTATACATGTTCGAATTACATGAAATGAGTCAAGTATATTATTCGAGTAACTACCATAAACAATGCTGTAAAGAAATATTATGTACGACTAATTAATCAAGTTGAACGAATGCGGAATATAAACAGAGATATGTCTCTAAATGTTTTTCATGCGTAAGTTCCAGTTTCACCTAAATACGACTACCGGTTTGAGAGATATATATGTTTTCGTATCGTCGCGCAAAACAGATCAGAATCTATTTGGCACCGTCACATATTTTTAAAACGCAGTTTGAGTTAATTTTTATCGGGTTTCAGGTTACGAAAATTATTAGAAAATTGTAGGTATTTTGAAGTACTTATCTAAAACACCAAGATTCACATGATTTGGATTTCTGAAGCTCTAGTTATGATCATTTTAATATCAGCATTTAAAACAGAAATTCAGATTTCTGGACAGCAACTATATATTCTATTGCAAAGCCTATATCAGGTTGTTTCATGCATTCCTAAGTAATATAATATACAGAAAATTATAGTTCTATCAATGGTGCATCTACATATCTAAATTTTGTCACAAACGGACATCGGGTGTTCGAGTTATGTCCAATTTAAAAACAGTGTGCGAATCGGAACAGATTCTGTCCAGATCCGTCACTTAATATTGTAATGCAGTTTTCTTTATCTTAGATAGGTTTTCGGTAAAACTATAGAACTAAGAAAATCTAGATCATTCGATGTAGATATCAAAAACACCTTAGTTTGCTCAATTTGGATACCGGTATAACAATTTATATATCCTAGAAATTGACCGATAACTGCAGTTTTCTGTTTTACGATCAGTGAATAAATACGATGTAATTCCTAAACCGTTATGCGGATCGATCTAAAATTTTTACAGCGTGTACAAAATAATATATTCTATCATATGTAAATTTCATGAAATTTTCAGAATTAAAAAATTAATTTATAAAAAATTATTTTAAAACTAAAGGTATTGATATGTATACTAAAATCGGCAAAAAGATTAACTAGAATTTTCACGCAAGCTTCATCTTTTCTTTTAATAACCAAACCGATTCCATGAGATATCGTAAATATATTGTGGCATGAAATCTATGTTCTCACTACTCATAATAAACATTTATAGTCATGAACAAAGAATTGAAAACACTTTAATTTGAACAAGAGGTAATAAGATATTATTAAACCATATATAACCATATGTATCTAGACTTATATATATGTATATGTTTATGTTTATTTTTCTCTTAAGGATTACGATATGGATAAAAACGGGTTCACGAGATATGAAAAGAGAAGAATAAAGAGATGGAGGGAGGGAGGGAGAGAGAAGGGACTTACATGCACAAGCCGGTATTGTCACCGGGCTTGTCTATCCGCCGATAGCCTCGCGTTAGTAGCGAGACCTTCTTGAAGACTTCTTCATGTTCTTCTTCATGGACTCTAGGTGAAGAGGAAGAAGTGAGAGATAAAAAATGTGAGGAAGGAAAAGATAGAGGAGGACAAATAAAGATGGTGTAATGGTGAATAATAATATATGCATTTAACATGAGAATTAAAAGAGAAATGAAAAGTCACCATTCATTTTGGAAATGAAAGGTCTCATTTGTAGGTTATGAGAAGAATAAAAAATGATAAAAAATAATTGCAAGAATGGGGATTTGAACATGTGACTTATGGAATAACAATGTAAAGACTTAACCAATGAGCTACAAGATTTTTCATGCATATATTTAATTATAATTAAATATATGATGTTGCTTAAAAAGAAAATGGGCTTTTTAGATGGGCTGTAGAGAATAAGAATAATGGATTTGGGTTAAATATTTAAGAAAGGAAAAATAAGAATGAGAAGTTAAAAACTTAAATATAAGAAAAAGAAATTGTACCTAAAAAAAATACATAATAGATTGAGGAATAAAATAATAATAAATTTAATAGAAGAAGGAAAATACCAAGTACAAATAAATACGGTATATTATTGAAGAGGGATAATACAAATGCATAAAGATTTTGGGGTCATTACACATAGGATGTATATTGTAGTGGATGCTGGGACATATATAGGGAGGACTTTCTTGCTCGACATGATAGTATGCTATCTGGTTGCTCTTTACCTTAACGTGTATACTGGATGTCTCTCTGTTACATGTTGGTAAAGCCCTTAGGATGTGTACTTGACTACCTGGACTATGATGCGGATCATACTAGTGGGGACATGGTAGTCTATAAGTACATCCTTCAAGGTCCCTAGTCGTGGGTGTATCGAGACGGGGCATCGATATACCCGAGTAGACTAGCGTATACCTTCTCGACCCATACAGATGGGCGATGGATGATCCCATATCCATTGGTGTTTGACATCAGAGATGATATACGGGTGCTCAGTAGAGACTGGGTACACTGGACGGACTCGCCGAGAACTCCCAGATGGTATTATACCTTACGTCAGATGGCAGTTCTCTGGTGACACTGGTACAGAGTAGTCTGTTGACCCGAGATCGTCATAGAGTCTTGTGTGGTTCCCACTGTGCTTTGATTTCCATATTACCACGTCCAAGAGGGCGTGCAAAACGGTGGCTTTTGGGTACAGTCCCGAATCACATGGAGGCAATGAGCGATAGGAGGGGATCCGTCTCTCCCGGTATAGGGAGTTGATGTTGCGCTGTGTTCGATTGGCTATAACCGGAAATCCCTGGCCAGGGTTGCTGAGATTTACTGGTAAGTGTTACCTGTAGTTTCTCGAACTGTTATAGACCTCATATCGACACGACTTATCGAGCTATTGGGGTCTGACGTTTACCACCCCTAGGCGAGATATGCGACATATCAGACGATGAGACCGGACTGTACGGTAAGTGTTACTGGTTGGATTCATAGGAGTGTGAGCGGGCTTGCTTGTCGATCTTCTGATCGCTCAATACCCGGGTGGCCGTTACGTTTAGCAGACCGCTTGCGACTTGTGGGTGTTTGATATGATCATCACCTGCTGCCGGCGTATTGACGAGTCTTTAGAGTCCTACACAGAGGTTTTCTGACTCAAGCGAAACGAAATAGGAGCGCATATGAGATATGTGCGGGACCGAGAATAATGCGTGTATGAGATACCGTATTCTATTCTCGCGATGAATGTATCGATTGGTTGTATGCGATATAACCTAGTTATCGAATCAAGTATTGATTCGATAAGCCGATACATAGGATACTAGTCGGTTATATGCGATATGACCGGATCGTTAAATCAAGTGTTGATTTAATGTATAATTATATATTTGATATATTACTTTGCATTAACTAGTATTGGTTCACTTTAAATGGATTTTCTCACTTACATGTACAAGTTGTATATGTGATATACTTTTTGTACAAATGATTGTATCATATTTGATGATACATGTTTACTTGGTTAAGTGTAAAGAATTAAACCATGGTTAAACTAATGATTAGGGTTTTGTTTATCCTTTACTTATTTATTCATTTATTTGTTTGTTTATACTTTTTGGAAAATAAATGGCATAAAGAGAAAATGGTGGCTTTCTTTGTTTGCATCTTGAAGCTTCATGAAGCTTTGACTAAGTGACCATTTTGTCTCATGCTTAACCCTAACCACTCCTTTTAACCCTAGTCAATTCTCTACACTTGACCATGGTTTGCTTATGATAAGAATTGATTTTCTTTTCTATTATTTATTCTTATCATAATATTATCATCATCTTCTTCTTCTACTACACAAGAAGAAAAGCTTGACTTCATCAATGGTGACTTGATGAAATGAGTGAGAAATCCAATTCTAAAGTGAACCCACTTCCTATTTCTTCATCCTCTACCTCTTGCCAAGTAGTAAAGGGTGTTTTCTTCACAAGTTTAATGGCTTAGTGAAGTTGGAGCTTGATCTTGTGATGCCTCGACGTAGATCATCTTCGGCACCGTAGTCGACGACCTAGCCCGTCCATTTCTCCGATGAAGCCGACGCTAGAGCCCGGGATCCGATTTGTACAGCGAGGAGACTTCATCGCGGAGTTATGGAGGTGGAGAACCGGATCTACAAAGGTTGTATTTCCGTTCACATAGTTAAGTTGTTAACTAGTTTCATTTTGTCGCCTAAAATTCTAGTTAACGATCCGTATTAGGGTTTCTCGGCATCCCTAAAATTTGAAAATGGCATGGTTGATGCCTTGTGAGACCTCATTAGCGTGCCTAGGAACCCTACAGTTATGTGTTGCTGGATATGTTATATTGGATCGTCGTGTTTGAATAGCCGGGTTTTTTTTTATGTGAGATGAGTGTTTTTCATTTTAATTCATGTAAAAACTTGTATGTAATATTCCTTTATTGGGGCACTTCCAGGTTGCGGAAGTTGTCACCTTTTGTATATTATTTACTTTTCCGCATTAGGATAGATCCAAGGAGGGGAGCACAAGTAACCGGGTTCTGGAGTCCAGTGGGAGACCAACTCGAGGAGTCGAGTCCGGGTCTCCTAACTCTAGAATTGGTAGGGTTGCTTGCCGCTCTCGTAGGGGTCTAGGGGTTTGTGTTTTGGCTATTCATCGCGACCGTGGAATCCGTGTTTTATACTGGCTCGTATTGGAAACACGGACGTCCTAGTATATCCAATGTTTCATATGATTCTTCTGCTGCGATATCTGTGATGTAATCATGTGATGTTCTGTGATAGATACTGTATATAGTATATATGATATATTATATAGACGTTACTTATGTTTTACACCCGCGCTAGCCCTGCCCTGCTCTGCCGTTGGTTACCTAACCTAACGGTGCACGAGGGGACATCGAGGCGAATGCGGATGGCATAAGTGTACGTCGTATTTATCTGTGATGTTTAGGTACTTTAATGATAGGACTTCATTAATGTGATTAATGAAAGTAAAAGAAACCTAAAGATGTTGTAGAATCGAATTTCAAAAATAAAACAGGTGGCTACAGTTCTTGCTTTGCACAGCGGTATATATGATATATCCTGCACCTTATTCGATAAGGAAAGGACCGAGATCCCTTCACCGGGAGTGACTCCTTTAGCAATAACTGGCAGATGCTACACACTCGGTTTGTCTTTTGATTGCTTTTAAGAGTTCTGCTTTGCACAGTGATATATATGATATATCCCGCACCTCATTCGACGAGGAAAGGACCGACGATCCCTTCACCGGGAGTGACTCCTTTAGCAAAACTAGAAAAGCCTCAAAGACACTCCATTTCAAAATTCATTCGATCCTACAACGATATCAAGTTCTTTACGCAATAGGTTTTCAGAAAAACCTGACGTAGCCCTCCGTCATTTCAGATAAGTCCTACTTAGTATTCATGCTACGTTTGTTGACCTCCGTCAAGGCGTAGTGTGCGGTAGCTAACTAGTATTTATCTGCTTATGCATATGATGCAGATTGGATTAGGGTAGTCGTGCGGCCTTGTTGACCTCCGTCAAGGGTCGTGTGGGTGGGTTTAATTCGATCAAGAAATGACGGGTTGAACTTGACTAGTAGCCTATGGTTTGTTGACCTCCGTCAAGGTCATAGGACGGTAGGGGCAAAATTATCGGGAATTTCAAGTGTTGAAATTTGCAATGAGATTGCATACCTTCTATGAGATAGTTGGATCCCGATACCCACTGCGAGTAAGAGTTACTCCTGGGAGAGTTTTACACATTACAATTAGCCGATCGAGTAGGTGTCTAGAAAGGTGTTAACGAGGTTACGCCTCTGGGAAAACGAGGTTTACATTAATTAGGTTCGTGCGAAAGCACGGGGGACCTCCCTCAAAGTACCGACACTGGCCTGGCTGAAAGATTGGCGAACTTGTAGCGTGTAATTAATCCCCGCTAGTCTTTCCTTTTAGGGTTTGAAGGAAGATTTGATAAAAACAGTGGGAGCCATCCTGATTAGATAAAATCATAACCAATCTGATCTTGCAAGAGCGCACGCTGAGTGTTTTCTTCTCTCTCTCTCCTGGTAGCGACCATGTCACGCCTTAATCAAGATAAAAATACGGAATATTGACTGGACCCGCTTGTTATACTGAGCTGGGGAACGTTGGTCCCACTCCAACTTATAATTGTTATAAGACAGAGCAGGAAATTGGGGAATACCGGATTTCCCATGCCGCCCAAACGAAGAAAGTCTATATGATGCATCTTCTTCGGGTGTGTTCGTTACAAAAAAACTGTTTCTCTGTATCCTCTACGTCCTGGGTATTTGATACCGGATCAGGATCCCAAATATGTAATCTGTTACATAGGGCTACAGAAAGGTAGAGAACTGAGAACGGGTGATAAGTTTCATGAGGCAGAAAACGGGGCAAGTGTTGCAGCCAAGTCTGTTGGTCACTGTCACCCTGTATTATCAATACATTGATTCTGAACGAATGTTATTAGATACCGAACCTGATATACAAAATCATATCACTCTCTTTATTAGTAAAGAAATGATAAAATTTTGTATTGTTGGATAATGTTTTGAACATTTCCTATATCAAAAGTTGATCGGTTCAGGCACGTTATCTAAAAACATTGATATTCTAAATCAAACTACAGTTATTAGTATACAGAACACACACAAGAGGAAGAGTTCAGAAATGAACGAATCCTTCTTGAGGCATTGTAGACTGGGTCATATCAATGCCGCCCGACTAGATAAGTTACATATAGATGCATATTTAAATCTGTTTGAATTTACATCTTGTGAAACTTGCCAGTCATGTCACAAAGATAAGATGACCATAGCTCTGTTTATTGGAAACAGAGAAAGAGTCAGTGAACTTTTGGGATTGATACATGCTGATGTATGAAAGTCCCCTGTCTACATATGCCAGGACCGGTTCTTTGTACTTCATTACATTCTTTGATAATCTCTCAAGATTCAGACATATGTTTCTGTTGAAACACAAGTCAGAACCTTTTGAGATATTCACAGAATATGAGTAAGAAGTAGAGAACCAAAATACGGGTAAAAGTATTATGTCCTTTGATGTGATCAAGGAGGAGAATACTTGAGCACGGAATTCCTGGACTATTCTAAAGGAGAATGAGATTCTCTCTCAGCATTACTCCTCCGTATACACCACAGCACGTCGGTGTATCGGGGCGGAGCAATAGCACCCTATGTGATATGGTGTGCTCTATGATGAGTACTACTGAGTTTCCTATTTCCTTTAGGGAGTTATGCACTTGTGAAGCTGCATACCTATTGAATATGGTTCAAATCTAATCAGTTGCCTACCACTTCATATGTGATATGGAAAGGGAAGAGCCCATATCTTAAGTTGGTTAAGATTTGGGGTTATCCGGCCTATGTCTAAAAGCAAAATCCGGACAAGCTCGAGGCAAGGTCTGTTATGTAGAACTGTAATGGTTCCAGCTATACAAACTGCAGCTGATAATTTGGTAGAACCAAAGGATTCAATAGTTTCCAACGAATCTCAGCCTCTCCGCCGATCTAGCAGGGTTCCTCACCCACCTGAGAGTTGCTTCGGTTTCTCTATGACAGTGGGAGCGAGGATTGCATCATGAGATGATGACCCAACTATTTTCGAACTGGCCATCAGGAGTGAGACTCTGTAAGAATGGCTGGATGTTTAGTGATCTGAGATGGAATCCTTATACACCAACAAAGTATGGACTTTGGTTGCTTTATCTGAAGGGTTAAATCCCCATCAGGAGCAAGTAAATCTTGAGAAGATTACTTGGTGTAGATGGAAAAGTTAAGACTTTCAAAGCTAGACTTGTTAAAGGTTTTCGTCATCGACCAGGCGTGGATAATGATGAAACCTTTCTCCAGTGGCTATGCTTAAGTCTATCCAGATCCTACTTGCCACGGCTACATACCATGACTACGATATCTGGTGGTTGGGTGTCATGACTGCTTTTCTAAATGATATTTTGGAAGAGAGCGTCTATAAGTACACAGCCAGAGGGCTTCGTAGACAGTGGGAGCAGCGGAAACGTGTGCAAGATGCTTTATAGGATAAAGCAGGCATCGCGGAGTTGGAACATCTGTTTTGATGAGTTAGTCAAACAGTTTAACACCATCAAAATGGTAGATGAACCTTGTATATACAAAAAGGTAGTAAGGAGTATGGTGGTGATCCTCGTAGAGTACGTGGATGACATACTCTTGATAAGAAAGAAGTTTCCTATGCTACGCTCGGTCAATCTCCGCTTATCACAATGATTCTCCATATAGGATCAAACTGATACCTCCTAAATCCTGGGTCTATGAGATAGATCTAATTGGATATTAGGATACTCACTAGATGTAGTGAGATGGTATCAATTGGTCCTGGGGAGAATCACTGGAAGGGTTCCAGGGTGATAAGGATGACTGAAAGTCAGTCACAGGCATTGTCTTTACCCTCAGTAAAGGGACGGTATGTTGGAAGAGTTCCAAACTAGATACCGTGGCATACTAGACGATAAAGGCTGGATACATCGCTACTTAAGATGCTACCAAAGAGGCTGTCTGGGTGTATATTAGTTCATGAGATGAACTTAGTTCCTCCCATTGTGTGACAATGGAGTTGTGGCTTATGCCAAAGAATGACCGTCCCATCAGTGATCCAAACATATTCTAAGGCAGTATCACCTGATCATGGAGATGGCTGATCTCCAAGGTGATCGAGGTTAGGAGAGCAGACTCAGAGGATAACGCGGCGGATCCACTCACGAAGGCCTATTCCCAGAGAGAGTCTTATTGGGATGGTTGAGTATGAGATACTACAACCACTGCTACAGATGGCCCTAGTGCAAGTGGGAGATTGTTAGTTATATGTATGCCCTAGAGGCCATTACTGTACATAGGATGTATATTGTAGTGGATGCTGGGACATATATAGGGAGGACTTTCTTGCTCGACATGATAGTATGCTATCTGGTTGCTCTTTACCTTAACGTATACACTGATTGTCTCTCTGTTACATGTTGGTAAAGCCCTTAGGAGTGTACTTGACTACCTGGACTATGATGCGGATTATACTAGTGGGAACATGGTAGTCCATAAGTACATCCTTCAAGGTCCCTAGTCGTGGGTGTATCGAGACGAGGCATCGATATACCAGAGTAGACTAGCGTATACCTTCTCGACCCATACAGATGGGCGATGGATGATCCCATATCCATTGGTGTTTGACATCAGAGATCATATATGGGTGCTCAGTAGAGACTGGGTACACTGGACGGACTCCCCGAGAACTCCCAGATGGTATTATACCTTACGTCAGATGGCAGTTCTCTGGTGACACTGGTACAGAGTAGTCTGTTGACCCGAGATCGTCATAGAGTCTTGTATGATTCCCACTGTGCTTTGATTTCCACCTTACCACGTCCAAGAGGGCATGCAAAACGGTGGCTTTTGGGTACAGTCCCGAATCACATAGAGGCAATGAGCGATAGGAAGTGATTCGTCTCTCCCGGTATAGGGAGTTGATGTTGCGCTGTGTTCGATTGGCTATAACCGGAAATCCCTGGCCAGGGTTGCTGAGATTTACTGGTAAGTGTTACCAGTAGTTTCTCGAACTGTTATAGACCTCATATCGACACTACTTATCGAGCTATTGGGGTCTGACGTTTACCACCCCTAGGCGAGATATGCGACATATCAGACGAACAGACCGGACTGTACGGTAAGTGTTACTGGTTGGATTCACAGGAGTGTGAGCGGGCTTGCTCGTCGATCTTCTGATCGCTCAATACTCGGGTGGCCGTTACGTTTAGCAGACCGCTTGCGGCTTGTGGGTGTTTGATATGATCATTACCTGCTGCCGGCGTATTGACGAGTCTTTAAAATCCTACACAGAGGTTTCCTGGCTCAAGCAAAATGAAATAGGAGCGCATATGAGATATGTGCGGGACCGAGAATAATGCGTGTATGTGATACCGTATTCTATTCTCGCGATGAATGTATCAAATGGTTGTATGCGATATAACCTAGTTATCGATCCAAGGATTGATTCGATAAGCCGATACATTGGATATTAGTCGGTTATATGAGATATGACCGGATCGTTAAATCAAGTGTTGATTTAATGATTTAATGCATAATTATATATTTGATATATTACTTTGCATTAACTAGTATTGGTTCACTTTAAATGGATTTTCTCACTTGATATGCACATTGTATATGTGATATAGTTTTGTGCACTTGTATGTATCATGTTTGATGATACATGTTTACTTGAGTTTGTGTAAAGATTGAACCATGGTTATTTAAATGGTTAGGGTTTTGATTTTCATATCTATTTATTTATTTATTTATTATGGAAATGATAAAGAGAAAAATGGTGGCTTTCTTTGTTTGTTCATGAAGCTTCATGAAGCTTTGACTAAAGTGACTATTTTGTCTCATCCTTAACTCTAACCATTTCACTTAACCATAGTCCTCTCTCTACACTTAACCATGGTTATAGTTATGATAAGAATAATCTATTTTCTATTTTTCTCATTATTCTTATGATAATTATCTTCTTCTTCTTCTTCTTCTTCTTCAAAGAAGAAAACCTTGCTTCCATCAATGGTGATTTGATGAAAAGAGTGAGAAATCCAATTCTAAAGTGAACCCACCTCCTATTTCTTCATCCTCTACCTCTTTCCATGTAGTATAGGGTGTTTTCTTCACAAGTTTCATGGCTTGGTGAAGTTGGAGCTTGATCTTGTGATGTCTCGACGTAGATCATCTTCGGCATCGTAGTCGATGACCTAGCCCGCCCATTTCTCCGATGAAACCGACGCTAGAGCCCGGGATTCGATTTGGACAGCAAGGAGACTTCATCTTGGAGCTATGGAGGTGGAGGACCGGATCTACAAAGGTTGTATTTCCGTTCACTTAGTTAAATTGTTAACTAGCTTCTCTTTTCGCCTAAACTCTAGTCAACGAATCCGTATTAGGGTTTCTCGGCACTTGTAAAATTTGAAATTGGCATGGTTGATGCCTTGTGAGACCTCTTGAGAGTGCCTAGGAACCCTACACCTTGTATCTACAAGAAGGTGGCAGGGAGTAAGGTTGTCTTCCTCGTATTGTACGTGGACGACATACTCTTGATAGGAAATGACATTCCTATGCTGCAATCAGTCAAGCTCTTCTTATCACAAAGATTCTTAATGAAAGATCTTGGTGATGCCTCCTGCATATTGGGGATTAAGATCTATAGAGATAGATCTAAACGGATTTTGGGATTGTCCCAATCCAGGTACATTGACACCATACTAAAGAGGTTTAGTATGGAAGAATCCAAGCGTGGGAACTTACCCACGATCTCCGGAGTCACTCTCTCCAAAGAGATGTCTCCCAAGACTGATTTGGAGAGAACTCGCATGCAAGGGATACCCTATGCTTCGGCTGTAGGCTCTATCATGTATGCGATGCTATGTACCAGACCCGATGTAGCATACTCACTAAGTGTAGTGAGTAGGTATCAAGCTGATCCTGGAGAGAGTCACTGGACAGCTATGAAGAGCATTCTCAAGTACTTGCGAAGGACTAAAGAGATGCTCTTGGTGTATGGTAACGGAGAACTCCAAGTGGAGTCCTTTACCTATTCGAGCTTCCAGAGTGATAAGGACGACTCTAAGTCGCAGTCGGGATTTGTCTTTACCCTTTACGGAGGGACGGTTAGCTGGAAGAGTTCCAAGCAGGAAACCGTGGCAGACTCGACGATGGAGGCTGAATACATCGCTGCCAACGATACTGCCAAAGAGGCTGTCTGGATCAAGAAGTTCATTACTGAACTTGGAGTGGTTCCATCAATTGAGAATCCAATACCTTTGTATTGCGATAACAATGGAGCGGTGGCTTTGGCCAAGAAACCCAGGTCCCGTCAGCGATCCAGGCATATTCTGAGGCGGTATCACCTGATCCGGGAGATCGAGGTCAGGAGGGTTGACACGAAAAATAACACAGCGGATCCACTCACGAAGGCCATTCCCCAGATACAGTTTGAGAGACTCTTCGGGATGCTCGGTATGCGATACTACAGCAGCTGGCCCTAGTGCAAGTGGGAGATTGTTAGTTGTATGTATGCCCTAGAGGCCAGTATTGTACAGATGATGTATATTATATTGGATGCTTGGACATATATAGAGATGACTTTCTTGCTCGATATGATAGTATGCTATCCGGTTGCTCTTTATCTTAACATGTATACTTGTCTCTTTATACTGTCTTATAGTTACATGTTGGTAAAGCCCTTAGGATGTGTACTTGACTACCTGGACTATGATGCGGATCATACTAGTGGGGACATGGTAGTCCATAAGTACATCCTTCAAGGTCCCTAGTCGTGGGTGTATCGAGACGGGGCATCGATATACCAGTGTAGACTAGCGTATACGCTTCTCGACCCATGAGATGGGCGATGGATGATCCCATATCCATTGGTGTTTGACATCAGAGATGATATACGGGTGCTCAGTGGAGACTGGGTACACTGGAAGGACTCGTCGAGAACTCCCAGATGGTATTATACCTCACGTCAGATGGCAGTTCTCAGGTGACACTTATGCAGGTTAGTCTGTAGACCCGAGATCGTCATAGAGTCTTATGCGATTCCCACTGTGCTTTGATTTCCACCTTACCATGTCCATGAGGACGTGCAAAACGGTGGTTTTTGGGTACATTCCCGAGTCACATGGAGGCAATGAGCGATAGGAGGGGTTTCGTCTCTCCCGGTATTGGGGGTTGATGTTACGCTGTGCTCGATTGGTCGTAACAGGGAAGTCCCTGGCCAGGGCTGATTAGAGATTTACTGGTAAGTGTTACTAGTAGTTTCTCGACTCGTTATGAGCCTCACATCGGCACGACTTATCGGTTATTGGGGTCTGACGTTTACCACCCCTAGACTTGATATGCGACATATCAGACGAGGAGACCGGACTGCACGGGTAGTGTTGCCGGTTGGTTCGACGGGAGTTGTAGCAGGTTCGCTTGTTTTCTTCTGATCGCTCAATACCCGGGTGGCCGTTACGTTTAGCTGACCGCTTGCGGCTTGGGGGTGCTTGATATGATCATCACCCACTGCCGGCGTATTGACGAGTCTTAGAGTCCCACAAAGGAGTTACCTAGTCCATGCGAAACGTCGTGGTGCGCGTATGCGATATGCGCATGGACACGGTTAAAATGCGCGTATGAGATACCGTGTATTAATCGGACGGCTTGCTTTTGGTAGGGTCGTATGTGATATGGCCGGATTGATAAATCAAGTGTTGATTTATCATTTAACCATTAGATTCTCACTATAAATCCTTTCTTGTATTTTTGGATGTATGCATGCATGTATGCATTCTTTCTTGTTTCATGCACATATGGATGTGCATGCACACATACATTCATACATCATCCTTCATGGTTGTATATACATAGAAAATGGTGGCAATATAAGATTCACACCATGGTTTTATATATATGAATTATTATTGCATTTGTTTTAAAACAAAATAAAAAAGGAAAGGATAATTCATGGTTTGTTTCTACACTCTTCTTTGACCTAACCATTCTCACCCACCATTTAACCATGGATTAACTTTCCTTTTGTGTTTTAACTCAAATTAAATAATATCATTATTGTTTAACCATGGTTTGAGATGAGAGGTGGAAAATATATATAGATATATTTTCTATTTTTCAAGGGAGATAATCTTTTTCTCTTCTTCTTAAAAAAGCCACCATCTTCTTCAACCTTGCTCTTTTTCTCTCTAGATCTTTCAAGTGAGAAAAATACTCAACAAGATAGGATTTTGAAGTGAGAAAAAGAACCACAACACCATTCTACACAAGTCTTTCCCACTTGTTTAGAGTGTTAGCTTCATTTCATTCCCTTGATAAAGTGAAGTTGCAAGCTTGGACAAAGCGGACTCCGGGTGGATCATCGTGGACCTAGAGGAGTTCAAGCGGACTTTTTCCAAACCCCAAGTAGCCTAGGAGTCTAGCGTAGGGAGCTACAAAGGTTGTACTCTCAAAATCCTAGCTTAACCTACTTGTGATGAAGTGTTGTTTTAGAAACCCTAATTTTCTAGGATTGATTCTTTGTATGCTTACTTAGCACCCCAAAATTTTAATCTTTGGTACATGTGATGCTTCTAAACCCTTCATGAGGTGCTAGGTAAACCCAACAGTGGACTAGTCCAAGTCCGTATCTTTCTTAGATTTGGTTTTAGGGGGTTGGGTTTAAGGATACGTTAGCCTCATTTGAGACTAAGATCAACTTAAACGTTTGTGAAGGGCACGTTAGTCTCATTTTAGACTAAGATCAACTTAACGGGATCGTTTAGATCCGACAAAAGAGCAATCGGGCTCTATTGTTTAGTTTAGTGACATTGCGGTCGATTAGTTTAAGGACATTACGGTCCATTGTTAGTTTAAGGACATCTCGGTCCAATTTTAGTTTAAAGACATCACGGTCGAAGTTAAGGACATCATAGTCCGTGGGCTTAAGGACTCCACAGTCCAATGTTAGTTTTAAGACATCACGGTCGAGGTTAAGGACGTCATAGTCCATGAGTTTAAAGACCTCACAGTCAAGGTTAAGGACATCATAGTCCATGGGCTTAAGGACCCCATAGTCCAGTGTTAATTTAAAAACATCACGGTCAAGGTTAAGGACGTCATAGTCCGTGAGTTTAAGGACCCCACAGTCCAATGCTAGTTTAAAGACATCGCGGTCGAGGTTAAGGACATCATAGTCCATGAGTTTAAGGACCCCACAGTCCAATGTTAGTTTAAAGACATCGCGGTCGAGGTTAAGGACATCATAGTCCATGGGTTTAAGGACCCCACAATCCAGTTTAAAGACGTCATAGTCTGTGAAATGTGTGGTCGTTGGAACCCGTCATCTCTTTGAAGACGTTGAGAATTACAACGACAAATATCAAAGGAGTGAAGAGATGTACCCTCGAACCAAAGTGGATTAAGTGATCTGTAGCCCAATTTGGAACTAAGATCAATTAATTAGATTATGAGCACATTGGCTCAGTTATGTCTGAATTGAGGACTTATGGCCAATTTGGGCTAAGTCCAATTAGATTCAAAATGTTGGCCCTTTGTTGGACCATTAAACATTTGTCTGGTTTCAGCCCACATTATTTAGCAATGCTAAACAAGAGTTTGAGGGCTTTGGTAACATTTTTATCTTTGATTGAGCAGTAGACATTATAGTTCTGATTTTTGCTCAATTTTGAATGGGAGGCTTTGCCTCCGGAAAATTAACCAATTTGGTTAAAAATAGTGTTAAACACTAGATAACAACAATGTTAAACACTGAAAATAAAGCTCTCAAATAAGTGTAAAATACTAGAAGATAACAGTGTTAAACACTGGAAATATAATCCCCCAAATTAGTGTTAAACATTAGAAAACAACAGTATTAAACACTGGAAGTAAGGTTTTAAAATTAGTGTTAAACACTAAAAGTAAAGTTCTCAAATTAGTGTTAAACACTAAAAGACAATCAGTGTTAAACACTAGGAATAAAGCTCTCAAGTTAGTGTTGAACACTAAAGAAAGAGGGGTCACGTGTGGACACGTGAGGGCGCCCAAAGGTGGTACCAGATCCCTTTACTTCGCTCTGCAATTAAGTGTTAAACACTTTTTTTATTTTTTGAGCATCACGTGTTGGCATGTGATGGACATCTGCACGCTGATCACCAAGGCATTTGCTAAGGGGTCACGTGGTAACACGTGAGAGCGCCCAAAGCCTTCATTACCTTTGCTTTTATCTTCTGTGTTTTGGAGGTCATGTGGGAGCACGTGAGGCGTTGCCTCAGAGCTTTTTCCTTTTTATTTTTGGGGATCTTTTCAGGGGTCACGTGGGAACACATGACCTTAGTTCTTTTCATGCACATAGATCTTTTAAGTCTCCTTATTTTTAAGAATTGAATTCTCTGTAGGGTTAAACCCTAATTGTGATTTTGGAGGAATTAAATTCCTATTGTGCAAGAATTAAATTTTTAAGTAGGGTTAAACCCAAATTTATTTTTAGAGGAATTAAATTCCCATATATATAAAAGAATTAAATTCTTGTATGGGGTGAAACCCTAATTTCATTTTAATAGGAATTAAATTCCTGTAAATTTGAGAGAATTAAATTCTTAATTACGGTTAAACCCTAGTTTTGTCCATCTTGAAGGAATTAAATTCCTATAAATTTAGGAGAATTAAATTCTCATATAGGGTTAAACCCTAGTTTTATCATGAAGGAATTGAATTCCTGTGAGTTTTGAGATAATTAAATTCTCATATAGGGTTAAACCCTAATTTCATATCTTGGAGGAATTAAATTCCTGTGAATTTGGGAGAATTAAATTCTCTAAACTCAATTCTCCCCCTAAGTCTTGGATCTGCATGACAGAATCTCAACCCGATGAGAATTAAATTCTCAACCTATAGGGAGATTTGCTTCTGCAGATCTTCAACCAGAGGAAGAACTAAGTTCTTTTTGCAGAAGAGTTAAACTCTTAGATTTTGAGAATTAAATTCTATGTTTGAAGTTTTGATCCCCTTTCTTTTCTCACCTAGGGTTTTCTTTGTTGAGAATTAAATTCTCCTTTCTTTTCTTTCTGAAATTTCAAGATTCCAAAATTTTATATCAAAATTCTACATCTTGGCTCCTATTTATAAGAAAAGGAGAAGAATCAATTTGTTTATTAAATCTTTCATTGAAAGATTTTGTTTGTTTTCATAATTAATATGATCCTTTAGATCATTCAGTGAATTTTATTCACCGTTGGATTTTCAATCCAAAGATATTCTGTTTGTTATTTTCGGTGAGATTTTAAGGAAATCTTTCCTTGTCTAAGATTTTTCCATAAATTGGTGATTTTTAATCACTCCTGGATTTTTAATCCAACAGTCCCCATAATCCTTTTCCATTTGGAAAGATTTAGACACTTTTAGAATTCAATTCTATTGAACTGTAAGGCTTTCAAAGCCTGTTACGTGCTGGCACGTGACCCTTGGTCACGTGTGAGCACGTGACCCCCAATTGGGGGTCTTTTATCAGCTGCTTGTTTATACTTTTGCTTGACAGAATTTAATTCTGTAATGACATCACGTGTCAACACGTGACCTTTGGTCACGTGTCAACACGTGACCTTTGGTCACGTGTGAACACGTGATACCTCGTTGAGGTAACTCCTGATTTTTAATCAGGGAACACTTTCGTAGTTCTTTGGCTCGGTTCTTACGAGGTTGGCAATGGTGAGTTTATCACTGACACTCATGAACCTTTGCTTGAACATAGATACTATTTGAGCGAACGTCGTGATCGAGTCATCTGACATGCTTGCATACCAATCGAAAGCAACATCGGTCAAGCTATTGACAAACTGACGGAGAAGGAGTGCATCATTGCCTTCATTATTCGCGCATAATGCTTTAAATTGGGCAATGTGCCGGTTCGCATTTCCCGTCCCATCAAACCTTTCGAATTTGGGGACGACATAGCCACCGGGAAACTCCACAAGATCGTATTGTGCAGGATATGGTCTTCCACTGTTGCCGATCTCTTTTTGTGTCTCGGCCTAGGCCACCAAAATAGGATCTCCACGATTTGAGCTAGCGTTAGCGGGTTGCTGTCATCGGTAGTCAAGAAATTTCCCGAAATAGGATGCGGCCGACTTTCATGCGGCTCACCCGCTTTTGGATTTGAGAATAGGCTATCTCGGGACACCGTTTCCCGGTTCATGAGCAGAGCCCTGCGCTTGATTGGGCATCTGAGAGGCAACTTGGGCTGTGGGCTATAAGACGACGTTTGTCAAGTCGTCAATTTTCGAGTAGAGCTTGGTCATTTCCCTGTCTTTGTTTTGGAGCTGCTTCTAAATCGTGAGGATTCCGTAGGTGTAATTTCTCCTTAAGAATCGTGAGGATTCATAAGTGTGTTTTCTCTTGAAAGTCGTAAGGATCTCACAAGAGAATTTGCTTCCTTACGAGTCGTGAGGACCCGCAAGTGTTGGGTGAAGTTGCTGCCCTTATCCGCATTTCACGGGGTCAAGGATTGCTCTGGGTGCTTCCCACGGGTTCAATGCCGTGTTCTGCGAGGACCAGGCTCCGCTCTGAACATTTCCTACGGGGTCAGAGTTGATATTATCCGCGTTCCACCTGACCAGGAATTTTGCTCTGGATGCTTCCCACGGATTCACTGCCGTGTTCGGTGTGGACCAGGCTCCGCTCTGGATGCTTCACACGGGGTCATTACCGTGCTCTGCGAGGACCAGGATCCGCTCTGGAAGTTTCCTACGGGGTCAGGATTGACGTTATCCGCGTTCCACGTAGCCAGGAATTTTGCTCTAGATGCTTCCCATGGGTTCACTGCCGTGTTCGGCGAGGACTAGGCTCCTCCCTGTATGCTTCACACAGGGTCATTGCCGTGCTCTGCGAGGACCAGGATCCACTCTGGACGTTTTCCACGGGGTCAGGATTGAAATTATCCACGTTCTACGTAGCCAGGAATTTTGCTCTAGATGCTTCCTATGGATTCACTGCTGTGTTCGGCGAGGACTAGGCTCTGCTCTGGATGCTTCATACGAGTTCACTGCCGTGCTCTGCGAGGACCAGGATCCGCTTTGGACGTTTCCCACGGGGTCAGGATTGACATAAGCCGCGTTCCACATGACCAGGAATTTTGCTCTGGATGCTTCCCACGGGTTCACTGCCGTGTTCGGCGAGGACCAAACTCCGCTCTGGATGCTTCACACGGGGTCATTGCCGTGCTCTGCGAGGACCAGGATCCGTTCTGGACGTTTCCCACGGGGTCAGGATTAACATTATCCGCGTTCCACGTGACCAGGAATTTTGCTCTAGATGCTTCCCACGGGTTCACTGCCGTGTTCGGCGAGGACTAGGCTCCGCTCTGGATACTTCACATGGGTTCACTTGCGTGCTCTGCGAGGACCAGGATCCGCTCTGGATGTTTCCTACGGGGTCAGGATTGACATTATCCGCGTTCCACGTGACCAGGAATTTTGATCTGGATGCTTCCACGGGTTCACTGCCGTGTTCGGCAAGGACTAGGCTCCACTCTGGATGCTTCACACGGGCTCACTGCCGTGCTCTGCGAGGACCAGGATCCACTCTGGATGTTTTCCACGGGGTCAGGATTGATATTATCTGCGTTCCACGTGACCAGCAATTTTGCTCTAGATGCTTCCCATGGGTTCACTACCGTGTTCAGCGAGGACTAGGTTCCGCTCTGGATGCTTCACACGGGGTCATTGTCGTGCTCTGCGAGGACCAGGATCCGCTCTGGATGTTTCCCACGGGGTCAGGATTGACATTATCCGCGTTCCACGTAGCCAGGAATTTTTGACTTTATCCGCATTTCACGGAATCAGGGTTTGACTCTCGGTAATCTGTATGCCGCTGAGTCATGGAACTGGGGGTTGCCGCTGTTCCGCTTTGCTTGATGTTGTGTCTGTTGTGATGAGACGAATGTTGAGATGACCTCCAGGCTATTTGTGAACCGTTGAGATTTGGCTTCTTCTTCTGGTGAAACCTGGGGAGGAAGGGTGTGGTTCCTTCTTCATTTGCGCCCCTGGATTGTATACAGTGATTGATGTGATACCACCTGTAGGGCATAAATTTAATTTTTTAATTCTTTTCGCGATGCTCTATCATTTCAGCTTTTATATCGCGAAGGTCGCGATTGCCCAATCATTTCGGCTATTTTTCGCGGTGCCCAATCATTTCGGCTATTTATTTTATTTTTTCTACTCGCTGCTTTTTATTGCGAGTCGCCCAATCATTTCGGCTATTTTGCATGCATATATTTTTTTACTTGCTGATTTTGTTGCAAGTTGCCCTATCATTTCGGCTATTTCGTATGCATGTGTGGCTTGCTGGCTTTTTGCTGCAAGCTTGGAATTAGACACCGATTTCGGCATTAGCACCGCTACAACTGGGATATTGCCAGGAGCGAATCATCATTTGACTCTGTCGATGTTGAACAAAAGTAGCTTGGCAAACAGGATTAGGATTCTGTCGACTAAGGCTTTTGACTTCATGAGCCGTAAGGGTCTCATAAAGGTATTTCTCCCTACGAGTCGTGAGGATCTCGTAGGCGTGTTTTCTCCTTAGGAATCGTGAGGATTCCTAAGTGCATGTTTCCTTATAGTCGTAAGGATCATACAAGAGTGTCTTCTCCTTATAAGTCGAGAGGACTTACAAGGGTTGTTCACCATGTAGACATATCCCTAGTCACGGATGGGACTTCGTTAGGGAAATGTTTATTCGCGCCCGTGGATTGTATACAAGGGTAAGCATTGAGCCGCTTGTAGGTTAGTATTGGAGGTTGTGGGGGCTGCTTAAGAACAGGTTCAGATCTCTGTAGCTTAAGACTTTTGAATCTTATGAGCCGTGAGGGTCCCATAAGAGGGTTCTCCTTATGAGTCGTGAGGATCTCGCAAGTGTAATTTCTCCTTAGGAATCGTGGGGATCCCTAAGTGTATTGCTTCTTTGTGAGTCATAAGGATCTCACGCAGGTGGTTTCTCCTTACAAAGTCGAGAGGGCCTTGCAAGTGTCTTTTAACGAGATTGCGCTCTTTCGGGTTTTCACAAAACTCGCCGGTAGCCCTGCTGTTTTTATTCACGGAGCCCTTTCGGGTTTTCATCCGTGCCCATTTTGCTTATGGACGTACCGTTTTCTTTTTTCTCTCTTTTATTTTATTCTCTTCTTTTTTTATCAGCTTTGGGATGCTGCAATCCACCGTCAACAGCCAGTTTCAGGACATAGTGGTCCATCGTTAGTTTAAGGACGTTTCGGTCCGTCGTCAGTTTAAGGACGTTTCGGTCCATTATTAGTTTAAGGACGTTTCGGTCCGTCGTCAGTTTAAGGACGTTTCGGTCCATTATTAGTTTAAGGACGTTTTGGTCCGCTGTTAGTTTAAGGACGTTTCGGTCCGCTGTTAGTTTTAAGGACGTTTCGATCCATTGTAAAGGAAGCCGGTTACTACTTATAGAGTTTAGGCTTAGGAAGATAGCGAGCGGACATAGTCGTCGTCATCTATCATTGACCTAGGCCATGACTCGTCAAGCGTAATATTTCTTCAGGAAGCGACCGTTTATTGGCCTAAAAGGTCTTTCACCATGCATGTCCATGAGTAAATAGGCTCCACCCTGGTAGACTTTGTCTATGATGTACGGGCCTTCATAGTTTGGCTCGAATTTCCCCCGTTTAGCACGATTGGGGAACATAGGTCTTTTGACCACTAGCACGAGCTCGCCTTGGCGGAATGTCCTCGGCCTAGTCAACCTTTCGTATGAGCGCGTCATCTTTGCTTTATAAGCCTCCAGATTTTGCTGCTCTATGAGCCGGGTTTCATCAAGGGCATCGAGCTCCTCAAGCCGAAGGTGAGCGTTCTCTTCATCCGTTAGCTCGTAATGAACCGCCACCCGTAGAGAGGGTAACTCTATCTCGAGGGGGAGTACCGCTTCTGTACCGAATACCAATGCGTACGGCGTTGTGTTCGTGGCCGTCTTGAATGTAGTTCGATACGCCCAGAGAGCTTCATGCAGTCTCTCATGCCAGTCTTTCTTATTTCGTGACACTGTCTTTTTCACGATCTTCGTCAAAGTCTTATTGAAAGCCTCATCTAGACCATTAGCTCGGGGATTATAGACTGAGGAGTATCTCCAGTCTATGTTATGCTGTTGTGCGAAGCGGCTGATCTTGTGGCTTCTGTAGGTCGGCCCGTTGTCGGAGATAATCCGTCGCGGAGTGCCGAATCGATAAATGACGTGCGTCTTGAAGAAATGGAGTATATTCTCGGTCTTCACTTCCCTCAGCGGTACTGCTTCTGCCCATTAGGAGAAGTAATCAGTTGTCGCCAAAATAAACCGATGTCCTCTGGACGATGCTGGTTCGACGGGGCCAATTACGTCAGTCCCCCATATTTCGAACGGCCAGCTAGCCACTGTCGGGTGTAACGGGTTCAGATGCTGATGGATGAAGTCCCCGTGAATCTGGCACGAGTGGCATTGCTTCGCGTATTCGAGGCGGTCCTGGATCATCGTGGGCCAATAGTAGCCCATCCTTTTAATCTTCAGCTTCATCTTCGGCCCGCTTGGTGAGAACTGCAGAGTCCGTCATGAGTTTCTTGGACGACACTTTTTGCTTCTTCAGGTCCCAAGCATCTCAACCACAAAGAATCGAATGACCTCTTATACAGAGTATTATTGACGAAGGCAAAAGATAGGGCTCGCTTCATGAGCTGATATTTTGAGGACGCATCTTCCGGCGTTCGGCGGGACTTGAAGTAGTCTATAAAGACTTCTCTCCAATCTTCAACCTTTTCTGGGTCTTTTACCTATAGAGCCATTTGCTCGGTCGCTCCCTTTTCCTCGGACGACTCCGGAGACATTTCTGCCGGTGCAAGAACCCGATGGCTTTGTACCATGATTCTAACATCATCGAGGTTCTCATCAGCCAATTCTTTAGCGAGCTTGGCCAATGCATCCGCCTTGCTATTTTCCGCACGCGGTATGCTTTCCAAGGTACAGGAATGAATTTGAGTCAGAAGTTGCTGTACTCTCTCGCCGTATCTTACCAACTCTGGTTTGCATGTTTGGTAGTCACCATTTACTTGACTAACGACCAGTTGGGAGTCTCTGTATATGAGGAGGTTCTCAATCCCCATGTCGATGGCGATCTCGAGACCTGCTATCAAGGCTTCATACTCGGCTTCATTGTTTGTCCTCGGCTCTGTTAAGGAGAAGGCAAAGCGCATTATCTCTCCTTGTGGAGTTACGAAGATGAGGCCTACCCCTGATTTGATTATGGGCGTGCTTTGTTTGCGCTTCTTCATGGAAGATGCTCCATCGAAGTAAAGTTCCCACCGGGTATCACTACCGTCGATCGTGTCAAACGCATGTTCGTCTGGCAGTTCGCAATTCAGAGGAGAATCGACAGGTATCAGATGCTCCACGAGGAAATCGGCGATGGCCTGGCCTTTCACTGCCTTAAGAGGTCGATAAGTTATCGAGCACTCCATCAAGAGCAGGGCCCACTTAGCAAGTCGTCCCGTTAATATGGCCTTCGACATCAAGTATTTGAGAGGATCCACTTTTGATATGAGATGGACCTCATGTGACAACGCGTAGTGTCTGAGCTTCGTTATTGCGAAGATTAACGCCAGGCAGTGTTTTTCGATGGGGGGGTAATTGCTTTCTGCCCCCAGTAGAACTCAACTCAGATAGTAGAGAGCTCTTTCTTTCCCTTGGTCGTTTTCTTGTGCCCATAGGGAACCTAAAGAACCTTCGAGAGCTGTTGTGTATAGGACGAGAGGTTTTCCTTTGACCGGAGCAGTTAGCACCGGCGGATTCTGCAGGTATTGCTTGATTTCGTCCAGTGCGCCTTGGCATTTGTGATCCCAGACGAACGGGGTTCCCTTTTTCATCAGGAGACTGTAAGGACGGCATTTGCCTGAAAGATTGGCTATAAATCGCCGGATATATGCAAGCTTTCCTTGGAGAGACTGCAATTGTTTGAGAGTCTTTGGCGGAGACATTTCCAAAATTGCCTTGATTTTTGATGGATCTATTTCGATGCCTTGGTGCGTACGATGAATCCCAGGAACTTGCCCGAGGAAACTCCGAACGCGCATTTGAGAGGGTTCATCTTCAAGTTGTATTTTCGAAGGCGCTGAAATACGGTCTTCAGATGTTCTAAATGCTCCTCATATGATTTGCTCTTAACCACGAGGTCGTCGATATAGCATTCGACAACCTCATGTATGAGGTCATCGAAGATCTTCGTCATGGCCCTCTGATAAGTGGCACCGGCGTTCTTTAGACCGAAGGGGATCACCTTGTAGCAAAATATTCCCAAAGGGATCCGGAAAGCAGTATGCTTCTGGTCTTCGGGATGCATCTTTATCTGATTGTATCCTGATGATCCGTCCATGAAGGAGAAAACCTCATGAGTGGACGTATTGTCTATCATTAGCTCGGTGACCGGTACTAGGAAGTCGTCCTTCGGGCAAGCTTTATTGAGATCCCGAAAGTCCACACATATACACACTGTCCCATTTTTCTTCATCACCGGGACGATGTTGGCGATCCAGTCAGGATATTGAACTTTTTGGATGAAGCCAGAGTCGATCAGCTTATTGACCTCGGTGTTGATGCTCATCTCAAGCTCGAGCCACATTCTTCTCGGTGCTTGTTTGATCGGTTTAACGTCCAGAGATATTGCCAATTTGTGTATAGCAATCTCTGGATCTAATCCTGGCATCTCGGAATAGTTCCATACGAAGCAATCTTTATGCTGCATAAGCACGTCTTTTAGTGTAGCTACCCTTTCTTCAGACAGCAACTCACTGACGAATGTTGGCCGCGGATCACTTTTCGTCCCCAAATCAATTTTCTTGAGGTTATCTGCAGTAGTGTGTATTCCATCTTCCAGCTCTTTCGGTGCTTGTGGAAATTCTGAGATCACCTCGTCATCATTGTTTTCGAAGCACCAGGGGAGGTCATCCATATTCTCGGGCTCTTCTTCTGATAGCGTTATCATATGACAAGTACGAGCTCGCTTCCAAGACCGATGTTGATCTGGTTCTACTCTCGCCGTATGCGCGGCTTTTGGTTCATGCTTCTGTGGCGGATTTATCCTCCAACTGCTGGATAGAGCGAACTTGCCGAGCTGATATTGGTCTTCGACCCAGTCCTTGAAGGTGAAGCAGTCTTCGAGAGGATGTCCTATTGCTCGGTGATAAGAGCAATAGTCTGGGTGAGAGACCTTGTTGGCTTGCTTGGGGTTTTAGACTCCGGAAGTGTAATCATTTGATATCTTATGGTGAGATCAAGTATCTTCCGTGTTTTGCTCTGAGGAAAAGAGTATGCTCGACTCATCTTCTTTATAAGAGACGAATCTGGATTACTCGATTCCCGATCGTGAGGCTTCTTGGTCCCGCTTTGTCGCTCTCGAACGCTTTTCCCGCTTTTTGACTTATTTTTGCCTCTGCGTCAGGCTTTTTGTATGACAGGTTGATAAGGAAGAGCATTGCCTTTCTCCGCGGCCTGTTGAAGGAGGCGCAGTGTCCTGGCTTTTTCGTAAATGGCCATCTCACGGTTATGGTCGTCCCGGATCTTTTGACACGCTTCCTTTACTAGCTTGTCCATTCGTTCTTTAAATGACGGACTCAGCGCTTTGATGACCGGACCTTGTTTTGGTTCAGGATCAGCGTCTTTTAACAGGGCGTCCTCTTCTTCATCGAAATCATATATGACGTAGCTACCATGGACTCGTTCATGTTTCCTGGATTGGACATATCCGAGCCTGACCGTTTCCATTCTCCCGTTGGGCAGCTTTCATTGAGTCCCGGGGACGTCCTAAATCCTGTTGTAGAATCGGGCTTGTCGAGTGGTCTGTCTGAAAGGTACCCCTTGGCGCTTCAATAGCCTTTTCAAGCTTTCCGTGTAATATCTAGGCAGACGGATGGGCTGGAGCCTTCGAGCGTAGAATTGGCACCATGCCATATTTCTTTCTCCACTTTGGTTTCCCCAGATCGGTAGAATAGGATCTCTTTTTCACCTTTTCACGTGGGGGGACGTAGAATGTTTGGAGTTCTTGCATGCTATAAGCTTTAAGTGCGTCGAGCTCTTTGTAATGCTCCCACGGAACCATGGTAATTTGCAAACTCTGATTATCACCAGCGAATGCTTGTATTGGTGGCCAAGCGGAGAATATAGCGTTAATCTCGTCTTCCGAGTCGCTGCCGAAGATCAACATGAGGGTGGACGGTCCCGGGTTGTTGCGTTGAGGCGGCCCCGAATAAATTATCTCTTCCTCCTCCTCGGTATCACTCCCGAAGACTGGAATAGTGATGATAGCTTTGTCCTTCGGTTTGTGACACCTCTCCGTGTCCTCGAAATCTGGTAAGAAGTATTTCGCATCTTCGTACTTTCGGACTTCGTTCATGGAGAATGGATTCAACTCCCCCGTCACAGTGTACACAAGACCATTTTTGAAATACTTCATACACTGGTGTTGTGTAGAAGGAATGATCTTGTACTCGTGTAACCAAAGCCGGCCGAGCAAAGCATTGTAGCAAGTCTTAGCGTCAATGATGTGAAATTTAATATCCGTGATGAGTGTCCCGAAGCGCAGCGTCAGTATCACAGACCCGAGAGTCCGTGATGACTGGGAGTCGAAACCGGAGATGGTGATTTTATCACGAGAGAGGTGCTGAACGCTCATGCAGATTTCCTTCAATACTCTCATATTGAGGAGATTGACGGAAGACCCATTGTCAACCAGGATTTTGCCTATCTTTATATCATGACAGTATCCGGAGACATAAAGGGGACGGTTGTGCTCGCACGTCCCAAGGAGGAGATCTTCATCGTCGAAGGTGATATCGGCTGTGTGCACTTCTTCCAGCTCGTCCTTCATCCTTTCTTCGGCGAGGAAAGGTTGGAATTGGTCTGGCTCTTTTACTGCCTTGATCAATGAATCTCTCGCCTCTTTTGATAGTAAAAGGGCGTCGAGAATGCTGAGCTGAGAGAGTAACTTCCTCAAGTGCTCCAGAATGATGTAATCCACCTTACTTTTCTTTGGCGGGTCCTTGGCGGCCAGCTCTTTCATGACTTGGTCATCCAGGGCGATATCCTCAGAGACCTTTTCTTTTCCCTTATCTTTTCTATTTGTGGGTCCGAGATTCTTTTCTGGAAGTGTACGATTGCGCAGCTGAATATTTTCGCAGGTCTTCGGTTCTTCCTCTTTCCCCGAGGTGGATTCTTTGAAGAGAGGGCCAATAGTCATTTCTTCATCAGAGTCGCTCCCGAAGGTGAGAACCCACGATCCCCTGGTGTTGACCATGCGACAATTGCCAGTAATTCTTTTATGCTCCTCGGTCGCACTTCTTCGCTCCCGACGAGTTTTACGTTTCATCCGCTTAAAATGTTGCCGGTGAGCAACATACCCCTGCCACCATCTTTTAAAAGCGTTGCACTCTTCGATGGGGTGTGCAATCTTTCGATGATATAGGCAGTAGCTAGGATGCATTTCTTCTTCACCGGGAGTGTTTATCTCTGAGGGTGGTAGCTTCATTCCCATTGATATGGCTTTAGCAAACCTTTTCCTCGTCTTGAACTGGTTTTTATTCACAATTGAGGTATTTTGATTTGGCGAGAGCGTTGCAACCCTTTCTTCCAGTCGCCGGCGTTTGGCTTTTTCAAATATGGCCATTTCACGTTCCCGGGCAGCCTTGCTTTTAAGAAGAGCTTCATTCAGGAATGCATCAATCATTTCATCTGATGGCCACAGGAGTTCTGGCTCAGGCCCTGCCCCCAGTTTCTTTGTGCAAGAAGCCTCTTCATTGTCTAGCGATGAATGAGAGATCACATGGCAACTTGCCAAGTAATCTTCAGATTCATCCGATAAGTCTTCTCCATCATTTCCGTCCTCAAGGACGTGGCTAAGAAACTCTTGAAGTGTGACCGGATTCCGCGTCTTCTGGTTATACTCTTCCAGCGCGTCAATCTGTTTTTGTAGGTCCGTACGCTTGTCGCCAGGCTTCACGGGCTTCTTGGATTTCTTCTTCTTCTTTGAAGATTTTGACGGCTGGGTGTGAGTGCTTTGGCTATCACCACCAATTTTTAGAGTTGGGCGCGGCTTCAGCATCCTTTCGATGATCTGAGGTTCCAGCGGATTCTTCCACCTGATCGCCGGGCATGTCTGGAGATCATTCAGCATTCTTTTGGTTTTCGTTGAAAGAGCGACCTCCCATGGAGCTTCTTCAACAAAAGAGCACGATGCCCCCGGTGTGTCCGTCTTCTTAGGAGTGTGCGGTTGTGGTGGGTTTACCTTCCACTTCTCAGACAGCGCAAACTTGCCTTGTTGGTACTGGTCCTTGATCCATCCCTTAAAGACGAAGCAATCTTCAATTGGATGGCTTACTGTTTGGTGGTAAGGGCAATAATTGGGATTATTCGCTTCGCCAGGTTGCAATGGTCGCTTTGGATTCGGCAGATTGATAAACCTGTTGCGCATTGCTAGTTCGAATAATCTCTTCGTTTTGTCCCGTGGGAACGAATAAGGACGCTTCATTTTCTCATTATAATAGCGCCGCCTCTCTTCCAGTTGATCCGTTAGTTTTGGGGCACTGGGCTGCTGTTGGGTATTCGCGACGAAGGTCGCCTTCCCTTTGCCCTTTTCGTTCCGCGGCTCCGGCTTCAGGAAGACACGGTCTGTGATCCATCTGATCCATCTGGGCTAGCTTGTCGATTAAAGCATGGAATGTGGTCAGTTTGAACAACATCATGAACTGTGAAATAGTTGCATGAGGGTCTAGGGTGCCCATGAACATGCCCACCGCTGGTGCTTTTTCGATGCGCTGTTCGCACTTCGACCACAGATTCCGCCATCGGATTGCGTACTAAACCCACGTCTCGCCCGGCTTTACTCTGGCATTGATCAATGCCGTTATTGGCGTGTGTTCACTAGCACTTGCGAATCGCTGGGTGAACAACAACTCCATTTCTGTGAAAGTTTTGACGGAGTCGTTTGGAAGTTCAGAGTACCACTCAAATGCCGTCTCCGATAAGCTGCCGACGAATTGGCGGAGCAAAAGCTTATCATTGCCACCGGTGTTGCCACAAAGAGCCCTGAATTGAGCGACAAGTTGATGGGGATTGCATGTCCCCTTGTATACGTGGAATTTGGGGATCGTGTAGCCCGGCGGGTACTTTATCTGGTCATACCAGCCTGGATATGGTCGCCCAGTTTTCACGACTTGGCCAGCTGCTTCATTTGCTTGGTGAACTCGTATTTGTTGAGCAATATAGTCATCCAGGGCGGCCTTGGGGATAGTTTCCTCTTTGGCTGCTGAAAGAGTCGGAGGAGGATTCGACGTTTCCCCTTTGTCGTCTTCAATAATGATCGGAGGGTCTTCGGCTGGAGGATCCGGCTGTAACATCATACCCACCATATCTTGGAATAGAAGGGCCATTTGCTTTATATTGGCCGCTTGTTCCGCGGCCTCTTTGTCCTTCTTCTCAAGCATTCTCCGAAGGAATTCAGCATCAGTTTCCTGCTCACGGCGCTGCTCCGAGGATGTTTTCGGGCTTGTTTTCGGTCCCGTGAGTGCGGCCATTATAGTCAGCATCTCCTGAAGCTTCTGCTGTTGTTCCTGAGCTTTTGTCACGGATCGGGTGAGCGGTCGGTGACCCGTAAAAGCGCGGCTATCCTCTTTCTCGGATGCCGTGTAAATAGTGTGCACCATTATGCTCCCAGACTGGGCGTTTGGACTCGGTGTCTTTGCGATCTGCGGCAGTCACAGGGGCTTTCTCCGGCCTCCTTTTCTTTTGAGCAGTTGAAGTCGAGGGGGCGTCGCAGCGGGCACCCAGACAGCTGTTGCCTTTCGTGGCTTGGCAAGATGATTCTCTTCTTGTTGGACCTTCGCCCTTTTCTGTCGGCGAGGGTAATCTTGGTCAATTATTGAGTCCCGAACCTGCCGCCAGACTTTGTAGATTTTAGAGGACAGTCGCTGAGGGGGCTGTTCTGGCTTTGCTTCCACAACATTCTCCACGGATGGAGGAGATCTTTTCAGTACGGCGGTAGGAGAGTTCCTGCGCACCTTGTTCAGCAATTCGAAGCTGTTCCCGGTTGGAACAGCAGCATTGACTTCCACCGTTGGGGCTGGTGGAGTTAGCCCAGAGGGAAAGTTGCCCCCAGCCTTCCTTACTCGGCGACGTCGAGCGTGTCGAGCTGGCGGGATTGTTTCAGCTTGAGGGGTGACTTCGTCTTACCCCCTGTTTTGGAGAAGGGTTGTTGCTGGCGTCAGCCTCTTGAAGACTGATGTTCGTCGAGAGGCGGTATCCAACCGGTCAAAAACAGACTTCTAAGCAGGGACGGGAACCGTAGCGGGAGCCGGAACAGTCAGTCTTGTAAAGACCGACCCTTTGGCAGGAGAAGCCGCCTTGACGACTTCGGGAGCAGGGTTGGTTACTCTTTTCGGAATAACCTTCTCTTGAATTGCATGCTTCATCTCGGGCCCACAGGAACCTTGGCCCAATCTGGCGAAGACCGAGGCGCTGGAGCTGGACGACCCATTGAGAGGGGCCGCAGTAGTTGTAAGCCGATCAAAGACCGACTTCTTGGGAGCTTCCGATGTTGGTATAGGAGCGCTGAAGCTCGTTGGCGGGAGCATGGTCCCGAAAAGCAATCCAGTAGTGGCCTGAGTGACCTGTTCTACCTACATTGTGAACAGGGAAGCCGCTTTGGGCCCATAAGCTATGCCTCCGGATGAGGCGGAGCGTGAATTGCAGTTGCAGGTGGAACACTTCATGCAGGTGAACGCCATTGATCCTTCGCTTTCTGCACCAAGCAAAACGCCAAATCTCAGTACCTCGAACCCAAGGGCAACCATAACAAACCGCGATTCGTTCGCGAACACGACACACAAAGTGTGGAGTGGAAAGAGGAAAAGGTCCCACCGGGCGTGCCAGAATCTGTTCCCCTCTGAAAGACGCGACGAAGACGCGATAGACGTCTTGCCTGAATTTCGGGGCAGATGCTAACTGGTGCTATCCGTCCACCTCTCCGAAGATGCCAAGTTGATTTGTGGCACCATGTATCGAAGGTTTAAACGGATGTGGCCGATGTAGCGGACTTCGTCAGATTCCCCCTCGCTTGAGGGGTTTTTGATTGTGGGGACGCTCTTCCCTGCAGGCGCAAGCCCCTGCAGCTAATTACGCTACTGCATCGCGGTAACCACTTTCTCCTTCTCCAGATGGTCATTTCGTGTCGTGGGTGTTTGTTTTGTTTGTGTTTGCCTGTGGATTGTATACAGAGACTAATTTATGTTGTCGCCCATAGGGCGTGGACTAGTCCAAATCCGTATATTTCTTAGATTTGGTTTTGGGGGGTTGGGTTTAAGGATACGTTAGCCTCATTTGAGACTAAGATCAACTTAAACATTTGTTAAGGATACGTTAGTCTCATTTTAGACTAAGATCAACTTAACGAGATCGTTTAGATCCGACAAGAGAGCAATTGGGCTCTATTGTTTAGTTTAGTGACATTGCCGTCGATTAGTTTAAGGACATTACGGTCCATTGTTAGTTTAAGGACATCTCGGTCCAATGTTAGTTTAAAGACATCACGGTCGAGGTTAAGGACATCATAGTCCGTGGGCTTAAGGACTCCACAGTCCAATATTAGTTTTAAGATATCACGGTCGAGGTTAAGGACGTCATAGTCCATGAGTTTAAAGACCTCACAGTCAAGGTTAATGACATCATAGTCCATGGGCTTAAGGACCCCACAGTCCAGTGTTAGTTTAAAAACATCACGGTCGAGGTTAAAGACATCATAGTCCGTGAGTTTAAGGACCCCATAGTCCAATGTTAGTTTAAAGACATCGCGGTCGAGGTTAAGGACATCATATTCCGTGAGTTTAAGGACCCCATAGTCCAATATTAGTTTAAAGACATCACGGTCGAGCTTAAGGACATCATAGTCCATGGGTTTAAGGACCCCACAGTCCAGTTTAAAGACGTCATAGTCTGTGAAATGTGTGGTTGTCGGGACCCGTCACCTCTTTGAAGACGTTGAGGAATTACAATGAAAAATATCAAAAGAGTGAAGAGATGTACCCTCGAACCAAAGTGGATTAAGTGATCTGTAGCCCAATTTGGAACTAAGATCAATTAATTAGATTATGAGCACATTGGCTCAGTTAGGTCTGAATTGAGGACTTATGGCCAACTTGGGCTAAGTCCAATTAGATTCAAAATGTTGGCCCTTTGTTGGACCATTAGACATTTGTCTGGTTTCAGCCCACATTATTTAGCAATGTTAAACAAGAGTTTGAGGGTTTTGGTAACATTTTTATCTTTGATTGAGCAGTAGACATTATAGTTCTGATTTATACCCAATTTTGAATGGGAGGCTTTGCCTCTAACCAATTTGGTTAAAAATAGTGTTAGACACTAGATAACAACAGTGTTAAACACTGGAAATAAAGCTCTCGAATTAGTGTTAAACACTAGAAGATAACAGTGTTAAACACTGGAAATATAATCCCCCAAATTAGTGTTAAACACTAGAAAACAACAGTGTTAAACACTGGAAGTAAGGTTTTCAAATTAGTGTTAAACACTAAAAGTAAAGTTCTCAAATTAGTGCTAAACACTAAAAGACAATCAGTGTTAAACACTGCGAATAAAGCTCTCGAGTTAGTGTTGAACACTAAAGAAAGAGGGGTCACGTGTGGACACGTAAGGGCGCCCAAAGGTGGGACCAGATCCCTTTACTTCGCTATGCAATTAAGTGTTAAACACTTTTTTATTTTTTTATTTTTTGAGCATCACGTGTTGGCACGTGATGGACATCTGCGCGCTGATCACCAAGGCATTTGCTAAGGGATCACGTGGTAACACGTAAGAGCGCCCAAAGCCTTCATTACCTTTGCTTTTATCTTCTGTGTTTTGGAGGTCACGTGGGAGCACGTGAGGCGTTGCCTCAGAGCTTTTTCCTTTTTATTTTTGGGGATCTTTTCAGGGGTCACGTGGGGACACGTGACCTTAGTTCTTTTAATGCACATAGATCTTTTAAGTCTTCTTATTTTTAAGAATTGAATTCTCTGTAGGGTTAAACCCTAATTATGATTTTGGAGGAATTAAATTCCTATTGTGCAAGAATTAAATTCTTAAGTAGGGTTAAACCCTAATTTCTTTTTAGAGGAATTAAATTCCCATATATGTAAAAGAATTAAATTCTTGTATAGGGTGAAACCCTAATTTCATTTTAATAGGAATTAAATTCCTGTAAATTTGAGAGAATTAAATTCTCAATTAGGGTTAAACCCTAGTTCTGTCCATCTTGAAGGAATTAAATTCCTATAATTTTTGGAGAATTAAATTCTCATATAGGGTTAAACCCTAGTTTTATCATGAAGGAATTGAATTCCTGTGAGTTTCCCTAATTTTCATATCTTGGAGGAATTAAATTCCTGTGAATTTGGGAGAATTAAATTCTCTAAACTCAATTCTCCCCCTAAGTCTTGGATCTGCATGGCAGAATCTCAACCCGATGAGAATTAAATTCTCAACCTATAGGGAGATTTGCTTCTACAGATCTTCAGCCAGAGGAAGAATTAAGTTCTTTTTGCAGAAGAGTTAAACTCTTAGATTTTGAGAATTAAATTTTCTGTTTGAAGTTTTGATCCCCTTTCTTTTCTCACCTAGGGTTTTCTTTATTGAGAATTAAATTCTCCTTTTTTTCTATCTGAAATTTCAAGATTCCAAAATTCTATATCAAAATTCTACATCTTGGCTCCTATTTATAAGAAAAGGAGAAGAATCGATTTGTTTATTAAATCTTTCATTGAAAGATTTTGTTTGTTTTCATAATTAATATGATCCTTTAGATCATTCAGTGAATTTTATTCACCGTTGGATTTTCAATCCAAAGATATTCTGTTTGTTATTTTCGGTGAGATTTTAAGGAAATCTTTCCTTGTCTAAGATTTTTCCATAAATTGGTGATTTTTAATCACCCCTAGATTTTTAATCCAACGGTCCCTATAATCCTTTTCCATTTGGAAAGATTTAGAAACTTTTAGAATTCAATTCTATTGAACTGTAAGGCTTTCAAAGCCTGTCACGTGCTGGCACGTGACCCTTGGTCACGTGTGAGCACGTGACCCCCAATTGGGGTCTTTTATCAGCTGCTTGTTTATACTTTTGCTTGACAGAATTTAATTCTGTAATGACATCACGTGTTAACACGTGATACCTCGTTGAGGTAACTCCTGATTTTTAATCAGGGAACACTTTCGTTGTTCTTTGGCTCGGTTCTTACGAGGTTGGCAATGGTGAGTTTATTACTGACACTCATGAACCTTTGCTTGAACATGGATTCTATTTGAGCGAACGTCGTGATCGAGTCATCTGACATGCTTGCATACCAATCAAAAGCAACATCGGTCAAGCTATTGACAAACTGACGGAGAAGGAGCGCATCATTGCCTTCAGTATTCGCGCATAATGCTTTAAATTGGGCAATGTGCCGGTTCGCATTCGTATTGTGCAGGATATGGTCTTCCACTGTTGCCGATCTCTTTTTGTGTCTCGTTCTAAGCCACCAATGTTTTGACTTTGTTGGTGATCAAATCCATGATTTGATCTTGCGTTAGCGGGTTGCTCTAAGAAGAAGAGGAAGCTCTAAGAAGAAGAAATTTTCTTCTAGGTAAATGATAATAAGTGAGATCATAACATCTCATCGATTTT
This sequence comes from Agapanthus africanus, assembly GCA_030015575.1. Lineage (NCBI taxonomy): Eukaryota > Viridiplantae > Streptophyta > Magnoliopsida > Asparagales > Amaryllidaceae > Agapanthus > Agapanthus africanus. The sequence goes on from CM057341.1 coordinate 768,825,309, forward strand.
TGAGAGTTTAACTTTTACATCATAAGAACTCGGTTCTTTTTCTAGATCACAGATCCATAAGACAAGGTTTTTTCCACAAAAACAAAGAGAGCGCAACATCTCATCAGAAAAAAGAAGAACTCAGTTCTTAGATCTATGAGACAAAGTCTCTTATGAACGAGAATTTAATTCTCAGAGCACAAAGTTAATCAAAACTACCAGAGAAGAGCCTTAGCACTGCAATTTTAAAAGGAGCGTCTCAGCGCTCCAAGTCTGGCGCTCGACGCCCAGCGCTCCAAGCGCTATTTTAAAAGAAGCGCCTCAGCGCTCCAAGTTTGGCGCTCGACGCCCAGCGCTCCAAGCGCTATTTTAAACGAAGCGCCTCAGCGCTTCAACTTTGGCGCCCAGCGCTCCAAGCGCTATTTTATAAGAAGCGCTATTTTATAAGAAGCGCTTTAGCGCTTGTTCAGTTAATAAAACTGCACATTTGTTATTACATTTTTCCTACTATTTCTATATTAAAAAAGGTTTTTATTATAATATATCATACATATGAGGGTTTATCTGTAAAAATACTATTTTCTATGTGTTGATATATTATAATTAGCATTTGGTAGGAAAATGTATGCAAATAATATCATTGACCAAATCTTAAGAAAACAAACTCTACTAATTATCATTTGAGTTGTTGTGCAGAATTTTCAGAACTAAAATCAAGGAAATCAAGTTGTTAAAGCAAACCTGCCTAATTAAGAAATCAAAACTTAGAAATCAAGTCTGGCAGCAACTACGAGAAGATTTCCAAGTTCCAAAGGTCCCTGAGATTGCCACGTGTCACACAGATGAAAGCCCAGAAAACTCAAGAAGTGATCTCCACCATTGGCCGCGGATCCGCGGCCAAACCCCCCTGTTGGCCGCGGATCCGCGGCAGGTAAGGGGAGTTAGAAGCTGAAAATTTTTGTGGTGGATCCTAACTGCTTTCTTCCAAATTAGGAAGCGAGGGTTCTGGCTTTGGGACTATAAATAAAGACCGAGAGCCTCTTGGAAAAATTATCAAGCCGACGAGATTACGAAGTCCCGGGCGGCTCACGCATCCAGGCTGATCATCAACTGTTCGTCTATCTCCTTAGAAGAGATCGAGAAGCAACTAGAAATTGTAATCATTTTCTAAGGAATCAAAGTGTAATGAATATTGTTGATTAATAAAGGTAGCTTTCTTTTTCTTATTCTATTTCTTCGTAGTTTAATTATGCAATTTCTCTCCATCTCTTTTTCTCCCAACATGCGCGAGTAATTCTCCGCTTGTTAGGGTTCGTAGGATTATGATAGGCTAATGGATGATGAACATCCCTAAACTCTTTTTAAGTCCTATAAAGTTTATAAACTTTATCAAAAGAATCATTAACATCATAATCCAGCGCGCTACCAATTCATTGTTAGTCCCGACCGCGATTAGAGATTAGTTTAACGATTGTTTTGGTAAAGGTTAGATATGAACGGAGTTCCGTGTCAAGATAAGGGTTAAGAGTGGGATTCCTTTTCCCTCCAGAAACCCTAATCTACATGCATCACCGTCGTTCTAGTTTTAAATCTATTAAAGAATAAAAAGGGTAATTTTTAATTAATCATCCATAACTACTAAATCCTAACGAACCCTACAAGCCCCTTCTTATATTAAACTACATCCATAAATAATCTAGATCTATATTTTGCATTAGTGCTTAATGTAGATCTAGAAACCATTCCACAAAATTTTTTATCCCTCCTCTCTTTCTCAACACATCTAAAGTAAGAGTAAAAGGTTCCACGTTTCCCCGGGGACGACCCGTACTCATCTCGGTCTAGCTACACGCGACACCGTTATTGATTGCGGTTAACTACAAGCACACTACTTTTTCACATCAACCAAATGGCGCCGTTGCCGGGGATACGTGCGTAATTTTTTATTCTTACTATTTGTGTTGAATTCTTACTTGATCCATATCATAATTAAAACAATACTGCAAATTGCATATTTAACGATTTGTGCGTGAATTTTTGCAAGGAGATTTGGAGTCACAGACTTGAGGAAACAGGAGACAGATACATTCTTAGAGATCCAAAGGAGTACAGGAGGCCAAAGAAAAATTTTCATCAACGGATCGATCTACTCCGCGGTGGAAGCGCGGCGGGTTAGAGGATTTAGGGCTCCAAACTTCTCTGGTAAGATTCTAACCTCCTTCTCTCTCCTCTCAAATCCAATAAAATCTATTTTCTGCAGGATTCTTTGCAAAATAGCGCCGCTCAAAAATCTTTTTGCAAAAGTTTTGTGATTGGTTTTGTTTTGCATATTTTAATACGGAATTTAAGGGGCAAAGACCAAATCCAGATTAGGTGGGGATTTCATCACCCTTCCTAAGCCCCACAAATCACAAACCGAGCATCTGCATCAACCCTTCATTAATTTAAAAAATATCTAGACCAGATTCTAAGGACTGTCGCGCTCAATAAGGACAGAGGAAGGTCGTGGGTAATCTATCGCTTATCCGCATTACTTTTGCAGTGTCTAGGCAAGTGTGTCGAAGGCTAGTGGTTATTAATTAGGTCCACTTCTTTCGTAGTGGAGTACCTTCCCACTTACCTGGCACTTATCTGGCTACAAGGGTAGTAAAGAGCCGGTAGAGGATTGATCCTGCGGCTTGTCCTTTGGAAGTCTAGGAGCGGTCTAGAGACTGAACCTAGGTAACCTTAGTACTAGGGTTGCTTGTGCATTTTAGAGTGATTTGTCTTGAGTCCCACTTTTTTCAAAACAAACCAATTTTAAATCACACACACACTGCCACTTTCACTAAACCCGCTTAGTGCATGCTTGGCTGGACACGGGATCCTGGTGCCCGTCTTGTCTGCGTTCCTGCTATCGACGCCGAAGTCGGTACTTCTCCATCTTCTTTTCCCCCACCACACACCACGACCGAGATGGACAGTACTCCATCAGATTATAACACCACGCTGCCACCGCCCGTAGGTGCGCAGAATCCACCGCGCATCTCTCTCCAAGAGAGATGCTATCCTATCCGTGGTCCCCTTCCCACTTGTCTATCTCTTCCACCAGCTAACGGGGATAATTTCGAAATTAAACCCCACTACATCAATCTGCTGCCCAAATTTCATGGGCTTGAGTCGGAAGACGCGTACGTTTTCATCACCAAATTCGAAAACGTATGCGCAATGATGAGTACTTCACAATTGACTGTGGATGTTATGCGCTTGCGTCTTCTCCCATTCACACTGTGCGACTTGGCAGAAAAATGGCTTTATAATACTGCCGCACACTCTATCACTAATTGGGATGAATTCGTCATAGCATTTCTTAAGAAGTTTTACCCAAACCATAAGACTGCCCATATTAGGAGCGAGATCAACCCGTTCACCAGCTTCCCAATGAACCATTTTGGAAGTGCTTTGAACGTTTCAAGGATCTGCTTATCCAATATCCTCATCATGGAATACAAAAATGGGATTTATGTCGAATTATATATGAGGGCATTAATCCAGCGACAAAGCAGATGCTTGAAACAATGTGTCAATGCAATTTCATGTCTAAAGATGACGGTGAAGCATGGAAATATCTGGAAGATCTCGCAGAAAACACTTTGCAGTGGGAAAGCGTAAAACCACCTTCATCTAGGGGAGGTATTCACCAGCTCGATGTTTCCATCGCAGTGAAAGCCGAAATGGCAGCGATGCAGAAGAAACTCGACGCTATTGAGAACAAATTATCATCAGTCTCCCTAAATCAGGTCACGCTTCCCAAGACCGTCTGTGGTTGCTGTTCAGATCCTTCACACTTAACGGAAGAATGTCCTATGAATGCATCGTTTCAAACTAATACTGCTTTTCAGCAGCGACCAAGAAACGATCCTTATTCTTCCACGTACAATCAAGGATGAAGGAATCATCCTAACTTTGCTTGGACCCAAAATCAAAATCAGTTCCAAAGCAATTATCAAAGACCTCCTCCACAGCAACCACAACCACAGAATCAGCTCCCCTTTCAGTCACAGAATTTCAAAATCCGGCCAACACTCCTACACCGCAAGTGGCCGGTACTGACAACTCTTCACTCGCATAAACTTTGGATATGTTCATGAAACATTCCATGCAATTGTCGGCTGAGATGAAGTCTTCTATTGATACCATACAGAAAGACTCCGCCTCCCACGGCGAAAGTATTAAATCAATAGAAAACCAACTTGCACACTTGAACGCCGCAATGAGTGCAAGAGAGAAAGGGAAACTTCCATCTCAACCCATTCCTAATCCTGGTCACTCACAAAGTTATAATGTGAGTGCCGTTACTACGTTGAGATCGGGAAAAGTGCTGAATAACCGAGTGGGTGAGCAATGTGATGATAGTGACACCAATGATACCCCAGCTTCTTCTTCTTCCCCTAATTCGTCTAGTCTCCCACCTTCATCCGAGCCTATTCTCCGTTTTCCCCAAGGCTCGAACCCTTCGTCCATTTCCTCGAATCTACCTAAAACGATCCCCATTCCAATTCTGGGATCCACTCCATCCCCACAATCCTCTCCAATGTTGGACCAAACCCTTATTGATAAAGCACCTTATCCAAACAGGTTAAGGGGCAACAGATCAAGTCCACAAATGGAGAAGATTGTGGAAATTTTTAAGCAAGTTAACATAAACATTCCTCTCCTAGATGCTATTCAACAAGTTCCGTCATATGCGAAAATCCTAAAGGACTTGTGTACTAGGAAGAGAAAAGTTCAAGTACCTAAAAAAGTTTTCCTTACGAGTAATGTGAGCACTTCTTTTACACAACAACTACCCAAGAAACGAAAGGACCCCGAAAGTCCTACAATTTCAATTTCTATTGGGGGTAAAAATATCAATCGTGCTCTACTCGATTTAGGTGCTAGTGTTAACTTGCTTCCGTATTCTGTTTATGAGCAATTAGGAATCGGAGAGTTAAAACCTGCACATTGCACTCTTCAGATGGCCGATCGATCTATCACCTAACCTAGGGGTGAGCTAGAGGATGTGTTAATCAAAATCGGGGAATTCATATTCCCTGTGGACTTTATCGTTATAGATACACAATCTGTAGCGAACCTACGCAATCAAATCCCAGTGATACTCGCCCGACCCTTCCTAGCTACTTCCAACGCAGTAATCAATTGTAGAAACGGCTCTATGACCCTATCCTTTGGAAAGAAGTCAATTGAGCTTAATATTTACAAGTTAGGAAGTGAACCCTCCGAACCCTATGCTCATGTGTGTTCTGTCGAATTAATGGATGTCGACAGCAGCGAATTTGATCAACCTCATGATACTGACTCTTTTCATATGTTGTTGTTTGACCCAACCATGTACTCTTCCACCGAGTTGTCCGGGTCAACATCTAACGCTGATAAGGAACTTTTTATAGAGTCTGACGATCGCCCTGTTTTTCCTGATGACATTATTCTTCGGGGTATCGATGAAAGTTTTGAGGAAATTTTCGCTGATGAACTCGCATTTTTATAAGATACGGGTGTTGAGATGAATCAACTCCAAGATAAAGAAATTGAACCTCCACCCCTTCTTCTGGAAAATCATGATAATGCGAGTAATCCATCATTACTATCACTGTGTCGTCTCTCCAAATTGAGACGCAATCCTTTTCCATTACACCTCTTATCACCTCCCCACTTCTTCACGTTGAAAGGTGACATGTTCTTCCACCAACCTTGGTGCTTCATCGATAAAATTTTTGAATGGTTGGTGTTGACTTTCGGTCTTTGCAAAGCTTGGTATTGACCAATAACCTTGACCCCCTTGTGTGATTTTAAAAGATTGATATTGTTTAACTCAAGTTTGGGGGGGTATATTTTGGCTCTTGAAAGAAAATGATTTTTACAAAATTGTGAGCCATAAATAAGTTTGGGGGAGGATTTTCACTTTCATATATTCCTGCCCCCATTAATAATTTCCTCCCAAATCTACAGGTTTTTTAGCTTAACGGATGACATCAGTGAGGACACTGCTGTAAACAGGTTTGGGGGAGGTTTGTGCTTATTTACACATCAATTTGCATCATATTTTGCATAAGCACAACAGTTTCAAAAATTTTAAAAAAAATTATAACAAAAGAGTAGAAAGTGAAAAATTACATCCAAAAGATAGGAATAGTTTGAGAAAACCAAGAAAATTAGAAGTTTTCTTAAACGAACTAGTAATAAGTAGAGCTGTTGTCCCAAGGGTTAGTAAGATGAAGGAAGTCACTAATCTGAGGAAAAATAAGTCTGAAAAATAGTTTCTATTCTGGAAGCCAAACATTTGAATGTTGATACCCTACTATATGCACTTACACACGTCTTGAAACTCGGGATAGTAGAGGATACCTTGAAATGCTCTTGTCTAAAAGCCAAAGTATGAAGGAAATAAAAAAATGAAGAAAAGAAAAAAATGGTGAAAAGAAAAAAATGAACACTGGTTTTGTATCGCCAAGGCAGCAATAAAAAAATATAGTAAGGGTGCTTCATCACCTAGTGCCTTAGACCAACTGGTTTGGGAGTCACTGCTAAGCCTTAGGTGGTGCAAGACGAGGAAAATACTATCACCTAATCAGCAAGCACATGAGTTATCGGTCGGTTAGTACCTCAAGAAGTATTAACGGTCGCATGAAAATGTGTGAGCAAATCTAAATATTCATCAAATTAAAAAGTACTGAGGTGGATGGACAAGAGTATGATAGCTTGAATTGAATTCTCTGAGTGTAGGGATGTTCTATTCACACACGTAGGGGTATATGATCGATGTTTGGATGAAAGGTAGGAACGAAAAATAAATACGATGTTTTATTGAGGGATGATGTGATTTCTAACATTTTTTCATGACTATTAAGATGGGGCTCATGACAACTGAAAAGCTAGTATAGTTGGAAACTCTAAATTTTCAAAGTATTTCTTTTATGGTTCTTATCTTTATATGTAAATTTCATCATCTCTCTTTTATTATAGGATTTTGTGGGTGTAATCCGCTGAAAACCCTCAGGAGAAAACACTCCTCCTACTAGGGACAGCTAGAGGTTTAACGACTTGTTGCACGTGCTCAGTGCAATCGTGTTTGTCTACGAAAGTGTGCTTAGTTTTCTCCTTTCTTTTCCTTCTCTTGAATAAACTAGTTTGCTCGGGACGATCAAAGATAAGTTTGGGGGTATTTGTTCAGTTGATAAAACTGCACATTTGTTATTACATTTTTCCTACTATTTCTATATTAAAAAAGGTCTTTATTATAATATATCATACATATGAGGGTTTATCTGTTCCAAAGGTCCCTGAGATTGCCACGTGTCACACAGATGAAAGCCCAGAAAACTCAAGAAGTGATCTCCACCATTGGCCACGGATCCGCGGCCAAACCCCCCTGTTGGCCGCGGATCCGCGGCAGGTAAGGAGAGTTAGAAGCTGAAAATTTTTGTGGTGGATCCTAACTGCTTTCTTCTAAATTAGGAAGCGAGAGTTCTGGCTTTGGGACTATAAATAAAGACCGAGAGTCTCTTGGAAAAATCATCAAGCCGATGAGATCACGAAGTCCCAGACGGCTCACGCATCCATGCTGATCATCAACTGTTCGTCTACCTCCTTAGAAGAGATCGAGAAGCAACTAGAAATTGTAATCATTTTCTAAGGAATCAAAGTGTAATGAATATTGTTGATTAATAAAGGTAGCTTTCTTTTTCTTATTCTATTTCTTCGTAGTTTAATTATGCAATTTCTCTCCATCTCTTTTTCTCCCAACATGCGCGAGTAATTCTCCGCTTGTTAGGATTCGTAGGATTAGGATAGGCTAATGGATGATGAACATCCCTAAACTCTTTTGAAGTCCTATAAAGTTTATAAACATTATCAAAAGAATCATTAACATCCTAATCGGGCGCGCTACCAATTCATTATTAGTCCCGACCGCGATTAGAGATTAGATTAACGATTGTTTTGGTAAATGCTAGATATGAACAGAGTTCCGTGTCGAGATAAGGGTTAAGAGTGGGATTCATTTTCCCTCCAGAAACCCTAATCTGCATGCATCACCGTCGTTCTAGTTTTAAATCTATTAAAGGATAAAAAGGGTAATTTTTAATTAATCATCCATAACTACTAAATCCTAACAAACCCTACAAGCCCCTTCTTATATTAAACTATATCCATAAATAATCTAGATCTATATTTTGCATTAGTGCTTAACGTAGATCTAGAAACCATTCCACAAAATTCTTTATCCCTCCTCTCTTTCTCAACACATCTAAAGTAAGAGTAAAAGGTTCCACGTTTCCCTGAGGACGACCCGTACTCATCTCGGTCTAGCTACACGCGACACCGTTATTGATTGCGGTTAACTACAAACACAAATTTTTTAAACCAATCAGCGCTCCAAGTCTGGCGATCAGCGCCAAGCGCTCCACGTGCTCCTCACGTGGGCGCTGTTTTATAAGAGCGCTCTGCATTCATTGACCGGCGCTCAGCACCAAGCGCTCCACGTGCTCCTCATGTGGGCGCTATTCTAAAAGAAGCGCTTTAGCGCTCCAAATTTGGCGCTCGGCACTAAGCGCTCCACTGCTCCCCACGTGGGCGCTATTTCAGAAGAAGCACCTTAGCGCTCCAAATCCGGCGCTCATCGCCAAGCGCTCTGTACATAAAGCACTCTGCGCCATAAAGAGTGTTCAACACTCAATAGAAGACAAAAAGAAAGAGGGGTGTCAGAACCCAAATTAATGCTCAGTATTATTGAACAAAAAGGGACTGAGTCCAAACAAATGTTCAACATTTTAATCAAAACTGAGTGGGCTGAGCCCAAGTTGGCCACAAGTCCCTAACTCAGACCAACTGAGCCCATGTGCTCACAATTTCCCTAATTGGTCTTAGTCCCAAACCTGGCTACAGATCTCCCAACCAACATTGGTTCAAGGGTATATCTTTTCATTCCTCTGATATGTGTCGTTGTAATTCTTCAACGCCTTCAGAGAGATGGCGGGTCCCGACAACCAGACATTCCATGGACTATGATGTCCTTAAACTTATGGACCGCAACATCCCTAAACTAAACCCCACGGACTATGAGGTCCTTAAACTCATGGACTATGATGTCCTTAAACCCAATGGACCGCAAAGTCCCTAAATTAAAACGATGGAGTACAAATACTCTTTCGTTGGATCTAAATGATCCTAAAACCCTGTTGAGTATATCTTAGTCTAAAATTAAATTAACGTATCCTCAATAAACGCTTGAGTTGACCTTAGTCTAAAAAAAGACTAACGGTCCTTAAATCAACCTAAACCCAAATCTAAGAAAATACGGATTTGGACTAATCCACGCCTTACGGGCGACAACATAAATTAGTCTCCGTATAAAATCCACGGGCAACCAAAAATAAAACAAACACACACGATACGAAGTGACCTTCTGGAGCAGGAGAAAGTGGTTACCGCGATGCGGTAACGTAATTAACAGCAGGGGCTTGCGCCTGCAGGGAAAAGCGTCCCCACAATAAAAAAAACCCTCAAAATGAGGGGGAATCTAACGAAGTCTGCTACAACGGCCGCATCCGTCTAAACCTCCGATACACGGTGCCATAAATCAACTTGGCATCTTCGGAGAGGTGGACGGATAAAACCAAATAGCATCTGCCCCCAAATTCAGGTAAGACGTTTATATTCCCGGTTTTCGGCGGAGAACAGCCCCGTCCATGCTTTTACTGTGTATGCCCGCCATTTAGATAGTGTGGACTACATATCCAGCCATCTCTTTATGTTTGGCGGCTGATTTTTCGGACCGGCGTCGTGGCTCTTCCTTTTCTGGAAAGGATAGGCGACTGAAGACGGTTGGCTTGACTGGGTCCTTGGGTGGCGCTGTCTGGATCACAATTTTCTTGACTTTTATGGTCATGGCATTCTTCTGGACCAATTTCAATGGTTCAAAAGAGTTAATGAGATTTACCTCCGATTCAGCTGTTGTTGCGGGGTAACCATGTTCTTTGAACCTCATGAAGTTCATCATACCAGAAGCCCTAGCCCTTTTGTTGGCTCTGTATCTGAGCCTTTTCAGTCTTAGTTTCTCGATTTTGAGGGCTTGGCAGGCATCCGTTTTTCGGGAAGCCACCATGAGTCGGTTGACAGGAAGCTTAGAGAAGATACTCGATTGAGCGGTTGTCAGGGGCACCGCCGGAGCTTGCCCGAAACGCCTTATTGCTTTATTGGTGTTGATGGCCTTGCCCCCAGCTGGAGCAACGGAGAATCGTTTGGAAAAGGATTTGTGCTTGGGTTGAGATGTCTTCGCGACCATCACATTTGTTTTTTTTCCTTTTGAGGCCGGTTTATCAGTCACCGGGGCATGAGGAGCAGGGATGGCGTTAGCTGGCACTAACAAGATAGAGCCGATTGGTAGCAGCGACTCCTTCCAGTGTCGCCCGAGACTGGCTGGGAGGATTGTCCTGGCGTCCATTTTCATCGTGTAGGAGATGAGAGCTGTGTTGATAGCCGAGCTTGTTCTTTGAGACATTTTTGTTGTGTCCGAAAATTGCAATTGGAAACTGTTAATTTGCACAAAGAAGCATGATTTCAGTAAAGGAAATTGATGTATATATTGATTAAGTTCGCATGAATATTTAATCCAAAATATGGGAGGAAAGAAAAAGTCTCACTGGGCGGCCAGAATCCGTAGGGTGTTTTTCGTCACTCCATTGAGATGGGAATACGCGTCGCTTGTCAGGCGTATACAGATTCCCCCTGCCTATGGTAGGCTGGGGTTTATTGATCGTGGGGATCCGAATCTCCGGCAGCAGCGGACTAACCTGCCGTTAATTACCCCTCACTTTTGGAGCAAGATAATCTTCGATTGACGGGTCAAACTGGCCATGAGAAATCAATGTGTTGTGTTGGTGTTTTTTTTAACAATAGGGACGCGTTCATTTTTTTTATTCTATTTATGACAAATGTTTTTTTTTAAAAATTATTCAAAGAAACATTCTTTTTTAAAATTAAAAATATTTTATTTATTTTATTTTTATTTTTTTTATAAACAAGATTAAAAATAAAAAAACGGGGAGGGGAAGCCCCCTCTCACTCACGTGACAGGGAGGATGGGTTCCTACTAAGTGGGAGCCCCCCCTCACGTGAGGGGGAGTGGGGAGCTCCCACTTAGCGGGCCTCCCCCTAACGTGAGTGGGGAAGGGGGGGGAAAGCTTCCACTTAGTGGGAGTTCCCTCTCACTCACATGAGAAGGAGCAAGGGAGCCTCCCCCTCACGTGAGAGCCTTCTCTCCCTCACGTGAGAGCTTTCTCCTCATGGGGGAGGGGGGGTTAAAACAATTTTATTTGGAGTTAAACTCCCAAAAGTTTTTATATGGAGTTAAACTGTAAAAGATTTTAAGTGGAGTTAAACTCTCCAAAATGATTTTTATTATGGAGTTGAACTCCAAAAGATTTTATTATGGAGTTAAACTCCTAAACATTTTAAATGGAGTTAAACTTCTAAAAGGATTTTTATTGTGGAGTTAAACTCCAAAAGGATTTTTATTGTGAAGTTGAACTCCAAAAGATTTTTTTGTGGAGTTAAGCTCCTAAAGCTTTTTTTGTGGAGTTAAACTCCTAAAGATTTTAAATGAAGTTAAACTCTTAAAATGATTTTTATTGTGGAGTTGAACTCCAAAAGATTTTATTATGGATTTAAACTCCCAAAATAATTTTTATTGTGGAGTTAAACCCCAAAAGAATTTTTCCTTTCTCTTTTGAGAAGAAACCCAAATGGGTTCTCTTGAAACTCCAAGATTTAGATCTTGGGTGATGAAAAGAGACCTCTTTTCTTTCTTTGATGAAGTCTTGGGAGATGGGTTTCCCTTCTTCTTTCTCTTTTAAATTGGATCTTGAGAAGCGAGAAGAAGGTAACGGAAATCTTCTCCTTTTTGGGAGGGTTGGATATGAGAGTTAAACTCTCTTTCAATGGGTTTATAGTGAAACTTTATTTAGTTTTAAGAAAAAAAGAGCCAAGCTCTTGATTTAATTGGAAAATGAAGAGGAAGAGAGAAAACTTGAGAAAGTGAGGATGGAGGCATAAACCCTAATTCTTGAGAAAATAAAAAGTTGTTGATTTTTTCATCATATTTGCCTTTATAGGCTACACACTTTATATATAGCCCATTGGGCTTTGCCAAATGGCATTTGTGCCATCCCATACCTTATGTGCTTATTTCTTTTTGCACATAAGTCATGGGGTTTACAAAATTTTGGCTTTCTGCCCATTTTTATACATTTATTTAATATTACATCAAAATTATTTATTACATAATTTTCATTTTGGCATGGGGGGCCGGCCGCGAGGCTCGACTTGGGTATGGGCCTACTTGACTTGGGCTTAGACCCGCTTACTTGGAGTTGACTTTGACTTTAACTTGGTCAATCAAGGTGTAATTTTTGACCCCAACAGAGGGGAGCTGAAGAGACTAGTGTGAAAAGCACGGAGTCGTTTGGACATATCAGGACCGGCGGCGGCGGCCAAATGGGGAGTTTGGACGGTCGGATCTTGATCATTTGTCTCGAGATTCGTACCACGTGTCTAGATGTGTGTTTACTCCTCTTTGCGTCTGTTTGATTTTTCTGAAACTTTTCATTTCTCCGTGAATTGCACGTGCAACTCTTGGACTTCCGAAAAATTAAAAAGAATTTTTTAAAAAAATAATTATGACTGATGGGAATCGAACACACATGCTATGTCACAGCAGTATAGAGGTTTTACCTATGAGCTACAAGTTATTTCTTTCTTTTATTAAACAAAGATGACTTATAACTTCTATACAGCCTGAAACACCCTTTTCTATACATTTAAACAAATAATTCTGTACAGGAATTTCAGAATCGTTACATTCTACCCTCCTTATAAAATTTGGTCCTCGAAATTTACATAGAAACTAATTTTCAAAAAGGTAATGATATCGTGCATGCATATCTTCTTCTCTTTCCCAAGTTGATTCTCCTGGCGAATCATTTCTCCACATCACTGAACCAAGTTTACCTCCTTGTTCTGTAATGTCTTCACCTTTCGGTCCAGGATCTCAACTGGTTGTTGCTCGCAGATTAGATCAGTCTGTACCGTGAGCTCTGAGTGATCAAGTATATGGCTGGAGTCGCTCATATCGTCATAGCTGGGATATGTGGAACACGTTACGCACTCCTTCCAATGAGGATGGTAATGCTAAAGGGTATGCTACTTCTCCAACTCGTTCGAGTATGTCGAACGGTCCTATGTATTTTGGACTTAATTTACCCCTCTTGACAAAACGAATCACTCCTCTGTTTGGAGAGATCTTCAGGAATACATGCTCTCCGGGTTGAAACTCCAGATGTCGACGCTTTGTATCTGCCCAATACTTCTGTTGATCTTGAGCTATGCGCATCCTTTCCCTGATCGTGCGAACCATGTGCACAGTTGCCATGATCATCTCTGGTCCAAGGAGTTCACGATCTCCCACGTCGTCCTAACTCAGTGGGAAATGACACTTCCGTCCATAAAATGCTGTGAATGGTGCCATCCCAATGCTGGCCTGATAGCTGTTGTTGTATGAAAACGTCACAAGGTGTATGTGATCTTCCCAAGAACCTTCGAAGTCTAACATACAAGCTCTCAGCATGTCTTCCAGAATCTGAATTGTTCGCTCGAACTGTCCGTCTATTTGTGGATGGTACGCCGTGCTGAAATTCAGACTCGTTCCCAAACTAACTTGCAAACTCTACCAAAACTGTGATCGGAATCTTGTATCACGATCGGAGACGATGCAGACATGTACTTCATATAATATCACGATCTCCTGCATAAGTTTATGGGTATCAAGTGTGGTACATCTTGAATGTATAAATCTTACTTTAGATTTTTGCTCACCTCCATATACTTCTTTACCAACGTCTCAGTAGACTGGCCAACTCTGAATGGCGACTTGGTGAGTCGATCCACAATAACCCAAATTGCGTCGTTACCTTTCGTGCTGTGAGGGAGAGCAGTCACGAAGTCCATGGTAATGTGCTGCAATTTTCATTCTGGGATTGTTAACGGCTGAAGTAGACCAGTAGTTCTGTGATATTCAGCCTTCACCTGCTGACACACCAAACACTTGGCTACGCTCCTTGCTACTCCGCGCTTCATTCCATGCCACCAGTAGTGTTGCCGTAGATCCTTGTACATCTTCATACCACTGGGGTATACAGAATAAGGAGAGCTGTGAGTTTCTTTCATCAACTCTTCTCGAACAGGTCCGACTGGCACGCATAAACGGCTTCCATATCGTAAGGATCCGTATTCATAGATGATGAAGTCAGTTTAAAGTCCACTTTCAACTTGTTCTCGGATCTTTTGTAGCTTGGCATCATTTGCCTGAGCTTCCTTGATCTGATTTGCAAGAGTGGACTGGACTTGTAAGTTCATCAAAGTTGAAGTGTTACCTGGCACAACTACTTCAATCTCCAATCCATGCAGTTCTTATTGTAGTCTCCATTGAGCGGTGAGGTTCATTTCTAATGGCTGGCGACTAAGTGCATCAGGAACTACGTCACCTTCCCAGGATGATACTGTAGGTTGATGTCGAAGTTCACCATGAATTCTAGCCATCTTCTTTGCCGCATGTTAAGTTCCTTCTGAGTAAATACATACTTCAGACTCTTGTGGTCAGTGTATATATCTACTCGTTCTCCCAAAAGATAGTGGCGCCAAATCTTGAGTGTGAAAACCACTGCTGCCAGTTCCAGATCATGTGTTGGATAGTTGCGCTCATGGACCTTTAACTGTCTTGATGCAAAAACCACAACTTTTCCATGCTGGTGTAGAACACATCATAATCCTTTACTGGACACATCACAATGCACATCGAATCCGCCAGATTGATCCGGTATTACGAGGATAGGAGCAGAGGTTAAGCTCGACTTGAGTTCTACAAAAACCTTCTCACATTCTTCTGACCACACGAATACTTCGCCTTTACGCGGGAGCTTAGTCAGGGATGTTGCGATCTTTGAGAATTTTTCAATGAATCGTCGGTAGTATCCTGCTAAACCCAAGAAATTTCTTATATCTTTCACCCAACAAAAGTCTTGATATTGTTTGTTTTAAGTTTAAACATTTTGTGAGCTTATTCGGAAATGTATTGATATATTTTTATTTCGCCGATATTGGCCGATAGTGTGGATTGTGTTATTCATGATATTATTGTAAATCTTTACATGTAACATGCATCTAAGCAGTTGCTTGCAATATATAAGCAGTTGCTTGCAATATATAAGCAGTTGCTTGCAATATCTAAATAGTTGCCTGTAACATC
The DNA here is from genome assembly GCA_030015575.1 of Agapanthus africanus. Taxonomy (NCBI): domain Eukaryota; kingdom Viridiplantae; phylum Streptophyta; class Magnoliopsida; order Asparagales; family Amaryllidaceae; genus Agapanthus; species Agapanthus africanus. The sequence goes on from CM057341.1 coordinate 768,840,625, forward strand.
TAACCACTTACTTGTGACATCTAAAAAAGTTGTATGTAATATCTAACTGCTTGCCCGTAATATCTACAAAGTTGCTTGTAATATCTAAGCAGTTATCTGCAACATCTAAAAAGTTGTCTGTAATATCTAACCATTTGCATGTAATATCTAAAAAAGTTACATGTAACATATAACCACTTGCATGTAATATCTATAAAGTTTCCTGATAGGGGTTTTATTAGTTCTCCATATTTAACCGCAAGTATACAGTTTATCACAGTTGTGCTTGAGAATCGTTCTCACAGAAAGGTGTGTTGACTGATTTTAAACTAAATTAAAGAAAAGATTAGATTATTTTTTTATTAATATTTAAAGCAAGAAAATTTAAAAGGTTGGTTTGAATTAAAAAAAAAAGAGATCTAGGGTTTTGCTTTATTTTTCATATGTGGTGGTTTATATGATAGCACTTTATCCTTTTTCATAGGTTTAATTAATGATTTGTTAATAATATAAAAGCATATAATAAATTATATGATTTAATCTTATCCTATCAATTATATTATATCATTTAGATTTAGTTAAAACTCTTATTTTAGTTTACTGGATTTAACCTAGGTTTAGCCGTCTATACGTATTTATAGGTCTAGAAACTACAACTGCCATGTTTTAGGTATTCTCCTAGATCAAATTAATAAATAGTTTAAATATCTTTTGATCTTATACTTTGTTTCTTTCTATCCCTGATCAGGTTTCTAGGTGTCTACTATCATGAACTTTTTAGGTATTCTTTTCTATCCATAATTTTACTAAAGGCGTCAGCTTCTTATCATAAAATTACTTTTTCTAGATTAAGAACAATGAGAACCATATATCGATCAAAAGAGATTCATATCGAAACAGTAAATAAAGCGTTTATAAAACATCCACTACACATATAAGCAAAGCAAAAACCCAGACTGTGTTTAGCCACGCATATTCAAAGAGAAAATAATATCTTTATTGAGAATTTAAAGCACTTACAATGGTTGACCGCTCTCTTGAAGACCTTAGTTCTTGAATAATGAGAGAGAGATGAAAGTTTAAGGCTATACGAGTGCTTATATAGGGCTAAGAAAAATTGGAAAACAAGTAATAGAAAATACAAGAGAATCTATTTGTTAACAACTGTGATAATCTAATTTAATTGCTCTGTTGGATACTGCTGCGAGCCTTTAGAATCTTCAAAAAATGAAACCCTACATCTAATATTAATCTATGTGGAAATACGATCATGCACAAAAAAAATCTCACCGAACGGCCCAAAATCGACCACTGATCTGCCGCCGTTTTATGACATCGCGGCTCCGGATTTTTTCTGTGTTTTCATTATTGATTTAGATGATTTTTTAGAACATAAAATCTTGAATACATCTCTGTAATTGCGTAGATCTATGAATTGTTAAAAGAAAGAAGATGAGTTCTTCTTTCTTTTATCGCTTAGGAGCCGTGCGAGATGAAAGTCTAATTAGGCAGCTTGATTTGCTGCTTTTTATTTGATTTGTTTTTTCCAAATGATTTGTTGTTGTGATAATTAATTCACCTCTATTTGTTACAAGTTTTAATGGTATTCCCAAATTTATTCCAAATTTGAAAATTATCCTTTTGATTTTCTGGATAATTCCCTTGATTCTCTATTATACGCACGTAATCTTTCTTTTAGGACAATTGCTGACTTTTTGCATCCAAGCCTTGTTATCTGTAATAATTCACAAAAAATATCCGGAACAGTATAATATATGACAATAACATGATAAATATGTTAGAAAAATGTGCAATAAATTGCACATACCATTGCCTGTAACATCTAAGCAGTTACCTACAATATCTAAACAATTGCCTGTAACATCTAAAAAAGTTGTATGTAATATTTAGCAATTTGTCTGTAATATCTACAAAGTTGTCTGTAATATCTAAGCAGTTGCCTTAAACATCTAAAAAGGTTGCCAGTAATATCTAAGCGGTTGCTTGCAATATCTAGCCACTTGCCTGTAACATTAAAAAGGTTTTATGTAATATCTAACCACTTGCCTATAATATCTAAAGAGTTGCCTGTAACATCTAAGCAGTTGTATGTAATATCTAACCACTTGTCTGCAATATTTAAAAAAGTTGCATGTAACATCTAACCACTTACATATAATCTCTACAAAGTTACCTATGACATCTAAGCAGTTGCTTGCAACATGTAAACAGTTGCATGTAATATCTAACCACTTGCATGTAATATCTAAAAAAGTTGCATGTAATATTTAAGTGGTTTAAATGAAAGAAAATAATAGATAATGGAGAAAATGAAAAAGATTATTCTAGTTCTGATGCCAAATTGGGTTTTGGTGGGAAAAGTGGTGAATTTGGAAGGAAAAATGATTGGTCGAAACATTTAATGCTTAGTCTTTTAAGGACAAATCAGCACATAATAGATGTTACAGGTAATCCTGCAGATGTTACATGCAAGTGGACTGCTGTTTTATTGCCATGAAATGACAGCTGTCATCTGTACTATGCGTACATGGGTAAGACAGGGGAATTTATGAAATATACTTAAATACAAACAACCTTTAGCATCTCAGGAAATTCTTCATGGACCCGGGGTTTTTCTACATGGTGGCAACAATTTACCCTCAATTTTATACATGTCTATTAAAAGAGAATTTTATTCCAAAAAATTGTCCTAGAATACTGTTTTGCGGGCATGCATTGAAGGTCCAATCATTGGACCACATAAAAGGGACACTTTCTCAAGACTAATTATCAAGGGTCATACAGTTATTCTCATTGAACCATCTAGCATTTTCTGCTGCTTTCTGTTAAATGCTAGAACAACGGGTTTGATAAAATGGCATTTTAAGATACTATTTAGATTTGGTCATAATAATTTGAGATGTAAAAGGATACGGATAATCCGAGCAGATTTCGAATCCATATCCGATTTTTATCAAACACGGAAAGTAATTTTCATTAGTGACTATCCGTATCCGTATCCGTATCTGCATTCGTCAATAGTCATCGGATACTAATATTGCAACACATATATTTATTCATATACAAAATAGCAGTTTTGACATTATTATGTATATTTTTTTTCAATATTCATTATAGATATATATCTGTGCCCTGCTTTTATAGAAATTTTTATTTCCGATAATTATATGTACCATATTCAAATCATCTTATGTGTATGACTATCGTACACGAATATGGTAACACTTATATCCACTCTATATCTATGAAAAATAAGAAGAAAAAGAAAAAAGAATAACAAGGAAGAAAAAATCTAAGGAAAAATGGATCGAACATTCTAGGCTTGAAAATCAATAGGAAAAACGTCCCGATGAAAAAAATCCGTGAAAACTTCCAGGATCCGAGGTTTAAGTCCATATGGTAAAACCAACCATTTTTTATTTTTTAATATTATCATAATACTCTTGTTAGCTTCTGGCAGATAACTGCGACATTGATCTAGTAAATTGCTACATTAACTGTTGCACTTAGCAAATGACTGCTATATTTATCAGATTTAGCAGTTTATATTAACTGCCAACTTAGCAGATAACTACTATATTTATCAGATGTAGCAGTTTACATGCTAAATGTAGCAGTTATCTGCCAGAAGTTGATAAGGGTTATATGAGAATATTAAAAGATACAAATCGGTTGGTTGTACTATAGGGACTTAAACCTTTCACTTTTTTGATCCAATCACAAGATTTTTTTTGCCGGAGAGTTTTTCCTTATTGCTTTTAAGCCTAAAGAGCCAGACTTATTTTTCCCAAATTGAGTGTGCTTGGTAGGAAGTAATTTAGGTGGCAGTCCAAAATTATCATGAAATATCACCACGCTTGTTTATGTGTAAAAGATATTCTCGGGAATATAAGATTACCATGGTAATCAAATGCCTCTATTTCTTGGTGATCTTATTCCCCAAAATATGTGTCTATCCTAAATTACCACGAAATATTCCCGTTTAACATGAAATGAGTCATGATCATCCGCCGTCGACCTCTCTTACCACTAGTCGACCGGCCGGCCCCGCCGTCCATAGTCGATTGTCCGCCGGCCGGCCTGCCGCTGATCATCACGGATCGTTTACCAGCCGGTCCGCGGCCGATCGGCCATACGCCGCCGGCCGACAGTAGTCTGTCCGCCGACCGGTCGTTCGTCGCCAACCCACTGCCGATCGGCCATTCGCCGCCGGTCTCGCCACCATCCACCGGTCCTCCTTCGGTCTCATCAAGGTCAACGGTTGCACACCTATATATTGTTGGAAATCATTAAAATATACACGTTAATAGGAGATTTCTTGAAACTTTATGCGCCGTCATTTTCAGTAATCTTTCGTACCAAGCAGCCCAACAAAAAAAACCATCTAGCACTTTTTCTTCTTCTTCAGTAGGTGGGTTTATGTTCCTTTCTCCTTATCTTCTCCTCTCTCTCTGTCCTCTGTTGCTCCCTCTTTTTCATAGTTGAGACTAAAAGGTTTAGCAAGGTAAGAGCTCAACCTACTGATGTAGACCAAGACCCATATGTTCTTTTTTTTCTTCACAATTTTCTCTAATTATTATGCTATTTCTGCTTCTCTGCAAACATGCTTACACATCCATTTTTTGGGGGGTAATTTCATGATTTCATTCTCTTAGTTCTATTGTTGATAGTACTTCGTTTAATCATTTTTTGGATTTATCAAGATTTTCCTGGTCATTTTGATGATATAATTGTCATGATCCTGGTCATTTTGATGGTATAATTGTCATGATCAGATCATCAAAACAATTAAAAATTAGACATCTTAGGGAAACGCTTGCCCCCTTTTCGCCTTTTTTTTGAGTTGGAGAAAAGCCCCCTTTTGCCTTTTAGAAGAATTTCTTGAAACATCCATTATTGGAGTAGAATTGTTGTTTTATGATAAATTTTTAGGATCATCTCATACCAACCGCTATGTGAACTAAAACTTCTTGTATATGAACAGGATCATACTACAAAATATTGTAAGGTTTATTCTAGGTGGAAGGAAAATATAGATACTTGGAGTTCAAAGTAGAGTGAATAGACAGATCGAGGATAGTCAAATATATGAGTGATAGTAGCTCTCAACAAGTTTGCATATGAAAGAGTAATTAGAAGTTGAGTAAACTGGGGTTGGGATCGCCCGCAGCCTCGTCGCTGCGGGTGTGCAGATCCGGAAAGGGAGTCTAACAGGGGGTGGGGCCCTTGGCTTAAGTGGGCGGGCAGCGGTTGACCCCAGCCCCATTAAAGTCTTAGGAGTTTATCATAATGGAATATGTTTCAGTTCACTGTTGGCTATATTTGTGCTTTAGAGTCTAACATAATTTTATATAGCATATACATACACCATCTTTTATTTTTTCTTGCAGTGTAGACGTCTTCATAGTATGTGAGAAATTGGAGGATGTCAACTGGTCATCTAAGACTATAATAAGCCTCTCTCTTGTCATAGTTTTATGAAACTGGAATTTGCATTTATTTGGAGAAGGTTGATGTTAGATCGACATCTGGTCGTAAACTTTGTTTCATAGCCGATCCCATTTGGATGGGAAAAGGCGTAGATGATGATGAATGATGATGATGATGTAGATAATCCTCCTATTTTCTTACAGAACAGGAGATGAATGTGCAGCATTATTACGGAACAGCGAACACTATATCAATACGGAACTAAGACTAGCTCTAAACATAGCTGGTCGTGTCATCAAAACATATTCGATTTCCTTTATAACCTAAGGGCTAACACTTGTGTACCGTGTTAAAAATTGGGTAGTTCTATACTTCAATGTTTTCTTCTTTGGTGCTATGCCCGTAATTGAATTGTTCATGGAAGTTCATTTTACAGAGCTAAAATGATTACTTACCAATATATTCACCTTGTCAATGCTTTAGATGCTCATATCTAGGTATGCCCTACTCAATCATGAACTCTTGGACCACAAAAAAATAATTTGCTTGTTGTTGTGGTTCTTATGCAACATTTAATCTCCACAGATTCTTTTGTGAAGATGGGCAACCTGCATCTCTTTCTGTTGATATGTCTTTGGACTTTAACTTACTCGTCGGCCTTCGATACTTCATCCGATGGCTTACTTAGGGTTGGAATAAAGAAAAAGGGCATGGACATTAATAGGCTAAATGCAATGAGGATTGCAAGAAAAGAAAATATCCGTCTTCGCAACAGCGCGCTTAATAATAATTTGGGCAGTTCTGAAGTGGATATAGTATCTTTGAAGAACTATATGGATGCTCAATATTTTGGAGAGATAGGTATCGGCTCACCTCCACAAAATTTCACTGTCATATTTGATACCGGAAGCTCTAATATTTGGGTCCCTTCATCGAAGTGCTACTTCTCTGTGAGTTCTTTATCGAGTGTATTTCCCTAAAATAAGTATCTTTGATTAGGTTCAACAATATTTAAAATTTAATTCTGCAGCTTCCTTGTTATTTGCATGCGAAGTACAAAGCAAGCAAATCACACACCTACACAAAGAAAGGTATGACATACTGCTATAATTTTTAAAAGGGTTAATTGCACAAAAAACCCTGCTGCATACCTTGTATAGCACTTGTACCCCCACAACTGATTTATCAGCGCAAATACCCTCTCTGATCATCGGTCAAAACCCTCAAATACATCAATTGCCACTGTAAACAACACAAACAAGTTCTAGAGTTCAATTAGACAACCAATTAAGTTGTTTAAAGTTGAATCCGAGTGTATTTAAGGGTTTTGGTCGATGAGCAGTGGGGATGTCTAAGCTAATAAATTATTGGCTTAATTCAAAAAAATACTACCAAATACTTCGGCTCAGTTACGAGAAACTACCAAATACCCTCAAAACTACGAGAAATTACCACAAAACTTTCAAAAACTACAAGAAACAACTACAAAACTTTCAAAAACTATGCTAACTAAGGTGCCACGTCAGCAATATTTGCAAGAAATTGACAAAACCTTTAAAGCATGGTAGTTTCCTGTAACTATGAGAATTTTTGGTTGTTTCTCATAACTGAGCCAAAATATTTGATAGTTTTTTGGAGTTAAGCCCAAATTAATTAATGGGATATAACCGTATAAATGCTATATGAGGTAAACTACAGTGTTTTTGTGAAATTAACCCTCTTTAAGGACTAAAAGCCTAAAACTTTGATCTTATTGTTATTTAGATGTGATGTCCTCATGTCCATTTGAAATTGTTTGTTTCATATTCAGGGGACAAATGCAAAATCACTTATGGTTCTGGGACAATTTCGGGCTTCTTTAGTGGAGATAATGTACAAATCGGAGAACTTACTGTTAAAGATCAAGTAGGTTCTTTCTTACAATTACCTTTATATTTGATTGTTTTTTCTTCCCCGATGATGCTTTAACCATAATTTTTATTTTAGATATGGTAAAGGAACTTATTGTATTTCAGGTTTTCATTGAAGCAACGCGAGAAGGAAGTATCACATTTTTGCTGGCAAAGTTTGACGGCATCGTTGGGCTTGGATTTCTGGAAATCTCGGTGGGAAAAGTTCCTCCAATTTGGTATGGTTCTGCAAATTTTGATCATTTAATGTAACAAGTTGCTGAGCTTGAAGATATTAAGCTTCTTGTTTACTTCAACGCAGGTCTAGCATGCTCGGACAGAAATTATTAAAGAAGAAAGTTTTCTCCTTTTGGCTCAATAGAAATGCAGATGAATCAGATGGAGGCGAGCTTGTTTTCGGGGGCGTCGATCGAAAACATTACAAGGGAGACCATGTCTATGTTCCAGTTAGTCGCAAGGGATACTGGCAGGTATTTTACAGTTTAATGGCTTCGTATAGGCAAAAATGTGAACTCAAACCGTAATATTTTAGTAATTATGTTAAGTATTATTTTAGCTCGATATATCTCAGGCTCTCAGCCCACAAACCATCAAACAAAGCTTTTAAAGGTGGTATTTGACGAATTCAATTTGATTGTCTAATTTTTGCTCTTTTTTGTGGCTAGTTTGATATGGGCGATTTTCTAGTAGGCGGCTATTCAACAGGTCTCTCTCTCTCTCTCTCTCTCTCTCTCTCGTACAGCTTTCAATCTTTCACAAAGGGTTACTCATATTTGACTTTGTGTATGCAGGCTACTGTGCTGCAGGTTGTGCTGCGATTGTAGATTCCGGGACTTCTTTGCTCGCTGGCCCAACTGTATGTGCCTTCAACTCTTAGCAAACATTACTTAATTGTCTGTATTATGTGATTTAAGTCCTCCACTTGTCGCTGTTGCAAGATGTTTCGGTACGTATATTTTAATTTGCAAAGGCTAAATTACAAGAAACTACTCGTCTACAATAAACCGCGAAGCCTTTTCAAAAAGAAAACCGCCATCTACTTACTTCATCATGCGTAATTACCACAAATTACACATTTACTTTCGGTTGGCAAATTGACAAGTGCATCTATGTAAATTTCATCAGGTAACTATGTTATTCTATTTTATTGCTGTTCTCCCTGAAAAATGTGCGATCTAATATCACTGTTAAATCTTAGTCTTCTTTTATTTTTATTTTTTGTTTCAGGTTGTTGTGACCCAAGTAAATCATGCAATTGGTGCGGAGGGAATTGTAAGCATGGAATGCAAAGTAGTTGTTAAGGAATACGGGGAGTTGATACTGGAACTTTTACTGCAACAGGTTTGCGCGTTCTAATTTTCTTTTAACCCCAAATTAAATTAGATTTATAATTCCTTTTATAGTGCTTGCTCATCATCTCCTATCACCGGAGTCGGCTATAAAGGAAGGCACAAAGTTTTACCACCAGTTGTCGACCTGATGTCAACCCAATGTTAACTACTTCCAAATCTAAAGGCGCTTTTCAAATTTTTCTAAGCTGGGTCGGAAAGGTTCAAAAACTTTACCTATTGTTAATCGAAATAAATTATTACAGATTCTCCCAAGCAAGATATGCAGCCAAATTGGTTTATGTTTATTTGATACTAGGTAAGTCGATCGATAACGTCTAATTTTATCATGTGTTTCAATCTGTGTAATCTTTTTCTTAAATCTATACAGTGCTGGCATCGAGACCGTGGTTGAGAAGAAAAATAAGGAAAACAAATCTGTTGGCAACGATCTATTCTGCACTGCTTGTGAGATGGCTGTGGTCTGGATTGAGAATCAGCTCAGAGCTAATCAAACTAAAACACGGATACTGACATATGCCAATGAGGTATAGTATTAGCTCGCTTTCTAAATATTTACGACATTGTACTTGGTATTTTTAGTATATATCAACTTGATATTGAATGTTCTATAGCTATGTGAGCGCTTGCCGAGCCCCTCAGGAGAATCAGCTGTGGACTGCAACCAGCTTGCGAGCATGCCAAACGTTTCGTTCACTATTGGTGATAAAATCTTTAGCCTCACACCTGAGCAGGTGCTGGCATTTTTCAACATTTTACAGTCGATTCACATTATTATCCTCTTCTCTTTTCTTGAGTAAAATTCACTTATATACCCTTCGTTATCATTGGTTTTCACAAAGCTACTGATGCATAGTGGATATGGCTGATTCGAGATGGCTAATCTCCTAATTAACACGTAGTGTTTATTTGGGGAAAAATAGTCTTTCTTTATTCTTCTTCTCTCAGTTGCTAAATACAGATACATTGATAACAACTTGAGAGGGAATCTCTCCCTTATTTAAAATAGGATCTAAAACCATCTAAAGAAGTAGTGAAAATAGCACCTATCTTATTAAAGGAAATAACAACTAATTCAAAAAAAAAATAGTAACTAACTCCTTGATTTGCTCTAACTAGTACTGATGGCTGAAGTGGTCACTTGCATGCCTGGACTTGGCCACCTCCTGCATTACATGGGTTTAAGCTCATGCACATATCAACTACCTTGAAAAGTTTTTCATTACGTTTAACTCCGTTAAACATTGATTTTATGGGAGCTTGTTCACTATAATGCCCTTAAATGCAACACAGTGAGATAACGCAACAATTTTTTTTTATAGTCAAGTGAAAAAGGGTGATAGTTAAGGGGATTTTAGTGATATTTGCCCTTTTTTATGTTTACATATAACATCGGAAACTCAAACTCAAACTCCCATTCATATATGCTTGATAAAGACAAAAAAAGTAAAATTCATTTACTTCACGTTGCAACATGAGATAAAGGTTTTCATTTCACATTAGGCAAGTCATTTCTGCAATCTACTATTGTTGATGGTTTGTCTAATTATCGGACATTTTTCTTTCCGCAGTATGTTTTGAAGGTAGAAGAAGAAGACACGACTATCTGTTTAAGCGGTTTCATGACATTCGATGTTCCTCCGCCACGCGGCCCTCTGTGGTACATTGTGTTAATCGTGCTATTATATCTACTGAATCATAGTCGTCGTATAAATAAATTTCAAAAATTTATTAAAAACAAGCTGCGGCTCTTATGATAAGTCTCGAATATATGCAGGATCCTTGGAGATGTCTTCATGGGAGTTTACCACACGGTGTTCGACTTTGGCGACAACAAAATTGGATTTGCACAGGCTGCTTAAGATGAGACGTTTGCAAATTGTGTGTTGGCGTCGCAGTGCAGTAGTGTAAATAAATGTAGTCGGAGTAATTATATAAATAAGCATACATGGGTCGGTTACGGACTTCTTGTTTTTTCCGAGACATGAATATAAGAAGGCTGTAAATGCATCCATATATTCTGCTGTATACATAGTTGCTATGTAGTTGATCAAGTGAAGAGTAATTATGTGCTTTTATTGTTCTGTAAATTTCTGTTTTCTACAGCCGTGATTGGTAATTTCTTTTTTAAACATTTCATGCGATTTTAGATTAGAAGATGGTATTGTTTTGCAATTTGAATGTAGTGATCTCTGCCCACATCACATTTACAGGTAGCCCCGTTCCCTGCGTTGCCGGAGTTCAAAAAGAAGAAGGTAGGGGATGTTGGGTTTAATTTGAGGCAGGTCCCGTCTCCAGGACTGCGGTCGGCCCTAGCCCTATTCACTTCAATTCAAATTAAGTGTTTGAAGCTTTCAAGTGTTAAAAACTTCTTCGCCGTTTGGTCTAAGGACTAGCTAAACATAAATCCCATTAACGCCTTAACAAGTGCTTTTCTTAACAGGTGACAAAGAAACAACCCTAAGGATCATTAAAAAGCGCAGACTACCTGCAATAAACACGCCAAATTTTATTAGCTAATGGAGGTATCCAAACTGTTTATGCACTACTGTTCTATGTCGAAAATGCTAGCTAAATTGGTAGTATCATAAAGATCAAGAACGCAAAAATAATAACGAAATTGATGCTACAATAGATTATTGTAACAAGCCGAAAAGCAAAAATATCTCACTTCAGGTGTTTCGTGAGGAAACCTGATGTAGGGCCATGAACAAGCAGATACAAAACAAATTCCAATGTCGGCCAGAACCACAGCATGCATGTATCCACTTAAACTAAGATTGACAGAGATCTTTCGGAAAAATTTCAACATTCTCAAATCACAATATTTGTTTATCTAATAACTTGTGTAAGTAAGCACTATGGCAAGTATCACCCAACAGCAAGATCATACACCATTCGAATCGAAATGAAACAGGTCATTTGTTGTAGCAGCACAATCTCTCTATCAAGCAGCCGAATGGAAAATTTCATGGCTGAACGCGAGGCCTTGACATAAACTCACTAATCGTTTCTCCATTGATGGGATATCTCACCACTAACTAAATTTTTTACTTGAGCCTTTCAGTCCTCGTCGCTCTCCGAGCCTTCTGGGCTCGATTCTCCCTTCTTGTTCGCGACACCATTTGCAACCTTACCCTTCTTATCTTTCTCATCTTCTTCACCATCATCGCTATACTCGCTCTCATAATCATCATACTCCTCTTCCACCTCATCTTCCTCCTCTTCAATCCCTTCATCCGCCACAGGCCCCTCTTCCGCAACATAACCCCTTGTCCCCGCCCGGCTCCGTTTCAAAACCTTCAACTTCACATTCGTTTTCCGATCACAACCAATCCAAGCATCACACAAACAATAGGAGCTCAAATTGTAATTCCCTTCAGCTGGCGCCTGAAATTTTCCCATCACCAACCTAGAGGCAATAAAGAACAATATGTTAATTATTATTTTGAATTGAGAATACAACCCTTAACGAAGCAGAATGGAGGAAACATTCATATCGCCGAACCACAAAATTTGGTACCTACCTAGAACCACTCTTTACTTTCTCGACCGCTTCTCTCACCGCAGCATTAATTTCTTTCACACTTAAACCTAAACTTTCCTTTGTTTCGGCGATTGCTTTTGAAGCGGCGGCGACAGCTCCATCCTCGTCCATGAAACTAACTTTTTGAGACATCCATACTTCGTTTGAGACAGGGTCCGCGAGTAATAGCCAAAAGTTTTCTTCTTTGTGGAAAGGGTAAAATGGGCAATGAGGAAGAGCACCAATGAGGCCGTTCTTGCGTTTGAGGGTGACCCAGGCGTACATGGAGACGACGTCGCCTTCTTGTATGCCACCTTCTTCGCCTTCGGTATCGATGGTGATGTCGACGGCGATTGATGGGACTGTGTCGAGGACGAGTTCGATGTCGTGTGCTTCAGATGGAAAAAGCCCTGCGACTTGGGTTAGGAGATTGGCGCGATCCTCTACGGGCATGTCTTGTAGTTCTTGTAATGTCCGAACTTTCTGTAAAATAATTGCAGGTCATAAGGATGTAGAACTGAAGTAAAAATATAAAGGAATTTTTGTAGTATAAAAAAGACTCTTTCTAGATTTGAATCTGCTATGCAGCTAATTATGCGTTACTTTGTATCGATATGTGAAGATGCTTATTATATATTTCTTTAAGTTGTATTTTGTAAACGAAATCTAATCTTTGACTAGGGTGACATTAACCCTATCCATGTTCCCCGAAAATACTCTCTCGACAAAAAAGAAATTTAATCTCCAATGCTGACTGTATTGAAGGTATAAAAACATTGATTGAACAGAGCGTAGATGTTATATTGGCTAATCCTTTATATGACAGATGCCATCAACTAATACGGGAGTACTAAGTTATAATTTTTTTAATAAGTAAATAGATCACCTAACCCTTAATCGTGATTAACAAAATGATTTCCATGAAATATTCACTTGCCACCAGAAACACATACATATGCTTTTGCACATTAAATCCTTGTTTTCATTACTATATCTAATGATAATTCTTCAAGTGAAGATATATTACTAACAGATGTTGATATTGGTGAGGATATACGTAAAAGATATTGACAATTGGATTCATGGTTTGCCGGTAATCAACTCTGAAAAGCCTATTTTTGTGGAAGATTACTTTATTTTTATGTGATTCATGGTGGCGATGGCGATGGCCGTCATCATCTTAAGCGTTTTCTTATCAAAATGAGGTTGGGCTATAAAGCAAGGCTTGTGACGGATTTGAATTTTTTTTACAACATGCTGATGACCTTATGCCAACCCTCCCTTACACGTACCAACTAGCAGAGGAAACTGCAAAAAAGTGAGTACGATATCTAAAAGGAATTAAAGACACCAATTGGCATCCTCCAAAATCTCCTAGAATGTAAATGTAAATATGTAATATTGTAATACATTGTAATCTACAAGAAGGGAAAGATGGTGGGTTGGAGAATTAACATTTCACACTATCATATATGCAGAGATTATAATGGCTTTTGTTCTACAATTTCTATAGCCAAGAAGCAGTAATATGTGGCCAACCGTCGATAAAAGAGCCAACTACATCTGATGATCATTACCTTCCGACCAATTTTTTTAACAGTTGTCTCGCTGAAGTGTGGAAGCTGCAAGAAAGATGCTATGCCCTCTGAATTTCCTCCAGTTACTTTTCTTGCACTCAGCGGAACAGCCTGCACATGTTTGGTGCAAAGATACACCAATAGGTTAAAAATGCGATGTAGTCAAACATTGGAGCATACTGGGCTAAAAGGCAAAACTCATAAATCAAATGAAAACCGCAAATAAAATATAGAGGAAATACACGTGCATTTAGCAGGTTATATGATTAAGGTCTTTTTAGAAGAAAAGTAGAAGATAGTCCAAAAAGAATAGACATTAAAGGTATTAGATGATGCTTCCCAAGGTTGTCATAGTGTAAAATACTACCAAGGATCATTTCGATTTCCTGTCTGGACGGTATTTGTAGCCCTGGTGCAGTAAAATCATTTTATACCCCAACTGAGTGTGGGTCCTATTAAGTAGCCCATCATGTTTGCTTTTCCTTTTTTTGGTTGTATTTGTAACACAAAAAAAACACTATAAACAGCTGTAATTGTGTACAAGGACCTCTTGCAAATTTCGAACTAATATCCAACTTTGAAGTACCAAGGGTTGCTAAATTAGAAGTGTAAAGGGACTGCAATTATCACATTCACATATTATATCCACAGACAAAGATGTTATTTATCAAAATTCTTTTTCTGTGGTGCTCACAGAGTCCATATTGGAATAGTAATTATTCTTTTTTTTTTAATAAAATTAATAGGGAGGTAACTAGATTGAGTCTCTATCACATATCACACCAGTTGTACTAACATGCCATGCAAAGCAATCAGCTACACCTTATCAACCATTAAGAGAAATGTGTGCAAGTTCGCTTGAGTCAAGTCCCACATGCAGCTAAGGAAAACATCAGATGCCATAAAACCAATGATGTCAAGAACAGTTATATCATCAAACATGAGTTGTTAAAATACCGAGTGCATAGTTCAGATCTATAGAACAATTCAAAGGATGATCACAAGATTGATAGACTAGTCAATGGCAAGCAAAATGGTATATTTATTTTTGACAGATAATTAACAAAATCATTACATAGGCATCCCACTGGCTTCTAACCAATATTAGAAACAGAAAGTAATAAATAATGAATTACCTGGACGATGCATTGAGAAAGCTCAACGACCCCTACCGCCGGCCTCAACCAGCCATGTCCTTGAGAACTGCGTGGTATTACAGCCATCTGTATATATAAGACAAATGAATCATGCCACTGTGTGTGGGAATTTGAATTAGTTAAAAGGGGTGTCTACAGGGAGGACCCAAATGCGATTCAAATTATTTCTTAGGGGAAAGAAGGAATAATAAATTAAGAGGTGAAGCATTTGGAGGCATCAAACTGTTCAACAGAATACAAACATTCACGTAAGTTTTTCATAAAAAAGAAGACATTCCCGCAAGTTTTTAGCCAAAAAAAGAAGAAGCATTCACGTAAGATAGTTCAATTAAATGTGCATGTTGTACAACTATTCTCATCTGCTACCAACACAAATTCCATTTGAAATAGCACATTATGAAGGACTATTCCAAACCATCAACATTGGGGCTTCTTGAGATGATACTATATCTAGAACATGCCGGATGTAAATGTCAAAGAGCACTGCAGTGTTTTTGTCCAATAAATACGACAGAAATTAAGGCAAATGCTATAATGCCATCACACCTTTTACTGACACAATCTCGAATTATCAGATATGGGCGGCCAAGACAAAGAACTTATATTATATCCTAAGTCAAGGCCTACCATACCTTGTTATTAAGCCAAAAGAAGAAGAAAAGATGCTGGGACTTTGAGATTTGTTTCATAGAATTCTGAAATTATTCCCAATCCAGATCAAGTATAAAGGTATGCCAGAAGTGCCTCACAGGCTTACACACATGTTTTAGGATAAAGTAATGTGCTGCTGTTTGCACTAGCAACCATAGATAGAAAGAATGAAGTGCATAGGTAAACCTACGAAGGCTTGGAAATTGGAATAGCACCTGCTGTTACCAATATGAATTCCTGACAAGTGTAAGAACCAAGTTTCCAATAGATGTGATCTTTTATCTAATAATGATCCGAAGTATATAAAGATAATAGATGAATGCAATATGAGCAAAAGAGATTGTGTCCTAATCAAACATCATAATGTTGCCTTCACATCCTTAAAGCCCATTATTAGAACGCTTCCCACCTGGGTTCACCTCTAATTCCCTATACTCATTTTCAATAGAAATTATCACAATAATCCAGTTCACCTCTAATTCCCTCTACTAGTTTCAACAGAAATTATCATGATGATTCGGTTCTCCTCTAATTACATGTAACTCAATTCTTTTATAAAACCCAATTGCCTCAAGGTCAAACTGAACATTGTCGTAACTGCAAAAATTGCTCGTTCAAATTAATCCTCAAACCCGCAAAAAAAAAATATTAAACCAGACGGCTTAGTCTTCACTATCCCTCTGCTTTACTAGAGAGTTAGCAGATAATAACTCCACCTTCTTTAGCTCCCCATAAAATGCTTTGTGCATTGGAAAATGTCATTGGATCAATTTTTTATATTTTTTTAAGGACATATCAATTTCATTCATAAACAGATATTCAAGTATGAGAATTTCAGGGAATAAGAAACTAGATGTATAACACCTGCACTCTGATATTAAAGAATTATAGTAAATTTCACTTCATTTATTTAATATCGGGGTATGGGTGTTACAAGACGAATCAAAACTACCTTCAGTAATTCTTCAAGCAGACGAGGTGCAAGTTCTAGCATATGTCTAAAATCACTCTGGAGTGATGGGGATAGCAAATCTGCTTCACGAGTCAACTGTGTATGGATCAGCAATTCCATCTGCAATTAACAGAAAGAATAGAATTAAGGATAAGAAAAACATCGTCGAGCCCAAAATCAGAATACAACATTAATAGCATGACATATACAGTGAAAGAGTATATGAAGCCCTATTATTTGCCTTCTTGCCCATGGATTATTAATGATGGCATCGATTTTTACTGCATAAGGACACAATACTGAGCAAAATTGTGGCAGTGAATATAAGCCGATGAGGCCAATAGGAACCACATTGTGCACTGCTAGGGAATACTGACACATACCTTAACTAAAGATGGATGTTGCTTCCAAAACTTAGCTTGCTCTGTCTTGATGTTCTTAAGGTCCAGATTCAATTCACTTCTAACAGCCACAAACAGTTTCTGAAGAGGTTCATCATCACTTCTACGAACTGGCATTTCCATGTACTCTGCAGCCTTGATAAACACATCCATAACCTTGCTGTATATGATATTTGGTTAGCTATGAACATAAATGAGGCTTTTGAAAAACATGCATAAGTCAATGAGGTTCGGAATTACAATGCCACTCTAAAGTTGTGATGATAAAACAAAGGGTAAATTGTCAAAAAAAAACCAAGCACTTTTTCCTCTATCAAAAACCCCCCGGCCTCAAAACGGTAGTCAAAACCCCCTTAGAAATTTATCCTGCGGTATCTACATAGTAGTCAAAAACCCCTTAGAAATTTATCCTGCTGTATCTACATAGTAGCCTGCTATATTTAACCAATTCACACAAACTATTTAGATATCGCAAGAAATGATTTAGATATCACAGGAATCTGCTTAGATATTTACTGGCTACTGCTTAGATATCGCAGGAAACTAGATATTGCAGGCAACTACTAGATATCACGGATAAGGGGTTTCTTGACAACTAAAAACTTTTTTAGGAGGGTTTTGACTAAATTTTCGAGGCCGGGGGGATTTTGACAACAGAAAAAGGTGCTTGGGGGTTTTGAAAATTTACCCTAAAACAAAAGGTGAAATGGATAGTTATTTACATGGTGATTTTCATTTGCTTGAAATTAAAAAATACTATTGTACAGAGGGTTGTGATGTAGAATTCATGCTGAATGAATATTGGAGTATGCCCCTGGATCTGCTTATCAGTATTCAGATTAGATGAGGATGTATAGGAAATCTGACATTAGTAGTTTCCAATATACATATTGGAAATACGTGTTCAAATATCCACATTAGAATGTGTTGTGAATCAAGGTTTAAGAGGCCGATTAATCAGTCTTTAGATATCTTTAACCGGCAATCGCTTTGAGTAGGCATTAAAAGGCCAAAAGACGGCAGCAATAGCCCTATGCAAAACATGCGGGTGAATGGCCATTTCTTCAGACACATATGATGTTTTGATGTGCCTAACCTACTTGGCTACTCAATACCCAAACTCCACATCCACTTAAGAAACACTCAGTTCTTTATTATTTAACCTATCAATATATTTTACTTCCATCTTTTGAGATATTCTGTGACTTCTCTGTATATGTATGCATGCACATATATTAAATCTCGATCTCTGCGTAATTTTGTGTAATCTGATTATGCGACATATAATACATTTATACATTATGTGATGAGCGCCTGAATAATCCCTTAGTAAACTTGTCTTTAACAGAACATCCTTCACCAACTACCTGCCGGATCATTGTCTATTGCAGCTACAGTCTCAAATACCCAATTTCGTTATTAGTTATAATAAAAAAAATAAGGGGTAGTAAATTCCAACTAAAAACATACTCTGCAACAACAAGTAAAAATGAAATTATCAATCAAATAAAAGACTCACCTTGGAGCCAATGAAGGCTTCATGAAATAATAATACGTGGATAACGTTTGATGCATAACATAATTTCCAGTATATTTGGATGACCTCGAAAGATATATAACTGCTATCATCAATGGCAAAAGTATGCAGACTCCAACGATTCCAAGCAAAAGTACTCCACCAGTTGCTCCATCAAAATTCAGCAAGAATTGAGGCAAAGCAATCCCCATTTGAAGTCCCTGTAACACAGAAGCCAATCAAAACACAGTAAAGAGATAATAAATGAGCTTCTCACTTTTCAAATAAAAGAACCCAAGAATAAAGGAAACACAGCATGCATTGTAGCAAAGTTATGAGAGTTCACTACCTGACGGCCATCTGGGTGACCATATTTTTCAAAATTTTCACGAGATATAGGATCCGTGAGGGCCTGATATGCCTTGGATATAAACTCCACGAAGTAGTTATGTGCCTCTGAAATAACAGCACGTAGCTTAAGTTAGATGAAGATCAAGTAATTAATATAAACTTCACTCAATGCTGTGAAATATGGAAGATTAACAACCAGGATCAGGATTTTTATCCGGATGGTAGAGGATTGAGAGCCTGCGATAAGCCTTCTTAATTTCAGACTCTGAAGCCCCGGTCTCTAGTCCAAGAATACTGAAAGGCTCAAATGGTTGGCTCTGAAAAATAATTAAAAGTTAATCCTTGGATTTGATATTCAAACAGAATCACAAGTGATAAGCCAAAAAAAACTTGGTTACAACAGTACTACATAATTAACTGTTTAAATCCAATTTTATGTTAACAGGGAAGGATTAAATGAATTGCCACCTAAGGATGGCAACTTCCTGATACTGAATACTGGATCAATTATGAGGGAAAACAAGGATATAGAAATGTGTTTCATCTACATTAGGTAAGGACAAGAAAACTTGGAAAACAGTTCTTGCGGACATTTATTATGCTTCAAAGCAGAGTAAGAATAGTTAAAAGAGTGTTTTCGTTAATTAACATGGCAGAATAAATAATCTCAATACCAACCTATGGCCCTATATAAATTTTTACCACATAGCAAATTCGTAACTGATTTCTTATTTTCCATGCCTTGGTGACAGCTCATGGAAAATAATGGATAATCCATGACATTTGGAAAGTTAAGAGTAGCAATTGATGGAGAAAAAATAACATGTATGCAAAGGAAATATGAGCAAAACAAACAGTAGGAACTAGAAACATGTATACATGGCATATGGATAGCAGTGTTCTAGAAAGCAGCCTATGAGATATGGTCGTTAAGGTGCTTCTATTGAGAAGGCAGATTAAGGGGGTGTGACCTTCAAGGCGCTTTGATCAAGCAGGCGCCTAGGTAACCCTAGGCACTAAGCGCCACCCGGCACCCATATCTGTTAGCGTTTTTTCAAAGTACCGAAGGGGGAAAAATTAAGTAATTAGAATTAACTCCAGTAGGTAGACTGGCATTATGACATCTTGGACCCATGAAGTTCGCCCTAGGCATAGGACTCAGAGACAGGCTAGCACATGGGTTCAATTCACAAGTAGATATAATGTAATCAAAAGTAGTTCAATTCACAACTGCATCATTAGACTAATCAGCATGCCTATTTGCACAAATGCCCACAAAATAAAGAATGGCACGACAAGAGTATAAACAAACAGAGAAAAGACAATAATGGTCATCTGTTCCAATTTATATGGTTAAGTTGGAGACCATATACAATCCCAAGCCACAAACCAAAAGCTAAAGAAACGAGGTCAAGACAATAGTCACCGGCTCTAAAGTAATAAAAATATATCATATACCTCACGGCTTATAGTTTTGATGTAATAGATCAGAACCCCCATGATAACCCAAAGCAACACAAGTGTAAGATTGCTACAAGTTGAAAAGTTCGATATCTGCAGGGAAAAGCCAAAAGGTATACAGCAAATGATGATTTAAAAAACATGCAAGGTGCTGAAATTGTGTTAAAACAAATCAAAATAACAAATGAAGGGAAAAAAAGAGTAAGGGATACTGACAGAATGTGAGATTTACCCGTTTAAAAATGGATTTCCGATATTTCCCAGAACGTGAACATACAGAACACTGGCAGTGAATGCTCTTTGTTTTCCTAGAGAAAGCACGGCATAGCCTAACAATTGTGTAGGGAACTAGAGGCAGAGCCATTATAGTTAAGATGAAAATTGGAAATAGGGAGCTGTTCTCTTCTGTATCAGCCATGGCTGCCTTCTGCTTATGGCAATATATCAACAACTATAATTATCTGCAAGATTAAATGCAATAGAGATTTCCACAAATGAGATGCATCACTCACATCTTACACATGTCTCCAACTAACTTATATCATTGTCAAAAAGATGCAAAATAATGTATTCTTAGCAATTACTAACTTTCAGATAAGACATACACTCATATGCAAGACATAAAGCAGAGAAAAAAAATGTAGCACAGAGAATTGCAACTATATCATGCCAGGTAATTAAGAAGAAAAGAAGCACCTGTTAAGGTCTCCAATTACAGGAGACCGCAGTTTCTCCTTCCACATTAAACCATGTTTCAGCCGATAGAACAAAAGGTAGCATACTTTTAGCAGATCCATCAATACTGCTTACCTTATCCATGCAGTATGTAGGACAGCTAACTCCCGATCACCATCCATCATAATCAAATATTATAATTAACTAATTAAGAGGGCAACAAAATGATGGAATGCAACAAAATATATCAGAAAGATGGAAATTGGCTAATGGGAGACCTATAGTCACATCAGATCCAAATGAAGAGAAGCCAAAATCTCATCCTAGAATAAACAAAGAACCTTAATATTTGAAGCACTTTGTCCAATGGAATAAAAAAAATCAAGACAAGCCTAATCCATTATCTTAAAAGATAGAAAAAAGCCACTTTGTCAAAAGCATGGTTTGAATCGGCCAATCCTAATCTGAGATGGCCGATCCCAAATATGACTGTTCAAGTTTTGAGACCGATGTCGTTCGATGCAGAGTTATATCGGGTTTACCATTTTATTAGTAGGGTTTTCGTATTAATTTTATTAATGGATAGTGGGTTTATTAATGAGTTGCTGAGTTCATAATGGTTTGATGGGTTTATTATAGGTTATTGGGTTATTACGGTTAGTTTGGCATCATTAATATTGACTTTAGATATCATTATCTACCAATGTTGTGGGAAAGTGGATAGTGCATCATTATGGAAGGATAAGGCTTAGCCATTAGAACAACAATTTTTATATAATAATAGATATAATGAAGGAAACATTAGATAAATAGAAACATTTAGAATGAAACTAAAAAAAATAAAGCGATGTTTTTCTACTACGTGGTTCATGTCATAGCATGTGACAGTTTTACGTGGGTTGAGTTGTTTTTCTACTATGATTTCTAGAAAGTATATGCAAAGTAACAAAAATATATCGAAGCGCAAGGCCCAAGAAGATAATTTTATAAATCTGAGACCACAAAGGGATTCAACTGTTCTATCATCTAATATGATAATTTGCAATTTTTTAAAAGAATAAGGGGTTTATCCCATTTTCATTCTTTAACAATATAAAATCAGATATTCGTATCCTAGACGGCTGACGCAGCCGAGATAGCCAATTCTGATCCCAAAAGTAATTATCTGATACTGGTTCCAATACCGAGATTTTTAAACCCCCGTTCCAACCCGGGGTTTATCCGATCCAGTCCGATCGGATCCCTCTAAACCCCAATTACTCCGGTGGATCCACCAGAGGAATGGGGGTTTATCCACCCAAGTAATCAACAATCGAAGCCGATCCGACATTTTCTCGACGGATTTGATGGGCAGCATTGCTACAAACCCTAAATCTAACCAAAATTATCACGAATCTAACAAAATTCCAGCTAAATCAAGCAGAAATCTCACAAATCGAATAAAAATCCAATCTTTATTCGATTATAAATTCTCCCGATCCAACAAATCATCCGAATAAATCGAAGAAACAGAGGGAAAAAATTACCTGTTTTCGACCTAGTTTTTGGGCCTCGATCTCGGTCGGCGTAGTTGGGCGTCGGGGACAGCGGCGAAGGCAGATAAAAAAGAGGGGGAGAGTTTGCTTGTGATTTATCAGATCAGTAGTAAATTGGGGGGTTTTCTACATTGAACCCCTGAAAACTAACTATTTCTAAACAAAACCCCCTCAAACTTCTTGTTAATCAAATAGAAGCTTTTGTCAACTTATGTTCATGTTTGGATTAGTTCTGACTTAGATTAAGATTCCGCTGATGAGAGATAGGTTGGTTGGTACGTCACTTTTCCGAAAGGGTGTGGGTTCGATACCCAGGTGATGATGCTCGATATCGGTGATCTCCCGGATCGTGACATGTGACAGAGCATGCAAGAAAGGACCCACAGTGGCCGACCAGGCCGCTCCTATACCCGTCCTACGGACAACCTTTGACTCGTCTCCGAGCCCCCTGCACAACTGGCCTCCTCGGCCCTCTCAGCTCGTCTCCGAGCTCTAGCAGAACCAAGATAGCTCGGCCTCCCACTCGTTCCCGAGCTCTCCCGCCGAGCTCATCTTCCTCGGTCTCATCGACTAACCAACGGCACCACTCGCAGGCGCAACCGCCATCCCAAGAATCTCGCCATGCGCGAGATATCTGCCGGCCACGTCCCGCGTTCCACGCCATCACGATCCCCCATTAACGAGCCTGTCTCTCCATTAATGTAAGATCCCGCCCATCACGCGGGCGTGACGTCGGGAGCGTAACGGCCGACGTGATTCTCGCGCCCGCCTGCCTACTGCCACCACAATTTAAACCCCTCCTTCAGAGGGTTCAAGTAAGTCATTTTCCACTCACTAAGCCGTTACTCTGCTCGGATTTCCTTTCTAACTTGACCGTCGAAGGGTCCTCGGTGGTACAACCACCCGGGACTTCCTTGCAGGTAGCTCGGCAACAACAGCCTCAAACCCATTAAGATCCACACGATTCGGGAGCCAGCCTCCGGATCCAATCTCAGTCGTTCATCACCGCCATCAGCAGATCAACGGAAGGTAATATCTTGATGCGATCCTGTAAGTCTACGGTAGCGTCCCGGCCGTCTACAGACGCCAAATGCGGAACAAAAACTTTTTAACTGGCGCTATCGTATACTTTAACCCGGATCTGCCATTATTGCTAAACTAACAAACTGTAAAGAGTGTAGAAAGGTTATACCGAACGATCCGAGTCCTTCGTTCTTTAACCATCATCCCACGCTCCGTTGCGGCTGCTCCGATCTCGTCGATCTCCGATCTCCTCGTCCAGGTGGTACCACGTCGACGATTCTTTAAACGGGCTCCCGCCTCTGACTCGAGACAACTCGGTCGTCAAGTTTGCTAAAAGAGACGACCAAGAATGATGTAGAGAATGAGTAGATGACTTTGTCTCGTTCCGTCCAAAGCTATGGACGAACGGTTAATGAAGTTGCCACTCGAATCGGGTGATGGAATGAAATGAGCTGTAAAATTCCATACACCCCAAAATCTATCATAATCTTTTTTTACCAGATGAAAACTCAAGTGAGAGAGAGAGAGGAGGGGGCCGGCCATATATAGGGAGGAGGAGGGTGGGTGTAGGAGAGGGGGGGTGACCACAAGAACAAATATCATGTGTGAACATAATTAATGAAAAAGATGAATCACTAACCTAGTCATCTTGCATTAATTGAACCATTAAATGCAACCAATGAAAACACAGCACCATTTAACCTAGTCACCTCATCTAGATGCTTCTAGAAACATCCACACCCATCTCAAGAAAAGATAAATCCGTTTTTAACCGAATGTTAAAAGACGGCTGATAGAAAACTGGAAACTGGCAACTTCCAAAAGTGATCCTAAAACGACTTTCAGGATAACCCCGTAACTGTATAAATATACCCGCATTTGCATTACGACCGAATACAAATGCAACTGAGACAAAGATATTATATCTACTCAATATAATACTCGGATCCGGCTTAAACCAAAGCCGACCAGTATTATCTGCCCGAAAAATAACACGTGCGTAAACGCACGTGCATTTTCCGAACCCTGCCATAAAACCATACGGCCTCTATAACGTTTCGCCCGAACTTGGGAAACTGTCTGTGGGGAACTCTAATGACTCGTCAGTACCCTGGCAGTGGGTTTAACCACAAACCGTCAGCGGCACTAGCTATGCGTAACAGCTGCCCATGGACTGACCTCAAGGGAGGCCGATGAGCGAACTCATCCGAAAACCCTACTGAGCCTAACAGTGACAATGTATATACAGTCCGGTCCGTTCGTCTATGAGTATCGCATATCTGCCTAGAGGGCTAGTAAAGTCAGACCCCCAATAGCAGTATAAGTCGTGTCGGAGTGTAGCCCAATAACACCCTGAGATACTACTGGAGTACCTACCAGTAAATCTCCTGTCACGGCCGTGGGCTTTGTGTAATGGCTCTCCTAGACACAGCACGATCTCGCCCCCAATACCGGGAGAGACGAATCCCCTGCCGATCCGCTCACGTGCCTCCATGTGGCTCGGGACTGTACCCAAAAACTACCTGTTTGCACGACTCCTTTGAGCCGTGGTAGGGTAGAAATCAAAGCACAGTGGGAACTCACACGAGACAAATGACGACCTCAGGTCGATGAACTAACCTGTACACATGTCACCAGGGAACTGCTATCTGACGATATGTATAATACCAACTAGCAGGTTCCCGGCGAGTCCTGTCCGGTGTACTCATAACCCAATGAGCACATGTATACATCTTAGGTGATCCAACTAACACCAGTGGCTTGTGAGACCGGCCACCGCCCCTCGTCGGGGTCTCGACTGTACACACTAGTCTACTCCGGAGTATCGATGCCCTGTCTCGAAACTCCCACGACTAGGGACCACTATTAAGGATATGCGTATAAACTACCCAACTCTCACGTATATGATCGTCATCATACTGTTGGTAGTAAAGCAAGATCCTAAGGGCTCTATCAAAGTGTAACATGTAATCAGTCACCTGAACATGTACACGACTGATAAAGGCAAACCAGATAGCATACTATCATCTTGAGTAAGACTGTCCTACCGGTATAGGTCCTCCGCAATCATTGCAATCACGTACCTGCGATCCAATAATTGACTCTGAGGGCACTATCTCCAACAATCTCCCACTTGCACTTAAGGCTAATTATTGCGATGTCGACTACTCACAGCCCGTGTGAAACCGAACATCCAACTCCTCTACTAATCAGTTTCACAAAGCCCGTTTGTAAAACTATTGTGTTCGAGAAATAGCCTCAGTGAGTGGATCCGCCTAGATGTTTCTTTCTATATCTCTCTTAATCTCAAGTTCGCGGAGAAAGCCATCTCCCGAATTGAGTAATACCTGTCTTAGAATATGTCTGGATATCTGATGGGACCTAGTTCATAAATGAACTCCAAATCCAAACTTCTTAGACTGTATCGATCACTGAACCTAATCAGTATCCGGCACCATGCCTCCCACAGTATCCTCTTGGACCACCTGTCCACAATACTGTCCCTCTTCGTGTCACGCCCCGCTTCCCAGAGTACGCAAGATTGGGCACGTGACATAGCCAACCATGCTACCTGTGGGTAGGAAGTATCCATCCACAGTCACATTACGGTTGTAGTGATACCAAGAACAAGATAAATAAACTAATCTAGCACATGTCCAAATCCATAATAACGAGAGTCAATAATCAATAAGTGCGGAAGCAAATGATCCAATACAATAATAGAAAGGTACGTCCCATAATGCGGGATCGCATCTGGAAATGAAATGAAATAAATAAACTAATCACTAAGGACTCACAGTTCAGCCTGCTGGCTGAAGTACTCCTGCTCGGTCGTCGACAGTGGTAAGGAATCTGGGCCATGCAAAACCCAGACGTCAGCGCGTCATGTCAACCAAATAATATAATATAAACATGGTAATAAGCAATGCAGGTATGAACATGAATAAAGCAGTACTAAAAAATAACAGTGCAGGGTAATGTACAGTGGTAACTAAACTGTCCTATCAGGTTTCTACTCTATAGTCTTTGAAATCAATTGATGAATCGTCGATGTAACTCAATAGTATCCCGTACATACCCGGGATCACGACCACAATATTCTCGGCCGAAATCGAGACATGCCGCTAGGCACAAAACAGGAAAGTGTACACTCGGTAGTATCCCGTACATACCCGGGATCACGGCCACAATATTCTCGGCCGAAACCGAGACATGCCGCTAGGCACAAAACAGGAATGTGTACACTCGAACAGGTAGTGAACCGTCGAGTTACAAGTCAGGTTCATCTTTGATTTCCCCATACCCCCAAGTTATGTATGTCAGGTCAGGTATTCAGTAATCAAGGACTAATGCCAACACAGGATCAGGTAACAGGTCAGGTTTGTCTGGATAGACAACAGGAATGGTCCATGAGGACCCCAAGTCAGGTTTGTTGGCATTAGGCATGAGATCAGGTAACAAGTCATGTCATGGTACAACAGAATGAGTCGGTATGTATAGGGTACCATGTCCGGTGCATCGGTATGTATGTATATGTCATGTGGAGCAGGGTCGGGTCAATATGTAATGCAATCGAGTATGTGCTCTCAACAGGTATACAATCGAATAAGCAACAGCAGCAAGAATTTAAAGTAAACAGCAATAATAGTCACTTAATCACAATGGTGCTTTGTATTATCTTTATTAACAGGTTCACGCACCCTTGGGGTGCGATAGTCACAGGGTAAAGCAATATCAATAACGTAAAGCAATGAAGCTATATGAAATTAAAACTAAAGCATAAATAATCGTCACATGGATGATCTAACAAATAAAGCAAGGACGATCTAACTGGTTTAATTTGTTAAAGCATGGATTGATAGCAGACCAATTAATTACAAGAAGCATCTATAATGATTCAATGTTAAAGATAATTGCAACCGTCAATTCTAAGTTATACTAAATATCAATATTAACATCAACTATGTGGTTATACTAAATAATATGATAAATTAAATGTATAGCAAGCCTTGATCTTGTATTAGCATGTTAGAGCAAGTATTCGGATACTTGCCTCGACGGTTTCGCAAACCGGAAAACACGAATGCAAAGTCGGCGGAAAACACGAGACAGGTGCACGGGCCACGGATCGAGTCAAAACAGCGAACAGCGGGACCACACGGACCAGAGTACCTCGCTGGTGAGTTGGGTCCAGACGTCGGCACGGCCGGAATCCAGCGAAAAGTCAAAACGACGACAAGTTAGCAACCATACGATATACGTATACTAAAGATCGGCGGGGGGATTTAGCACAAATGGAAAGATAAGGGATGCTTACAGGGAAGAACCCGGGGGCAACCACGACAGGTTCGTCGACGAGAGGGCGCCGGCGAGGAACAGGGAACGCGACAGCTCCGGCCAAAGGTTGCTGGACCAGGTGGTGCTGCGATGAAGGGAGGTAAGGGCCTGGTCTGGGCTGCAGGAGGAAGAGGAGGTGGTCGTCGGTGTGCTGGCGACGACGAGGGGATCGACGGTGTCCCTTCCCCGGCGAACCAGAGGGTTAGGCGATGGGGGGTTGGGCTCGGGTTGGTGGTGGTCCGGCGAGGGGAGGAGGAAGAAGACGACGAGGTCGGGACGAGGGTGAAGGGAGGAAGTCTCTGGCGTCGTCGGCGATGGGAGGCGGCGGCGACGGCGAGATCTGCGGCTGGTGGTGGCGTCGGGGGGTTGGGTTGCAGGCGCGGAAGGCTGGAGAAGAGGATGACGTCGAGCAGTCGAGGCTGAGGAGGCGAGGACGGCGACGGCGAGGTCGCGGGGAGGTCGACGGCGAGGGCACGACGAAGCTAGGGTTAGGGTTTCACGTGGGGTTTGTCGCTGGGTTCTCGTGAAGACGAGGGAGGAACTGTTTGGGGAGAATATATAATAGAGAGAGAGAGAGAGAAAGAGTTTGTTAGAGAGAGAGGAAGAGTTTGTTAGAGAGAGAGAGAGAAGGAGATTAGAGAGAGATAGAGAGAGACGGAGAGAGAGAGAGAGGGTGGATGGGGCCCACGAGAGATTTAAGTCTCTCGTGATTGGCTGCCAGAAAGATTTTGAATCAAATGAAATATTTCTTAAGGATTTATTGTACAGAGAAAATATATATATATATATATATATATAGTTTAGTATAATTAATTGATTTGGGATTTTGGCGCTAAATGAAACATTTCCAAATCGCGCCCGTGTTGTTCCCAAAAATTTCAAATTCAAATTATAGGATTTTAAGCGAGTTCCAAATTTTGAAAAGAGGTGTTTTATGATTAAAATGCATGCCCCCAAGTCGGACACCTGCACGCGCGCGTAGACGTCCTAACTTGCCCGTTTCGCCGAACGGGACGAAATCTCGACGCGCGGACGCTACCACGCGACTAGTGGCGACGAGTAGGCCAGCATGGATATTTTTAATTTCATTTTAGGTGTTAAAATTTGTTATGTGCCAAAATGACTTAACCGATTAAAATTTAGCAAAAAGCACCAAACAATCAGGATAATTGAAATGAGCAATGTCTAACACTCAACTAGTAATAGAAATAGTATTCTTGGGCTCGGGTGTTACATCATACCCAACTACAAAAAGAATTTCGTCCTCGAAATTCCAACAATACAAGATAGCTAACTTCAGGAAAAGGTGAGGAAACTTCTGCCGGATTTCGCCTTCTCGCTCCCAAGTGGATCCTCCGCGCGATCGATTACCCCAAGAAACTAGCACAAGAGGGATAACCTTGTTCTTAAGAACATTTTCTCTTCGATCCTTGATTTCAACTGGCCGCTCCTCAAAAGTTAGATCCTCCCGTACAGTCAACTCCGAATGATCCAAGACGTGAGTTTCATCGTGAACATACCTCCGTAGTTGAGACACATGAAACACATCGTGCACTTCCGCCAATGACTGTGGTAACGCCAAACGGTACGCTACCTCCCCAACACGCTCCAATATCTCGAAGGGTCCAACGAATCGGGGACTAAGCTTTCCCCGACTCCCAAAGCGAATCACCCCTCTAGTCGGTGATATCTTCAGGAATACCAAATCACCCACGGCGAACTCTAGAGGTCTTCTTGCCGTGTCCGCCCAACTTTTCTGTCTGTCTTGAGCTGCCTTCATATGCTTCCTGATTGTATTCACCTTCTCGACTGTCTGTACCACCAAATCTGGTCCTAGTAACCTTCGTTCACCAACGTCATCCCAACAAACAGGCGAACGGCACTTCCGACCATACAACGCTTCAAACGGAGCCATCTGAATAGTCGCTTGGACGCTATTGTTGTACGAAAACTCCACCAGGTGTAGATGGTCCTCCCAAGAACCTTTGAAGTCCAACATGCAAGCCCTCAACATATCTTCAAGGGTCTGGATCGTTCTCTCCGATTGTCCATCAGTTTGAGGATGATAAGCTGTGCTAAACTTCAATCGAGTCCCCAAACTTTCTTGTAAACTCCTCCAAAAGTGCGACAAGAACCGAGTGTCCCGGTCGGACACGATGCTTACCGGTACTCCATGCAATCTTACAATCTCCTGCATGTACCGCTCTGCCAAAGTCTCTGTCGATTGACCAACCCGAAAAGGAATAAAGTGAGCTGCCTTGGTCAACCGATCGACAATCACCCATACTGCATTGTTGCCCTTTGGACTCCGCGGTAAAGCCGTCACGAAATCCATGGTTATATGTTCCCACTTCCACTGAGGAATCGGAAGCGGTTGCAATAAACCAGCAACCCTTTGGTGTTCAGCCTTGACTTGCTGACACACCAAGCACT
Source organism: Agapanthus africanus (assembly GCA_030015575.1). Lineage (NCBI taxonomy): Eukaryota > Viridiplantae > Streptophyta > Magnoliopsida > Asparagales > Amaryllidaceae > Agapanthus > Agapanthus africanus. The sequence goes on from CM057341.1 coordinate 768,870,910, forward strand.
TGGCCACGAAGCGAGCAATCTCCCATTTCATACCTTCCCACCAGAAGTGCTGTCGAATATCTCGGTACATCTTTGTCCCTCCTGGATGTACCGAGTAAGCTGAACTGTGTGCCTCCTTCATAAGCTCTTCACGCACATCCCCTTTAGGCACACACACACGGCTACCATATCTCAACGAACCGTCTTCATGGATCAGTAAATCGGTTCGCAGCCCGGCTTCAACATGCTCTCGAAACTTTTGCAGTCTAGGATCCTGCGATTGTGACGCTTTAATCTTCTCAACTAAGGACGACTGTACTTGCAACTGCATCAACTGTCCCGTAGCATGTGGTAGCACAACCTCCAAGTCAAATCTCCGAAAATCCGCAATGATCTCCCTTTGTGCGGTCAATACCTGAATCGCTGGTAACCGACTTAGCGCATCCGGCACGACGTTAACTTTTCCCGGATGGTACTTAAGATCAAGGTCGTAGTCGGCCATCAGCTCCAACCATCTGCGTTGCCTCATGTTCAACTCCTTTTGAGTGAACACATACTTCAAGCTCTTGTGATCTGTAAAGACTTCGACTCTCTCGCCCAAAAGGTAGTGTCTCCAAATTTTCAAGGCGAAGATCACGGCCGCAAGCTCCAAGTCATGAGTCGGATAATTCTTCTCATGAGTCTTCAGTTGTCTCGATGCGTAAGCGACGACCTTCCCATTCTGCATCAAAACACATCCCAATCCTTTTCCGGATGCGTCGCTGTGAATCACCAGTCCTCCTGAATTATCTGGTACGGTCAGGATCGGGGCGGTTATCAACTTCTGCTTCAACGTCTCGAAGGCCAATGCACAACCATCCGTCCAAACAAAAGGTACTTCCTTGCGCGTGAGCTTGGTTAACGGCTCAGCTAAACGAGCGAAGTTCTCCACAAATCTTCTGTAGTATCCGGCGAGTCCAAGGAAACTTCTTATCTCTGCAACATTCTTTGGAGTTGGCCAATCTCGAACTGCTGCAATCTTCTCGGGATCAACGGCGATTCCATCGCCCGACACAACATGCCCCAGAAATTTCACTTCTTCCAGCCAGAATTCGCACTTACTCCTCTTCGCATACAATTTCTCCTGTCTCAGCGTCTGCAGTGCGATCCTTAAATGCTCAGCATGTTCCTCCGGACTCTTCGAGTATACCAGAATATCGTCAATGAATACCACAATAAACTGGTCCAAGAATGGTGAAAAGATCCTGTTCATCAAATCCATGAATATTGCCGGCGCATTCGTCACTCCGAAGGGCATCACTAGATACTCGAAATGTCCATATCGAGTTCGAAACGCCGTCTTACAAATGTCTTCTGCTTTCACTCGAACCTGATGATATCCTGATCGCAAATCCAGTTTCGAGAATACTCTCGCGCCACTAAGCTGCTCAAAAAGTTCTCCAATACGAGGGATCGGGTACTTGTTCTTAATAGTCATCCGGTTCAATTCTCGATAATCAATGCACATCCTTCTCGTGCCTTCCTTCTTCTTTACTAAAAGAACTGGAGCTTCCCAAGGCAAGTTGCTGCCTCGAATCCAACCCTTCTCAAGTAATTCACCAACTTGCTTCTTAACTCCTTCCAATTCCACTGGTGCCATCGGATAATAAGATTCTGATACTGGCGTTGTACCAGGAATAAGGTCAATCGCGAACTCCACGTCTCGCTTCGGCGGTAAGCCCGATATATCCTCAAACACACCCATAAAGTCGCGAACAACTGCCGGCTCTTCTTTACTATCAACTTCTATAGCTGCAAGAACACTGTTTGTTGGCCTAGCCCTAAACTCGACTGGCCCGATAGAACTGCTTCCTTACCGCAACTGCTGTCTGCATCGTTGGCCGCGAAAGGTCCAGCGAGACTACTGAGTCTCGTCCATCCTGCTGTATGCACGTCCACGGTTACTCCATTCTGCCTTAGTCCGATGAACTTCTCTTCCATTTCCTCCCGTGCAGTCCGCGGGAAGAATTTCTCCAGGAAACTCTTAGAGAAATCCGCTCAACTGATTGGCTTGGGCAAGCGGGCCTCCCCCACAAGCCATCACTCTCGGCGTAATCCACTAGCTGAAAGCGCACCACATCAACTCTCTTGTCTTCTGGGATCTGTGCCGCAATGAGTAAATTCTCCGTGTCACTAGCCTCTGCTTGGCTGGTAACAGCTCCTTTAAACCAGTAAAAGTAGTAGGACCCACACGTCTGAAATCTGCCACGGTCCCTACCCGGTCAACTGGTCTAATTCCAATATCGTTCACAGACTGCTGAACGATCTGCAAACCTTCCTGAAACGAGTCCGCTTGCTGCTGGATCAGCTCGGCTGTTTCTTTGACTTCCAGCATTCCTCTTATCACTCCAAGCATGGCGGCTTCGTTCACACACGCCTCTGCTACGTCTTCAACTCCTTACCTGTCATAATCCTGAACTCAAAACACCCAATATTAGCATGATGATAGATTCTGAATATGGATCAAGGCTAGAACTCCAAGATACTTAAATAGAGTACTGCATTGTAGCTATGCCGCGGTATCATAGCCGCAATCACTTAACTCCACCCAAGTCACCCAAGTCCTAGGGATAACAAGAAATCAGGTTTTCGAGTCGACTTGCAAAGTAAGTTTGCACGTCGTAAAAGATATAATCCGGAAGAATGTGATTCAAGAATGGTAAAACGGTCAAGGTGGCAGGACATGTTTCCTAAACACGGGTATTCTGATTCGTGTATCGGGTACAATACCCAACTACAAAAGAATCAACCCAACTAACCTATGGCTCTGATACCAAAAGAACCATGTCACGCCCCACTTCCCAGAGTATGCAAGATTGGGCACGTGACATAGCCAACCATGCGGCCTGTGGGTAGGAAGTATCCATCCACAGTCACATTACGGTTGTAGAGATACCAAGAACAAGATAAATAAACTAATCTAGCACATGTCCAAATCCATAATAACGAGAGTCAATAATCAATAAGTGCGGAAGCAAATGATCCAATACAATAATAGAAAGGTACGTCCCATAATGCGGGATCGCATCTGGAAATGAAATGAAATAAATAAACTAATCACTAAGGACTCACAGTTCAGCCTGCTGGCTGAAGTACTCCTGCTCGGTCGTCGACAGTGGTAAGGAATCTGGGCCATGCAAAACCCAGACGTCAGCGCGTCATGTCAACCAAATAATATAATATAAACATGGTAATAAGCAATGCAGGTATGAACATGAATAAAGCAGTACTAAGAAATAACAGTGCAGGGTAATGTACAGTGGTAACTAAACTGTCCTATCAGGTTTCTACTCTATAGTCTTTGAAATAAATTGATGAATCGTCGATGTAACTCAATAGTATCCCGTACATACCCGGGATCACGGCCACAATATTCTCGGCCGAAACCGAGACATGCCGCTAGGCACAAAACAGGAAAGTGTACACTCGGTAGTATCCCGTACATACCCGGGATCACGGCCACAATATTCTCGGCCGAAACCGAGACATGCCGCTAGGCACAAAACAGGAATGTGCACACTCGAACAGGTAGTGAACTGTCGAGTTACAAGTCAGGTTCATCTTTGATTTCCCTATACCCCCAAGTTATGTATGTCAGGTCAGGTATTCAGTAATCAAGGACTAATGCCAACACAGGATCAGGTAACAGGTCAGGTTTGTCTGGATAGACAACAGGAATGGTCCATGAGGACCCCAAGTCAGGTTTGTTGGCATTAGGCATGAGATCAGGTAACAAGTCATGTCATGGTACAACAGAATGAGTCGGTATGTATAGGGTACCATGTCCGGTGCATCGGTATGTATGTATATGTCATGTGGAGCAGGGTCGGGTCAATATGTAATGCAATCGAGTATGTGCTCTCAACAGGTATACAATCGAATAAGCAACAGCAGCAAGAATTTAAAGTAAACAGCAATAATAGTCACTTAATCACAATGGTGCTTTGTATTATCTTTATTAACAGGTTCACGCACCCTTGGGGTGCGATAGTCACAGGGTAAAGCAATATCAATAACGTAAAGCAATGAAGCTATATGAAATTAAAACTAAAGCATAAATAATCGTCACATGGATGATCTAACAAATAAAGCAAGGACGATCTAACTGGTTTAATTTGTTAAAGCATGGATTGATAGCAGACCAATTAATTACAAGAAGCATCTATAATGATTCAATGTTAAAGATAATTGCAACCGTCAATTCTAAGTTATACTAAATATCAATATTAACATCAACTATGTGGTTATAATAAATAATATGATAAATTAAATGTATAGCAAGACTTGATCTTGTATTAGCATGTTAGAGCAAGTATTCGGATACTTGCCTCGACGGTTTCGCAAACCGGAAAACACGAATGCAAAGTCGGCGGAAAACACGAGACGGGTGCACGGGCCACGGATCGAGTCAAAACAGCGAACAGCGGGACCACACGGACCAGAGTACCTCGCTGGTGAGTTGGGTCCAGACGTCGGCACGGCCGGAATCCAGCGAAAAGTCAAAACGACGACAAGCTAGCAACCATACGATATACGTATACTAAAGATCGGCGGGGGGATTTAGCACAAATGGAAAGATAAGGGATGCTTACAGGGAAGAACCCGGGGGCAACCACGACAGGTTCGTCGACGAGAGGGCGCCGGCGAGGAACAGGAAACGCGACAGCTCCGGCCAAAGGTTGCTGGACCAGGTGGTGCTGCGATGAAGGGAGGTAAGGGCCTGGTCTGGGCTGCAGGAGGAAGAGGAGGTGGTCGTCGGTGTGCTGGCGACGACGAGGGGGTCGACGGTGTCCCTTCCCCGGCGAACCAGAGGGTTAGGCGATGGGGGGTTGGGCTCGGGTTGGTGGTGGTCCGGCGAGGGGAGGAGGAAGAAGACGACGAGGTCGGGACGAGGGTGAAGGGAGGAAGTCTCTGGCGTCGTCGGCGATGGGAGGCGGCGGCGACGGCGAGATCTGCGGCTGGTGGTGGCGTCGGGGGGTTGGGTTGCAGGCGCGGAAGGCTGGAGAAGAGGATGACGTCGAGCAGTCGAGGCTGAGGAGGCGAGGACGGCGACGGCGAGGTCGCGGGGAGGTCGACGGCGAGGGCACGACGAAGCTAGGGTTAGGGTTTCACGTGGGGTTTGTCGCTGGGTTCTCGTGAAGACGAGGGAGGAACTGTTTGGGGAGAATATATAATAGAGAGAGAGAGAGAAAGAGTTTGTTAGAGAGAGAGGAAGAGTTTGTTAGAGAGAGAGAGAGAAGGAGATTAGAGAGACATAGAGAGAGACGGAGAGAGAGAGAGGGTGGATGGGGCCCACGAGAGATTTAAGTCTCTCGTGATTGGCTGCCAGAAAGATTTTGAATCAAATGAAATATTTCTTAAGGATTTATTGTACAGAGAAAATATATATATATATAGTTTAGTATAATTAATTGATTTGGGATTTTGGCGCTAAATGAAACATTTCCAAATCGCGCCCGGGTTGCGCCTAAAAATTTCAAATTCAAATTATAGGATTTTAAGCGAGTTCCAAATTTTGAAAAGAGGTGTTTTATGATTAAAATGCATGCCCCCAAGTCGGACACCTGCACGCGCGCGTAGACGTCCAAACTTGCCCGTTTCGCCGAACGGGACGAAATCTCGACGCGCGGACGCTACCACGTGACTAGTGGCGACGAGTAGGCTAGCATGGATATTTTTAATTTCATTTTAGGTGTTAAAATTTGTTATGTGCCAAAATGACTTAACCGGTTAAAATTTAGCAAAAAGCACCAAACAATCAGGATAATTGAAATGAGCAATGTCTAACACTCAACTAGTAATAGAAATAGTATTCTTGGGCTCGGGTGTTACACTTCGTCAGAGGGAAAACTATAACTCTGACAATCACACTGTCAACCATGCCACCTTTGAAGCCTGGAATGATAACCGTCTCCCAAAAGAGGTTGCCGTCATCAAATCCGTAGAACATGTACTTATGTTCTAAAACTGCTTCCTTATGTTTCTCCAAGATTGGATTAATACAAACTTATTGCATCTAGTGCAAAAACAACATCTGGTGTGGTACTTGACATCTCACGATTGACTCAATTGCCTAAGCAAGTGATCTGTCAATCATGCCCATCCCTCTCCACTTTAGTCTGTAAGACACCTTTAGAGAGGGTGACTCCATTACCTGCAGGTACACTACCATGCCAGGAGTCATCTATTCTAAAAACCATTAGAATACTGTCAAAGTACCCACATTGGGAAACTACCCAAATCCAGATCTAAAACCATAGATCTAGAAACCAGAATGTCAAATATTATATCCATATCCTGTCTGGAGAAACAACTGTGTGACGACCACAGTACAACCGATCGTAGTATAGGAATTTTACTTCCTACTCTGTGTATGTCATCCAGATACCATGACATCACACCCTACTACCTTCTTAACAGATCCATCCCCTATTCCGATGAAGACAAACCCATGACTTTCACATCAAAAATAGATGATCTATCTCCGCTATAACTGCTCTAGTCTATAAATAGACATAAGCTACTTGCCCACTATTCTTCCGCTGCTCCCACTGACCACAACAACCCTCCTATCGGGTCTCATAGCCTGGAACAACAGTAGTGTCAAGTCTGGGTAGATAAATACCTCCATGTCACCGTCCTTGAGGCTACCGGAGTACCTCTCGGGTGTCTGAGGTTACCTACCATATCTGCGGAGTGGCTAATGGAATGTCAAACCTGATTGAATATATAGGTCCTATTAAATTTTCCGTAATCGTTTGCGGTTCTGGAATCACTTCCAGTTCTACCATACTCCCACTACTATTTTCTGAAAAAATCCATTTTACTAAAACTGTGGCGAGTCAAGAACAATATCACTATTGATCTTCCAAATGGTAGAATATCAACCCTCGTCATAGCCAGGGTCAACCCACAAACAGCCATTACAGAAACGTGCCCTGAGTTATCCAGAGTCTGGTTTTAAGTATAAGCTGGACAACTCCCCGTACCTTAACATCTTTTAAGGTATGAACCATTCTATATCCAATATAGAAACTTTGGCACTAATTTAATTGGAACCATATTTAAATTATGCAACTGTCTCCAGTGCATATCAACTTAATGAAAAGAGGCTAATCAGCATTACTCAACTTAGGAATCCATCCAATTATGAGTAACCTGAAAGAGAAACACGTTTCTCAAAATCATCACTATCATCTGAATACCAATCACAAGAATCTACATCTTCGATCTCTTTGAAGAATCCCGATACTTGTGATACATGGTTCTCTACTTTATTCTTATACCCGCAACTTCTCAAAACTTAGACCTTGTATTTCTACGAAACACTTGTCTAAAAACTAGAGAAGTTATAAGTAAACAGAACATAGTACGAGGACCTACCCCTTTGTCCTGATGGACACTTGGACAACATACAATACTTTGTATAAGTCCGCTGAGTTGAACAACTCAAAACCTGTGCATCGTAGGTTGAAAACTGTACCCTGGCGATTTCCTCAAATATCACCAATTTCAACGAATTCCGATATAATGAGGATAATCACCTAATTCTCAATAACTTACTCCCACTCATCATCTGTAAAACCATACAGATATGAGAATGAAACCTGGTAAATACATACCCTTGGAGTAAGTATCTAATCGGGAAAACAGTTTTTCTTTAACAATGCACTGGAACATGAAAATGTTTCGTAGGGGTATCCTGGTATTCATAGTAATGCCTCTTCCATAATCCAATTCATGACTATAACCGTATATTTCACTGCCATCTCCCCAAGTCCCTTTATTTGTCTTTAGTCATTACCTTCTGTACACCATCGTTAGGCTAAATGGTTTTCTTCCTTCCCTACCGTTCGGCACCAGCCTATGGTTTGGAAGAAGAAGATCCAGTAAGCATAATAGGTGTACCCTCCTAAACCAAGGAGTACTCACATCTTGAGAGAAGGTGATGATAAAAGACAACTGAATAATACCTTATTCCTTTAAAGGTGAAATAGGAGTGGCGATGAAGTACGCGGTTTTGGTCGTGAATGATATCAGTCGCAACTTACTTTGCCCTCTTTTTAATCCCTTTATTTTGTCTTTACATATTACCTTCTGCACACCCTACTTAGGCTAATTTGGTTTTCTTCATTCCCTACCTTTCGGCACCTGCCTATGGTTTGGAATAAGACTATCCAATAAGCGTAATAGGTGTATGTTCATATCAGATTTTTGCATTTTCATACCGCCCAATTTTTATCACATTGCATATCGGTAGGTATTCTTGAGCCGTGTTTGCTAGTCAATTGCAGGATACAGGTTCTCGGTTCTAAAAACAGTGAAATTCATGGAAAACACGACAAAATCCGGGTTCCTACCAACCACAGATAAAACACGGATATCCGCTCTTTATCCGTCTGTTGCCACACACCAGTTTAAGAGACAAAATGTCAAATCAAAGTCGTTTTCATGCACGAGGCTCAATGGCAGCACAAGATCCAAGAAATCTACGCGGAGCTCGAGAAAATCATGACAAAAAGTCCACATCAAATCACCTTTCCCTCAACAGAAATTCTGGAAAAATCGTGAAGAAAATATGAAAAAATATATATACCAGAATAAAGGGTACATCAAACCAGGGGACCACAGAAAACCAGAGGAGACAACTCCTCTATTAGGCCGCGGATCCGCGGCCGTATGGTGGCGGCAGACGAAGATTTTCCAGGGGTGTTTTGATCTTTTTATTTGTGTTCTGGTGGTTGCCCTAGGTTTTCATTTTTCAGCCTATAAATAGCCCAGAACTTTGTGAAGGAAAGTGTCCATAATCTTGTATTTTTTTCTCTAGGTTTTAGAATACATGTTCTTCTTCCTCTTCTCATCTCTTCTCCATTAAAACTTGTAGTGAGCTTGTGAGTGAAGAATGATGAATAAAGAAGAACCGTTTATTATTATGCTTGTCTTATTCTCTTGTTAATTATTGTAATTTTCATTTGTTAACTTAGTTGTTGTTATTTTTCTTGTTGTTTCTTTCTTCTCTCTTTTCTTTATCCTTAAAACAACCATGATGCTTACGCTTGATCCTCGCCAAGGTGAGGTCACAAATAGCTAGTTGTTATCTTCTATCTCTTTCTTTCTATCTTCCTCTTTTGTTTTGTTTTCTTTTCATTATGATGTGTGAGTAGTTTCATACTTGTTAGGGTAGGATAAGGGAAGTTTGAGAGAAGGAAATCTCTCTCACTCTTTCCTTGCCCAACAACTTAATTCGACTCCCGTTAATTGAACCACAATCCGCTCCTTACGGCACCCTATCCTACATGATAGCGGTGATTCCGTAGTGAGACCGGTTGTGGTTGAATTAACCGGAGGTTATGGCTAAGAGCCAAGAACGGACGGACAAGCACCAAAAGGAAGAACTTATGCGTTGGAAAGCCTAGCTTATACTCGCAAGTTCCTTCCTAGTCGTGCTAATCCCCGTTGTTGCCGATTACCACAACACCGATATTAAGAGGGGCAACGAAAGATGTGGGAGACTCCTAACTCAAACTAACCTAATCCTAACCCTAACAAGCTCTCTTTACATATCAATTTACCACTTAATTAATCACAACAAAATCTGAAAAACTGGACTTAACTCGTTAAAGCACATAGAAAAAGATTCCCATCTCCCTGCGGACGACCCGTACTCAACCGGCTAGCTACAAGCGAAACCGTCTTGATTGCGGTAATTAACTAAACTTAAACACGCAGAATCCATAACAATCAAATGGCGCCGTTGCCGGGGAGACGGTAGTTTATTTCTTTGTGTAATTTCGGGTTAACTTGTGAATATAACCGAAAAACAAAACAAAAAAAATATACTTTGTAAAAAAAATAAAAAATCATCTTGTTATTTTTGATTAGTTTTTGTGCAAGTGTGCAGGATAATACGGAGTTCGAGTTCAGTGCCAAAGACGTGGGAAGATAGACCCACATTTCGCGGCTACACCGCGACGGATCAAAACGAAGCAAACGGTCTACTGTAAAAATCTGGAGCAGATACAGTAAGCAAGGCAAAATTCAGCATATCCAGACAAGCAGAGGACACCCAACAGAGCACCTACACAAAAATTGAAGGCCCATCTCACTGTTCCTGCCGCGGAACCGCGACATAAGGAGGCTTAGGCCGCGGAACCGCGGCCACTTGGTGCCCTCTGCATCTCAAATTTTCTGTAAGTGTTCCCTGCTTCTTCCCCACTCCTCTGGACTCCAATAAACTGTGTTTTCTGCAGCATTCTTTGCGCAAACTCTTCTCACCCTTCCAATAAACTGTTCTTGTGCAGGATTCTTTGCGCCGCGCTCAAAATAAAAATTGTTTGCAGTTGATTTGTTATCGCTTTGCATTAATTAATACGGACTTAAGAGGCTTGAAACCAATTCAGATTGGGTGGGGATTTCATCACCCTTACCAGGACCCCAAAAATCACAAAAAGCATATGCATTGACCATTGTTAAAATTAAAAAATACTAGACTCAGCCCTAAGGACTTCGCGCTCAATAGGATAGAGGACTAGTTACAGGCATCGGCCGTTTATCCTATCTGACTTTTGCGGTGCCTAGGCAATGTAAGTCTACGCTAGCGCCCCGGCAGTCTACAGGCGCCAAATGCGGAACAAAAAACTTTTAACTGGCGCTATCGTATACTTTAACCCGGATCTGCCATTATTGCTAAACTAACAAACTGTAAAGAGTGTAGAAAGGTTATACCGAACGATCCGAGTCCTTCGTTCTTTAACCACCATCCCACGCTCCGTTGCGGCTGCTTTGATCTCGTCGATCTCCGATCTCCTCGTCGAGGTGGCACCACGTCGACGATTCTTTAAACGGGCTCCCGCCTCTGACTTGAGGCAACTCGATCGTCAAGTTTGCTAAAAGAGACGACCAAGAATGATGTAGAGAATGAGTAGATGACTTTGTCTCACTTCGTCCAAGTCCGTGGACGATCGGTTAATGAAGTTGCCATTTTAATCGGGTGATGGAACAAAACGAGATATGAAATTTCCATACACCTAAAACCATAGTCTTTTCTCTCTAAAATGAAATCAATCCCCCTCTCTCTCTCTCTTCAAGGGTGGCCGGCCACAACATATAGAATGAGGAGGGTGAGTGTAGGAGGAGGGAGGTGACCATAAGACATGAAGCTTCTCACAAAATATCCTTAGCTAAACAAGAATCATTAAAGCTAAAGCATGACTCATTAAAACACCTCATCAAGTCATTAATGCAACCATTAATGTCAAGATGAGTCACTTAGCCACCTCACCATCTAGAAGCTTCTAGAAGCACGACTCAACCCTATCCAAGAAAAGATAAATCCGTCTTTAACCGAATGTTAAAAGACAGCTGATAGAAAACTGGAAACTGGCAACTTCCAAAAGTGATCCTGAAACAACTTTCAGGATAACCCCGAAACTGTATAAATATACCCGCATTTGTATTACGACCGAATACAAATGCAACTGAGACAAAGATATTATATCCACTCAATATAATACTCGGATCCGGCTTAAACCAAAGCCGACCAGTATCATCTGCCCGAAAAATAACACGTGCGTAAACGCACGTGCATTTTCCGAACCCTGCCATAAAACCATACGGCCTCTACAACGTTTCGCCCAAACTTGGGAAACTGTCTGTGGGGGACTCTAATGACTCGTCAGTACCCTGGCAGTGGGTTTAACCACAAACCGTCAGCGACACTAGCAATGCGTAACGGCTGCCCATGGACTGACCTCAAGGGAGGCTGATGAGCGAACTCATCCAGAAACCCTACTGAGCCTAACAGTGACAATGTATATACAGTCCGGTCCGTTCGTCTATGAGTATCGCATATCTGCCTAGGGGGCTAGTAACGTCAGACCCCCAATAGCAGTATAAGTCGTGTCGGAGTGAAGCCCAATAACACCCTGAGATACTACTGGAGTACCTACCAGTAAATCTCCTGCCACGGCCGTGGGCTTTGTGTAATGGCTCTCCTAGACACAGCACGATCTCGCCCCCTATACCGGGAGAGACGAATCCCCTGCCGATCCGCTCACGTGCCTCCATATGGCTCGGGACTGTACCCAAAAACTACCTGTTTGCACGACTCCTTTGAGCCGTGGTAGGGTAGAAATCAAAGCACAATGGGAACTCACACGAGACAAATGACGACCTCAGGTCGATGAACTAACCTGTACACATGTCACCAGGGAACTGCTATCTGACGATAGATATAGTACTAACTAGCAGATTCCCGGCGAGTCCTGTCCGGTGTACTCATAACCCAATGAGCACCTGTATACATCTTAGGTGATCCAACTGACACCAGTGGCTTGTGAGACCGGCCACCGCCCCTCGTCGGGGTCTCGACTGTACACACTAGTTTACTCCGGAGTATCGATGCCCTGTCTCGAAACTCCCACGACTAGGGACCACAATTAAGGATATGCATATAAACTACCCAACTCTCACGTATATGATCGCCATCATACTGTTGGTAGTAAAGCAAGATCCTAAGGGCTCTATCAAAGTGTAACATGTAATCAGTCACCTGAACATGTACACTACTGATAAAGGCAAACCAGATAGCATACTATCATCTCGAGTAAGACTGTCATACCGGTATAGGTCCTCCGCAATCATTGCAATCACGTACCTGCGATCCAATAATTGACTATGAGGGCACTATCTCCAACAATCTCCCACTTGCACTCAAGGCTAATTATTGCGATGTCGACTACTCACAGCCCGTGTGAAACCGAACATCCAACTCCTCTACTAATCAGTTTCACAAAGCCCGTTTGTAAAACTATTGTGTTCGAGAAATAGCCTCAGTGAGTGGATTCGCCTAGAAGTTTCTTTCTATATCTCTCTAAATCTCAAGTTCGCGGAGAAAGCCATCTCCCGAATTGAGTAATACCTGTCTTAGAATATGTCTGGATATCTGATGGGACCTAGTTCATAAATGAACTCCAAATCCAAACTTCTTAGACTGTATCGATCACTGAACCTAATCAGTATCCGGCACCATGCCACCCACAATATCCTCTTGAACCACCTGTCCATAATACTGTCCCTCTTCGTCAGAGGGAAAACTATAACTCTGACAATCACTCTGTCATCCATGTCACCTTTGAAGCTTGGAATGATAATCGTCTACCGAAGGAGGCTGCCGTCATCAAATCCGTAGAACATGTACTTATGTTCTAAAACTGCTTCCTTATGTTTCTCCAGGATTGGATTAATACAAACTTATTGCATCTAGTGCAAAAACAACATCTGGTGTGGTACTTGACATCTCACGATTGACTCAATTTCCTAAGCAAGTGATCTGCCAATCATGCACATCCCTCTCCCCTTTAGTCTGTAAGACACCTTTAGAGAGGGTGACTCCATCACCTGCAGGTACACCACCATGCTAGGAGTTATCTATTCTAAAAACCATTAGAATACTGTCAAAGTACCTACATTGGGAAACTACCCAAATCCAGATCTAAAACCATAGATCTAGAAACCAGAATGTCAAATATTATATCCATATCCTGTCTGGAGAAACAACTGTGTGACGACCACAGTACAACCGATCGTAGTATAGGAATTTTACTTCCTACTCTGTGTATGTCATCCAAAAACCATGACATCACACCCTACTACCTTCTTAACAGATCCATCCCTTATTCTGATTGAAGTCAAACCTATGACTGTCATATCAAAAATAGATGATCTATCTCCGCTATAACTGCTCTAGTCTATAAATAGACATAAGCTACTTGCCCACCATGCTTCCGTTGCTCCCACTGACTACGACAACCCTCCTACCGGGTCTCATAACCTGGAACAACAGTAGTGTCAAGTCTGGGTAGATAAGAACCTCCCTGTCACCGTCCTTGAGGCTACCGAAGTACCTCTCGGGTGTCTGAGGTTACCCACCAAATCTGCGGAGTGGCTATTGGAATGTCAAACCTGATTGAATATATAGGTCCTATTAAATTTTCCGTAATCGTTCGCGGTTCTGGAATTACTTCCAGTTCTACCATACTCCCACTACTGTTTTCTGAAAAAGATCCATTTTACTAAAACTGTGGCGAGTCAAGAACAATATCACTATTGATCTTCCAAATGGTAGAATATCAACCCTCGTCATAGCCAGGGTCAACCCACAAACAGCCATTACAGAAACGTGCCCTGAGTTATCCAGAGTCTGGTTTTAAGCATAAGCTGGACAACTCCCCGTACCTCAATATCTTTTAAGGTACGAACTATTCTATATCCAATATAGAAACTTTGGCACTAATTTAATTGGAACCAGATTCAAATCATGCAGCTGTCTCCAGTGCATATCATCTTAATGGAAAGAGGCTAATCAGCATTACTCAACTTAGGAATCCATCCAATTATGAGTAACCTGAAAGAGAAAACTCGTTTCTCAAAACCATCACTATCATCTGAATACCAATCACAAGAATCTACATCTTCGATCTCTTTGAAGAATCCCGATACTTGTGACACCTGGTTCTCTACTTTATTCTTATACCCACAACTTCTCAAAACTTAGACCTTGTATTTCTACGAAACACTCGTCTAAATACTAGAGAAGTTATAAGTAAACAGAACATAGTACGAGGACCTACCCCTTTGTCCTGATGGACACTTGGACAACATACAATACTCTGTATAAGTCCGCTGAGTTAAACAACTCAAAACCTGTGCGTCGTAGGTTGAAAACTGTACCCTGGCGATTTCCTCAAATATCACCAATTACAACGAATTCCGATATAATGAGGATAATCACCTAATTTCCAATAACTTACTCCCACTCATCATCTGTAAAACCATACAGATATGAGAATGAAACCTGGTAAATACATACCCTTGGAGTAAGTGTCTAATCGGGAAAACAGTTTTTCTTTTAACAATGCACTGAAACATGAAAATGTTGCGTAGGGGTATCCTGGTATTCATATTAATGCCTCTTCCATAATCCAATTCATGACTTCAACCGTATATTTTATTGCCATCTCTCCAAATCCCTTTATTTGTCTTTAGTCGTTACCTTCTGTACACCATTGTTAGGCTAAATGGTTTTCTTCCTTCCCTACCGTTCGGCACCAGCCTATGGTTTGGAAGAAGACTATCCAGTAAGCATAATAGGTGTACCCTCCTAAACCAAGGAGTACTCGTATCTTGAGAGAAGGTGATGATAAAAGACAACTGAATAATACCTTATTCCTTTAAAGGTGAAATAGGAGTGGCGATGAAGTACGCGGTTTTGGTCGTGAATGATATCAGTCGCAATTTACTTTGCCCTCTTTCTAATCTCTTTATTTTGTCTTTACATATTACCTTCTGCACACCCTACTTAGGCTAATTGGTTTTCTTCATTCCCTACCTTTCGGCACCAGCCTATGGTTTGGAATAAGACTATCCAATAAGCGTAATAGGTGTACTCTCCTAAACCAAGAAGCTCTCGCAACCTGAGAGAAGGTGATAATAAAAGACAACTGAATAAACCAATTCTATTTCTCCTGAACCTGGATCCATCCTCGAAGAAGTCCCTTCGAGTTCGTATATAACCATACGATGGATCTATCCAATGGAAGTGGATATCCGTAGTAATACGGGTGTTCTGAGAAATTCAAAGGGTAAAAGAAGGAGTGGCAATGACTTATGCAACTCAGACAATCCAAAAGCCAGTATTTCAAGAAGGTTCGGTCAACCTGGTCACTGAGTCATAGTCTAGGGTCGGTCAAAGGTCGCTGCCAAAGAGAGAGAGAAAAGAAACACTCTGCGTGCACTCTAACCTAGATCAGAATGGTCATCACTTTATCTAATCCGGAAACCTCCCACTGTCCTGTCAAATTCTCCTCCAAACCTAAAGAAGAATCAATCGGGATCACCCGAAGAGTAAACCAACTCATCAGTGGGAATCGGGATCCAACTCTCATCGCATGATAACGTGATGGAATGCATCCACGTTACTCATACTCCAGAAGGTATGCGCATACTTGGCAAGTTTCAGTTTCTTCAGAAACTCCCGGTATGATTTATGCCCCATGCTCTTATGACCTTGGCGTATGTCAACAAATCATAAGTCACATGTCAAGCTCTGCCCGTCATTATCTTGTTAATTTGAACGCACCCGTACATACCCTTGACGTATGCCAACAAGGTAATACGACTGTCCCAAACCAACTCATCTATCTATGCAACAAATGAATACCCAGCAGCTACCAAACACTATGCCTTGACGTATGCCAACAAACATAGCTTGAATACTACTGACCATCCATAAGAAACGACGGAGGGCTACGGCTGGTTTTTGGCGAAAAACCTTTAACGTAGTGAACTTGATATCGCTGAAGGAACCTGATAGCTTTTTAAAATATAGTGGCGAAAACCTTTTGCTAAAGAGGTCACTCCCGGTAAAGGGATCTCGGCTCTTTCCTCGTGGAATGAGGTGTAGGATATTCCACTGAATACCGCTATGCAAAGCAACTTGTAATCGACTATAGTGAAGTTATTACTCTGACGCAAACTTCTGTCCAAGGGGTCAGTCCCGGTGAAGAGATATCGGCCCTTGCCCCGTCGAATGAGGTGCAGGATATTCCACTGAATACCGCTATGCATAACAAAAGGAAACGTCTTTGCAATAACACTTTTAAATTTGTTCCAACAACTGCAAACAGGTTTGCTTTACTTTGCATTGATCAGAATCAACGCAGTCCCATCAATTAATCACACCAGAAAAGAACGAAAATAAAATGTACGTATATGCCATCCGCATTCGTCACTGGGTCCCGTCATCACTCGTTAGGTTACTTAACTAACGACAGAGCGGGGACTGGACTAGCGCGGGTGTAAAACATATACAACATCTAATAGTATATAAACCAATATACAATAATCGCTCCAGGCGTGATAGTATGCAACATTACAGAAAAGTAATAAGCATCACAGAACAATACAGATAATCTGGGATCCCCGAGTTTCACAGAGCCGCTGCTGAAACTCGACGTTCCCCTGTCGTGTGGATAGCCTGTGCAATGAAACCTAGACCCCTACGGGTGCGGCAAGTTACCCGCCAAAACCTGAAGCGAGGCAGCCCCCTATAAGTGCGGCGAATAGTCTGCCAATTCTAGAGTGGGGCCCCTCTGCCTCTCAAAGCCATGGGATGCGGACCCGTTGCCCGTCCAGAACCCGGCTATCTGTGCACTCCGTCGCGGGGCAAAACCTAGTACAGTAATGAAAAATAGTACAACAGGTACATCGACCGCAACCTGGTCGTGCCCCAAAAGAATATTATACAATAGGCAGTGACGGCAGTCCACATGTTGGACGCTCGCCCCGCAATATCAAATGTACAAATAAACACAAACTGTACTACCATTGCACACTGCTATCCACCACGACAAATCCGCAACATCACAGCACAACACTGAACATCAACGCGAATGTCACGTTCGCAAACCCGTCTAAAAGAACTATAGCAATCAGACGCGGTTTACCGATCAAATGACATTCCCGGTCGGAGATATAATGTAAGCACTGTAAACTAACATGTTTAAATTTCGATCGACCAAATATCAAGAAGTGGGCCCCACGACTTACTGGTGAACAGTAACAAAACCTGGGCCCAAAAGATATATACCAAAAACCCCCAAAATCCTACAGAGAACCCACTGTACAAATTTGGGAGCATGAGCTCACCAAGTTGCCGCGGATGCGCGGCTAAACCATGGGTTTGGCCGCGTTTCCGCGGCAGTTTGGTGGAGTCACGTGCCCAAATTTGGTCGTGGTTCTTAGAAAAGCCTGCACAGATTTTTAAGACATGTAGAAAAATTTTAGGAGACCATTTAAAATCGACAGAAACTGTGAGCTTGGAATTTTGCAATTTTCGATTTCCGGTTCGATCGATGTTTTAAACGCGTTAGCACAAGTTAGCATAGCATAATGGTTAGGCTCTGATACCACTGTAAGTCTACGCTAGCGCCCCGGCAGTCTACAGACGCCAAATGCGGAACAAAAAACTTTTAACTGGCGCTATCGTATACTTTAACCCGGATCTGCCATTATTGCTAAACTAACAAACTGTAAAGAGTGTAGAAAGGTTATACCGAACGATCTGAGTCCTTCGTTCTTTAACCACCATCCCACGCTCCGTTGCGGCTGCTTTGATTTCGTCGATCTCCGATCTCCTCGTCGAGGTGGCACCACGTCGACGATTCTTTAAACGGGCTCCCGCCTCTGACTTGAGGCAACTCGATCGTCAAGTTTGCTAAAAGAGACGACCAAGAATGATGTAGAGAATGAGTAGATGACTTTGTCTCACTTCGTCCAAGTCCGTGGACGATCGGTTAATGAAGTTGCCATTTTAATCGGGTGATGGAACAAAACGAGATATGAAATTTCCATACACCTAAAACCATAGTCTTTTCTCTCTAAAATGAAATCAATCCCCCTCTCTCTCTTCAAGGGTGGCCGGCCACAACATATAGAATGAGGAGGGTGAGTGTAGGAGGAGGGAGGTGACCATAAGACATGAAGCTTCTCACAAAATATCCTTAGCTAAACAAGAATCATTAAAGCTAAAGCATGACTCATTAAAACACCTCATCAAGTCATTAATGCAACCATTAATGTCAAGATGAGTCACTTAGCCACCTCACCATCTAGAAGCTTCTAGAAGCACGACTCAACCCTATCCAAGAAAAGATAAATCCGTCTTTAACCGAATGTTAAAAGACGGCTGATAGAAAACTGGAAACTGGCAACTTCCAAAAGTGATCCTGAAACAACTTTCAGGATAACCCCGAAACTGTATAAATATACCCGCATTTGTATTACGACCGAATACAAATGCAACTGAGACAAAGATATTATATCCATTCAATATAATACTCGGATCCGGCTTAAACCAAAGCCGACCAGTATCATCTGCCCGAAAAATAACACGTGCGTAAACGCACGTGCATTTTCCGAACCCTGCCATAAAACCATACGGCCTCTACAACGTTTCGCCCGAACTTGGGAAACTGTCTGTGGGGGACTCTAATGACTCGTCAGTACCCTGGCAGTGGGTTTAATCACAAACCGTCAGCGGCACTAGCAATGCGTAACGGCTGCCCATGGACTGACCTCAAGGGAGGCTGATGAGCGAACTCATCCAGAAACCCTACTGAGCCTAACAGTGACAATGTATATACAGTCCGGTCCGTTCGTCTATGAGTATCGCATATCTGCCTAGGGGGCTAGTAACGTCAGACCCCCAATAGCAGTATAAGTCGTGTCGGAGTGAAGCCCAATAACACCCTGAGATACTACTGGAGTACCTACCAGTAAATCTCCTGCCACGGCCGTGGGCTTTGTGTAATGGCTCTCCTAGACACAGCACGATCTCGCCCCCTATACCGGGAGAGAGGAATCCCCTGCCGATCCGCTCACGTGCCTCCATATGGCTCGGGACTGTACCCAAAAACTACCTGTTTGCACGACTCCTTTGAGCCGTGGTAGGGTAGAAATCAAAGCACAGTGGGAACTCACACGAGACAAATGACGACCTCAGGTCGATGAACTAACCTGTACACATGTCACCAGGGAACTGCTATCTGACGATAGATATTGTACTAACTAGCAGATTCCCGGCGAGTCCTGTCCGGTGTACTCATAACCCAATGAGCACCTGTATACATCTTAGGTGATCCAACTGACACCAGTGGCTTGTGAGACCGGCCACCGCCCCTCGTCGGGGTCTCGACTGTACACACTAGTCTACTCCGGAGTATCGATGCCCTGTCTCGAAACTCCCACGACTAGGGACCACAATTAAGGATATGCATATAAACTACCCAACTCTCACGTATATGATCGCCATCATACTGTTGGTAGTAAAGCAAGATCCTAAGGGCTCTATCAAAGTGTAACATGTAATCAGTCACCTGAACATGTACACGACTGATAAAGGCAAACCAGATAGCATACTATCATCTCGAGTAAGACTGTCATACCGGTATAGGTCCTCCGCAATCATTGCAATCACGTACCTGCGATCCAATAATTGACTATGAGGGCACTATCTCCAACAGGCAAGTGTGACGAAGGCAAGTGGTTATTTAATTAAGGAACTTCGCGAAAGCGTTGGACAACCTCCCACTTACCTGGCACTTATCTGGCCGCATTAGACGGAGAAGAGGCGGTTTGAAGTCCTTTTTCTAGCCCTCTGGAACAGTTAGGAGCAGGTCTAGTAGACCTAGGTGACCCTAGATCTAGGTGAGATTGTGCATATCTTATTTGTGATTGCTTAAAGCCGTAAGTCCGTACATATTTCTGTAAAGCTCTTTCTAAAAAGAAAAAAAAAAGAAGAAAAAAATCAAAAACTTGCCCTTTGTCGCCAAATCCATTTTTCACCCTCCACCCATCGTTTTCTCCATTGACGTTTTCTTACCCTCACCTTCTCCGCTTTGACTATACTAAACTCGTTTAGTGTATGTCCGCTTGGACTCGGGACACTAGCGCCCGTCTAGTCCGCGTTACGTTAGTCGCTACCGACTACGCGATCGACTCCGAAGTCAAAACTCCGTCCACTCTTCTTTCACCCCTTCCTTTGCCGGCCAACTCCGACGTTGACCGGAATTCTGTTCATACATCTTCACCTTCACCTTCACCAACCTCTTCTTCCGCGATGTCGGGATTTAATCCGAACATCTCTTTGACTACCGCTGGATTGGCTCCACCTCCTACGGAGACCAATATTCCACCACCACCGCCTGTTGTAGCACCGCAGCGAATCGTGCTCCAGGATCGTTTCTATCCCACCCGTTCTGCACTTCCCACCTGCCTTTCTCTTCCTCCGGCCAATGGGGATAATTTTGAAATTAAGCCCCGCTTCATCAACATGCTCCCACGATTTCATGGGCTTGAATCTGAAGATGCCTATATCTTCATCAATAAATTTCAAAACGTCTGTGCCATGATGAAAACCACCCAGCCGTCGGACGATGCTATACGTCTACGAGTCATTCCGTTCACTTTATGCGACCTTGCTGAAAAATGGCTGTATAGCACCGCTTCTCACTCCATAACTAGCTGGGACGAGTTTGTTAAAGCGTTTCTAAAAAAATTCTATCTGAATCATAAAACCGCAAGGATTCGAAATGAAATCAACCAATTCTCTCAGCTTCCTTCTGAACCCTTCTGGAAGTGCTTTGACCGGTACAAAGACCTTCTTGTTCAGTGTCCTCACCACGGTATAGAGAAATGGCAACTTTGCCAAACCTTATACGAGGGCCTGAACCCAGCAACGAAGCAGTTGTTGGAAACCATCTGTCAGGGCCACTTTTTATCGAAATCTGACGAGGAAGCGTGGCAGTTCTTTGACGACCTTGCGGAGCAAACGCTACAATGGGAGAGCACCAGACCGACTTCTTCTTCTTCTACCTCCACTTCTACCGGTCAGTCTAGAGTAGGAATTCACCAACTTGATGTCTCTATTGCGATGAAAGCTGAAATGGCTGCAATAACGAGAAAGCTTGAAGCGATAGAGAGCAAATTCTCTTATCCTGCTCCTGCCCCTGTTCTCCCACTTCGTACCATCTGCGCTTGTTGTTCCGATCCTTCTCACTTGACCGAAGAGTGTCCTTACAATCCACCATCGCAAGGACAGGATCAGGTTAATGCTGCATTCCAGCAAAGACCGAGGAATGATCCATACTCTTCCACCTACAATCCCGGTTGGAGGAACCACCCCAATTTCGCCTGGAATCAGAATCAGAATCAGAATCAATTCCAAGGCAACAATTTCCAAAGGGCCCCTTCGCCGCAACAACAAGCGCAACAACAAACTCAGTATCAGCAGCCCTTCCAACCCCAACCTTTTCAGAATCAGACGAACAACTTTGCACCCAACAATTCTTTTCCACCAAACAACTTTGTTCCGTCAAACAACGATAAGGTTTCCTCGCTCGAACGAAGTCTGGAGGCGTTCGTTAAACAATCGACTCAGTCCACCGCCAACATCCAGTCTTCCATTCAGTCCTTAGTGCAACACACTGCCGCACACGGGCAAAGCATCAAGACCATCGAGGCCCAGATTGCACAGCTGAATGCGGCCTTAAGCGAGCGAGAGAAGGGGAAGCTCCCGTCCCAGCCACTCCCAAATCCCGGTCACCCACATAATGCACATGTTGCTCTTGAACAACAAAACCATAATGTGAGTGCCGCGACCACATTGAGATCAGGAAGGATGCTGCAAAACAACATTGGCACAATGATCAACGATGACACCCCGGCCACTGCTTCTTCTTCTTCTTCTTCTCCTGCTTCTTCGTCTTCTGAGCCTATTCTCCATTCTTCAAAAGGCTCTCCTTCTTCTTCTTCTTCTGCTCTGAACGGACCCACTTCTCACTCCACGAAAACACCTGTTCTGGGATACGTTCCAACTCCACAATCTCCTCCACAAGCATTAGACTCAACCAATTTTAAAAATGTTCCATTTCCAAATCGGTTGAGGTCTAATAAACAAAATCCTCAAATGGAGAAGATTCTGGAGATATTTAAGCAGGTTAACATTAACATTCCTCTTTTAGATGCTGTCCAACAAGTCCCGTCCTACGCGAAAATCTTAAAGGACTTGTGCACGAAAAAGAGGAAGTCTCAGGTACCCAAGAAAGTTTTCTTGGCTAGTGCTGTGAGTGATGCCCTTACCCAATCTTTACCACAAAAACGGAAGGACCCTGGCTGTCTTACGATTTCTATTACTATTGGGGATAAGAACATCAACCGTGCACTATTAGATCTTGGTGCCAGTGTTAACCTGCTTCCGTATTCAGTATACGAGCAATTAGGCGTCGGAGAGCTGAAACCCACGCACTGCACTCTCCAAATAGCCGACCGATCGATCACCCATCCTATGGGTGAGCTAGAGGATGTGTTAATAAAAGTCGGGGACTTCATATTCCCCGTTGACTTCATTGTATTAGACACACAGCCTGTAGCTAACCCCCGGAATCAAATTCCGGTGATACTCGGTCGCCCATTTCTTGCAACCTCAAATGCTATAATCAATTGTCGCAATGGTTCGATGAACCTCTCTTTTGGAAACATGACGATTGAACTCAACATTTTTAGGTTGGGGAATCAGCCCGCCGAACCTAATGCTCATATACTGGACGTCTGCTCGATCCAGGAGATCACCCCAGAAGAATGTGAATTCGAGGAGTTTCTGTTTGATCACGATAATCTTAATGCCACTAGTGCGTTCCTCCTCGAACCTGCTGTTGTTTCTGCGCCCGACAACGACTACGAGTGTTTTACGTTCTCGAACGATCTTAACCGCGCACAACCCGAGTTTGAATATTTCGAATTTTCGGATGAGTTACCTAAACCATCCGACTCGGTCGCCTACACTCATTTTGAACCTTTGCTGGAGTCCTTTGAGTTCGAGACCTCTGCACCAATCTTGCCTTCCATCGTTTCACCTCCAACGCTCAAACTCAAGCCTTTGTCGTCTCACCTTAAGTATGCTTACTTAGGTGAGAACGAGACCCTCCCTGTCATCATTTCGGCTTCTCTAGCTCCCGAGCAAGAGAAAGCCCTTCTAGCGGTCTTGCACAGCAACAGACAAGCTTTTGGCTGGTCCATGGCGGACATCAAGGGGATTAGTCCCCTGATCGTTGAGCATCACATTCATCTGATAGATGATGCCAAACCAGCCCGGGATCCACAAAGACGTCTCAATCCAGTCATGAAAGAGGCTGTGAAGAAGGAGATCGTAAAATGTCTAGATAGTGGTATCATTTACCCTATCTCTGATAGCCAGTGGGTTAGCCCCATTCATGTTGTCCCCAAGAAGTCGGGCATCACGGTCATAACCAACGAGACGAACGAGTTAATCCCTACTCGCACCCAAACTGGATGGCGAGTGTGCATTGATTACAGAAAACTCAACGCCGCAACGCGGAAAGACCACTTTCCGCTACCTTTCATTGACCAGATGCTTGAACGATTGGCCGGACACGAGTACTACTGCTTTCTTGATGGCTACTCCGGCTATAATCAGATTCCCATCGCCGAAAAAGACCAGGACAAGACCACATTCACTTGTCCTTTCGGCACATTCGCATATCGTCGCATGCCCTTTGGGTTATGCAATGCGCCCGCTACCTTCCAGCGGTGTATGATGGGAATCTTCTCAGACATGGTGGAAAAATTTCTGGAGATTTTCATGGATGATTTCTCCATCTTCGGCGACTCCTTCAACGAGTGTTTGCTGCATCTTGACGCTGTCCTTACCCGATGTAAGGACAAGAATCTCACTTTGAATTGGGAGAAGTGCCACTTCATGGTGCGCGAAGGTATTGTCTTAGGACATATCATCTCGCAAAATGGCATAGAAGTTGACAAAGCAAAGATTGAGGTCATTTCCAATCTGCCTCCTCCCCGATGCGTCAGAGATATCCGAGCCTTCCTTGGCCATGCCGGTTTCTATAGACGGTTTATCAAGGACTTTAGCAAGATTGCTAGGCCCTTGACTCTTTTGCTGGCCAAGGATACGCCATTCGACTTCAACTCGAGCTGTGTGACTGCATTCGAGTCACTAAAACGCTCACTCACTTCTGCTCCCGTTCTTTCTTCACCTGACTGGACGCACCCATTTGAGATTATGTGCGATGCATCCGACTTTGCCATTGGTGCTGTCCTTGGACAACACATCAACAAGATGCCGCACGTAATCTATTATGCGAGCCGAACCCTGAACGACGCCCAACTCAATTATACAACAACTGAGAAGGAATTCTTGGCTGTTGTATTTGCTTTAGAAAAGTTCAGGCCCTACCTCATCGGCTCTCCAGTCATTGTCTACACTGACCATTCTGCTCTGCGCCATCTTTTTGCGAAGAAAGATGCAAAATCTCGGTTAATACGTTGGATCCTCTTGCTTCAAGAGTTTGACCTTGTCATTAAGGACAAACGAGGATGTGAAAACGTAGTTGCCGACCATCTCTCACGACTTCCTTCTTCGCCTTCGCTTCCAATTCCGATCAACGACGTTTTCCCGGATGAACAGCTCTTGACAGTATCTTGCGAACCCTGGTTCGCAGATATTGTGAACTATTTGGCCACGGGATTACTACCGACTGAATGGTCAAGTCAGGACAGACTTCGCTTCTTATCCCAAGTAAAACACTTTTACTGGGACGAACCCTATTTGTTCAAGTACTGTCCCGACCAGATTATTCGTCGGTGTGTCCCTGACGAGGAATTCAAGAGTGTGCTGTCGTTTTGCCACGATCAAGCATGTGGCGGGCATTTTGGCCCCAGAAAGACGGCTGAGAAGATCTTGCAATGTGCTTTCTACTGGCCACAACTCTTCAAAGACGCTCATGACTATTGCAAGACTTGCTCCCGGTGCCAACACATGGGCCGGATATCCCGGAGGAACGAGATGCCACTCCAACCAATCTTAGTTGTGGAGATTTTCAATGTTTGGGGGATAGATTTCATGGGGCCGTTTCCCAGCTCTTTTGGGAATTTGTACATCCTTCTTGCTGTTGATTACGTCTCTAAATGGGTCGAGGCTGTGCCCAGCCGGACTAACGACAACAAGGTTGTCGTTAGGTTCCTTAAAGAAAACATTTTCTCCCGGTTTGGGCACCCCCGAGCGATCATTAGCGACAATGGAAGTCATTTCTGCAACAAGACTTTCGAGGCCTTGATGCGGAAATACTCCATTAATCATAAGCTATCCACGCCCTACCACCCCCAAACCTGCGGGCAGGCCGAAGTTTCAAATCGGCAAATCAAGCAGATACTGGAGAAGACGGTTTCCAAGAACCGTAAGGATTGGTCGCTGAAACTCACTGATGCCCTTTGGGCATTTCGAACCGCTTATAAGACCGACCTTGGCATGTCTCCCTATCGGCTTGTATACGGAAAAGCCTGCCACCTACCCGTCGAAATAGAGCATCGCGCATTTTGGGCGATAAAGGAGCTGAATCTGTCTCTCGAAGATGCGGGCAGCCATCGGAAGCTGCAGTTGAATGAATTGAGCGAGCTTAGGGATGAGGCTTACGATAACGCGGTTGTCGTTAAGAACCGAACGAAGGTGTTTCACGATAAACACCTTTTGCGCAAAACCTTCGTACCTGGTCAGCAGGTACTGCTTTACGACACCCGACTTCACTTCCATCCAGGAAAGCTCAGATCTCGCTGGAAAGGGCCGTATTTTGTGCGGAATGTGTATCCGCAGGGTGCTGTGGATTTGGAAAATCCGAAGGACGGTTCATTTTTCAAAGTGAACGGACACCGACTAAAACCATACCTTAGCGCCGAACCAACAGAGGAGCTCCTGGTCTTACAGGAGCCGGTTTACCCTGCATAATCTTCCTCTGCCTACCTCCAAACTTCGGTTATCCAGCCAAGAACAGTGGACACTGTTCCAAATAAGTTTGGGGGTATGTATAAACCATTTTGTATATATTTGTGTATATTCTTTTTCTTTTTCTTTTCTTTAAAAACAAAAACAAAAAAAAATAAAATTTTGTATCGCTAACCGACAATTTTGACCCTTCAAATGATCTCTTCATGCAATGACAGTGAGGACACTGTCCAGTTTAAGTTTGGGGGTACGCTCGGTACGCATTTCTTACCTTCGCATTCATATGTATATTTTGCATCTGCATATTAAAATCCATAAAATCCATAAAAATCTAAAAATTTTCTAAAAACATAAAAACTTTTCTGTCAAGTTAGCTAGTGGGAGGACTCTGATTCAACATTTCGACGGTTTTGTTTGATAAAATAAGAATAACTAAATCTTATGTTTAGATTTTGAAAACCTGAAAAATAACTCTCCTTTGAAGTTAACTATAGCTGATATACGTCTTTACATCAC
Source organism: Agapanthus africanus (assembly GCA_030015575.1). NCBI lineage: Eukaryota > Viridiplantae > Streptophyta > Magnoliopsida > Asparagales > Amaryllidaceae > Agapanthus > Agapanthus africanus. The sequence goes on from CM057341.1 coordinate 768,897,815, forward strand.
ACTACACGTGTCGTGAGTTTTTGGGAATTAGATGACAAGTCTTTTATGTCGAAAAACTTTTAAACAGATAAATGATTTTCTGAGGATCAAATAGGTTTGTTCTGAAATAAGTAATGTCAAGAATAGTTTATGAAGTAAAGCGAATATGAAGGAATGTTATTGATGCCGTAATTGGAACTAAGTTTGAAAAATAACCCATCTGAAACTTGATTGGAATGATTACACACCGAACCCACTAAAGACGTCTTTTATCCAAAAAAATAATTGAACTGCCGGTTATATCTCCGTTCGTATTAAATCATCTGATTTTCACGCCAAACTGTCTTTTGTTTTTGGACCTGGGTAACTTGAGTAATTAAGTCCGCCGGGGTGTTTCTACACCTAATGCCCTAAAACCAACTGGTTTGGGTGCATTGGCCTAAAGCTCGCTAAGAAGCCTAGAAAGTCCAGATTAAAACAAAATCAAGCAAGTGTTCTCTCCGAGTTAAAATTCCTAACGGTTCTTTGTGTGAGAATAATCTTGATAAAAGACAGGCTTTTATAAAAAAAATTAACGGAGATATGAAGGTTTTACTCTATGATAAAGACTATTGCACGTTCACAGAGGTGTGTATGAAATGAAAACAAGAAAAAGGTGGAGTGAAAAATAAGACCTAGTTTCCTGTTACGGAAGATAGAAATTCTGAAGTTGAAACTTTACTGGAAAACGAAACTTGAAAAATGCTTAACTCTTTATAAAACTTATGTGATCCTTTTAAAATTGTTATCTGGGCTTTATTGTGTGACATGATGACGTAAATCGATCCTTCTGGAAACTTAACGACACTATTTGCACTGCACGTAAAGACATATAAAATCTGTAGTTAAATAAAAAGCGAGATGTGAAAAATAAAGGTTCGATAGTCTAGACTTAGGATCATAGAATTGTTATTTTCTGAAACAAAACTTTAGAGTTTGAATCTTAGTTATTTTACAAAACCAACTTGACCGGATTTTGTGGGTAGTATCCGCTGAAAACCCTCAGGAGACAACACTCCTCCTACTAGGGACACCTAGAGGTTTAACGGCTTGTTGCACATGCTCAGTGCAATCTCGTTCCCTGCGAAAGTGAGGTTAGGAAATTTTTTGTGAATAAATTGGCTTTGCTCGGGACGAGCAAATGATAAGTTTGGGGGTATTTGTTCATATCAGATTTTTGCATTTTCATACCGCCCAATTTTTATCACATTGCATATCGGTAGGTATTCTTGAGCCGTGTTTGCTAGTCAATTGCAGGATACAGGTTCTCGGTTCTAAAAACAGTGAAATTCATGGAAAACACGACAAAATCGGGGTTCCTGCCAACCACAGATAAAACACGGATCTCCGCTCTTTATCCGTCTGTTGCCACACACCAGTTTAAGAGACAAAATGTCAAATCAATGTCGTTTTCATGCACGAGGCTCAATGGCAGCACAAGATCCAAGAAATCTACGCGGAGCTCGAGAAAATCATGACAAAAAGTCCACATCAAATCACCTTTCCCTCAACAGAAATTCTGGAAAAATCATGAAGAAAATATGAAAAAATATATATACCAGAATAAAGGGTACATCAAACCAGGGGACCACAGAAAACCAGAGGAGACAACTCCTCTATTAGGCCGCGGAACCGCGGCCTAAGCATGCTTAGGCCGCGGATCCGCGGCCGTATGGTGGCGACAGACGAAGATTTTCCAGGGGTGTTTTGATCTTTTTATTTGTGTTCTGGTGGTTGCCCTAGGTTTTCATTTTTCAGCCTATAAATAGCCCAGAACTTTGTGAAGGAAAGTGTCCATAATCTTGTATTTTTTTCTCTAGGTTTTAGAATACATGTTCTTCTTCCTCTTCTCATCTCTTCTCCATTAAAACTTGTAGTGAGCTTGTGAGTGAAGAATGATGAATAAAGAAGAACCGTTTATTATTATGCTTGTCTTATTCTCTTGTTAATTGTTGTAATTTTCATTTGTTAACTTAGTTGTTGTTATTTTTCTTGTTGTTTCTTTCTTCTCTCTTTTCTTTATCCTTAAAACAACCATGATGCTTACGCTTGATCCTCGCCAAGGTGAGGTCGCAAATAGCTAGTTGTTATCTTCTATCCCTTTCTTTCTATCTTCCTCTTTTGTTTTGTTTTCTTTTCATTATGATGTGTGAGTAGTTTCATACTTGTTAGGGTAGGATAAGGGAAGTTTGAGAGAAGGAAATCTCTCTCACTCTTTCCTTGCCCAACAACTTAATTCGACTCCCGTTAATTGAACCACAATCCGCTCCTTACGGCACCCTATCCTACATGATAGTGGTGATTCCGTAGTGAGACCGGTTGTGGTTGAATTAACCGGAGGTTATGGCTAAGAGCCAAGAACGGACGGACAAGCACCAAAAGGAAGAACTTATGCGTTGGAAAGCCTAGCTTATACTCGCAAGTTCCTTCCTAGTCGTGCTAATCCTCGTTGTTGCCGATTACCGTAACACCGATATTAAGAGGGGCAACGAAAGATGTGGGAGACTCCTAACTCAAACTAACATAATCCTAACCCTAACAAGCTCTCTTTACATATCAATTTACCACTTAATTAATCACAACAAAATTTGAAAAACTGGACTTAACTCGTTAAAGCACATAGAAAAAGATTCCCATCTCCCTGCGGACGACCCGTACTCAACCGGCTAGCTACAAGCGAAACCGTATTCATTGCGGTAATTAACTAAACTTAAACATGCAGAATCCCTAACAATCAATGTACTCTCCTAAACCAAGGAGCCCTCGCAACCTGAGAGAAGGTGATAATAAAAGACAACTGAATAAACCAATTCTATTTCTCCTGAACCTGGATCCATCCTCGAAGAAGTCCCTTCGAGTTCATATATAACCATACGATGGATCTATCCAATGGAAGTGGATGTCCGTAGTAATACGGGTGTTCTGAGAAATACAAAGGGTAAAAGAAGGAGTGGCAATGACTTATGCAACATAGACAATCCAAAAGCCAGTATTTTAAGAAGGTTCGGTCAACTTGGTCACTGAGTCATAGTCTAGGGTCGGTCAAAGGTCGCTGCCAAAGAGAGAGAGAAAAGAAACACTCTGCGTGCACTCTAACCTAGATCAGAATGGTTATCACTTTATCCAATCCGGAAACCTCTCACTGTCCTGTCAAATTCTCCTCCAAACCTGAAAGAAGAATCAATCGGGATCACCCGAAGAGTAAACCAACTCATCAGTGGGAATCGGGATCCAACTCTCATCGCATGATAATGTGATGGAATGCATCCACGTTACTCATACTCCAGAAGGTATGCGCATACTTGGCAAGTTTCAGTTTCTTTAGAAACTCCCGATAAGATTTTTGCCCCATGCTCTTATAACCTTGGCGTTGGTCAAAATGTCATAAGTCACATGCCAAGTTCTACCCGTCATTATCTTGTCAATTTGAACCCACCCGCACATGCCCTTGACGTTGGCCAAAATGGCAGAACAACTGTCCCAAACCAACTCATCTATCTATGCAACAAATGAATACCCAGCAGCTACCAAACACTATGCCTTGGCGTTGGTCAAAATACATAGCTTGAATACTACTGAATACCCAAAAGAAATGACGGAGGGCTACGGCTGGTTTTTGGCGAAAAAACCTTTAACGTAACGAACTTGATATCGCTGAAGGAACCTGATAGCTTTTTAAAATATAGTGGCGAAAATCTTTTGCTAAAGAGGTCACTCCCGATGAAGGGATCTCGGCTCTTTCCTCGTGGAATGAGGTGCAGGATATTCCACTGAATACCGCGATGCAAAGCAACTTGTAATCGACTATAGTGAAGTTATTACCCTGACGCAAACTTCTGCCCAAGGGGTCAGTCCCGGTGAAGGGATATCGGCCCTTGCCCCGTCGAATGAGGTGCAGGATATTCCACTGAATACCGCTATGCAAAACAAAAGGAAACGTCTTTGCAATAACACTTTTTAAATTTGTTCCAACAACTGTAAACAGGTTTGTATTACTTTGCATTGATCAGAATCAACGCAGTCCCATCAATCAATCACACCAGAAAAGAACGAAAATAAAATGTACGTATATGCCATCCGTATTCGTCACTGGGTCCCGTCATCACCCGTTAGGTTACTTAACTAACGACAGAGCGGGGACTGGACTAGCGCGGGTGTAAAACATATACAACATCTAATAGTATATAAACCAATATACAATAATCGCTTCAGGCGTGATAATATGCAACATTACAGAAAAGTAATAAGCATCACAAAACAATACAGATAATCTGGGATCCCCGAGTTTCACAGAGCCGCTGCTGAAACCCGACGTTCCCCTGGTCGTGTAGATAGCCTGTGTAATGAAACCTAGACCCCTAAGGGTGCGGCAAGTTACCCGCCAAAACCTGAAGCGAGGCAGCCCCTACAGCAAAGTGAATGGACCACCCTGCACTTCACGGAATCCGGTAATCTTGGGCACCCTTCCTTGGGTCAACCTGTACCCCCTACTAGTGCGGCGAATAGTCTGCCAATTCTAGAGTGGGGCCCCTCTGCCTCTCAAAGCCATGAGACGCTGACCCGTTGCCCCTCAGAACCCGGCTATCCGTGCACTCCGTCGTGGGGTAAAATCTAGTACAGAAATGGAAAAATAGTACAACAGGTACATCGACCGCAACCTGGTCGTGCCCCAAAAGAATATTATACAACAAGCAGTGACGGCAGTCCACATGTTGGACGCTCGCCCCGCAATATTAAATGTACAAATAAATCCAAACTGCACTACCATTGCACACTGCTATCCATCACGACAAATCCGCAACATCACAGCACAACACAGAACATCAACGCGAATGTCACGTTCGCAAACCCGTCTAAAAGAACTATAGCAATCAGACGCGGTTTACCGATCAAATGACATTCCCGGTCGGAGATATAATGTAAGCACTGTAAACTAACGTGTTTAAATTTCGATCGACTAAATATCACGAAGTGGGCCCCACGAACAACTGGTGAACAGTAACAAAATCTGGGCCCAAAAGATATATACCAAAAACCCCAATTTCCAGAGAAGAATACACTGTGCAAGTTTGGGGGCATGATCACTCAGAACAGCCGCGGATGCGCGGCCAAACCATGGGTTTGGCCGCGATTCCGCGACAGTCTTGTCGATTCATGTGCCCAAATTTGTACGGTGTTCTTATAAAACCCTGCACAGTTTTCTGAGATATGTAGAATAATTTTAGGACATCATTTAAAATCGACAGAAACTGTGAAACATGAAAATTGTGTTTTTCGATATCCGGTTCGATCGATATTTTAAACGCGTTAGCACAAGTTAGTAAAGCAAAATGGTGAGGCTCTGATACCACTGTAAGTCTACGGTAGCGCCCCGGCCGTCTACAGACGCCAAATGCGGAACAAAAACTTTCTAACTGGCGCTATCGTATACTTTAACCCGGATCTGCCATTATTGCTAAACTAACAAACTGTAAAGAGTGTAGAAAGGTTATACCGAACGATCCGAGTCCTTCGTTCTTTAACCATCATCCACGCTCCGTTGCGGCTGCTCCGATCTCGTCGATCTCCGATCTCCTCGTCCAGGTGGCACCACGTCGACGATTCTTTAAACGGGCTCCCGCCTCTGACTCGAGGCAACTCGGTCGTCAAGTTTGCTAAAAGAGACGACCAAGAATGATGTAGAGAATGAGTAGATGACTTTGTCTCGTTCCGTCCAAAGCTATGGATGAACGGTTAATGAAGTTGCCACTCGAATCGGGTGATGGAATGAAATGAGCTGTGAAATTCCATACACCCCAAAATCTATCATAATCTTTTTTTACCAGATGAAAACTTGTAACACCCGAGCCCAATACTACTATTTTCTATTATTGGTTGAGCATTAGATATTACTCATTTTATTTATCTTGCTTGTTTGGAGTCTTACTGTAAAAATTTATCTGGCTAAGTCATTCTGCATATAACAAATTTTAGCACCTAAAATAAAATTTAAAATATTCATCTTGGCCTACTTGACACCCTTAGCCTCGTGGTAGCGTCCGTGCATTGTGTTCTCGTCCCGTTCAGTGAAACGGGCGAGTTTGGATGGCTACGTGCACGTGCGTGTGTCCGTTTTGGGAGTATGCTTTTTAATCATAAAACATTTCATTTTAAAATTTGGAACCCGCTTAAAATCCTATTATTTGAATTTCGAATTTTTGGACCCAACCCGGGCGCAATTTGGAAATGTTTCATTTGGTGCCAAAATCCCAAATTTTTAATATTATTAAAACCATCGCATATATTTTTCTAACTAACCTGATATCTTACTGTTCATTACCTATCTTTTAAATCTTTAAGTTAACCATATAATATTTTTTACAATCTTTTATATCCTTCTCAATTTATTCTCTCAGCCAATCGCAACCTCCCCTTTAACCCCGTAGGCCCCACTTTCTCTCTCTCTCTCTCTCTCCACTTTTTCCTCTCTCTCCCTCTCCCTCATATATTCTCTCGTACTTCTCTTTATCATTCTTTCTCTTCTTCCTTCATGTCTCGTTTCTCATTTTTTTTGAACTGTTCTTTTGTTGCCGGAATTCCGTCGTGTCGGTGACGCTTCTCGACGTTCCAGCGAGGTACCCCGACCCGTGTGGTTCCTTTGTTCGTCGTTTGGGTTCATTCCGTGAACCGTGCGCCCGTCGCGAGTTTTCCCCGCCGATGGTTAACGTTCCGTTTTTCCGATTCGCGACCCATCGAGGCAAGTTAATCTTGCTACATGCTATATAATTCATTTTATACCTATTTAAATAAATACCATATCATTTAAAATATATATCGTCGTAATATTTATTATTGTTATCTTTAATTAGTTTATAATCTTCATTTTATAATGTTATACATTTGAAAATCTTATAGTTTACACATGAAACTCGTTGAAAAATCGGATATGACAAATCTGAAATTTACTGTACACCTTATCTTATAAAATTCATTATAAATCATAGAAAAATCATTAGTATACGTTCTTTAGTTCGTTACGAAGCTAACTCAGAATAGTATAAATGTATGAAATATTTACTTGCAAAATAAATTGTTTAAATAACGTAAAATGCAAATGAAAATGTCTCCAAACTGCTGTCCAGGGAAATTCCAGCAGCAAACTTTCAACTTCGAATATTCATAACTTTTTGTAGGGACAACCTGAGATGCTTATACTTATAAAACTGAAAACCTCATTGAATTATCTTTGTTTTGGTATAAGACACGTCCCTTTTGGAGAACGTTTGTTGTTTTTAAGCTATTTTTCAAATTAGGGTGACGCTGAATTTCTGAACGGAACCTTCTTGTGCATGGTTAATCAATACCACTTTTATAGTTATTAATCGCTTTGAATGTGCTATCCATATTAATATTATTATATCAATATTTATATCATATATTGCTTAGTTGTACATCCCACATTACCATTTCATAGTTTTATAACTTTTCGGATACCCGTTTGCATCCATCGCATTTAAGATACATATAATTGCATCCATAGATCACATTACTACATAATAATGTGATATTAACACTCCATGTTTAATAAATTGTATCCTAATTAATATTGGAACTATAAATGTAACCCTAATCGATAACTGTGCATCCATATGCTTGAAATTATATCTATTTGCATATCATATTACATGTTCCAGTTATTGTTCTGATAGTACTCATGCTTGTTTATTTATACACATGTTTATGTTAGTTTGATTATGAGCACCCACATGACATCTTGTGCTTCCTGACATGACCTGTTACACTTCCTACTTGACATGACATGGTACCGTACACTCTTGACATGACATGACACCTTTATACATTACCTGGCTTGACCTGATGTACCATGGCTTTACCTGTTACCTGATCTCATGCCTAATTCCAACAAACCTGACATGGAGTCCTCATGGACCATTCCTGTTGTCTATCCAGACAAACCTGCTTTTACCTGATCCTGTGTTGGCATTAGTTCTTGATTACTGAATACCTGACTCGACATACATAACTTGGGGGTATGGGGAAATCAAAGGTGAAACCGACTTGTAACTCAACAGTTCGATACCTGTTCTGATCAGTCTTACGGGCGAGGCCAGCCCCGGAGTGATGATGCTGACATCACTCACCCATCCTGCTACTTGTTACTGCCTAGCGGCACGTCTCGGATTCAGCCCCGAGAATCTTGACCGTGGTCCCGGGCACGCACGGGATACTATTGAGTTACATCGACGAGTCATCAATTGATTTCAAAGACTTTAGAATAGAAAACCTGATAGAACAGTTTAGTTACCCACTGCACACTACTCTGCACTGTTGATTCACATTATTTGCTACCCTCGTTTTATTCATGTTTATTTTGCATTGCCTGTTACAATGTCCATATTATATACTTGATGACATGACGCGCTGACGTCTGGGTTTTGCATGGCCCAGATTCTGTACCGCTGTCACAGTCCGAGCAGGAGTACTTTAGCCAGCAGGCTGAGCTGTGAGGTGTTAGTATTAGTTAGTTTTATTTCCTGCATTTTTATTTCCAGATGTGAGCCCGCATTATGGGACGTACTTTTCTATTTTGTATTGGATCATTTGCTTCCGCATTTATTTATTATTGACTCTTGTTATTCTGGATTTGGACATGTGTTAGATAGTTTTATCTTGTTCTTGATATCTCTACAGCCGTAATGTGACTGTGGATGGATACTTCCTACCCACAGGTAGCATGGTTGGCTATGTCACGTGCCCAATCCTGCGTACTCTGGGAAGCGGGGCGTGACATGGTTCTTTTGGTATCAGAGCCATAGGTTAGTTGGGTTGATTCTTTTGTAGTTGGGTATTGTACCCAATACACGAATCAGAACACCCGTGTTTAGGAAACATGTCCTACCACCTTGACCGTTTTACCATTCTTGAATCACATTCTTCCTGATTATATCGATGTGCGAACTTACTTTGCATGTCGACTCAAAATCCTGATTTCTTGTTATCCCTAGGACTTAGGCGACTTGGGTGGAGTTAAGTAATTGTGGCTATGATACCGCGGCATAGTTACAATGCGGTACTCTATTTAAGTATCTTGGAGTTCTAGCCTTGATCCATATTCAGAATCTATCACATGCTAATGTTGGGTATTTTGAGTTTAGGATTATGGCAGGTAAGAATTTGAAGACGTACCAGAGGCGTGTGGATGAAGCCGCCATGTTGGGAGTAATATGAGGAATGCTAGAAAATCAGAAGAGGCATACTGAGCTGATCCAGCAGCAAGCAGATTCATTTCAGGAGGGTTTGCAGGCCATTCGGTAGTCTGTAAACAACGCTGGAGCGAAACCAGTTGACCGAGTAGGGACCGTGGCAGATTTCATACGTTTGGGTCCTACTACTTTCACTGGTCTGGAGGAGCCGTTGCCAGCCGAGCAGTGGCTAGTTGACACGGAGAATTTGCTGTTTGCGGCACAGATCCCAGAGGACAAAAGAGTTGAGGTGGTGCGCATTCAGCTAGTGGATTACGCCCGAGAGTGGTGGCTTGTGGAAGAGACCCGCTTGCCCAAGCCGATCAGTTGGGCGGAGTTTTCTAAGAGTTTCCTCGAGAAGTTCTTCCCGCGGACTACACGGGAGGAAATGGAAGAGAAATTTATTGGGCTGAGGCAGAATGGAGCACCCGTGGACGTGCATGCAGCAGAGTGGACGAGACTCAGCAGTTTCGCTGGACCTTTAGTCGCCAACGATGCAGACAGGGCACGAAGGTCCATGCGCAGCTTGGATGTGGACATCCAAAGGTAAACCGTCTCCCTTGGTTTGACCACTTTCTCACAGGTTCTTACGGCAGCTCGAGAACAGCAGAGCATATCAGGAAAATTGGGAGTTCACAGCAGACAGCAGTTGCGGTAAGGAAGCAGTTCTGTTGGGCCAGTCGAGTTTAGGGCTAGGCCGACAAACAATATTCTTGCAGCAATGGAAGTTGATAGTAGTGAAGAGCCAGCGGTTGTTCGCGATTTTATGGACGTATTTGAAGATATATCGGGCTTACCGCCGAAGCGAGACGTGGAGTTCGCGATTGACCTTATTCCTGGTGCAGCGCCAGTATCTAAAGCGTATTATCCAATGGCACCAGTAGAATTGGAAGAAGTTAAGAAGCAAGTTGCTGAATTGCTTGAAAAGGGTTGGATTCGAAGCAGTAACTCGCCTTGGGGAGCTCCAGTTCTTCTAGTAAAGAAGAAGGATGGCACAAGAAGGATGTGCATCGACTATCGAGAATTAAACCGGGTGACTATCAAGAACAAGTACCCGATCCCTCGCATTGGAGAACTTTTGAGCAGCTTAGTGGCGTGAGGGTATTCTCGAAACTGGATTTACGATCCGGATATCATCAGGTCCGAGTGAAAGCAGAAGACATTTGCAAGACGGCGTTTCGAACTCGGTATGGGCATTTCGAATATCTAGTGATGCCCTTCGGAGTAACGAATGCGCCGGCAATATTCATGGATTTGATGAACCGAATCTTTTCACCATTCTTGGACCAGTTTATTGTGGTATTCATTGACGATATTCTGGTTTACTCGAAGAGTTTTGAGGAGCATGCTGAGCATTTGAGGATCGCACTGCAGACTTTGAGACAGGAGAAATTGTATGCGAAGATGAGTAAGTGCGAATTTTGGCTGGAAGAAGTGAAGTTTCTGGGGCATGTTGTGTCGGGTGATGGAATCGCCGTCGATCCCGAAAAGATTGCAGCAGTTCGAGATTGGCCTATTCCAAGGAATGTAGCTGAGATAAGAAGTTTCCTTGGATTAGCCGGATACTACAGGAGATTTGTGGAGAACTTTGCTCGTTTGGCAGAACCGCTGACCAAGCTTATGCGTAAGGAGGTACCTTTTGTATGGACGGATAAGTGTACGTTGGCTTTAAGACGTTGAAGCAGAAGTTGATAACCGCCCCTATCCTGACCGTACCAGACAATTCCGGAGGACTGATGATTCATAGCGACGCATCTGGGAAAGGATTGGGATGTGTTTTGATGCAGCATGGGAAGGTCGTAGCATACCATCAAGACAACTGAAGACCCATGAGAAGAATTATCCAACTCATGACTTGGAGCTTGCGGCTGTAATTTTCACTTTGAAGATTTGGAGACACTACCTTTTGGACGAAAGAGTCGAAGTTTTTACAGATCATAAGAGCTTGAAGTATGTGTTCACACAGAAGGAGCTTAACATGAGGCAGCGTAGATGGTTGGAGCTGATGGCCGATTACGATCTTGATCTTAAGTACCATCCGGGGAAGGTTAATGTTGTGCCGGATGCGCTCAGTCGGTTACCAGCAATTCAGGTGTTAACTATGCAGAGGGAGATCATTGCAGATTTTCGAAGATTCGACTTGGAGGTTGTGCTACCACATTCTACGGGACAGTTGATGCAGTTGCAAGTACAGTCGTCCTTGATTGAGAAGATTAAAGCAGCACAATCGCAGGATCCTAGACTGCAGAAGTTTCGAGAGCAGGTTGAGGCTGGACTACGAAGAGATTTACTGGTCCACGAAGATGGTTCGTTGAGGTATGGTAGCCGTTTGTGTGTGCCAAAGGGTGATGTACGTGAAGAGCTTATGAAGGAGGCACACAGTTCAGCTTACTCTGTACATCCGGGAGGTACAAAGATGTACCGAGATATTCGACAGCATTTCTGGTGGGAAGGTATGAAACGGGAGATCGCCCGCTTCATGGCTAAGTGCTTGGTATGTCAGCAAGTCAAGGCTGAACACCAAAGGGTTGCTGGTTTGTTGCAACCACTTCCGATTCCTCAGTGGAAGTGGGAACATATAACCATGGATTTCGTGACGGCTTTACCGCGGAGTCCAAAGGGCAACAATGCAGTATGGATGATTGTCGATTGGTTGACCAAGGCAGCTCACTTTATTCCTTTTCGGGTTGGTCAATCAACGGAGACTTTGGCAGAGCGGTACATGCAGGAGATTGTAAGATTGCATGGAGTACCGGTGAGCATCGTGTCCGATCGGGACACTCGGTTCTTGTCACACTTCTGGAGGAGTTTACAGGAAAGTTTGGGGACTCGATTGAAGTTTAGCACAGCTTATCATCCTCAAACTGATGGACAATCGGAGAGAACGATCCAAACTCTTGAAGATATGTTGAGGGCATGCATATTGGACTTCAAGGGTTCTTGGGAGGATCACCTACACTTGGTGGAGTTTTCTTACAACAATAGTTTCCAAGCGACTATTCAGATGGCTCCGTTTGAAGCGTTGTATGGTCGTAAGTGTCGTTCACCTGTTTGTTGGGATGATGTTGGTGAACGAAGGTTACTAGGACCAGATTTGGTGGTACAGACAGTCGAGAAGGTGAATACAATCAGGAAGCATATGAAGGCAGCTCAAGACAGACAGAAAAGTTGGGCTGACACGTCAAGAAGACCTCTAGAGTTCGCCGTGGGTGATTTGGTATTCTTGAAGATATCACCGACTAGAGGAGTGATTCGTTTTGGGAGTCGGGGAAAGCTTAGTCCTCGATTCGTTGGACCCTTTGAGATATTGGAGCGTGTTGGAGAGGTAGCGTACCGTTTGGCGTTACCACAGTCCTTGGCAGGTGTGCACGATGTGTTTCATGTATCTCAACTACGAAGGTATGTTCGAGATGAAACACACGTCTTGGATCATTCGGAGTTAACAGTACGGGAAGACCTAACTTTTGAGGAGCGACAGGTTGAAATCATGGATCGTAGGGGAAAAGGTTCTTAAGAACAAGGTTATCCCCCTTGTGCTCGTTTCTTGGGGTAATCGATCGCATGGAGAGTCCATGTGGTAGCGAGAAGACGAGATCCGACAGAAGTATCCTCACCTTTTCCTGTAGTTTTCTATCTTGTATTCTTGGAATTTCGATGACGAAATTCTTTTGTAGTTGGGTATAATGTAACACCCGAGCCCAATACTACTATTTTCTATTATTGGTTGAGCATTAGATATTACTCATTTTATTTATCTTGCTTGTTTGGGGTCTTACTGTAAAAATTTATCTGGCTAAGTCATTCTGCATATAACAAATTTTAGCATCTAAAATAAAATTTAAAATATTCATCTTGGCCTACTTGACACCCTTAGCCTCGTGGTAGCGTCCGTGCATTGTGTTCTCGTCCCGTTCAGTGAAACGGGCGAGTTTGGATGGCTACGTGCACGTGCGTGTGTCCGTTTTGGGAGTATGCTTTTTAATCATAAAACATTTCATTTTAAAATTTGGAACCCGCTTAAAATCCTATTATTTGAATTTCGAATTTTTGGACCCAACCCGGGCGCAATTTGGAAATGTTTCATTTGGTGCCAAAATCCCAAATTTTTAATATTATTAAAACCATCGCATATATTTTTCTAACTAACCTGATATCTTACTGTTCATTACCTATCTTTTAAATCTTTAAGTTAACCATATAATATTTTTTACAATCTTTTATATCCTTCTCAATTTATTCTCTCAGCCAATCGCAACCTCCCCTTTAACCCCGTAGGCCCCACTTTCTCTCTCTCTCTCTCTCCACTTTTTCCTCCCTCTCCCTCTCCCTCATATATTCTCTCGTACTTCTCTTTATCATTCTTTCTCTTCTTCCTTCATGTCTCGTTTCTCATTTTTTTTGAACTGTTCTTTTGTTGCTGGAATTCCGTCGTGTCGGTGACGCTTCTCGACGTTCCAGCGAGGTACCCCGACCCGTGTGGTTCCTTTGTTCGTCGTTTGGGTTCATTCCGTGAACCGTGCGCCCGTCGCGAGTTTTCCCCGCCGATGGTTAACGTTCCGTTTTCCCGATTCGCGACCCATCGAGGCAAGTTAATCTTGCTACATGCTATATAATTCATTTTATACCTATTTAAATAAATACCATATCATTTAAAATATATATCGTCGTAATATTTATTATTGTTATCTTTAATTAGTTTATAATCTTCATTTTATAATGTTATACATTTGAAAATCTTATAGTTTACACATGAAACTCGTTGAAAAATCGGATATGACAAATCTGAAATTTACTGTACACCTTATCTTATAAAATTCATTATAAATCATAGAAAAATCATTAGTATACGTTCTTTAGTTCGTTACGAAGCTAACTCAGAATAGTATAAATGTACGAAATATTTACTTACAAAATAAATTGTTTAAATAACGTAAAATGCAAATGAAAATGTCTCCAAACTGCTGTCCAGGGAAATTCCAGCAGCAAACTTTCAACTTCGAATATTCATAACTTTTTGTAGGGACAACCTGAGATGCTTATACTTATAAAACTAAAAACCTCATTGAATTATCTTTGTTTTGGTATAAGACACGTCCCTTTTGGAGAACGTTTGTTGTTTTTAAGCTATTTTTCAAATTAGGGTGACGCTGAATTTCTGAACGGAACCTTCTTGTGCATGGTTAATCAATACCACTTTTATAGTTATTAATCGCTTTGAATGTGCTATCCATATTAATATTATTATATCAATATTTATATCACATATTGCTTAGTTGTACATCCCACATTACCATTTCATAGTTTTATAACTTTTCGGATACCCGTTTGCATCCATCGCATTTAAGATACATATAATTGCATCCATAGATCACATTACTACATAATAATGTGATATTAACACTCCATGTTTAATAAATTGTATCCTAATTAATATTGGAACTATAAATGTAACCCTAATCGATAACTGTGCATCCATATGCTTGAAATTATATCTATTTGCATATCATATTACATGTTCCAGTTATTGTTCTGATAGTACTCATGCTTGTTTATTTATACACATGTTTATGTTAGTTTGATTATGAGCACCCACATGACATCTTGTGCTTCCTGACATGACCTGTTACACTTCCTACTTGACATGACATGGTACCGTACACTCTTGACATGACATGACACCTTTATACATTACCTGGCTTGACCTGATGTACCATGGCTTTACCTGTTACCTGATCTCATGCCTAATTCCAACAAACCTGACATGGAGTCCTCATGGACCATTCCTGTTGTCTATCCAGACAAACCTGCTTTTACCTGATCCTGTGTTGGCATTAGTTCTTGATTACTGAATACCTGACTCGACATACATAACTTGGGGGTATGGGGAAATCAAAGGTGAAACCGACTTGTAACTCAACAGTTCGATACCTGTTCTGATCAGTCTTACGGGCGAGGCCAGCCCCGGAGTGATGATGCTGACATCACTCACCCATCCTGCTACTTGTTACTGCCTAGCGGCACGTCTCGGATTCAGCCCCGAGAATCTTGACCGTGGTCCCGGGCACGCACGGGATACTATTGAGGTACATCGACGAGTCATCAATTGATTTCAAAGACTTTAGAATAGAAAACCTGATAGAACAGTTTAGTTACCCACTGCACACTACTCTGCACTGTTGATTCACATTATTTGCTACCCTCGTTTTATTCATGTTTATTTTGCATTGCCTGTTACAATGTCCATATTATATACTTGATGACATGACGCGCTGACGTCTGGGTTTTGCATGGCCCAGATTCTGTACCGCTGTCACAGTCCGAGCAGGAGTACTTTAGCCAGCAGGCTGAGCTGTGAGGTGTTAGTATTAGTTAGTTTTATTTCCTGCATTTTTATTTCCAGATGTGAGCCCGCATTATGGGACGTACTTTTCTATTTTGTATTGGATCATTTGCTTCCGCATTTATTTATTATTGACTCTTGTTATTCTGGATTTGGACATGTGTTAGATAGTTTTATCTTGTTCTTGATATCTCTACAGCCGTAATGTGACTGTGGATGGATACTTCCTACCCACAGGTAGCATGGTTGGCTATGTCACGTGCCCAATCCTGCGTACTCTGGGAAGCGGGGCGTGACAAAACTCAAGTGAGAGAGAGAGAGAGAGAGGAGGGGGCCGGCCATATATAGGGAGGAGGAGGGTGAGTGTAGGAGAAGGGGGGTGACCACAAGAACAAATATCATGTGTGAACATAATTAATGAAAAAGATGAATAACTAACCTAGTCACCTTGCATTAATTGAACCATTAAATGCAACCAATGAAAACACAACACCATTTAATCTAGTCACCTCATCTAGATGCTTCTAGAAACATCCACACCCATCTCAAGAAAAGATAAATCCGTCTTTAACCGAATGTTAAAAGACGGCTGATAGAAAACTGGAAACTGGCAACTTCCAAAAGTGATCCCGAAACGACTTTCAGGATAACCCCGTAACTGTATAAATATACCCGCATTTGTATTACGACCGAATACAAATGCAACTGAGACAAAGATATTATATCTACTCAATATAATACTCGGATCCGGCTTAAACCAAAGCCGACCAGTATTATCTGCCCGAAAAATAACACGTGCGTAAACGCACGTGCATTTTCCGAACCCTGCCATAAAACCATACGGCCTCTACAACGTTTCGCCCGAACTTGGGAAACTGTCTGTGGGGAACTCTAATGACTCGTCAGTACCCTGACAGTGGGTTTAACCACAAACCGTCAGCGGCACTAGCTATGCGCCCGGAAAGTGGTTGGATCAAACATCCAATAAAATGGGAATATATTTCTCCAATTTTTCTAAACAATGAAAGATTGTGCTCTGTTAAACAGAGCACCCTTGGATCGAAAATCCAACGGTGATTATAAAATCACCAATTACACTATCTGATTCTATGTGAAAAATATTTTTCTGATATTTCTAAAATAACAAAGATCTTCTCTGTTAAACAGAATTAAATTTTATGGCTAGGAAAATATCTTCCTAGTCATGTTAAACTAACAATATATTCATGTGATAGAATAAAATTCTATCTTAAGAAAATATTTCCTAATTTTATTAAACAAATAAGAAATATTCTCTGTTAAATAGAGAGTTTTTGGATTAAAAATCTAACAGTGAATAAAATTCACCGATTGATCTAAAAGATCAATTTTACTGATTATAAAATCAATAATGATCTCTCAATGAGAGATTTTCTCAACAAATTGATTCTTTTCTTTCCCCTATAAATAGGAGTAAAGAGATGAAAAGAACACACACAGAGATAGGACACCACAGAGGGAGGATTGACCCCATAAGTTTCTACACAAAAAAGAAAAACAGAGAATTTAATTCTCAAAAGAAGAATAAGATCTCTCTCTTTTCAAACTCTAGATAAAGAAAAAGAAGAGATCAAAAATATCCCCTTTGCCTAATATAAACGGAAATAAGGGTTTAACCTTTCATATAACAACTTAGTTCTTCCTCTGATTTGAGATTTGCAAAGTAAATCTCCCCACAAGTTGAGAATTCAATTCTCATCAAAGAGATTCTGTTCTTCAAACACAAAACCGAAGGGAAAAAAGTAGGTTAAAAAGAAAGAAAGAAAATAAAGTTATATTCTAAGAATTTAATTCCTCTAAATATAGAGTTTAACCTTACGTAAAGAACTTAGTTCTTATTAAAAAAAATGTAAGAATAAGAACCTAGTCCTTAAAGAAACCTTGATCCCAGATCTTGGTGATCATTAATGGTCAGAATGTCATTAACAGAGATTCAATCTCTAAGAAAAAAAGAGAGAAAAGAAGCTCAGCGCCTCATGTGAAAAACATGTGAGCTCCCACAAACAAAAGAATAGGCGCCCCACATGCTTCTCATATGGGCGCTCAAAACAGAAGGCCAGCGCCTCAAATGAAAAACACATGAGCGCTGAGTAAAAGTGTTGAACACTTCATATACATCCAAAACGACCGAGTGATTAGCATTGATTGGGCAACGCCCAGCACCTTACATGAAACACACGTGGACGCCAAACAAAATAAATGAGATATCGCCGCACGTGCTCCTCACGTGAGCGCCATACAAAAGTGCTTAGCACTATACATATTCAGTCAAAATGGCTAAAATACTTAACACTTATTGGACAACGCCCATAACTGAGTGTTTCACATGATACACATGTGGGCACCAGAGCTCCAAACAAGTGCTTATTATTTCTGCATAAAAGAAAAAGGCTGAGCAAACAGAACCCAAATAAGCGCTTAGCACTTTTGAATAAAAAAGAGAGAGAAGAAAGAAGAAAAGACTAAGCAGACCAAGCCCAAATTGGCTAAAAGTCCTCCTGAAATTTCTAGCATCTGAGCCTAAATACTCTGTTGTTAGATCGTAATAAAATTTGATGACCCTAAAAATATTGCTATGTTGATCTTAGTCTCAAATAGGACCAATGTATCCTTAGTTAAAACAAATTGATCCCAAATGCTCATATACTTAAGTTGATCTTAATCTCAAACTAGATTAAAACAAAACATTTTTGAACTAAAGAAACATATAACCTAAGTTCAAAATCTAAAACCAAATCTTAAATATACGGATTTGGACTGATCCGCATCCATCGGGTGACGACATAAACCAGTCTCCGTATACAATCCACGGATAACTAAAACAAACAAAATAACACACGACGCGAAGTGGACCACTGGAGAAGGAGAAAGTTGTTATCGCAATGCGATAATGCAATTAACTGCAAGGGCTTGCGCTTGCAGGGAAGAGCATCTCCACAATCAAAAAACCGCTCACAAATGAGGGGGTCTGATAAAATCTGCTACAACGGTCTTATCTATCCAAACTTCCGATATATGGTGCCATAAATCAACTTGGTATCTTTAGAGAGATGGGTAGATATATCCAAATAGTATCTGCCCATAAATTCAGGCTAGACGTTCCAACGTCTCAGTCCGGTCTTTCGGCGGTAAACAGACCGAAGTCTATGTTATCTGATTTTGGGTGCGTTTATAGGGTGCGCACCAGTTTTTTTGTGAAAGTTAGAACTTTCAAGGAAATCGAAACTCATGAGGAAGCAAAAGATTTGGTATTTATGTGTCGAAACACTTTTAAAAGGTTTTTTTTATCTAAGTGTTGGATCTTAGGATCGATCTCTCATAAAAGTCAAAACTTTTGTAAAAGAGAGACTAACCCTAAGATCCTTTAATCTTGTGTATGATGAATTAATGGATTCAAAGAAAAACAAAAGCATATAACATAAAGCCGAAGCTTTTTTCTTTTTAATGGAGATTGATCTCCTTTACCTTGGGGTTTTGAAGGAGGAAGAAGAAGAATTGCAGAGCTTATGAGGAGGTCTGCCTCTCTTGATGCAATGCCTTTACCCCGTTCATGAATGTATGTCGTGGCACGAAAGTCCACTAAGAATCACCTAACTTGAATCTTGCGTAGTCCTAAGAGAAGGTCATACTCGAATCCTTTAACGATGATGCTGCTTAGCTTAAGGCGTTTTCCCGCGGGGTTTGACGGGGCCTTGTACTTCTACGCGCCGTTGGTCCGTGGGGTTTGAAGGACAACTATCGTATATATGCATATCTTCACTTTCACACTACAACAAATACATTATAATAGAATTGCCATGCTTATATACATTGCCATGCTCATGTTTAATTGACACCTTTACCTATCCGCTATTACATTAGATTTCATGTTCTACTTACATGCATGTCTTTTATCACATTTATATTCATATCCTTTTGGGGGCTTACTGAGCGCTGATGGGCATTCCATCCTATTTTCTTTCTATTTTTGGAATGTTCGTCAGGTGACGTAGGGACAGAGAAAATCAAGGCAACGGAAGAAGAGTATTCCCAGCTAGCTTCATAGGCCGACTAATAGTTCATTTATTTCAGCTTTCCTTTCAGTATACCACTTGTTTAAGGCTTCTTTATTATTATTGTACTTTTGTTTTAAAACATCTTGTAACAGCTTGAAACTCTATGAAGTTTGGAATGTAATAAAATGGTGGTTGGATTTTATTTCACTTGTTATTTCTTGTCATTTTATACCGCTTATAAACGCTCAGCGTATTTGTTGCGAGAAATGACCTTTTCGAAATAAATATGTTGCGGGCGACGTCATGTGCCGTTACCGTTCTTTTGGGAAGTGGGATGTGATAGGCCCTATCTTACTTTGGCCGAGATCGGATCTAAAATCCGCCAAGATACAAACACATGGTTTGACATTTAGATCATCCGTACAGCGACCTTAAACCAAATTCGGTCAGAAGTATCCTCAACCATATTTTGATCAACACAATGCAACATTAAAAAGTTTGCACGCTGATGGTGAGATTGAGGATTGTCCACTCTTTTATTTTTTAGTTACTTTAATAGGAGAAAACGACCGAGGCATACCTATTCAAAAAGGGCTAGACTTAGTCTAGAGTCTCAACGATTGTTGATGATCGCCAGAGTCTTAGGTTATCATCCTTCTTCATTCTTGACTTCGGCTTTTATAGGGTTTCCGGTTTGTTAGGAAATTGTTCAAAACTTATATTTTTATCAATCGAAATCGATTACGCACTTCATGTTAAAGTTTACTATTTTTTATTTCTTTTCTGAAAGTCTTCCGATATTCAATCTTTTTTTATTCGGACCAAATCTTAAATGGGCCTTCCTCTTTTATTCGACCGTCAGGAATATAGACCTGTTGGCCTGATTAATTGTTCGAGCAAAATAGCCCCTAAAGTGTTGGCTATAATAGACTGCATGCGAGGAGTGCATGGAGTGATTGACGATTCGCAGACATGATTTTTGGCGGGAAGGAATATAATGGATAGTATATCCTTAACATTATGTTAATTTATGAAAATCAAACTGGCTACTTACTTGAATTTCTTGTGACATACATAACTTGGCTCATGTTACCAACCTCACTACTACAATAAGAGGTTGCCCCTACGGATTTAGCCGTAGGGAAAAACCACTGCCCCTACGGATTAATCCGTAGGGCCATAAAATTCCCCTATATGAACAAAGGCCACAGGTGCAAGTCTTCATCCTGAACATACCCCTGCGGAGTATTAATTGCCTCTACGCCTTCCTCCGTAGGAACACATATCCCTGCGGGTTACTCCGTAGGGGCAAATTATTTATTTAATTTATTGTTTTATAAAATAAAATAATTGCCCGTACGGAGTTCTCTGTAGATCCTGATGCTTATCCCTACGGATATATCCGTAGGTCCATATAAATACCCATACGGATAAATTCGTATGTGCAAGTTTAACCCTTTGTTACTCAGTTCATAGGGACAAAATATCAGGTGTCCCGATATTTTGTCCCTACGGATAACTGCGTAGGGACAAATATTGCACCTATGGATTAATCCGTAGGTGCAATATATCTCCCTACGATTAATCCGTAAGGACAAAATATCGATTATTTTTAAAAAGGAGGCTACTGTTTTTCCCCGCTCTGTGCACAATAATATATACATCATATAATCAAATACATAAATATTCATAATCAACATCTTACGCATAATATATAAAAAAAAAATAAAGAAACAGAATATGATATCAATCTAAATCATCGTGAACAATCAAACCACCACCAAAATCGCCCAAAATATATACAATATGTATCAAGTAAGTACATACATCCTCAAAAATATATTAAAAAAAAAGCTACCCTAACTCGGTCCAGCTCCTCCACCTCTGATAAACGCCGTAATCTGGCGCATCTGCTTCTCGGTACAGTCCTGAGTCGTAAACAACTCGACCAATGAAGGAGCAGACTGTACGGGAGTCTGAGCGGGCTGTGAAACTGCAGGAATGGTCTGCACAACCACATCCAATGTAATGGCTTGCGGAGCTGCAGCCGAAGGAGATGCATGTGGAGCCGCAGCAGAAGCAGCCTGTCGCATCTGTTAAATTTTGTGTGTAATAAACGAGTAAGAATACTTAGGGATTTAAGTCTCGTTTGGGTATCTAGTTTGAAAAACCGTATTTTCTATTAATTAGATAGTTTTATGTAAGTATGATTAATCAAAACTAAATCTATAACCAAATAAGTTCAGGCTACTAATATTGCATATGTTACTATCTATAATGTGAAATAATATTTTACTACGTACCAACATCTTCTTCAACTCCTCAACGGTGGTCTTCAAGACGGCAACATCATGCTCTAGACGTCACACACGGGGGGTAGGGGAAGTAACCGCCGGAGTGGAGTCCAACCTCATATGGGCCCTACTAGGACCCAGTCCCCGGCCTCTCTCCCAACCTCCGTAGTGCCTTTCGTGTACAGCGTCTAGGACTAGGGTTAGTAGCATCGGATCGGTATGTCCAGTAAAATCCATCCCCTATGCATCCGCCTGCTCCACCACCCGCTCCTACACCCATATTAACCATTAAAATATATGTCATTTAAATTTGAAATTTTCAAAACAAAAATTTCAAACATGTTAGAATAAATATTAACACTTACGCAGTACCCCTGAGTAGCGGTGTCGGGGAATCGAAGCTCGCCCGTAGCGGGATCTGTCGAGGTGCCGTAGACGGCAAGATACACGGGTTAGCACGCTCGGTATACCACCCTACGACAGGGTCTGAGCTCTCTGCAATTCTCCAAAAATATACATATATTATAAAATCACTCTTAATATTACATTATATCAAAATAGATCTATTGTAATTTACCGATACCTCCATAGCACGATTAATGTTCCTCAAGTCTCTTCTATAAGTGGGGCGACCCCTCTTCGCCAACTTCCTATTCTCTTTATTTTGATCGGCATGCTTCTGCACAACACATTCAGATTTAGTTTTCTAATTAAGCAACAAAAATAAATAAATTATATACTAAATAATGAATTAAATTTAAATTACAAACTTGTTTGCGCTGAGAGTCTAAATATTGGCACAAGAGAGGCCATGTATCTACGTCGACTTTCGCAAAGGCCGGAGTATGTAAGAGAGCCGCTCTCTTTGCCTCGGGGGTCGCCATCCACAGAGAATAGCAGTCGATCTTCAGCTCGTTCCTATTGTATCGGACCTTTGATTGCATGTTCTTCATTAAGCCCTGGTACAGAGCGTGAAGATCGAGCACTCTCTCTGGGTGATCAGGATCGGGTATAGGCTGAAAGTCGTAATCCAACTACAAATACAAAAAAATAATGTATTTAAATTGAAAGTGTTAAATAATAATAAATATATTGGATAAGTCAAATGAAAATATATATTAATAGCCGGGCCTGATCCCAGAAGAGGGCAAATGAGCGCCAGTGCTGATCGCCTTACTCAACGTGAAGTGGATACTTCTTTAGGATGCGACTATTATCCCCCATATACCGGCCAAACCTCTCGGCATTATCGCCGGTATAGCGACACTCGGGGGTAAAGAAGAGGGGGAATGGTTCCTCCTCCTACCTTTGTCGGGCCTCAGCCTGTGGGACTGATTCGGCCCTCAAGTCCCTCTCTCGGGATGGGGCTGCCCCGCATCTACAAGAAATATTAAGATAAGGAATATTAAGACAAAGTGGTATTAAGAAATTAAGGATTAACGAAAATTGAAGTGCGATATATACCTTCGACGACAGTAGCACGAGCTTGGCCCAGGCAGCAGCACGAGCGGGACGATAGATCCTCCGGTGAGGAACAGCCGGTGACCCGGACGTGGACGTGTCCCCTCCAACTAGAAAATAAACATTGATGATAAAATTATATGGAGTTCATGTTTATTCTTAGAGGATATGTAAAATGAATAAATATTTTATATTTATTCAAACTAACCTGCAGACTGAGCGGAGGGTACGGAAGTAGCAGGAGTGGCCTCTGCGTCATATGTGGACGTACCACCTATAATAAGACAATTAAAAATAGATTATATAAGTAATTGCAAAAAGAATGTGTAGATCAATAATATAACATTCTAAATCAATATGCATGCAATATAAGATATATAAATATACTTGCAGGTCCGGTGGTGGCCTCTACCCGAGATGTGGAGGCACCACCTATAGCTAGACAATCAAAAAATGATATAAGAAAGAGCAAAAGGAATGTGTGTATATTTATCATATAATATTCTAAATCAATATGCATGCACTATAAAATATATAAACATACCAGCAGGTGCGGTGGTGGCCTCTGCCTCTGATGTGGACGCATCACCAACTGCTAGACAATTAAACATTGACTATATAAGTAATTTTGAAATAAATATGCGTGTATATCTATAATATTACATTCAAAATGAATATGCGTGTAATATACCTGGAGGTGTAGCAAAGACATGGAAGGAGTCATCAGAAGGCGATACCGATCGGAGTGCAAGACCGGCCCTATGAAACTCCCTACGCAGCTCTCTGGGTGGCAGAACCACTCTGCCTCTTCCGCTGCCACTTCCGCTTTCGCGGCTGGTACTCCTGCCGCCCCTCGCTGCTCCGTTGGACGTCATCAAACCTATATAAGAGTACAATCATTATATATGCATGCAATATATGTATAGCTCGTAAAAATGTGAAATAATAATATAACATTACTGATAATCTTTTTCGTTTCGTGGACACATTAGACATATCTACTTGGATTTCATCATCAATACCATTTCTAACCCACGTAACTTCATGATCAGTCGAAGACAGCCCGTGTTTTGAAACAGACGGTCGGAGCATTCTAAGTCTTCTTTTCTCTTCATCCTCATCGCTGTCCTCCATACGATCCTTGAATTCTGGGATATCGTAAATATCCTTGGATTTCCAACGGCATACGATACTCTATCCCGAATGCTTCAAGTACTATGAATGGTATACTTGGAACGCTTGGTTTAGAAAAATAAATGGATCGTCTTGACCGTAAAATTGAAGTGTGTTCACACCAGTCAATCCAAATTCATCTTTCCATGTCCCGATATTGTTTCTCCACTTATCCGTGTCGTTTCGTGTATCGTACCAAGTACACTGAAATATATAAAACGGTTCTGATCGTCCGGGGTATTGGATGTCAAGTATGCAATTTAAGTATCATAATAAATCACACTATCCGATCCTACCGTCGCAATCCCACTATTCTGAGTGGTTCGAGATATTTCTATGTCCTTTATTTCAAATTTGTATCCAAGGACACCGAATCCTTTATAATATGCAACCTCCATACTAGGAAACTGAGCTAAATATCTTGAATCTCTCTCTAATGATGCAAACAAGTTCGGATCGTGGATCTAACAAAACAAATTTTACGACAAATATATAACGATATAAGTTTAGATTAAGACTGGTAGCAATAACATGTTATTCGAACAATTTACGTGATCTGCAACCCAATCGCAAAAATTATCCTGATGATATTTTTCCAATCGTTCATTATTCCAATCAGGATGCCCCTCACGTGCCTTATTAATATGAATTCTATTCTCAATAATAAATTATGACATTAATATTATATCATTTTATACACAAACAAACACAAATATAACAATTAATCCAAAAAAACTTACTCTCTAATTTTTTCAAGACATACGCTATTGAGAAAGATAAACCGATATATCCTGTTGATAAACACAGTGTCTACTCTCTTATAGAACGCTTTACCATATGGCCCGTCCTGAATTCTCTGAGGCCGGTTAAGTTTCGTCTAAATGTTCTCGTCCAGATAGCGGGAACAAAATGTGGTTATTTCATCTAAAAGATAACCTTGCATGATAGAACCCTCTGGTCGATTTTTATTGCGTGTATATTTTTTTAGAGTGTAGATGTACCTAAAGAAAAATATGTTAAATAAATAAGTACGGGTATATAGGACAACAATAATTCTATAAATTGCGTGATACGAAAAATTCCACGTACCTTTCGACGAGATACATCCATCGATATTGTACCGGTCCGGCTAAGTTAGCCTCGGTTGCAAGATGAACTATCAGGTGTATTATGATATCGAAGAATGACGGTGGGAAAATACGCTCAAGCTTGCAAGGTATCAATGCAATAGAATTTTCTAGATTCTCCAGCGTCACAACATCCAAGGTTTCAGCGCACAATTCTTTAAAAAAGCAACAAAGGTCATTGATTATTAGATCAACCGATTTGGGAAGAGAAGTCCTGAGGGCTAATGGGAGAAGATGCTCTATAATAACATGGTGATCATGACTTTTCAGCCCAGCGATCTTGCCTTTCACAATTTTATTTTCTTGCTAAATGATCTTGAGAAACCTGTGGGAACTTTCAAATTATGCAACATCTGCAGGAACTTTTTCTTCTCCGGTTGTGACATATGATACGCGACACTGGGAAGTACAAACTTGTCTGGTTTACCCGCTATCGGTTTATGATGCAATTCACTTCTAATTTCCCAGTCCTGAAGATCCATCCGAGCACGGAAGTTGTCTTTCGATTTTCTGTCTTTACAAAGAAGCAAGTTGAGTACGTGCTCCGATACTCCCTTCTCTATGTGCATGACGTTCAGACAATAACACACTAAATTTGTTGATCAGTACGGAAGCTCGTAGAAAATACTTAACTTATTCCAATATGGTGGTTTGAATTGTTTTGCCGGATCTATTCCGAAGGTCACATTATTGTAACCATCCCACTTAGCAGTCACGTCCTCTCCGGACAATGAGGCTGGAGGCCCAAGAAGCTCCTGATGACCATTAAAGTGAGTATCATCTAACCTGTAAGGATGGTCTACTAGCAGGAAACGCCGATGGCCGCAATAACAAACCTTCCTGCTAAAATTCAACTATTTCGATATTGTATATTGATGGCAATAAGGGTATGCTTTGTGACCATGTACGGACCAACCTGATAGCATTCCATATGCAGGAAATTCATTAATTGTTCACATTAAAACCGCACACAGTATGAAAATTATATCTGTGTTTTCATTGTGAGTCTCTATACCATCAATGAATAAAGATTTTAACTCATCGATCAGCGGTCGGAGATAGACGTCAATATTTTTTCCCTGTGAGTTTGGTCCATCAATAAGAAGAGACATCATAAAGTAGGATTGATCTATAACCAACCAAGACGACAGATTATAAACTATCATTACAACGGGCTATGTGTTGTGGCTTCCAGCCATATAGTTGAATGGGTAGAAGCCATCACTAACGAGTTCGAGCCTGACATTGCAAGGATGCCTCCTATCGAAATCCTTCCATGCCGGTGAATTTCTTGGATGACTTATTTTTCTATCTTCACTTGGAGAAGTAAGGTGATGCCAAATCATTGTCTCGGCTGTTTTCTTATACCTGAATAGCCTCTGTGTTATGGGAAAGTATCGTGCTATCTTGACAGGTATATCGGGTTTCTTATCAAATTCTTTTGGCTTATACCTGGGCTCTCCGCATGTTAGACACTGTTTCAAATCTGTATTCTCATTTCGGTACAACACGCTATCTTTAGGATATGAATGAATCTTCTCACACTTCAGACCCAAATCAGACATCATCTTCTGGGCTTCGTACCAGCTGTCGGGCACGTTATTTCCCGGGGGTATGGAATCTTTCAGGAACTTCAGAAGTATCATGAATAACTTGTTGCTCCATCCATTTAGACGCTTAATCTGGAAAAGTTGTACGAACCATGATAGGGTTGAATACTTTGCATTCTCATAAATTGGTTTTCTAGCATTATTCATGAACTTTTCATACTTATCCGCATGTGGTCCTTAGCATAAAGGAATGTCATTTTCGGTAGGAATACTTTCACATAGGGCAACCTCTACCATATCCTCCATTTCTTCTCCTGGAAAGAAGTTACCGTATTCTTCTTCTTTTGCCGCATTACCGTCTTCTTCTTATCCTTCCCCGTGATATAACCAAGTTGTATAAAATCTAGTAAAACCATGTTTAACGATGTGAAGCTCTACGATTTCTACATTCTGTCAGAACTTATTTTCATATCTATCGCACGGGCAAAGAATCCCATCTAACACGATCTTATTATGTACGCGTGCAAATTCAATGAAAGCAACTACTCCTGCGAAAAACTTAAATTGCATGCGTTGTTGCCAATCCACGTACATCCAGTTCTTAACTCTGATGTACTCATGTGCCATATTAGACTGTATAACATATAAATTGTATGTTATGGTGATTATATTGAGAAATCTAAGAATGCGATGGTTACTGACAAAGAAAAAAGTCCGTAGCGGCAAGTTTGTAGTTGAAAAGAATAAATTATCGATAAATAAAGTTAGATTTGAAGATACCCAAGTATGAGTTGTATTCTGTGTATATTTGTTTCAATTTATGATTTCGCATAACTGTAAAGTTGTTAGTGTGTATGTGCTTTGTGTGTACGTTTGTTGTGTATTCGTGTTGTATGTGCGTGTTTCGGCTGTCGGGGGTAAGGCTTCTATCCCATTAAGAATGTATAGAGCCCATTCGCTTGTGCTTACATCCTTTATGAGTAAATTTCGGCAGCACCTCCCTGCTGTTCTCCAAATACACTGTAATAGAATAGATAATCATTTCAATGCTGTGAAACAACGTTGAAATGAACATCTAATCTATCTTTGTACACGGAGAACCACTAGAAAAGTACCGACGAAATAACTCGAAACGAACGAAAACACAAGTGAATGCAGGTTTTTGCTTTATACATTCCTAACTTGTCCATACTGGACAAATTTATCGGTTATCATACGATTGAATCTTCTCGTCACATAAACTACACGACGGTTGTTAGTACCAAACTGTACCATCTGATATTTAACAACCTTCGTATAGTTTTATGTCACGACGAATATCGAACGTATGTTAACCGATAGACGGGGACTAAGTCGCGCTTTGATTTTCACATATGAGTATCGATGAGAATATGAAAGTTTCATATTATCACCAACTATCATATATTAGTTTTAAGTTGAACATTTAATTTGAATAGGTTTTACGTTTATGTTTTGTTATTAAGGGTTCGAAGGTTTATTGTTTAGGGTAAATTTTTATTGCGTTTACGGTAAAATTGTGCGTTTACGTTATCATCGAGTATCGTCGTGAAGGAACTCGTGCACCCTAAACCCTAACCCTAATTAACCCAAATTAACCCTAATAAACCCAAATTAACCCTAATCATCACCCTAACTCAAATTATCCCTAATTAACCCAAAATTAACCCCAATTAACCCTAATCAACACCCTAACCCAAATTATCCCTAATTAACCCAAAGTTAACCCAAATAAAAATTAACCCTAATCAACACCCTAACACAAATACACTCTATTTTACCTAATTAACCCAAATTAACACTATCCCAAATCCTAACCCAAATTAACCTAACCCTAATCATCACCCTAACTCAAATTATAATTAACTCTAGCCCAAACCAAAATTAACCCTAATTAATCTAATTAACCCTAACCCTAACTCTAATCATCACCAACCTTATTTTACCTAATTAACACAAACTAATCATAACCCTAACCCTACCGAATTAACCCTAACCCTAACACTAACCCTAACTCTACCTAATTAACCCTAACCCTAGTCCAAACCCTAGACCGAACCCTAACCCTACCTAATTAACCCTAACCCTAACCCTAGTTAACCTGGCCGTATACTAGTAACCGTAACCGTAACCCTAAAATCAACATTAACACAAAAATAAGCATAATTATAAGTTCAAAATTCAAATTAACTCACCTCAGTAGTAGTTTTGCCGGCGGCAAATAGCTCGACAAGGTGCAGGAGGCCGGGAAGGTGCGCAGGTGTGGTGGCGAGGAGGCGCGCGGGTCTCTCTGCACTAGTAAAATAAGGGGTTGCCCCTACGGATCATATCATCCGTAGGGGCAACAAAAGTTTGGCCCTACGGATTAATACGTAGGGCAAAGTGGTTGCCCCTACGGTCGTTCAATATTTATTTAAAATTTATTAAATCTTAAAGTGTTTTTTGCCCCTACGGTGGCGCAAACCAAGCACCTACGGGTATATCCGTAGGGGCATCTAAATAGCGATTTAAGTGATCGATCCCTACGCTGATTATTTCTTATTCCCTTTATCGTTGCGCGCGAACCCAAAATCCCCAAACCTTGACGTTCCCGCCGATCGCCGTTCTCGTCATCGCCAGCGCCGGCCGAATCGTCGTCGCCACCGCCTGCAGTGATCTCGTCGTCGCCACCGCCGACCTAATCGTCGTCGCCACCGCCTGCAGTGATCTCGTCGTCGCCACCGCCCGCGTCGTCGCCGATTGCGTCTCCGTTGTCTCCTCCACCGCCTAGCCTACAGGTTAGTTAAACATTATTTTAATGATGTTAGGGTAGCGATGAGGGTTAGGGTTAGGTATCGGTTGGGGTTAGGGTTAGGATTAGGGTTAGGGTACGGGTTCGATCGGTTGGGGTTCGACTGGTGTTGGGGTTAGGGTTAGGGTTAGGGTTCGGTTGGGGTTTGGTGTTGGGGTTGGGGTTCGGCTGGGGCTGGGTTGGGGTTAGGGTTTGGTGTTGGGTTGGGGTTCGGCTGGGGCTGGGTTGGGGTTAGGGTTAGGCCGGGTTAGGGTTTGGTGTTGGGTTGGGGTTCGGCTGGGGCTGGGTTAGGCTTAAAAAGGTGAAATTTTAGGGGATTGATCTGGAAAATAGTGAAAGTCGATACTGTTTATTTGTGAATAACACAGTCCATGATTTTTATATGAGAAAATGGTCCATGAAAGTCTATGGGATTTATCTAAAAAACGCTGAAAGTTCTTGTATTTATTTGTAAACAACAAAATTCATGGTATTTATCTGGAAAACGTTGGAGGTCAATGGTATGTATTTATAAACAACAAAATCTATGAAAATTATGTGAAACGTTAAAACTTCATGGTATTTATTTGTAACAAACAAAGTCTATGGTATTTATTTGATAAATATTGAAAGACCATGACATTTATATGTAATGGGTCAAAGTCATTTGGGTTATGTCAATCTTCTTGGCGATACTTTCTTTTTGTGCATATCCAAAAACTTTGAAAGTTCTTGGTACCTATTAGAAAATATAAAGGGTTTTGTAGTGAAAGGAAAGAATTGGATTTAGAAAAACCGTGTGTAACTTTTAGAAATTCTATACACTCAAGTATATAGAAAAGGGTTAATTGCGGATACAGCCTATGTACTATGGGGATCAAGCACTTATAACCTCTGAAGTATAATAATAAGCACTTTTGTTTGTTTTTCATTAGTGATTAATTTTTAGTTTGCTATTTATTCTTTTTCAGTATGGATACTTGATAGAATTATAATTGCTTTACTATTGTTTGCCTTTTTCCTTTTGTGTAGAAAATATATCCATTGTGTCATATGGACACTATTAATTTCACATCGATTCAAGGGAAAAATTGAGGAAGATTGTGTTTGTTATATCAAAAACCTTTTTGTTGAACCCAACAGGTGAAACTTTAGAGTTGTTATAGATAGCTCTACATGTTTAATGCATGTACCATTGTTAAGAGAGTGCAAGGTGGAGAACAATAATTTGTTTCAACGGCACGTTTTTAAGTTATAACCAATATATGATACTCGATGATAATATGAAACCTTCATATTCCCATCGATACCCATATATGAAACTAAAAGCGCCACTTAGTCCCCGTCTATCGGTTAACATACGTGCGATGCTCGTCGTGACCTAGAACTATACGAAGGTTGTTAAATATCGGACAGTATAGCTCGATACTAACAACCGTCGTATAGTCTACGCGACGAGAAAATTCAATCGTATGGTAACCCATAGATTTGTCCAGTGTGGACAAGTTAAGAATGTATAAAGCAAACGCCTTCATTCACTTGTGTTTTCATCCGTTTCGAGATATTTCGTCGGTATCTTTCCGCTGGTTCTCCGTGTACAAAGATAGATTAGATGTTCATTTCAACGTTGTTTCACAGCTTTGAAATGATTATCTATTCTATTACAGTGTACTCGGAGAACAGCGGGGAGGTGCTGCCGAAATTTACTCGAAACGGTTGAAAGCACAAGTGATGGGCGTTCGCTCTATACATTCTTAATGGGATAGAAGCCTACCCCCGACAGCCGGAACACATACATACAAACGCATAATTAGAGAGCGATTCGAGATGTTCGGGTTAAAACCAATATATGATACTCGATGATAATATGAAACCTTCATATTCCCATCGATACCCATATATGAAACTAAAAGCGCCACTTAGTCCCCGTCTATCGGTTAACATACGTGCGATGCTCGTCGTGACCTAGAACTATACGAAGGTTGTTAAATATCGGACAGTATAGCTCGATACTAACAACCGTCGTATAGTCTACGCGACGAGAAAATTCAATCGTATGGTAACCCATAGATTTGTCCCGTGTGGACAAGTTAAGAATGTATAAAGCAAACGCCTTCATTCACTTGTGTTTTCATCCGTTTCGAGATATTTCGTCGGTATCTTTCCGCTGGTTCTCCGTGTACAAAGATAGATTAGATGTTCATTTCAACGTTGTTTCACAGCTTTGAAATGATTATCTATTCTATTACAGTGTACTCGGAGAACAGCGGGGAGGTGCTGCCGAAATTTACTCGAAACGGTTGAAAGCACAAGTGATGGGTGTTCGCTCTATACATTCTTAATGGGATAGAAGCCTACCCTCGACATCCGGAACACATACATACAAACGCATAATCAGAGAGCGATTCGAGATGTTCGGGTTAAAACCAATATATGATAATATGAAACCTTCATATTCCCATCGATACCCATATATGAAACTAAAAGCGCCACTTAGTCCCCGTCTATCGGTCAACATAACGTGCGATAATTTATTCTTTTCAACGACAAACGCACACACAAAGCATATACATGGATTTTCTCCTTTGTCAGTAACTATCTCGTTCTTATATTTCTCAATATAGTCAGCATAACCTACAATTTATATGTTATTCAGTCTAACATGGCCCATGAGTACGTCAGAGTTAAGGACTGGATGTATGTGGATTGGAAACAACGTATGCAACCTAAGTTTGTCGCAGGAGTTGCTGCTTTCCTTGAATTTGCACGAGCACATAATAAGATCATAATAGAGAAGATTCTCTGTCCGTGCGATAGATGTGGCAATAAGTACTGGCAGAAGGTAGAATTGGCAGAGCTTCATATTGTAAAATATGGATTTACTAGACTTTATTCAACTTGGAAATATCACGGGGAAGGAGAAGAATGCAGTACTGCGGTAGAAGAACGAGAACACGATGATGCGGCAGGAGAAGAAGAAGAATTCGGTAATACGGCAGGATACGGAGATTTATTTCCATCAGAAGAAATGGAGGATATGGTAGAGGCTGCCCTAGGTGAATCTATTCGTACCGAAGATGACATTCCTTCCGGTCAAGGACCGCGTGCGGATAAATATGAAAATTTCATGAATGATGCTAGGAAACCAATTTATGAGAATGCGAAGTATTCCACCCTCTCATGGTTCGTCCAACTTTTCCAAATTAAGTGCCTAAATGGATGGAGCAACAAGTCATTCACAATGCTTCTTTCGTTCTTGAAAGATTCTATGCCTCCGGGAAATAATGTGCCCGAAAGCTGGTACGAAGCCCAGAAAATGATGTCTGATTTGGGTCTAAAGTGCGAGAAGATTCAAGCATGTCCTAAAAATTGCGTGTTGTACCGGAAAGAGAATTCAGATTTGAAAGAGTGTCCAACATGCGGAGAGGCCAGGTATAAGCCGAAAGATTCTGATAAGAAGCCTGATATACCTGTGAAGATAGCACGATATTTTCCCATAACACAGAGGCTACAGAGGCTATTCAGGTGCAAGAAAACAGCCGAGGCAATGATTTGGCATCACCGTGCTCCTCCAAGCGAAAATGGAAAAATGAGCCATCCAAGAGATTCACCGACATGGAAGGATTTCGATAGGAGGCACGCAATATTCAGTAGCGATCCTCGCAATGTCCGGCTCGGACTGGCTGCCGATGGCTTCTGCCCATTCAACTATATGGCTGGAAGTCACAGTACATGGCCCGTTGTAATGATAATTTATAATCTGTCGCCTTGGTTGGCTATGGACCAATCATACTTTATGATGCCTCTTCTTATCGACGGACCAAACTCATCGGGGAACAATATCGACGTCTATCTCCGACCTCTGATTGAGGAGCTGAAAACTTTGTTCATTGATGGTGTAGAGACATATGATTCAAACACAAATACAACCTTCATACTGCGTGCGGCTTTAATGTGGACAATTAATGACTTTCCTGCGTATGGAATGCTTTCAGGTTGGTCCGTACATGGTCACAAAGCATGTCCTCATTGCCATGAACACACAACATCAAAAATTTTGAATTTTAGCAGGAAGGTTTGTTATTGCGGCCATCGACGTTTTCTGCCTCCAGACCACCCCTATAGGTTAGTCACGGTTCACTTTGATGGTCATCAGGAGCTTCTTGGGCCTCCATCCCCATTGTCCGGAGAGGACGTGACTGCTAAATGGGATGGTTACAATAACGTGACCTTCGGGATGGATCCGACGAGACAGGTCAAACCACAATATTGGAACAAGTTAAGCATTTTCTTCGAGCTTCCGTACTGGTCTACAAATTCAGTGCGTCATTGTCTGGACGTCATGCATATAGAGAAGGGAGTATCAGAGCACATACTTAACTTGCTTCTGTGTAAAGACGGGAAATCGAAAGACAACATGAATGCCCGGATGGATCTACAAGAGTGGGGAATAAGAAGTGAACTGCACCCTAAACCGGTAGCGGGTAAACCGGGCAAGTTTGTACTTCCCAATGCCGCTTATCATATGTCACAACCGGAGAAGAAAAGATTCCTGCAGGTGTTGCATGATTTGAAAGTCCCCACAGGTTTCTCAGGATCATTCAGCAAGAAAATAAAAATTGTGAAGGGCAAGATCGATGGGCTGAAAAGTCATGACCACCATGTTATCGTGGAGCACCTTCTTCCATTAGCCCTCAGGACTTCTCTCCCCGACTCGGTTGGTCTAGTAATCAACGACCTATGTTGTTTTTTCAGTGAGTTGTGTGCTAAAACGCTGGAGGTTGCGACGCTGGATAAACTAGAAAATTCTATTGCGTTGATACTTTGCAAGTTTGAGCGTATTTTCCCACCGTCATTCTTCGATATCATAATACACTTGACGGTTCATCTTGCAACTGAGGCGAAATTAGCCGGACCGGTACAATATCGATGGATGTATCCCGTCGAGAGGTACGTTAAAATTTTCGTTTCGCGCAATTTATAAATTTATTTTTGTCATGTATGCCCGTGTTTATTTATTCAACATATTCTCATTAGGTACCTTTACACTCTTAAGAAGTATATACGCAATAAAAATCGACCAGAGGGTTCTATCATGCAAGGTTATCTTCTTGATGAAGCAACCACATTTTGTTCCCGCTATCTGGACGAGAACATTGAGACAAGGCTTAACCGACCACGAAGAATTCAAGACGGGCCATATGGTAAAGCCGAGTATAAGAGGGTAGACACTATGTTTATCAACAAGATATACCGGTTTATTTTGCTTAATTGCGTATGTCTTGAACAAATTAGAGAGTAAGTTCTTTTGGATTAATTGTTATATCTGTGTTTGTGTGTGTATGAAATGACATAATATTAATGTCACAATTATTTGTCGAAAACAGAACTCATTTTAACGAGGTACGTGAGGGGCATCCTGATTGGAACGAAGAGCGTTTGGAAAAATACCATCAGGATAATTTTTGTGATTGGGTCACAGAGCATGTAAGTTATTCGAATTACATTTTATTGCTATCAGTTTTAATCTAAACTTGTATCGTTATGTATTTATCGTAAAATTTGTTTTGTTAGATCCACGATCCGAACTTGTCTGCATCATTTGAGAGTGATTCAAGATGTTTAGCTCAATTTCCTAGTATGGAGGTTGCACATTACAAAGGATTTGGTGTCCTTGGATACAAATTCGAAGTTAAGGACATAGAAACATCGAGAATCACTCAGAATAGTAGGATTGCGACGGTAGGATCGGACGGTGTGATTTACTATGGGTACTTAAATTGTATACTCGGCATCCACTATCCCGGACGATCAGAACCCTTTTATATATTCCACTGTACTTGGTACGATCCGCGAACCGATACAGACAGGTGGAGAAGCAGTCTTGGGACCTGGAAAGATGAATATGGATTGACCAGTGTGAACACACTTCGATTTTACGGTCAGGACGATCCGTTTATCTTTCCGAACCAAGCGTTCCAAGTATACTACTCACAGTGTTTGAAGCATCCGGGGTGGAGTGTTGTATGCCGATGGAAACCTAGAGATGTCTACGATGTCCCAGAATACGAGGACAGCGATGAGGACGAAGAAGAGAGAAGGCTTAAAGTGCTCCGACCGTCTGTTTCGAAGGACGGGTTGTCTTCGACCGATCATGAAGTTACGTGGGTTAGAAATGACATCGACGATGAAATCCAAGTAGATATGTATGATGCGCCCACGAAACGAAAAAGGTTATCAGTAATGTTATATTATTACTTCACATTTTACGCTCTAGATCATATATAGTCAATACTTTTAATGATTGTCTAATGCGTCCACGAACCGTTTATCTAGATTTGATGACGATGTCGGGAGCAGCGAGGGGCGGCAGGAGCTCCAGCCGCGGCAGAGGCAGAGGCAGAGGCAGAGCGGTTCTGCCGCCCGGAGAGCTCCGTAGGGAGCTTCAGAGGGCCGGTCTTGCACCCAGATCGGAGACCCCTTCGGATGCCTCCTTCCGTGTTGATTTGGCCACACCTCCAGGTATACTGCACGCATATCCATTTTGAATGTAATATTACAGATATTCATGCATGTTTATGTCAAAATTACTTATATTGTCAATGTTTGATTGTCTAGTTGTTGGTGATACGTCCACATCTGGGACAGAGGCCACCCCCGCTCCTCCAGGTATGTTTATATATCATATAGTGTATGTATATTGATTTAGAATGCTATATCATAAATATACACATTCCTTTTGCTCTTACTTAGCAATTTTTATTATTGTCTAGCTGTAGGTGGTGACACCACCGCACCTGCGGGTATGTTTATATGTCCTATAGTGCATGCATATTGATTTAGAACGTTATATTATTGATCTACACATTCTTTTTGCAATTACTTATAAAATCTATTTTTAATTGTCTAATTATAGGTGGTGCGTCCACACCTTCCACAGGGGCCACTCCTGCCGCTTCCATACCCTCCGCATCGTCTGCAGGTTAGTATGAATAAATTTAAAATATTTATTTATTTTACATATGCTCTATAGAATAAATATGAACTTCATGGAGATTGAGCGTCGATGTTTATTTTATAGTTGGAGGGGATGCGTCCGGGACCCCGGTTGTTCCTCACCGGAGGAACTATCGTCCCGCTCGTGCTGCTGCTCGGGCCCAGGCTCGTGCGCTATTCACCGGAGGTATATATCACACTTGAATTCTTAATACAACTTTGTCTTATTATTGATTGTCTTGATATTTCGTGCAGACGCAGGGCCTCTCCACCCCCAGAGGGGGACTCGAGGCCCGAATCAGTCCCATAGGCTGAGGCCTGATAGAGCTAGGGGGGAGGCAGCATTCCCCCTATTTTTTACCCTTGACTATCGCTATACCGGTCCTCATGCCGAGAGGTTCGGCCGGTATTTAGGGGACGAGAGCCGGATCGTGAAGAACTATCCACTTCACGTTGAGTGGGGCGAGCAGCACCAGCGCTCATTCGCCCTCTTCTTTGAACATGCTCAGGTATGTATTAATATATATTTTCATTTGATCTATCCAATATATTTATTATTAACACTTGCAATCTAATAACAATGTTTTTTTTTGTATTTTCAATTGGATTACGATTTTCAGCCTGTAGCCGACCCTGATCACCCGGGGAAGGTGCTCGACCTTCATGCTCTGTACAATGGCCTGATGAAGAACATGCAGACCAAGGTCCGATACAACAGGAATGAGCTGAAGGCCGACTGCTACTCCCTGTGGATAGCGACCCCCGAGGCAGAGAGAGCGGCCCTCCTATCTACTCCGGCGTTTGCGAGAGTCGACGTAGAGACATGGCCTATATTGTGCGCTTATTTCGACTCCGAACACAAACGAGTATGTATTTTAAATTTAATTCATTATTTATGATATAATTTATTTCTTTGTATTTCTTAATTAGAAAACTAAATGTTAATGCGTTGTGCAGAAACAGGCCGCTCAGAATACGGAGAACAGGAAGTCGGCGAAGAGGGGTCGCCCCACTTACACAGGTGGCTCGAGGAACATTACTCGAGCCATGGAGTTATCGGTAAATTAAGAGTTATTCTCTAATATTCTACAATATTAAGAGTTATTCTCTAATATTTCTAATATTAAGAGTTACTTTCTAATA
The DNA here is from genome assembly GCA_030015575.1 of Agapanthus africanus. Classification (NCBI taxonomy): domain Eukaryota; kingdom Viridiplantae; phylum Streptophyta; class Magnoliopsida; order Asparagales; family Amaryllidaceae; genus Agapanthus; species Agapanthus africanus. The sequence continues at coordinate 768,935,981 of CM057341.1, forward strand.
TTGCAGACATCTCGGACCGTGGCGTCAGGTGGTACACCGAGCGTGCTGTCCGCATATCTTGGCGTCCATGGCACCTCGACAGATCCCGCCACGGGCGAGCTTCGATGTCCCGACGTCGCTACCCAGGAGTACTGCGTAAGTGTTAATATTTTTTCTACCCAAATTTGAAATTTTAGTTTTGGAAGGTTCAAGTTTAAATTTTATACTTATACTTTACTGCTTAATGTGGGTGTAGGAGCGGGTGGTTGAGCAGGCCCAGGCCTCGGGGATCGATTTTACCGGACAGAACGATCCGAGGCTGCTGACCACAGTTCTGGACGCCGCACACGGAGGGCACCACGGAGGTTGGGAGAGAGGCCGGGGATTGGGCCCTAGCAGGGCCCATATGAGGTTGGACTCCACCCCGGCGGTTACTTCCTCCGTCTCCAGTGGCCGGCATGTCCATCAGGAACTGGATAGCTTGAGGGCCACCGTTCAGGAGTTGAAGGAGATGCTGGTATGTATACTACTTTATAGTAAAATATCATTTCATATTATATACATATCAACATATCCATAATTAGTACGTAGCTTGAGCTTATTTGGTTTTAGAATTAAGTTTGATTAATCATACATACATATGTAATTAAAATAAACAACGCTTTTCCAAACTAGATATCCAAACAGGGTTTCGAAATAACTTAATAATGAAACGAATTCGAATAATACACAGTTCTTACACGCTTCTTACACACGTTATGTCCAGACACGACAGGGTAGATCGGCCGAGCCTCCACATGCATCTCCTTCGGCTGCGGCTCCGCAAGCCACTACATCGGCTGCGGTTCCGCAGACAGCTCCTGTAGCTCCACCGCCCACTCAGACTCCCGCAGCCGCGGCTCCGCAAGCGACTACCTCGACGGCGGCTGCGCAGACCACAACGCCAGCTCCACATGCCGCTCAGACTCCCTTATTTGTAGCATTGGAGAGTGTATTTACCGAGGAGCAGGCGCGCGTTATTTTAACGTTATTCGGAGGTGGAGCTGGACCGAACTAGGGTAGCTTTTTGGTTCTTATTTTTTGAAACATGTATTTATTTATATCACATTGTACTACATTTTGAAACGATATTGATATTGGTTTGTATTTATATCATATTCAGTTTTTGGGTTTCTTTTGTATATTATATATATGCGTGGGATGTGATTATGAATACTGCAATATATGATTTGATTGATGTATATAGTATTGTGCACAGGGCGGGAAAAAATCTAGCAGCCCTTTTTTAAAAAAAAATACAGACAATATGTACCTACGGATTAATCCGTAGGTATATATGTTGCCCCTACGGCGTTATCCGTAGGGGCAAACTATCAGGAAACCTGATATTTTCCCACCTGATATCAGTGCAGGGTGTTGGGGGTGCCCCTACGGATATGTCCGTAGGGGCCACTGTTTATCCTCTACGTATTTATCCGTAGGGGCAAAATATCAGGTTTCCTGATATTTCCCCCCCGATCTCAGTGCAGTGTGTTGGGAGTGGCCCCTACGGGTTGATCCGTAGGGGCTACTTTATATCCCCTACGGATGTATCCGTAGGGGTCTAAATAGGACCTACGGGTATATCCGTAGGTATATACAATATAATCCAAAAAAAAAATTAAATATATGATTTTATTATCCCTACGGGGTACTCCGTAGGGGCTATAGCACCTACCGAGGTAGCCGTAGGGGCATAAATTTGTCCGTAGGGGCAAGTTCAGGGCCTCAACTTGCACCTGCGGCCTTTGCACCTACGGGGTCTTTTTTCGCCCCTACGTTTATATCCGTAGGGGCAGTGGGTTGCCCCTACCGATAAATCCGTAGGGGCAACCCTTATTTGTAGTAGTGCTGGTGCGGCCAACGATGACGACGAAGTCAACGATGGGTGTACCGGTGACGAGGATGCGCGCGCGGGTGTGGTGGTGAGTAGGCACGCGCGGGAGACCGATTGCGGGGGAGTTGGGAAATTTTAGGAACGAAGAGGAAATTTCTGGGCTTTATTATTATTTTTTAATTATAAATAGCTCTTCTTTACCTCTACGGATTAATCCGTAGGTCCTTCTCTTGCGGCTCCGTAGGGGAAAATAACATATTATATTTTAATATTTTTTAATTAATCCGTAGGACACCATAGGGACAAATCGATGGCCTTACGGATTAATCCATATGGGCAATTAAAAGTTGTCCCTACGGATTTCTATATCCGTAGGGGCAACCCCTTATTGTAGTAGTGCCTTGCAGAAGATTTGATCAGTGTGTTTCTTAAAAGTCACTTAACCGGTGTTCAAAATAGCGATAACGTGTAGCATAGTGTTTCATTACTAAATAACGAAAAATGAAAAAAGCGTTGCGCATAGTGTAAGCTACAAGAATTATTTATCATTATTATGATCATCTCATTTACAATAACTTATATTATTATAAAGATATAAAATTAACTTGAGAATATAGATCAATAAGTGATATAACAATATGTTTGGCGGTTGCAGTTTCTCTGCTCCCGAAAATTCGAAAAAAAATATATTATTTTCAAAATTTTCAATTCTTGAGTTCATATATATGAATCATATTAGCATTAAATCTATCGAAAATCAATTAAATAATCTCTATTTGATAAACATGGCTGCTAAATATGATCTTAAATCGAGAGGCTAGAATTTTAATGAGACCATTTTCATATTGTTTAGGATTAGAGACCGAAATCTTAAAACCTTTAATAGAAAATCTTATATGAAAATAATGTAGCGTATGCTATTTATTAAAAGCGTAAGTTGTCTGAAGAAAAAAACTTAAGCTATTTTATATTTAAGTTTTTTTTCAAAACTATGTAACGAATAGACTAAGATACGCTACATAGCGTAAAATATATAGCGAGCTATTTTAAACATTGCACTTAATTATTCATCAAGCTAAGAAATCATAAAATGTGATGACCGATGTGCCTTTTCATAATCTCAAACTCCTTGAATTCTTAACATCTCAAAGGACTCAAAATAAGTTAACATACAAAGAATTGTGGTTTTTTTTTTTACATCAGGAACGCGTCTTCATATTATATATTAATATTCATCCTCTCAATATGAACATATATGAACAAGAAATCAAGGTATATCAAAAATTAAAAAAGCAAGATTATTAAGTATGAAAGAATATATACACACATACTGCTAACATTCTTTCAAAAGGGAAAAAATATGCATGTATCCTCACGAATATATCGATCTGTGCTCTTAGTTAGTTGAAAAAGTGGCGCAAGACTGAGGAAAATGCGGCGACCCAGGCACGATGCCACCGCCACTACCCCCGCCGCCGCTGCCCATGATCGATGAAATGGCTGCTGCCAATGCCACAGTGAAATTAGGATCGGAAGTGATCGCAGAACTAACCGTCTCTATCGTCTGCCGCCGCTGCCCCCCGAACTGCACTCCCTGCATCGCAAACGGGCCCACAGGCTGATGCTGCTGGCCCTGGAGGAATGGAGCCGATGGGGTTTGGGTCAGGTCCAGAGTGATGGTGGGGAAAGGGGCGGAGGTGGACAAGGTGGCCATAGAGGAGGCGTAGGGCACAGAGTGGAAGAAGGAAGAGGTGGGGTCTCTATTAGTGCTGGTGGTGGGGCCTGAGAGGAGCATGGTGGCCGCGGCAGAGGTGGTGCTGGCCATCGCGGCTGCAGCCGGTGGGAGTGGGTGGTTGTGGTTGCCTTCATAGGTTGTTATCAGGATTGATTTGTCGTCGGCACATCTTTGTACCTGTTGCATGCAATGATCAATGCAAATCCATTGGAATATAATTAGAATTGAGCATCGATGCAATTTTAAGTTGTAGCATTAGCTAAAGGGAATTTTCTTTTATCTTTTATCTCTTTTTTTGCTTAAAATTAAGTAATAAAATAAGATTATATGTGTGTGGTATAATACATTATTGGTATGTATTGAAACTTAAAAAATGAACTTGACTTGGTTGATTAAGAATTTTTACGTTTTTACAGAAATAATGAAAATTTTGGACTAATTTAATATTTTTATATCAAGATACTGTTTTTTTTCTCATTAGAACATTGCATTATGCTTTGCACTTAACCTTTTTTTTTGTGAAAAAGAAATCAGGATAAAAATTATGGTTAATTACCTGTTTCCGAACCGGACATCCAACAGCCATGGTGCATCGATAGTAAGCTCGCGGGCATGGATTCCCCTTCGCAATTTTCTGCCCATACTTTCTCCATTGGCATCCATCACTTATCTATAAATTTCAAACCATTCAAACATTCAATCAATTTAAACCTAATTAAACACAAAATTTTAAATTATTAGTGTCCTATAATTACCATTGGGGCATCGGATCTTGCGCGAACCGATACTCTAGCTTTTCTACAAGGAAGCTCGGACACTTGATCTTGACCTAGCTTCAGGCTTTTGTTCTGCTCCAAGGGTGCGTTATCGTCAGTTTCCATAGGTCTTTTTGTTAAGGAGACTATCCCTCGATCAGTTGAGGACAAGCTTACGCTGTTTCTTAATGATGACAACGGCTCTTCATCCTCGCCCATCAATGTAGAGTTTTCATGGTCGGTCTCTTGAACATTGTTAGGGCTAGGGTCCATATATTGTTGTTCTGATAATGCAGCTTGGCTTGGCTTTTGTTTCTTGCTTTTCTGATAAGCATTCATATTAAGTAAGATTAATTTAAGTGTTAGTGAAAGTTGAATATATAATGCTATTTTTCTCTAATGCAATTGGGATTTTTTTTTGAGAGAAGAGCGGGGTTTCCAATAGTGGAGCTCGCCCCATAAAATTATTTTGATCGGATTAGGATTATATGAGAGAAATAGAACATTAATTTTATTTGGTATAAATTTTGAGACCATGTATTTAATTTTATTTCCTATTCTTACTTTTCTTGACCTTCTAGAGAGAGAGAGTGGGTAATGTTGATATATGAGGTCTCTTTCGTGATAACATGATATGCCTCTTTCATGATAACATGATATGCTTTTATAACCGTATAATAAATGAATTAGAGCATTTAATTTGTCAAAGTTTCATGAGCACATGAATTTCGTTACATGAACTTGCATGATAGCAAAATAGCATGCATGCAACGCATGAATCATGAAAAAGAGAATTAAACCTTATGTTTAGGTGCACTTTAATCAATAATCCAAGTTTTTTTTTCCATATTCTTTTTTCAAATTAAAAAGAAAAAAGAGAAAAAGGAAATTCATCATGTTTTGAAATGGATAAGATCCTATTGAATTGGTGAGGGACGGAAACCCCTAACTGTCCTCCTATTTTATAGAAGATAACATTATCTCAACTCTTATATATTGATTGACCCACAAATCTTCAAACCAATGAAAAAAATATTATACTTTCAAAATTAATTATTATTACCCAAAAAATTATGTTATTAATAATAATTATAATTTTTTTTTAAAAAAATAGCTTGTTCTTCTCTCACCTCATGTGCTTGTTGCTGCACCAGTACTAGAAGAAGCTGATTGTGAAGAACACTATAGTTTCTGGTCACTTGTTCCAGCATGATCTTCAACCTCCGATTCTCGTCGCTTAATCGCTGTAACTCGCGCTTTAGGGCAATAAACTATAATAGCCGGAAAAAAATTTCAACACATATGAAATAAATTACCTAAAAACTCAAGAAAAAGAAAAGGAAAACAAATACCTATATTTTACAAATTAATATAAATTAAGCTCCTTTCCATACCTTGTAATTTGGACTCTCTTTATCTTCCTCAGTATTCATTGTCAAAAGATTCAATCCAATCTATGGAGCAACAAACACACACAATTAAATTAATACCAAGTAGTTTAAATTATGAAAAATAAAACAAACATTATAGATTGCCCAAAAGAACCCAAGAAAATAATTAAAGGTGACTGCGTGAGATCGAGAGAGACCGATAAATCGTAAAGATGATCATTATTCCAGGAAGGTCATAAATTCAAGACATGCATACAATAGAGAAGAGTCTCGAATATGGCTATATAATTATTTTGTTTCTATGTTCGGATCGCTTACGTTGACACGGGACTCCATGCTGGCTGACACGTCCTCTCGTGTAATTTCTTCCCATGCCGTTCCAGCTCCAGACAATCCATCCGTTTCGTCCCTCGGCCGCCTCTCCGAGAAAAAATCAACCTCCTCGATTCTTCGGCCATCGGTCTCATCGCCGTCTCTGGAATCACGACACACGAACTCGCCGGAGAACAAGAGAGCCATCTCTCTTGGCCTCTCCATGACAATATCTTTTGCAGGAAAGGAAGGAAGGGAGGAAGAAATGAAGAAAGAGATGGTGTAACAAAAGCTTAGGAGACTTGGAGTCTTTGCGAGTACTTAAGAGCCTCTGGTCCAATAAAAAGGCTGGCGGCGTGGGGCCCACGCGATGACGCCAGCATGACCGCCAGGGGTTTCTTTTCTGGCTCCGTTTCCGCGCCGTTCGCGTTAGGCGCACGTGCGGTGGCGGAGTGGCCAGAGACAACGAGGTTGAGGCACGGCTCTCCATAACGGCGGTTAGGGGGGTGGGGCCCACGTTAGGGGAGGGATTGGCGCGCACCTAATCTAGAGATTGACTAAAATGGGACACGCGCCACGTCACCCGATGTGTACACGTCAGCGTTAGGTGGACCACACGCCTCGGCTTGGCCCCTTATTGTATTCATTTTATCGTGTGGATCCAGGGACCAAAATTTCAACACGAAATGGATATATTATCTCATTTAGCGAAAATATGGTATCGGCTGTCGACAAGTTACTTGCATGATCTTCTTACGAGACATAAAAGAGAAACGGTCCGATGATGAACGGTTTAGAAACCGAGTCCGTGTTTTGAAAAAATCCGATTGATTTGAATTGGGGATTTTCTTTTTAAAATTCTGACATGAGTTTTAAATTTTTTTTTTATATGCATTCAAATTGTAATTTACTTCATTTAATACATACTTGAAGTGTAGATATAAAACACCTTTATTCAAAATTCCTTTTGAATTTATATCTAAGAAAATTATTCTATATCTAAGAAAATTATTCTCAGTCTAGATAGATAAACAAATAAATTAGAATATCTTTCATGAATAAATTTTGTTTAGATTTTTTGGATAACAAATTCAACCTTAATTATTGTGGTAATGCCAACCTGGGCTTCAGCCGTGACGGTTTTCGGCATGTTTGGTTAGCAAAAAAAAAAGTAAAATTGCATCATGCTTTCATGCAACAAATGCTGCGTGCGGCATTTATTGCAAAAAAATGTCTCAAATCTATTGTTTGGTTATCTTCGAGTTTAATTTGCAATCGGATTTCCAAATCCAAACCTTTTTTCATGTTTGGTTGAACAAAATAGTAAAGAAAATGCAACACTTGTTGCAAATTTGCAAATGTAGCATTTATATAACTTATGTGGCACCCCATAATAGTTACTATACTCCCCATTCCCAAAGTTGCGACTTTTTTTTACGACCAAAATGAGCACAACAAATGTTGCTAGAATTTAATACTTTTTGTATCTTCATTATCATTTCCAACTCAAATTTGCTGCTAACCAAACATAGGAAATGGAGATTTTTTACAAAAGTTGTTGCATGCAATCTCCAAATCGTATCTATCAAGCGAATCCAATAATGTTGGAGTTTCTATGCCATCTCACCATCTTGTATAATTTTCAACCATAGAAATGTAAAAATAAATATTCCGACTAGGATGTTTTTCAATGAAATATCAACTATTAGTCTGTCATCTTTCAAAAGGTCTAAGATCATATTTGTGAAAAGTCTTTGTATTTACATTATACATATCCAGCCAAGCCAAGCTTAGCTGGAGATCAAATTGACAGTCGGTCATAAGGAAAACGATGAAGCACCTGCATGGTCGAAGTAAACAAGAAGCTCGATATATGCTTTGCAATTACAGCTCTTTTATCTAATTTTTCTTTAGAAATATTTTCACTAATATTAAATAAAATAGAAAAAATAAATGAAGAATTCTTAGCTATATCTTAAAATTAATGAACGGCGAAAAATGGAGTAGAGAAGTTCCCACTCGTAAAATTTGTACTAATTAAACATAAAATATATGGATCAACATTAATGTATATAGCTTGAGGATTATGCTTTCACAAATTAATTAAATAAATTTCATAAATAATCACTAATAAATTAATTGATTACTAAGGCCATGGCGATGAAAGACACTTCCAAAAAATATGCAATTTTGCAAGATTCTTAATTCCTTTTGAATATTTTAATAAATTCTTCTGTCTAAAAAAATTACTTTAATAAAATTCTGTCCTAAAAGTTACGGGATATCTCTATAACCATTATATAGGCAAGGCATATTATTTACATAATGCATATAGCTTAATAAAAATTTGAAGTTGATTACTTATATACAGGAAAATCAATTATAATTTTGAATACTTCAAAATATTTTGATTAAATTCTATTATATTTAAGAGCTCCATATGAGTAAGATATAAGAAATTTAATTTCCTATAAACTTTATCATCACAATTTTACGAATTTTTAAAGATTGTTTGTAAATATGTGCGGCAAGCCACTATGTGTGTGTGTTCATTTTTTGAGTCAGATGAAATATTTGTAAACCCTGACCGGTTATTTGTCTGCAATTCCTAATAATGTGATATGTTGTCTTAGTGACCTAAAATTTTTCACTCATCTAATGTGCTAGCCGTGAGAAACTTGAATCTCTCGCTCACACACACACATATTAAAAAATAAATATATATGTTCTGATTTATTGTGATCATATATATATAACAAATCAAATACAATATATCCAGAGCATGTTATAGACTTGGTCTTCTGCATGATACCTAGCTAATGGTTACCGCCATTGATGTTAATTGAATGGAAAGGTTCGCATATATTCAAACGACAAAGACCTACATGACCATTAATATCCCTCCCTTCATTTGACAAACATTCCAAATTATCACATAGTTCTTCAAAAATGTAATTATCAAAAGTAAAGGTCAAGCTCTTATCTTCTTCTACTTCTAGTAGAGTAAGACTTGATAGATGCATACATTGTTGGATTAATTCAATTAAATACTTGGATCCCAACAAAAGAGTTGACAAGGGCGACCTAATATAAGCGCCCTATGATTGTGTTAATGTGGTAAGAATCAAATTCATAATTGCAAAGATAAAAACGAATACAAATCGAAATAAAGGATAAAAAAATGTCAACTTTGCGCCAAGTTTTATATGATAGACCTTATATATCGACCTTCTAGATCAATGTAATGAAAAAAGTGGATCGATAAAACGAGGTATGTCTGGGTTATTTTGTAATGGAAGAAGTGGATCGATATAACGAAGTATATCTAAGAAACTTGTATATTGACCTTCTAGATTAATTAATGTAACCAAAATTAATTACGATATATGAAATTTGTCAAAATTTTTGTCTCAATTCGAAAACTACTCGGTACCTAATTTCTAGATACAAAAGCTAGCCGTTCTCAAAATTATCAACTATAGCTACTTTGCATGAAATTTAATCTCAGCACGCAAAAGATATTTCATATATAGTGACTCTATTCTTAGAAGTCACAATTAAAAATTTATGCATAATCTCATTTCTAATGGAACAAAAGCTAAAGTCGTTCCACTTTGTCTCATTGGCGAGAAGATAACAAAATTAACAAACCTACAAGGTCAACAAAATGTCCACAAATTAAGGTCCAAAAAATCTATGGATTTTTTCTTATGCCCTAGTTTGATTGTATATTTGAAAAATGCAGATAGCCACGATTTCATTGTCATTTTAAGTCTTTTTTCCCTCACTAATACAAAGATAGATTGTCCCTACGGATGGAAAAATCCATAAAGACAATTTTAGGTTGCCCCTACGGTGGGTTCCTACCATAGGACCAAACAGGATCCCTAAGACCGTAGGACCAAACAGGATCCCTACGGTAGTAATCTTAGAGGCATTTATACATAAAAAATTAACATTTATAATCGTCCCTACGATACTGCAAGAGAAACCTCTACTGTGGACATCGAGAGGCAAAGTAGCGGTTTTACAAAAAAAACAATACAAAAAATCCCCTCCCCCCTTTTCCCCACGCCTAATTATCCCTAAATTTCCCGTCCAAAAATATTTCCCCTGCCCTCGACCCACTTCCTCCTCCTCCTTCGTCTTCGTCCTCAAACCCTCCTCCTCCTCCTCTTCGCCGTTGTCAAACCCTCCTCCTCCTACCCTAATTTTCGCCCTCGAGCTTTCCTCCTTCACCGTCGTCGAACCTTCCTCCGCTTCGCCTCGTCTTCGAACCCACTTCCTTCACTCGTCGCTTGGTCGCTGCCTCCTCCTCCTTTGCTCGTCGCTCGAGTCGTCGCCGCGCCACGGCCTCCTCCTCTCACGATCGATTCAGGTACAGTTTTCCACCTATTTTAAAAATTGTATAATTTAGGGTTTTAATTAGGGGGCGATTAATTGCTGCTGCTACTGTTCTATTGTTGTTGTTCGTAAAAAAGTGATGAGGGTGTTCGGCCGGTTAGGAGTTAAGATTAGGTTTATGAAAATGTTAGGACTTAAAGATAGTGATCGTGTTAGTGTTAGGGTTAGGTTTCGGGTTAGGTGTTAGGGTTAGGGTTAATTGATGAGGGTGATTGGGTTAAATGTTAAGATTAGGGCTAGGGTATTTTAGTGAATTTTTTAGGCAGTTTAGTGAAAACAATAATAGTTAAGGGTATGTTAGTGAAAAAACTTCAATGGTTAAGGGTATTTTAGTGAAAAAAGTAAAACTAAACAAATGGGATTTTTAGTTAAATTTTTAAAGATAGTTTAGTGAAAAAACAACAATAGTTAAGTGTATTTTAGTGAAATTAGTAAAATTGAAGAAGTTGGTTGTTTTGGAAAAAATTTAAAATAATTTAGTGAAAAATAACAATAGTTAAGGGTACTTTAGTGTAATTAGTAAAATCGAGAAAATTTATATCGTTTAGGAAAATTGAGCAAATTTTAAGGTGTCGTGTCCCGTATCCGAATACATACTATTTAGCATATACATACACCTAAACTAAATCGTCAATTAAAACTAAACTTAACAAATTTGTCAATTGAACACTAGTACTAAAACCATATCAATTTTACACCTAAGCGAAAGCACACACATACACACGCAAAGAACACATACACAACACGCACACATAACACACGCATACAAAAAGCACATACACCATAACAATCATACACCTAAAGGAAATCATAAATTGAAACTTAGATAATTTATCAAACTAAATTACGTGTCGTGGTCCCCGTCTATCGGTTAAGATACGTTCGATATTCGTCGTGCCATAAAACTATACAAAGCTTGTTAAAAAACGGACGGTATCATTCGATGCTATCAACCGTCGTGTAGAAAATTCAATCGTATGATAACCGATAGATTTGTCCAGTATGGACAAGTTAGGAATGTATAAAGCAAACACATGCATTCACTTATGTTTTCATTCTTTTCGACTTATTTCGTCGGTATCTTTTCGTTGGTTCTCTGTGTACAAAGATAGATTAGATATTTATTTCAATATTGTTTCACAGTATTAAAATGATTATCTATTCTATTACAGTGTATTCGGAGAACAGCGGGGAGGTGCTGCCGAAACGGATGAAAACACAAATGAATGGGTGTCTGCTCTATACATTCTTAATAGGATATAAGCTTTACCCCTGACAGCCGTTATGCTTAACATCCAATATAGAACCGTTCATATCATCATCTTTCTTGGAAGAAGAATCCAACTCCCAAGTTATGAGATTTGCTCCCGGTCCTTGATAATCTTCATAGCCATCGAGAATGATTCCTGAATATCTTAAACCGTGTGATATTGTTAAGGACTAAAATCTCTTCAAACTTCATATTTTATTTGGTTTATTATCAATGAAGAAGGATGCATATGATAACAATATATGTAACAACTCCAATTTTAGTGTACAAAAATTTGTTTAAAAGTTAATGTATACTTGGGGTATTTGCATTTACTGTGAGTACTATAAGTAATTATTTTGCTTTTTAATAGCAAGAAGGAGCATGTAGCTCATTGATAATACCTTGCACTACTGAACCAAAGCACCAAAGTTCAAATCCCATCCCCCACATTATTTTTAATATTGATTTCTTTTAAAATTTTTAGAATCCTAAAAGTCTACACGTGCTAAACCCGTAAAACCAAAAATCACACTAAAAACAAACAACCCCACTGTGCTAACTAGACGACGGCGGACTTTCGACGACGAGCCTCGGCCCTACTCGGGCCGGCGACTCGGTCGGCGAGGCCGGGTTGACTCGGTTGAATCCGAGTTGGCCCTTCATGAAACTTGTGCCTCTTTGTCTTCTGGAAACTCCTGTATATTTTAAATTTCCTGCACATGAACAAAACTCTTTAAAACCCCATTAAACTATATTTTTAATACATTTTTAATACAACCTTTTACCTACCCTAACCCTAGTTTTACCCCATAAATACCACCCCTAAACACACACCCCTCACTCAAAATTCTGTCCAAACTCTCAAGAAAACTCTATAGAATTTTAGTGTGCAATTGGAGTTAGCAAAAGGCGAAGCTCTGGCGATTTTCCGACGACGATCCGAGGAGCTCCTGGCGACGAAACGACACACCGGTGCCTCCTACATCTTCCTCTCCCTCTTATCTTAAATCTAAACCCATAAGTACCACCTTCCTCCTCTCTAATCTATTCTTAAAACTTCTTTTATTAAAACCCGACGGAAGCGGAGTTAAATCCGACTTCCAATTCGGTTTTCATTATAAAGTTCAATTTTCCTTAACACTACCATATTAAACTCTTACATCTTGACTATTAATCATTAACAAAACATTTTGAACAAGTTTCATAGCAAAATATTTTATTTTGTAACTTTTACCGCTCTTTTTCAGTAAAATACCATGTAGTATAGTTTCGACTTTAAAATAACATTAATCTTGCTATACCTTTAGTTAGATCACGAGGTAATGACCTACCTCTTCACAACACTCATATGCAACATAGCACAATACTTTTTGGGAAATATAATTTCGGGAAATACATTTTACATAAAACTACCTTAAACTTATAAAAAAAACATTTTCATAAGATTACGTATTTTTACAAATCTTTGCAAAGCGCCGCTACAAGGGAACCCGACTGGGATAGTGCGGATTATCGCACATCCCTAGGCTTAGTAGTGCGAGATTCAGACCTCCGCAAGGAGCATTCGGTCTCGAGAGATTTAAAATACAAATATCTTAAGAAAATGAGATTTCTAGAAAATAATAAATTAAAAATTATTTTTATAAATATATATATATTAGCAAAATATCTATTTTTGATATAATATAAATATTCCAACTTTTCTAATCAAAAGAATTACTTTACATGAAAATACCATGAAATTCCATACAAGTCCAACACTTTACAATTAAATACCATGTATTATGAAAAATATGTTTGTTCACTATAAATGGCACAAATATAAAATCCACAGTTATGAAAACTCTAAAGAAAATAATTAAATACTTGAGGTGTATTTTGTAAATTATACAAAATTATTTTTACATAAAACCCTCTCAAGTTTTATAAATTACAATAAGGACTCTAGTAAATATAGGTTTAAGCGAGACCAATCTCTTAAGCCTCAAAGAGCTGAAGAAGTGGGTGCTTGCCTATTTTAAGGTAGACAACTTAACAAATGGTGTTATCAACACGGTAATCGTCTTTGAAAAAGACACAAATCCCGCCGTCCATGTGCAGCGGTTACCAATAACATCAAAACCTAATTCAGGACTTCAATTTCTCTTTCTAATTGTTCTGTCTCAGACCAAGTCTCATTATAAATAATCTGAGTTGAATATGATTCAAGTACAATCTATAATCTACAATTCAATATGAATCCATGAATACATATATTCAATTTGTATTGACCGAACCGAACCATGGATATACTTCCATCCACATGATTCTCCAGTTAGATCCATGATTCTCAAGTTACATCCATTTACTGATATAATGGTTTCGGCAAGTCATCCAATTATACAATCTATATTACAAGACAATACAGTTGCAATACAATACAAACAATACAATCAAGATATCACGGGGTTTAAGGGGTAGATTGGTACGGAAGGTGTTAGAAGTGGCACGAGACTGCAAGACTTAAGACACCTAAGCTGTATTTCCGTTGCTGTTGTACCGTGGCATAAACGGTTCCTTGTACTCCTGTTGCCCTTAGTCTCTGGAATATAGAGACCCCTCTCGTATACACTGGCATTTTTCTGTACCAAGTTACAAACAATATCGTTAACCATATAATACAATTTTAAAAGCTACTCTCTCTCTCTCTCTGTCTATTCTATTTCTCCCTTATCTTTGGGACTTACCGGGCGATTGTTTGCTAACGACATTCCTTCTCTTTCTTCTTTAGAATGTTGTCAGGTGATCTGGACACCCAGGAGATCGAGCCTACCAACGAGGACTTGGATCAGCTTGCCTATGACCCAGAGCTCTAGCTTCATTGTACACATTTTATTTCAGTACTTTTCATTTCTGTTATGCTACTGTTTATGCATTGCTTTCATTCAAATATATTTACTTTCCATGCATTGTACAAAAGAATGTTAATAAATAAAGTTGATGTTCAGTTATACCTACTGTCTTTGTCTCTTGTGCATTTTATTTATATTGCTTAGATACGCTTAGCGTATTTACTTCAGAGTAAATACGTAGCGGCATCGCCGCGTCCACTTCCCGTACACTGAGAAGCGGGGCGTGACAGGTTTTGTTGGCGGCCCATGCAGGTCAGAGCTGTATGGAACTCTACCATGCAGTTCTGCTCTGCGTGAACAACCTAAGCAATATAACACAAGAACCAGCAATTAAAACATTCTTTACAATTCATGTTCCTTGAATCTTATCATTTCATATACTTTGAATCTGTCCTAACCCAAATTTTTCTTCAAGGTTATGGATTCCCCGAACAATACCAGCACCAACTTCAACAACACTCCACCACCACCACCAATCACACATGTCGTCCCTGCTCCGATCAACGAGCAGACGGTTCTGCTGGAGACAATCCGCAGTCTCTTAGAAGGATAGCAGCAACAGACTGCTCTTTTAATGAACTGTCCCGAGGCAGAAGCACCTGGGGTGAAGCAATTCAGGGCTTTACACCCCAAACAGTTCTCAGGAACGGAAAGCCCACTGGAAGCTGAGAAATAGGCTCAGAGTATCGAAGATGATCTGGCAGCGGCACAAGTGCCAGAGGGAGCTTGGGTCCGTGTTGCGAAACTGCAACTCACGGACAATGCACGGAATTGGTGGAAGGCGGAAGAAAGCCGTCTTGAACAACCAATCTAATGGAAGACTTTCCGCGACATGTTTGACGCTAAGTACTTCCCTGAGACTGCCAGGTTCGACATGGAACAGTAGTTCATCCATCTGCAATAAGGTTCGATATGGACCAAGTCAGTAGATAAGTATGACGCTGAGTTTACCATACTCAGTCGGTAAGATATGTCTCAATAATTTGAATTTTTAAATATCACATACTACACAGCTAACACAATATTTCACCAGATTTGTGGCACGCCTGATACCGACGGATGAGATCAGAGCCCGTCGATTTCAACAAGGTTTGGATTCGGAGATCCAGGCTGCACTGGCCACAGGAGATTTTCCGACTCATGAATCGGCTCTGAAAGCTGCCCGCCGTTATGAGGCAGTGGTAAAGGCGAGGGGCAGACCTCAGTCTGCAGAAGTTAAGCGCCCTGTCAACCAGATGACAGGAGGAGCCTCTTCTAGGTCACCTTTTGTGCCAAGGAGACTGGGTGTACCGAACAACTGTCCTAGCCCAACCTTTTGTAACTACTGCAAGAGAGATGTGCATATGATGAAATACTGCCGGCGAGCCAACCATCTTTGCTTAGTCTGCGGCTCAGTTACTCATGGTATTGAGTCTTGTCCCAAAATACAAAATCCATATGCTGCACCCAGGCCAGCAATCACTTACCCGCAGCGTCCAGCCATCCAAGCACCTGCTCCGAGACTAGCTCTCCCTGCTCCACCAACTAGAGGACCACCGACTGCACCTCCTCCTCGTCAGTTCCATCAAGCTCAACGGAACGTTCCAAGGAATGCTCCTTAAGCCAGGAGGAATGTACCACGGCGACAGGCTTTCACAATGACAATGGAAGAAGCTGAGGCCACTGGCCAAGTTATCACTGGTAAAATCCTAGTAGCCTCACTTCCTGCACTAGCACTCTTCGATACTGGAGCATCTCATTGCTTTATTTCACAACGGTTCATCCGAACTCATGCGATTCCAGTCACACCGCTTGTATCCAGCTGGAATGTCAGTTTAGGAAATGGCGTTCTAAAGGTAACAATGGGATACAGCTTGTGTCCAGTAGTCGTCTGCAGCAGAGAATTCTACGCTGACTTCAAAGTGCCGGACATACCGAACTTCGATGTGGTTCTAGGTATGGATTGGCTCGGAACCTTCTATGCTGCCATCGACTGTCGTCAAAGGAGGGTAGTATTCGAGATTCCAGACCATCCGGACTTCTATTTCAAAAGTGGAGACCGTACCCTAGAGCCAAGTACATACAAAGCGAAGCCAAGGGAAGCAGTGATTGCAGCAATTCAAGCAGAGGAAGAATCAAGGCCAGAAGTGGTTCGAGAGTTCGACGATGTGTTTCCTGACGATATATCAGGTTTGCCTCCCGATCGAGCTCTTGAATTCAATATTGATTTAGTACCAGGAGCACAACCGGTGATCAAAGCACCTTATCGATTAAGTCCGGAAGGTTTGAAGGAAGTCCGAACTCAGTTGGGTGAATTATTAGCGAAATGATGGATTCGTCCCAGCACTTCAAGTTGGGGATCACCTGTACTACTTGTGAAGAAGAAGGAAGGTTCATACAGAATGTGCATCGATTATAGAGCCTTGAACGGAGTCACTATAAAGAACAAGTATCCACTCCCGTGCATCGACGATTTATTCGATCAGCTAAGTGAATCTTGTGTTTTCTATAAATTAGATCTTCGTTCAGGCTCCCGGAAGGTCAAGGAAACTGATATTCACAAAACGGCTTTCAGAACTCGCTATGGTCATTACGAATTTCTAGTGATGCTATTTGGAGTGACCAACGCACCAACAATATTCATGAACCTGATGAATCAAGTTTTCCGGGAGTACTTAGACAGGTTCGTTGTCATCTTCATCAACGACATCCTGGTGTATTCCAAGAGTCGGAAAGAGCATGTCGAGCACTTACGAATTGTCTTGGAAACTCTACGACAACATCAGCTCTATGCCAAGTACAGCAAGTGCGAGTTTTGGCTAAATCAAGTTGGTTTTCTTGTACATATCGTATCAGGTGAAGGAATCTCTGTGGATCCAGCGAAAGTTTCAGCAGTAAGCGAATGGCCGATACCAAAGTCAGTGAAGGACATTCGAAGTTTCTTGGGTTTAGCTGGATATTACAGAAGGTTCATTGAAGGCTTTTCTAAGATAGCAACACCCCTGACCAAGCTCACACGTAAAGATGAAGAATTCGTGTGGTCAGAAGCATGTGAACAGGCTTTCGTAGAACTTAAATCAAGGTTGACATCAGCGCCTATTCTCGTTATACTGGACCAATCTGGAGGTTTCAAAGTGCATTGCGATGCATCCAGTAAGGATTAGGATGTGTTCTACATCAGCACAGAAATGTTGTGGCTTATGCTTCAAGATAATTGAAGATTCATGAGAGCAATTATCCGACGCATGATTTGGAGTTGGCAGCCGTAATCTTTGCTCTCAAGATTTGGTGCCATTATCTTCTAGGTGAGCGAGTGAACATATACACAGATCACAAGAGTCTGAAATATGTGTTTACTCAGAAGGAAATTAATATGCGGCAGAGACGATGGTTAGAACTCATGGCGGACTTTGACATCTACCTGCAATATCACCCAGGGAAGGTGAATATGGTTCCAGATGCTCTTAGTCTCCAACCATTAGCAATGCATCTCACCGCTCAGTGGAAGCTACAACAAGACTTTCATCAGATGGAGATTGAAGTAGTCATGCCAGGTAAAGTTTCAAGTTTGATGAATTTACAAGTTCAATCTACCATTGTCAACCAGATCAAAGCAGCTCAAGTAAGTGATGCTAAGTTGCAAAAGATCAGAGAACAAGTGGAGAATGGACTCAGAACAGACTTCATCATCCATGAAGACGGATCTTTGAGATACGGCAGTAGATTGTGTGTACCAAAAGGTCCTGTTCGGGAAGAGTTAATGAAAGAAGCTCACAACTCTCCCTACTTAGTACACCCTGGAGGTACAAAGATGTACAAAAATCTACGTCAGAATTACTGGTGGTATAGAATGAAGCGTGAAGTAGCCAGAAGCGTCGCTAAATGCTTGGTGTGTCAGCAAGTAAAGGCTGAACATCACAGAACAGCTGGACTACTTCAACCGTTACCTATCCCAGAATGGAAATGGAAACACATCACAATGGATTTTGTGACTGCACTTCCTCGCAACACAAAGGGTAACGATACGGTATGAGTTATTGTGGATCGACTCACAAAGTCGGCTCACTTCATCCCATTTCGAGTTGGCCAATTAACTGAGACATTAGCAAAGAAGTACATGGAGGTAAGAATCTACTTAAGGTTTAAACTCTTAAAATATGTACTATCGCTGATACCAATGAACTCATACAGGAAATTGTGAGATTTCATGGAGTACCGGTCTGCATTGTCTTCGATCGTGACACTAGGTTCAGATCGCAATTTTGGCAAAGCCTGCATGCGAGCTTGGGAACAAGTCTGAACTTCAGCACGGTTTATCATCCAAAAACAGATGGTCGGTCTGAGCGAACTATTCAGATCTTGGAGGATATGCTCAGAGCATGTATGTTAGACTTCGGAGGATCGTGGGAAGATCACCTACAACTTGTGGAGTTTTCATATAACAACAGCTACCAAGCAAGTATAGGAATGACACCTTCTGCAGCGCTATATAGAAGGAAGTGTCGATCACCATTAAGTGGGGAAGACATCGGAGATAGGGAACTTCTTGGACCTGAGATGATAGTAGCAACTGTTGATGTGGTTCGTACTATCAAAGAAAAGATGCGCATAGCCAAAGATCGATAGAAGCACTGGGCTGATGCAAAATGACGTCACTTGGAGTTTCAGCCGGGAGATCACGTATTCTTAAAGTTATCTCCGAACCGCGGAGTGATTCGATTTGGAAGACGGGGTAAGCTAAGTCTGAGATATATTAGACCGTTCGACATACTCGAACGAGTCGGTAAAGTGGCATACCGCTTGGCACTTCCACCTTCATTGGAAAGAGTGCATAATGTGTTCCACATATCCCAACTCAGAAGGTATGTGAGTGACCCCAGTCATATTCTCAATCATTCCGAGCTCACTGTACAGGCTGACTTATCTTGTGAGCAACAACACATGGAGATCCTGGACAGGAAAGTGAAGTCACTTCGGAATAAGGAAGTCAACTTGGTTCGAGTGATGTGGAGAAAAGACACTCCAGGAGAATCGACATGGGAAAGGGAAGATGAGATGCGTGCAAGATATCATCACCTCTTTGTAAACCAGTTCTTAAAATAAAATTTGTAAATTTCGAGGACGAAATTTTTGTAAGGAGGGTAGAATGTAACAACTCCAATTTTAGTGTACAAAAATTTGTTTAAAAGTTAATGTATACTTGGGGTATTTGCATTTACTATGAGTACTATAAGCAATTGTTTTGCTTTTTAATAGCAAGAAGGAGCTTGTAACTCATTGGTAATACCTTGCACTGCTGAACCAAAGCACTAGAGTTCAAATCCCATCCCCACATTATTTTTAATATTGATTTCTTTTTAAATTTTTAGAATCCCAAGAGTCTACATGTGCTAAACCCGTGAAACCAAAAGTCACACTAAAAACAAACTACCCCACTGTGCTAACCAGACAACGACGGACCTTCGACGGCGATCCCCGGCCCGACTCGGCTGGCGAGGCCGGGTTGACTCGGCTGAATCCGAGTTGACCCTTCATAAAACTTGTGCCTCTTTGTCTTCTGGAAACTCCTGTATATTTTAAATTTTCTGCACATGAACAGAACTCTTTAAAACCCCATTAAACCATATTTTTAATACAATTTTTAATACAACCTTTCACCTACCCTAACCCTAGTTTTACCCTATAAATATCACCCCT
The DNA here is from genome assembly GCA_030015575.1 of Agapanthus africanus. Lineage (NCBI taxonomy): Eukaryota > Viridiplantae > Streptophyta > Magnoliopsida > Asparagales > Amaryllidaceae > Agapanthus > Agapanthus africanus. The sequence goes on from CM057341.1 coordinate 768,956,252, forward strand.
AAACACACACCCCTCACTCAAAATTCTGTCCAAACTCTCAAGAAAACTCTATAGAATTTTCGTGTGCAATTGGAGTTAGCAAAGGGCGAAACACTGGCGATTTTCCGACGACGATCCGAGGAGCTCCTGGCAACGAAACGACACACCGGCGCCTTCTACATCTTCCTCTCCCTCTTCTCTTGAATCTAAACCCGTAAGTCCCACCTCTCTCCTCTCTAATCTATTCTTAAAACTTCTTTTATTAAAACCCGACGGAAGCGGAGTTAAATCCGACTTCCGATTCGGTTTTCTTTATAAAATTCAATTTTCCTTAACACAACCATATTAAACTCTTACATCTTGACTATTAATCATTAACAAAATATGTTGAACAAGTTTCATAGAAAAATATTTCATTTTGTAACTTTTACCGCTCTTTATCAGTAAAATACCATGTAGTTTAGTTTCGACTTTAAAATAACATTAATCTTGCTATACCTTTAGTTAGATCACGAGGTAATGACCTACCTCTTCACAACACTCATATGCAATATAGCACAACACCTTTTGGGAAATATAGATTCGTAAAATACCGTTATACATAAAACTACCTTAAACTTATAAAAAAACAATTTTCACAAGATTACGTATTTTTACAAATCTTTGCAAAGCGCCGCTACAACCCATTTTTGGGGAACCCGACTGAGATGGTGTGGATTATCGCACATCTCTGGGCTTAGTAGTGCGAGATTCAGACCTCCGTAAGGAGCATTCGGTCTCGAGAGATTTAAAATACAAATATCTTAAGAAAATGAGATTTCTAGAAAATAATAAATTAAAAATTATTTTTATAAAAATATATAAATATATATGTATTAGCAAAATATATATTTTTGATATAATATAAATATTCCAACTTTTCTAATCAAAAGAATCACTTTACATGAAAATACTATGAAATTCCATACAAGTCCAACACTTTATAATTAAATATCATGTATTATGAAAAATAGGTTTGTTCACTTGAAATGTCACAAATATAAAATCCACAGTTATGAAAACTCTAAAGACGATAATTAAATATTTGAGGTGTATTTTGTAAATTATACAAAATTATTTTTACATAAAACCCTCTCAAGTTTTATAAATTACAGTAAGAACTCTAGTAAATATAGGTTTAGGCGGGACCAATCTCTTGAGCCTCAAAGAGCTGGAGAAGTGGGTGCTTGCCTATTTTAAGGTAGACAACTTAACAAACGGTGTTATCAACACGGTAATCATCTTTGAAAAAGACACAAATCCTGCCGCCCATGTGCAGCGGTTACCGATAACATCAAAACCTAATTCAGGACTTCAATTTCTCTTTCTAATTGTTCTGACTCAGACTGGATCTCATTATAAATAATCTAACTTGAATATGATTCAATTACAATCTACAATCTACAATTCAATATGAATCAATGAATACATATATTCAATCTGTATTGACCAAACCGAACCATGGATACTTCCATCAATATGATTCTCCAGTTACATCTATGATTATCCAGTTACATCCATTTACTGATATCATGGCTTAGGCAAGTCATTCAATTATACAATTTATATTACAAGACAATACACGTTGCAATACAAAACAAACAATACAATCAAAATATCGCGGGGTTTAAGGGGTAGATTGGTACGGAAGGTGTTAAAAGTGGCACGAGACTGCAAGACTTAAGACACCTAAGCTGTATTTCCGTTGCTGTTGTACCGTGGCATAAACGATTCCTTGTACTCATGTTGCCCTTAGTCTCTAGCATATAGAGACTCCTCTCGTATACACTGGAATCCTTCTGTACCAAGGTACAAACAACAGCGTTAACCATATAATACAACTTTAAAAGCTACTCTCTCTGTCTGTCTATTCTATTTCTCCCTTATCTTTGGGACTTACGGAGCGATTGTTCGCTGATGACATTCCTTCTCTTTCTTATTTGGAATGTTGTCAGGTGATCTGGACACCCAGGAGATTGAGCCTACCAACGAGGACTTGGATCAGCTTGCCTACGATCCAGAGCTCTAGCTTCATTGTACACATTTTATTTCAGTACTTTTCATTTCTGTTATGCCACTGTTTAGGCATTGCTTTCATTCAGATGTATTTACTTTCCATGCATTGTACAAAAGAATGTTAATAAATAAAGTTGCTGTTCAGTTATACCTACTGTCTTTGTCTCTTGTGCATTTTATTTATATTGCTTAGATACGCCTAGCGTATTTACTTCAGAGTAAATACGCAGCGGCCTCGCCGTGTCCCCTTCCTGTACACTGGGAAGCGGAGCGTGACAATATAGTGACATGTAATAGGGTTTAAATCACATGAATAACGCATACTTAAGAGTGATAATCTTATACACATACGCGCACACATGTGCTTTTAGGATCTGTTAAGGAGACACTGTTGTCGTTCTCGTTCTTTGTCAATAACTACCTCGTTCTTAGTTTTCTCAATATAGTCACCATCAAAATCCTATTTCCCCTTCCCTTTCGCATCATACTTCGACCTCTCTAGCCCCACAGTCTCCAATTCAAGCACCGATTCTATAACCTTACTACTTTCTTCCATTTGTGAAACTTACAATTTATATATTGTACAGTCTAACATAGCCCATGAGTACATTAGAGTTAAGAACTGGATGGATGCACGCGGATCAAGAACAACGCATGAACCCTAAGGTCATCGCAGAAGTTGTTTCTTTCATCGAATTTGCACGCGAACATTATAAAGTCGTGTTGGGGAAGATCCTTTTTTCCGTACGACAGGTGTGGGAATAAGATGTACCAGAAAATATGAGAGGTAGAGCTTCACATCCATAAGCATGGTTTTACCAGATTTTATACAACTTTGTTATATCACGGGGAAGAAAAATAAGAAGACGGTAATGCGGCGAAAGAAGAAGATAACTTCTTTTCAGGAAAGGAAATGGAGGATATAGTAGATGCTGCTCTCGGTGATAGTAATCCTACTGAAGAAGAGCTTCCTTTCGGTCAAGAACAACTTGCAGATAAGTATGAGAAGTATATGAATGATACTAGGAGACCAGTTTATGAGAATGCAAAATATTCCACATTATCATGGTTCCTCTATCTTTTCCAGATTAAATACCTAAATAGATGGAGTAATAAGTCATTCACGATTCTTCTCAGATTCCTGAAAGATTCTATACCCCCAGAAAATAACGTGCCTGAGAGCGAGTACGAAGCCCTGAACAGATGTCTAATTTGGGTATGAACTGTGAGAAGATTCGTTCATGTCCCAAAAATTGTGTGTTGGACAGGAAAAAGAATTCAGATTTGAAAGAGTGTCCCACCTGCGGAGAGGACGGGTATAAACCGAAAGTATCTGTTAAGAAGGCAGATATACCTGTCAAGGTAGCATGATACTTTTCCGTAACACAGAGGCTGCAGAGGTTATTCAGATGTAAAAAGACAGCGGAGGTAATGCTTTGGCATCACCGTGCTCCTCTAAATGAAGATAGAAGAATGATTCATCCAAGAGATTCGCTGGTATGGAAGGATTTCGATAGGAGGCACCCAATATTCAGCAGCGATCCTCGCAATATCAGGTTCGCACTGGCTAGTGATGGCTTTTGTCCATTTAGCTATATGGGTGGTAATCACAACACATAATCCGCTGTAATGATGGTTTATAATATATCATCGTGGTTGGCTATGGATCAATCCTCCTTTATGATGCCTATTCTTATTGACGGACTGAAATCACCATGAAACAATATCGTCGTCTACCTCCGACCTCTGACTGAAGAGTTAAAATCGTTAATCATTGATAGTGTGGAGACTTATGATGAAAACATAGATACAACCTTCACGATGCGTGCGACTTTAATGTGGACAATTAGTGACTTTCCTGCATATGTAATGCTATCAGACTGGTCTGTACATGGTTACAAAGCATGACCTTATTTCCAGTAAGATACAACTTCGAGACGGTTGAATTTTAGCCAAAAAATTTGTTATTGCGGTCATCAACATTTCTTGCCACTAGACCATCCCTACACATTTGACGTTGTTTACTTTGATGGTCATCAAGAGATTCTTGGGCCTCCAGCCCCATTATCCGGAGAGAACGTGATTGCTCGGTGGAAGGGTTACAATAACATGACCTTCGGGATAGATCCGGCAAGACATGACACTTCACCCGGCTGGAAAAAATTAAGCATTTTCTACGAGCTACCGTACTAGCTAACAAATTTACTGCGTCATTATCTGGACCTCATGCACATTAAGAAGGGAGTATCCGAATACACACTTAAATTACTTCTTTGTAAAGATGGAAAATTGAAAGACAACATCCGTGCTCGGATAGATCTTCAGGACTGGGAAATTAGAGATGATTTGCATCCTAAACTGATAGAGAGTAAACCAGGAAAGTTTATACTTTCCAATACCGCGTATCATATGCCACAAGCAGAAAAGAAAAGGTTTCTGCAGGTATTACATGATTTGAAAGTTCCCACAGGTTTCTCAAGACCACTTAGTATGAAAATAAAGATTGTAAAATGCAAGATCGATAGGCTGAAAAGTCATGATCACCATGTTATTATCGAGCACATTCTCCCATTATCCCTTAGGACTTCCATTCCTGAATCGGTTGGTCTAGTAATCAATGGATTTTGCTGCTTCTTTAGAGAATTGTGCGCTAAAAATATCGAGATTGTGACGCTGAAGAAGCTAGAAAATGTGATTCCACTGATATTGTGCAAGCTTGAGCCGATTTTCCCACCGACATTCTTCGATATCATAACACAGCCGACGGTTCATCCTACAACTGAGGCTAAACTTGCCGGACCGGTACAATATCGATGGATATATCCCGTCGTAAAATACCTTGAATTATTCGGTTCATGCAATCGATATATTTTTGCTATCTTATATGCTTGCATTTCTTTATTTAAAATAAGTTTCTCCGGGTACTTTCTGACTCTAAAAAATTATATACGCAATAGAAATCAACCAGAGGATTCTATTATGGAAGGTTATCTCCTAAATGAAGTAACCACATTTTGTTCCCGCTATCTGAATGAAGAAATTGAGATGAAATTTAACAGGGCTCGGAGAATTCAGGATGTACCATATGGTAAAGCAGATTATAAGAGTATGGAACCCATGTTTATTAACAAGATACATCGGTTTATCCTCCTTAATAGCGCATGTCTTGATGAAGTTAGAGAGTAAGTTTGTTTTGCATCAATTGTTCTTTATATATATGAAATAATACAATGTTGATGTCAAAATTTAATGTTGAGAACAGAATTCATGAGAATGAAGTACGTGGCGGGCATCGTAATTGGAACCCTGATCGATTGGAAAAATATCATCAGGATAATTTTTGCGACTGGTTTGCACATCATGTAAGATATTCGAATCTTATGTTTTTGCGACGAATCTTAATCTAAATTTATATCATTATGTAATTGGCGCATAATTTGTTTTGTTAGATCCAAGATCTGAACATATTTGTATCATCAAAGAAAGACTTGAGATGTCTAGCTCAGTTTTCTAGTATGGTTGTTGCATATTACAAAGAATTCAGTATCCTTAGATACAAATTTGAAGTTAAGAACATAGAAAAATCTCGAACCACCCAGAATAGTGGGATTGGGACCGTTGGCTCAGATGATGTGATTTTGTTAGTTATATGTATGCCCTAGAGGCCATTACTGTACATGCGATGTATATTGTAGTGGATACTTGGACATATATAGGAAGGACTTTCTTGCTCGACATGATAGTATGCTATCTGGTTGCACTTTATCTTAATATGTAAACAAATACTGTTTTGTGATCACATGTTGATAAACCCCTTAGGATGATTACTTGACTACCAGGATTATGAGGCAGATCATACAAGTGGGGACAGGGTAGTCGATAAGTACATCCTTCAAATGTTCCTAGTCGTGGGAGTATCGAGACAGGGCATCGGTACTCCAGAGTAGACTGGCGTATGCGCTTCTTGACCCATATGATGGGCGATGGATGATCCCATATCTATTGGTGTTTGACATCAGAGAAGGTATACGGATGCTCAGTGGAGACTGGGTACACTGAACGGACTCACCGAGAACTCGTAGATGGTATTATACCCATCGTCGGATAGCAGTTCTTTGGTGACACTGGTACAGGTTAGTCTGTAGACCCAAGATCGTCATAGAGTCTTGTGTGATTCCCACTGTGCTTTGATTTCCACCATACCACGGTCAAGAGATCGTGCAAAATGGTGGCTTTTGGGTACAGTCTCGAATCACATGGAGGCAATGAGCGATAGGAGGGGTTTCGTCTCTCCCGGTATTGGGGGTTAATGTTGCGTTGTGCTCGATTGGCCATAACAAGAAATCCCTGGCCAGGGTTGCTGAGATTTACTGGTAAGTGTTATCAGTAGATTCTCGAACCGTTATGGAACTTGCATCGGCATGACTTATCAGGCTATTGGGATCTGACGTTATACCACCCCCAGGCTTTGATATGTGACATATCAGACGGAAAAACCGGACTGTACGGTAGTGTTACTGATTGGATTCGCAGGAGTTATAGCAGGCTTGCTTGTTGATCTTCTGATCGCTCAATATCCGGGTGGCCGTTACGTTTAGCAGACCGCTTGCGGCTTGTGGGTGATTGATATGATCATCACCTACTGCCGGCGTATTGACGAGTCTTTAGAGTTCTACACAGAGGTTTTCTGGTTCATGCGAAACGGAGTAGGAGCACATATGTGATATGTGCGGGACTGAGATTAATACGAGTATGTGATACCGTATTCTATTCTCGCGATATGTGATATCGGCCGGTTATATGTGATATAGCCGGGTTATCGGATCAAATGTTGATTCGATGAAATAATATATAATATATATGTATGTGTGTGTGTGTGTGTGTGTATTATATGCTCACTTAAATATTTATTATTCTCACTTATGATGCATTTAACATATATGTGATATATGTTTATTGTATTGTTTTCTTTTGTTACATAAATATTATATATGTGATATATAATATTGTGACATGCTAGGTTATACATGCAACATGTATGTATGAGACTTACACCATGCTAGGGTTAATGTTAGGGTTAATATTTATTCTTAAGTAATTGCAATTAGTGGAGATATTTTGATGGTTGAAAGTTTGGAGAAGTTTCAAGATAACCATTGACTTAGTCCACTCTTTTGTTTTCCTTAAGATATTTATCAACCCAACCATTAACCATACACAATGGTTAACTCTCTACAAGGGTTAGATATATGATATACTCACCCATGGTTGCATTTTTAACCTTAATGATTCATTCATTCATCGCTTGAGTTTCATCTTCTTCTTCCTCATTTTAAGCTTTCTAGCTTTTGACAAAGTGATGATTTATTATGAGAAAAATAAAACTAAAGTGAACCCACTTCCTACTTCATCATCCTATACCAATAGCCATTTAGTTTAGGGTGTTTGCTTCACTAATCTACACAATTAGTGAAGAGATAGCATGAGCTAGTGTCTCCTTGACGTAGATCATCTTCGGCCTCGAAGACTTCGAAGCAAGCTTGTTCGTTTCTTCATGGGAGCTTTTCTGGAGTCCGGGGATCGTGATCGCGGCGAAGGGACTACTACATGGAGCTATTGAAGTAAAGGACCGGTCTACAAAGGTTGTATTTCTTGTTCACTTAGATGTAAAGAGTTTACATATCATATATAACCTTAATTCTCTAGTTCGATTACTTGGCGGGTTGGTTTAGTACCCAAAAAATTTTAAAGTAGCATGATTGATGCTTACCAAAACCTTCACAAGGTGCTAAGCTAACCCTACAGATTTATTATGGGTACTTAGATTGCATACTTTGTATCCAATATTCCGAATGAGCAGAACCATTTTATACATTTTAGTGTATTTGGTATGATACACGAACCGGAACTGATAGGTAGAGAGACAAGCTCGGGACTTGAAAAGATGAATATGGATTGACTAGTGTAAACACACGTCGATTTTTCTGTGAGGACGATCCATTTCTATTTCCGCAGCAAGCATTTCAAGTATACTACTCAAAATGCTTGATACATCCGGGATGGAGTGTTGTATGCTGATGGAAGCCCAGAGATATTTATGATGTCCCAAAATTTGAGGATCGCATGGATGCCAGTGATGAGGAAGAAGAAGAGAGAAGATTAAGAGTGCTCCAACTTTCTGTCTCCGTAGAAGAGTTATTTTCGGATGAGCATGAAATTACGTAGGTTAGAAATGATATTAATGATCAAATCCAAGTAAATATTCCTACGACGTCTAATGCGTCTATGAAACAAAAAAGGTAATCATTAATATTATATTATGAGCTTATATTTTTATATATATATATACATGTATTGTTGTTATTATTTCTCTTACATGCATGTATTGCATGCATATGTAATAATTGTACTTCTATCTAGGTGAGATGGCGACATCCGGACCAGCGAGGGGCACCAGGGGAAACGGTAGAGGCGGCTCCAGGGGCACCAGAGGTAAATCAATTCTTCCCAGGAAGCTGCGTAGGGAGTAGCTCCTATAGCAGAGGGGTGGTCTTGCATCCCGGTCCAGGGCAAAGGCTATTTCCACACCTGAGGCAGAGGCAGTTCCCACACTCAGGGCAAAGTTAGTTCCCACACCTACAGGGATATCTGTATATTATATATTGCACGCATATTTATTTTAAACGATATATTATAGATATACACGCATATTCATTTTGAAGTTACTTATATAGTCATTTTTTATTGTCTAGCTGGAAGGGATGACTCCACATCCGGGACACAGGCCGCTCGTGCACGATCCATACCCTCCGAGCACTCCGCGCGTTAGTAATTTTTACTATATAATATGTCAAATTGATTATGTATTAATTTATTCAGAAATTACTTATATAATCATTATTTTTATTGTTTAGTTGGAGGGGGTGCATCCATGTCCGGGACACCGGCTGTTCGTTACCTCAGAAACTATCATGCCACTCGTATTGCTGCCCGGGCGCAGGTTCATGGTGATTCCGCTGGAGGAATATATACTGCACTCCAATTTTTGTTAATTCTTGCAGTCTAAATATTGTTTTGTCTTGATATTGCATGTATGTGTGTGTGTATTTTATAAATGCAGGGCAGCCACGGCCCGTCCGGGAGACTCGAGGACTGAATCAGTCTCACAAGCTAAGGACCGATCCCACTAAGGGGCAGGGAGCATCCCCCCTCATCCTTACCATAGACGGCTGCTACACTGGCGCTAATGCCGAGAGATTCGGCCAGTATTTGGGGGATGAGAGCCGTCACCTCAAGAAGTATCCTCTTCATGTTGATTGGGGCGGGTAGCACAACCGTTCTTTTGATGCGTTATGGGACTAGGCTCAGGTATTATTATATATTTTTATTTGATTTATCAAATAAATTTACTATAATTTGGCACTTATAATTTAAAGATATTAATTTCTTGTATTTGCAGGTGGATTAAGCCTTTCTTGTAGCCGATCTCGATGCCCCTGATGATAAGTAGGATATAGTGCTCGATATGCGCGCTATTTACCGGGGCCTAAAGAACACCATGCAGACTGTGGTCCGGTACAATAGCAATATGCTGAAGTTGGAATACTATGGCTTATGACTGGCGACCCCAGAGGAGGAGAGAGGGGCTCTCCTACAGTCTCTGGCTTTTAGCAGGGTCGATTTGGAGACATGTCCTCTCATGTGTCAGTTTTGGGCGTCTGAGCGTAAGCAGATTTGTAATTTAAATGTAATTCAGTGTTTAGTATACAATTTATTTTTTATTGCCGAATTAGAAAACTAAATCTGATTGTGCTATGCTAAAGCAGGCCGAACAGAATAAGGAGAATCGAAAGTTCCAGAAAAGGGGTCGAGCTACCTATACGGGTGGCTCGAAGAACATAACTCGTGCCATGGAGGCTGCGGTAAATTATAATATATTTCTTTTCATATAATGCAATATAAAAAGTTATATTATATATGTGCATTTTGGTGAATTGCAGAGAGCTCGGACTCAGGCTTAGGGTGGTACACCGAGCGTGTTGCGGGATTATCCGTCCGTCCATGCCACATCGACAGATCCGGCCACGGGCACACTTAGATATCTCGACGTTGCTACAAAGGAGTATTGGATAAGTGTTAATGTTTGTTCTAATTCGAATGAAATTTTGTTTTCATAAGTTTAAATTTAAATGGTTTAATTGCGTTTGAATACTTTACATGGGTGCAGGCACGGGTGGTGGAGCAGGCGAATGCATCAGGGGTTGATTTCAGCAGAGAGACCAATCCGGTCATGCTGGACCTTATCCTAAACGCCGTACACGGAGGGCACCATGGTAGCTACGAGAGAGGCCGGGGACTTGGTCCCGGTAGGGCCCATCTGAGATTGTTCTCCACTCCGGCAGTTTCTTCTGCTATCCCTGCGAGCGACGTCTAGAGAAGGAAATGGCCACATTGAAGTCCACCATCGAGGAGTTAAAGGAGATGTTGGTATGTATGTTACTTCTATTTGTGTATACGTATATCTTGATAATTCTAATCTATGTAGTACGGATTCGAATTCGGATACGAGTAGGATTCGTGGATTCGCAAGAATCCGATATTGATTTGAATCTGACACGAATCTTATAGATCAATAACACATCATTTCAATTTGCAAGACTTGATTTCTAGACTTATGATTTCACAACAAGACATTTAGACTAAATATAGTACACTGTTCCTTATTCTTTTATTACACAAACTTAAAATTTTACAGCTTCGACAGGCCACTCTTTCGACTGCGGAAACACAGACCACTTCTATAGGATCTTCTTCTCCTGCTCCAGGTACTACTACATCATCATTTCTGGAGCATTTGAGGCTTCACGGCAGCAGCGATGACCAGATGGATCAGATTTTCCAGATACTGCGAGATCAAGTAACTGGACCGAGCCAACAATGATTTTTTTATATTTTTATAGGATGTCTGTATTATATTTATGACATGTATGTTTTGGATATCTTTTGTTGTATATGATGACTATGATCCTCATTTTAGAGTGATTTTGCATTGTGTTTGTTTATTTCGTTATATATTTATGCGTGAGATGTTATTGATATATATTTCTGTATTTGGGTATATGATATAGTGCGTGATATATTATTGTGTATAGGGCGAGAGAAAAACAGAGGGAGGATTTTTTTTAAAAAATTTAAATGTTTACCCTTACTGGTCCCACCATAGGGGCAAACTATGCCCCTACCGAATACCACCGTAGGGGCAAAATATCAGAAAAATCTGATACTTTGCTCTTGCGGTGTAACTTGTAGGGGTAGAAATATAACCCTACGGTTCTAACTGTATGGGCAATATATTTTTTTTTAAATTTAAAAAAACCTGATACTTTGCCCCTGTGGTGCTAAACGCAGGGGCAAGATATTTTTTTATTAAATTTAAAAAAACCTGATACTTTACCCATACGGTGAAACCAATAGGGGCAAAGATATGCCCCTACGTTGCTAATCATAAAGGCAGGATATTTTTATTTTTTAAAAAAATTAATTGCCCCTACGTTGGAAACCGTAGGGACAAAGACCCCTATGGTTTTCTCCGTAGGGGAAATTTCCTATCCGTAGGGGCATTTATCTACCCCTACGGAAGTTTCCCATGCCTGTCAAGTTTTTGCTTCTACAGTGCCTACTGTAGGGACAGTGGTTTACCCCTATGGTTCCAACCGTAGGGGCAAGCCTTATTCGTAGTAGTGCCTATAGAATCGGTCTTCATGCAAAGCTCCATAAAAGATCTCAGAAATAATTTACCGCTAATAGTTGAAATAAAGCCAAACTTTCTTTTTAATTAGTGTCAAATTTCATTTTGAATAAACTCATGACTGATGCAGAGGTTTTCTAGGAGTTGGTCTTAGTATCTCTACTGGTTTTCTTAACAAGAGCAAGTGAGCAATTTTGAAAATATAAATGGCTAACTCTACTTAAATAAGATCATACTAGAGTTTTAGGGTTTCAAAGTTAGCAAACTAAGTGAAGAGAGGCCACAACCTTTGTAGTCAAGTCCTTCACTTCAATAGCTTCTTGTAGTAATCCATTCAATTTCTTCTATGGCTCCACTTGAAAAAAGAAACGAGCTTGCTCGAGGTCTTCTTTGCCGAAGATGATCCACCTTGGGCAACTCACACTCAAGTTCACACTTCACTAATCAAAATATTAGTGAAGGTAACAACCTAAACTAAATGGCCAGAATAGTTTAGGTTGATGAAGTAGGGATTTTGCTCACTAAAAATCTTTCTTTTCTTTTTCTCTTTTCTTTTTTTCAAACTAGAAAAAAAAACTAGAGAGGAGAAGAAGAAGATGAAGATATGAGGATGAGAATGAGCAAGCCTTGAGGATAATTATCAAAAAGATAAACTTATATGAACTATAGAAAAAGAAAAGAATAAGTCATTCCATTTCTAAGGTTCTAAAGGAAATGACTCGTTGTTTCTTTTTCAAAATTCAAATAAGAATCTTTATCTTATTATCCTCAACTCAATATGGTTCTCATACATCCATCTTCCATGTATCATCAACCATGATACAAGTGAATATATATATTTATATATCATATATATAAATATAGAAAGAGAAGAAAATCTTAAGTGAGGTTAATATTAGATAATATATACACACACACACACACACACACACACACACACACACACACATATATATATATATCAAATTATTAAATCAACACTTGATTCAATAATCCGGTTATATCACATATAACCCGGCTAATATCATATAACGCTAGATTAGAATACGGCTAATATCACATATCTCTATACATGCCCTACTTCGTTTCGCTTGAGATAGGAAACCTCTATGTGGGACTCTAAAGACTCGTCAATACACTAGCAGTAGGTAATGATCACATCAAAGACCTACAAGACGTCAGCGGTACTAGCTGGACGTAACGGCTACCCAGGTATTAAACGAATAGAAGATCAACAAGTAAACTTGTCCAAACTCCCATAGAGCCTATAAGCAACACTTACCGTACATTCCGGTCTCTTCGTCTGATATGTCGCATATCGAGTCTGGGGGGTTGGAATCGTCAAACCCCAATAACTTGATAAGTTATACCGATGTGTGGCCTAACCTTTTGAGAAACTACTGATAACACTTATCAGTAAATCTCATCAGTCCTGACCAGGGACTTGTTGTTATAACCAATCGAGTATAGCACAACATCAACTCTCAATACCGAGAGAGACGAAACCCCTCCTATCGCTCACTGCCTCCATGTGACTCAGGATTGTACCCAAAAACCACCTGTTTACATGACCCATTTGAGTCGTGGTAGGGAGGAAATCAAAGCACAGTGGGAACCACACAAGACACTTTGACAATCTCGGGTCTACAGACTAACCTATACAGCTGTCACCAGAGAACAGCTATCTGACGATAGGTATGGTACCATCTAGGAGTTCTCGGCGAGTCCGTTCGGTGTACTCATTCTCTAATGAGCACCTGTATACAATCTTTGATGTCAAACACCAATGGTCGTGGGATCAACCATCTCCCCATACAGGGTTAAGAAACATACACACTAGTCTACTCTAGAATATCGATGCCATGTCTCGATACTCTCTCGACTAGAAACTGTTAAGGATGTGCTTGTGGACTACTCAAGCCCCACTGGTATGATCTACATCATTGTCCTGGTAGTCAAGCCAACATCCTAAGGGTTTTATCAACATGTATCAATAAGATAGTAAACTAAAACAAGTGCATATGTTAAGATAAAGAGCAACCAGATAGCATACTATTATGTTGAGCAAGAAAGTCATATATATATATATATATATATATATCCAAGCATCCATTATAATTTACAATAATAGCCTTTAGGGCATACATATTCCTAATAATCTCTCACTTGCACTAAGGTCAGTTGTTGCAGTATCGCATACCCAACATCCCAAAAAGTCTCTCGAACTGTGTCTGGGGAAAAGCCTTCGTGAGTGGATCCGCCGTGTTGTCTTTCGTATCTACTCTCCTGATCTCGATCTCGTGATGATCAACTATCTCCCGGATCAGGTGATACCGCCTCAGAATATGTTTGGATCGCTGATAGGACCGGGGTTTCTTGGCCAAATATACAGCTTCATTGTTATCATAATACAAAGGTATTGGATCCACAATGGATGGAACCACACCAAGTTCAATAATGAATTTCTTTATCCAGACAGCCTCTTTGGCAGTATCGTTAGCATCGATGTATTTAGCCTCCATCGTCGAGTCTGCAATGGTATCTTGCTTGGAACTCTTCCAACATACCGCCCCTCCATTGAGGGTGAAGAACAAAAACCGAGACAGACTTGTTGTCATCCTTATCACTCTGTAGGCTCGAATCGGTAAAGGACTCCACTTGGAGTTCTCCATTACCATACACCAAGAACATATTTTTAGTCTTTCGCAAGTACTTAAGAATGTTCTTCACAGTTGTCCAGTGCTTCTCTCCTGGGTCTGATTGATACCTACTTACCATACTAAGTGTGTAATCTACATCCGGTCTGGTGCATAATATCGCGTACATGATAGACCCAACTGCAGAAGCATATGGTATCACGTTCATGCGAGCCCTTTCCAACTCAGTCTTGCGAGACATATATTTGGAGAGAGTGATTCCGGAGCAAGCGGGTAACTTACCACGCTTGGAATCTTCCATATTAAACCTCTTTAGTATGGTGTCTATATACCTGGATTGGGATAATCCCAACATCCTTTAGATCTATTCCGATAGATCTTTATCCCTAGGATTTAGAAGGCATCACCCAGTTCTTTCATAAAGAACTTTTGTGATAAGAAGAGTTTGACCGAGTGCAGCATAGGAACATCATTTCTTAACAAGAGTATATCATCTACGTACAATACGAGGAAGGAAACCTTACTCTCTACTATCTTTTAATATATACATAGTTCGTTTACGTTTTTGATGAAGTCAAACTCTTTGACTGCTATATCAAACAGATGTTCCAGTTCCGCGATGCCTGCTTTAATCCGTAGATTGATTTAAGAAGCTTGCACACCTTTTCGCTGCTCCCACTTTCTACGAAGCTCTCTGGCTGTGTCATATACACGTTCTTTTCTAAATCACCATTTAGAAAAGCAGCCTTGACGTCCTTCTTCTAGATTTCATAGTTATGATATGCATCAATGGTAAGTAGGATCCTGATGGAGTTAAGTATAGCCACTGGAGAAAATGTCTCATCATAGTCGACACCTGATCGTTGACGAAAACTTTTTGCTAAAAGTCCAGTTTTGAAGGTCTCAACCTTTCTATCAGCACCGATTTTCTTCTTGAAGATCCACTTGCTCCCAATGGGTTTTACCCCTTCAGGAGCAACTTCCAAAGTCTATACTTTGTTAGTGTACATGGATTCCATCTCAGATCGCATAGCATCCAGCCATTTCACAGAGTCCCCACTTATGATGGCCTGTTTGAAACTAGTTGGGTCATCATCTTCTATGATGCAATCCTCGCTCTCACCATCTATGAGAAAACCGTAGTATCTCTCAGGTGGATGAGAAATCCTACTAGATCTACGGAGTGGCTGAACTTCGTCCGGGACTATTGAATCTTCCGGTTCTACCAAATCTTCAGTTGTAGTTTGTGTTTCTGGAATTTCATCCAGTTCTACTTCATTACCACTAATTTCTTTTACAAGAAATTTCTTTTCTAAAATGGTGGCGTGTTGAGCAACAAACACCTTTTGTTCCTCAATGTGGTAGAATAGATATCCATGTGAATTCTTTAGATATCCCACAAATTTGCAAAGAACCGATCGTACTTTGAGTTTGTCCAGATTCTGTTTTTTAATATAAGCCGTACAACCCTATATCTTAACTCGTTTAAGATATGGTCTCTTTCCACTCTATATCTCATATGGTGTTTTAGGCACAGATTTTGATGGAACTTGATTCAATAGGTATGCAGCTGTCTCAAGTGCATAACTCCAAAAGGAAATAGGTAATTCAGTATTACTCATCATAAAACGCACTATATCTAATAGGGTGCGATTCCTCCGCTCCGATACATCGTTGTGCTGTGATGCATATGAAGGAGTAAGCTGAGAGAGAATCCCATTCTCTTTTAGATAATCTTAGAATTATGTACTCAAGTATTCCCCTCCTCGATCTGATCGAAGGATTTTGATAGTTTTACCTGTTTGGTTCTCTACTTCACTCTTATATTCCTTGAATTTCTCAAAGGTTTCGGACTTGTATTTCAATAAGAACACATGTCTGAATTTAGAGAGATCATCGGTGAATGTAATGAAGTACGGGAAACCATTTCTGGCATGTGTAGAAATAGGACCGCATGCATCACTATATATTAATCCTAAGAGTTCAGTAGCTTTTGCCCCATGTCCCGTAAAAGGAGTTTTGGTCATCTTTCGTTTGAGACATGACCGACAAGTTTCATAAGATGTAAATTCGAACGGTTCCAAATATGCATCCTTATGCAACTTAGCTAGTCTGCTCGCATTGATATGACCAAGTCGACAATGCCACAAGAAGACTTTGTTCATTTCTGAACTTTTCCTCTTGTGAGTGTTTTGTATATTTAGAACTGTATTTTGATTTAGAACATATAAACCATTACACAACATACCAAACCAATCAACACTTGATTTAGGAAAATGTTCATAACATTTTTCTTTAAGGTAAAGTTATATTCTTTTTTATCTAATAAAGAAACTGATATTATATTGCACATCATCGACGGTACGAAATAATAGTCGTTCAAAATCAATGTATTACCTTTTGGCGATACTAGGTGATATTTGTCGATAGTTTTGGCAGCAACAATTACTCCATTCCCTACTCTAAGAGGAATATCACTCTTTCCCAGTTCTCTACTTTTCTTTAACCTTTATAACAGATTATAAATATGAGATTCTGATCGGGTATCTAATACCCAAAATGTAGAGCAAATTGACAAACAGTGATGAATAACTAACACACCCGAAGAAGATGCATCAGAATGCTCCTTATTCATTCGGGTTGCATGGAAATACTTGCTTTCCCTTATCCTATTCCCTGATTCATGACAATTGTCATAAGATAGAGCGGAACCAACGTTCCCCAGCCCAGTATAATAAACGGGTTCGTTCAATACAACCATATTATTATCTTGATTAAGGCGTGACATGGTCGCTATCTGGAGAGAGAGAAGAAAACACTTAAGCGTGTACTCTTGCAAGATTAGATTGGTTATTATCTTATCTAATCAGGATGGCTTCCACTGTTTTTATCAAATCTTCCTTCAAATCCTAAAAGGTGAGATTAGACGGGATTAATTACACCCTACAAGTTCGCTAATCGGTCAGCCAGGATGGTGTTGGTACTCCGAGGGAGTCTCCCCGTGCTTTCGTATGTAACTAATTAAATAACCTCTTTTGCGTAGGGGCATGACCCCGTTCACACCTTTGTAGACACCTACTGGATTAGCTAATTGTAAAGAGGAAAACTCTCACAGGAGTAACGCTTACTCGCAGTGGGTATCGGGATCCAACTATCACATAGAAGGTATGCAATCTCATTACAAATTTCAACACTTGAAATTCTCGATAATGGTTTTTGCCCCATGTTGCTTACGACCTTAGCAAAGGTCAACAAATTATAAACCGTAACTCAAGTTCAACCCGTCATTTCGTAACTGATTTAGACCCACCCGCACGACCCTTGAGAAGGTCAACAAAGTCGTACGACTGTCCTAACCATTCATATCAACATGCAACAGAAAAGCAATAATTATCTACCGAACACTACGCCTCAGCAAAGGTCGACAAATGCAGCACAAATACTAAACAGTACCTATTTGAAATGATGGAGGGTTACGACTGGTTTTGAAAAAAACCGTTAATGTAATGAACTTGATATCGTTTGTTTCCCACAATCAGAGCAAAGCTCTGTTTGAATTTCAAAATTCAAAATTCGAAGCAATGCTTCAGATTCTTTGCGCTGCGCGCAACGCACCACGTGTCAAAAGCTGATACATCAGCGCAGCGCCCGAGGCAGCGCGCCCAATCAGAGCAAAGCTATATTTAAAACAAAATTAAAGGAAGCAATGCTTCAGTTGCGCAAGCACTGCGCTGCGCGACACGTGTCAGCGCAGCTGCGCTGTGCTTTGCGCTGCGCGACACGTGTCACGCGCTGGGGCGTTTGCGCCAAACAGAATTAAATTCGAGTAAGATTTTTCTGTTCTTGTTAAAACAAGAAGATTGCCTTCTGTAAAACAGAAGCCCTTGGATCAAAGATCCAACGGTGGGGAAAATTCCCCAAATCACTCAGAGAAAGATCTCTTTAACAAATTTATGGGCACTATATATAGGCCCCTGGACCTCAATTCAAAGGCATCAACATTTTGTGAGAAATTAAAAACTTCAAACAGAGAGAACTCTGAAGAATTGGAGAGAATTCCTCAAGAACAAAAAAGGTAAAACCTTTAGAAAAAAGAGAAAATTCTTTTATGAACAGATCATTGATCTGAGAACAAAATCAAGGATCTCCAATAAAAAAAATAATAATAATAAGTGCTTTGCACTTTTCTATGAACCATTGGTTCCCTGAGATAAGAAAAACAAGAAGAACTTGTTTTCTTTGATCTAAATTAGATCAAGAAAACAAACAGTGCTTTGCACTTCTTTTATGAACCATTGGTTCTGAATCTAAAAGATTCTCAAGTTAATAGTGCCTTGCACTTGTAAATCTGCACTGTTGCGCTCTTGGGTTGGCGCAAGCCACCAGAGAGCGCCACGTGTCAGCATCTGGACCATTTGCGCTATGCGCTTTTGAAATAGATCCTTGCTCTCATGAATTGGCGCAACTCACCAGAGCATGCCACTTGTCAGCAGCGCAATAGCGCAGCGCGCTGGCGCAGCGCATTACGCTTGTGCTCTCCTGAGCGTGACACGTGTCACTTCCCTATGGACTTGCGCCTTGCGCTCCTCAATCAACGCAAAGCGCCTGACAAGCTATGTGGCACTCAGTCAGACTAATTAATGCAATGCATTATCAAGGGCAGAGCCCAATAAAGAAAGGTCTATCAGACCAAACAAAGTGCTATGCACTATTAAAAGGGATAAAGCCCAAATAAAAGTCTATCACACCAAAATAAAGTGCTCTGGGCCTAAAAGGCCAGAGAAAATGCACTGCATTATTAAACAGAGGCAGAACCCTAGTAAAGGCCTAACAGGCCAAATGCAAATAAAACGTTGAATGTTCTCAACTGGACTTAGCCCAATCGTGGCCGTAAGTCCTCAAATTAAATTGACTGAGCACAGCTGCTCTCTTAAATTAATTTACATCCGGTTCGAGGGTACATCTCCGAACTCCTTTGACTCCTATCGTTGTAATCCTTCAACGACGTCAGAGAGGTGACGGGTCCCGACAACCACGCATCGATACGGACTGCGGGGTCCCTAAACTCGTGGACCGCAACGTCCTTAAACTAATGCTTGCCCCAAATGGGAATATGGACCACCACGTCCCTAAACTGGAACATGGACCACTACGTCCCTAAACTGGAATATGGATCGCAATGTCCTTAAACTACCTATGGACCACTACGTCCCTAAACTGGAACAATAGAGCTCCCAAATGCTCTTTTGTCGGATCTAAACGATCCCGTTTAAGTTGATCTTAGCCTCAAATACGGCTAACGTATCCTTAAACATTCAAACAGACTTTAGTCCCAAATTGGACTATAAGACCCCCAATCAACTTTGGTTCAAGGGTACATCTCCGAACTCCTCTGACACCTATCGTCGTAATCCTTCAACGACGTCAGAGAGGTGACGGGTCCCGATGGCCATGCATAATATGGACCACCACGTCCCTAAACTGGAATATGGACCACTATGTCCCTAAACTGGAACAATAGAGTCCCCAAACGCTCTTTTGTCGGATCCAAAATGATCCCGTTAAGTTGATCTTAGTCTCAAATCAGACTAACGTATCCTTAACAAACGTTTAAGTCGATCTTAGCCTAAATACGGATAACGTATCCTTAAACCAAAACACCAAACCCAAATTTAAGTAAATATGGATTTGGACTAATCCACGTCCTACGGGCGACGACATCGCTTAGTCTCCGTATACAATCCACGGTCAACCACAAACAAAACAAACACACACGACTCGAAGTGAAATTCTGGAGAAGGAGAAAGTTTTTACCGCGATGCGGTAGTGTAATTAACTGCAGGGGCTTGCGCCTGCAGGGAAGAGCATCCCCACAATCAAAACCCCTCAAGCGAGGGGGAATCTGACGAAGTCTGCTATATCGGCCGCATCCGTCTAAACCTCTGATACACGGTGCCATAAATCAACTTGGCATCTTCGGAGAGGTAGACGGATAAAACCAAATAGCATCTGCCCCGAATCTCAAAGTCAGGACCTCGCAGTCTTGTGCGCCGCCTTTCGAAGGGGAACAGATTCTGGCACGCCCGGTGGGACCTTTTCCTCTTTCCACTCCACACTTCGTGTATCGTGTTCGCGAACGAATCGCGGTTTGCTGTGGTTGCCTGTGGATTTGAGGTACTAAGATTTTGTGTCTTGCTCCGTGCAGAAAACAGAAGATCAATGGCTTTAAACTGCACTTCCTGCAACTGCAACTCTCGCTCGGTCTCTGCTGGAGGAGTGACTTACGGGCCCCAAGCGGCCTCTCTTTTCAGGATGCCAGTGGAGCAGGTAACTCAAGCCACCACTGGACTATTCTTCGGGACCATGCTCCCACCGATGAGATTCAACACCCCTTTGCCGTTGCAAGAAGCTCCTAAGAAGTCGGTCTTTGATCGGCTTGCAACTACTGCAACCCCTCTCAACGGGTCGCCCAAATCCAGTGTATCGGTCTTCAATAGACTGGGTCAAAACTCCAACGGGCCCGTGAAAAAGCCAGCAATACCAGAAGTTGTTATCCCGAAGCGGATAGCTATCCCTACTCTAGTTTCAGGCGAGATCACCAAGGTTGCTTCCCCTGCTCGGAAGTCTGCTTTTGACAGGTTGGCCGTCCCCATTCAACGGACGTCGGTCTTTAAAAGGCTGATACCAGCAGGTTCTGACAAACACAGGGGGCATGAGGAGGTCACCCCTACGGTTAGAACAACTCCATCCGCACGACACGCTCGACGTCGCCAATGGCGCCGAGTAAGGAAGGCTGGGGGCAACTCCCCCTCTGGGATAACTCCGTCAGCTCCAACGGTGGGGATCGATGCTGCTGTTCCAACCGGGAACAGCTTTGAATTGCTGAACACGGTGCGCAGGAACTCTCCTATTGCGGTGTTGAAACGAACTCCTTCACTTGTGGAGAATGCTCCAGAGAAAAATCTAGGGGCAGCCCCCTCAACGGTTGTCCTCTAAAATCTATAAGGTATGGCGTCAAGTCCAAGAGTCAGTGATCGATCAAGACTACCTCTGACGACAGAAAAAGATAAAGGTTCGGTAGGAGAAGGATTACTCCGTCAAGCCACAAAAAGCAACAACCACTTGGGTGCACACTACAACGGCCCCCTCAATTCCAATCGCTCAAAAGAAAGGGAGGCTGCAAAGAGCCCCTGTGAATATGGCGAACCGTAAAAGCGTTGAGCGCAAACGCCCCAAGTCTGGGGGCATGGTACTGCACACTGTTTATGTGTCTTCTGGAAAGGAGGAAAGCCGCGCTTCGACGGGTCACCGACCGCTCATCCGATCCTTGACAAAAGCCCAGGAGCAGCAACAGAAACTTCAGGAAATGATGACTGTGATGGCTGCACTTACCGAACCGAAAGAAAGTTCGGAAGTATCATCAGAGCAGCGTCATGAACAAGAAACTGACGCTGACTATCTACGCAGAGTCATCGAAAGGAAGGATAAAGAGGCAGCCGAACAAGCTGCCAGCATAAAGCAAATAGCGCTCCTCTTCCAAGATATAGTAGGGATGATGTTACACCCGGACCCTCCAGCTGAAGACCCTCCGATCATTGTTGGAGACGATAGAGGGAAGACATCTAATCCTCCGCCGACTCTTTCAGCGGCCAAAGATGAAGCCATTTCCAAGGCCGCACTGGATGACTATATAGCTCAGCAAATACGAGCTCATCAGACGAGTGAATCGGCTGGACAAACTGTTAGAACTGGACGACCCTATCCGGGCTGGTACGACCAAATCAGTTACCCCCCGGGATATACGATCCCTAAGTTCCACGTATATAAAGGGACAGGGAATCCACATCAGCATGTCGCTCAATTCAGGGCCTTATGCGGCAATACTGGTGTCACGACCCAGAATTGGCCCGTGACGGCCCTAATACTACGCAACGCCTAAAGACGCAACGTAGTAAAAGAAAGCCAAACCCAGAAATCTAAACCATAAAAATACGGAAAAGATAATATAAGTTTTGAAACATTTGAAATCGCAACCCAAATTCTTTAAAAGTCTTACTTTCTTTCTTTAAAATTTTAGCAACACTCCTATTTGTAAAACCCAGCAAAGATGAATACAACAGAAAAGTAAGGACAGTAGAGAGAAAAAAGCTGTATATATAAAAGACTTCAAATCCACAGTAATACACATAACGTCCTCACCAAGTCTCTATGTCAAATATACAATAGTAGATGGAGAGAGAGTACAATATACAACGAAGGTACAATATGAAATACAGATAACCGTCTAACCCACCTAAGCAAAAGGTACTGTGAGCTGATGCGGTATCTGTAGCAAAAGGTGGTAGCTGGATAGCTGAATAAAGGAATAGCCTGCCTCGACTACTCTGGGGAACAACCTGAAACACCTGTGGCACAACGGGGGGTGAGTTGCCAACTCGTGAATAGTATAAAACATATGCAGGTAATCGCAGGAATGCACGTACAGTATGAATCTAAGATATGCGATTACAATAATAATATATCATGCAACTGCTGAAATAGGGAGAGTACACTAACAGGTACAATCAATATGTGAAGCAATGATGGCATGATAGTAGTATGCAATGTCTATGCAATAGAGATATGAGAAAGCAAATATGCAACTATCATAAGGGTACACTACAGGTACTACCAATATATGAATCTGTGCATAAGGTAGGTAAGGGTGAGGTATAGGGTGGAATATGTCATTTTCCACGGAAACCTGACGTCGTGGCAGGATCACAATCCAACAAGATACTCCAATCCCAAATCCTCAAACCAGCCCCCACATTGGGCACTCACATCAAATAAGTCTCACATCTCCTCAATGTACAATATCGAGTAATCTCCTATATCCCGAATGTACAAATCACCAATCACATAGGTATATCCAAAGTCCAAATCCCAATGAATTACCTAGTATCCCAAGTCCAATCTCAAGTAAGTTTCTAGCATCCTAAAGGTAAATATATGTACAGAAATAAATATGATGGGGGCAATACACATATATTAGCGTCCCATTCCACTAATATTGGTGTAAGGGTATATATAACAACGGCTAAATCCCCTGTTATATATACAAAAAGGGGTTAAAGAAATATCATGAAAACGTGTGCCAAGCATCGACACAGAAATCCTCGTATATGGGGCTCCGTCCGTCTGAATCAGCCCACGGGGTCCGTCTGCAGTGTCGGCCCTCGGCCCCGACAGTACAGGTCATCCCGCATCCATCTCTCTACTCTGGCCAGTAGCCTCCGGACTACTGCCAGGTCCAAACAATCACCGGTAGGTACTCGCCCGCCTCCAGGCTCAATCGGCAAACCCATCGATCTTCTTGCCGAGGGGAACCATACCGGGCCCCACCATGTACTCTCATACGGCAACCGCACCTCGTATGGAGTATATAATCAGCACCGATAAAACTCATGGGGGACGCTCAAATATCATATCAAGGAAACCGGGTTGTTACATGTATGCATAATTTCATGAACTCCCGCGGTTCCCAAATCCCGAAAACATCATGTAAAATCCAGATAAGCAATGCGCAATCCAGAAATAAATGTATGCGATATAACTGAATGCGAGCAGGTAAACACAAGTATATAGCTGAACCAGATGTATGCGAAATCAAGATAAGGTACAGCTAAGTAACATCAGTAAATGTGAATATGCGACAACAACTGAATATGTATCTAACATACAGGTGTAGCAAAGTATAGGTATCTACCTATAGGAACTGATGTCGTATACCCCCCTGGGTATAAGTAACATATGTAGGAAATCCCTCCCGGTATAGGTAAAATATGTAGGAGGTATACCTGTAGCTGTATCGCAAAGTGAAAATATACCTATCACTAAAGGTATGATACACTATAGGTATACCGATAAGCTAGATGTCATGTGTGGCAAGTAATAGTAGCTATAAGGGGTAGTGTGTGACATGGCAATTATTGACGGTGTGTGTGTAGCATGCAATCCGTGCTCGTGCAACATGGACCGTCAATAATGTGTGCAGTGTCCTACGGCTGCTAGTCACAGTATAACTATATCAAGGAAAAGCAGTAAATGCGCAATTCTACAATGACGTAGAATGTGCGACAGGTAATTGAATTCTAGCCCAGACGCATAACTCCATGCGGGCGATTCCCCTGTAGATGTTATATCTACTCACCTACACTCCACGCTGGGTGAATCCTATCATCTGCTCCCCCTGTAGCCGTGTCCGTAGTCCCTGCCTGCAACCTGCAAATAAGATATGGAAATCACATATAAGCCAAATATCTCGCGAAACGCGATATCGAATCGAAACGAGAAACTCGCGTCGCGAACTAAACGCGCGTGTGCACGATACGCTGAATCGTGTGTGTACGCGTCTAAAACCATCGCGACACGCCGCGATACGCTGGATCACAGAACCCACTCACGTATCGCGCGTATCGCGCAAACACAACGGACACCAAAAACGACATATGATCCCAGATTTTACCTACTATGAAAACTAATCAAATAAACAAGACCAGAGGAACCCAAACTATAGCAGACACCTACAAAGGAAAACCCAAACCCTAACTCTCCAGTTTGGCCGGCGTCGCCGGCCCCTCCTTAAGCCGTCGCCGGCCCTGGCCGGTGGCCTGGGGTCCATCTTGAGGGTGGTGCTCCAGGTCCTCTAGTACAATACACCCACTATGTTTAATTTACTAGTACACATCTAGGATCACAGCAGGTTCCAGATATCACAAATATCGCTTAAAAACACCGATTTTGCACAAAAAGGAAAACCTAGGGTATTTTAGTGTAATCTGGCTAATCTTCAGTTGAAGTGGCCTTACTAACACTACACTGAGCTAGGTTAACCAACACAATCAAGACTTAACCAATTTTCCACACAATTTACCATAATTTAGCACAAAACTAGCAATTTAACACTAATCGACACAAAACCACACCCCAAAAGCAAACTAGGGCTTGGGGTTCAAAAATTATACCCAGTGGGATCCTAGAAAGCAGGTGGAGGTGTGGAGAAGTGCTCCTGCGAGAGCTGGGGTCCCTGTTGCTGCTGTTGCTGCTGCTTCTGTTTCTGCTGCTGCTATTGTTGCTGTGGCTGCTGCTATTGTTGTTGTGGTTGTAGTTGTTGTTGTTGTGGTTGTTGTTGATGCTGGTGATAATGTTTGCTACCTCCTCTTCTTGCCACTGCTGCTGCCTCAGCTTGCTGATGCTGCTGCTTCTCTCTCTCTCTCTCTCTCAGCAGTGTGTGTGTGTGTGCGCGCAGGTGAAGTTGTTGCTGCTGCTGTTGCCTTGCTATTGCTGCTGCTTCTGATGCTGATGATAATGATGTTGATGATGTTGGTGTTGCTGCTGCTGCCGATCCTGTTGCTGCTGCTGATGCTGAGGGATGTGTGTGTGTGTTTGTGAGAGAGAGTGTGGCAAAAGAGAATGAGAGAAAAGAGTGCAAGGCTACAACCCCTCCCTCTCTCCTTCTCTCTCATCATTAAAGAGGCATGGTTCATCCCATGCTCACCATGCCCTCTCTCACACACAAGTCAACAATTCAACCAAAAACCTTTTTGCAAATTCATTTTCATTTAAAAAAAAAACTATCACTACTAAATACAACCATGCACCTAAACAAACATTAAAACTAGAATAGAGAAATGGTTAGTTAACCATGGTTGCTAATCATGGTTAAATACCAAAAACAAGCCTAGTTAACATGCACAAGTGTGTGTGTGCCTAACAAAATTCTAATAAAATACACATTAAATAGGATAAAGTATTCAAAAACCAATTTGG
This sequence comes from Agapanthus africanus, assembly GCA_030015575.1. NCBI lineage: Eukaryota > Viridiplantae > Streptophyta > Magnoliopsida > Asparagales > Amaryllidaceae > Agapanthus > Agapanthus africanus. The sequence continues at coordinate 768,982,502 of CM057341.1, forward strand.
TAAACTTTTTATTAAAAACCATACATTAAAATATAATTAACTACAAAACACATTCTAAGGTGTTACAACTGGAGGCGATGACAAATTGTTGCTTCGCCAATTCGTCGGCAGCTTAGCAGAAACAGCTTTTGAATGGTATTCGAAGCTACCTAACGACTCTGTCAAAACATTTGCGGAGATGGAGTTATTGTTTACACAAAGATTCGCGAGTGCTAGTGAACGCACCCCGATAACAGCACTGATAAATGCCAGGATAAAGCCAGGCGAAACGTAGGTCCAATACGCAACACGATGGCGGAACCTATGGTCGAAATGCGAACAACGCATAGAAGAGGCACCTGCGGTAGGCATGTTCGTGGGCACTCTTGATCCGCAAGCGACCATCTCACAATTCATGATGTTCTTCAGGCCGACCACCTTCCAAGCATTGATCGACAAATTAGCCCATATGGACCAGATGGGCCACGGACCGTCTCCTCCAAAACCAGACTCTCGAAATGAGAAAGGAAAAGGGAAGGCGACTGTCGTTGCCAATGCTCAACAACAGCCGAGCAACTCAAAGCCGGTTGTTCGCCAAAATAACGCGCATCCACGCCCGTCCCTCGAGGAGAGACTAGGACGTCCGTACTCGTTTCTTCGGAATAAAACGAGAAGACTGTTTGAACTGGCAGTACGCAACAGACTCATCAATCTGCCGAGACCAAAACGTCCATTGCAGCCAGGCGATCTCAATAATCCCGATTACTTCCCTTACCACCAAACGGTAAGTCACCCGATCGAGGATTGTTTCGTCTTTAAGGGATGGATCGAGGATCAATACCTACAAGGCAAGTTTGCGCTGTCTGAAAACTGGAAGGTAAACCCACCATAGCCGCACACGCCAAAGAAGACGGACACGATGGGGGCAGCTTGTTTTCTTGTTGAGGACGAAAACGATGGAGAAGACTCATCAGATAAATCCGAAGACTACGTAGCGAGTTGTCATATGATCTCTCACTCATTGGCGGATGATGAAGAGGCTCCTTGCGCCGAGAAACCGAGGGCGGACCCTGAACCAGAAATTCCGCGGCCATCAGATGAATTGATCGATGCCTTCTTGAATGAGATTCGTCTGAAAGTTAATGCCAATCAAGAGCGTGAGATGGCCATACTGGAAGGAGCCAAACACCGAAGACTAGACCAAAGAGTCGAGGCACTCCCATCAAATCAAAAGCCATCCGCTGCGAATAAAAACAAACTCAAGACGAGGAAAAGTTTCGCCAAAGCCCTATCAGTTGGAATGAAGCTACCGCCCCCTGAAGAAAATATTCTCGATGGAGTAGAGATGCATCCTACCTTCTGCTTATATAATCAGAAGATCATACATCCTACCGAAGACCGTGACTCCTTTAAGTGTTGGTGGAAAGGGGATGTCACTCAAAAGCAACACTTTAACAGGACAAAGCGTGGAGCTCGTAGACATCAGAAAAATGCGATAGATGAGCGCAAAAGAGCCGCCGCCGACTGTCATATGGCCGACTCCAAGGGATCACAAATTATCACCTTTGGGAGCAACTCTGACGAAGGAGTTGCCCGCAACCCTCTCCTCAAGGAATCCATTTCAAAAATGAAAGAATTGAGGAGTTGCGAGAACATTCAGCCGTGCAATCGCCCGCTACTCGAAAAAAATCTCGGCCCCGCAAACAAAGGACCGAGCAAAAAGGATAAAGGAAAGAGGAAAATGACCTTCGTCGCCAATACTCAACAACAGTCGAGTGGCCCTAGACCGGTTGTTCGTCAAAACAATATGCGTCCACGCATATCCCTCGAGGAGAGGCTAAGACGTCCTTACTCATTTCTTCAGGATGAAACAAGGAGGCTGTTCGAAGTGGCAGTGCATAACAGGCTTATCACTCTACCGGAGCCGAAACACCAACTACAACTGGATGATGTCAACAGTTCTAATTATTGCCCTTACCACCAAGTATTGGGCCATCAGATCGAAAACTGTTACGTCTTCAAGAACTGGGTTGAAGACCAATACCAACAGGGCAAGTTCGTCATCTCCGAAAACTGGAAGGTGAGCCCGCCACAACTGCACGCTCTGAGAAAGATGGATACGCCAGGGGCATCATGCTCAGTCATAGAGAAAGCCCCATAGACCGAAAATTCAGTAAACTAGAGATCCACCTCAAATATGGCGACAACGGACCGCAACGTCCTTAAACTAATGACGGACTGAAACGTCCTTAAACTACTACCGCAGCATCTTCAGGCTGACGAGATAAAAAAAACAAAAAAAACCAAAAAAAAAAACGGTATGTCCATAAGCAAAAAGGGCATGGATGAAAACCCGAAAGGGCGCAACCTCATTAAAGGACACTTACAGGGTCCTCTCGACCTTGTAGGGAGAAACCACCCGCGTGAGATCCTTACGACTCACAAGGGAGCAACACACTTAGGAATCCTCACGATTCCTAAGGAGAAATTACACTTGCGAGATCCTCACGACTCGTAAGGAGAACTCTCTTATGGGACCCTCACAGCTCATAAGATTTGAAAGTCTTAAGTTATAGAGACCTAAACCTGTGCTTAAGCAAACTCCACAACCTTCGATATTGCCCTACAAGTGGCTCAATACTGACCCTTGTATACAATCCACGGGCGCGAATAAACATTTCCCTAACAAAGTCCCATCCGTGACTAGGGATATGTTTACACGGTGAACAACCCTTATAAGTCCTCTCGACTGATAAGGAGAAAACCCTTTTGTAAGATCCTTACGACTTACAGGGGGACATACACTTAGGAATCCTCATGATCCTTAAGGAGAAAACACACCTACGAGATCCTCACGACTTGTAGGGAGAAATACCTTTGTGAGACCCTTACGGCTCATGAAGTCAAAAGCCTTAGTCGACGAGATCCTAACCCTGTTCACTAAGCTACCTTTGTTCGACATTGACAGAGGCAAATGATGATTCGCTCCTCGCAATATCCCAGTTGTAGCGATGCTGATGCCTAAGCCGGTATCAAATTCCAAGTCCTTTCATGGCAAATGATGATTCGCTCCTGGAAATATTCCAGTTGTATCGATGCAGATGCTAAGATTGGCATCAGATTCCAAGTTCCACACTCGCAATAAAAAGCAGCGAGTAAAAATAAAATAAATAGCCGAAATGATTGGGCAACTCGCAATAAAAAGCAGCGAGTAAAAATAAAATAAATAGCCGAAATGATTGGGCAACTCGCAATAAAAAGCAGCGAGTAAAAATAGAATAAATAGCCAAAATGATTGGGCAACTCGCAATAAAAAGCAGCGAGTGAAAATAAACTAAATAGCCGAAATGATTGGGCACCGCGAAAAATAGCCGAAATGATTGGGCAATCGCGACCTTCGCGATATAAATGCTGAAATGATAGAGCATCGCGGAAATAAAATAATAATAATAAAAAATGAATGAATGAAACTTCTGCCCTACAGGTTAGATCACATCGATTCCTGTATACAATCCAGGGGCACAAACAAAGAGGGAACCATACCTTCCCAACAGGCTCCATAAAAAAGCGAAGCCAAATCTCGACGGTTCACAGACAACCTAGAAACCATCTCAGCATTCGTCTCGTTACAGCAGATGAGATGTCAATAAAGGCGTTCCTTCGCAGTCCATCAAGATGCAGATACAACGCCGACGAAAGACCCCATGGTCAAACAAGCGGAGTAATGGCAAAATCCCAGCTCCACATCGGCATTCGCCTCGATACAGCAGACGAGATGTCACGACAGCATTCTTTCCCCAACAGGGTTCGGATGTGACAAAGCAAACGAAGCAAAGGCCAAATTTTTAGCTTCAAGGTCTTAACGACGAGTCATATAAAGCCTGAAAGACAACCGGAGATCGTCTCACACCAGTAAGGAGCGGTCACCACTTCGACGTTCATCTCGACACAGCAGACGCAACATCATCAAATAAATGGAGCCATGGCAAAATCCCTAGTTCCAAACCTCGACGGTTCAACAGCAACCTAGAGACAACTACGACGTTCGTCTCGATACAGCAGACGAGATGTCACTCCAGCGTTCTTCCTCCAGCAGGGTTTAGACGCAACATCATCAAACAAATGGAGCCATGGCAAAATCCCTAGTTCCCACCGCGACATTCGTCTCGATACAGCAGACGCGATGCCAGCAAACGAAGCAAAGGCCAAATTCCTAGCTTCAGGGTCTTGACGGCAATTTACATAAAACCTGAAAGACTATCGGAGATCATCCCACACCAGCGCGGAGTGGTTATGACTCATCGGGGCTCGCCAAAATGAGCCTAACCTCAAGTAAAAAGCGGCATGGCAAATTCCTAACGCTTGCTCTTCCGACGGTCAAACTGCCTAGGAAGATCGCTTGAAGATGTCTTGTCCAGCCCCCGAAGGGATCAGAGACACGACAGTCGCAGGGCTACTCGAATAACACGATTGCCTATCGAGGAATATATCAGCTTATGCGACGGTACGACGGCCAAAACCCTAAGTACCATAGACCCTAACGGACTTCTGTCGTAAAGAGCAGAGGTTAACTGTGACGTTAGGATATTCTTGCGAGAAATGCTCGATTCGTCTCGACTTGTGAAGAAATTGATGTCTTTGCGAGAAATTCTCGATGCGGCTCGACTCGTGAGATAAAGCCTTAGGCAGTAGGCATAAAAGGAGCCTGTTTCCTAAGCACTGAGACCCTGCAAGTTGGCCCAAAACGGTCTCTTGCACACTATCCACGGGTTTCACTCTCCAAACTCGAAACTTGACAAGGAGGGAAGCAACCGCTTACGGGTCCTCTCGACTCGTAAGAGGGAAAAATTCTCTTATGAGATCCTTACGACTTATAAGAGAAAACACACTTAGGAATCCTCACGATTCCTAAGGAGAAAATCCACCTACGAAATCCTTTCGATCCGTAGGGAGAAAAGTCTCTATGAGACCCTCACGGCTCATAGAGTTGAAAAGTCTTAGGCAGCAGATTTGAACCTGCGGCCTAAGCCATCGCTATTTCTTGAGGAAATCAAGATGCTTGCTCTATTATCTGTCAACCATGTTTACTAAGGTAGCATGCTGATAATAAAAGAAAGAAAAAGGCGTAGAAATGACACAAGACATTACAAAGAATATGTATCTTTTATTCATAAACTTGATCGAGTACAAGATACATTGTGTTAAAGAATAAAAATATATATATATTTTTATTTACAAGTACAAATGATACAAAAAGTAGCTACTGGGAAGGAAGTGTCTTTAATAAATCTGCGAGCTGCTCTCGCACTTCCTTCAGCGCCTCCTCCTGAGTGGCTGCCACGGCCACTTCCGCTTCCACCTGGGCCCGTGCTGCAAATAGGATGAAAGTTGCTCCTCAGCCGCCTGCTGGGCTGCTTCCTGGTTAGGTGCATCCCACTCGACAACGTCAAGCTGTAGCCTCACTGATAACCCTTCGGAGAGACATTGCAGAAGGCCCTCGAAGATAACCTTCAGTCGTGCAGCGTTGGCCTCCACCCGAGCATGCAGTTGGGCAGATTTGCTCGAAATCTCACCACGCTCCTTACGCCTTGAAGTAACTTCTTGTTCGAGATGGCGGAAGTAAGAAGCGCTCTGCTCAATCCACGCTGCTCTTTGATTGCTGACGGCTAAGGTCTCGGGAGCGGGACGCATCGACTCCAGCCGATGCAAGCGAGCCTCGATCTCCCTGCAATGGTTAACCCAAGATGCGATGATGTCCTCGTCATGAAAGTTCATGAGTATCACCAACATCGGGTTAACCGCCGTAGCGAAGTCTGCAGCAGATGTAGGAGTTTCAACGTCGAGTTCCTCGACGTAGTCACTCAAAATGCGCAGACTATTCACGACGCCTTTCGAAGATGGACGTCTCAAGTAAGGACCTGCCGGCATTGTGATGCGAGGCTCGAAGGGCGCCGAGACCGGAACGACAGCTGAAAAGAAACAAGATGTGATCAGATGACAGTTCGGGAAATAAAAAAGGGTGGAAGTTATCAATATGATAGTCGCTGTACCAGCTGAGGCAGGTGGCAAGGCCGGAAGGGCCGGTGGCGCGACCGATCTTTCGTCTCCTCCTTCGATTTGTTGCACTGCAATCAGGACAAGGGAAAATTAGAAATAATTCCAGTACTAAAAAGAGAAAGACATCAGTTGGAAACTATACTCACCAGCGCCACTGGAGGAAGAAGCAAGTTCAGATGGGAAGGAGAAGTGTGGGAGCAACACCTGATAGAGATGGTCAAAAATCACTCCTGAAAGACACAACAGTGTGACTTTAGTACACAAATTATACGTCTGAAAGATAAGATCAATAAGTTGCAAACCCATACCTTCCAACATCTTCGATGGTATGAGAGAGGGCTGAGAAGTGACCATTGCCAAGGCAGTAGTTGAAGGCGCTCCCTCGAGCAATGGAGCATCGGCGCTGGTTGCACCTGCGTTACGAACAAATGTGAACTTGTTAGAAAGGATTGTAAGATAAAAAAAAGAAGACAGTAACTTGGGATTTACCTGATGAGCTGCTGGCCGAAACGGAGGCGACTCCCTCCTCCACCGACATGAGGCCACCGCCCGTGGCCTGTTCATCACAGAATACTGCATTTTATACCGCCCATTCTTACGCTCGGTTGTTTATAGGTAGGTGCTTTTAATCCGTGTTTGCTACATAGTTGCAGAATACAGGTTCTCGACTCTGAACAGTGAATATCATGAAATAGTACGACAAATTCCGGATTACTGCCAACAACAGATAAAACACGGTCTCCGCTCTCTATCCGTGTATTGCCACATACCAGTTAAGGGACAAAATGGCAAATCATTTGTCATGTCATGCACAAAGCTCTAGGTCAACACAAGATCCAAGAAATCTACGCGGAGCTGGAGGAAATCATGGCAAAAGATCCACATCACATCACCTTTTTGTTCTACTAAAATTCTGGAATAATTGTTAAGAGTTTATGAGAAAATACATATACCACATAGCATACAACTACAAACCAGGCAAACCCACAAAACCCCAGACCACAAATCCACCATAGGGCCGCGGATCCGCGGCCAAAGGGGGGTCTAGGCCGCGGATCCGCGGCCATGTGGGGTCGTCGTTCTGTCGGTTTTTGGGGGCATTTTGGTACATTCATATAGTGGCAGATTCTTGCCCTAGATCTTCAACCCTCTGCCTATAAATACTCCAGAATTGAGCTAAGCCAAGGGTCCAATTTTTGTGTCCATTCTTTTGTAGTTTTAGTTCTTTTTCTTCTTCTTCTTCATTCTTTTTCCATGAAAATTGTAGTGAGAGCTTTTTGAATGGGAGATCAATGAAGATGAGGGCTTTTTGTATCATTCTCTTTTGTTTCTTCTTCCCCTTGAGATTCTTGCTTTCTCTTGATCATTCAACCTCTTCATTGAGCTTGAATTGTTAAGGGTTAGTTATTGATCTCAAGGGTCGTATTTTCTTATGGAATTAGCGCTTCATTTCACATGCGTTCTCTACCCTTCCCTTGATCTTGCAACCTCTTGATTGAGCTTGCAAGTTTAAGGGTTGACTATTGATCCCATGCTTGTCTTGAGTTCTACTTTCTTGTTCTTTTTATCGCTTTTTATTACTTGCTTATTATTATCTTGCTTTACTTTCTTGCAATTTAATTCATGCACTTAATTACTTGTAATCTTTTCTTTTCTCTTTTCTTTTCTTTTGCTCTCTTTTGTTCATTTTGTGAATGTTGTATTTATTGTTATTGTTAAGATGAAATACGGTATTGTAAGTTAATATTTTCCTTCTCATTTCCTTTTCCCGTTATTTTCCATTTGAACTCCGCCCAAACCATACGCAAGCGCTCTGTTAGGCACCCTACCCTGACAAGGTAACGGTGATTCCTAACCGCGACCGGTTGTGTTCGGTTTGGCCGGAGGCGAAAGCAAGAGACAAGAACGGAAGGACAAGGGTAAATAAGCCGGATTCCACGAATACCGCGCTTAAATCCCCTAATCCACGTTGTTGCCGATTGCTCTAGCTTCAATTGGTCAAGACTCGGCTCAAAGGTTTTGAGTACGGATTTCTTTAGGTTACAATCTCGTATCTTTTTCTTAACAACTTTATACTTGCAAATAATACACTTAGGATAGTCTCGAACAAACATATACAGATTCTTTATTGACTCGTCTAAAACAAGAAAGGACATACAACCATCTCTCTGTGGATCGACCCGTGCTCAACCGGCTAGCTGCATAGCGACACCGTCTTGATTGCGGTTAACTTTAATTCTTTCAATCAAATGGGGCCTCATCGCCCGACTCAATGGGGGCCGTCGTCGTACTCGCGTGGCCAGGAGATGGTGGAAGACCGTAGACGGGGAGGGCAATAATCGGAGCATTGCCGGACTCTTGAGAAAGAGCGGCTGGCTCTTCCCCAAGAGTCGTGCCCATCTTACCCGCTACTTCTTTGGGCTCGGCAGTCGCCGTCGTCTCATCCGCCGCCACCATGAGGTCGCCGGTTTTAAGCGCCTCATCCGCTGCCACCCCAGGCTCAGTAATAGTGGTCATCTCATTTGCCGTCACCTCAGGCTCGGCATCAACAACCTCTTCGGGTGCGGCTCCCCCAGCCCCCAACTCAGGCTCAGTAACCCTGGCGACGTTGCCCACCATCGTCTCGGGTTTGGCCGGTGCCTCCTCCTCTGTTTCCTTGGGTTCGACGGTCTCCGCCTCCCCCTCGGTCTGACTTGGCCCTGCAGGATAGAATATATAAGAACCGACGGCTTTATAATTCTTACAACAAGATTCTGAAAGAAAAATTACCCGAAGTGGACCTATCATTAGCTTCCCGAACCGCACGCGCTACCTGTCTGCGTGCGGTAGATAGACTGGTCGGGAGCTCTTCAGAAGGAGAAGCAGAGAGGATAATGGTGCTTGGGCCCGCTCCCGTGGCCAAAGCATCCCTGCGCGCTTTCGCCTCGCGCCTCAGCCGCTTCCTCTCCTCCCGAGCCGTTGAGACGGACCTCACCAGAGCCTCTTTCATTGAGGCGTCTTCGTCCGTGAACAGGGATGCCTCCAAATTTTTGAAGGCATCCCTCATCGTTTTGTCAAGTTGAGGCTCCCGCGGCAGCCCCGAGGAAGCTGGGACTTCAGTAGAGGATCCGGGGATAGTCCGCACATCAGCTGGCGTAGCCCCTGCAAAGAAACAAAGGAAGGAGGTTAGATTGGCCATCAGAGAAGAAGACAAAAATTCTGATAAGGCGATACGTACCAACGCCCATTAAAGCGCGCTTATTCTCTTCTTCTTGAAAGGTTTTCAAAGAAGCAGCGATGGCTTCTTCGGTATTGACCCCTGTTTAAAAAAGGAGAAAGCATTAGTCAAAAACAATGATAAAAAAAATGTGTGATAAAATGACGAAGAAAGCAACTAATGGTTACCTGACTCAGCAAGTTTACTCAACATCGCTTCGAGCCTCGCTGATCGCTCAGAAGCTGCAATAGCAGCCGCCAAATCGGTGTCTGCGGGGTCTACCGAGAAGCCCTTATTGCTGCCATATTCGCTTATTCCTTCGGTAAGAGGGGCCTCAGGCTCTAAACCGAGGATCGCATCGAGTGAGAGGAGCGACTTCTTCTTCTTTTGCCCGCCGGCTCTGGATGCACCCGAGGATGATTTGCGCTTGGCAGACACCTTGGGGTGGCGGGTCCCGATATCCGCGCCTGCGCCGGACTCCAGCGATACCACCTTTACCACTTCCGCTGGAGCACGGGGGGCTGGTGGCGCATCCACAATATCGCGAAGCGGCAATCCGCGCGGAGGGCTAAACACGCGCGGAGGTCCAACTCCAGCACCTTTCAATGGAGGAATGACCGGGGTCCTCGGCTTCAGGGGAGCCTTGCGATCGCCGCCAGGAGGCGCACCCTTGCGGTCGACCAGCATGCGCTTTTCCATTTGGATAACTGGACCCATAGCATGCGCATACCAAGCCACGTACACGTTGAGGACCTTGGGGACGCAGCATGGCTCGCTGATGAAGAAATAGGAACCCGTGTTAAGCCGCATGAAGCGGTGCATCGCGTTCTTTATCCCCTCTCGGCTAACCACGGGCTTTTCCAAGAGAGCTTCCATCGGGATCCCCTGGTTGCAGCTCGATTGCTGAGCAAACCGGTGCGGATTATACCTCATAAAGAGTGCTGTCTCATTCTGCCTGAATACCAAGTAGCCCGGCCGAATGGAGTAGTGATGGAGGATTTCCCGAGCCTTCAATATGGAAGCCCCGTCTTTAAATTCATCGCGTAGCGACACTACCGACTTGGTGGTCTCTGAGCCTATCGTTATGACCTTATCCAAGAAAGAAGTCTTCGCTCAAACCAGGTGTGGTCGAAGGAGCAGCCCCCTAGCCTCCCACGGAGATGCAACTACGATCGAAGCCCCGACCAACCGTATGACCCTCGGGAGTCTGCATCTCTCAAAAAGGGGAGGAATTCTATAGGCGCCGAACACCCCGTGCACGTGCATTTCCATCCAAGAGGTAAAATAGTGCATCGGGAAGTTGGCGGGTTGCACCCCAGGCTCACCAGCGTCCGCCGCTACGCTAAGTCCATTATAAAGGTAAGCCAGCCCGGCGATTCCTACTGACAACTGCAAACCAGCCACCATCTGATGCGTTGGGTAGAAAATAGATGGCCGCATGTGGCGCGGGTGCATAGGGAGCGCAAAGCTGCACAGCCACAAGCCCAGGAACCCTACAAAAAAAGTCTCCTCATCCATGCCCGGGACGACAATTTCTGAGAAAGGGACGACGACGGCACTGGGGAGGTAAAAGTCTTTGTGGTCATCCTCCGATGTGGGTCGGCGATCCAAACCGAATCCAAAAGGGTCGTCGAGCTGGGCGAACTTCTCGCTCTGCTCCGATAAGAACTCCGGCCGAATAAAACGGGCAATAAAATCTGCAAAACTGACGCCCCGGACGCCCGATTCCAGATAGAGTCCTTCATAGATCTCCAGCACCTTAACCAAGCCCGGGTACTGGTGCTGAATAGCGTTCTCAGGCGTCAGGTCAAACACCAGCGGCTTGGTGGCAAAGACGTACTCATCGGGAGGAAGCAGCTCCTCGTAAAGCTCTCCCCTCATCGGCAGACCCGAGATTTCAGCAAACTCCTCCAAGGAGATAGAGACTTCCCGGTCCGTCATCAAGAAGGTGTGGGTAGGGATGTTCCATTGTTCAATAAAAGCCTTAACCCACCACGTTGGAGGAGAGGGATACTCAAAGAGCGAGATATAGATGGCCGAATACAAGCCTATCTTCATCAGATGAGTCCTTTTCGCTGACAAAATATACCGGGCCCACTGTAAATATCCGGCGGGCGGTCGCGGCATCAATCCGATGTTATAGGCCTGTCCCTAAGGGCGTGCTTCACCCTGACAGATTCTCCTCTCTAAAATATCTATTACCGGCGGCGGTTGCACGGGAATAGCACCAATCGCGGGTTGGAGGAGGTCATCCGAGTTCCAATTTTTAACCTCCACGGTATACTTCACCGGGGGTTCATCCGCGTAAGGGAGTGAAGATATGGGCTCAGACGGCGTGGCGGAACCGAAACTTCGGCGACCCTGGATGATCTCATTGTACCACTTACCCCACAGATGAAGGCTCTTATGCTCGGGGTCATGATCCTTAATGAGAGCGAGCACTACTCGGTCCACTGGTGCCTAGGGAAATCCTCCCTCTGAGCGAACAAATGGGAAAGACAGATCAGCAGACATGATTGTCTGCAAAGAAAAACGAAATTCAGCCGTCAGTGTCATAATTTAATTTTAAAAAGCCTGACACTTGATACTACACTGCAATGCAGTGCGGGGGGGGGGACCAAAGAGGGACCCACAAAATCCAGGTGATAATGTGCCAATTAATAAGACAGCCCCATCATTGGATGGGACAGTCAATTAATAAGGAGATCCCCAAAAGAATACTCTCATGATAAATCCCTAGAGACAAGGAGAGAATCTCCCCTTTCAGAGCAAAGCTCTGTCACAGAGTGACACTTGTCAAACTCTGGTCTCAAGGGAATAAAATTCCTTAGAAGAGCCTAGCTCTATAATAATGATAAGAGAATACATTAAATAAAAAATTTTAGAAGTTAAAATTTTTGAGATCTTAAAGATCCATGAAAACTTTTAGGAGTTCTCCATTTTCAGATTAAAAAAAAAGAAAAAAAGAAAAAAAAAGATCTACATTTGATCCATGAGCAAAGCTCTGTTCATGGGTTAAAACCCATGAACAAGATCTCTTCAGATCTATGGATTCTTGAGAGCAAGGCTCTGTTGGTGCAACCCCAAAGGGGTTTTCTTTAGATCAAAGATCTATGAGAGTAAGGCTCTGTTGATTAAATTAAATTAAATTTATTTAAGTTAAATTTTACCTAAAAATGTTCTAGAGTTTGAACTCTAAAGTTCTTGAAAAACAAGAGCAAGGCTCTGAAGTTGTTAAAAGCAAGAGCAGGGCTCTGGAAAATAAAATTTTGAAGATGGTAAAAATTTTCTAAGGACCAAGGGTCCTATTTATAGGCGCTTACGCCCCTTCAGCTCATCTGTTGATCCAACGGTCAGGATCTTGCCACCGCTGCACTCACGTGCGCGCCACGTGGGCGCAACGGTGGGGGGGGGGCATTTGTTTCCCCCAATCAGAGCAAAGCTCTGTTTGAATTTCAAAATTCAAAATTCGAAGCAACGCTTCAGATTTTTTGCGCTGCGGGCAACGCGCCACGTGTCAAAAGCTGATACATCAGCGCAGCGCCCGAGGCAGCGCGCCCAATCAGAGCAAACCTCTATTTAAAACAAAATTAAAGGAAGCAACACTTCAGTTGCGCAAACACTGCGCTGCGCGACACATGTCAGCGCAGTTGCGCTGCGCTGTGCGCTGTTTGACACGTGTCACGCGCAAGGGCGTTTGCGCCAAACAGAATTAAATTCGAGTAAGATTTTTCTGTTCTTGTTAAAACAAGAAGATTGCTGTTCCCGCCAAAAATTTCTGCGCAGAAGAGTCCAAGGTATCAAATGGCAGCGATACGCTTAAGGAAATGTGAACCAATATCTTCCGGCCTGTATTTTGATAAGTTCCCGAAGGAGGAACTATTAAATTCTGATGGTATTGGAAGCATCTCGAAAAACCCTTCGATTCGATATATTATGGGCCTCATAATTCATCCGGGATCAAAAGTTATGAGGCATCACGTGTCCACACGTGATGGACCTTTAAGAACCCGCTGGAGGAGTTAAAAAATATAATAAAAAACTCAGAAAAGACCCCAATGGGGCATCACGTGCTCACACGTGACCATGGGTCACGTGCAGACACGTGATGGACTTTTAAAGCCTCTAAAATAATGAATAGAATTTAATTCTAAAAGTCAGAAAATACTTCAACGAGGTATCACGTGCTTACACGTGACTAATGGTCACGTGTTGACACGTGATGATTAAAACAACAGCATAAACAAGCAGCTGTTAAAGGAACCAATTTGGGGGTCACGTGCTCACACGTGATCAAGGGTCACGTGCCAGCACGTGATAGGCTTGAAAGCCTTACAGTTTAATAGAGTTAAAATTCTAAATTTCTCTAAAATCTTTCGAAATAGAATTAAAATTCTAAACGTCTCTAAATCTTTCCAAATGGAAAAAGGATTATGGGGACCGTTGGATTAAAGATCCAATGGTGATTAAAAATAACCAATTTATGGAAAAATCTCAAATAAGGAAAGATCTCCCCAAATCTCACCGAAATAACAAACAGAATATCTTTGGATCTAAAATCCAACGGTGAATAAAATTCACTGTGTGATCCAAAGGATCATATTAATCATGAAATCAAATCAAATCTTTCAATGAGAGATTTGCTAAACAAATTGATTCTCTTCCTTCTCCTATAAATAGGAGCCAAGAAAAGAAGAGAGGGGGATCGACTTTTTTGAGAGAAAAACAGAAGGAGGAGAATTTAATTCTCAAGAGAAAAAAAAAGCAAAGAGAGGAGAATTTAATTCTCTGCAAAAGAAAAACCCTAGGTAAGAAAAGAGAGGCTTCAAAAGAGAATTTAATTCTCAAAAGGGTTTAACTCTTATTTAAAGAAAAGAACTTAGTTCTTTCTCTGGTTGAGGATCTGCAAAGTGCACATCTCCCCATGAATTGAGAATTTAATTCTCATTGGGTTGAGATCCTGCCATGCAGATCTAAAACACAGAGGAGGAATTGAGTTTTGAGAATTTAATTCTCCCAAACTCACAGGAATTTAATTCCTCCTAAAATGAAACTAGGGTTTAACCCTAATCAAGAATTTAATTCTTTTACATATCTGGGAATTTAATTCCTTTGAAAAGAAATCAGGGTTTCATCCTAAATAAGAATTTAATTCTTTCACGATAGGAATTTAATTCCTCCAAAATCATAATTAGGATTTAACCCTACAAAGAATTCAATTCTTAAAAGATCTCTGTTCATGAAAAGAACTAGGGTCACGTGCCCCCACGTGACCCTTGAAAAGATCCCCTGCAAAGAACTTTGAAGTATCACCTCACGTGCTCCCATGTGACTCCCAAAACGCAGAAAGAAAAAGCAAAGGAAATGAAAGCTTTGGGCACTCTCACGTGTTATCACGTGACCCCTCAGCAAATGCTTTAACAATTGGCGCACAGATCCCCATCACGTGCCAACACGTGATGCTCTAAAATAAAAACAAAAGTGTTTAACACTTATTCGCAGATTTGAGGATAAACCAAAAGGAGATCCGACTCCACATTTAGGGCGTCCTCACGTGTCACCACGTGACCCCTAACAAATCCCTTTAATATCCAATGGATGAATGCCTATCACGTGTCCACACGTGATGGCCAGGAAATGAAAAGTGTTTAACACTTAATTGCAGAGCGAAATAAAAGGGATCTGGTCCCCCCTTAGGGCGCCCTCACGTGTCACCACGTGACCCCTAATGAGCATTCTAACAGACCAGGGCGAGAGCCTCCATCACGTGCTCACACGTGATGGCCGTCAGAATTAAAAGAGTTAAACACTGATCTGCAGAATAAAATAAGGGAAATCAGGGCGCTCTCACGTGTCCACACGTGACCCCTTTCTCCTTAGTGTTTAACACTAATCTGAAGACTTTGTTCCCAGTGTTTAACACTGATTTGCTTTAGTGTTTAACACTAATTTGAAATCTCTGATCACCAGTGTTTAACACTGATTTGCTTTAGTGTTTAACACTAATTTGAAAGCCCCGTTGCTAGTGTTTAACAATGGTTATCTTTTAGTGTTTAACACTAACTTGCTAATCTTATTCCCAGTGTTCAACACTGTTGGTCTTTAGTGTTTAACACTAGCTTTAGCCCAATTTGCTAAGTTTCTAGAGGCAAAGCCTCTCCTTCAATGGACCAACAGAGGGCCAATATTTCAAACATAATTGGACTTAGCCCAAACTGGCCATAAGTTCTCAAATCATCTTGAACTGAGCACATCTGCTCTTTCAACCAACTCATTGTTTCAAGGGTACATCTCTGAACTCCTCTGATATTTGTCGTTGTAATCCTTCAACGTCTTCAGAGAGGTGACGGGTCCCGACAACCACACATCAACACGGACTGTGGGGTCCTTAAACTCATGGACTTATGCGTCCTTAAACCAAGATACGGACTGTAGGGTCCTTAAACCCGCGGACTTATGCGTCCTTAAACTAACGGACTAATGCGTCCTTAAACACACCCATATGGACTGTGGGGTCCTTAAACCCATGGACCGCAATGTCCTTAAACTACCAATGGACCACCACGTCCCTAAACTGGAACATGGACCACTATGTCCCCAAACTGGAAATGGATCACCATGTCCCTAAACTGTCAATGGACCACCATGTCCCTAAACTGGAACAATAGAGCCCAAACGCTCTTTTGTCGGATCTAAACGATCCCGTTAAGTTGAACTTAGTCTCAAACTGGACTAACGTATCCTTAACAAACGTTTAAGTTGATCTTAGCCTCAAATATGGCTAACGTATCCTTAAACCTTCAAACAGACTTTAGTCCCAAATTGGACTATAGATCCCCCAATCGACTTTGGTTCAAGGGTACATCTCCGAACTCCTCTGACACCTGTCGTTGTAATCCTTCAACGTCTTCAGAGAGGTGATGGGTCCCGGCGGCCATACATTTAATGGACCACCATGTCCCTAAACTGGAACAATAGAGCCCAAACGCTCTTTTGTCGGATCTAAACGATCCCATTAAGTTGATCTTAGTCTCAAACTGGACTAACGTATCCTTAACAAACGTTTAAGTTGATCTTAGCCTCAAATACGACTAACGTATCCTTAAACCAAAACCCCAAACCCAAATCTAAGAAAATACGGATTTGGACTAATCCACGTCCTACGGGCGACGACATAAATCAGTCTCCGTATACAATCCACGAGCAACCAAACATAAAACAAACACCCACGACACGAAGTGACCATCTGGAGAAGGAGAAAGTTGTTACCGCGATGCGGTAGCGTAATTAACTGCAGGGGCTTGCGCCTGCAGGGAAGAGCGTCCCCATAATCAAAAACCCCTCAAACGAGGGGGAATCTAACGAAGTCTGCTACATCGGCCGCATCCGTTTAAACCTTTGATACATGGTGCCATAAATCAACTTGGCATCTTCGGAGAGGTGGACGGATAGCACCAATTAGCATCTGCCCCGAATCTTAGGCAAGACAGTCCGTCTCGGCCGCCATTCGGAGGGGAACAATTGCCTTCTGTAAAACAGAAGCCCTTGGATCAAAGATCCAACGGTGGGGAAAATTCCCCAAATCACTCAGAGAAAGATCTCTTTAACAAATTTATGGGCACTATATAAAGGCCCCTGGACCTCAATTCAAAGGCATCAACATTTTGTGAGAAATTAAAAACTTCAAACAGAGAGAACCCTGAAGAATTGGAGAGAATTCCTCAAGAACAAAAAAGGTAAAATCCTTTAGAAAAAAGAGAAAATTCTTTTATGAACAGATCATTGATCTGAGAACAAGATCAAGGATCTCCAATAAAAAAAAATAATAATAATAAGTGCTTTGCACTTTTCTATGAACCATTGATTCCCTGAGATAAGAAAAACAAGAAGAACTTGTTTTCTTTGATCTAAATTAGATCAAGAAAACAAACAGTGCTTTGCACTTCTTTTATGAACCATTGGTTCTGAATCTAAAAGATTCTCAAGTTAATAGTGCCTTACACTTGTAAATCTGCACTGTTGCGCTATTGGGTTAGCGCAAGCCACTAGAGAGCGCCACGTGTCAGCATCTGGACCATTTGCGCTATGCGCTTTTGAAATAGAGCCTTGCTCTCATGAATTGGCGCAACTCACCAGAGCGTGCCACGTGTCAGCAGCGCAATAGCGCAGCGCGCTGGCGCAGCGCATTACGCTTGCGCTCTCCTGAGCGTGACATGTGTCACTTCCCTATGGACTTGCGCCTTGCGCTCCTCAATCAGCGCAAAGCGCCTGACAAGCCATGTGGCACTCTGTCAGACTAATTAATGCAATACATTATCAAGGGCAGAGCCCAATAAAGAAAGGTCTATCAGACCAAACAAAGTGCTATGCACTATTAAAAGGGATAAAGCCCAAATAAAAGTCTATCAGACCAAAATAAAGTGCTCTGGGCCTAAAAGGCCAGAGAAAATGCACTGCATTATTAAACAGGGGCAGAACCCTAGTAAAGGCCTAACAGGCCAAATGCAAATAAAACGTTGAATGTTCTCAACTGGACTTAGCCCAATCGTGGTCGTAAGTCCTCAAATTAAATTGACTGAGCACAGCTGCTCTCTTAAATTAATTTACATCCGGTTCGAGGGTACATCTCCGAACTCCTTTGACTCCTATCGTTGTAATCCTTCAACGACGTCAGAGAGGTGACGGGTCCCGACAACCACGCATCGATACGGACTGCGGGGTCCCTAAACTCGTGGACCGCAATGTCCTTAAACTAATGCTTGCCCCAAACTGGAACATGGACCACCACGTCCCTAAACTGGAACATGGACCACCACGTCCCTAAACTGGAACATGGACCGCAATGTCCTTAACCTACCTATGGACCACTACGTCCCTAAACTGGAACAATAGAGCTCCCAAATGCTCTTTTGTCTGATCTAAACGATCCCGTTTAAGTTGATCTTAGCCTCAAATACGGCTAACGTATCCTTAAACATTCAAACAGACTTTAGTCCCAAATTGGACTATAAGACCCCCAATCAACTTTGGTTCAAGGGTACATCTCCGAACTCCTCTGACACCTATCGTCGTAATCCTTCAACGACGTCAGAGAGGTGACGGGTCCCGATGGCAATGCATAATATGGACCACCACGTCCCTAAACTGGAATATGGACCACTATGTCCCTAAACTGGAACAATAGAGTCCCCAAACGCTTTTTTGTCGGATCCAAAATGATCCCGTTAAGTTGATCCTAGTCTTAAATCAGACTAACGTATCCTTAACAAACGTTTAAGTCGATCTTAGCCTAAATACGGCCAACGTATCCTTAAACCAAAACACCAAACCCAAATTTAAGTAAATACGGATTTGGACTAATTCACGTCCTACGGGCGACGACATCGCTTAGTCTCCATATACAATCCACGGGCAACCACAAACAAAACAAACACACACGACACGAAGTGAAATTCTGGAGAAGGAGAAAGTTGTTACCGCGATGCGGTAGCATAATTAACTGCAGGGGCTTGCGCCTGCAGGGAAGAGCATCCCCACAATCAAAAACCCCTCAAGCGAGGGGGAATCTGACGAAGTCTGCTACATCGGCCGCATCCGTCTAAACCTTCGATACACGGTGCCATAAATCAACTTGGCATCTTCGGAGAGGTGGACGGATAAAACCAAATAGCATCTGCCCCGAATCTCAGCGTCAGGACCTCGCAGTCTTGTGCGCCGCCTTTCGGAGGGGAACATCGTTGTAGAACCTAGTGATTTGAAAAGGAGTGCTTTTAAGCTCCACTTTAAAATAAAGTAATTTTTAAAACAAACCGATTCAATTGTAGCATATGCTAGTCTTTGCTAAAGAGGTCATTTCCGATGAAGGGACCTAAGCTCTTTCCTCATCGAATGAGGTGCTGAATATTCATTAAAGAATACCACTATGCAAAACAAGAACTAGAGCTACCTTTTAAAAAATGTGATTCTACAACATCTTTTAATTTTTTTTTCTTTTCATCAATCTTATTAATGAAGTCTTAACATTTATGTTTCCTAAATATCAAAGAAGAAACGAAAATAAAACATACATATATGCCATCCGCATTCGCCACAGGGACCCGGGTCTTCACCGTAAGGTTACTTAACTTACGGCAGGGCGGGGTCATGACTAGCGCGGATGTAAAACATATATAGTGTCTACTAATATATCATATATATAAGCAGTATTCGTCTCACGCAGTTATATGATCATATCACATCACATCACAAAATAGCAAAAGCAGATATATGAAATATAGGATATACTAGGAGGTCCGTGTTTTAGATTAAGCCATTAATGAAAAATACGGATTCCACGGTCATGATGTGCCAAGCCCACACCCCTTGTAAGGCCCCACGCCCCAGTACAGATGGTATTGTCCGCTCTGACAGAAACTGTATGGTTTTGTCCTTTAGAGCGAACCAGACCCGACCAAGGGCCAATTTCCAGGAGGTCACCCATCCTAAGACTTCTCTGGCTCGAGCTTGCTTAACTACGGAGTTCTCAAGCTCCTGTAGTGCCGATTCACTTAAAAGGTGCCTCTGTAATTAAGGGTGGAATCATTACATTTATAATGCAGTTTGGTTCTCTTTCGGAATGTGTTCCGAAAATTCCCCATTATTCTACAGTAAGTCCCACGGGCTCAAGAAATGGCCCCCATGAATTCAAGAGGTGGCCTCCGCCTCTTGGCATGACACTTGGCATGGCACTTTGTTCCGTATGACACTTTGTTCCGTGAGCAAGAACCGGGTCCCGATATTCTCCCCGCCTTTGAACAATGGTTCGTCCTCGAACTACAGACCTACAACCGAGGGACCTGCATGGGGCACCATAAATGTAACGCTTTGTTCCATGTGGCATTTTGTTCTGTGAGCAAGAACCGGGTCCCAATATTCTCCCCACCTTTGAACAATGGTTCGTCCTCGAACTACAGAGCGAACTGGACTCGACCAGGGGCCACTTCCCAGAAGGTCACCCATCCTAAGACTTCTCTGGCCCGAGCACGCTTAACTACGGAGTTCTCAAGCTCCTGTAGTGCTAATTCACTTAAAATACGCCTCTGTAATTAAGGGTGGCATCATTACATTTATAATGCAGTTCGGTCCTCTTTCGGAATGTGTTCCGAAGATTCCCCATTGTTCTACAGTGGGTCCTACGGACTCAAGAGGTGACCCCACCCCTTGGCATGACACTTTATTCCGTATGGCACTTTGTTCCGTGAGCAAGAACCGGATCCCGACACCCGTAGACCCCTACGAGAGCGGCAAGTAACCCTGCCAATTCTAGAGTTAGGCGACCGGTCTCGACTCCTTGAGATGGCCTCCCACTAGACTTTAGAACCCGGTTACTTGAGCTCTCCACCTTGGGTCTATCCTAATGCGGAAAAGTACATAATATATATCGAATGGAGACAACAACCTCAATCCAGAAGTGTTCCAATAAAAGAATATTACATACAATAATTTATATGAACGAAAATGAAAAAATCCTATCTCACATAAAACCCCGGCTATTTAATCACGACGATCCAATATAATATATCGATATAGCAACACAATAACATCACATGTCATTAACGTAAGTAAATATGTGTATCCCTAATTCGTTGTCGTATAGCAACGAGATCGGAGATACTGCCACATATTACACATACGGCCGCAGAAAAGAAATAAAAACTACAATAATTCGAATCTGAATCTATAGACATCATAAACCCAAATTATCACATATTCCAAATTTCATGCCTAATACTATAAACCATACATTTAATCCTCGAATTGAAAACAATTTTCAAATTTATAGCCGTGCAATTAAACAAGATTCCCAGTTAAAAGATCGATGGCTCGTCGGAAACTTTAGTGGATGGCCGCACCCCCGAGGCTGTCCACGAAGTGGAATTGGGCGGAACACCATGGCCGCGAGCATCCGAGTGGTTACTCTTCGCAATGAGGTTCTCCTTTAGTCACTTGGTCGGGGAAAAATGGCGTGGCTCTCTACTAGTGTCTTCCGGCAAGTATTCGCGTATGATACAAGATTACGATGGAATTTCGATCCAAATCGAAACTCCGTGGTAATCCATCATTTGAGACTAAAATGTGAGATTTACAAATCGACAACTAGTTTTCGCAAAACTAATCAATGTGGATTCCAAAAATTGTATTACATAGCTGATTGGTTCGAAAAAGTGTTTTTGTAGTTTAACCGCAATCAGAACGGTGTCGCGTGTAGCTAGACCGAGGTGAGTACGGGTCGTCCTCAGGGAAACATTGAATCTTTTACTTTTACTTTAGATGTGTTGAAAGAGAAGAGGGATAAAGAATTTTGTGGAATGGTTTCTAGATCTACGTTAAGCACTAATGCAAAATATAGATCTAGATTATTTATGGATGTGGTTAATATAATAGGAGGGCTTGTAGGGTTCGTTAGGATTTAGTAGTTATGGACGATTAATTAAAAGTTACCCTTTCTATCCTTTAATAGATTTAAAACTAGAATGACGGTGATGCGTGTAGATTAAGGTCTCTGGAGGGAAAAGGAATCCCACTCTTAACCCCTATCTCGACACGGAACTCCGTTCATATCTAGCCTTTACCAAAACAATCATTAATCTAATCTCTAATCGCGGTTGGAACTAACAAAGAATTGTTAGCGTGCCCGATTAGGATGTTAATGATTCTTTTGATAAAGTTCATAAACTTTATAGGACTTAAAAAGGGTCTAGGGATGTTCATCATCCATTAGCCTACCCTAATCCTACGAACCCTAACAAGCGGAGAATTACTCGCGCATGTTGGGAGAAAAAGAGATGGAAAGAAATTGCATAATTAAACTAGGAAGAAATAGAATAAGAAAAAGAAAGCTACCTTTATTAATCAACAATATTCAGTACACTTGAATCCTTAGAAAATGATTACAATTTCTAGTTGCTTCTCGATCTCTTCTAAGGAGGTAGACGAATAGTTGATGATCAGCCTGGATGCGTGAGCCATCTTGGACTTCGTGATCTCGTCGGCTTGATAATTTTTCCAAGAGGCTCTCGGTCCATATTTATAGTCAAAAGCCAGAAACCTTTGCTTCCAAATTAGGTAAATAACAGCAGAGATTCACCCAAAAATTTTGCAACCTCTATCTCCTAAATCTTGCTGCGGATCCGCGTCCCAAGAGGGGTATGGCCGCGGATCCGAGGCCACATGATCTCGGCCGTTCATCATTTTCTTGGGGCTCTGTCTTTGTGACATTTGGTGTTCTCTGGAATCTTTGAATCTTTGAAATCTTCTCGTAGTTGCTGCCAGACTTGATCTTCAAGTTTTGCTTTCTTAATTAGGCAAGTTTTCTTTAACAACTTGATTTCTTGAAAAATTCTGCACAACAACTTGGAAAAATTCTGCACAATAACTTAAATAATATTTACTAGACTTTGTTCTACTAGGACTTGGTCAATGATATTATTTGCATACATTTTCCTACCAAATGCTAATTATAATATATCAACACATGGAAAATAGTATTTTTACAAATAAACCCTCATATGTATGATATATTATAATAAAGACCTTTTTAAATATGGAAATGGTAGGAAAAATGTAATAACAAATGTGCAGTTTTGTCAACTGAACAAATACCCCCAAACTTATCTTTGATCGTCCCGAGAAAACTAGTTTATTCAAGAGAAGGAGAAAAAGAAAGGAGAAAACTAAGCACACTTTCGTAGGCAACACGATTGCACTGAGCACGTGCAACAAGCCGTTAAACCTCTAGGTGTCCCTAGTAGGAGGAGTGTTGTCTCCTGAGGGTTTTCAGCGGATTACACCCACAAAATCCTATAATAAAAGAGAGATGGTGAAAGTTACATATAAAGATAAGAAGTATAAAAGAAA
This sequence comes from Agapanthus africanus, assembly GCA_030015575.1. Lineage (NCBI taxonomy): Eukaryota > Viridiplantae > Streptophyta > Magnoliopsida > Asparagales > Amaryllidaceae > Agapanthus > Agapanthus africanus. Next base: position 769,005,630 of record CM057341.1, read on the forward strand.
GAACTTGAAAATAAGATTTTTCAACTACACCAGTTTTTCAGTTGCTATGAGTCCTATCTTAATGGTCATGAAAAAATGTTAGAAATCACATCATCCCTCAATAAAACATCGCCTTTAGTCTTCCTCCCTATCTTTCCTCCAATCATTGATCATATACCCCTACGTGTGTGAAATGGACATCCCTACACTCGGAGAATTCAATTCAAGCTATCATACTCTTGTCCATCTACCTCAGCACTTTTTAACTTGATGAATATTTAGATTTGCTCACACATTTTCATGCGACCGTTAATACTTCTTGAGGTACTAACCGACCGATTACTCATGTTCTTGCTGATTAGGTGATAATATTTTCCTCGTCTTGCACCACCTAAGGCTTAGCAGTGACTCCCAGACCAGTTGGCCTTAGGGCACTAGGTGATGAAGCACCCTCGCTATATTTTTTTATTGCTGCCTTGGCGATACAAAACCAGTGTTATTTTTTCTTTTCACCATTTTTTATTTTATTCATTTGTTTTATTTCCTTCATACTTTGGCTTTTAGACAAGAGCATTTCAAGGTATCCTCTACTATCCCGAGTTTCAAGACGTGTGTAAGTGCATATAGTAGGGTATCAACATTCAAATGTTTGGCTTCCAGAATAGAAACTATTTTTCAGACTTATTTTTATCCTCAGATTAGTGACTTCCTTCATCTTACTAACCCTTGGGACAACAGCCCATAACTACTTATTACTAGTTCGTTTAAGAAAACTTTTAATTTTCTTGGTTTTCTTAAACTATTCCTATCTTTTGGATGTAATTTTTCACTTTCTACTCTTTTGTTATAAAAGAATTTTTTTTATAAAATTTTTGTAAACGTTGTGCTTATGCAAAATATGATGCAAATTGATGTGTAAATAAGCATAAACCTCCCCCAAACTTGTTTTCAACAGTGTCCTCACTGTTGCCATCTGCTAGATCATAAAAAACCTGTAAGCTTGGGAGGACATTATTAAAAGGGGCAAGAATATATGAAAGTGAAAATCCTCCCCCAAACTTATTTTTGGCTCACAAATTTGAGGACAAAAGTTATGTTCAAGAGCCAAAAATATACCCCCTCAAACATGAGTTAGACAATACGAAGCATTTTAAGAGGGGGTGAGTCATTTGGTCAAAGTAAGACTTTACAAAGACCAAAAGTTAACACCAATCATTCAAATATTTTATCAGTATATCGTATAGGTTGGTGGAAGAATGTGTTGTATCGAGTCAAGAAAAAGTGGGGAAGGGATAAGAGGTGGTCTGGAAAGGGTTTGAAATTAGAGAAAAGGAAGAATGAGGATGAATGTGAATGATTAGGAAGAAGGAATGGTGACGGTTCAACCTCTATAGGTGGAGATTGATTAATCACAAAATCCGTATTGTTTAAAAATTCAAGTTCGTCAGCAAAAAGTTCTTCAAAACTTTTATCAATGGTGTGATTGAACATTTTGCTGTCAAAGAGTTTTGTGCCAGAATTTATCCTACTTGATTCATAAAAAATTATTGAGGTAGAGGACTCGAAAAACTCATCTACCTCATTTTCAAAAATATCCAAATCAAGTTGAATTTCAGGTATTATTGAACTTGAATTAACGGATTGTGATTTATCAAAACTCACTGAAACTATAGGAACAGAAGAAGAACCGGAGAAAGTAGAAGGTGAAATGGGTAAACAAATTGGTGTGTCGAGTGTTGCTGTACCAGATGTGGAAGATGAAGGCTGTATTTCGGTCTGATCTTCGGGTATACCATTATCATCAACTTCAAGATATATTTGGGATTCGGGAAGAATTAAAGGCTCAAGATGATGACCACACGGAAGTGAAAGGATTTGATGAATTGGTGGGACAAGATCATCCAAAATTTCGGATTCATCAATCAATATATCCCCAACGTCAATCACCTCATTCAAGTGAAGGTTAAAATTCTCAAACACCTCATCAAAAGTATGGTTTTCAATCAGTTTTGGTTCAAGAGTGGAGGTGTAGAGATCACAAGGGTTGGGTATGGTTTCACTTGAATTGGACCCTTCACAGTCGGGTAAATCAAACACTACAAGGTCACACAACTTATCAGTCATTCTATTTGGTGTACTTGATGAATCTATGAAACTGGAGTTGTGGATTTCAGTTTGGAAACAGGAGGTTTGATTAGGAAGGGTTTACAGTTCTATCTTACTACCAAAATCCTTCCTAATTTGGTTCGACAGTTCCAGAAATTTTTCTAATGTCTGCTCCAGACTAGTCTTGGGTTGATAAGGGGTTTCAGTATAAGATTGAAATTCTTGTGGATAATTAAAACTCCCAAATGACTGATTAGAAGAACTGTCTAGAGTAGGTGGAAAAGTCGGATTGGATTGATAGGAATAGAATGGTTGCGGAACTTGGGTAGGAGTAGGATCAATATTATGATAAGAAGAATATTGATATGGGTTGGTTGGTTGGCTATTTTCAACAGACATCTTATATGCCATAAACCGCATATCAAACTCTTCTCTGGACAGTGGTGGTGATGGTTGATATTGGTCCGGGTTAAAACTTTGGCCTCTAGCCCTAGCTATGTGCTCAGCAATGGACATTCGTCTAGGGGCTTCTTCACTCTGGGTATCAACTGAAATAGGTGTAGGATTAGGATACGGTTGATAAGACCTAGACTGAGGTGGCCAACTGTTTCTTCCTGCTTGTTCTATATGATCTCTTAAGGACATGGAAGAGCCGGACGGTATACCGAAGGGATTTCGAAAACAAGAGATATCTGGTTGTGGACAGCAAAGCTCGGCAAGTGTTCTTCTGTTTAGGTCACCCATTATAAGAAGAGAAGAAGGGGGAAGGGGTAAAAAGGGGAGAAAATAATTGGTTTGTTTTGAAAAATGACGGATTTAGACAAATCACACAAAAATGCACAAACAACCCTAGAACTATGGTTACCTAGGTCCAGTCTCTAGACCGCTCCTAGACTTCCAAAGGACAAGTCGCAGGATAAATCCTCTACCGCCTCTTTACTACTCTTGTAGCCAGGTAAGTGCCAGGTGAGTGGGAGGCTCCCCACTACGAAAGTAGTGGTCCTAATTAAGTAACCACTCGCCTTGGACACACTTGCCTAGGCACTACAAAAGTAATGTGGTAAGCGATAGATTACCCACGACCTTCCTCTGTCCTTATTGAGCGCGACAGTCCTTAGAGTCTGGTCTAGATATTTTTTTAAATTAATGTAGGGTCGATGCAGATGCTCGGTTTGTGATTTGTGGGGCTTAGGAAGGGTGATGAAATCCCCACCTAATCTGGATTTTGGTCTTGCCCCTTAAAAATCCGTATTAAAATATGCAAAAACAAACCGTAAAACAAAACTTTGCAAAAAGATTTTTGAGCGGCGATATTTTGCAAAGAATCCTGCAGAAAAGATATTTTATTGGATTTGAGAGGAGAGAGAAAGAGTTGAGAAAGATACCAGAGGAGTTTGGAACCCTAGATCTCCTGTTTCCTCAAGTCTGTGAGTCCAGATTCCCTCGCAAAATTCACACAATAATCGTTAAATATACAATTTGCATTTTTGTTTTATTTATGATATTGATCGTATAAGAATTCAACACAAATAGTAAGAATAAAAAATTACGCACGTATCCCCGGCAGCGGCGCCATTTGATTGGTTCGAAAAAGTGTTTTTGTAGTTTAACCGCAATCAGAACGGTGTCGCGTGTAGCTAGACCGAGGTGAGTACGGGTCGTCCTCAGGGAAACGTTGAATCTTTTACTCTTACTTTAGATGTGTTGAAAGAGAAGAGGGATAAAGAATTTTGTGGAATGGTTTCTAGATCTACGTTAAGCACTAATGCAAAATATAGATCTAGATTATTTATGGATGTGGTTAATATAATAGGAGGGCTTGTAGGGTTCGTTAGGATTTAGTAGTTATGGACGATTAATTAAAAGTTACCCTTGCTATCCTTTAATAGATTTAAAACTAGAACGACGGTGATGCGTGTAGATTAGGGTCTCTGGAGGGAAAAGGAATCCCACTCTTAACCCCTATCTCGACACGGAACTCCGTTCATATCTAGCCTTTACCAAAACAATCATTAATCTAATCTCTAATCGCGGTCGGAACTAACAAAGAATTGTTAGCGCGCCCGATTAGGATGTTAATGATTCTTTTGATAAAGTTCATAAACTTTATAGGACTTAAAAAGGGTTTAGGGATGTTCATCATCCATTAGCCTACCCTAATCCTACGAACCCTAACAAGCGGAGAATTACTCGCGCATGTTGGGAGAAAAAGAGATGGAAAGAAATTGCATAATTAAACTAGGAAGAAATAGAATAAGAAAAAGAAAGCTACCTTTATTAATCAACAATATTCATTACATTTGAATCCGTAGAAAATGATTACAATTTCTAGTTGCTTCTCGATCTCTTCTAAGGAGGTAGACGAATAGTTGATGATCAGCCTGGATGCGTGAGCCATCTTGGACTTCGTGATCTCGTCGGCTTGATAATTTTTCCAAGAGGCTCTCGGTCCATATTTATAGTCAAAAGCCAGAAACCTTTGCTTCCAAATTAGGTAAATAACAGCAGAGATTCACCCAAAAATTTTGCAACCTCTATCTCCTAAATCTTGCAGCGGATCCGCGGCCCAAGGGGGGTATGGCCGCGGATCCGCGGCCATATGATCTCGGTCGTTCATCATTTTCTTGGGGCTCTGTCTTTGTGACATTTGGTGTTCTCTGGAATCTTTGAATCTTTGAAATCTTCTCGTAGTTGCTGCCAGACTTGATCTTCAAGTTTTGCTTTCTTAATTAGGCAAGTTTTCTTTAACAACTTGATTTCTTGAAAAATTCTGCACAACAACTTGGAAAAATTCTGCACAACAACTTAAATAATATTTACTAGACTTTGTTCTACTAGGACTTGGTCAATGATATTATTTGCATACATTTTCCTACCAAATGCTAATTATAATATATCAACACATGGAAAATAGTATTTTTACAAATAAACTCTCATATGTATGATATATTATAATAAAGACCTTTTTAAATATGGAAATGGTAGGAAAAATGTAATAACAAATGTGCAGTTTTATCAACTGAACAATAGCCAAAGCAATTAAACAAAATTAACATTTCGATCGATATTTCAATCAACGACAATTCATAGAGTTCTCAACCACTTGAGCCTCATAAAAAATATCCAGAAAATCAGCTAGAAGAAAAAGAAGTAACACAAGAAAACTGGAGTTCTAACTCCACAAGTGCACCACAGAACCGCGGTTAGAGCATGATCTAGGCGGCGGTTCCGCGGCCACTTGGTGGAACTAGGTGCTCATATTTCTTGTGCCTCCTTAGAATAGCCTGCACGATTTTCTGAGCATTTTTAATCTTGAAAAAGTCGAATTTTGAAAAAATGGACTGAAACTACCAAAGTTCGCATTTAAAACGTCGATCGAACACTTTAAGCTCTTCTAAACTACTCCTAAATCTCTAATTTAGCTCTGATACCATCTAAGAGTTAGTCTTAGCACCTTTACTAATTTTCTTAACAAGTGCAAGTGAACAATTTTGAAAATCTAGAGGGCCAAGTTTACTTAAATAAGATCATAATAGAGTTTTATGGTTTCAAACTTAGCAAACTAAATTCTAAACTAAGTGAAGAGATGCTATAATCTTTATAGTCAAGTCCTTCACTTCAATAGCTCGTTGCAGTAGTCCCTTGAACTCCTTCTAGGGCTCCACTTGAAGAAAGAAATGAGCTTGCTCGAGTTCTTCTTTGCCGAAAATGATCCACCTTGAGGCAGCTCATACTCAAGCTCACACTTCACTAATCAAAGTATTAGTGAAGATAACAAGCTAAACTAAATAGCTAGAATGGTTTAGGTTGATGACATAGGAATTTTGCTCACTAAAAATCTTTCTTTTCTATTTCACTTTTCTTTTTCTCAAACTAGAAAAAAACTAAAAAGGAGAAGAAGAAGATGAAGATATGAGGATGAGAATGAACAAGCCTTGAGGATAATTATCAAAAAGATAAAGTTATATGAACTAAAGAAAAAGAAAAGAATGAGTCATTCCATCTCCAAGGTTCTAAAGGAAATGACTCGTTATTTCTTTTTCAAAATTCAAATAAGAATCTTTATCTTCTTATCCTCAACTCAATATGATTCTCATACATCCATCTTCCATGTATCATCAACCATGATACAAGGGAATATATATATTTATATATCATATATATAAATATATAAAGAGAAGAAAATCTTAAGTGAGCTTAATATTAGTTAATATATATATCATATATGTAAATTTATATCAAATTGTTAAATCAACACTTTATTCAATAATTCAGTTATATCACATATAACCCGGCTAATATCATATGACACTAGATTAGAATACGGTATCATATACACATACTTAATCAAGCTCCCGCACATATCTCTATACATGCCCTACTTTGTTTCGCTTAGGATATAAAATCTCTATGTAGAACTCTAAAGACTCGCCAATATGCTACCAATAGGTAATGATCACATCAAAGACCTACAAGCCGTCAACAGTACTAGCTGAACGTAACGGCTACTCGGGTATTGAATGAATAGAAGATCAACAAGCAAAACATGTCCAAACTCCCGTAGAGCCTATAAGCAATACTTACCGTACAGTCCGATCTCTTCGTCTGATATGTCGCATATCGAGTCTGGGAGAGTGTAAATCGTCAGACCCCAATAACTCGACAAATCATGCCGATGTGTGGCCTATAACCTTTCGAGAAACTACCGATAACACTTATCAGTAAATCTCATCGGCCCTGACCAGGGACTTGCTGTTATAGCTAATCGAGTATAGCACAACATCAACTCCCAACACCTGGAGAGACGAAACCTTCCTATCGCTCACTGCCTCTATATGACTCGGGACTGTACCCAAAAACCACCTGTTTGCACGAATCATTTAAGCCGTGGTAGGGAGGAAATCAAAGTACGGTGGAAACCACACAAGACACTATGACGATCTCGGATCTACAGACTAATCTGTATAAGTGCCAGCAGAGAATTGCTATCTGACGATAGGTATGGTACCATCTAGGAGTTCTCGGTGAGTCCGTTCGGTGTACTCATTCTCCAATGAGCACCTGTGTACAATCTTTGATGTCAAATACCAATGGCTGTGGGATCAACCATTGCCTCATACAGGGTCAAGAAACATATACACTAGTCTACTCGGGAATATCGATGCCCTATCTCGATACTCTCTCGGCTAGGAAATGTTAAGGATGTGCTTGTGGACTACTCAAGCCCCACTAGTATGATCTACATCATAGTCCTGGTAGTCAAGCCAACATCCTAAGAGCTTTATCAATATGTATCAATGAGATAGTAAACTAAAACAAGTGCACATGTTAAGATAAAGAGCAACCAGATAGCATACCATCATGTTGAGCAAGAAAATCCTCTCTCTCTATATATGTCCAAACATCCACTATAATCTACAATAATGGCCTCTACGGCATACATATTATTAACAGGTTTGTCATTATTTCTCATTACTACGAATATGGCTTGCCCATATGGTTGGATATGTAAGGGCAAACCGTTGTCCCTACGGTTGTAACCGTAGGGGGAAAAATGATCCGTAGGGGCAGATAAATACCTCTACGGTTATGTCATGATCTGGAAAAGGGCACGTGACCGGCATTTGAATCATGTGAAGTCCATAGAGCCCCATCGTAACCTAAGTAAGCCAAAAACCCGGAATCTAAAACTTTTTAAAGAAATATTGGATGTAAAGTTTTGAAAAGGGTTATTAAATGAAATCAAGTTCTTTTTGAAATCATAAGTAAAGTTTTTTTGAAACACCTACGTCGTTTAAAAATTGGGCAGCACCTCCTTTGTGATAACAACCGGTAAACACACACATATCAGTATCCTCAATCGGGAGTTATCTCATTGCCCAATCAGCAGAATCACAATTACACAGCAATATACGACGCCCAAGACAAGACCGTCATAAGAACAAGTAAGAAAAATACTATAAGCATCATCAAATCGACTATATCCAAGCTCGACATCTAAAAAAATAACATACAACTCTCGTCTCTAAGCCTACAAAAATATACAAGTTTTGGTCGATAGAGTTTTTAACAGATCCAAAGAATACACACACACACACACACACACACACACACACGAGAGGTGGTTACGATGCAAATACGTATCCCGCCTACCAAAAGCAAGCACCGTAGATAGAAGTGTGCCGGCAAACCGCTACTGATTCGAGCGATCGGCCCTGTAAGAAATTAAGGTACAACGGGGGGTGAGTTGCCAACTCGTGAGTAAAAAAATATCACAAGGTAGAAATCGAAATGCATAACGATCTGCCTAAGTCATACATTATAATACTATCATACTATATGATAACGAATATATATATATATATATATATATATATATATATATATATATATATATATATCAGTATCCATAAATACGTCATATCAGATCGCGCAAAACATCAATGATCCACGAGATCATCAATATATGGAAATATGGCATCCATAAGATATATATCATCAAGTGAGTGTCCATCATCGACACTCTAAATCATCATCAACTGAGTGCCCAGTATCGACACTCGAAATCATCATAAATACCTGTGTCCATCAATGACACATGAAAATCAGATATCGTAGGCACCGTCTCCAAGACCGGCCCTCTCTCGATATCAATATAGCCTCGGTCAGTATCCCCTGGATATCCGTCGTGCTCCAATACTATCTCCGGTATCGACCAACCTCACTAGGCTCCCCATACCTCCCTACGGACTTCCTGCCCCTCGGTGTCGTACCGGGTCCACCATGTATCCGGTTGTATATCTCCCCCACTCGGTCCGGATAATGCAGCACATCTGCAACCGTATATCTCCCCCACCTGGTTCGGATAAAAATCAAATCAGGAATCTCATAGAGGACGTCAATCATCATATCAAGAGAAAACCACATTTTAAAAATACACTCAGGTTTTATAAATCACACCGTGGTTTCTCAAATCCATAGAAAACATCAAGTTACAAAGAACAATATTTGCATAATTCATTTTGATGATATATCATAAATGTATGTATGTGTGTGTGTATATGTCTCATACCACTGAGATATATCATCATAAATAAAAACATCATAAAATCTATATCGATCATATATGAATACCTATAGCAATGGTATTCGTATCCCAAATCAGCAAGTATCATAATGCGTCGTGCATATCTATAACGAAGTCATAATAGACAGTTCTAATATCAGCATGAGTATAACTTAGCAGGGCAATCCTATAGTGTCATGGCAGTACCAATAACGTGTGGTGTAACATGCGCGTCTGTGATCTTGCAACATGGCAATCATTGGTAGTTGTGCGGTGTTCTATAAGTGTGTTCATATAGCAAGACAATTATAAACTAGCCTACAAAGCTAATTAGAACTAATGGTATTAGCGTAGCGTATACAATAAAGTAATCGTTGTGCGAGCGTATGATGAGTAGAATAATCATAACGTGAACATGCGTTAATATAGATAATTACTTACGAGCAATACGATTATAGTTTAAAGTGGAACGAAACATTATTTTGGAAATAAGGAGGCTACGATATTTTTGAAATAAATATCATTTGAAAATTTGTAGTGCATTCTTGACATTATCATTTAAAAGTAGGAGACGAATCATTAGTTTTTAAATATGCATAGCTTTAAACATCTCATAAAGTCCCAATCGGAATTTAGCAAGACTTCCCGAGTCAAATGAATATTGGCCATATTCGGCAATATATCCTCATCACATCAGGTACGGAATCTCCCTCGTACGATGTCGTCCAATCATTACAGTACAGATCTATATTCGCGTACGCCAACACATATCATATAAAGTACGGACATCCAGTCACGTACATCATACAACAATAATCATATATCCATATACACATATATACATCTATATATATAGCATACAAATTATAACTTATAACTATCTAACTTACAACTATCAACAACTTATAGTTATAGGTAAGTATACTAGTTCGTATTTGGGTTTCCTAATATATCCCATTAGACTAGATGTAGTTATAGGCTAAGTGCGTGTAATATAACATGGTTTCTACTAGTTTAGTTGTGGGAGTGCTATACACCATCCACCCGGTTTTCCCTGTAAATATAAATCTACTCACCGATGTCTTGAGATAGTCGAAACTTATGACCGTCGCGCCCGTCCTTATCGTCTCGAAAGCCATCGTGATCGTACCTACAATCCAAACCATAACGAAACCGCATAAATATCCAAATCTAAAATGACACCCCGAGTGAAGCGCGCATAGGTTAGAACCTATGACCAACGTACGGTAAATGCCATAAAATACCTCCGATATCGACGTACGAACGTCGAAAGACCAGGTCAAGATATAAAAATCCAAAAACCAAATTTCAAAAACCCGTAAAATATCGTCAAAACTAACTAAAGTGCTTCCAGATTTTGATATAGGGAATCTGGGATAGAAAGGGGTGTACCAGGAGCTAAGTTATCAAGTATACAAACTACATAAAAAAAACCCAAATCCTAACTTGAAGCTCTGGCCGCAAATTGCGGCCAATATGGATAAATCTACGGCCAGGTTTGGGAGTTAGGGGCTCAGGCTTTGGGTGTGGTCTCGGGTTGGTTTATACATCTCAAAATAATTTTCTTTTAGTTTTTGAATAACCCAGTAAACTTCAGATTTGAATTTAATATCAAAACTTCATAGGAAACCAAATTTTGAAAATCTTAACTCAAGATTGAAACTTTTACACACTTTAAAACCTAGAATTGTATATCAAAATACCATTATCTATACTGAACAAGTTGTATACTACAAGAACTCACACTAGTTCCACTATAACCATCAAATCTCAAGTTTTGAATCCCAAAACCATAAAAATTGACTTGCAGCTAGCAACTATATTTTTCGTGGCAAGTACTGCATAAAACAAATTAAAATTGTGATCTTTACCTCTTAGAAAGTCTAAATGGGAGGAGATCAATGCTTAAAGGAGTTGATGAGGGCTCTAAGGTGTATGTGATGACTCCAAGTGAAGAAGTGGTGAGAGGAGCTTGTTTAGATGAAGAAGAAGCTAAATGTGGAGGATTACCATGGTTTGGATGTTGGAAATGAGAGTAGAGGAAGTGTTTGGGAGAGGGAAAAGAAAAATGAAGATGAAGAAGGAGATGAGAAAAGAAATAGAATGGCTTTCTTTTTCTTTCTCATGCCCATACCCTCACCCTCTCTCCTGCCCAAATTCTCACCCTCTCACCATGTTTCCCCCTCTCTCCCTCAATTTTAAAAGAAAGAAAACCAAACACAATAAAAAAAATATGTTAAACTTACACTACCTTACCATGGTACGTCTAAATGGTATTTAGAAAAGAAATTTAGTTTTAGTAAAATGGTTAGTATAAACCATTGTATTAAAACCAATTAAAGAAAACCCAATTAAACAAATGTCCTCATAATTATAAATTCATTTTATTTCCAAGATGAAAAAGACGCTAGCATTAGCAGAAGATCATCGATCATACTTTCTTGCCTTCTATCATAAAACAGGGATCTGAGGTCTTTTTAAAGACCGAAAGTAGCCCGATTTTTAAGTATACGCATGTATACGCGTGCGAACTTATTAACGCACGCGCGCGCAACGAGAGGGCTCTGTCCTTCTGCTTGACCTCCCGATACTGTATGGAGTCTTGAGGACTCCAACCAGACAAGTGAGTGGTTCCTACTGGAAAACCACGAATGATAGGAGCTTCTGTTGAACGAGTGGGACGGCGCAAGGCCATGAACTCTGTTTAAGGAAACTGTTCGGCAGGTGTTGGAATGAGATTTTCAAGAAAGTGCGTTAATTTCCAGAAATGAAGATATATAATTATACCAATTTATGAAAACTCAAATCCACACTGGTTACCATATCTGTAAAACTCATAATATCCATATTTAAATTATAAATAACATGTATAATTTTTAAAATGTTACAGGTTACAAATTTTCCCATACGGAGAAACCCGTAGGGTTCACTGTCCTTACGGTTGCCAACATAGAGGCAATTTTTATTTATTTATTTTTTAAAAAATAATTATATTTTTTTCTTACCGTTTTCACCGTAGGATCATAGTATCAGTTTTTCCTGATACTTTGCCCCTATAGTGGAACCAGTAGAGGCTAAGTTTGCCCCTACGGTGGAAGCCGTAGGTACAAAATTTAAATTTAAAAATAATATATAGCCTACTATTTTTTGTCCGTCCTTTACACAATAATACATTACACACTATATTATATACCAAATACAAAAATATATATCAATAACATTTCATGCATAATATATAACGAAATACAGAAATGTAAAAACACAAAATAAACAAACACAATACAAAATCATTGTAAAATCATGATCATAATCATCATATACAATAACCGATATCCAAAATATACATGTCGCAAATATAATATAGACATCCTACAAAAATCTCAAAAATATAAAAAAATCACTGCTGGCTCGACCTAGATGCTCCATCTCCAAGTATCTGGCACATCTGGTGAAGCCGATCCGCGTTGTAGCACATACGCCTCAAATACTACAAAACTGATGCTGGAGTACTACCTGGAGTTGAAGCAGCGGGAGGACAAGAACTTGGAGGAATGTCCTGTGAAGCCGTAACCGAAGGAGTGTCCTGCGAAGTCGTCGGCGATATACCAGAAACCGGACCAGGACGAATGGAAGAATAAAACTTAAAGTTTTTAAGTTTGTGTAATAAAAGAATAAGGAACGGTGTATTATATCCATTCCATATGTCTTGTTGTGAAAATCTAAGTCTAAAAATCAAGTCTTGCGAATTGAAATGATGTGTTATTGATCTATAGGATTCGTATCGGATTCGTATCAATATCGGATTCTTTTCACTTCTATATCTTTTCAATTCGCAATTCTAGAAAAACACACACACACACACACATCTTAGCGGGAAAATGTCTTTCAGACACTTCTCACTTCTATATCTTTTCAAGTCATGCATGGTGCTGATCATCGAACTAAAATGTGTAAAGCTGATTTTTCGGTCGTCGTAGGAGAAAATTCCTTTTTATGGCACCCGGTACAATGTTCTCTCTCTCTCTTTCACACACACACACATCTAAACAAGAAAATTTGTCGGTCAGACACTTCTCACTTTTATATCTTTTCAAGTGATAAATGAAGTAAATTTGTTTCTTCCCTAAGCTCTTGCTCAAAAGGTCCATTGCCCTGTACGAATATCATGCAAGTCAAAGTTCACCTTTCCTTATCAGTGTCCATCATTATTATCCAATGGCTAGGTTACATTAAAATACACTTAACTATGATTGTTTTTCACTAAAGCACCTTAAAGTTCTATTACAATAGCCTCCCTTTAAGTGCTACATTTAAGGGTATTTTAGTGGAAAACCCGAAAAGGGAATTTACTGTATGGTCTCCTGCGGCATGAACTTATAATGGGTTTATGTTCTATGCATGGTAAATTTGTTAAAGAAGGTGGTAATATCAAATAGTTACTATATGAGTTTATTCCCACATCCAAAATTGGAATTATGAATTGTTGGTATGCTAATCCGAGGGTGAGACAAAATGGATACCTTTTGGATTAAAAATGGTCTTAATGACTAAGCATATTATCATAACCTCCAGTGCTGCTTCCTAAGTCGGTCTACATCCAAACTGAATGGTCTCCTGATCCATGAAGGCGATATGAATCTAACAATTGGCACAATGATGCATATAGGCTTACGATTGTAACCATAATTAGTCCAAGGAACGGACTGTGAGGATAAATTTAGCCGAGTCTCTATCATTTGATTGTTTGGGCTTGTCTGATACGAGAAATGCTCGGTCTGTTACATCCGATTAAGGAGGCAAGACACTGATAGACTTGAGTATCTCTACATTTTTTAGGCTTATTTCGGATCTAAAGATTATTAAATTTGTTACTCAAATCCGGCCAAGAACCAAGTTTAGAAGGTGTTCATATGATGACAATGATAAGTGAGTATATGTGACTGGAGCCTAAAGGTTGAGACCTATTGGATAAATTTTTTAGACCTCAAGCTATCTCAACCTAGTATTGATTCTTCTCTTGAAAACTCTCAAATCCATGCACCATAATAATATCTGGACCTTATTCCGAACTCCTCTCCTTTATGACTGTATCGAATAGAATATATACTTTGATATTTGTGTTCAAGAACTTTGGTTCCTACACATTAAAGTATGGTAAGCATTTTACTATGAAGATTTAATCTTGGTTAATAGAAGGATTGTGTACGGAAGAAGTTTGTTCTTCCCCAAAACAATGCTTTTTTCTTTACAGAATTAACATTTATAAACTATGTACAATTTTTATCTTAGAACTTGTTTGCTTGTATTTAATTGGAATGTAGTGCATTTACAATTGTAAGCCGCTCGACGTATGCTTGTCTATTCACAAGATTGCAAGTGTTAGATGAAGTTATCGCAAGTTTTTAGTTAAGACGCTAAGGGGACCCAAGTGCAAAAAAAGATCATTGCCGCATTCATGAATTTCAATTGGTATGGTTTGTCCTTGCACCCATTTAGGCATAAGTCTTTCAAACTTATATATGATTGAGATCAAGCAGAATAATATTAACAATAATAATGAACACTTGATTCTTAGCTCTCGTCTACATTGAACCATCATGTCCTTAATAAAAAAAAATGTAAAGGCGCAAATAATTTTATCAAAAGAAACTTGTGCTCATTTTGTATGCAGGTTATGTTTCAACTACATGAACAAAGGAGATCCAATAAACAGAAACCAATCATTTAATTTTTCATTTTTTGCTCTCCTAATAAACCCAAAATCAGAACTTTCCATTTCTAAATCAAACAAAATCAAATTTTGCCACCAACACCATCCTTGAGTTCTGTTTTGATATTTATTGATCTAGATGTTAGCATATGATACCCACATGAGTGAGTTACTTCAAAAATAAAATACTCTTGACATAGTACTTGAAAGTATACTTGTTTCAGATGGTATTAATCATAGTAGAGAATGTACATTTATTAATTATATGTATATCGATTAAAGTTTTCATTAATGTTATAAAGAGATAGAACATGGTCGTTCTGATATCAGCTTAATGTCTACAAGTCACGTTTGATGTAAATTTTAAACAGGACTTTGAAAGGAGTAGTTAACTCTTGTCCTTAAGTGAGAATTATGAAACACCTCACCTACTAAATAGCTAGATTCTCTGAAAGGATATATGTCCAAGATGGAGTGGGATAATTTTTGAAGAGAGAAGTTTTGACTTTTAATGGTTCAAAAGTTGACGTTGGAGTCATACTAGTCCTGCAAAAATGAAGCCAAAATTGGATGGAAATGAAAGCAAAGAGGTTTCAAAAGCCAAAAGTGAAAAAAGAAATTAATTCAAAGAGGCAGTAAACGAAAACGGCACCCTAGCCTTCACTCTAAAACCATGAGTTGGGGGGGTTGGGAGGGGGTTGACCTGTGACCCGATTACCCGACGAAATTTTCTAGGTTAAACTGGACCTAAACATATAATTTTATTAAACGTGTCAATCTGACCCGGTAAATAAACGGCTAGGGTTAGGATTTTTTGCTCTAGCTCGACCGATTAATTGCATCCATGTTTTTTAATATTATTCTAAATCTATAATTTTATACAAAGCTTTTGGGGCTAAATTTGAGGTGCTGTGGAAAAAAGGATATACAAAAAATTGTTAAGAAAATATAAATGGGTATAACCCAATCCCGACCGGAACCCGACTACCCACCATGGTGTTAATTGGGGCAGGCGGGCTTGGTCGGGTTGATGTGACCAAAAGCGGATCGGAATTGGTCTTAAATTTTTGGGCTCGATTGTTGGAAGAAGGAAAAAAATCCATATTTGTCAACATTCTTTTGAGTTTCTCCTAAAATTATTTGACAAAACGCTACAGACTATACCAAGGCCTTAGATTTATAACAGTAGAGATTTATTTGCTCCAAACAATGTTTTGTAGGTCCACAACCTGTAGAGATAATAATATATATGTGTGCATGGAGTTTTTACTTTTTGGGTTTGCATGATTCACGTGTGATATGCATGTCTCGCATGGACCCAAAATATTAATGATTAGGGAAGTTTAGACATTAGGAGAAAGGGACTAAACAAATATACACATGTGATTTCCATCATTCAAATTATTAAATATGTAGTTATTCTTAGTAGCTTGATTTTGGTCGCGCTTAGTGCATGGAGTACGGAATGAAAGATTAATGGGATTTTCGCATTCATGAAATTGGAATAACCGGACATCTAGTTCAAAAAAATCCTGCATTAACGTTCATGGTATGGCGGCGAGGCCGGTGAAAATCGGCCGATCGGTGGCGGGAAGACGAGCGGCAGGCAACGGGCGGAGGAGCTTGCCGGCGACGAACTATGGTCGACCAGCGGCGAACGTCTGATTGGCGGCAGGTAGGCCGGTGAACGATTTGCAATGACCGATGGACGACCGAAGATGGACGGTGGGATCGGTCAGTGAATGATCGGAGATGACCGACGGCTGGACGGTGACGATCCGCCGATCGACGGACGGACGACGATGGGCGAAAGGGCAGGTCGACCGGTAGCGAGGAAGGCCGGCGGCAAATGATCATGGCTCGTATCATGTTAGGCATAAATATTTTATTGTAATCTAAGATAGACATTTTTTTGGGAATGAGATTACTATGAAATGTGGTAATTTTGATGGAGATTCTCTTCGGGTCTCCATCAGATGTTGTCTTCCGTCGATCTCCCGGTGGATCTTGGAGGCGATCTCCTGTTGCGTGTGGGTCTCAATGGGTTTTGAGGAGATTGATGGTTTTGAGGGGTTTGCGCCGAGTACCTGCAAGTAAGTCCCGGGGTGGTTTGGTACAACCGAGGACCCTCCGACGTTCAAGTTAGCACAAGATCCAAGCAGAGTAAAAGCTAAGTGGGGTGAAAAAAGCTTCCTTGACCCCTCTGTGATGGGGGTTTATACAGTGGCAGCAGCACGCAGCAGCAGGCGCGAGAATCTCGCCGGCAGTTACGCTCCCAACGTTACGCCCGCGTAATGAGTGGATCGCCCGTTAATAGGGATCGTGATGGCGTAGAACGTGGGATGTTGCCGGCGGAGAATCTGCGCATGGCAAGATTTGCGGAGCGGCGGTTACGCCTGTGAGTGGTGGAGTTGGTCGGTCGAAGGGACCGAGGAAGATGGCCTCGGCGGGGGAGCTCGGGAACGAGCGGGAGGGCGGAGGAGTCTTGGTCCTGTGGTAGCTCGGGACGAGCTGAGAGACCGAGAAGGCCAATTTGCAGAGGGTCCTGAGGAGAGCCAGCTTGTGCTTGTAGGTCGGGTACAGGGGTGGCCTGGTCGGCCCCTGTGGGCCCTTTCTTCTGAGTTCTGGGACACGTCATCTGCCACGTGTCCTAATCTGGGAGATTGCCAATATAGAGCATCATCAAGAAATATCTTTTACATCTAAACAAGCATGTTAATATTTCATGATAATTTACGATTACCATCTAGATTATTTCCTACCAAACGAGTTCTATAAAATTTGAGTACCGTGGGAGTCACATAAGAGCAAAAACTTTTTTAGTTGGTCAAAATATCAAGAACCTATCGACTTCTTAAATGATAAATTATGTGATTTTGATGTTTCTTGTAGCTGCAATGAGTTTTTGCATATTAAACAACTTTATTGAAATCACAAGAAAAATTACTATACCTAAGTTTTAGGCGATGAAGTTGGTCATCAACACTACTACAATAAGAGGTTGTTCCTACGGATATAGAAATTTGTAGGGGAAACTTTTTATTGTCCCTACGGATTAATCCGTAGGGCCATCGGTTTGTCCTTACGGTGCCCACCGTAGGGGCATAAATAAATTAAAAAATATTAAAATGTAATCTTTTATTTGGTCCTACGGTGCCGCAAAAAAAAACCCTACGGATTAATCCGTAGGGACAACAGAGGGTCATTTATAAAAAAAATAAAGCTAAGTAATTTACTACCGTCCCCAAAATTTACTACCAACTTCCGATCGATCATCCGCGCTGTTGGGTTACGGCATCGTCCCGGCTATCAAACCGTGGTAAAATGCGAAACAAATTTTTTCTAAACTGGCGTTATCATGACCCGATACCCGAATCTACCCTAAACCCTATACTAGCAATATATAAACTAGAAGTTACATGGTTATACCGAGTTGATCCGTATCCTTCGGTCTTGAACCATCATCCCAAGCTCCAAAAGGCTCCTTGATAGAATTTGGTTGTCGGTTTTCCTCCATCTACGATGATCTACCTGAGCGAAACGGTGCAAACTTCAATCTCGCCAAGCGAGGTAACCGACGATCCAAGGTTGCTAGCAATGGAGAGTGGAGGTGTAGGAATGCATCACTATAATTTTTCTCTCATCACAAATGCTCCAAGAGCAACTCAAGAAGATGAAGAGGAGGTGAGAAAACATGTGGCATGAGCAACTAAAGAAAAATGGCTAAGTCTCCAAGTGAGAGTAGAATGCATCAAGTGAAGAAAAGAAAATGAGAAAGGCATCTCTAGAATGTGGCTGCCTCTCCTCTCTCTCAATCATGTATATAAAAATATCTCCACTCATTTTTGAAATAAACAAGTCCATGCCATACCTCTCTACATGCTAAACAATATTCATACCACCTCACCCCCTCCACCTCATTTCCCAAAATGATTTAACAAAAAGAAAAATCAAATAATGAGATGGCCATCTTCCAGAAGCTATTCCGTATAAATACGGAATACTTTCCGGTACACGTATCAAAATACATATACGCGTATTCGTACAAAAATATGAATAGCCAAGAGAGAAAATGAATAGTGAACAATAATACTAGAATACATATATATAAATACATATATAAATTATTAAATCAAAACCTGATTTAATAATCTGGCTTAATCCTAAGCCGCTAGTATTATCAACCGTCCAATTAAAGTGTGTGTAACCTGTACACATATTTAATCGGACACCTGTATGTACCAACATACGTCATCTACACCATATCGCCTGAACCGTGAAAACCCTATGTGTGGGACTCTAAAGACTCTTCAATACGCTGGCAGTGGATTTAACCACAAGCACGTCAGCGATACTAGCTGTACATAACGGCTACTCAGGTATTGAGCGAAATGAAGGCCGACAAGAAAACCAATCCAAACCCCTACTGAGCCTGACAGTGACAATATATCCGTACAGTCCGTTCTGTTCGTCTAAAAGTATCGCACATCGAGTCTACGGGATGTATAAAGTCAGACCCCTAATAACACGATATTTAGTGTCGATATGAAACCCATCACTACCTGAGAAACTATTGATCCTGAATCGGTAATTCTCGTCTACCCCGGTCGAGAATTTCTGGTGATGGCCAGCCGTACTCAACGCGACATCAACCTCCAATACCGGGAGAGACGAATCCCCGACAATCCGCTCGCTGTATCCATGTGGCTCGAGACTGTACCCAAGTAAAACCTATTTGCACGACTCCTTTGAGCCGTGGTAGGGTAGTAATCAAAGCACGATGGGAACTCACACGAGACAAATGACGATCTCAGGCCGACAGACTAACATGTACACATGTCACCTGGGAACTGCCATCTAATAATAGGTATTATACCCTCTAGCAGGTTCCCGGCGAGTCCGTCCAGTGTATTCATAACCCAATGAACACCTGTATACTATTTTAGATGAACAAACTAACACCAATGGCTTGTGAGACCTGGCCACCGCCCCTCGTCGGGGTCTCGATCAGTATACACTAGTCTACTCTGGAGTATCGATACCCAGTCTCGAAACTCCCACGACTAGGGACATTTAAGGATGTGCTTATAGACCATCCAGCTCCTACTTATATGATCGCCATCATAATGCTGGTAGTCAAGCAAGAATCCTATGGGCTCCATCAACATGTAATAGTGATCTGTAATACCACCTGAAGTATGTACATAATGATAAAGACAAACCGGATAGCATACTATCATCTCGAGTATGACTATTCTACCGATATAGGTCCTCACTCAATCATCACAATCGCGTGTCTGCGATTAAATAATTGACTTGAGGGCACTATAGCCAACTGATCAGTCGAAAATATTGCATTCTTAGCTCATCAATTTCCCTATTCTTTCTAATCATCTAAAAGTGTTTGGTATAAATATAGCACATATTAGCAATTCATCTGCGAAATATCAAATAACATGTGTTATACATTATAACCGGCATTATAAGGGAAATTGTGTGTTTATTACTACACGCATGATCTTTATATATCAACACTTGTCTCGAGATTATGTGCAGGAAATTCTCCAGGTTAAAGAACCGGAATCACAAAAGTGCTGATAAAACGCATCAAGTCCAAGACTTGAAATCTGACAGTAAACAAGAAAGTATAAAAATATTCCAGACATCAGGAAAGTGCTATAAAGCCAACACAAATCAGCACTGGAAATTTCATACAGCAACTCCACTATATGGCCGCGGATCCACGGCCGAGTCAGGCCGATCCGCCGCGGATTCGCGGCCGTTCTGACTCATCGGCAGCAGGAAGTTTCAGACGTGGCTTCTTTTCAACGGCCAAACTTCTTTAAGAAGCTTCAGTTCCTAGATTTTTCCAGAAGCTTCCCTTCTAACAGTCAAGCTTCTTGTGCAAGTTTTATACCTACCAAGCTTCTCATGCAAGCATCATAACAATCAAGCTTATAAGAGAAAATAGAGGAAAACTATAAAAGGGGACCTAGGGCTTCATTACAAAGGTTGTTCAAGAGTTCGGTAGTTGTTCAGTTGTTCAGTTGTTGAACATTGAGCCAAATTTGCACAAGTTGAGTGACACAACTTGTAACTCAAAACCCTAGCCCAAATCCAATTCCAAAGCCAAATCAAGATTCATCGAGAAGCGTCTCAAGCAAGCAAATGAAGATCCTTTGAAGCAACGCCGGTCTTCATCTGAGTAAGAGATCCACGATGATCCGCGACTCAAGAAGATCGATGCGAAGCTAATTTCGGCAGATCTAGTTACCTCCTCAAATCTTGTAACCTCGAGTTGAGTGATGTGTACCTGATCGTCGATTAATAAAGATGAAAATTATAAATCTTGCTTTTCTTTACATTCTTGCATTATAAAAAGTTACCGATTCTTGATTCTTTCCTTTTTCATTATGTTTGAGTGAAATCTCCGCTTGTAGTGGAATCGAGAGAATAGGTAGATGATAATGATGAAATCCTTGAACGATTCTTAAGTCTTATGAGTTTTGTAAACTTTAGGAAATTGAATCATCGAAGACTTAATTTGAGCGAGATCACTTTGAATGTTTTTGCTTCAAATTAGAGATCAACGATCGGTGATTTAATTGCTAGAGGCTAGAATTTGAATGATAATCAACGAAAGGACAAGGGATGATGAAGGAGAAACCCTAGTTTCTTCAATTGATCCCTAAATCTCGTTGATCGTCATCGATCTAGCAACAAATCCTCACTAGATAAGAATTCGTAATCATTAGTATTCATCATTACTATCAATTTGATCGATTCTTACAAGCTACTTTTCAAATCTTGAGAATTCAATTGGTTTGGACATTTTCTTGATCTTTATTAATTCTTGATTTTAGATCTATTTCTTTATATTTTTGAAACTAAAATCTCAAGAATATTGAATCATTTTCTTTTATCTTTTTCTTTTCAACTCAAATAAAACGATTTCGAACAAATCACACTTTCTCAGTGGACGATCCGCTCTCGCTAACGAAACTACAATAGACACCGTTATTTATTGCGGTATAAATTTCTTTGGTTGTGATTAAAACTTTTCCATACACACGAAGATGATCAATCAAATGGTGCCGTTGCCGGGGATCGTGTGCTAATTTGTTCGTTTTTGTAATTTGAGTTGAAAAAATTTATTATTCCATCAGAATTTTTAGATCAAAATTCGCAACAAGCGGTTAACAATTTATTGTGCATTGTTGCAAGGAGATCTGGAATCTCTGGAGCGAGAGGAAAAATTTTCAGATCATCTCAAAGAGCTCAGTAAAGCAACAGGAGTGTCTGCACCAATTTTTGTGCAGGGATTTTATTAACTGACCATGGAACCGCGGCGTTTGGTAGCATCTCGCGGCGGAACCGCTACGAGATAGTTGCTTCAGTGCACCAAAATTTTGAGGTCCATTTCTGTCTTTCTTATTTCCTCCATGCTCTATTCCATTAACCAATTTCTGCAGGATTCTTTACAAAAATTCGCAGCGCCGCAAAAAGAAAAATTGTTGCGTGTTTGATCTTAGTTGTTTGCATTTTTAAATATGGAAATTAAGGGGCAAAGACCAAATTCAGATTAGGTGGGGATTTCATTACCCTTCCTAAACCCCAAAAATCACAAACTTGCATTCGCATCACCCTCATTAACTAAAAAATATCTAGACAAGACTCTAAGAACTGTCGCGCTCATTTAGGACATAAAGAGGTCGTGGGTAATCTATTGCTTATTCGCGTTTCTATTGTGGTGTCTAAGGCAAGTGTGTCTAAGACAAGTGGTTACTTAATTAGGCCCGCTACTTACGTAGTGGAGAACCTCCTACTTACCTGGCACTTACCTGGCCACAGAAGGGGCAAAGAGGCAGTAGAGGATCTATCTTGCGACTTGTCTTTTGGAAGTCTAGGAGCGGTCTAAAGACTTGACCTAGGTGACCACTAGATTTAGGGTTGCTTGTGCATTGTTTGTGTGAATTTTTCAAAAATCCGTCTTTTTCAAACCAAACACCAAACTCATCTTTTCCTTAATTATCACTTTACGCTGCCACTTGTGCTAAACCATTTAGTGCATGCTCGTCTGGACACGGGATTCTAGTGCCCGTCTTATCCACGTTCCTCCTATCGACTCCGAAATCGGTAATTCTACGTCTACTTTTTCTTCACCCACTACCACACCCACTTTGATGGACGGTTCTCTATTGAACTTCTTTAACACCACTCTGCCACCGTCCGCAGATGTGCAGAATCCGTCCCGCATCTCTCTCCAAGAGAGATGCTATCCTATGCGAGGTCCTTTTTAGATCCGTCTCACCATTCCACCAGCCAATTAGGACAATTTTGAAATCAAACCAAAATACATCAATCTTCTACCAAAATATCACGGTCTCGAGTCTGAAGACGCATATGTCTTTATTACAAAATTTGAAAATGTATGCGCTATGATGGGTACTTCACAGCTTTCTGTGGATACTATGAGATTATGTCTTCTCCCATTCACTTTGTGCGATATAGCCGAGAATTGGCTTTATAACACAACCGCACATTCTATTTCGAACTAGGGGGAATTCGTAACAGCTTTCCTAAAGAAATTCTACCCTAATCATAAGACAGCTCGAATCCGTAGCGAAATAAATCAATTTACCCAGCTTCCCAACGAACCATTTTCGAAGTGTTTTGAATGCATCAAGAATTTGTTAGTTCATTGTCCTCATCACGGAATCCCTAGATGGGATCTGTGCAGAATCATATATGAGGGCATTAATTCTACAACAAAACAGACCCTTGAATTCATGTGTCAAGGCACCTTCATGAATAAAGATGATGGTGAAGCCTGGAGATTTTTAGAAGATTTCGCTGAAAGAACTTTACAGTGGGAGAGTGTAAACCAGTCATCTTCTAGGGGTGGCATTCATCAACTTGATGTTTCCATAGGAGTTAGAGCTGAAATGGCAGCAATGCAAAAGAAACTCGATGCTATGGAACATAAATTTTTAGCAGCCTCCCTAAATCAGATGTCACTCTCCAAAACTGTCTGTGGATGATGTTCTGATCCATCTCATCTTACGGAAGAATGTCCTTTAAATTCTACGTTTCAAGATCAAGAGCATACCAATGCTGCTTTCCAACAAAGACCTAGAAATGATCCGTATTCTTCCACATATAATCAGGGTTGGAGGAATCACCCTAACTTTGCTTGGAACCAATCACAAACTCAAAACACGGTTCCAAATCAAAACAATTTCCAAAGGGGTCCTCCACCACAACAGCAACCACTTCAAATAAGTCAGCACCCCTACCAATCACAAAACTTTCAAAATCCGGTCAACACACCTGCACCGTATAATCCTTTGCAGTTAACCGGTACTGATGACTCCTCTTCACTCGCACAAACCATGAATTTGATTCTGAAAAATTTCATGCAAGTTTCGGCTGAGGTTAAGTCTTCTGTCGATGATATAAAAAAAAACTCAGCCTCCCAAGATGAGAGTATAAAATCGATGGAAGCACAAATTGCACAATTAAAATCCAAAATGAGTGCTAGAGAGAAAGGGAAACTTCCGTCTCAACCCCTACCGAATTCTGGGCATTCACAACATTACAATGTGAATGCCATCACAACGTTGAGATCTGGAATAGTGTTGAATAATCAAGTCGATGAAGAGATTGATAATCATGAAGAATTAATCAATAACACCCCGGCTTCCACTTCCACTTCCACTTTTCCTTCTACATCCACTTCTACTTCTGACCCTTGTTCGTCTACCCCACCATTTTCTTGCGAGCCTATTCTTCGTTTTCCTCAAGGCTCGAACCCTCAGCATATTTCTTCTAGTCCACCAAAAACGATCTCCACTTCTATTCTGGGATCAGTTCCACACACACCACCTTCTCTAATGTTGAACCCAGTTATTATTGCTAAAGCTCCTTATCCGAATCGGTTAAGGGGAAACAAATCGAGTTCACATATGGAGAAAATTATGGAAATGTTTAAACAGGTTAACATCAATATCCCTCTCCTAGATGCTATCCAACAAGTCTCCGCTTGTGCGAAAATTCTCAAAGACTTATACACTAGGAAGAGGAAGACTCAAGTGCCCAAAAAAGTCTTCATGACAAATAATGTTAGCAATGCTTTTACCCCACAGTTACCAAAGAAACGTAAGGATCCAGGATGTCTTACAATATCAATTTCTATTGGGGGTAAAAACATTAACCGTGCTTTACTTGACCTTGGCGCAAGTGTTAACCTGTTTCCATATTCTGTTTACGAGCAGTTAGGGATTGAAGAGTTAAAACCAGCTCATTGCACTCTCCAAATGGCAGACCGGTCAATCACCAAACCTAGGGGTGAACTGGAGGATGTGTTGATAAAAGTCGGGAAATTTATATTCCCTGTGAACTTTATTGTTCTCGATACATAACTTGTAGCGAACCCACAGAACCAAATTCCGGTGATTTTGGGTCGACCATTCCTTGCCACTTCCAATGCTGTCATTAACTATCGAAACGGTTCTATGAACCTATCTTTTGGAAAAATGATAATTGAACTGAACATCTATAAAATTGGAAGTCAGCCATCTGAACCTCTGCTCACATACTTGATGTATGTTCTGTCCACGAGATTACTCCCGAAAGTTGCGAAGTTGATGAACTTTGCTTTGATGATCTCGACGACATTAGCACATCAATGTTTGATCTTACACATCTTATTGAGGACATTTTGTCCACTCCTGAGTCTGAAACTCTTGACTCATCACTTTCCGAGTCTGTATCCTTTGCAGGCTACGAGCTTCTTGGTGACTCTGAATATCATTTGATGTCCCCACCTTCTATAGTTTCTCCGCCAGCATTAGATCTCAAACTTTTACCTTCTCATCTTAGATATGCATATTTAGGTGAGAATGAGTCTTTACCTGTAATCATATCCGCTTTTCTAGCGTCAGAACAAGAGAATGCGCTTTTAACGGTATTGAGATTTAATAGGCAGGCGTTTGGTTGGACTATGGCTGACATCAAAGGGATTGGTTCCTTAATTGTAGAATATCATATACATCTGATGGATGAAGCCAAGCCAACCCGAGAACCACAGAGATGGTTGAACCCCGTCATGAAGGATGCGGTGAAGAAAGAAATCGTCAAATGCCTTGACAATGGTATCATTTACCCAATCTCCGATAGCCAATGGGTAAGTCCAATTCATGTCGTCCCTAAGAAATCTGGCATTACGGTCGTAACAAATGAGGCTAATGAGTTAATCTAGACACGCGCTCAAACTGGGTGGCATGTATGTATTGATTATAGAAAACTCAATGCCGCAACGAGGAAAGACCACTTTGTTCCCGCCAAAAATTTCTGCGCAGAAGAGTCCAAGGTATCAAATGGCAGCGATACGCTTAAGGAAATGCGAACCAATATCATCCGTCCTGTATTTTGATAAGTTCCCGAAGGAGGAACTATTAAATTCTGATGGTATTGGAAGCATCTCGAAAAACCCTTCGATTTGATATATTATGGGCCTCATAATTCATCCGAGATCAAAAGTTATGAGGCATCACGTGTCCACACGTGATGTACCTTTAAGAACCCGCTGGAGGAGTTAAAAGATATAATAAAAACTCAGAAAAGACCCCAATGGGGCATCACGTGCTCACACGTGACCATGGGTCACGTGTAGACACGTGATGGGCTTTTAAGGCCTCTAAAATAATGAATAGAATTAAATTCTAAAATCTGTTCCCTGATTAAAAATCAGGAAGTACCTCAACAAGGTATCACGTGCTCATACGTGACCAATGGTCACGTGTTGACACGTGATGGTTAAAACAACAACATAAATAAGCGGCCGTTAAAGGAACCAATTTAGGGGTCACGTGCTCACACGTGACCAAGGGTCACGTGCCAGCATGTGACAGGCTTTGAAAGCCTTACAGTTTAATAGAATTAAAATTTTAAATTTCTCTAAAATCTTTCGAAATAGAATTAAAATTCTAAATTTCTCTAAATCTTTCCAAATGGAAAATGATTATGGGGACCATTGGATTAAAGATCCAAGG
This sequence comes from Agapanthus africanus, assembly GCA_030015575.1. Taxonomy (NCBI): domain Eukaryota; kingdom Viridiplantae; phylum Streptophyta; class Magnoliopsida; order Asparagales; family Amaryllidaceae; genus Agapanthus; species Agapanthus africanus. The sequence goes on from CM057341.1 coordinate 769,032,565, forward strand.
GTGATTAAATATCACCAATTTATGGAAAGATCTTAGACAAGGAAAGATTTCCCCTAAATCTCATCGAAAATAACAAACAGAATATCTTTGGATTTAAAATCCAACGGTGAATAAAATTCATTGTGGATCATATTAATTATGAAATCAATTAAAATCTTTCAATGAAAGATTCACAAAACAAATTGATTCTCTTTCTTTCTCCTATAAATAGGAGCCAAGAAAAGAAGAGAAGAGACCTTTTTTTAGAGAGAAAAACAGAGAGAGAAGAATTTAATTCTCAAGAGAGAAGAAAAGAAAGGAGAATCTAATTCTCAACAAAGAAAACCCTAGGTGAGAAAATGGAAAAAGATCAACTTTAAAAAGAGAATTTAATTCTCAAAATTTAAGAGTTTAACTCTTCTGCAAATAAAGAACTTAGTTCTTCTTCTGGTTGAAGATCTGTACATAGCACATCTTCCCATAGGATGAGAATTTAATTCTCATCGGGTCGAGATCCTGCCATGCAGATCCTAAACTTAGAAGGGGAATTGAGTTTTGAGAATTTAATTCTCCCAAACTCACAGGAATTTAATTCCTCCTAAAATGAAACTGGGGTTTAACCCTAATCACGAATTTAATTCTTTTACATATCTGGGAATTTAATTCCTTTGAAAAGAAATTAGGGTTTTGCCCTAAATAAGAATTTAATTCTTTCACAATAGGAATTTATTTCCTCCAAAACAAAATTAGGGTTTAACCCTACAGAGAATTCAATTCTTAAAAGATCTCTGTTCATGAAAAGAACTAGGGTCACGTGTCCCCACGTGACCCCTAAAAAGATCCCCAAAAATAAAAAAAGGAAGAAGCTTTGAGGCAATGCCTCACGTGCTCCCACGTGACTCCCAAAACACAGAAAGAAAAAGCAAAGGGAATGAAAGCTTTGGGCGCTCTCACGTGTTATCATGTGACCCCTCAGCAAATGCTTTAACAATTGGCGCACAGATCCCCATCACGTGCCAACACGTGATGCTCTAAAATAAAAATAAAAGTGTTTAACACTTATTCGCAGATTTGAGTGTAAAACAAAAGGAGACCTGGCTCCACATTTAGGGCGCCCTCACGTGTCCCCACGTGACCCCTAACAAATCCCTTTAATATCCAATGGATGGATGCCTATCACGTGCCCGCACGTGATGGCCAGAGAGTCAAAAAGTGTTTAACATTTATTTGCAGAACAAAGTAAAAGGAAATCTGGCCCCATCTTCAGATGCCTCACGTGCTCACACGTGATGGCCTGAAAGCTAAGTGTTTAACACTTATTTGCAGCCTTAAGGGTAAAATAAAGGAGTTTCGGCCCAATCTCAGGCACCTCACGTGACCCCACGTGACCACCCCATTTTTAGTGTTTAACACTATTTTTAAAGCGCATCACGTAGGAACACGTGATCGTCAAATACCTTCTAGTGTTAACACTATTTCAAAACCAACTTAGCCCAAAATGGCTAAGTTTTTCCAGAGGCAGGATTCCCCTTTGACTGAACTTCAAATATACGCTTGTTTTCCAAACTTGATCATTTCACATGACATTCAAAGTAAACTCCAGAGCCATGATGAATGGTCAGTGCCTAATAAAAGCCAAAATGTTGTCAGAGCCCCCAAACCTCTGTTTAGCACAGCAGCATGATGAGGGGCTGAACCCAGACAAATGTCTAATGGCCCAAAGGGCCAATATTTCAAACATAATTGGACTTAGCCCAAACTGGCCATAAGTCCTCAATTCAGATTTAACTGAGCCCATGTGCTCACAATCTAATTAATTGATCTTAGTCCCAAATTGGACTACAGACCTCCCAATTTACATCCGGTTCAAGGGTACATCTCTGAACTCCTCTGATATCTGTCGTTGTAATTCTTCAACGTCGTCAGAGAGGTGACGGGTCCCGAAAACCACATATTGATATGGACTGTGGGGTCCTTAAACTCATGGACCAATGCGTCCTTAAACTAATGTTCGTCCCCAAATGGGAATGTTGGACCACCATGTCCCTAAACTGATAATACGGACTGTGGGGGTCCCTAAACTCATGGACTAATGCGTCCTTAAACCAATCTTCATCCCCAAAATGGGAATGTTGGACCACTATGTCCCTAAACTGGAATGGACCACTATGTCCCTAAACTGGAACAATAGAGCCCAAACGCTCTTTTGTCGGATTTAAACGATCCCGTTAAGTTGATCTTAGTGTCAAATTAGGCTAACGTATCCTTAACAAACGTTTAAGTTGATCTTAGCCTCAAATATGGCTAACGTATCCTTAAACCAAAACCTTCAAACAGACTTTAGTCCCAAATTGGATTATAGATCTCCCAACCAACTCATTGGTTCAAGGGTACATCTCTGAACTCCTCTGACATCTGTCGTTGTAATCCTTCAACGTCGTCAGAGAGGTGATGGGTCCCGACGGCCATACATTCAGTGGACCACTATGTCCCTAAACTGGAACAATAGAGCCCCCAAATGCTCTTTTTTCGGATCTAAACGATCCCGTTAAGTCGATCTTAGTCTCAAATTAGACTAACGTATCCTTAACAAACGTTTAAGTTGATCTTAGCATCAAATATGGCTAACGTATCCTTAAACCAAAACCCCAAACCCAAATCTAAGAAAATACAGATTTGGACTAATTCACGTCCTACGGGCGACGACATAACTTAGTCTCCGTATACAATCCACGGGCAACCAAATAAAAAACAAACACCCACGACACGAAGTGACCATCTGGAGAAGGAGAAAGTTGTTACCGCGATGCGGTAGCGTAATTAACTGCAGGGGCTTGCGCCTGCAGGGAAGAGCGTCCCCACAATCAAAAACCCCTCGAACGAGGGGGAATCTGACGAAGTCTGCTACATCGGCCGCATCCGTTTAAACCTTCGATACATGGTGCCATAAATCAACTTGGCATCTTCAGAGAGATGGACGGATAGCACCAATTAGCATCTGCCCCGAATCTCAGGCAAGACGCCCATGTCTTGGCCGCCATTCGGAGGGGAACACACTTTCCTCTACCTTTCATTGACCAGATGTTAGAACGCTTAGCTGGACGTGAATACTATTGCTTCATGGACGGATACTCTGGCTATAACTAGGTCCCTATTGCCGAAAAGGATCAAGATAAAACCACATTTACTTGTCGTTTTGGTACTTTTGCTTATAGACGCATGCCCTTTGGGTTATGCAATACTCCTGCTACATTTCAGCAGTGTATGATGGGGATATTCTTGGACATGGTCGAGAATTTTTTGGAGATTTTCATGGATGATTTCTCGATATTCGGAGATTCTTTTGCTGACTGCCTATCTCATCTTCACGCAGTTCTTACTCGTTGTAAGGAGAAGAACTTAACCTTGAAGTGGGAAAAATGCCATTTCATGGTCCAAGAGAGAATTGTATTTGGACATGTTATTTCACGAAAAGACATTGAGGTTGACAAAGCTAAAATAGATGTCATTCAAAACCTTCCTCATCCTAAACGCATCAAAGATATACGATCTTTTCTTGGCCATGCAGGCTTTTACAGGAGATTTATTAAGGATTCTAGCAAAATTGCTAGACCCTTAACTCTTCTCTTGGCCAATGACACAACCTTTCACTTTGACTCGGATTGTGAGGAAGCATTTGACTCACTCAAACACTCTCTCACTATAGCCCCTGTTCTATCTTCTCCAGATTGGAACCGCCCTTTTGAGCTTATATGTGATGCATCAGATTTTGCAGTTGGTGCGGTCTTATGACAGCACATTGAAAAGATGCCACACGTGATTTATTATGCAAGTAAGACCCTGAATGGTGCTCAAATTAATTATACAAATACCGAAAAAGAACTTTTGGCAGTTTTATTTGCATTAGAAAAAATCAGGCCTTACTTGATTGGCTCACCAATTGTTGTGCACACTGACCATTCCGCCTTGAAACATCTTTTGGCGAAGAAGGATGCTAAAGGTAGGCTAATACGTTGGATCCTTCTATTACAAGAATTTGATCTTGTTATTAAAGATAAGAAAGGATGTGAAAACGTTGTAGCCGACCATCTGTCGCGCATCTCTTCTTCACCTGTGACCCTGCCGATCAATGATTCTTTTTCAGACGAATAACTCTTGAATGTATCCAACGAACCTTGGTTCGGGAATACTGTGAATTATCTTGCTACGGGACTTATTCCTTGTGAATGGTCGAAACAGAACAAACATCGATTTCTATCCCAAGTAAAACATTTGTACTGGGATGAACCATATCTGTTTAAGTATTGTCCTGACCAGATCATTCGCAGATGTGTCCCTAATGATGAATTCAAGAGTGTTCTATCTTTTTGTCATGATCAGGCATGTGGGGGTCACTTTGGTCCTCGAAAGACAGCGGAGAAGGTTTTGCAATGCGGTTTTTACTGGCGACATTATTCAAAGATGCATTTGATCATTCCAAAACCTGTGCACAGTGTCAACATACGTGTAAGATTTCCCGGAGAAATGAGATGTCACTTCAACTCATCTTGGTGGTTGAAATTTTTTGACATTTGGGGTATTGATTTTATGGGTCCTAGTGCGCTTGCGTCCAGCGCCTGCGTGCCCTGCACGCGAGGCACTGGCCCTTTCCCTTTATACACACACACTCTACAACACTATCCCCTTCAAAAAAAAAATTGGGCCGGGGCGCTGCCCCGCAGCCCGCTATTCAGGTAGCGGGACCCCCGTAAAAACTCTGCGGGGCCCCCGATATATCCAAGCCCCCTCCAAAACAAAACACACGTACACTGCACATTGAGTTCGCATGACCGGTTTAACCCGTCAATCGGAGGTTCCCTCGCTCCAAAGGCGATGGGTAATTAACGACAGCTTAGTCCGCGGCTACCGGAGATTCGGATCCCCACAATCATTAAACCCCCGCCTACCCTAGGCAGGGGAAATCTGTAGTACGCCTGACAAGCGCGCGCGTATTCCCATCTCAATGGGGTGACGAAAAACACCCTACAGCGACCGGGTCATTTGGATGACGTATTTCTGAGACGGGGTCATGTGGATGACGTATTTCCGCGACGGGGTCATGTGGATGACGTATTTCCGAGACGGGGTCATGTTGATGACGTATTTCCGAGACGGGGTCATGTGGATGACGTATTTCCGCGACGGGGTCATTTGGATGACGTGTTTCCGAGACGGGGTCACGTGGATGATGTATTTCCGCGACGGGGTCATGTGGATGACGTATTTCCGCGACGGGGTCGTGTGGATGACGTAATTCCGAAACGGGGTCATGTGGATGACGTATTTCCGAGACGGGGTCATATGGGTGATGTTGCGTCTGTTGTAATGAGACGAATATCGAAGTGGTCTTCAGGTTGTCTGTGAACCATCGAGATTTGGAGTAGGGGCTTTGCCGTATCTCCAAGGTTGATTGCAGCGTTTGAATCCTGCTGGAATGGGGAGGAACGCTGTTGATTATTTCTAGGCTATCCCTGAACTGTCGAGATTTGACTTCATTTTCTGATGGAGCCTGGGGAGGGAAGGTATGATTCCTTCTTTGTTTGCGCCCCTGGATTGTATACAGGGATTGATGTGATGTCACCTGTAGGGCAAAAAGTTTCATTTTATATTTTTCTTTCCGCGATGCTCTATCATTTCAGCTTTTATATCGCGAAGGTCGCGATTGCCCAATCATTTCGGCTATTTTTCGCGGTGCCCAATCATTTCGGCTATTTATTTTATTTTTACTCGCTGCTTTTTAGTGCGAGTTGCCCAATCATTTCGGCTATTTTGCATGCATATATTTTTTTTACTTGCTGATTTTTTTGCAAGTTGCCCCATCATTTCAGCTATTTCGTATGCATGTGTGGCTCGCTACCTTCTTGCTGCAAGCTTGGAATTAGACACCAATTTCGGCATCAGCACCGCTACAACTGGAATATTGCCAGGAGAAAATCATCATTTGCCTCTGTCGATATCGAACAAAGGTGGCTTAGCGAACAGGGTTATGATCCTGTCGACTAAGGCTTTCGACTTCATGAGCCGTAAGGGTCTCATAAAGGTTTTTCTCCCTACGAGTCGTGAGGATCTCGTAGGTGCGTTTTCTCCTTAGGAATCGTGAGGACTCCTAAGTGTATGGCCTATCGTAAGTCGTAAGGATCTTACAAGAGTATTTTCTCCTTATAAGTCGAGAGGACTTAAAAGGGCTGTTCACTGTATAAACATATCCCTAGTCACGGATGAGACTTTGTCAGGGAAATGTTTATTCGCGCCCGTGGATTGTATACAAGGGTCAACGTTGAGCCGCTTGCAGAGCAGTGTTGGAGGTTGTGGTGGTTGCTTAAGAACAGGTTCAAATCCCTGTAGTTTAAGACTTTTGAATCTTATAAGCCGTGAGGGTCTCATAAAAGGGTTCTCCTTACGAGTCGTGAGGATCTCGCAAATGAAATTTCTCCTTAGGAATCATGGGGATCCCTAAGTGTGTTGCTCCCTTGTGAGTCGTAAGGATCTCACGCGGGTGGTTTCTCCTCACAAGGTCGAGAGTACCTTGCAAGTGTCTCTTAACGAGATTGCGCCCTTTTGGGTTTTCACAAAACTCGCCGGTAGCTCTGCTGTTTTTACTCACGGAGCCCTCTCGGGTTTTCATCCATGCCCTTTTTGCTTATGGACATACCTTTTTTCTTTTTCTTTTTTTTTTATTCTCTCTTTTTTTTGTGTCAGCCTTGGGATACTGCAGTCTACAGTAGTTTATCGACGTCTCGGTCAACAGCTAGTTTTAGGACATAGTGGTCCATTGTTAGTTTAAGGACGTTTCGGTCCGTTGTTAGTTTAAGGACGTTTCGGTCCGTTGTTAGTTTAAAGACGTTTCGGTCCATTAGCCGGTTACTACTTATAGAGTTTGGGCTCAGGAAGATAGCGAGCGGACATAGTTGTCGTCGTCTATCATTGACCTAGGCCATGACTCGTCAAGCGTAGTACTTTTTCAGGAAGCGACCATTTATTGGACTGAAGGGCCTTTCGCCATGCATGTCCATGAGTAGATAGGCCCCACCCTGGTAGACCTTGTCTATGATATACGAGCCTTCATAGTTCGGCTCGAATTTCCCCCGTTTGGCACGATTGGGGATCATAGGTCTTTTGACCACTAGCACGAGTTCGCCTTGGCAGAATGTTCTCGGCCTAGTCAATTTCTCATATGAGCGCGTCATCTTTGCTTTGTAAGCCTCCAGATTTTGTTGCGCTATGAGCCGGGTTTCATCAAGGGCATCGAGCTCCTCAAGCCGAAGGTGAGCATTCTCTTTGTCCGTTAGCTCGTACTGAACTGCAACTCGTAGAGAGGGTAACTCTATCTCGAGGGGAGTACCGCTTCTGTGCCGAATACCAATGCGTACGGCGTTGTGTTCATGGCCGTCTTGAACGTAGTTCGATACACCCAGAGAGCTTCATACTGTCTCTCGTGCCAGTCCTTCTTATTTCGAGACACCGTCTTTTTCATGATCTTTGTCAAGGTCTTGTTAAAAGCCTCAGCTAAACCATTAGCTCGGGGATTATAGACTGAGGAGTATCTCCAGTCTATGTTATGCTGTTGTGCGAAGCGGCTGATCTTGTGGCTTCTATAGGCTGGCCCGTTAACTGAGATAATCCGTCGTGGAGTTCCAAATCGATAAATGACGTGTGTTTTGATGAAATGGAGGATATTCTCCGTCTTCACTTCCCTCAGCGGTACTGCTTCTGCCTATTTGGATAAGTAATCAGTTGTCGCCAAAATGAATCGATGTCCTCTGGACGATGCTGGTTCGATGGGGCTGATTATGTCAGTCCCCCACATTTCGAACGACCAGCTAGCCACCGTCGGATGTAACGGATTCGGATGCTGATGGATAAAGTCCCCGTGAATCTGGCACGAGTGGCACTGCTTCGCATATTCGAGGCAGTCTTGGATCATCGTGGGCCAATAATAACCCATCCGTTTGATCTTCAGCTTCATCTTCGGCCCGGCTTGGTGAGAACCGTAGAGTCCGTCGTGAGTTTCTTGGACGACTCTCTTTGCCTCTTCAGGTCCCAGGCATCTTAGCCACAGAGAATCAAATGATCTCTTATATAAAGTGTCATTGACGAAGGCAAAAGACAGAGCTCGTTTCATGAGCTGATGCCTTGACGATGCATTTTCAGGTGTTCGATGGGATTTGAAGTAGTCTATAAAGATTTCTCTCCAATCCATAGCCTTTTCCTGGTCTTTTATTTGTAGAGTCGTTTGCTCGGTCGCTCCCTTTTCTTCGGATGACTCCGGAGATATTTCTGCCAGTGCGAGAACCCGACGGCTTTGCACCACGATCCTCACGTCATCGAGATTTTCATCAACTAGTTCTTTAGCGAGCTTGGCTAATGCATCCGCTTTGCTATTTTCCACACGCGGTATGTTTTCTAAGGTGTAGGAAGGAATTTGGGTCAGCAGTTGCTGCACCCTCTCGCCGTACTTTACCAACTTAGGCTTGCATGTCTGATAGTCGCCGTTTACTTGACTGACGATCAGTTGGGAGTCTCCGTATATGAGGAGGTTTTCAATTCCCATGTCGATGGCGATCTCGAGACCTGCTATCAAAGCTTCATACTCGGCTTCGTTATTCGTCATCGGCTCTGTTAAGGAGAAAGCAAAGCGCATTATCCCTCCTTGTGGAGTTACGAAGATGAGTCCTACCCCTGATTTGATTATAGGGGTGCTTTGTTTGCGCTTCTTCATGAAAGATGCTCTATCAAAATAGAGTTCCCACCGGGTATCACTACCGTCGATCGTGTCAAACGCATGTTCGTCTGGCAATTCGCAGTTCAAGGGAGAGTCGGCAGGTATCGGATGCTCCGCGAGGAAGTCGGCGATGGCCTGGCCTTTCACTGCCTTAAGAGGCCGATAAGTTATGGAGAACTCCATCAAGAGTAGGGCCCATTTAGCAAGTCGTCCGGTTAATATGGCCTTTGACATCAAGTATTTGAGAGGATCCACTTTTGATATGAGATAGACCTCATGTGCCAATGCATTGTTAGTGTATATGCCCTAGGGGCCATTATTGTATCATACTAGCTTGTATATTACTTAATGGAAGCTTGGGATATTCACAGTTATATTAACAGTCTTGCTAAACATGGTAGTATGCTACTTGGTTTGAATCTATCTTAATGTGTGTATATGTTAGCATATCGAGAATACATATTGATAGAGCCCTTAGGATCTTGCTTGACTACCAGCATTGTGATGGCAGTCACACTAGTGGGGGCTGGGTAGTCTACAAGCACGTCCTTTTTCAGGTCCCTAGTCGTAGGATTATCGAGACAAGGCATCGATACTCCGGAGTAGACTAGTGTGTACGCTTCTCATCCCAGCAGGGGAAATGGTTTGTCCCACAGCCATTAGTACATTGTACTGGAGATAGTATATAGGTGCTCGTTGGGTTATGGGTACACCGGAGAGGACTCGCAGGGAACTGTTGGTTGGTACTATACCCGTCGTCGGTTAACAGTTCCCAGGTGACATGAGTACAGCATAGTCCGCAGACTTGACACTGCTGCTTCGTCTCAAGTGTGTTCCCACTGTTCTTAGATTGCTACCCTACCACGGCTCAAAGGAGTCGTGCAAACAGATAGGATTTGTCTCTCCCGGTATTGGGAGTTGGTATCGCGCTGTGTTTGGAGAGCCATTACGCAAAGTCCCTGGCCAGGGCAAACGAGATTTACTGGTAGGATTTCCAGTAGCTTCTCAAGGTGTAATGGGCTTCGCTCCGACATGACTTATACCGCTTTTAGGGGACTGACGCTTGCCGCCCCCTAAGCCTGATATGCAATAGTCGTAGATGAACAGACCGGACTGTACGGAGATTTTCATATCAGGCTCAATAGGAGTTCGGATGGGTTTCCTCATCGGCCTTCTTATCGACATCTACCTGGGGACCGTTACGTACAGCTAGTACCGCTTGCGGCCTGTGGTTAAACCCACTGCCAGCGTAAGTGTCGAGTCTTTAGAGTCCCACACAGAGAGTTTCCCTGCTTCAGGAGAAACGATATAGAGGTCGTATGGTTTTACGACAGGGTTCGGACACACATATGTTTTTATGCACGTACGATGTTCGGATAGTTTTTACTAGCGAGCTTTAGTTTAAGCCAGATTCTAGTATTGGATTATTGGATTTATACAGTCTCAGTATTTCCGTGTTTTCACGGATGGGAGGGGCAATCTCGTAATTAGTCGAGAAGCTTCTAGAAGATTGATGAGTTGGAGGCTTAGATGGAATTTGCATTAAATGGATTAGTGACTCATGGTGTGATTCATCAAATGAGTTAATGAAGCATTTATTGCTTAATGACTCATGAGATGATTCACCCAAAGAGAGTTAATGAAGCATGGTTCATATTATTATTATGTTATTCATTTTAATAATTATCATGCTTCATATATATTCTAAAATGAGTTATAATTCATTATCATTCTCACTCACACCTTCTCTCTCCTCAAGCTCTCACTCTTCAAGAACTAACCCTAACCTCTCATGTGTTGGGATCCAAAGGTTAGCAAGACTAATAGATCCTTAATCCTCTTCTATATCCTCTAGGTTGCTTTGATTAGCACTCATAGTCACCTAGTTACCTCAAGTGAGAGGTTAAAGCTTGGAGAAGTAGCTCTCAGGTGGATCTTCTATCACATCGAGGAGGTGATCAACGAGAACAAGAAGGACTTGATTCATTAGGTATAATCATCTTTCATAGTAGCTAATCACTTCTATGTAGTTGTTAGTTAGGGTTTAGCAAAGATCCGTAAAGTTAGTCGATGTTAGTTTAAACAAAATGATTGTTTTACCTATTCCGCCTCCCCGCATCATGTGGGGTGTTTAACGTCGACTTACAGTGGTATCAGAGCCTCGCTAAACCATAACTAACTTGTTAGCAAAGTCCTTAGAAATTCGATCGCAAAACGAACCCGAAAATACGACGTTTTCACCATGTTTCTGCCGATTTTAAAACGGGGTCTAAAATTTTTTCAGGGACCCTTAAAAATACAAGCAGGGAATTTTAAGAATTATGCAGAAATTTAGGACTGTGACTCGACCATAGCGCCGCGGAACCGCCGCCGATCCAAGCGATCCGCCGCGGATTCGCGGCCGAGTTGACTCCGAGTCAACCCTAATTTGCTCAGTTATTCTTCTGTGTTGATGTTCTGTTTTCTGGGATGATTTGTTTCTGCTCAGGTTTGATGTGCACAGAAAATTGTTTGGAGTAGAATCATTTGTGTTAGCTTGATCGAAATTCTAAGATGTTTGGCTAACTTGATTATATCTGTGATGTGTTTAATGTGTTTGTAAACCTCCCCTAACTGCTAGTATGTCGGTTAGCAGGGGGTTGCACATTTCTGTAATGGTTTTTACTGGTTTGTGAATGTGGATTTGTTGGATTGTCGTGAATGGATAGCCGGGGATGTGAGACGAGTGTTTCTTTCATTCAAATGTAATCTGTAAATTGTTGTAATATTCTTTTGCGGGGCACATCCGGGTTGAAGTTGTAGCCACCGTTGTATTATTTCATTTACTGTTTTCTGCTCCTAGGATAGACCCAAGGTGGGGTGCACAAACTACCGGGTACTTTGAAGTGTTTAGTGGCCTACTCACGTTGTTGAGGGAGACCGCTGCACTTCGGGTACTAGGCGCGTAGTTTGCCGTACCCGTAGGGGTCTAGGGTGGGGTTTTTGGCTATTCATCACGACTGTGTAATCCGTCTTTCTTTGCAGGCTCAAAAGGAATGCGGATTCGTAGAAAATCCAATATGTTCATCTGTGATCTGGAAAGCCTATTATTGCGTCTGACGAATGTACAATATCTATATATGATAGCTACTAGACGACACTTATGTTTTACACCCGCGCTAGCCCAACCCCCGCTCTGTCGTTAGTTAAGTAACCTAACAGGTGAATGACGGGGGGCCAGTGGCGAATGCGGATGGCATAAGAGGACGTTGTATTTTCGTTGTTTTCTGCAATGATAGGTTAATTGATGGGACACATTATATTAATGCAAAGAAAATAGACCAAAGTTGAATCGTTGGAACAATTTAAAAGAAAGCACTCGGTTATTTTTAAAACAGAAGATATTTTTAATTGCGGAGCTTAACCACTCCTTTTGAAAGCTATCAGGTTCCTTCGATCATATCAAGTTCACAACGTTCACGGTTTTGCCAAAACCATTCGTAGCCCTCCGTCATTTCATTTGGGTATTCAGTAGTATTCAAGCTATGTATTTTGACCAACGCCAAGGCATAGTGTTTGGTAGCTGTTGGGTATTCATTTGTTGCATAGATAGATGAGTTGGTTTGGGACAGTCGTATTACCATTTGGCCAACATCAGGGGTATGTACGGATGGGTTCAAATTAACAAGATAATGATGGGTAGAACTTGACATGTGACTTATGACATTTTGACCAACGCCAAGGTCATAAGAGCATAGGGCAGAAATCCATATCGGGAATTTCTGAAGAAACTGAAATTTGCAAAGAGTTGCATACCATTTGGAGTGTGATAATTTTGGTAGGATTCCTTCAGCTTTATCACACGATAATATTTGGATCCCGATCCTACTGTGAGTATCCGCTACTCATTAGGAGATTCGTCACTTAACGATCAATGCTATAAACCAAGTAGGTGTCGAGAAAGGTGTCAGCGGGGTTACGCCCCCAGAGAAAAGAGGTTATTTAATTAAGGAACTTCGCGAAAGCGTCGTAAAACCTCCCTCGAAGTACCGACACCGGCCTGTCTGAACGGTTAAGCAAGTATGGTACGGTGGGAATAGTCCTGACTAGTTCTTCCTTTTTGGTTTGAGGAGGGATTCGAGAAACAGTGGGAGCCATCCAGTTTAGATAAACTAAAAACCACTCTAAACTTGTAAGAGCATCATACTAAAGTGTTCCCTCTCTCTCTCATTGCAGCGACCCAGAACATGAAAGGCCTTAAGTTACTATTAGATAAAAATATTTTGACAGGGCCAAACTATAAAGACTGGTTCCGGAATGTCAAGATGGCAATAACTTATGACAAATTGGGGTATGTCCTTACTACTAAGGCACCTGCTGTCCCTGGTCCAGAATCCAGTGCCGCGGATAAGGAAATCCGCAAAACCTGGGAGATTGACTGCGCGAAGGCCAAATGCATCGTGCTTGCCTCTATGAATAATGAACATCAGAGGAGGCACGAGAATATGGATCTTGAATCTATATTTCTCCACACCAAGGAACTGTATGGAGAGCAATCTCGTATAGCTAGATACGAGACCTCGAAGAACTTGTTTCAGTCGAGGATGGCCGTTGGATCATCTGTAGGAGAACATGTCCTAAAGATGATTGGCTATATAGAAGAGCTCACGGACCTCGGGACGACTTTAGAGAACGAGCTGTATACAGACTTGGTTCTTCAGTCCCTTCCTTCCACCTACGCCCAGTTTATTTTGAATTTCAACATTCAAGAAAAAGAAGTTGAACTTCCAGAACTCCTTAACATGTTGAGGAGTGAAGAGGGCACCTTGCAGAAAGCAAGGGAAACACCCACTATGTTTGTTCGCGGTGCTTCCTCTTCCAGGTCCAAGGCTAGGGCCAAAGGAAGGAAGAAGAAGGCCGCTACCAAACCAAGAGGTGGTGTTGGTAAGGTGGGAGCTAAAGGAAAGGCAAAGGTTGCGGTGCCAGTAGTGGCAAAGGACGAGTGCTTCCACTGTCGTAGGAAAGGCCACTGGAAGAAAGATTGCAAAGCTTGGATTGCCAAGAACCAGGAACCGAAGCAAGCTGTGGCTTCGACTTCAGGTGTATTTATAATTGAAAATTGTCTGTCAATCAACTCTACTTCCTGGGTATTGGATACCGGATCAGGATCTCATATATGCAATTCATTGCAGGCACTGAGAAACCGTAGAGTGCTGAAGGTTGGTGATATGACCCTCCAGGTTGCTAACGGAGCTAGCGTGAGTGTTGTGTCCGTAGGGGATTATCACCTTGGATTGACGGGTGGACATATTTTGGTTTTGCATAACTGTTTTTGTGTACCCAGTTTAACGTGTAATATCATATCAGTATCGTTGTTATCAAAAGAAGGTTACGATTTCACGTTTGTAAGTGATGTTGTTAACATCTACCTTAATCATGGTTTGATTGGGTCCGGTACACTAGATAACGGTATATATGTGTTAAACCAAATACTGATTTTCAATGTCCAGAACACACTAAAAAGAAAGTCTCCAGATAAAAATCAGGCTTTCTTATGGCATTGTAGACTAGGTCACATCAATGAGACAAGGTTAACTAAGTTACATAAAGAAGGATATTTGGATCCATTCGAATATCAATCTTATGCCACTTGTCAATCATGTCTCAAAGGAAAGATGACAAAGACTCCATTCACTGGACATAGAGTAAGAGCGAGCGAGCTCTTAGGACTTATACACAGCGATGTATGTGGTCCAATGTCTACACATGCAAGAGGCGGTTTTTCATATTTTATTACTTTTACAGATGATTACTCTAGGTACGGATTCATTTTCTTGATGAAACATAAATCCGAGACCTTTGAGAAATTCCAAGAATATAAGAATGAAGTAGAAAACCAAAGCGGCAAAAGTATCAAGACACTGAGATCTGATCGAGGTCGTGAATACTTAAGTGTCGAGTTCCTGGGTTACCTAAAAGAGAAAGAAATTCTCTCTCAGCTTACTCTTCCATACACTCTACAGCATAACGGTGTATCGGAAAGACAGAACAGAACCCTATTGGATATGGTACGTTCCATGATGAGTAATGCTGAGTTACCGCGATCTTTCTGGGGTTATGCACTAGAATCAGCTGCATATCTTTTGAACATGGCTCCTACCAAGACTGTGCCTACCACACCATATAAGATGTGGAGTGGGAAGAAACCCTATCTTCAGTATATGAAGATATGGGGATGTCCAGCTTTTGTTAAAAAGCAGCATGCGGACAAACTCGAGGCACGATCAGTACAGTGTAAGTTTGTGGGATATCCAAAGAACTCCAAGGGGTATTATTTCTATTACGCAGAGGAACAAAAGGTTTTTGTTTCTCGTAATGCCCATTTTCTAGAACAACAGTTTTTAGAAAAGGAAACAAGTGGGAGCGAAATAGAACTGGAAGAAATTCCAGAACCACAAACTACTACTGAAAGTTTGGTAGAACCAGAAGTTCAAGAAGAATAGGACATTCCCATACCCTTCCGCAGGAGTAGTAGGCCGTCTCATCCGCCTGAGAGATACTACGGTTTTCTCATAGACGGGGATAGAGAAGATTGCATCATTGATAATGATGAACCTACTAGCTTCCAGCAGGCCATCTAGAGCGGCGACTCAGTAAGATGGCTGGATGCAATGCGGACCGAGATGGAGTCCATGTACACCAACAAAGTATGGACTTTGGACTTTGCTCCAGATGGGGTAAAACCCATAGGATGCAAGTGGATCTTCAAGAAAAAGATTGGTGTAGATGGACAGGTGGAAACCTATAAGGCTAGACTTGCTGCAAAGGGTTTTCGTCAAAAACCTGGTTTGGACTATGACGAAAATTTTTCTCCAGTGGCTATGCTCAAATCCATTCAGATCCTTCTTGCCATTGCTGCCTTCCATGATTATGAGAGCTGACAGATGGACGTAAAGACAGCTTTTCTAAATGGTAATTTAGAAGAGTGCGTCTATATGGATCATCCAGAAGGTTTCAATCAGAGTGGGAGCAGCGGGAAAGTGTGCAAGTTGCTTAAGTCCATTTATGGACTGAAGTAAGCATCGCGGAGTTAGAACATCTGTTTTGATGAAACGGTAAAAGAATATGACTTTATCAAAAATCCAGATGAACCATGTATATATAGTAAAATTGTAGCACGAACTGTCGTATTTCTCGTCTTGTACGTGGATGACATTCTCTTGATAAGAAATGACATTCCTATGCTACAATCTGTCAAAGGATTCTTGTCACACAGGTTCTTCATGAAAGACCTGGGTGATGCCTCTTACATTCTGGGGATCCGGATCTATCGTGATAGATCCAAGAGGATGTTGGGACTTTCACAGTCCAGGTATATCAACACTATACTGAAATGATTCAGTATGGAAGATTCTAAGCGCGGTAGTTTACCGGCTTGTCACGGAATCACCCTATCCAAAGAGATGTCTCTCAAGACTGATTTGGAAAGGGATCGCATGTCAGTTATACCCTACGCTTCTGCGGTAGGCTCTATGTATGCGATGTTGTGCACCGGACCAGATGTAACTTACGCACTGAGCGTGGTAAGCAGGTATCAGTCAGACCCACGGGAGAAGCACTGGATAGCAGTAAAGAACATTCTCAAGTACCTGAGAAGGACTAAGGAGATGTTCTTGGTTTACGGCGGAAAAAACCTCAAGATTGAGGCCTTTGCTGATTCCAGCTTCCAGAGTGACAATGATGACTCCAAGTCCATGTCAGGTTATGTCTTTACCCTCAATGGAGGGGCGGTACGCTAAAAGAGTTCCAAGCAGGACACCGTTGCTGACTCGACGATGGAAACGGAGTATATCACTGCTTGCAATGCCGCAAAAGAAGCGGTATGGATGAAGAAGTTCCTCACAGAACTTCAGATGGTTCCATCCATTGTTGATCCAATACCTCTGTATTGTGACAACAACGGGGCTATAGCTTTAGCAAAGGAACCCAGGTTCCATCAAAAGTCCAGACACATCTTAAGGCGGTATCACCTGATCAGGGAGATCATAGATCGCCGGGAGATCGAGGTCCGGAGAGTTGCTACAAAGGAGAACACTGCAGATCCATTCACAAAAGCCTTACCTCAGACGCAGTTCGAGAGACTATCAGAGATGATAGGTCTTCAATACGCCAGTACATGGTGTAAGTCGATGTACAATACCCTACGACTTACGGGGAGGCGGAATAATGAAAAACGATCTTGTTTAAAGCGTAAAAATCGACTAACCGAGAATCTTTGCATAAACAATAACTAACAACAATCATAGGAGTTCTAAACTACTATGAAAAATGATTATACCTGTAGAACCGAGTCCTTCGTCTTGTCGTTCTCCACGTCCTCTCCGGCCTTCTCTAAGTAGTAGAAGATCCACCCGAGAGCTTTACTACAAGCTTCACCTCAAACTAGTGGTAACTAGGTTTCTTAAATCGCTAATCTAAGCAACCTAGGTGATATAGAGAATGGTTAAGGATTAAGTAGTCTAATCTAATCCTTGTACTCAACACATGAGAAGGGAGGATTAGGGTTTGAAGAGGGAGAGCTTGAGGAGAGAGAAAGTGAGCAAAAGAAAGGAATGAGATAATGATCTCTTATAATATATATGAAGCATAAATAATAACAAGATAAATCAAGCAAATGATTTAAAACCCATGCTCCATAAATATCTAATGGGTGATTCATCTCCATGAGTCATTAAGTATTTATGATGCATTAATAACATGGATGAATCACTCAAATGAGTCACTAATCCCATTTAATGCATATGCCACCTTAACCCCCAAGTCACCATCTTCTAGAAGCTTCTCGCACAATTACGAGAACGCCCCTCATATCCGTGAAAACACGGAAAAACTTTAGACTGTATAAATCCAATAACCGGATACTAGAAACTGGCTTAAACCAAAGCCGACTAGTAAAAACTGTCTGGATGTCGTACGTGCGTAAACACACGTATGCGTCCGAACCCTTGTCGTAAAACCATACGACCTCTATATCGTTTCGCCTGGAGTAGGGAAACTCTCTGTGTGGGACTCTAGAGACTCGACTACTACGCTGGCAGTGGGTTTAACCACAGACCGCAAGCGGCACTAGCTGTACATAACGGTCCCCAGGTAGATGTCGATAAGAAGGCTGATGAGGAAACCCATCCGAACTCCTACTGAGTCTGATATGACAATCTCCGTACAGTCCGGTCCGTTCGTCTAAGACTATCGCATATCGGGCCTAGGGGGCGGCAAGCGTCAGTCCCCTAATAGCGGTATAAGTCTTGTCGGAGCGAAGCCCATTACACCCTGAGAAACTACTGGAACCTACCAGCAAATCTCGCTTGCCCTGGCCAGGGACTTTGCGTAATGGCTCTCTTACACAGCGCGATATCAACCCCCAATACCGGGAGAGACGAATCCTGTCTAACGTCCACTGCCTCCAAGTGCTCGGGACTGCACCCAACTGCTACCTGTTTGCAAGACTCCTTTGAGCCGTGGTAGGGTAGCAATCTAAGAACAGTGGGACACACTCGAGGCGAAGTAGCAGTGTCAAGTCTGCGGACTATGCTGTACTCATGTCACCTGGGAACTGTTCACCGACGACTGGTATAAAACCAACCAACAGTTCCCTGTGAGTCATGTCCGGTGTACCCGTAACCTAACGAGCACCTGCATACTATCTCCAGTACGACGTACTGATGGCTGTGAGACAGACCATCTCCCCAACTGGGATGAGAAGCGTACACACTAGTCTACTCCGGAGTATCGATGTCCTGTCTCGATAATCCTATGACTAGAGACCTGAATAAGGATGTGCTTGTAGACTACCCAGCCCCCACTAGTGTGACTGCCATCACAACGCTGGTAGTCAAGTAAGATCCTAAGAGCTCTATCAATACGTATACTCACATATTAAGATAGAAAAACCAAGTAGCATACTACCATATTTAGCAAGACTGTTATATACATGTGAATATCCCAAGCTTCCATTAAGTAATATACAAACTAGTATGATACAGTAATGGCCTTCTAGGGCATAAACACTAACACATGGCCCTAGTGCAAGTGGGAGATTGTTAGTGTATATGCCCTAGGGGCCATTATTGTATCATACTAGCTTGTATATTACTTAATGGAAGCTTGGGATATTCACAGTTATATTAACAGTCTTGCTAAACATGGTAGTACGCTACTTGGTTTGAATCTATCTTAATGTGTGTATATGTTAGCATATCGAGAATACATATTGATAGCGCCCTTAGGATCTTGCTTGACTACCAGCGTTGTGATGGCAGTCACACTAGTGGGGGCTGGATAGTCTACAAGCACATCTTTTTTCAGGTACCTAGTCGTAGGATTATCAAGACAGGGCATCGATACTCCGGAGTAGACTAGTGTGTACGCTTCTCATCCCAGCAGGGGAAATGGTCTGTCCCACAGCCATTAGTACGTTGTACTGGAGATAGTATACAGGTGCTCGTTAGGTTACGGGTACATCGAACAGGACTCGCAGGGAACTGTTGGTTGGTACTATACCCGTTGTCAGTTAACAGTTCTCAGGTGACATGAGTACAGCATAGTCCGCGGACTTGACACTGCTGCTTCGTCTCAAGTGTGTTCCCACTGTTCTTAGATTGCTGCCCTACTACAGCTCAAAGGAGTCGAGCAAACAGGTAGCAGCTGGGTGGAGTCCCGAAGCACTTGGAGGCAGTGGCGGTTAGATAGGATTCGTCTCTCCCAGTATTGGGAGTTGATATCGCGCTGTGTTTGGAGAGCCATTACGCAAAGTCCCTGGCCATGGCAAACGAGATTTACTGGTAGGATTTCCAGTAGTTTCTCAAGGTGTAATAGGCTTCGCTCCGACACGACTTATACCGCTTTTAGGGGACTGACGCTTGCCGCCCCCTAGGCCCGATATGCGATAGTCGTAGACGAACAGACCGGACTGTATGAAGATTGTCACATCAGGCTCAGTAGGAGTTCAGATGGGTTTCCTCGTCGGCCTTCTTTTCGACATCTACCTGGGGACTGTTACGTACAGCTAGTACCGCTTGCGGCCTGTGGTTAAATCCACTGCCAGCGTAAGTGTCGAGTCTTTAGAGTCCCACATAGAGAGTTTCCCTGTTTCAAGCGAAACGATATAGAGGTCGTATGGTTTTACGACAGGGTTCGGACACATACGTGTTTTTATGCACGTACGATATTCGGACAGTTTTTACTAGCGGGCTTTAGTTTAAGCCAGATTCTAATATTGGATTATTGGATTTATACAGTCTCAGTATTTCCGTGTTTTCACGGATGAGAGGGGCATTCTCGTAATTAGTCGAGAAGCTTCTAAAAGATCGATGAGTTGGAGGCTTAGGTGGAATTTGCATTAAATGGATTAGTGACTCATGGTGTGATTCATCAAATGAGTTAATGAAGCATTTATTGCTTAATGACTCATGAGATGATTCACCCAATGAGAGTTAATGAAGCATGGTTCATATTATTATTATGTTATTCATTTTAATAATTATCATGCTTCATATATATTCTAAAATGAGTTATAATTCATTATCATTCTCACTCACACCTTCTCTCTCCTCAAGCTCTCTCTCTTCAAGAACTAACCCTAACCTCTCATGTGTTGAGATCTAAGGGTTAGCAAGACTAATAGATCCCTAATCCTCTTCTATATCCTCTAGGTTGCTTTGATTAGCACCCATAGTCACCTAGTTACCTCAAGTGAGAGGTTAAACTTTGGAGAAGTAGCTCTCAGGTGGATCTTCTATCACATCGAGGAGGCCGACGAGGAGGTGATCAACGAGAACAAGAAGGACTTGATTCATTAGGTATAATCATCTTTCATAGTAGCTAATCACTTCTATGTAGTTGTTAGTTAGGGTTTAGCAAAGATCCGTAAAGTTAGTCGATGTTAGTTTAAACAAAATGATTGTTTTACCTATTCCGTCTCCCCGCATCATGTGGGGTGTCTAACGTCGACTTACATGCATAGTGTATGAGCTTCGTTATTGCGAAGATCAACGCCAGGCAGTGTTTTTCAATGGGAGAGTAATTGCTTTCTGCCCCCAGGAAAACTCGACTTAAATAGTAGAGGGCTCTCTCCTTCCTTTGGTCATTCTCTTGTGCCCATAATGCGCCTATGGAACCTTCAAGGGCGGTTGTATACAGAATGAGAGGCTTTTCTTTGACTGGAGTGGCTAGAACTGGAGGATTTTGTAGGTATTGTTTGATTTCGTCCAGTACGCTTTTGCATTTGTGATCCCAGACGAACGGGGTTCCCTTCTTCATTAGGTGGCTGTAAGGACGGCACTTGCCTGAGAGATTGGCTATGAATCGCCGGATATACGTGAGCTTCCCTTGGAGAGACTGCAGTTGCTTGAGAGTCCTTGGCGGAGGCATTTCAATGATCGCCTTGATCTTCGACGGATCTATCTCGATGCCTCGGTGTCGGACGATGAATCCTAGGAATTTGCCTGAGGAAACTCCAAACGTGCATTTGAGAGGGTTCATCTTCAAGTTGTATTGCCGAAGGCGCTGAAACACGATCTTCAGATACTCTAAATGTTCCTCGTATGATTTGCTTTTAACTACAAGGTCGTCGATATAGCATTCGAAAATTTCATGTATGAGGTCATAGAAAATTTTCGTCATGGCCCTCTGATAGGTGGCACCGGCGTTCTTTAAACCGAAAGGCATCACCTTGCAGCAGAATACGCCCAAAGGGGTCCGGAAAGCTGTCTGCTTCTGGTCCTCGGGATGCATCTTTATCTGATTATATCCTGATGAGCCGTCCATGAAGGAGAAAACTTCATGAGTGGACGTATTGTCTATCATCAGCTCGGTGACCGATACTGGTAAGTCATCCTTTCGGCAGGCTTTATTGAGATCCCGAAAGTCCACATATATGCGCACCGTCCCATTCTTCTTCATCACTGGGACGATGTTGGCGATCCAGTTAGGATATTGAACCTCTTGGATGAAACCGGAGTCGATTAGCTTCTTGATGTCGGCGTTGATGCTCATCTCAAGCTCGAGCCGCATTCTCCTCGGTGCCTGTTTGATCGGCTTGACGTCCGGGGATATCGCCAATTTGTGTACAGCAATCTCTGGATCTAGTCCTGGCATCTCGGAATAGTTCCATGCGAAGCAATCTTTATGCTGCATGAGCACGTCCTTTAGCGTAGCCATCCTTTCTTCAGCAGCCCACAGACGAACGTCGGCCGCGGGTCACTTGCTGTCCCCAAATCAATTTTCTTGAGGTTATCTGCAGTAGTATGTATTCCATCTTCCAGCTCTTTTGGCGCCGGTGGAAACTCTGAGATTACTTCGTCATTATCATTTTCGAAGCACCAGGGGAGGTCATCTATATTCTCGGGTTCCTCTTCCGATAGCGTTATCATATGACAAGTACGAGATCGCTTCCAAGACCGATGTCGATCTGGTTGTACTCTTGCGACTTTGGGTTCATGCTTCTGCGGCGGGGTTACCCTGCAGCTGCTGGATAAAGCGAACCTGCCTTGCTGGTCTTCTACCCAGTCTTTAAATGTAAAGCAGTCTTCGAGAAGATGTCCTATTGCCCTATGATAGGAGCAATAATCCGGGTGAGAGACTTCGCCTGCTTGCTCGGGGTGCTTGGACTCCGGGAGGATAATCATTTGATGTTTTATGATAAGATCGAATATCTTCCTTGTCTTATCTTGGGGAAAAGAATATGCTCGACCCATTTTTTTCATAATAGACGAATCCGGACTGCTCGATTCCTGACCGCGTGGTTTCTTGGACCCGCTCTTTCGCCGTCGAACGCCTTTCCCGTTCTTTGGTTTATTTCTGCCTCGGCGTCGGGCCTTTTGTACAACGGGCTAACAAGGAGGGGCATTTTCATTTTTCACAGCCTGTTGAAGGAGGCGTTGCGTCCCTAAAAATTCTCAAGAAAGAAGATGAAAAACATCTAAGGGACCAAAGGTCCTATTTATAGGCATTGAACCGCCTCTTCAACTTTTGAGTTGATCCAAGGGGGAAGATGCTGCCACCGCTGCACTCACGTGTACGCCACGTGAGCGCAACGGTTGGGGGGCATTTGTTTCTCCCAATCAGAGCAAAGCTCTGTTTTGAAATTCAAAATTTAAAAGTTGAAGCAACTCTTCAGATCCAGCGCTAGGCGCGCTGCGCGCTACGTGTCAGGCGATTGTGGGTTCGAGTCCCACCGGGCGTGCCAGAATCTGTTCCCCGTTTCCTTTGAGATCTTGAATATTTTGTCCCCTGCGTCGACCTTGGTCCTTGGCAGGTGCCAGTTGTTTGAGGACTGATTCCGTCGGAAAAGTTGCAGTTTGGGGAACCAGCCTGTGGAAGACAGACTTCCCCTGGGCTTCCTCCATCGGCGTTGAGGCACCGAGGGTGGGAGGTGGGAGCACCGATCCAAAGAGAAGCCCGTTGATTTCTTGAAAAGCCAGATTGCAGAGATTTGAGGCTGCAAGTGGCCCATACCTGACTCCACCAGATGTGACGGAGCCTGAGTTGGGGTGAGTAAAAGCAAACGTCTTTCTCGGAAAAGACGAAATGCCAGCTTCAGTATCCACTCCCCTAAAGGCAACCACAAACATACACACCGCGATTATCTGATCGTGGATAAAACACGACACACAAAGTGTGGAGTGGAAAGAGGAAAAAGTCCCACCGTGCGTGCCAGAATCTGTTCCCCGCCGAAAGACGCGGGAAGACGCGATAGAAGTCTCGCCTGAATTTCGGGGCAGATGCTAATTGGTGCTATCCGTCCACCTCTCCGAAGATGCCAAGCTGATTTATGGCACCATGTATCGAAGGTTTAAACGGATGTGGCCGATGTAGCAGACTTCATCAGATTCCTCCTCGTTTGAGGGGTTTTTGATTGTGGGGACGCTCTTCCCTGCAAGCGCAAGCCTTTGCAGTTAATTACGCTACCGCATCGCGATAACAAATTTCTCCTTCTCCAGATGGTCATTTCGTGTCGTGGGTGTTTGTTTTGTTTTTGGTTGCCCGTGGATTGTATACGGAGACTAATTTATGTTATCGCCCGTAGGGCGTGGATTAGTCCAAATCTGTATCTTCTTAAATTTGGGTTTGAGGGTTGGGTTTAAGGATACGTTAGTCTCATTTGAGACTAAGATCAACTTAAACGTTTGTTAAGGATACATTAGTCTAATTTCTAGACTAAGATCAACTTAATAGGATCATTTAGATCCAACAAGAAAGCATTTGGCCTCTGTTGTTTAGTTTAGGGACATTGCGGTCGAATGTTAGTTTAAGGACATTACGGTCCAGGTTAAGGACATCGTAGTCCATGAGTTTAACGACCTCACAGTCAAGGTTAAGGACATCGTAGTCCGTGGGTTTAAAGGGACCCCACAGTCCGAGGTTAGGGATATCGTAGTCCATGAGTTTAAGGACCCCACAGTCCGTAGTTTAAAGACATCGTAGTCTATGAAGTTTAAGGACATCGTAGTCCATGAGTTTAAGGACCCCACAGTCCCTAGTTTAAAGACATCGTAGTCTATAGTCTAAGGTTAAGGACATCGTAGTCCATGAGTTTAAGGACCCCACAGTCCGTAGTTTAAAGACATCGTAGTCTATGAAGTTTAAGGGCATCGTAGTCCATGAGTTTAAGGACCCCACAGTCCATGAAATGTGTGGTTGTTGGGACCCGTCACCTCTTTGAAGACGTTGAAGGATTACAACGACGGATATCATAGGAGTAAAGAGATGTACCCTCGAACCGGTGTGAGTTGGTTGAAAGATCTGTAGCCCAGTTTGGGACTGAGATCTGTTGAATATTCGTGAGCAAATGGGCTCAGTTCAATATAAGTTGAGGACTTATGGCCAATATTGGGCTAAGTCCAATAAATGTTTAACATTTTATTGTTCTAGGCTGTTGAGCCTTTATGTGGGCTTGGCCCTTTTAATAATGTTGAGCATTAGATCATGACACCCTTTTTGTCTTATATTGAATGCATAGCGTTCATCAGAACCATGTGTGTTCTGACAGCGCGCCACGTGGCGCGCCAAGCGCTTTGCACCAATTAAAGAGCGCATTGCGCTTCTGCTAAGTAGCGCACACGAAAAGGACACGTGTCACGCTCTGCGCTATGTGCCAGTTGATGAGCGCATTGCGCTAGTTTAGTAGCGCACACGTGAATAACACGTAGCGCGCTTGGCGCTGAGTGCCAGCCCATGAGGGCAGTGCACTATTTAGAAGCGCAAAGCGCAAGTTGTATATGTGGTTGACACGTGGCACATTTTGGCGCTGAGCGCCGGTCCAAGGAGCGCAGAAGCGCAGTTCAAGAGTGCAAGGCACTTTTCAATAACGCAAAGTGCATTTGATCAAATTTATGATCTGTGAACAAATTTATGTTCTTTTTAAAGGAGGCTTTGCCTCAAGATTCAAGAACAACAATTCTTATTTTTGAAAGGGCTTTGCCTTTATAGATCAATGATCTATGAATGAAATAAATACTTCTTTTGCTTTTATGATGAGATCTTTTGATCTCTTTTATGAAAGATCTTGCTCTTTTATAGATCTATGATCTTTTAAGAAGATAATTCTTCTGTTTTAATGAGATGATTTCATCTCTTTGTTCAAGAATCATTCTTTTTAGCTTGAAGAGATGATCTTCTTTCAAGAGCTTGCTCTCTTTCTTTTGAGTTTTCTCAAACTTTGTAGGGGGGTTTCTCTGTGTCAGACTTGAAGTCTTGGGGCTTTTATATAGGGAAAATTGATTTGTTAAATCAGTTAAAGAGATTTTTCTCTGATTGATTTGGATATGTTTCCCCACCGTTGGATCTTTGATCCTAGGGTTTCTGTTTTACAGAAGGCAATCTTCTTGTTTTTAACAAGATTGGAAAAATCTTTTCATAACAGAATTTTAATTCTGATTAATTAATAATTTATCATTATTATTAGATCTTTTAATCTAACGGTGGGGAATTTTATAATTCCAGCGCTGGCGCACCCGTGCTTTGCACGTGGTGCGCTGCTCAGAGCGCAGCGCACTTTGCGCTAGCGCACCTACGATTGACACGTGGCGCGCAGCGCAGAGCGCAGCGCAGGCTGCGCTAGCGCACCCGTGTTTGACGCGTGGCGCGCAGCGCGTCTAGCGTTAGCGCACACATGGTGCACTGCCTAGGGCGCAGCGCACCTGGCGCTAGCGCATCCGTGTTTGACACGTGGCGCACAGCGCGCCTAGCGCTGGATCTGAAACGTTGCTTCAATTTTTGAATTTTGAATTTCAAAACAGAGTTTTACTCTGATTGGGGGTGCACTGCCTAGGGCGCAGCGCACCTGGCGCTAGTAAATCCGTGTTTGACACGTAGCGCGCAGCGCGCCTAGCGCTGGATCTGAAGCGTTGCTTCAACTTTTAAATTTTGAATTTCAAAACAGAGCTTTGCTCTGATTGGGGGAAACAAGGTGTTGCCAAAATTTACTCAAAACGGATGAAAGCACAAGCGAATGGGTGTCTGCTCTATACATTCTTAATAGAATAGAAGCCTTACCCCCGACAGCTAAAACACACACATACAACACGAATACAAAACAAACGCACAGACAAAGCACATACATACTAACAACCTTATACTTAAGCAAAATTATAAATTGAAACACTCATACACAGAATACAACTCATACTTGGGTATTTTCAAATCTAACTTTGTTTATCGATAATTTATTCTTTTCAACGCAAACTTGTCTTTACGGATTTTCTTCTTTGTCAGTAACCATCCCATTCTTAGATTTCTCAATATAGTCACCATAACCTACAATTTATATGTCACATAGCCTAACATGGCCCATGAGTACATCAGAGTTAAGGACTGGATGTACGTGAATTGGCAACAATGCATGCAATCTAAATTTGTCGCAGGAGTTGCTGCTTTCATTGAATTTGCACGAGCACATAATAAGATCGTGTTAAGATTCTCTGCCCGTGCAATAGATGTGGGAATAAGTTCTGCCATAAGGTAGAAATCGTTGAGCTTCACATCGTTAAACATGGTTTTATTAGACTTTATACAACTTGGATATATCACGAGAAAGGACAAGAAAAAGATGGCAATATGGCAAAAGAAGAAGGAGAAGACGGTAATGCAGCAGAGGAAGAAAAAGACGATAACTTCTTTCCAGGAGAAGAAATGGAGGATATGGTAGAGCTTGCCATAGGTGATAGTATTCCTACCGAAAATGATATTCCTTCCGGTCAAGGACCGCGTGCGGATAAATATGAAAAGTTCATGAATGATGCTAGAACTTCAATTTATGAGAATGCAAAGTATTCCACCCTATCATGGTTCATCCAAGTTTTCCAGATTAAGTGTCTAAATGGATGGAGCAACAAGTCATTCACGATACTTCTGAAGTTCCTGAAAGATTCTATACCCCCGGAAAATAACGTGCCCGATAGTTGGTACGAAGCCCAGAAGATGATGTCTGATTTGGGTCTAAAGTGTGAGAAAATTCATGCATATCCTAAATATTGCGTGTTATACCGGAAAGAGAATTCAGATTTGAAAGAGTATCCAACATGCGGAGAGGTCAGGTATAAACCGAAAGAATCTGATAAGAAGCCCGATATACCTGTCAAGGTAGCATGATACTTTCTCATAACACAGATCCTGCAGAGGCTATCCAGATGCAAGAAAACAGCCGAAGTAATGATTTGGCATCACCGTGCTGCTCCAAGTGAAGATGGAAAAATGAGTCATCCAACAGACTCACCGGCATGGAAGGATTTCGATAGGAGGCACGAAATATTTAGTAGTGATCCTCGCAATATCAGGCTCGAACTCGCTAGTGATGGATTCTGCCCACTCAACTATATAGCTGGAAGCCACAGCACATGGCCCGTTGTAATGATAGTTTATAATTTGTTGTCTTGGTTGGTTATGGATCAATCCTACTTTATGATGCCTCTTCTTATTGACGGACCAAACTCACCGGGAAATAATATCGACGTCTATCTCCGACCTCTGATCGATAGGTTAAAATCTTTATTCATTGATGGTGTAGAGACTTACGATGCAAACACGGATACAACCTTCATAATGCGTGCGGCTTTAATGTGGAAAATTAATAACTTTCCTACGTATGGAATGCTATCAGGTTAGTCCGTACATGGTCACAAAATATGCCCTTATTACCATCAATATATAATATCGAAATGGTTGAATTTTAGCAGGAAAGTTTGTTATTGCGGTCATCTGCGTTTCCTGCCACTAGAACATTCCTACAAATTAGACGATGCTCACTTTATTGGTCATCAGGAGCTTCTTGGACCTCCAGCCTTATTGTTCGGAGAGGACATGACTGCTCAGTGGGATGGTTACAATAATATGACCTTCGGGATAGATCCGACAAAACAGGTCAAACCACCCTACTGGAACAAGTTAAGCATTTTTTACGAGCTTCCGTACTGGTCAATAAATTTAGTACGTCATTGTCTGGATGTCATGCACATAAAGAAAGGAGTATCCGAGCACATACTCAACTTGCTTTTTTGTAAAGACGGAAAATCGAAAGATAACCTCCGTGCTCTGATGGATCTTCAGAACTGGGAAATTAGAAGTGAATTGAATCCTAAACCGATAGCAGAAAAACCAGGCAATTTTGTACTTCCCAATGCAGCGTATCATATATCACAACCAGAGAAGAAAAGGTTCCTGCAGGTGTTGCATGATTTGAAAGTTCCTACAGGTTTCTCAGGATCATTTAATAAGAAGATAAAATTGTGAAAGGAAAAATCGATGGGTTGAAAAGTCATAATCACGATATTATTATGGAGCACCTTCTCGCATTATCCCTCAGGACTTCCCTTCCCGAATCGATTGGTCTAGTAATCTATGACCTTTGTTGCTTTTTTAGATAATTTGCACTAAAACCCTGGATGTTAAGACGCTGGAGAATCTAGAAAATTCTATTTCATTGATATTTTGCAAGCTTGAGCGTATTTTTTCACCGTCATTCTTCGATGTCATAATACACCTGACGGTTCATTTTACAACCGAGAAAAAATTAGCTAGACCGGTACAATATCAATGGATGTATCCCATCGAAAGGTACGTGAAATTTTTCGTTTCATGCAATTTGTAAAATTATTTTTGTCCTATATGCCCGTATTTATTTATTTAACATATTTTTCTTTAGATACCTCTACAATCTAAAAAAGTATTTATGCAACAAAAATCGACCAGAGAGTTCTATCATACAAGGTTATCTTCTAGATGAAATAACCAAATTTTATTCCCGCTATCTGGACGAGAACATTGAGACAAAGATTAACCGGCCTTGGAGAATTCAGGACGGACCATATGGTAAATCTGATTATAAGAGAGTAGACACTATGTTTATCAACAAGATATATCGGTTTACCCTCCTCAATAGCGTATGTCTTGAAGAAATTAGAGAGTAAGTTTTTTTAGATTAATTGTTATATTTGTGTGTGTATGAAATGATATAATATTAATGTCATAATTTATTGTTGATAACAGAATTCATATTAATGAGGTACGTCAGGGGCATCCTGATTGGAATGATGAACGATTGGAAAAATATCATCAAGATAATTTTTGCGATTGGGTTGCAGATCATATGAGTTGTTCGAATAATATGTTATTGCTATTCTAAACTTATATCGTTATGTATTTTCCGTAAAATTTGTTTTGTCAGATCCACGATCCGAACTTGTTTGCATCATTAGAGAGAGATTCAAGATGATTAGCTTAGTTTTCTAGTTTGGAGGTTGCATATTATAAAGGATTCAGTGTCCTTAGATACAAATTTGAAGCTAAGCACATCGAAATATCTCGAACCACTCAGAATAGTGGGATTGTGATGGTAGAATCGGATGGTGTGATTTATTATGGATACTTAAATTGCATACTTGGCATCCAATATCCCGGAGAACCGTTTTATGTATTTCAGGGTACTTGGTACGATACACAAACCGATACGGATAAGTGGAGAAATAATCTCGGGACTTGGAATGATGAATACGGATTGACTGGTGTGAACACACTTCGATTTTATGGTCAGGACGATCCATTT
Source organism: Agapanthus africanus (assembly GCA_030015575.1). Lineage (NCBI taxonomy): Eukaryota > Viridiplantae > Streptophyta > Magnoliopsida > Asparagales > Amaryllidaceae > Agapanthus > Agapanthus africanus. The sequence continues at coordinate 769,062,381 of CM057341.1, forward strand.
ATCTTTCCGAACCAAGCATTCCAAATATACTACTCGCAGTACTTGAAGCATCCGGGATGGAGTGTCGTGTGCCGTTGGAAACCCAGGGATGTTTACGATGTCCCAGAATTCGAGGATCGTATGGAGGACAGCGATGAGGATGAAGAAGAAAGAAGACTTAGGGTGCTTCGACCGTCTGTTTCAAAAGACGGGTTGTCTTCGACTGATCGTGAAGTTACGTGGGTTAGAAATGATATCAATGATGAAATCTAAGTAGATATATCTAATACGTCTATGAAACGAAAAAAGTTATCTGTAATGTTATCTTCTTACTTCACATTTCTACGATCTATACATATATTGCATGCATATGTAATGATTGTACTCTTATCTAGGTTTTATGACGACGACCGGAGCAGCGAGGGACAACAGGAGTACCAGCCGTGGCAGCGGCAGAGGCAGAGGCAGAGCAGTTCTTCCGCCCGGAGAGCTGCGTAGGGAGTTTCAGAAGACTGGTCTTGCACCCCGATCGGTATCCCCTTCGGATGACTCCTTCCGTGTGGACTTTGCCACGCCTCTAAGTATATTGCACACATATTCATTATGAATGTAATATTATTAATATACACACATATTTATTTCAAAATTACTTATATAGTCAATGTTTAATTGTTTAGCTATTGGTGGTGCGTCCACATCAGAGGCATATGCCACTACCGCACCTGCAGGTATGTTTATATATCTTATAGTGCATGCATATTGATTTAGAATGTTATATCATAAATATATACACATTCTTTTTGCTCTTACTTAGATAATCATTTTTTGATTGTCTAGCAGTAGGTGGCGCCTCCACAACTCGGGCAGTGGCCACCACCGCACTTGCGGGTATGTTTATATATCTTATAGAGCATGCATATTGATTTAGAATGCTATATTATTGATATACACATTCTTTTTGCAATTACTTATATAATCTATTTTTAATTGTTTAATTACAGGTGGTGCATCCACATCTGGTGCAGAGGCCACTCCCGCCACTTCCGTACCCTCCGCTCAGTCTGCAGGTTAGTATGAATAAATATAAAATATTTATTCATTTGACATATTCTCTAAGAATAAACATGAAGTTCATGTAATTTTATCGTCAATTGTTATTTTCTAGTTAGAGGGGATATGTCCACGTCCGGATCACCGGCTGTTACTCACCGGAGGAACTATCGTTCTGGTCGTGCTGCTGTCGTCGGAGGTATATATCGCACTTCAATTTTCATTAATCCTTGATTTCTTAATACCACTTTGTCTTAATATTGCTTGTCTTGATATTTCTTATAGATGCAGGGCATCCCCATCCCGAGAGGGGGACTTGTAATACCCAGTTCTGTTGTGAATATTTTCTGTATTTATGAGTAAATGTTTTTTTCCCAAAAATTTTCTATTAAATAATTCATTTTCCTTATTCCAAATAATCTTCATTTTATTTCATATACTTTTCTATTAATCTCCAAAATATTTCCTCCATTTTATCCTAACCAATTATTTTTAGTTTTAAATACAAAACCCTAACCCTTTTTTTTCCTAATTTCTATATTTTTCCAACCCTACTCCCTCAGCCCAAACCCCAACTCTCCCTTTCCTTTTTCCTTCTTCCCAAGCCCGACCCAACACCCCCTAAATCGACCCGACTCCCTCTCCCCTTTCTTCTTCTTCTCCCTCTCCTTCTTTCCCACCAAATTTCCCCACGACCCGCGGCCCGCGACCTCGTCTTCGCCCAAACGAGCCCCCACGACCCGCTCAACCACGACCCTCCTTCTCCCTCGCCCACGTCTCGTTCCTCCCCTGCTCGACTCGCTCCCACAACGGAGCCCACGCCCAACTAACCCCAGTATCCCCTCACCTGCATCCCTTCTCCTTCAACCGACTAATCTCACCCTCTGTCTCCCTCTTTCTCTCCTTCTCTTTCCCTCCTATCATCGGAGCCCTCCCCTGCAACACCGCCGGCCGGCCATTGAGCCACCCCCGTTGAGCTCGTCGCCACCCCCATCTCCAAGCCCGAGCACCAACCCACACCCGAGCGACCCATCACCGACCATCTTGACACCCATGGCCGTTACCCCTATCGTCTGGACCATCGTCATTGAGGCCATCGTCATCGCTGCCACGTCTCCATCAGCCTCTACCCTCGTCGAAGACTTCGAACCCATCAACCCAGCTCCCTGCAACTCGCCACCACGAGCACCAACAACCTCCTCACGAACATCGTTGTCTCTTCCGCCGGACCCCAGCACCACTTCCTCATCCTCCGCAACCCTCTTCGCCCTACACCCACTCCTTTCCTGACCACCTCCTCTTTCTTCCTACAGCCGAGCCGACTCCGACCAACCCCAGCTCACCACTACACCGTCCGAACTCCTCTCCACCACACCCGAGCACCCATGGCCACCGCCTAACTCCGACAAACCTCTCTAACACATCTCCCTCATCGAGCCCGAGCTCACGAGCCTTTCCTTTCAGCTTCAACCGGAGCCCCCGCTGCTAAGCCACCGCAGAGCCCCCTGCGCCGTCGACCATTGCTAGAGCCATCGTCGGGACTCCTAGCCGCCAATTCTCCAAGCACCAAGAACGAGCCGAGCTCCCAACTCCTGCTCTAGGCCGGGCCCTACACATTGTCATCACCGTAGCTGCTCTGTGCCGTGTCGCTGTTGCTGCCGCCATTCATCGCCGCTGTCGGAGTCGTCGACAGCTCGACCATCGAACATCGTCAGGCAAGTGAAATCCTTTTTCACTTGTTTAACATGCTATATTAAGCATTAGCTAAAGGGATTATATTATAGCTATATATATAGATAAATATAATTGGATCGAAACCTATGCTTGAATTTCGTGTAGCGAATCATCATGCCATCTTCCTTGAGCAGAGCCCGACGAGGGCTTATTACTATGTTGGTAACGCGTGTAAATTAAATAGTTAACATTTAACTTAGTTGTTAGAAGAAACGTTAGTTTCGAGCGATGACTGGATATTTATCTTAAGTGCTCGATGTGAGCCTTATGCGAAAATAAAATCTAAAATGGTGGAACTCATGATATTTATATGCTAACACTATTAACAAACACTCTGTAAAAATTCGGTGGCAAATTGAAGTCGTTTTCACATATAAAGTGACGCGCTAAGGTTTATACCAAAACTTACGATTTACCGAATACTTGACACCGTTAAATTCATAATTAATTCCAGAAAAAATCCGATCGCAACGTGTTTAGGTTCGTTGAAAAGGGTACTGCATAATATTTAACACAACATGTAGATTTACTGTTAGATATATCCTCTGAATATCGAAAACAAAGAACTTACCTGACCTTGGACACCAGTCCAGTGCAGGAACTTACTCCTTGACTTGCTTTTATACACCTGAAACCTTAATATTTAATTATGAAAGTGTGCGGAGCTAATTACCTCTGCGTAGACAATTGAGTTAGCTTTCCAATGATACCAGTTTCACTAAATTCTAGTATAATTTTGTATTTAAATCACATTTTAAACGGATAACTTGTACGGCAGATTTCTGTCATTTCAGTTTGCACCCTTCATCAGTAATCCGATCATAACTCCCCCAAAAAAATGAATATTGTTGATCGGTCTCCTGTTCTGTAAAGCTAACTCATAACCCTACAATTAGTTGAACAGTAGAGTCACCTAATTATACTCTTAACAGGGGGTAAAATGTGTTACGAAATGGATTTCCAGTTCAGAAATTGGATTTCCAGCAGGAAACACTTAAAATGAAATGACTATAACTAACAAATCTGAAACCCGATTGACACGAAACTAATTTTTCTGTGTAGATCATTAAATATAATGCCTACTTCTTTTATATCGTTTTTCTTAATTATGCACGTGTGATTTTATATGATTTTTCTAATCCAACCGACACCGGTTGCTCATATGTTTTTAGCGGTGCTGTTGGGGTCGAAAATGTTAGTTATATGTATACCTTAGAGGCCATTACTGTCACGACTCGCAGGATACGGAACGTGACTGGCACTTAAGTTTACGAAACGTCTCAAGACGTCCGTAAAATAAGTAAGCCAAAGACCAGAAACCAAAACCAAATAAGCAAAAGAGTGAAGGAAAACCAATCAATTGAAAGTGAGTTTATCAAATAAGTCATATAAAACCTTTTTAAAAACAATATCAATTTTTTCCGAAAATTTCGGTAGAGTCTCCTTTGTAAATACTGGCCCCCAAAATGGGTACAACAAGAATATATATAAATACAATAAATAAGGCATCCCCAAGCGGGAGCTAGCTCTTCGCCACAAGGCGGTCACAAATCCCACGCAATATAAAACAACAACATGCAAAATAATCATAAAGAAGCATGAGAAAAACAGCATGTCGACTCAAGTGAGCTCGACCCCAAAATACAGCATAAAAAGTCCACAAATCTCACAGTCTCATATCTAGGTCAATATACAACAATACTGGTAGATACAGTAGATGGAGTACACTAGATACAAAGAATATACAAGGTGGTACAAAAATAATAATATAACCCACCTAAGAGCAAAACCTCGAGTCCAGGCAAAAGAAACATGTGCGCCCGCCGCTACTGTACTGACGGAGCGGACCTGCAAAAGGCTGTGGCACAACGGGGGTGAGTTGCCAACTCTTGAGTAATAAATAACATCTACACAGGCTATCGAATGCATGCACACAAGCATCCTAGCATCTAAAATACAGGTAAGGCAGGACATAATAGCAGGTATGTATGCAATATGAATATACTAGCAGGTATGAATGCAATGCGAATCAACTCATGATCTGAATGTGTAAGTATAAGAATCATGTTTTTCCTTTAGGAATCTCTTTTGAAATACCAGCACAATACCAATAGAATCAATAAGAACCTGTGTCCAGCAACGACACCTCAAAACTATCACAAATCTCATATATCCATGTCATAGTATCTCTGGCCTCAGCCATCCGGCTGACCCATCTCAATATCAATATCTCATCATCTCGCGGCCACGGTCGGTATCCTATGGATATCCGCCGTCCCAAACAGTCACCGGTAGGTAATCCGTCCCCTGCCAGGCTCATCGTCAGCAACACGAGCTTCTTGCCCCGGGGTACCTTACCGGGCCCACCATGTACCTGAGACGGTTCATCCAACTCCTCGAAACGGGTCTCGAAAACCACAGCAAACTCATGGTGGACGACACTTACATCACTAGAAAACCGCAATTTACATATTTTAAAAATATAATAAGTTTAGAAATTTTGCGGCTTTCCCCCGAAATCCAGAAATATCATAAAATCTCAAGAAATCCTCATAAGTGCATATGTCAATGATAATGAATGCATATGGTATCAATAATCAAGTTGCGATGTGTGATTAATAGACTAGGCATGAACAAATAATATGATGAGGTACATGCACATGAATAGCAATCCTACGATTTCATTTTAAGGAATTAAAGACAATAGCATAAGTTTAAGTATCAATTATAGTAAAATGTTTCAATTTATAGGTTATTTAGTGTAGTGGCATGGCAATTACCAGGGCGTGGGTGTAAGCATGAATAGTGCTCGTGCTGCATATAAAAACCCTGGCAATGGTGCAGGTGTCCTATAGAATGGGTTCGCATATGTATGTCAATATAAGGCATGAATGTAGCAAATAATCATACAAGTATTATATCCCTAATTACTAACATTACTAAGAATCTTTTTAAGCTACTAAAACTATCGGGCGACTTGCGCCATCCAACGATAGTCCCCCGTAGATGTTACATCTACTCACCGGAATCCCTAGCTAGTCACGTCCAATCACCGCTTTCCCCTTTCGTGCCGCGTCTGACGTCTCCGCGACCGAACCTGGAATTTACATCAATACCAAACATAAGGTTACATACCATGAAATGACGCAAATCCCAAATGAAAATACTAACGTTCACAAGCTAGGTACAACGTGCACAAGTTGCGCGGAACACACGCGAAAATCGCAAAAACTAACTAAAATCGTCGATTTGGTCGCCCGGCAAACCTAAAACCCGATCACTCAAAAATCCGCACTCACACATCCTAAATGTCATAGGATAAGCCAATTACAATCATCAAGATATCAAAAATAATTCATCACATAATTTTATAACAAAACTAGTAAGCACAAACATTCCAAAAATCGGTGCAACATCGCCGTTTTACGATAAAAAGGACTACAATCTAACATAATCACCCAAGTCACACCATTAGATAGCCACTACACAAAATTTCAACACATTAATCATTGCTTCAAAACCTATATTCCACAACCAAACCCTTTCTTGATTTTTATCAATAGCAATTGCAATCAAAATCCAAACTAGAAAAACTTAAACTAACACTAATTTGAAGTCCAATAAGCAAGTTAAACCCTTAGATTTGGTTTGTATAAAACACTAGATAGCAAAATAGAATAATTAAATTAATAATGGTTTCTAAAACCCTAGTTTAACTCAAACCATTCTCTTGAAAAACCTAGATTAGAAATTAACAAAAGATTTAGCACTAAACAATTCAATTTAAGGAAATCTAACCATAAGAACTTAAATGGGTAGAAATTATACCTCAATTCTATGGATCTAGCATGGTGATTTGCCTCTAAAGATGCCTCCTTTCCATAAGTTTTCAACTAATTTGGGTTTGAGAAGATATAGAATAGGGTTTTGTGTTGAATTAGTGAAGGATTTGTTGATTTTTTTGATGGATTTTAATGGATTTTGATGAATTTTTGGAAGAAAAAAGAGAAGGGAAATTGGGGCTGTTTCTGCAGGATTTTCAGCAGCAAGGGAGTGGGGAGAGGTGTGGGGGAGTTGGGGAAAAAAAGTCCAAGTCAACCCTCTCATATTACCATAATACCCTTACCTCAAATAAATATATATATAACCCTTTTTTTAGCCCATTCTCACATAATTTAAAGTCAAAAAGAGGGAAAGAAAATTCTTGGGGTGCTACAACAGTGTGAGGCCGGCCATGGGGAATGAGAGTGAGTGTGAGAGACCTTACAAAAAAATTCTATGCAAAAAGACCCCCTCCCTACAAGTCCAAAATTGCAAGTTTAAGCTTAAATTCAATAAATTTCGTTTTCTATAATAAAAATTAGTTAAAACTTAAAATAAAATACTAAAAATTTATGTTACAACTAGATTTTAATTAACATGATTTTAAATCTTAAATTTAGCCCATTTAAATTTGTATTTATCGCTAATTTAATGTATTTTCTTACCGACTTAAAATAATATTAAAAATTGAAAAAATTAGGGAAATTTTTTAAACGACCAGAATTTCATAAGTAACTCATTTGCTACTAAAAAATAGCAATTACCTACCCAAATTAGGTATAATTAGTCCTAAACTGCAAAATAACAAAAAAGACGATTTATTGAAAATTACCAAATTCTCACCGATTTTCGGGAAAACACCAAAACGACTTTTCAAGACGTTACAATTACTATACATGAGATGTATATTGTAGTGAATGCTTGGACATATATAGGGAGGACTTTCTTGCTCGACATGATAGTATGCTATCTGGTTACCCTTTACCTTAATGTGTACACTGTTTGTCTCTCTGTTACATATTGGTAAAGCCCTTAGGATGTGTACTTGAGTACCTGGACTATGATGCGGATCATACTAGTGGGGACAGGGTAGTCCATAAGTACATCCTTCAAGGTCCCTAGTCGTGGGTGTATCGAGACGGGGCATCGATATACCAGAGTAGACTAGCGTATACCTTCTCGATCCATACAGATGGGCGATTGATGATCCTATATCCATTGGTGTTTGACATCAGAGATGATATACGAGTGCTCAGTGGAGACTGAGTACACTGGACGGACTCGCCGAGAACTCCCAGATGGTATTATACCTTACGTCAGATGGCAGTTCTCTGGTGACACTGGTGCAGATTAGTCTGTAGACCCGAGATCGTCATAGAGTCTTGTGTGATTCCCACTGTGCTTTGATTTATACCTTACCACGTCTAAGAGGGCGTGCAAAACGGTGGTTTTTGGGTACAGTCCCGAGTCACATGGATGCAATGAGCGATAGGAGGGGTTTCGTCTCTCCCGGTATTAGGGGTTGATGTTGCGCTATGCTCGATTGGCCATAACAGGGAAGTCCCTGGCCAGGGCTGGTTTAGAGATTTACTGGTAAGTGTTACCAGTAGTTTCTCGACCCGTTATGAGCCTCATATCGGCATGACTTATCGATTATTGGGGTCTGACGTTTACCACCCCTAGACTTGATATGCGACATATCAGACGAGGAGACCAGACTGTACGGTAGTGTCACTGTCAGGCTTTACAGGAGTTGGAGCGGGCTTGCTTGCTGATCTTCTGATCGCTCAATACCCGGGTAGCCGTTACGTCCAGCTAGTACCGCTGACGGCTTATGGATGCTTGATATGATCATCACCTACTGTCGGCGTATTGACGAGTCTTTAGAGTCCTACATAGAGGTTGTACTGGCTCAGGCAAAATGAAATAGGAGCACATATGTGATATGTGCGGGACCGAGAATAATGCGTGTATGTGATACTGTATTCTATTCTCGCGATGTTTGTATCGATCGGTTATATGCGATATAACCGGGATATCGAATCAAGTGTTGATTCGATAAGTCGATACATTGGATGTTAGTCGGTTATATGTGATATAACCGGATTATTAAGTCAAGTGTTGATTTAATAATTTAGTGTATAATTGTATATGTGATATACTAATTTACATTAACTAATATTGGTTCACTTAAGCATTTATTTTTTCTTACTTGTGCACAACTTGATATATATGTGATATATATTTATTTGTGTTTACTATTTGTATCATGGTTGTTGATACACTTGTCATGGGTGTAAGAGACATACACCATTATATATATATATATTGGTATGGTTTTTTAATATTCAAAGTAAATACAAAATTAGTGAATATTTGTTAAATGCATGAAGCTTGTAGAAGCTTGTGAGTGCTTTGACAAATTCAACCCTTTTTGTTTTGCTTTGGATATTATTTAACCTGACCAATATATTTAGCCATGGTTATGTCTCTATATGAGTTAAGTATATGATACTCACTCACCATGGTTAGCTCATTCTCTCTCTTGATAAGTTTCATTCTCATTTGAGCTCATCTTCTTCCTCCTTCACTTTTCTTTCTAGGGTTTGTATAAGAGAGAGACACGAAGTGAGAAAAGAAATTCTAAAGTGTACCCATTTCTTATCTCACCATTCTCTACTAGACTAGCACTTTAGTTTTGGGTGTTTGCTTCACTAATTCTTTGGTTAGTGAAGTAGAAGCTTGAGTTCGTATTCCTTAGACGTAGATCATCTTCGGCCTCGAAGACTTCAAGCAATCCCGTTGCAACTTTCTCATGGAGCCGTCCGAGAGTCCGGGAGTTCGATCATTGCAGTGAAAGGACTACTACAAGGAGCTTAAGAAGTGAAGGACCGATCTACAAAGGTTGTATTTCGTATTCACTTAGTGTTAATGAGTTTAACTTGCACTTGAAACCCTAATTTTCTAGCAAAGATCTTGTTTAGAGTTATTCGGCATGGCTAAAATTTTAATCCGGCATGGTTGATGCCTTGTAGAACTTCCTTCAAGTACCTAGTAACCCTACAGAAAATTACACCCCGATTGACCAAGTCGAAGTCAAATTCAAACCCCAAATAAGCGGGCCCAAGCCCAGATCAAGTGGGTCTATACCCAAGTCGAGCGCCGCGGCCGGCCTCCCCTATGCCAAAATGAAATCATGTAATAAATAATTTTGATATAATTTTTTTATGCATGAATGTAAGGAAAATGGGCATAAAATCAAATTTTTGTAAAGCCCATGGCTCATGTGCAAAAGAAATGAGCACATGAGGCATGAGATGGGCAAAATGGCATTTTGTAAAGCCCAAGGGGCTATATGTAAATTTATAAACCTATATTAGACAACATGATAATGAAATAAAGGAGAACTTTTCCTTCACCTCAAAATCTAGGGTTTTTGTGCCTCCTTCTACTTCCTCAAGGTTCTAAACCTTCTTCCTATTTTCAATTAAATCAAGAGTTTTACGTTTTCTTTTCCAAAATTAAATAGTTTTTCACCACAAAACCCACAAAGAAGGGCTCAGATCTTCCATCAGATCTCAAAAAGGAGAGATTTTTAAATCTCACCCCTTTCTCCAAGATCTGGCCAACCGAGAAGAAGAAGAAGGAGACCCATCTCCAAAAATCCCATCTTAGAAAGATCCAGGGCCTAAGGGGAGAGAAACAAATGGCCCCCCTTTGATCATTTCTAAAGATTTATATGAGTTTAACTCCATTCAAAATCTGTTGGAGTTCATATCCATAAATCAATCTCTTTTTAGGAGTTTAACTCTAGAAATCAAATCGGAAGCACAGCTCCCAGTGCAGGGACAAAGTCCTTTTCCTGCTGACGCCCAGTGCCTGCGTACCAAGCACGTGGCGCCCAGCGCTCGCGTGCCAAGCACGTGGGGCCCAGCACCCAGCGTCCGCATGCTATGCACGTGAGGTACTGGCGCTCACGCGTCCTTTGGACGCCATTTCCTCCCTCATTTTATATGCACTCCACACTAAAAATGCCTCCATTGTTAGAAAAATTTCTAACGGGGCGCCGCTCCGCATCCCGCAAGGGGGCTGCTAGCCCCCTTGAACCCCAGCCCGCTATCCGGGTAGCGGGGCCCCCGATATATCCAAAACCCCTTCAAAACACAACACTACACATTGAGTTCGCATGACATGTTTGACCCGTCGATTAGAGGTTCTCTCGCTCCAAAGGAGAGGGGTAATTAACGGCAGCTTAGTTCCTGGCTGCCGGAGATTCAGATCCCCACAATCAATAAATCCCAGCCTACCCTAGGCAGGGGGAATCTGTAATGCGTCTGACAAGTGCGCGCGTATTCCCATCTCAACGGGGTGACGAAAAACACCCTACAAGTGCATTTACTATATTCCCCTCCTGTTGCATGACCGATATACCCATGTAAATAGTATTCATTTGCATCGACATCCTAGTAACCGCGTTACATTACCAAGTGATAAATGTTAGTGATTAGATTGTGGTAAGTACGTTAGTGTAAAAAGCATGAATGAACAAATTGTTGGGGTCAAAATTTGCACCCCCGGTTGACCGAGTCAAAGTCAAGGTCAACCCCAAGCTAGGGCCCAAGCCCAGGTCAAGCGGGCCCATGCCCAAGTCGAGCCCGCGGTCAGCCTCCTTCATGCCAATATATAGATCATGTAATAAATTATTTTTACGTAATTTTTTTTTATGCATGAATGTATACAAAATGGGCATAAAGCCAAATTTTTTGTAAGCCCATGGCTTATGTGCAAAAAGAAATGGCACATGAGCCATGGGATGGGCAAAATGCCATTTTGTAAAGCCCAAGGAGATATATGTAAATATGTAAGCCTATAAAAGGCAACATGATGATGAATAAGATATATACTTTTCATTCCTCTCAAAGAAATCTAGGGTTCTTTGTGCCTCCTGCTCCTTCTCCAAGGTTCTAAACCTTCTCATTTCTTTTGAATTAAATCAAGAGCTTTGCTCTTTCTTTTCCAAAAACTAAGTAGTTTTCCACCACAAAACCCACAAAGGGGTACTCAAATCTCCCATCAGATCTCAAAAAGAAGAGATCTTTAAAATCTCATACTTCTTGTTCTTCAAGACCCAGCCAATTGAGGAGGAAGGAGGAGACCCATCTCAAAAAATCTCATCTGGGGAAGACCCAGAGCCAAAGGGAAAAACAAAGCAGCCCCCCTTTGATCACTTCTAAAACCTTTTAGGAGTTTAACTCCACAAATCGGGAGCACAGCTCCCAGTGTAGGGACCAAAGTCCCCTTTCTGTTTGACGCCCAGCGTCCAGCGCCCAGAGCGCTTGCGCCCACGTGCCGAGCACGTGGCGCGCCTAACGCCCAGGGCGCTTGCGTCCACGTGCCGAGCACGTAGTGCGCCCAGCGTCTAGAGCGCTCACGCCCAGCGCTTAGTGCGCTAGCGCCCAGCGCCTGCGCGCCATGCACGGGAGGCACTGGCCCCCACATATCCTTTGGATACCCTTTCCCTTTATATACACACACGCGCGCGCGCACACACACACACTCTACAACACCATCCCCCTCAAAAAAATTTAGGCCGGGGCGCTGCCCGGCACCCCGCAAGGGGGCCGCTAGCCCCCTTGACCCCCAGCCCGCTATCCGGGTAGCAGGACCCCTGTAAAAACTCTGCGGGGCCCTTGATATATCCAAAACCCCTCCAAAACACAACACTGTACGTTGAGTTCGCATGACCAGTTTAACCCGTTAATCGGAGGTTCCCTCGCTCCAAAGGCGAGGGGTAATTAACGGCAGCTTAGTCCGCGGCTGCCAGAGATTCGGATCCCTACAATCAATAAACCCCGGCCTATCCTAGGCAGGGGGAATCTGTAGTATGCCTGACAAGCGCGTGCGTATTCCCATCTCAATGGGGTGACGAAAAACACTCTACAGATTCTGGCACGCCCGGTGGGACTTATCTCTCTTCCCATATTTCGGGTTAAACGTTCATGCGAGCTCAATCAATATACATATCGATCGTATATACTGAAATCATGTTTCTATTTGCAGGGGTTAACAATTTCCAATTGCCATCTTCGAACGCAAGTCGGTATTTGAACGGTTTTCCTTGGCCCCAGCTGGGGGCAAGGCCATCAACACCAACAAAGCAACAAGGCATCTTGGGCAAGCTCCAGCGGCGTCTCTGACAACTGCTCGATTGGGTGTCTTCTCAAGCCTCCCCATCACTCAGCCTATGTCGGCTTCCCGAAGAGCAGAGGCCTGCCAAGCGCTCAAGGCAGAGAAGCTGAGGCAGAAGCGGCTCAGATACAGAGCCAACAAAAGGGCTAGGGCTCTGGCCATGTTAAAATTTATGAATTTCCAAAGCCCGGACCGCTCCGTGAAATCAGCCGCCAAAGATAAAAAGATGGCTGGGTATATGGCCCACACTGTCTATATGGTCGGACATGAAGAAACGAACCCTCCTATGCTTTACAGCCAGGGTGATGATACGGTGGACGCTACCTAGCATCGGCTCGATCTAAGTGATGAAGAGCACGCTCAGGCCGATAAACCAGAGGAGCCCGTGGTTCCTGCGGAATTGAGCTCAGACAATAAGGATTACTCGGTTGTCATAACCGGAACTACAGAACAAGCATTATTCCGATGGCTTCAGAGGCAGCTTCAGGACAGGGATGAGAAGTTAGCCAAGGTACAATCTAAGGTCGACGAATTGGTAAACGTCGTGGAAGATCTCGCGACCCAAGTCGCCCGATTGCAATTACAGCAGAATCAAATTTTAGTTCATGTGCCAGGGATTGATACCCGGACGAAGCCAACTGATACCCCCTTCAACCTAAGAGCGGAGCACCTTCGCGGAAAACGGCCGCAATCAGCCTCCAGTCCCTATGATACATACACCAGAGGAGAATCGCCTCTGAAAGAGAAACTGGATAAGGTCTATTCCTTCAAAAGGGACAAAGTCCACAAGATATTCAAGGACGCCTTAAGAAACGGTCTACAATTGCCAGAATCAAAGAGGCAGCAAGAAGCGAATATGACCGACGACCCAAAATATTGCCCCTATCACAGGGTGATAGGTCATGTCATTGAGGACTGCTTCGTCTTCAAAGATTGGGTCGAAAGGCAATACAAAACGGGAGAGATAGAACTGTCTAAGGGCGTGTTAGCAAACAGTCAAGCTACGACCTCCGATTTCATACAAATGGAGACCGAAGCCTTTCGGGAACCTAATCCTCCCAGACATGTGCCATTATCTAAAAAGGGCAAAACCAAAGACTGATCGGCCTCAAGGACCAGCATCAGTGAGGGCACCTACTCTGATGGAGTGAAAGAAGAAGGTGTACTCCTTCAGGAGGGATGAGGTCCGCAATATATTCGAGGAAGCCTTGAACAACGGTCTGCAATTGCCTATTCCGAAGAGGCCACATGAAATGAATATGACCGGCAATCCCGTATACTGCCCATACCATAGGGTGGTGAGTCATGCTGTTGAAGACTGCTGTGTTTTTAAAGATTGGGCAGAGGACCAATACAAGCTTGGAAAAACCTCACAGTCCTCGGATGTATCGGCAAGCCATAGAGCTATGGTCATCAACACAACTCCGCCAAGATCAAAATCCAAGGAGCTGGGATAAGCAAAGGTGACCACCACATCGTTAAACTGGAAACAGTCGACCACCACGTCATTAAACTGGGAACAATCGACCTTTAAGTCGTTAAACCGGGAATGTAAAATATATATATATATGTAAATAAACAAAAAATGTGTAGATAAAAGAAAAATAAAGATGAAAATAAAGCCGAAATGATATGGCAACCGCGAATAAAAACCGAAATGATAGGGCAATCGCGATCTTCGCGATAAGAAAAGCTGAAATGATAGAGCAATCGCGGTAAAACAAAAAAAACAGAAACAAAACAAAAAAAACAATGGCGAATGATGAGTCGCTCCTGGTACCATATTCCAGTGCAGCGATGCAGACACCAACCAAAATCCAATTTCTCAAAATTCTCCCGGCCCTACGGTTGGTCCCCAAGTTGACCACCGTATACAATCCACGGGCTCAAATAATTCTCATCATACCCATGCCCCACCGCAACCACCAGTTACGCGGCTGGTCTCCGCCCTTGGAATTATGGTCTATTGGGGAAGACCCACTCATGTGTCCTCACGATGCATGAGGAGAACAAACCTTCATGGGATCCTTACGACTCACAAAGGAAAAACACACTTGGGGGTCCTCACGACTCCTAAGGAGAAAATGCACCTACGGGATCCTTACGACTCATAGGGAGAAAATGCTTTTATGAGACCCTTACGGCCCGTAAAATTGAAAAGCCTTAGGTGATAGGGATTTAAACCTGTCTCCTAAGCCATCGCTTACCAATCCCAATGGCGAATGATGAGTCGCTCCTGGTACCATATTCCAGTGTAGCGATGCAGACGCCAACCAAATTCCAAACGTAAATCCCAATGGCGAATGATGAGTCGCTCCTGGTACCATATTCCAGTGCAGCGATGCAGACACCAACCAAATTCCAAATCCCATACCCCAACGGTGAATGATGAGTCGCTCCTGGTACCATATTCCAATGCAGCGATGCAGACGCCAACCAAATTCCAAATCCCATATCCCAACGGCGAATGATGAGTCGCTCCTGGTACCATATTCCAGTGCAGCGATGCAGACGCCGACAAAGTCCCGAAATTTTTCCGGCCCTACGGTCTAGATCATACATCCTGCAAAATCGTATACAATCCACGGGCGTAAAACAATTCCAAGCTCTCACAAGTCCTACCGGTGAGACCGCATTCAAAGTTCCACCAAAAAAAATGGTATGTCCACAAACAAAATGGGCACGGATGAAAACCCGATAGGGCTCCGTGAGTAAAAATAGCAGGACTGCCGGCGAGTTTGTGAAAACCCGAAAGGGCGCAAACTCATAAAAAAGAGATGAAATGCACTCACAAAGTCCTCTCGACTTTGTGAGGAGAAAATTCCCGCCTGAGATCCTTACGACTCACAAAGGAGCAACACACTTAGAAGTCCTCACGACTCCTAAGGAGAAAATACACCTACGGGATCCTTACGACCCGTAGGGAGAAAATGATTCGTGATACCCTTACGGCTCACAAAATTGAAAAGTATTAGGTGATAAGGACCTAAAACCTGTCTCCTAAGCCATCGCTTCCTGATAAACAAGCGCAAATGATGATTCGCTCATGGTACCATATTCCAGTGTAGCAATACTGATGCCAAGCAAAAACCAATTCCCAAATCCTCCCGGGGCAAATGATGAGTTGCTCCTGGCATTATTCCAGTGCAGCAATGCAGATGCCGGCAAAAAAAAATCCCCAAATCCACTCATGGCAAATGATGATTCGCTCCTGATACCATATTCCAGTGTAGCGATGCTGATGTCAACCCAAATCAAATCAAACCAACAACCTCTGTGGCGGAATCATGCTCCGTCCCAGAATTTACCCCGTGTCGAAATCATGCTTTGCCTCGGGATTTCTACCTTCCCTGCCGGAATTATGCTCCGCCTCGGAATCAAATCAACCAACCAGCTCTGCGTCGGAATCATACTTCGTCTCATAGTGAACCCCGCGTCGAAATCAAGCTTCGCCTCGGTGTATCTGCCTTCCCTGTCGGTTTTATGCTTCGGCTCGGAATCAACCAACGACCTCCTCGTCGGAATTATGCTCCGCCTCGGAATCAAGTCAACCAGCAGGCTCTCGTCGGAATCATGCTTCGTCTCAGAATGTGCACCCCGTGTCGAAATCATGTTTCGCCTCGGTGTATCTGCCTTCCCTGTCGAAATTATGCTTCGTCTTGGAATCAAGTCGGCCAACAAGCTCTGCGCCGGAATCATGCTCCGTCTCAGAATGTATCCCGTGTCGAAATCATGCTTCGCCTCGGGGTATTTGCCTTCCCCGTCGGAATTATGCTTCGCCTGGGAATCAACCTCTGCATCGAAATTATGCTTCAGTCAGAATGTCTGCCGCTCGTCGGAATGATGCTCCGACCCCTCTGGAATGATTCTCCGCTCTTTGGAATGATGCTCCGATCCTTGGGATCATGCTCCGCTCTTCGGAATGATGCTCCGATCCCAGGAATCATGCTCCGCCCTTCGGAATGATGCTCCGATCTTTGGAATCATGCTCCGCCCTTCGGAATGATGCTCTGAATCCTGGAATCATGCTCCGCCCTTCGGAATGATGCGTCGATCCCGGGAATCATGCTCCGTGCTTTGGAATGATGCTCCGATCCTCTGGAATCATGCTCCGCTCTTCGGAATGATACTCCGATCCCCTAGAATCATGCTCCGCTCTTCGGAATGATGCTCCGATCCCTGGAATCATGCTCCACGCTTCGGAATGATGCTCCGATCCCTGGAATCATGCTCCGCGCTTCGGAATGATGCTCCGATCCCTGGAATCA
Organism: Agapanthus africanus; assembly: GCA_030015575.1. NCBI lineage: Eukaryota > Viridiplantae > Streptophyta > Magnoliopsida > Asparagales > Amaryllidaceae > Agapanthus > Agapanthus africanus. Next base: position 769,079,423 of record CM057341.1, read on the forward strand.
TGCTCCGTGCTTTGGAATGATGCTCCGATCCCCTGGAATCATGCTCCGCTCTTTGGAATGATGCTCCGATCCTCTGGAATCATGCTCCGCTCTTCGGAATGATGCTCCGATCCCTGGAATCATGCTCCGCGCTTCGGAATGATGCTCCGATCCCTGGAATCATGCTCCGCTCTTCGGAATGATGCTCCGATCCCTGGAATCATGCTCCGCTCTTCGGAATGATGCTCCGATCCTTGGAATTATGCTCCGCAAATCGGAATGATGCTCCGATCCCCGGGAATCATGCTCCCCGAGGGATACTCCGACCTTGGAATTATGCTCCGCGAATAAGAATGATGCTCCGATCCCCGGGAATCATGCCCCCCGGGATGATGCTCCACCCCCGGAATAATGTTCTACCTCGAAGTTCAGCTTCAAGATCCATCAATTTCATGCACACCACTCAAACGTGCGGTGTGCATTTATTGATGGGGGGTACTTTGTTGGGGTCAAAATTTGCACCCACGGTTGACCGATTCAAAGTCAAGGTCAACCCCAAGCCAGGTGGGCCCAAGCCCAGGTCAAGCGGGCCCATGCCCAAGTCGAGCCCGCGGCCAGCCTCCTCCATGCCAAAATATAGATCATGTAATAAATAATTTTTATGTGATTTTTTTTTATGCATGAATGTAACCAAAATAGGCATAAAGCCAAAATTTTTGTAAGCCCATGGCTTATGTGCAAAAAGAAATGGCACATGAGTCATGGGATGGACAAAATGCCATTTTGTAAAGCCCAAGGGGCTATATGTAAATATGTAAGCCTATAAAAGGAAACATGATGATGAATAAGATATACACTTTTCATTCCTCTCAAAGAAATCTACGGTTCTTTGTGCCTCCTGCTCCTTCTCCAAGGTTCTAAACCTTCTCATTTCTTTTGAATTAAATCAAGAGCTTTACTCTTTCTTTTCCAAAAACTAAGTAGTTTTCCACTACAAAACCCACAAAGGGGCACTCAAATCTCCCATCAGATCTCAAAAGGAAGAAATCTTTAAAATCTCATACTTCTTGTTCTTCAAGACCCAGCCAATAGAGGAGGAAGGAGGAGACCCGTCTCCAAAAATCTCATCTGGGGAAGACCCAGAGCCAAAGGGAGAAACAAAGCAGCCCCCCTTTGATCACTTCTAAAACCTTTTAGGAGTTTAACTCCACAAATCGGGAGCACAGCTCCCAGTGCAGGGACCAAAGTCCCCTTTCTGTTTGACGCCCAGCGTCCAGCGCCCAGAGCGCTTGCGCCCACGTGCTGAGCACGTGGCGTGCCCAGCGCCCACGTGCCGACAAGTGGCGCGTCCAGGGCGCTTGCGCCCACGTGCCGAGAACGTGGCGCGCCCAGCGCCTAGAGCGCTTGCGCCCAGCGCCTGCGCGCCATGCACGCGAGGCACTGGCCCCCACGCATCCTTTGGATGCCCTTTCCCTTTACACACACGCACACACACACACACGCACACACATACTCTACAACACCATCCCCCTCAAAAAATTTTGGGCCGGGGCGCTTCCCCGCACACCGCAAGGGGGCTGCAAACCCCCTTGACCCCCAGCCCGCTATCCGGGTAGCGGGACCCCCGTAAAAACTCTGTGAGGCCCCCGATATATCCAAAACCCCTCCAAAACATAACACTGCACGTTGAGTTTGCATGACCAGTTTAACCCGTTAATCGGAGGTTCCCTCGCACCAAAGGCGAGGGGTAATTAACGGTAGCTTAGTCCACGGCTGCCGGAGATTCGGATCCCCACAATCAATAAACTCCGGCTTACCCTAAGCAGGGGGAATCTGTAGTAGGCCTGACAAGCGCGTGCGTATTCCCATCTCAATGGGGTGACGAAAAACACTCTACACAAGTGAAGTGTAGCGTACTTGTACACAATCAACGGAACCAAACGGTCATTGCATTGTCGACGCCTATGAGACATATATAAGTGTAACTATAACTGGAATGAGACGGTTATGGAAGCACTTATATTAGTGTCATAGGTAAGACATCGAGTACTATCCATTTATCTTGGATACCAGTCGAGATATGCTTGATGGAGACCATGTCTTCAGTTATTACGTAGACTTGTCATGGAGCGACTAGTATTTGGGTTCATGGTCGGTGTTTGATGTAGACAGCGGGTATGGGGTAGTTTGAGTATGAGTTCGATCAACGGAATCTCAGGAGTCCCACTGCCGGCATATACAGTGATTTTGGGAGTTGTATGGATGGTGTTACTGATTATTAGCGAGCATGATTCGGGCCCGTGTTCCCTTTCCCCTGGGGCCTACCCTTGGGTTGGGGATACTCCTGTGGTGGTTGACGCTCACACTTGGACTTACGATAGATTTAGTGACTTGGACATTGAGACTTAGAAACTGATATGTTTAGTGACATGTACATTGCACTGATTACTAATCTGATACACTTGCTTTATCGTTACCTCTACCGGTTACTTCATGCTCATGTCATCACTCCATGTTTATTGTTTCAAGTTCATCATCATTGCACGTGTTTACATATGTATATATATTTATATATATTGCTATTGTGTCGCTCTGACGACCTGAGTATGCATGCTTAGAGTGAGAAGTGGACTTAGCTCGGATCAGGATCTGTCTTACCACGAGAATATTGCGGACATCTGGATCAGCGACGCCAGCGCTATCTTTCCCTTGATCTTTACCTGGTTAGTTTTATATCTGTTTTGGTAGAATTAGTGACTGCATTTCTCATTACCTGTGCATTGATTAATGATTACCACGTAATGCTAGAAGCCGAAGTGTGGCTACGGCAGGATATTTCCTTGACTGTAGGAGTATGGCTGGCCTTGTCACCCATCATATTCCGTATTTTGGGAAGCGGGGCGTGATAGGACTCGAGGGCCGAATCAGTCCCACAGGCTGAGCCCCGATTAAGCTAGGGGAGGCACCATTCCCCCTCTTCTTTACCCCCGATTATTGCTATACTGGTGATTATGCCGAGAGGTTCCGCCGGTATATGGGGGATGGAAGCTGCATCCAAAAGAAGTATCCACTTCACGTTGAGTGGGGCGATCAGCACCGGCGCTCATTTGCCCTCTTATGAGATCAGGCTCGGATATTAATATATATTTTCATTTGACTTATCCAATATATTTATTATTATTTAACACTTATAATTTAAATACATTATTTTTTTGTATTTGCGGTTGGATTACGACTTTCAGCCTGTACCCGACCCTGATCTCTCTGAGAGTGCTCGATCTTCACGCTCTGTACCAGGCCTGATGAAGAACAAGCAATCAAAGGTCCGATACAATAGGAACAAGCTGAAGATCGACTGCTATTTTGTATGGATGGCGACCCCTGAGAAAGAAAGAGCGGCTCTCCTACATACTCCGGCCTTTGTGAGAGTCGACATTGATACATTGCCTTTCTTGTGTCAATATTACGACTCTCAACACAAACAAGTTTGTAATTTAAATGTAATTCATTATTTAGTATATAATTTATTTTTTTTATGTTGCTTAATTAGAAAACTAAATCTGAATGTGTTGTGCAGAAACAGGCCGATCAAAATAAGGAGAATAAAAAGTCGGCGAAGAGTGGTCGCCCCACTTATACAGGTGGCTCGAGGAACATTACTCGTGCCATGGAGGCATCGGTAAATTACAATAGATCTATGTTGATATAATGTAATATTAAGAGTTATTTTATAATATATGTAAATTTTTGGCGAATTGCAGAGAGCTCAGACCCTCGCACATGGCGGTACACCGAGTATGCTGACCGCGTATCTTACCGTCCACGGCACCTCGCCAGATCCTGCCACGGGCGAGCTTCGATTCCCCGACACCGCTATCCAGGAGTATCGCGCAAGTGTTAATATTTATTTTAATTTGTATGAAATTTTTGTTTTGATAAGTTCAAATTTAAATAATATACTTATATTTTAAAGGTTAATATGGGTGTAGGAGTGGATGGTGGAGCAGGCGGAGGTATCGGGAATCGATTTTAGTGGACAGACCGATCTGATGCTACTGACCATAGTCCTAGAGGCCGCACACGGAGGGCACCACGGAGGTTGGGAGAGAGGTCAGGGACTGGGTCCTAGCAGGGCCCATATGAGGTTGGTCTCCACTCTGGCGGTTACTTCCCCTACCCCCGTGAGCGACGTCTGGAGCATGATGTTATCGTCTTGAAGACCACCGTCGAGGAGTTGAAAGAGATGTTGGTATGTATACTACTTAATAGTAAAATATCATATCACATTATAGATAGTAACATATGCAATATTAGTAGCCTGAGTTTATTTGGTTGTAGACTTAGCTTTGATTAATCATACTTACATAAAACTATCTAATTAAATAAACTATGGTTTTCCAAACTAGATACCCAAACAAGACCTAAGTCCATAAGTATTTTCATATTGGGATTTTACAATAACCTGATAATGATACAAATTCGACTAAAATCTAATTCACCGTTCTTACTTGTTTATTACACACAAAATTTATCAGATACGACAGGCTATTTCGGTTGCGGCTCCACATGCATCACTTTCAGCTGGGGCTCCGCAAGCCACTACCTCGGTTGCGGTTGTGTAGACCTCTCATGTAGCTCCACTGCCCGCTCAGACTCCTACACAGTCCGCTCTTTCATTAGTCGAGTTTTTGACGACTCAGGGCTGCACCGAGGAGCAGATGCGCCAGATTACGGCGTTTATCAGAAATGGAGGAGCTGGACCGAGATAGGGTAGTTTTTTTTTTATATTTTTGAGAATGTATGTACTTATCTGATACATATTGTATATATTTTGGACGATAGTGGTGGTTGTTGTTTATTCACGATGATTTAGATTGATATCGTATTCTGTTTGTTTATTTCTTTTATATATTATGCGTGAGATGTTGATCATGAATGTTTCTGTATTTGGTTATATGATGTATATATTATTATGCACAGGATGTGGGGAAATAGAAAGCCCATTTTTTTTAAAAAACCTGATATTTTGTCTCTACGGATTAATCCGTAGGGCCATATATTGCACCTACGGATTAATCCGTAGGTGCAATATTTTCCCCTACACAGTTAGTCGCAGGGACAAAATATCAGGATACCTGATATTGTGTCCCTATGGACTCGGTAATAGGGGTAAAATTTGCCCCTACGGATTAATCCGTATGTGCAATGTTTGTCCCTACACAGTTCCCAGTAACATGGATAAAACTTGCCCTTACGGATACATCCGTAGGGGATTCTATCAGGCCCAACAGATAAATCCGTAGGGGTAAATATTTTATTTATAAACCAATAATTAAATAATGATTGTCCCTGCGGAGTAATCCGTAGGGTTAAATGTACCTACGGAATATGACGCAGGGGCAATTATTACTCTGTAAGGGCATGTTCAGAGCGAAAACTTGCACCTGCGGCCTTTGCACCTACGGGGGAATTTTATGTCCTTATGGATATATCCGTAATCCGTAGGGGCAGTGGTTTGCCCCTACAGCTAAATCCGTAGGAGCAACCCATTATTGTAGTAGTGTAGGATTGATGGACGATGCAAATCATTCATTTTATATTTAAGTTTATAATTAAATTCTTCATTTTATAACACAGTATGTGTATGGAAATTGTGATCAAGACGAGGGAACTAAAATTATAGTACTTGTCATGTAACTACCATGCACGTAAGCATAATCAACATGTGTGTGTGTGTATAATCTTTAGTTAATTGGTCCTAGCAATCAAATCAATTTCTTCTTCATGGGAAGTCAATTGTTCATTTTGAATTTTTTTATAGGCGTTTAAGAGTTTCAAAGATGCTGGATCCATTAACTATTGATATAATTAAGCTCCTATAAATTTAAAAGTTGGTGTATTTTTTTCTTAATTTATATTTGCGCTAATTGAAAAATGTTTATATAAAGCTCAATCTCTAGTGTAAACAGACGATTAAAGATGGAATGAAATTGACTTGCTTCAATCTTTTCATTTACGTATGTACTCTTGCGTATTGCTTCGAAGTTGTCGATTAATCATAGAATAATCAATATTTCTTGAGCTTTAATCAACATACATACATCCATGAAAGGACTTTGCAATGAGAGACCAAAGTTTAATTTTCTACTGGTATATATATATATATATATGTATCACTTGTATTCTTGTACTTAAGACATGCTGGCAATTGATTGCATGTTAACAAGTTTAAGCTGCTCACGTGTCTAGGTCAGATTTGTAATTTCCTGCTACAATTTACGTGTTGCATACTTCAAGGTGACGAGAGGGAGAGGGAGAGGGAGAGGGAGTGGGAGGAAGAACTTAACTAAGAAAGGACAAAGAGATGCTTTTTTTTAACTTCACATGGTCCATGACTCTCTTCTTAAATAACTCTAGAATCTTAATTAAAATGAATTTAATTTGCAAGTGTTTTAATTAAGACAGGGTTTCTAGAAACAAAGAAAAAACCCTTCCCTGATGGGCCCACATGATGGCCCTCTTTTCCCTCTTATGTTATGTTGATCAATGCTTTGAAATTGGAGAGACGACCACATGGGTACATGTAGACAGAGGAAACATGGTATACCCTGAAACCGTGGGAAATTATCTATTATGGCGTCTCTAAAAGTCAACAATCCGTCTATATATTCGGCGATCGGTCCCGGCCATATTGATCTACATGTACTTAGATGTATGTCTGTCAATTTGCATGTCGTTTAGACACCAATGGTTTTTGCATCGAATGATTGCAAAATTAACGTTTTTACCGACAATAGAACATTTGGAATAAATAAATATATGAATATTACCTCTACGGCTTATGGATGGTGTGCCAAATTTCTATGCTTGTGACTTTAAAGGCTCTTTGAACTTAAGAGGTGTTTCTTTGATTTCTATTGGCTTGTATGGTTGAAGACTCGGCCTTGCCATGGCCTTTGCTTTGGCTTTTATTGCTTTTTGGCTTATCACTCTCTCTCTCTCTCTCTCTCTGGGTTGCATGTGAAACATGTTAATGTAATCTATTTAATTGAACAAGCGCTTATACGTACCCCCCTTATTTCTTGTCATAGAATCCTGATTGACCCTTGACCATCACTTTCTTTTGTTTGAAATTCTAGACACCCATTAAGACCAGTTAAGTACATATCTTTTTCCCTTTTTCTTTAATTTATGCTTTTCTTCTTCTTTTTTGACCTTTTTAAAGATCATTAAAATCTTCTAACAAATAATATGGAAATTCCTTGGTGTATGTATGGGCGTTTCCTTATAAACTATTTCGGTTACGTTCTTGTTATGGACGAAATGGAGAATCAAAAGAGTCAAGAATATTAGGAATGAACGGGATATGTTTGTCATGACATTTTGTTGGTGCAGTTGGACCGAAAGAAATTCCAGGATTTTACTTGATAAAATAAATTTTTTTGGTATAAATACTTCATAAAATTAATATTCTGCTTGATTTCTGGACGAGTGTTTTGCAGAGTAGAATGTCTGTAACCACATGATTAATTTTTTGATTATTTATGAAGATTATTGCAGAGAATCAGTTTTTTTAAAATTTCTATGTAAGTGGTTGATATTTTTGTTGCCTATCTAAGGGTGGATTTTCTAGTATTTCTTTTTTTCAATAATTTTTTTTATCATGTTTATTTGTTATAGTAACTTTTCTCATTTCATAACACTACTACAAATAAGGGTTGCCCCTACGGATTTATCGGTAGGGGCAACCCACTGCCCCTACGGATATAAACGTAGGGGCGAAAAAAGACCCCGTAGGTGCAAAGGCCGCAGGTGCAACTTGAGGCCCTGAACTTGCCCCTACGGACAAATTTATGCCCCTACGGCTACATCGGTAGGTGCTATAGCCCCTACGGAGTACCCCGTAGGGATAATAAAATCATATATTTAATTTTTTTTTGGGATTATATTGTATATACCTACGGATATAACCGTAGGTCCTATTTAGACCCCTACGGATACATCCGTAGGGGATATAAAGTAGCCCCTACGGATCAACCCGTAGGGGCCACTCCCAACACACTGCACTGAGATCGGGGGGAAAATATCAGGAAACCTGATATTTTGCCCCTACGGATAAATATGTAGGGGATAAACAATGGCCCCTACGGACATATCCGTAGGGGCACCCCCAACACCCTGCACTGATATCAGGTGGGAAAATATCAGGTTTCCTGATAGTTTGCCCCTACGGAGAACGCCGTAGGGGCAACATATATACCTACGGATTAATCCGTAGGTACATATTGTCTGTATTTTTTTAAAAAAAGGGCTGCTAGATTTTTTCCCGCCCTGTGCACAATACTATATACATCAATCAAATCATATATTGCAGTATTTATAATCACATCCCACGCATATATATAATATACAAAAGAAACCCAAAAACTGAATATGATATAAATACAAACCAATATCAATATCGTTTCAAAATGTAGTACAATGTGATATAAATAAATACATGTTTCAAAAAATAAGAACCAAAAAGCTACCCTAGTTCGGTCCAGCTCCACCTCCGAATAACGTTAAAATAACGCGCGCCTGCTCCTCGGTAAATACACTCTCCAATGCTACAAATAAGGGAGTCTGAGCGGCATGTGGAGCTGGCGTTGTGGTCTGCGCAGCCGCCGTCGAGGTAGTCGCTTGCGGAGCCGCGGCTGCGGGAGTCTGAGTGGGCGGTGGAGCTACAGGAGCTGTCTGCGGAACCGCAGCCGATGTAGTGGCTTGCGGAGCCGCAGCCGAAGGAGATGCATGTGGAGGCTCGGCCGATCTACCCTGTCGCGTCTGGACATAACGTGTGTAAGAAGCGTGTAAGAACTGTGTATTATTCGAATTCGTTTCATTATTAAGTTATTTCGAAACCCTGTTTGGATATCTAGTTTGGAAAAGCGTTGTTTATTTTAATTACATATGTATGTATGATTAATCAAACTTAATTCTAAAACCAAATAAGCTCAAGCTACGTACTAATTATGGATATGTTGATATGTATATAATATGAAATGATATTTTACTATAAAGTAGTATACATACCAGCATCTCCTTCAACTCCTGAACGGTGGCCCTTAAGCTATCCAGTTCCTGATGGACATGCCGGCCACTGGAGACGGAGGAAGTAACCGCCGGGGTGGAGTCCAACCTCATATGGGCCCTGCTAGGGCCCAATCCCCGGCCTCTCTCCCAACCTCCGTGGTGCCCTCCGTGTGCGGCGTCCAGAACTGGGGTCAGCAGTCTCGGATCGTTCTGTCCGGTAAAATCGATCCCCGAGGCCTGGGCCTGCTCACCCGCTCCTACACCCACATTAAGCAGTAAAGTATAAGTATAAAATTTAAACTTGAACCTTCCAAAACTAAAATTTCAAATTTGGGTAGAAAAAATATTAACACTTACGCAGTACTCCTGGGTAGCGACGTCGGGACATCGAAGCTCGCCCGTGGCGGGATCTGTCGAGGTGCCGTGGACGGCAAGATATGCGGACAGCACGCTCGGTGTACCACCTGACGCCACGGTCCGAGATGTCTGCAATATTAGAAAGTAACTCTTAATATTAGAAATATTAGAGAATAACTCTTAATATTGCAGAATATTAGAGAATAACTCTTAATTTACCGATAACTCCATGGCTCAAGTAATGTTCCTCGAGCCACCTGTGTAAGTGGGGCGACCCCTCTTCGCCGACTTCCTGTTCTCCGTATTCTGAGCGGCCTGTTTCTGCACAACGCATTAACATTTAGTTTTCTAATTAAGAAACACAAAGAAATAAATTATATCATAAATAAGGAATTAAATTTAAAATACATACTCGTTTGCGTTCAGAGTCGAAATAAGCGCACAATATAGGCCGTGTCTCTACGTCGACTCTCGCAAACGCCGGAGTAGATAGGAGGGCCGCTCTCTCTGCCTCGGGGGTCGCTATCCACAGGGAGTAGCAGTCGGCCTTCAGCTCATTCCTGTTGTATCGGACCTTGGCCTGCATGTTCTTCATCAGGCCATTGTACAGAGCATGAAGGTCGAGCACCCTCCCCGGGTGATCAGGGTCGGCTACAGGCTGAAAATCGTAATCCAACTGAAAATACAAAAAAAGACATTGTTATTAGATTGCAAGTGTTAATAATAAATATATTGGATAGATCAAATGAAAATATATATTAATACATACCTGAGCCTGTTCAAAGAAGAGGGCGAATGAGCGCTGGTGCCGCTCGCCCCACTCAACGTGAAGTGGATAGTTCTTCACGATCCGGCTCTCGTCCCCCAAATACCGGCCGAACCTCTCGGCATGAGGACCGGTATAGCGATAGTCAAGGGTAAAAAATAGGGGGAATGCTGCCTCCCCCCTAGCTCTATCAGTCCTCAGCCTATGGGACTGATTCGGGCCTCGAGTCCCCCTCTGGGGGTGGAGAGGCCCTGCGTCTGCACGAAATATCAAGACAATCAATAATAAGACAAAGTTGTATTAAGAATTCAAGTGTGATATATACCTCCGGTGAATAGCGCACGAGCCTGGGCCCGAGCAGCAGCACGAGCGGGACGATAGTTCCTCCGGTGAGGAACAACCGGGGTCCCGGACGCATCCCCTCCAACTATAAAATAAACATCGACGCTAAATCTCCATGAAGTTCATATTTATTCTATAGAGCATATGTAAAATAAATAAATATTTTAAATTTATTCATACTAACCTGCAGACGATGCGGAGGGTATGGAAGCGGCAGGAGTGGCCCCTGTGGAAGGTGTGGACGCACCACCTATAATTAGACAATTAAAAATAGATTTTATAAGTAATTGCAAAAAGAATGTGTAGATCAATAATATAACGTTCTAAATCAATATGCATGCACTATAGAACATATAAACATACCCGCAGGTGCGGTGGTGTCACCACCTACAGCTAGACAATAATAAAAATTGCTAAGTAAGAGCAAAAGGAATGTGTATATTTATGATATAGCATTCTAAATCAATATACATACACTATATGATATATAAACATACCTGGAGGAGCGGGGGTGGCCTCTGTCCCAGATGTGGACGCATCACCAACAACTAGACAATCAAACATTGACAATATAAGTAATTTTGACATAAGCATGCATGAATATCTGTAATATTACATTCAAAATGGATATGCGTGCAGTATACCTGGAGGTGTGGCCAAATCAACACGGAAGGAGGCATCCGAAGGGGTCTCCGATCTGGGTGCAAGACCGGCCCTCTGAAGCTCCCTACGGATCTCTCCGGGCGGCAGAACCGCTCTGCCTCTGCCTCTGCCTCTGCCGCGGCTGGAGCTCCTGCCGCCCCGCGCTGCTCCCGACATCGTCATCAAATCTAGATAAACGGTTCGTGGACGCATTAGACAATCATTAAAAGTATTGACTATATATGATCTAGAGCGTAAAATGTGAAGTAATAATATAACATTACTGATAACCTTTTTCATTTCGTGGGCGCATCATACATATCTACTTGGATTTCATCGTCGATGTCATTTCTAACCCACGTAACTTCATGATCGGTCGAAGACAACCCGTCCTTCGAAACAGACGGTCGGAGCACTTTAAGCCTTCTCTCTTCTTCGTCCTCATCGCTGTCCTCGTATTCTGGGACATCGTAAACATCTCTAGGTTTCCATCGGCATACAACACTCCACCCCGGATGCTTCAAACACTGTGAGTAGTATACTTGGAACGCTTGGTTCGGAAAGATAAACGGATCGTCCTGACCGTAAAATCGAAGTGTGTTCACACTGGTCAATCCATATTCATCTTTCCAGGTCCCAAGACTGCTTCTCCACCTGTCTGTATCGGTTCGCGGATCGTACCAAGTACAGTGGAATATATAAAAGGGTTCTGATCGTCCGGGATAGTGGATGCCGAGTATACAATTTAAGTACCCATAGTAAATCACACCGTCCGATCCTACCATCGCAATCCCACTATTCTGAGTGATTCTAGATGTTTCTATGTCCTTAACTTCGAATTTGTATCCAAGGACACCAAATCCTTTGTAATGTGCAACCTCCATACTAGGAAATTGAGCTAAACATCTTGAATCACTCTCAAATGATGCAGACAAGTTCGGATCGTGGATCTAACAAAACAAATTTTACGATAAATACATAACGATACAAGTTTAGATTAAAACTGATAGCAATAAAATGTAATTCGAATAACTTACATGCTCTGTGACCCAATCACAAAAATTATCCTGATGGTATTTTTCCAAACGCTCTTCGTTCCAATCAGGATGCCCCTCACGTACCTCGTTAAAATGAGTTCTGTTTTCGACAAATAATTGTGACATTAATATTATGTCATTTCATACACACACAAACACAGATATAACAATTAATCCAAAAGAACTTACTCTCTAATTTGTTCAAGACATACGCAATTAAGCAAGATAAACCGGTATATCTTGTTGATAAACATAGTGTCTACCCTCTTATACTCGGCTTTACCATATGGCCCGTCTTGAATTCTTCGTGGTCGGTTAAGCCTTGTCTCAATGTTCTCGTCCAGATAGCGGGAACAAAATGTGGTTGCTTCATCAAGAAGATAACCTTGCATGATAGAACCCTCTGGTCGATTTTTATTGCGTATATACTTCTTAAGAGTGTAAAGGTACCTAATGAGAATATGTTGAATAAATAAACACGGGCATACATGACAAAAATAAATTTATAAATTGCGCGAAACGAAAATTTTAACGTACCTCTCGACGGGATACATCCATCGATATTGTACCGGTCCGGCTAATTTCGCCTCAGTTGCAAGATGAACCGTCAAGTGTATTATGATATCGAAGAATGACGGTGGGAAAATACGCTCAAACTTGCAAAGTATCAACGCAATAGAATTTTCTAGTTTATCCAGCGTCGCAACCTCCAGCGTTTTAGCACACAACTCCCTGAAAAAACAACATAGGTCGTTGATTACTAGACCAACCGAGTCGGGGAGAGAAGTTCTGAGGGCTAATGGAAGAAGGTGCTCCACGATAACATGGTGGTCATGACTTTTCAGCCCATCGATCTTGCCCTTCACAATTTTTATTTTCTTGCTGAATGATCCTGAGAAACCTGTGGGGACTTTCAAATCATGCAACACCTGCAGGAATCTTTTCTTCTCCGGTTGTGACATATGATAAGCGGCATTGGGAAGTACAAACTTGCCCGGTTTACCCGCTACCGGTTTAGGGTGCAGTTCACTTCTTATTCCCCACTCTTGTAGATCCATCCGGGCATTCATGTTGTCTTTCGATTTCCCGTCTTTACACAGAAGCAAGTTAAGTATGTGCTCTGATACTCCCTTCTCTATATGCATGACGTCCAGACAATGACGCACTGAATTTGTAGACCAGTACGGAAGCTCGAAGAAAATGCTTAACTTGTTCCAATATTGTGGTTTGACCTGTCTCGTCGGATCCATCCCGAAGGTCACGTTATTGTAACCATCCCATTTAGCAGTCACGTCCTCTCCGAACAATGGGGATGGAGGCCCAAGAAGCTCCTGATGACCATCAAAGTGAACCGTGTCTAACCTATAGGGGTGGTCTGGAGGCAGAAAACGTCGATGGCCGCAATAACAAACCTTCCTGCTAAAATTCAAAAATTTTGATGTTGTGTGTTCATGGCAATGAGGACATGCTTTGTGACCATGTACGGACCAACCTGAAAGCATTCCATATGCAGGAAAGTCATTAATTGTCCACATTAAAGCCGCACGCAGTATGAAGGTTGTATTTGTGTTTGAATCATATGTCTCTACACCATCAATGAACAAAGTTTTCAGCTCCTCAATCAGAGGTCGGAGATAGACGTCGATATTGTTCCCCGGTGAGTTTGGTCCGTCGATAAGAAGAGGCATCATAAAGTATGATTGGTCCATAGCCAACCAAGGCGACAGATTATAAATTATCATTACAACGGGCCATGTACTGTGACTTCCAGCCATATAGTTGAATGGGCAGAAGCCATCGGCAGCCAGTCCGAGCCGGACATTGCGAGGATCGCTACTGAATATTGCGTGCCTCCTATCGAAATCCTTCCATGCCGGTGAATCTCTTGGATGGCTCATTTTTCCATTTTCGCTTGGAGGAGCACGGTGATGCCAAATCATTGCCTCGGCTGTTTTCTTGCACCTGAATAGCCTCTGTAGCCTCTGTGTTATGGGAAAATATCGTGCTATCTTCACAGGTATATCAGGCTTCTTATCAAAATCTTTCGGCTTATACCTGGCCTCTCCGCATGTTGGACACTCTTTCAAATCCGAATTCTCTTTCCGGTACAACACGCAATTTTTAGGACATGCTTGAATCTTCTCGCACTTTAGACCCAAATCAGACATCATTTTCTGGGCTTCGTACCAGCTTTCGGGCACATTATTTCCCGGAGGCATAGAATCTTTCAAGAACGAAAGAAGCATTGTGAATGACTTGTTGCTCCATCCATTTAGGCACTTAATTTGGAAAAGTTGGACGAACCATGAGAGGGTGGAATACTTCGCATTCTCATAAATTGGTTTCCTAGCATCATTCATGAAATTTTCATATTTATCCGCACGCGGTCCTTGACCGGAAGGAATGTCATCTTCGGTACGAATAGATTCACCTAGGGCAGCCTCTACCATATCCTCCATTTCTTCTGATGGAAATAAATCTCCGTATCCTGCCGTATTACCGAATTCTTCTTCTTCTCCTGCCGCATTATCGTGTTCTCGTTCTTCTACCGCAGTACTGCATTCTTCTCCTTCCCCGTGATATTTCCAAGTTGAATAAAGTCTAGTAAACCCATATTTTACAATATGAAGCTCTGCCAATTCTACCTTCTGCCAGTACTTATTGCCACATCTATCGCACGGACAGAGAATCTTCTCTATTATGATCTTATCATGTGCTCGTGCAAATTCAAGGAAAGCAGCAACTCCTGCGACAAACTTAGGTTGCATACGTTGTTTCCAATCCACATACATCCAGTCCTTAACTCTGACGTACTCATGGGCCATGTTAGACTGAATAACATATAAATTGTAGGTTATGCTGACTATATTGAGAAATATAAGAACGAGATAGTTACTGACAAAGGAGAAAATCCATGTATATGCTTTGTGTGTGCGTTTGTCGTTGAAAAGAATAAATTATCGCACGTTATGTTGACCGATAGACGGGGACTAAGTGGCGCTTTTAGTTTCATATATGGGTATCGATGGGAATATGAAGGTTTCATATTATCATATATTGGTTTTAACCCGAACATCTCGAATCGCTCTCTAATTATGCGTTTGTATGTATGTGTTCCGGCTGTCGGGGGTAGGCTTCTATCCCATTAAGAATGTATAGAGCGAACGCCCATCACTTGTGCTTTCAACCGTTTCGAGTAAATTTCGGCAGCACCTCCCCGCTGTTCTCCGAGTACACTGTAATAGAATAGATAATCATTTCAAAGCTGTGAAACAACGTTGAAATGAACATCTAATCTATCTTTGTACACGGAGAACCAGCGGAAAGATACCGACGAAATATCTCGAAACGGATGAAAACACAAGTGAATGAAGGCGTTTGCTTTATACATTCTTAACTTGTCCACACGGGACAAATCTATGGGTTACCATACGATTGAATTTTCTCGTCGCGTAGACTATACGACGGTTGTTAGTATCGAGCTATACTGTCCGATATTTAACAACCTTCGTATAGTTCTAGGTCACGACGAGCATCGAACGTATGTTAACCGATAGACGGGGACTAAGTGGCGCTTTTAGTTTCATATATGGGTATCGATGGGAATATGAAGGTTTCATATTATCATCGAGTATCATATATTGGTTTTAACCCGAACATCTCGAATCGCTCTCTAATTATGCGTTTGTATGTATGTGTTCCGGCTGTCGGGGGTAGGCTTCTATCCCATTAAGAATGTATAGAGCGAACGCCCATCACTTGTGCTTTCAACCGTTTCGAGTAAATTTCGGCAGCACCTCCCCGCTGTTCTCCGAGTACACTGTAATAGAATAGATAATCATTTCAAAGCTGTGAAACAACGTTGAAATGAACATCTAATCTATCTTTGTACACGGAGAACCAGCGGAAAGATACCGACGAAATATCTCGAAACGGATGAAAACACAAGTGAATGAAGGCGTTTGCTTTATACATTCTTAACTTGTCCACACGGGACAAATCTATGGGTTAGCATACGATTGAATTTTCTCGTCGCGTAGACTATACGACGGTTGTTAGTATCGAGCTATACTGTCCGATATTTAACAACCTTCGTATAGTTCTAGGTCACGACGAGCATCGCACGTATGTTAACCGATAGACGGGGACTAAGTGGCGCTTTTAGTTTCATATATGGGTATCGATGGGAATATGAAGGTTTCATATTATCATCGAGTATCATATATTGGTTATAACTTGAAAAACGTGCCGTTGAAACAAATTATTGTTCTCCACCTTGCACTCTCTTAACAATGGTACATGCATTAAACATGTAGAGCTATCTATAACAACTCTAAAGTTTCACCTGTTGGGTTCAACAAAAAGGTTTTTGATATAACAAACACAATCTTCCTCAATTTTTCCCTTGAATCGATATGAAATTAATAGTGTCCATATGACACAATGGATATATTTTCTACACAAAAGGAAAAAGGCAAACAATAGTAAAGCAATTATAATTCTATCAAGTATCCATACTGAAAAAGAATAAATAGCAAACTAAAAATTAATCACTAATGAAAAACAAACAAAAGTGCTTATTATTATACTTCAGAGGTTATAAGTGCTTGATCCCCATAGTACATAGGCTGTATCCGCAATTAACCCTTTTCTATATACTTGAGTGTATAGAATTTCTAAAAGTTACATACGGTTTTTCTAAATCCAATTCTTTCCTTTCACTACAAAACCCTTTATATTTTCTAATAGGTACCAAGAACTTTCAAAGTTTTTGGATATGCACAAAAAGAAAGTATCGCCAATAAGATTGACATAACCCAAATGATTTTGACCCATTACATATAAATGTCATGGTCTTTCAATATTTATCAAACAAATACCATAGACTTTGTTTGTTACAAATAAATACCATGAAGTTTTAACGTTTCACATAATTTTCATAGATTTTGTTGTTTATAAATACATACCATTGACCTCCAACGTTTTCCAGATAAATACCATGAATTTTGTTGTTTACAAATAAATACATGAACTTTCAGCGTTTTTTAGATAAATCCCATAGACTTTCATGGACCATTTTCTCATATAAAAATCATGGACTGTGTTATTCACAAATAAACAGTATCGACTTTCACTATTTTCCAGATCAATCCCCTAAAATTTCACCTTTTTAAGCCTAACCCAGCCCCAGCCGAACCCCAACCCAACACCAAACCCTAACCCGGCCCCAGCCGAACCCCAACCCAGCCCCAGCCGAACCCCAACCCAACACCAAACCCTAACCCCAACCCAGCCCCAGCCGAACCCCAACCCCAACACCAAACCCCAACCGAACCCTAACCCTAACCCTAACCCCAACACCAGTCGAACCCCAACCGATCGAACCCGTACCCTAACCCTAATCCTAACCCTAACCCCAACCGATACCTAACCCTAACCCTCATCGCTACCCTAACATCATTAAAATAATGTTTAACTAACCTGTAGGCTAGGCGGTGGAGGAGACGACGGAGACGCAATCGGCGACGACGCGGGCGGTGGCGACGACGAGATCCGGCGCTGGCGATGACGAGAACGGCGATCGGCGGGAACGTCAAGGTTTGGGGATTTTGGGTTCGCGCGCAACGATAAAGGGAATAAGAAATAATCAGCGTAGGGATCAATCACTTAAATCGCTATTTAGATGCCCCTACGGATATACCCGTAGGTGCTTGGTTTGCGCCACCGTAGGGGCAAAAAACACTTTAAGATTTAATAAATTTTAAATAAATATTGAACGACCGTAGGGGCAACCACTTTGCCCTACGTATTAATCCGTAGGGCCAAACTTTTGTTGCCCCTACGGATGATATGATCCGTAGGGGCAACCCCTTATTTTACTAATGTAATATCGATGAAATATTTTATCAGGCCGGATCTTATTTGGCCCTAACCGGGATTAACACATGTGATGGATGCACATGAATTCAGGAAGGAATACTATGATAAAGAAACATTTGTGGGATTTTAATTTTGAACTAGTCATACATTTGTTAGATATTTTGAACAATATTTGCAAATTATAATCTTAAAATGTAGTTTTCAATATATCCAAATAGAAAATGATTATTTGTCAAAAAATAATTATATATTTGATGTAAAATAAAAAAGATTATTTTTCAATCAAATTTTAATGATACCAAAGTCATTCCAAGCTTTTGTTTTTCAAGTAATAGTCCATAAAACTTCCAATTTAATCATGAGATTGTGATTGAAGAAATAGAGTGGCTCCTACAGTCCCCCTCCATTGTTGGATGAGAACCTATTTATGAGCATGAGCTGGTTTTTATATCCACTTGTGCCCACTTGGAGAAACCCATATTTGAACTTTATCCTATTTTCTAAATACATTTTAATTTTCTTTTTCATGTTTCAGTTAACTAATACTCATTAATTTCATTATATATATTTCTTGAATGTGTCTATATGAATCAAGCAAATTAATTCTTTTAATAGTTTTAATGTGCTCAATACCATAAATGCATGTGGTTATCCATGCAAAAGCTGAAAATTACTAGTATTCTAAAAGATTCCGCTTCTTTTCTTAAAACCCAAACCTTCGAATCATTTTTCCTTTTATTCACCCGCGCTCAATTAAATTAACAAACGTCTTATTTTGGACCGCTTTGCGTATTTCTGTTGTGAAAATATGAATTACGGTTGGTTGCTAATTTAAATACGGAGTATCTCAAGAGAAATTCTTGCAATAAATTGTGAAAAAGGTGCATTTTTTCTAATTTTTTTAAGAAGAATTTGGGCAGAATAGATGACTATCATTTTCAGTGGCAGTGCAAGTCTGCATGCAAATTGAAGAGGTGAAAGGTTAGGTAATGAAAAGGAACGATGGGTACATGCTTTGGAATCATTTCAAATAGAGGACCACAAGAGATTGCTACACTTTTCAAACAAGTAAACAAAGTGGTTGGATTGATGCATTTAAGTCCTCTCCTTCAATGTTGTTGCATCCAACCCCCAATCCCCCACCCCACGCCATCAAACAAAATATCATCCTTCATCATCAGCATTCTCTTTCTTCTAGCTATCAACTTTCCCATCAAAATAGAGTATATAACCTAAACTCATAAAACTAAATAACCCTTTATAAATATGTATTGAAACTTTCATATTCATGAATTGATGTTTAATGATATTGAGATATTCAAAAACAGAATAGGTAAGGGCCCCGCTTGGTATACGGAATGTAATAATATTCCATACATTTTTAAGAATGCGATTCCTAACACAGGGGAATGTTGCATTATCGAGTTTAGTTTAGTTTGATTATTCTCGAGAATATACATGCGCAATGGCATTAGATGACGTTGGCCAAAGATGGCGGGTGATGGTGACGGCGACGGTGAGGGAGATCGACATTCAGGGACAGAGCCAGGATTTTAACCCCTAAAGAAAAATGCTCATGAAATTTATAAAAATTGCAGAAACTATCAATACCTAAAATTTTGCATCAACTCTTTATTGAAGGAATGAATTTAACTATGTAACTTTTTCCGGGTTAATTATAAAACTGTCAAGGGGGGTCCATGAACAAGCATACATAATTAAAAAACAATCAATTAATCGTATAACCTTGATAGCAACAATACGATGCTAGTAAATAAAATTAGAACCTATGGTTCAAAAACATTAAAGATGAGGGAAATAGTTTAATCAAGGAAATATAGATAATATACCTTACACACACAAATATGATAATAGATTATCATATTTAAATATATTCATGAGTTCCGGATGCTACAAATTTAGCAAAAGATTGCAGTATAATAACCTCTACTTTGAATTTATTTTCCCCTTAGGCTCTCATATGCATTTTCTTTTAAAATGAAACATAACATTTAAAAACTATGTTAGTTGCAATAGGATTTGTTTTATGGATTTTGAACAGATTAAATCCTTTTTGTTAGCATTAGTAACCGCACATAATTAGATATGATCTTGTTTAGTATAAGATAAATATCAAAGATGCAATCAGTTTTTAAATATCAAGTGTATAAAAGAGATAATTACTATATGGTAACAGCTAAATAGATAATAAAAAAAAAGGTTGAATAGTTATTATTTAGTTAGGATTTTTTTGTTATAATGAATGTACAAATAAAAGAAAAACGCATAAAATCTTTGAGGTAGTTATAAAATCACGTAAAAAATTATAGGAGATACACAGAAATTCCCCCTACACGCCCTCCTTGCCTTCGTCTCTGTCGAGATGGGGATGACAACCAATGACGGTTGGTAGTACAAAGAGGGTGGCAACCAACAACAACAGGCATTTGATCAAGCAACGAGCATGAAACGGTGTCTGGCAGCAAGCAGCGGCTGACAACAACCTGCAATTGGCGTCGACGGGGTGATGGGGACGACGAGCAACGTCCAGCGGGTGTGTGACAGGCGGCCAATGACGACATACGGTGATAAGTGGTGGTCGTCGATTGACATACAATGTAGCAGTGGACAACATTCTCCATATTAGTAGGAATATGTAGATAGACACAAATCTGTAGAAAATATTATTCCCACGGTTTGTGGAAGTCAGAACCTAGGAAATTCCGAAACTCCTAGAATACTATTTATTTTAAAACAAGCAAAAGAATATTTTACAAAGATCTAAGATTCACCCCTAAATATGGCATTGGCTCTTATCTTTTAAATATAGGCTAAAATACACTTTTGCCCGACAAGCAACTTAAAAAACATGCACTTTACCCCATAAATTTAACACTGTTAGTATATTTACCAAAAATGCCCCTTAAACCTTTTACCTCCAAATCCTCTCATTTTTCTTCTCTATAAATTTTTTCCTCCAAGCCTTTTAAATCATTTTTTCCTAAATCTCTAAATCAAAACATCACCCCTCCTTGTCTTCTCTTTAATTCCTCAGAAAGTAAGCATCGATTCAAAAAGGTATGAATTTGAAAAGGATGGAAATTAAAAAAAGAAAAGAAAATATTAGGTTAGTCTATTAAATATGTTCGAAGGCATTTTTGGCATATAAAAGCACCGTGGATAGAAAAATTAACACCATTAGAGTTTTGGGGGTAAAGTGCACGGTTTTCAAGGTTTCTCGCATTTTAGCTTTAAATATACTAGTATTTTTGCACGTGCCGTGCATGTTATATATTAAGTGTAATTATAAACAACTGGCTAAAATGTAGAAAACCCCCTCAATTTTGCATGAAAAGTAGGAAACCCCCCTAAACTCAAAAAACAAGCATTTTACCCAAAGGATTTAACACCGTCAATTTTTATTATATGATTCCCAAAATGCCCCTCTCAGGTCTTTCCTCTCCAATTTCCCGTTTTCTCTTCTCTAAATTTTCCTTTTTTGGTTCAGGACTTGTATCTCTCATTTCTTTTTAAAATCTCCAATTTAAATTATCACTTATCTTCTCTCTATTCTCCAAAAAATGAACATGAATTCAAAAAATATGGATTGAAAAAAGATGAAGAAAAAGAAAAGAAAATGTTAATTTGGTCAATTAAGTTTATTAGAGGGATATTTTTGGCATTAAAAAATCTTATGGATGGAAAAGTTAACACCTTTGGGTTTTTGGGGTAAAGCGTTTATTTTCCAAGTTTAGGGGGTTTCCTGTTTTTCTTGCAAAAGTGAGAGAAGTTTCCTGCATTTTAACCAAAAAAAATTGTATGGAGATTGTTACTAAAAGAGGACTTAGTTATTGGAAGAGATGTATGAGTTGATTGCTGTTACAAATTGAGATTTGATTTTTATATATTTTTAATGAATTTCTTTACAAATTAGATAACCAAGTCTCCAAATTAATTTTAAAATTGAAGAACCCCTGCCTTTTGAAATTGATTGATGACATAACTGTGTTATTCTTCAAGAAAAATCAACTAAAACTCCTACAAAAATCCAGTCAAGTTTAATAACCGCAACTAAACTGATGTCTCACTTGAAAATTGTAACCAGCCTCATCTCTCCCCTCTTCCTCTCTCTACCCCTAACTGTTCTATCTTCTCAACAATCATTTCCTTAAAAAAAATTATGAGAAGAATAAGGAAGGAGAGGAAAACAAAGTTGAATATGTTATCGGCGTCTACTCACATGAATTTGGCATTAAAAACTTGATAAAATGAATTACCAATAATTACCAAGTAGCATACGATCCTCTTCTCATTTTCAACATTGTTTTTCTCCCTTCTTCCTTATTCTTCTCATAATTTTTTTTGAAAGAAATGATTGTAGAGAAGGTATGACAGCTGTTAGGGGTAGAGAGAGAGAGGATAGAGATGAGATTTGTTACAATTTTTAAGGGAGATATGGGTTTAGTTACGTTTATTGAACTTGACTGGATTTTTGTGGGTTTTTAATTGATTTCTCTTGAAGAATAATAAGGTCATGTCATCAATCAATTTTAAAATCGGAGACCCTCTTTTTAGCACTATAACAGTAGAGATATGAAAAAGTATGGGTAGGTTGTCAAAAAGCCCTCAGCCCGCTCGGGAGTTGTCTAAAAACTCCTGTAATTTTCGAAATTGTTCGGAAGATTTTGTGCCATGGGTTGTATTTTTTGTTTAAAGCTCGTATTCTTTCAACTGCTTGGATATTACACGCAACTGTTTAGATATTACAGGAAACTGTTTAGATATTACATGCAACTGCAATTGCTTAGATATTACAGGTATACAAGGTGAGCTCAGGATTTTTTTAACAAAGATCAAAAAATCCACGAGTTTTTACACAAGTTTGAAGTGGGCCGGAACTTTTTGACAATGCCCAAAAAGTATTTATTTCACAATTAAGCCCAGAAGTTTACAATAATGGGAAGTCTTTTTAGAGGCCCAGTCCATTAGTGAAAAATGGTTTATGATATCCAAATTTAAAAACAATGGAAGTTTTGGTATTTATTTGCAAACTGCCCTTTTTGGATTCCATCACGACGCTTCTCTCTTCCCCTCTCCGATCTCCGGTGATCTCTCGCCGTCGGATCCTGATCTGCATTCGCCGGAGCGGGTCGGATCCGATCAGGCTCTATCTACCCGCAACCACCACCCGCTAACTCTCAATTCATCCATGGAAAGTTCAGTCGAAGTCCTTCACCGCTCACAGTCCTCTGCTTCGAGCCAAGGGTTTCGCCGTTACTCCCAACCAGGGATCATCTCCATTCTCTTCGTCGTCTTCGTGGTAACCGTCGCAATCTTTCACTATCTAATTGCTTAATTTATAATGACAGTTGAGTTCTTTGGATTTTTTCCTCCAAATTCAAGGGGTCTAACAGGCCGGGCAGTCCCAGCCCGAATGCTATGTGGCGGGCCCAGGCCGGGGAGTCCCAGCCCGAATGTTATGTGGCGGGCCCAGGCCGGCCCGACCAATACCCTGGCCCCGGCCGGGATGGGCCAGCTGTTGGCGGCCCGACGGCCGACCCGGCTTGGCCAAATTTATATTTAAATTTGACCGTTTAGCCTTGGGGTAGGGTGTTGTGGCGGGGCCGGCCGGTCAATGCATTGGTTTTTTCTATGAACGGGGGTGGCTTTATTTTAATAAAACTTGAATTAAAATGGGTTTGTAATCTAAAACCCTTCACTTAAAATTATACATTTTTATACTCCTAATCCAAAACTCTATAAATATCTCTCTATACTTCTCATTTTTTTTTCATAATTCACAACAAAAAAATTTTCAATCTCTCAATCTCTCTCTTTAATTTCCGAGAAGTTTACTGTTAAATTTGGAATCACGCAATCTTCATTTCTGCAGTCTCAATTTTCACTTCAGTTCTACTAATTTGATTCTGCTATTTGGAATCAGGGGTTTCTGCAATCTCTCTCTTACTAATATTTTTAATTAAGTATGTCAGGTTTATCTTCACAAGGTAGCATGAGTGTTTAATGTTCACGGAGACGTTCTTTTCAAATTGATTTGGATTCACAAGAGAGACATAGATTAACTAATATGCTGCAAACTAATTTTGATTCTTATTTTTCTAATTATGAATCTTCTAATTGTGAGATACTGCATACGTCACAAAATCATGTCCATGAAGAAGTTCTTGCTCCTACTGTTCCTGAAGCAAGAGCTTCTGCCATTAAATATAAAAGAGCTAAAACTTCTGATCTTTGAAAACATTTTGTAGTACAAACAGTTGTAGGTAAAGACAAACGGACAGTTTGTACTCAATGCCAAGCAGATTTTACTTGTACCACTTCAGGTGGAACTACCAACTTTAGAAGACATTTAATCAAATACGAAAAAACAGATTCTCGGCTGACGACTCTAAGTATGTCATCTAACTCTTTAACTAGTTTTTCTTATTCGCAAGATACTAATAGAATAGAACTTGCAAAATATGTCATACATGCTGAATAACCATTTGGTTTTGTTACGCCTCACTTCCCAATAGACAGAAACGGTGACGTGGCAAGCCCACGACGTATTTATTTCGAGATGGTCATTTTCCGGAATAAATACGCTAAGCGTAAAATAAGCAATATAAAATGACAAGAAATAAACATGAGATTTAAAGCTCAACAATTTTATTTACATTCAACTTGAAGCATTTACAATACATGAGTTCAACTGAAAGAAAATACAATACAAGAAGAGAAATGCCTAAACAGGTGGCATATATAAATTGAAAAAGATAGCTAGTCTAGTTCTGAGTCGCGATCTTTCTCGATGGTGTCCACCTCCTCAGTCTCCACAGTATCTGACGAACATTCCAAAAAACAAACATGGGTGGAATGTCCGTCAGCGAATTTTCGCTTGGTAAGTCCCCAAGAAATAGGTGTGAAGTATAAAAGTATAAAGATAAAAAAAATGCATATTATGAAGCAATGGACTTGGATGTTGTTTAAACATGTCATTTAATATAAGCATGACAATTATATTTAACATGCAATTCTATTTATATCATGGCAACATAATATGAGCATAGTATAGCATGGCCGTGTAGTGTAGCTATAATAAATATGAAGTGAATGTAAGTGTCCTAAAAGGTCTTTACATGGGTAAACTAATTTAACGTAACTTCAAGGGTGAATGTCAACCAATCTCAAGAGTGTTCTCGAACCCAACAGGCTGTAATCCAGGGGTAAGGAACCACGGGCCCGAATCAAGTATTAGTAACGGGACTTCAAATTAGTGTTGAAGTATTCCAAACTCAACAGGCTATAATTCAGAAGTAAGCAAACACGAGCCCTCATGATAGCTTGCTTGTGTTAGTAGACATGAATTCATGATTTAGGAGGACTCCTGAGATTTCATTGGATTCACACATGAACTACCCCAACACACCGTGTATTCTAGGTTACGGTTAAAATTACCAGCCTTGCTCGAATTCATGAATACATCAAGTTGCAAAATTGAGTTCATGTCAGAATCAAGTATTCGTGTCAAGTGTTCATGTATTCATGTCAAGCTGTATTCATGATTCGAGTCAAATCAATTTCAATAGCAACCATTGTGTTCTGGTATTCATATTAAGTTCATGTCAAATTATGACCAGGATTTGGTCAAGTCAAGTATACGTGTTTGAGTTTGATGTTGATTTCGAGTGTTCAAGTTTATGATTAGATATTCATGTTTGATCTTTGATTCAGGTTTGAATTTAGGATCAGACCGAGTTAGATGCTTGTACTGATTTAACTCTTGAATTCTTAGGTTCGGAAGTTATCGGCAACTGCTGCACATGGACAGCAGAATTTGTGTTTTTTTTCAAGACAATTGTCATTGATTACACTGTTAAGTTGTCTACTTTAAATAGGCAAGCACTCCCTTTCTTCATCTCACTGGGGCTCAAGAGAATTGATCCCGCTTAAACCTATATTTACTAAAATCCTTAAAATATTGTTTTTATATAACTCGAGGGGGTTTTATGAAAAATATTTTAATATGGTTAAAAATTAAACCTCGAGGGTGATTAGTATTACTTATGATTTTCATAAGCATGGATTTTAAGTATTTTAGTACTTTAATGATAAACAATTAGCTTGGAAAGTTCATGATATTTTATTGAAAAACTTGTTCTTTTTGGTATCTTGATAGTATTTTAATGTTGTTTGATAATCTTTCATTTTTAGAAAAATATAAGTTTATTATATTTTGAAAATATGGATTTATAATTTTATATAATATTAAAAATAAATTTTTATTTAGAAAGTTTGTATTTCTTAAAAACCGTATTTAAATCCTTTCGAAATCGAATGCTCCGTGAGGAGGTCTGCATCTTACTCTACTATCCCCAGGATGTGCGATAATCCACAACATCCATTAGCGGGTTCCCTAACGAGGGTTGTAGATGCATAATTGCAAAGGAAATGAAATACCGTGTTAAAAGAAACCCGTTTTTTTAATTTATATGGTATTTTATTGTAATATTATTCTTCGAAACGAAAATACATACAATGAGTATCGTGCTATGAAACCAAGTGTGCGTGTGGGGTAGGTCGTTACCCCGTGAAGTTTTCCTAAAGGTATTGTTAAGACGATTAGTCGAAAAGGTGTGATAACATAGTTTAAGGTATTTTAATGTAAAAGTTCAATTATGATTGTTTTACATGAGATTCTTGGTTAAAATTTATTCTAAATATTGGTATTAAGATTACAAGTGAAATGGTAAAATTGGTTTGACCAAATGATAAAAGAAAATGGAGTTATAGGTTTTAGAAAAGATGATATCGGTAATAACTCCACTTTTACCGATTTTAATTAAAATGAAATTTAATAAAAAGAAAGGGAGTTTGGGAGGGAGGGATTTACCGTTTGGAAATGTCAAGAAGGGTTTAAGGAAGAGGATGGATGCTTCGGGACGTTGAGGGAGCTCCGGAATTGGCTTCGATTTTCGCCGGAACCAACTTTCTCGCTAACTCCATTTTACTCCACTTGCATCTAGAAACTTTTGAGAGAGTTTTGGCTAGAATTTTCAGAATAGTGAAGAGCTGGGGAATGGGGTGGTATTTATAGTGGAGAATTAGAGTTTGAGAATTAAAATTTGGATTAAAATAGTATTAAATTTTGAAATGAAGAGCCTCTGTTTGATTGCAGGGAAATCAAACGGTGCAGAGAAGTTGAGGGGGGTTGAAGAGATGAGTCTGCAAAGCACGGGGTATTTTGGAGCCATCCCGACCGTCCCCGCCGGCCAAAATGAGAGATCCGCTGGTCGTTTTTGGGTGATGGGTATCGAGATTTGTTCCACGTGAATTATTCAGTGTGTACACCATTTTGCACATGTTTGATTTTTCTGATCTTTTCATTTTCCTATGTATTGCACGTGCAATATTTTGGGCTTCCATAAAGTTAAAAAGAAAAATAATTCTATCTGATGGGAATCGAACACAGGGGCTACGTCACAGCAATGCAAGGGCTTTACCAATGAACGACAAGTGGCTTCTTACATTTATTTAGCAAATGTGACATAACTCTTACACAGGCTGTCAAACTCATTTCTTGTATATTAACAGAAGAATTCCGTACAGAGATTTCAGAGTCGTTTCGGGTTTTGTAGAAAACAAAAAATTTGATAGATTGATAAAAAATGCATATAAT
Source organism: Agapanthus africanus (assembly GCA_030015575.1). Classification (NCBI taxonomy): domain Eukaryota; kingdom Viridiplantae; phylum Streptophyta; class Magnoliopsida; order Asparagales; family Amaryllidaceae; genus Agapanthus; species Agapanthus africanus. Next base: position 769,107,177 of record CM057341.1, read on the forward strand.
CCAGCATTTCAAAGAGTACCCAAAATAACACTTAGAAGTGCTTTTTTAAAAAGAATTTCTTGATGGCAAAGCCAATTTGATTGATATATTTGCAAATTTTAAAAGTAAAATTGTATTAATTTCTGATATTTGGAATACAAAATTGGGTATGAGTTATATTTGTGTCACTACACATTTCATTGATAATAATTAGTTTTTACATAAAAGAATTATTGGTTTTTAAAAAATAGAGCATCCACATAGTGGAAATAATATAAGTATAATTGTATTTTGACTACTGTACGTGAATATAATATTCAAAATAAAATATTTTCTGTTAGTTTTGATAATACTACTAATAATAATTCCGCTATAGCAATTTTTAAAAAAAATAATTTAAATTATGTTTTGAATGGATAATTATTTCATCAAATATGTGCATGCCATATTTTAAATTTATTTGTGCACGATGGTCTTAATATAATTGATCTTCATTTAACGAAACTTAAAATTTCAATGATATTTATTGAAATGCAATGATATTTATTGAAAGCTCTAGACCCTGAAAACAAATTTTTAAGCAAATCTGTATCCAGTTAAATTTAAAATTTAGATCTTTCAAATTCAACATTCCAAGTAGGTGGGATTCCACTTATGAGATGTTGAAATGTGTTTTAAAATATCGGGGGCCTATTACTTTATTTTATGAGGAACATATGCCCAATAATAATTTGGAGGATTATGATTGGTTTGTTTGTGAATATATTTTGAAATTTTTAGAAATATTATACAATACAGCTAAATGTTTATCCGGTGTTTATTATTCTACTGCTTGTTTAGCAGTAGAACAATTGTTTTATGTTAATAAGATTATTAATGAGTATGCAATTGATCCTGAAATTGCATTTGCTGGAATGTTACATAGTGTCACGACCCGAAAAAACGGAACATGACCGGCACTTAAACTACGAAACGTCTCGAGGCGTACGTAATCTAAGTAAGCCGAAAACCCAGAAATCCAAACCAAGAAAAGTAGTAGAGTGAAGGAAAACCAATTTAAAACAAGTAGTTTTAATAGCATAAGCCGAATTATGCGTTTTTAAAACATCAAGTATTTTCTGAAAATTTTGGCAGAGTCTCCTTTGTAAATACTGGCCCCCAAACGGGATACAACATGAATAGTATACGAAATCAATAAAAATGCATCCCCAAGCGGGAGCTAGCTCTTCGTCAATCGACGGTCACAACCACACAAGCAATATAATATACAACGCCAACGGCGAGGTTCAAAATTCAAAAGGAAACTCAAAACCATAAGAAAACCACAGAAATACAACGCGCAACTCTAAGGTCGAAAGAATAAACATCACTGTTCTCTTTCTGAGATAAATACAAGTTTGGTTGATGGAACTTCTAGATACAACTGAATAATAATATATAAGTTATATAATGGGGGGTACGATACAAGTAAACCCACCTACTAACAAATCACCCGAAGGAAACTATGCCCGCAAGCCGTAATGAAACCTGTACGGCAAACCTGCAAGAAACTGGGGCACAACGGGGGTGAGTTGCCAACTCGTGAATAGAAAAACATCTACGCACAGAAATCGCATAAATAACTCAATCCTAGGTCAATGATCATAATATATCCTCCATTATATATAACATGCAGCCTATAACAAGGCTAGGGTAAATATCTAATCCGAGTGTAATCTCATGTACCCGTGTCAGTGCCTCAGGTAGCAATATATCATATGAATGAGGTATGAATGCATGAAAATAGAATACATGTAAATGAAGAACTGTTTTCATAGTTTAGTGAGATTTCCTTATTTTTAAATAGGAGGTACCATAAATGAAATCAGCATAAACAGTGTCCAGCATCGACACAAAACAAGTATCCAAATATCTCGATATCTCTGTGTCGTAATCTCTGTACCTCAAAATCTCAAAAATCTCAATGTCTCAATCACAATATCTAGGGCGCCGTCAGTCCAGACCGGCCCCTACCATCTATCTCAAGACCACGACGGTATCCTCCGGATATCCGACGCGTCGGGTAATATCACCGGTCGGTAGTGCTCCCCTGCCGGGCTCAACGTCAACAACACATTCCTCTTGCCCCGGGGTACCGCACCGGGCCCACCATGTACCCGAAACGGTTCCTCCACTCCTCGAATCAGGTCTCGAAATCCATCAGCAAACTCATGGTGGACGACTCATACATCATGGGAAAACCGCACTTTTTATTTTAAAAGAGAGAAAAGGTTTATTTATGTTTTTTTGCGGTTTTCCTCTAAATCCAAGAAATCTCATGGAATCCGAATCCAAGTCATCAATAGCATGTAAACAGTGAATATAGGCATGAGAATCCATAAATGCGACACAACAGTGAATAATAACATGCATGAAGTAGTAGGCAATAACTACAATGTCTAACTAGCATATAAGGCAAGTACACTAATATCATGTCTAAACTATTAGCTAACAACCTATGTCAAATGAAATAGTACTTTCTAAAGTGTTCGTGACATGGCAATTACCGATGAAGATGTGTGTGAGCCGGCAAGTAAGTGTACGTGGTACATACGCGTCATCGGTAATGGTGCTGGTGTCCTAACAGCATGATATTAGTAATGCAATAAGAAATTATAATATAAGTATGCGATGCGGAGCGAACAGTAAAAATGAGCGGGAGCTGAATACTAGACGCAACTATAACTAATCTGCACTAATCTAATATAAGTCCTACAAATGGTGCCTTTTGAAATAACACGAATCATGGGGTTTTGAAAATAGGGGCTACGGTGTTTTTAAGAAAAGATACGTTTTTTAAATATCCGTAGAATCTCTTGACCTGTCTTTTAAAATACGCATGATTCGTAAGCTTTGAAATAGGTAAGAATCGAATCTAATCTAACAACTAAACTAAACTAAACTAAAGGGCTAAGCTAACCAGCTGGACTACAGGTAAGGAAACCGCCTAACATCTGAGTCGATACATATGCATACCTGTATATATATTAGTCGGTGATCCCGCCTCAATAATATCATATCCGATACCATATCTATAATTAGACATTCCAAGTCAAGAGTGCGGATCAATCATCAATAAATAGCTCGTACGTAAATCCGTCGTACGACATCCCAAATCTGGGTACGGGTCAAAATCACATTCATCGTACTATTCATCTGGTATCCTCTTTATCAAATATCATGATCGGGGTACTGATCTATGTCTAGTACAATACTGATACCGCCTAAGTATGCATGCAGGTGTAAGAATCACTACGGCAAAAGACCCGCTAAAACATCATGTCGTATATCAATACAAACCAAATCACATCACCGATCTTCTGGCCTCAAGCCCAATCTCATCGACTCATCTCAAATTCCAAATACTATTCTCAAATCCAGTATATGAACACATAGTCCCATACCTATGTGAACACATAAACTATAGAGAATCTCATGAGCACATATAAATAGGAATGTATGCAAGTATGTATGTGTGTATGTGTAGTGCAACACTACCCTAGGGTTCGCAACACTAAAATAATCCAACACACCAATATCCATCCTAAATATCGTTATTAATCCTAAGTAACATATAATAACTGTTGGTGTGTATACGCATCCGTATACACCACCACGGACTGCGGGGGTGCTATACACCATCCACCCGACTTCTCCCCGTAGATATATAAATCTGCTCACCTGGTCCTCGTTCGCCGTGCCGATGTCGCCATGCGCTTGCTTGTCGTCTCGAAGTCCACATGGGGTACCTACATATCATAACGCACCGTATCGCATTAAAATCCGACTCATGACCAAAACGACGCACGAAACCCACATAGGTCAAAACCTATGGTTGCTTTCACAAATCGACCCAAAAACCCTCGACGTCGGCGTACAAACGCCAGACCATCGAGAAAAACCCAAATACACTCATTTGCACATCCACGAACACTAATTTTAATATAAAATAGGTTAAAACTCACAAAAACCCCAAATTCACTTTAAAAGCCGTTTTTCCGAAAAACTAGCAAGCAAAATTACCCGTTTTAGTACAAAACTCGATGTTTAAACAATTCTAGCGGCCATAATACTTATTAAATAACTTAAATAAGTCATAAAAACAATTCTCATAATTTAATCTCATTAAATTCCAAAAACCCTAAAATTCTAGTTTACAAAATACCTAAATTTTAACAATTTTATAGCAAAATGCACAAACCACAATTTAGGTTGGATTTCCATGAACTAAAGTGTTAAACTACACTGAATAATGTTAATGAAGTCATGAAAAACCTAATTAGATATTTAGTCTAACATTTGCAATAAATTTTAAAAACCTAGTTTACAAATTAGCGTAATTAACACAATTTAAATTAACAAAAATGCAACTAACAACTAGATTTGCTTTAGCATAACATTAACATGTCAAAAATATCACACAACCATAATCTCACATCATAAAACCCTAAGTTGCATTCAAAACCCTTTCTTGAAAGTTAAATATTTAATATCAAAACCACAATTAACTCCTAATTAAACACATAATAGCTAGATTGAAGTAATCAAACAATAACTTATGCAAAATGCTAAGATTATACCTCACAAAATTAGAGACCTAGCACCAAAATCTTGGCCTCCAATTTGCTCTCTTTATCCATGATCCACACTAGAATAGGTCAAGAAGAAATGGGTAGGGATTAGAATTTGATTTTGTGGGATTTTTTTGAAGCATTTTGGATGGAGTTTTGAAGAGAAAAGAGGAGAAGAAATGGGGGCTGTTGTGGTGCAGATTTTCGGCTGAGGAGGGAGTGGATAGAGGTGTGGGGGATTTGTGGAAAAGAATCCAAGTCAAAGCCCCTCCCAAATTACCATAATACCCCCACCTACTTTACTATATAAAAACCTTATTTTAACACATTTCTCACATGATTTAAGGTCAAAAAGAGAGAAATAAAATTCTTGGGGTGATACAATAGTGTGGGGCCGGCCAAGGGGAGTGAGGGTGAGTGTGAGAGACTTTACAAAAAAATTCTATGCAAAAAGACCCCCCACAATACCATAATTGCAAGTTTTAGTTCAAAATAACTATATTTTTGTTTTCCATAAAATAAATCAATTAAAACTTGAAATAAAATACTAAAAATTTATATTACAACTAGATTTTAATTAACATGATTTTAAAGATTAAAATTAGCCCATTTAGATTTGTATTTATCGCTAATTTAATGTATTTTCTTACCGGCTTAAAATAATATTAAAATAATATTTTTTTCAGAAAATTTAAAATTTCACCAGTGGCTCAATAAACACCAAATACTAGTAATTACATAGCTAGAATATGTATATTTAATTTTATAATAAAGATATTTGCATTTTGACTTTTTACAGAAAACCCCCTTATTTTACCGTTTTTTCGAAATTTCACCGAAACAATTTTCAAAACGTTACAATCTTCCCCCCTTAAAGAAATTCGGTCCCCGAATTTAAATTAAAACTTCCCCCAAATACTAAAATATTTCAGCCAAAACCATCAAATCGCCGGGGCTCCGAAATCATAAATACATAAAACAAATCGTAGCGCAACGCATGCGCATGAAAAATGAGCATATAACTCAAATCAGAACTCCGTCAAGCATCCCGCAATCATCGAAGTCATGGGGAAGACATCAATACCAAATCCCAAGCAAAACCAATATGATATAACTCGAAACTATACATGTAAAATATATTCAGGTACTGTCCTCTGACTAGTCCTGCTCAGTACGAAAACACATAGCAATATCATAAAAACGTACTGCTCTATAAGAAAAATCAATCCCCAAAATACGCGTATGAATACTACGCGCGTCTTGTGCGCACATAAATCAAAATCCATATATGTGTCATACCTGCGCACAGAAACAACATCTAAGTGCATCGGGTGTGCACGAAACATCTGTCGTAGGCAACATGTGTGCCTGGCAGCAAAATCAGGTGCATCTGACATGCACGAAAAATCTCGATTTAGTGCATCTGGTATGCACCAAAATCACACTTCAAAACATGCGCCCAACATACGCGAAAATCCAAATCAGGTGCATCCATCGTGCACGAAATCATGAAATCCAATATCAAGTGCCGAACATGCGCAAAATCAAATCAGGTGCACAAGGTGCACAAAACAAATATCGCACATCACCATCGAAAACAAAGTCCAATGCATCTAAGTGCACAAAAGGCGTATCACTGCACTGCAAGCATATATAAACTATACAGAGTACAGGAACCAATCGTGTGCGTGCATACGTACAAAATCAACTCAAATGTCTAAAACCGTAAAATCAAAAACATGTGAAACCCAAGCACGAAAACGATATCAAGTGCAACACTGTGCAAGGATCGTAAATCCTCAATCATCAAAATCAAATCATGCGAATAAATCACCCAAAACATCGAAATCAATAATGGCGAAATAGTACCGCTCAAGTGCATCCTCTAAGAATCTCGGGCCAACTGTCGCGGTCACTAGTGGGACGTCTCGTCGATGATCATGAACTCTGGCCTGCTGGTGTGCGTAACAATGACCACTACTGGGTCAAGGTCTTCACTGTGAATTACCAATCTCTCGGTCCATCGGCTCATCGGCCCTGTCAGGTGTGCTAACGGGGATGATCCCATTCTGGCACTTCTCTGGTCATCTCTCGGTCAATCATCGCGACCACTCGTAAGACAGCATATCACTGGCGTCGGCCTCTGCCTCTCTGAATGTACGTGACACATCTGATCCTGGGTGCAAGTATCATTGCAGCAGTGTCCTGGAAGGAATCCTGCTCACGGTCTCTTCCATGTCTCGTCTCTGCCAACTGTCCGGAAGTCATCGTCCTTTCCTATATCTGCATCTTGTTCCGGAACGGCTGCATACCCATCGCGACTCCTTCTGGAAGGTATATCCAGTACTCTGCCTCGGCATGTGTATCGCATCTCTGATGTTGGCGGAGTGGAACGTCGTCTTATCCAGATCTTGTACGGACCTCTTTACTCCACTTTCTCTAATGTCGACTGCTTCGGACTCGTCTCATCGTGGCTACATGGACTGAGCTCCAACGGCTATCCTCATATCGGGAGTCTCCCAAGAAATGCATCTCACCATCTAGCATCCGAATTAAGTCGAGCCATCCAATCGAGTCGTCAAAACCTCATAATCCCCCAAGAGCTCAACATCTTGGGTACAGTATAATAGTATCGAGTACATACCACAGCATCGGTGGTCCAGCCGTAGAAGGGCAAACCCAAGCCTCACTAATGGCGCCGTAGAACTGCCGCAAACCCGAAGGTTCAATGGCTTTCACACGGTCATTAAGTCGAGTTAGGGTTTCATTCTTCTAGAGGGACCATAGAATTGCCTGCATGTCTTTCCGACTATTTTAAACTTGGAATAATAGGTTTCTGACATTCGATCGTCTCTGTCGACTCCCAACGTCTCCGCGTGAAGTCGTCTCTAGCTGGAATCATTCTATCTGATGACCTCGCATCGGGTAGGCGAACGATCCACATGTCCTAGTCATTCATCCTCGATGACTAGCGACCTTCTATCATCTCTTAGTACAACTCGTTCTGCACTAATTCCAGCATCTGGGGCAATATCTCATCGTTCGCAGCAAAAACTGGTTCGCTCATCTGCATGCTGAACAGTGCCTCGACCATCATGAATAAGCAACACACCAGCGGTCATCAAAATCTGGCTGGCCTCTATCATTGGCTCAATCCTCTAGTGCTAATCTGCACGTCCGAGCAATCTTATACGGCGATCCATCCAACGCTCGTGGCGTAAAACACAATCAAAAGACACCTCTCTACAATCGGGTTTCGCCGGAATCATGCCCTGGTCAGTCCTCGTTCATGACGAGCTCGTGCTAACCGCAACTCTAGCCGTAGCTCTCCCTGCCCGTAATCGTGGCAGCAAAACCAAACTGGTACCGATGAGGCTAGATCAGGAAGGAATATAATATTGAACAAGGAAATGTACATCCTAAGGCTTCTTAAGTGGAGTGGCGTGTCGTAAATATGCCGCGGAACATACCAACGGTACGTCACTCTACTTTAGTCACCTATTCCATCAACCAAGGGTCATCCTACGCTCCGAAGGTAAAATCTAACGCTCTGATACCAACTTTGTCACGACCCGAAAAAACGGAACATGACCGGCACTTAAACTACGAAACGTCTCGAGGCGTACGTAATCTAAGTAAGCCGAAAACCCAGAAATCCAAACCAAGAAAAGTAGTAGAGTGAAGGAAAACCAATTTAAAACAAGTAGTTTTAATAGCATAAGCCGAATTATGCGTTTTTAAAACATCAAGTATTTTCTGAAAATTTCGGCAGAGTCTCCTTTGTAAATACTGGCCCCAAAACGGGATACAACATGAATAGTATACGAAATCAATAAAAATGCATCCCCAAGCGGGAGCTAGCTCTTCGTCAATCGACGGTCACAACCACACAAGCAATATAATATACAACGCCAACGGCGAGGTTCAAAATTCAAAAGGAAACTCAAAACCATAAGAAAACCACAGAAATACAACGCGCGACTCTAAGGTCGAAAGAATAAACATCACTGGTCTCTATCTGAGATAAATACAAGTTTGGTTGATGGAACTTCTAGATACAACTGAATAATAATATACAAGTTATATAATGGGGGGTACGATACAAGTAAACCCACCTACTAGCAAATCACCCGAAGGAAACTATGCCCGCAAGTCGTAATGAAACCTGTACGGCAAACCTGCAAGAAACTGGGGCACAACGGGGGTGAGTTGCCAACTCGTGAATAGAAAAACATCTACGCACAGAAATCGCATAAATAACGCAATCCTAGGTCAATGATCATAATATATCCTCCATTATATATAACATGCAGCCTATAACAAGGCTAGGGTAAATATCTAATCCGAGTGTAATCTCATGTACCCGTGTCAGTGCCTCAGGTAGCAATATATCATATGAATGAGGTATGAATGCATGAAAATAGAATACATGTAAATGAAGAACTGTTTTCATAGTTTAGTGAGATTTCCTTATTTTTAAATAGGAGGTACCATAAATGAAATCAGCATAAACAGTGCCCAGCATCGACACAAAACAAGTATCCAAATATCTCGATATCTCTGTGTCGTAATCTCTGTACCTCAAAATCTCAAAAATCTCAATGTCTCAATCACAATATCTAGGGCGCCGTCAGTCCAGACCGGCCCCTACCATCTATCTCAAGACCACGACGGTATCCTCCGGATATCCGACGCGTCGGGTAATATCACCGGTCGGTAGTGCTCCCCTGCCGGGCTCAACGTCAACAACACATTCCTCTTGCCCCGGGGTACCGCACCGGGCCCACCATGTACCCGAAACGGTTCCTCCACTCCTCGAATCGGGTCTCGAAATCCATCAGCAAACTCATGGTGGACGACTCATACATCATGGGAAAACCGCACTTTTTATTTTAAAAGAGAGAAAAGGTTTATTTATGTTTTTTTGCGGTTTTCCTCTAAATCCAAGAAATCTCATGGAATCCGAATCCAAGTCATCAATAGCATGTAAACAGTGAATATAGGCATGAGAATCCATAAATGCGACACAACAGTGAATAATAACATGCATGAAGTAGTAGGCAATAACTACAATGTCTAACTAGCATATAAGGCAAGTACACTAATATCATGTCTAAACTATTAGCTAACAACCTATGTCAAATGAAATAGTACTTTCTAAAGTGTTCGTGACATGGCAATTACCGATGAAGATGTGTGTGAGCCGGCAAGTAAGTGTACGCGGTACATACGCGTCATCGGTAATGGTGCTGGTGTCCTAACAGCATGATATTAGTAATGCAATAAGAAATTATAATATAAGTATGCGATGCGGAGCGAACAGTAAAAATGAGCGGGAGCTGAATACTAGACGCAACTATAACTAATCTGTACTAATCTAATATAAGTCCTACAAATGGTGCCTTTTGAAATAACACGAATCATGGGGTTTTGAAAAAGGGGCTACGGTGTTTTTAAGAAAATATACGTTTTTTAAATATCCGTAGAATCCCTTGACCTGTCTTTTAAAATACGCATGATTCGTAAGCTTTGAAATAGGTAAGAATCGAATCTAATCTAACAACTAAACTAAACTAAACTAAAGGGCTAAGCTAACCAGCTGGACTACATGTAAGGAAACCGCCTAACATCTGAGTCGATACATATGCATACCTGTATATATATTAGTCGGTGATCCCGCCTCAATAATATCATATCCGATACCATATCTATAATTAGACATTCCAAGTCAAGAGTGCGGATCAATCATCAATAAATAGCTCGTACGTAAATCCGTCGTACGACATCCCAAATCTGGGTACGGGTCAAAATCACATTCATCGTACTATTCATCTGGCATCCTCTTTATCAAATATCATGATCGGGGTACTGATCTATGTCTAGTACAATACTGATACCGCCTAAGTATGCATGCAGGTGTAAGAATCACTACGGCAAAAGACCCGCTAAAACATCATGTCGTATATCAATACAAACCAAATCACATCACCGATCTCCTGGCCTCAAGCCCAATCTCATCGACTCATCTCAAATTCCAAATACTATTCTCAAATCCAGTATATGAACACATAGTCCCATACCTATGTGAACACATAAACTATAGAGAATCCCATGAGCACATATAAATAGGAATGTATGCAAGTATGTATGTGTGTATGTGTAGTGCAACACTACCCTAGGGTTCACAACACTAAAATAATCCAACACACCAATATCCATCCTAAATATCGTTATTAATCCTAAGTAACATATAATAACTGTTGGTGTGTATACGCATCCGTATACACCACCACGGACTGCGGGGGTGCTATACGCCATCCACCCGACTTCTTCCCGTAGATATAAATCTGCTCACCTGGTCCTCGTTCGCCGTGCCGATGTCGCCATGCGCTTGCTTGTCGTCTCGAAGTCCACATGGGGTACCTACATATCATAACGCACCGTATCGCATTAAAATCCGACTCATGACCAAAACGACGCACGAAACCCACATAGGTCAAAACCTATGGTTGCTTTCACAAATCGACCCAAAAACCCTCGACGTCGGCGTACAAACGCCAGACCATCGAGAAAAACCCAAATACACTCATTTGCACATTCACGAACACTAATTTTAATATAAAATAGGTTAAAACTCACAAAAACCCCAAATTCACTTTGAAAGCCGTTTTTCCGAAAAACTAGCAAGCAAAATTACACGTTTTAGTACAAAACTCGATGTTTAAACAATTCTAGCGGCCATAATACTTATTAAATAACTTAAATAAGTCATAAAAACAATTCTCATAATTTAATCTCATTAAATTCCAAAAACCCTAAAATTCTAGTTTACAAAATACCTAAATTTTAACAATTTTATAGCAAAATGCACAAACCACAATTTAGGTTGGATTTCCATGAACTAAAGTGTTAAACTACACTTAATAATGTTAATGAAGTCATGAAAAACCTAATTAGATTTTTAGTCTAACATTTGCAATAAATTTTAAAAACCTAGTTTACAAATTAGTGTAATTAACACAATTTAAATTAACAAAAATGCAACTAACAACTAGATTTGCTTTAGCATAACATTAACATGTCAAAAATATCACACAACCATAATCTCACATCATAAAACCCTAAGTTGCATTCAAAACCCTTTCTTGAAAGTTAAATATTTAATATCAAAACCACAATTAACTCCTAATTAAACACATAATAGCTAGATTGAAGTAATCAAACAATAACTTATGCAAAATGCTAAGATTATACCTCACAAAATTAGAGACCTAGCACCAAAATCTTGGCCTCCAATTTGCTCTCTTGATCCATGATCCACACTAGAATAGGTCAAGAAGAAATGGGTAGGGATTAGAATTTGATTTTGTGGGATTTTTTTGAAGCATTTTGGATGGAGTTTTGAAGAGAAAAGAGGAGAAGAAATGGGGGCTGTTGTGGTGCAGATTTTCGGCTGAGGAGGGAGTGGATAGAGGCGTGGGGGATTTGTGGAAAAGAATCCAAGTCAAAGCCCCTCCCAAATTACCATAATACCCCCACCTACTTTACTATATAAAAACCTTATTTTAACACATTTCTCACATGATTTAAGGTCAAAAAGAGAGAAATAAAATTCTTGGGGTGATACAATAGTGTGGGGCCGGCCAAGGGGAGTGAGGGTGAGTGTGAGAGACTTTACAAAAAAATTCTATGCAAAAAGACCCCCCACAATACCATAATTGCAAGTTTTAGTTCAAAATAATTATATTTTTGTTTTCCATAAAATAAATCAATTAAAACTTGAAATAAAATACTAAAAATTTATATTACAACTAGATTTTAATTAACATGATTTTAAAGATTAAAATTAGCCCATTTAGATTTGTATTTATCGCTAATTTAATGTATTTTCTTACCGGCTTAAAATAATATTAAAATAATATTTTTTTCAGAAAATTTAAAATTTCACCAGTGGCTCAATAAACACCAAATACTAGTAATTACATAGCTAGAATATGTATATTTAATTTTATAATAAAGATATTTGCATTTTGACTTTTTACAGAAAACCCCTTATTTTACCGTTTTTTCGAAATTTCACCGAAACGATTTTCAAAACGTTACACATAGCATGGTTACGAAATTGAATAAATATTGGCGAAACGTTCCTGCACCGTTTTGTTTAGTTTCTGTTTTTTATCCTAGACTTATAAAAGATAATTTATTTTTTTATTAGATGGATACCATAAAAACTTAGATACTGATATAGGAGATTATAAAAATATTTTGGATTCTTATTTGCATGATTTGTATGCCGTATATGATGCACAGTACGGTCAAAATAGAACTTTATCTTCCTCTTCACAGCAAACTTCCAAAAAAAATTATTTCAGTTTTTGCCGCAAAAAAAATAAAGAACAACTGTTTCTACTTCTTCCACTTATAATGAATTTACAATGTATTTGCAAACCGATTTCAGTAATTTTCTTACTGCGGATCAGATAGATAATCTTGATATTTTAGAGTGGTTGAAAACACATGGACGCATGTATCTTGTGCTTTTTACCATGGCTCATGATTTACTAATAACTCCGGTATCCACAGTAGTTTCGGAGTATGTTTTTAGTGCAAGTAGCAGAGTTCTGAGTATCAAGAGAGCGAGACTGTCGGATGTCGCATTGGAGATCACAATGTGCCAAAAATATTGGTTTGATACAGAAGCTAGACAATAACACGTTAAGAGTATTGAAAACTCTGACACCGATGAAGAGTAAAGATCGATATGAGCTCACCAGTTAATTTTTTTTATGAGTTGTATTTTTAATTTTTTTTGGCAATTATATGGGAGGGTAAGGTTTGCCAACTTATGTCTCCTCAAATTTTTTTTTAATCAATAAAATATCTAGGTCTGTCCCGGGACCCACACGAAGTTCGGGTTAAAATTTTTTCCAAAAAATAATTCATAAAAGTAAAAAATTTCCTTTAAAAATATTAAAATTATTTTTTTAAAAAAATTCATTTTTTAAATACCGGGCAAGCCCGATCCAAGCCGGGCTAGGTTCGGGTTCGGAGGGTTTGGTCCGGCCCAAAGCCCGGTCAACTCGGACCCGGCCCAACAGACACACTCCAAATTCACTATCTAATTGCTTAATTTATGATGACAGTTGAGTTCTCTGGATTTTTTTTCTCCAAAGCTCGCATCTTTGAGAGGGAAAGCCAGAAATTTTAGCAAAACGACCCAATGTTTTGCTCGAATTCATTGGCCAAAATGCAAAAGTTCAATTTTTTCGTCAGCAGCAGTGGCAGACATGCAAATTTGGCACAATTTTGAATGTGGATTTTTGTATAGGTGGGGTAAATTACACTAAAATACCCTCAACGATCGCAGTTTTTCATGCAAATTTGGGGGGATTTTAGTGAATTTTTTTCATGGAAACCATAGTTTAATGTATTTCACTGTAATAAAAAACTTCAAGGTATTTTAGTGGAAAACCATGATTGTTGAGGGTATTGTACTGTAATTCAATATAGGCGTCAATTGCATTCCTATGGTTTGTGATGAAGTCCTGGTTGGTTTTAATCCGAAGATCGATATGCATAACAGGACACGCGCTTCGTATCAATGATGGTTCTCTACTAATTCTACTTGTGCTCTGGTTGTTACATAAAATTTGGTCCATTTATAACTAGATACATCGTACGTGTATTTAGATCTGTTCAGCTTCCATGCAGGCTCACATGATATCCTGATGCATACTTTTTGGATATAACTGAATAAACGAATGTTTATACTTTGTCAAATTTCTTGAGTGATTGCAAATCGTAATAAAAGATACAAAATGGTTGGATTGGTATGATATTCAATTCTTTAGTTAAATTTGCATATCCAATATGGATATATGCCCCCCTTGACAATGTATCCATGCAATAGAGATTGTCCTAGCAAAGTCCTATTTTTGTTTCCCCTGTGATTGGATTGGTATGATATTCAATTCTTTAGTTAAATTTGCCGTATAATTAGGTCAATATTAAAATGCCCTTTTAATGGATAATTGATTACACTTGCAGGCAATAGGACCATTTCTCTCACTGGCACTCATTTCTCTTCGTGCCCTCAATGTAAGGATTTTTATTTTATTTTATTTTATATGTGAGTCTATTTTAGTTTAGTTATCAACACTGGACACTTACTTTGAACTGATGCTCATGGTTCACTACCAGGCTCTTAGAAAGCTGTCAGTTTCTATGGATAAATTGTCGAAAGTAGTTTCGGAAGAAGTCCCTGGAACTTTGTCCTCACTAAAGCTTTCTGGTTTGGAGATAAATGATATGATAGCCAACTTAGATATCTCAGGTAACGCATTTCTTACAGCAGTAATCATAATCGTTTCAATGTACATATAATTATTTACTGGTGTTTTCCTTATTTTTTGATGATGCTCGATATCGGTGATCTCCCAGATCATGACACGTGGCAGATGACGTGTCCCAGGGCTCACAAGAAAGCCTGCAGTGGCCGACTAGACCACTCCTGTGCCCGTCCTACAAGCAAACGCTGGCTCACCTCCGAGACCCCAGCACAATTGGCCTCCTCAGCCTCACAGCTCGTCTCCGAGCTATCACAGGCCCGAGCCTCCTCGGCCCTCTTAGCTCGCCTCAAGGCTCGAGCAGAACCAAGATACCTCGGCTCTCCCGCTCGACCGCGAGCTCTCCCGCCGGGGTCATCTTCCTCGGTCTCATCGACCGACCAACGGCACCGCTTGCAGGCGTAACCGCCATCCCGCGAATCTCTCCATGCGCGACATCTCCGCCGGCCACATCCCACATTCCACGCCACCATGATCCCCCATTAACGAGCCTGTCTCGCCATTAATGGGAGGTCTCGCTCATCATACGGGCGGGACGTCGGGAGCGTAACGGCCGGCGCGATTCTCGCACCTACCCTGCCTGCTGCCACCGCTATATAAACCCCTTCTTCAGACGGTCCAAGTAAGCCATTTCTACTCCATTAAGCCGTTACTCTGCTCGGATCTCTATTCTAACTTGACCGTCGGAGGGTCCTCGGTGGTACAACCACCCCGAGACTTCCTTGCAGGTAGCTCGGCAACCACAACCTCAAACCCATTGAGATTCACACGCTTCAGGAGCGACAGCCTCCAGATCCAATCTCAGCCACCCATTGCCGCCATCAGCAGATCAACGGAAGGTCACATCTTGGCGCGATCCAGGTCGAGTCAGCTGGCGCCGTTTGTGGGAAATCCTTGATTCCACAAAAACAAAAGTTCACTTTCCGATCTCAATCCAACGGCGAGCGATCATCACGACGATCCAAGCACCAGCCGCCACCTCCCCCTCAACGGAGGCGCGGACGAACCTCCTCCGCCGAATGCCATCAACGCCCCGCAGGCTGGATAGACCGACTCGCGTCTGTTGTGGAGGCGCTGATCCACGTCCAAACGGCGGAACAAGATCACCAAGTCGCCGCTCCCCCGCCTCGGGACCAGGACCCTTACAGGGGGAGAGAAGACTCTGTTCGTGTCGGCACCGCCGACCACCGCCTCGCTACCTCCCACGGCCGCAGATCTCCCGGGCCGATACGTTCTGAGACCCGCTGGGCGCCCCACAGTTCGACACTGAGGTCCGTCGCCAGAGCACCTCGCCCCGAGGTCCTCCGCGCACCTGTCCCTCCCGAGGAGATGTCTGTCAGCTCGCCTATTACCAGGCATGACTGACACCCACTCTCTCGACGGGGTCGCGCGGATGGGACTCGCCACGGTGGCTCAAAGGCCACCTCGCCGAGGGATCTAAGGAACCTCATTGAGAGGAACAGGAGCCACGGCCAGACGCAGGCCTCCAACAGCAGAGGCCTGGGATCTGAATGCGTCGAGTTGTCGGGGTACCACGGCCGACTCGACGCCCTCGAGAAGAAGATCGAGGGTATGCATCAGGAAGGTCACCGTTCGAGCGACGGGGATAAGTATGCCGCCAACTCGCTCACCAAACCATTCACCGAGGAGCTGCTCGCCGTCCACGTCTCCTCCCGCAACAAGCCCCCAAAGGTCTCCCTCTTCGATGACAAATCTGACCCGAAGGACCACTTGGATGCATTCACCGCGGGAACGAGCTTCTAAGACAACTCCGCAGCCGCCCAGTGCCGAGCCTTCCCGACCACTCTAATCTGATCTGAGCGAGACTGGTTCTGAGGACTCGAACCGCGCTCGATCTCAACCTTCGACGAGCTGGCCACACAATTCCTCGTCCACTTCGTCGGGAACAGGCGATAGAAACGCACAATCGACCATCTCTTCACGATCAAGAGAGGGGACAAGGAGACGTTCAAAGCATACGTCGCCCACTTCTACAACGCCCTTCTCAAGGTCCCAGAGCACCGGGACGAGACGGTCATCACGGCTCTGAGGTCTGGTCTTAGGCACAAGGAGTGGTTACGCTTCTTTGCATTAGCGCAACCTAAGACCATGGCCGAGGTAAAGGCCTGGACCGAGCGCGAGGTCCAGCTCGAAGCCGAGGTGAACGCAAATCTCCCCCGGGCAGAGCAAACCGACCAAAAGAAGAGGGCAAGAGAAGAGAGAAAAGGACCTAAGCCCTAATCAAGAGGCATCCCTGTAGCTACCCTGCTCGGCTATCCTTGGCCGGTAGATCGCCTACCCCACGACGCCAGGGATCTAAGCCCTCACTAAGAGGCGACCGAGCGGCTTCACTGCTTGGTTCATCCTTGGCAGGCCTCCCACGGCCCCCACAACGCCAGGGATCGAAGCCCTCATGAAGAGGCAGCCCAGCAGCTGCCCTGCTCGGCTATCCCTGGCTGGTAGCTCGCCTACCCCACAACGCCAGGGATCTAAGCCCTCACTAAGAGGCGACCGAGCGGCTTCACTGCTTGGATCATCCTTGGCAGGCTTCCCACGGCCCCTCCAGAGCCAAGGATCAAAGCCCTCATGAAGAGGCAGCCTTGCAGCTCCCTGCTCGGCTATCCCTGGCTGGTAGCTTCCCTACCCTACAACGCCATGGATCAAAGCCCTCACCAAGAGGCAGCCCTACAGCTACCCTGCTCGGTTATCCCTGGCTGGTAGCTTCCCTACCCCACAACGCCAGGGATCAAAGCCCTCGCCAAGAGGCACCGGGCAGCAACCCTGCTCGGCTATCCTTAAGGACAAAAAGCCCTCGCCAAGAGGCATCGGACAGTAACCCTGCTCGGCCATCCTTAGTAGGCCACTTACGGCCCCTCCCACGCTAAGGATGAAAAGCCCTCGAAAAGAGGCAACCGGGCCCGCCCTTGCTTGGTTATCCCTAGCTGGTAGCTCCCTACCCCAACAAATCAGGGATCAAAGCCCTCGCCAAGAGGCAATCGGGCCCGCCCTTGCTCGGTTATCCCTGGCTGGTAGCTCCCTACTAAACCAGGGATCAAAGCCCTCGCCAAGAGGCACCGGGCAGTAACCCTGCTCGGCCCGTCCTTAAGGATCAAAGCCCTCGCAAGAAGCAACCGGGCCTACCCTTGCTCGGTTATCCCTGGCTGGTAGCTCCCTACCCCAAAAAACCAGGGATCAAAGCCCTCGCCAAGAGGCCCCGGACAGCTACCCTGCTCGGCCATCCTTAGTAAGCAACTTACGGCCCCTCCCGCGCTAAGGATCAAAGCCCTCGACAAGAGGCACCGAGCAGCTACCCTGGTCGGCCCCATCCTTAGTAGGCCACTCACGGCCCCTCCCACGCTAAGGATCAAAGCCCTCGCCAAGAGGCACCGAGCAGCTATCCTGCTCGGCCCCATCCTTAGTAGGCCACTCACGGCCCCTCCCGTGCTAAGGATCAAAATCCCTCGAATGAGGCAACCGGGCCCACCCTTGTTCGGTTATCCCTGGCTGGTGGCTCCCTACCCCAACACACCAGGGATTAGAGCCCTCGCCAAGAGGCACCGAGCAGCTACCCTGCTCGGTCGATCACCGACATGCCTCTCCAAGCTTCCCACACTAAGGAACATGACCTCATCAAGAGGCATCCGGTTCTATGGCTAAGCAATCTCCACCTCGACTTCGGGGCCATGGAGATACTGTCTTCGCACCGGTCTTTGCACACTCAGCAAACAAACAGGTTCAACTCGATGTGTGATTGCTAGACAAAGAACCGACATAAAACGATGGCAGTGTTGCGCAAATACGAGTGCTTACCGACAAAAGAAAATACAAGCACAAACACTACTGCAGAAACAAAAATCTTTATTCACAAAGTCAAAGCTTTTACAAGGGTACTGTGGGCTCCCAGCCTTACAAAAATGCCCGAAGGCCTACAAAATACCCGAGGCAACAAAAAGAAGAAAAAAACATGAAGACAAGGGGCTTCAGGCCTTAGGGCCGGGCGCAACCTCGGGAAGCCCAGTGCCCACCATAGGAGCCTCGGCGTCGCCCTCGTCGGGTATCTCCCCGGGGCCATCCTCCTGCTCGTCATCCTCTCGGGGATATTCGGCTCGGAGCTCTTCGTCAGCGAACTCCGGCATCCGAGCCTTGACGGCGTCGAGGGCCTCGTGCCAGATGGCGGTGGTGGCTGAGGCTCGGACGGTGTAGAACTGTTCCGACTTCTAAAAGTTCTCAACTGCCTTCGCCGCTTTGAGGTCGGCTCGCTTCGCCGCCTCTCCCGCAGCCTCCAACTTCTTCCGGAGGGTGCTCACGGACTTCCTCATGGTGCCGACGAGTACCCTGGATTCCCGAAGCTCGGCCTCGGCAGCCTGGGCGGCCTCACGGAACCTGGCAACCTCCTGCTTCGAGGCCGCCACCTCCTGCTTCGCGGCCGCCGCCTCTTGCCTCGCGGCCGCCGCCTCGCCCTCAAGGGCAGCGACCCTCGCCATTGCCGCCTTCAGCTCCCGCTTTGAGCTCTTCCCCAACGAGGAGAGCCCGCCCGCGGCTCGCATCGCCGGGGCTATCTCCTCCTCCATACGGGTAACGATAGCGATGTGCTGGAGGACCTGAAGAAATCGGAGGAGGGTCAGAAAGAAAAAGGGGCACCAAATCTTGCAAGCGATGAGACGATGTACGAGTACTTACCTGCATGACCTATTGGGCGATGGACGCCATTTGTGCCTTCAGCGTCCTCCTATAGATCCGGCCTCCGGCCGACCTCTCCATATCGTGCAGCAAGTTGTCAGCGACGGAGAGCCCCGAGGGCACCTCAAAGCGGAGATCCCCCTCATCCACCAAGATCGGAGAGGCCGGGGTCCGCGGAACTGTTCGGGGGAACCTCTTGAGAAATGACGGCGGGTAGCTCGTCTCCACCTCCGAAGCTTGGGCATCCTTTCCCCGAGCTCTTTTTCTGCTCGATGCTTGGCCGGGCTCCGGGGAGCGACCCGCACTCGAGCGCTGGGGCGGGACGACTGGGGGGAAGCCGGGACCAGCGTATGACGAGAAGAGCTGGGCCCTCTAGCCTTCAACCCTTTCTTCGTCTTGCGCATGGCTGCTCGGAGGAGGTCCAGGTCCATGGTTTCTGCACAAGACAAGATATAATGGAATCGGCGACACAAACAGAAACAGAAACAAACACAAGCCTAACTCACCGACGAACTGGGCGGGGCTGAGCCCGGCCCAACTAAGGGCCCGCGCAGAAAGCAGCATGTCGGCCCGGGGAATAGGCTCCTACCCCACCACCTTCACCGCGTCGGGGTCATTGGATAGATCTTCCTGCCAGCACCTATCCCTAGACCACTGGATGGGTACGGGCCAGTCCTCACCCTCTGGCGGCTCGACGAAGAAAAACTTCTTCTTCCAATCATGGATGGAAGAAGGCAAGACGACAACTCCTGACCCGGCTACACTCCCCCGTTTCTTCCTAAAGGAGAGGTAAACCCACCTAGGGTCGCCCGTGCGAGTTCCGAGGTGACTTTTGTAAACAAGAGAGGAGGCAAGGATGGATAGACCAAAAGGGATCATCTGCAGTTTCAGCCGGACCAGGAACCCAAGGAGAATCCTCCAGGAGTTCGGCACTAGCTGGCCCGGGGCTAGCCCAAAGTAATTTAGCGCAGCTACAATCTCGGGAGAGAAAGGCAGGCGCATTCCGGCCCAAAGGGCTTCCAGGTACAAGGCGATCTCTCTACCCCGCACCTGATCTGCCTTCTCTCCTTCCTCGGCCAATCGTAGCGTGTAGCCAGAAGGAATATGGAAACGAGCCCGAGCGGTGATAAACTCGTCCTCATATCTCACTGAGGACGACACACCAGGGACGTCCGCCGCCACCGCTCCGGGAACCGCCCCAGACGCGCGACTCCGGGAAGAGGATCTGACCCCAAATTCCCGAAGGGGCTCCAACCCAGGGGAAGAATCCCTAGTATTTACCCCTACGACATCTACAAACTCCTCAAAACAAGACATCTAACCTGATGGGAAGAAATCCTCGAGAAGAGAAAACACAAAATCCGACCTAAAAGGGGAGAGCGCCGAGCTAACAAGACTCAGAATGAGCAAAATGTGAAGAGAGAGAGATCCCGAATCAGGCCTCCCCTCGATTAATACTGCCGGCATCCTTATCCAACGGCGATGGTCGACTCCCGCCGAAATGGTTCACTGCACTCGACGTCCACGATCGCTCCACCTGTTGCAAGCGCAGCATCCCATCGGATGCCAGAAGCCTGCGGCACGTCACATCAGCCAACCGGCACCCGACACGTGGTCTGTCGCCTCAGCAAAAGTGCACACGATCCGGCGCACCCTCTTTAATGCGGAGATCTCGCCCTGATTCGCTGGCATCACCCAGAAAAAACAGCCGATTGCCCAGGGACACGCCCGACGATATCTTCGAAAAGGAGCTCACCTCGGGTGACCAGGAAAACCACTCTCGACCCGACCCGTCAGCTGGTCCGGACGAGAGTAGGGGGCTAATGATGATGCTCAATATCGGTGATCTCCCAGATCATGACACGTGGCAAATGACGTGTCCTAGGGCTCACAAGAAAGGACCTACAGTGGCCGACCAGACAACTCCTGTGCCCGTCCTACAAACAAATGCTCGCTCACCTCCGTGCCCCCAGCACAATTGGCTTCCTCGGCCTCACAGCTCGTCTCCGAGCTATCACAGGCCCGAGCTTCCTCGGCCCTCTCAGCTCGCCTCCGGGCTCGAGTAGAACCAAGATACCTCGGCTCTCCCGCTTGACCGCAAGCTCTCCCGCTGGGGTCATCTTCCTCGGTCTCATCGATCGACCAACGGCACCGCTTGCAATAACCGCCATCCCGCGAATCTCACTATGCGCGAGATCTCCGCCGGCCACATCCCACGTTCCACGCCACCACGATCCCCCATTAACGAGTCTGTCTCACCATTAATGGGAGGTCCCGCTCATCACGCGGGCGGGACGTCGGGAGCGTAACGGCCGGCACGATTCTCGCACTTACCCTGCCTGCTGCCACTGCTATATAAACCCCTTCTTCAGATGGTCCAAGTAAGCCATTTCTACTCCACTAAGCCGTTACTCTGCTCGGATCTCTAGTCTAACTTGACCGTCAGAGGGTCCTCGGTGGTACAACCACCCTGGGACTTCCTTACAGGTAGCTCGGCAACCACAACCTCAAACCCATTGAGATCCACACGCTTTAGGAGCGACAGCCTCCAGATCCAATCTCAGTCACCTATCGCCGCCATCAGCAGATCAACGGAAGGTAACATCTTGGCGCGATCCAGGTCGCGTCATTTTTCCCCTTTGAAATTTGAAAGGCAAAGAATATTGGGGAATGATGATGCTCACAAGTGGTATCTTTCCAGATTACGACACGTGGCGGATGACGTGTCTCGAAAGCTACGGGGGTGAAATAAATGAGTTGCATCAGGGACATTCTTCGGGATCCTCTTATCGAGGAACGCATCTGACCTTTTGGGAGATCTTCCTGAATGCATTCCACCTTTACCTAGGAAACTACCAACAGCTCGTCTCCGAGCTTCCTCAATCTGCTTGCTCGTCTCCAAGCCGTCTGACATACCGAGCTTTCTCGTCCACCCGGCTCGTCTCCGAGCTCCTGAAATGCCGAGCTTCCTCGATTCCCCCCGATCGATCAAGAATGCGGATCCCATGCGCCCCGCAACGGCTCCGCGTATATCGCCAAGGCGAGATATCCGCCTCCTTATGATCCGCGTCCTACGCTAATGCATCCCCCTATTAATCGGTATATCCCACCATTCAAGGCGAGGAACACGCTGGGGCGTAACCGATGGCGAAGATCTCACATCTGCTCGCTCCACGCGACCCCTATATAAACCCCTCTCTAAGACGACTCAGATAACTCGAACTTCTACTCATTCCAATACACCGCTACTCTGCACTTATACATCGGCACTAACTTGATCGTCGGAGGGTCCTATGGTGGTCACCCACCCCGGGGCTTCTTTGCAGGTAGTTAGGCGTCAAATACCAACCCATTGAGATCACAGGATAGACGGGGAACAACATCTGAAGGAGATCTCAGCCTCCATCAGTTGGCGTCGTCTGTGGGAACGCTTCAGAAGCTTCCACCCATAAGTTGATCTTCCGCCTTTGACTCGATGGTGAGCTACAACCGCGACGGTCCGAACACGACCAGCCACAACGGAGGCGGGAGCGGCTCGTCTCCCCCTCCCAACGCCATCAACGTCTTATCCGTCCGGATAGACATGCTCACATCACTGGTGGATTCCCTCATTCGCGTTCAAGCGGCGGGACCCACCCACCAGACCGCGGCTCCCCCTCCCCGGGATAACGACGTCCGTAGGAGGACGGATGGGCACGCTCAAGCCCTCGAGCTCGCTCACCCTCATCTCAGCGCCACCGAGCGCTGGCGGGACGACTCTGGCCACATTGACCCGCATGCGGAGATTGATTTCATGACCCGCTGGGCGTCGGACAGCTCCACGCCACGATCTCAGGGAAGACTGGGCCGTCACTCCAATGCCCACCGTGCACTCTCTCCCCTAGAGGAGATGTCGGTCAGCTCGCCTGCTTCCAGGTATGACCGATGCCCCCACTCTCGCCGGGGTCGAGCGAACGATGAGCACAGGGACTACTCGAGAAAGGTCTCGCCCGAGGATTTGAGACACTTGATAAAGCGAAATCAAAGGTGCACCATCACGCAGACCCGGAGCGGGGATAGCCACCACTCCATCTGTGCAGAATCCTCGGGTACCATCACCGGCTTGAAGCCTTCGAGAAGAAGATCGAAGGCATACCAAGGGATGGCCACACGTCCGGCGAAGGGGCCAGGTACTCTGCCAACTCGCTAACGAAGCCCTTCACAGAAGAGCTGCTTGTTGAGCACGTCTCGTCCAGGAACAAGCCGCCAAAAGTGGCCCTCTTCGACGGAAAATCCAACCCGAAGGACCACCCAGACGCATTTACGGCGGTCATGAGCTTCCAGGATAACTCCGACGCAGCTCAATGCCGAGCTTTCCTTACCACCCTCATCCGGGCTGGCCAGGACTGGTTTTGAGGACTTATACCACGCTCCATCTCGACCTTCGACGAACTGGTCATCCAATTCCTCGGTCACTTCATCGGGAATCGACAACAAAAATGGACAGTCGACTACCTGTTCACCATCAAGAGCGGAGACAAAGAATCCTTCAAAGGATATGTCACTCGCTTCTATAGCACCTTCCTTGAGGTCCCCGAGCACCGCGATAAAACAATCATCACTGCACTGAGGTCGGGTCTTAGGCACAAAGAGTGGCTCCGCTCTTTTGCATTAGCGCAACCTAAGACCATGGTCGAAGTAAAAGCTTAGACAGTGCGGGAAATCCAACTCGAGTCCGAGATAAACTCAAACCTACCCCGAGCCGATTAGGCAGACAGAAAGAAAAGGGACAAGGAGGAGAAGAAGAAGGTCGATCGTCCGAAGCCTTACTCCCCGAGGTTTCAGGATTACACTCCCCCGAACACCTCTCAGACCGAGCTGTTGGAGGAAGCTAAGGATGAGAGGTTCTTCAAGCTACTACCCGTCACCCAAAGGGCAGGTAAGCAACTCCGCGGCCCATACTGTGCCTTCCACAGGTCGCAGGGTCACCTGACAAAGAACCACAAACAATTTCATGACTACATCAAGGAGTTGATCCGCTCAGGCCACTTGGCGAAGTACCTGCGGGACAAGCGGCAGGCGGAGCGGGAGAAAAATGACCAAACCCCTCCCGGGGAATTAAGGATCGGGCAGATCATGGTTGTTACCTCGTATCCAGCTCGAGAAAGCGAGGGGAATCGCCACATCCTCCCAATCGAGGGTACAAGCGGTATGCCACACAAGAGGTGCAGGAGGGACGAGCCGATCACTTTCACAAATAAAGACCTCCACGGCATATCGCTCCCCCATAATGACCCTCTCGTGATAACGGCCACAGTCTACCGTTACGAAGCCCAGAGGATATTGGTCGACTCAAGGAGCTCAGCGAATATCCTGTTCCACGACTGTTTCCAGCGTATGGGACTAGGACCATCCGACCTCCGACCTACTTCCTATGTCCTCTCTGGGTTCACCAATCATTCTGTCCCTGCCGAAGGATTGGCCACCCTCTTGTTGGGGTAAAAAATTATACTCCGGTTGACCAAGTCAAAGTCAAAGTCAACCCAAAGCCAGGCGGGCCCAAGCCCAGATCAAGTGGGCTCATGCCCAAGTTAAGCCCCGCGGACGGCCTCCCCCATGCCAAAATGAAATCATGTAATAAATAATTTTGATGTAATCTTTATGGGCATAAAGCCAAATTTTTGTAAAGCACATAGCTCATATGCAAAAGAAATGAGCACATGAGACATGGGATGGGCAAAATGCCATTTTGTAAAGCCCAAGGGGCTATATGTAAATGTGTAAGCCTATATAAGGCAATATGACAATGAAATAAAGAAGAACTTTTTATTCTCTCAAAAATTAGGGTTTGTGTGTCTCCTTCCCCTTTCTCAAGGTTCTAAACCTTCTTTCCCTTTTCTGAATTAAATCAAGAGTTTTACTCTTCCTTTTCCAAAAATAAATAGTTTTCACCACAAAACCCACAAAGGAAAGCTCAGATCTTCCATCCAATCTCCAAAAGGAGAGATTTTTAAATCTCACTCCCTTTTCCCCAAGAGCCAGCCAATAAAGAAGAGGAAGAAAGAGACCCACTTCCAAGAACCCCAATTTAGGGAAGATCCAGGGCTCAAGAGAGAAGCCCCCTTCCATCAAGTCCAAAAATATCTTAGGAGTTTAACTCCTCAAAATACACACACACACACACACACACAAAATAATAAATCTTTTTTTTTGGAGCACAACTCCCAGTGCAGGGCTAAGCCCACTTGTACTCTATGTCAGGAGTTCAACTTCATAAGTCAAATCGGGAGCACAGCTCCCAGTGCAGGGGCAAAGTCCATTTTACCGCGGACGCCCAGCGCCTGCGTGCCAAGCACGTGGGGTGCCCGCGTGCCAAGCACGTGGGGCGCCGGCACCCGGCGCCCATGTGCCAAGCAGGTGGGGGTGCTGGAGCCTAAGCGCTCAGCGCCTGAAAGTCGAACTTAGCACCGTCAAGGGGTTCAAGAGGAATCAAGCATGCCAAATTTTAATTTTATTTGGTACTAAGCTAGACTACTAAGATCACTACTAGAATATTAGGTTATGGCTTTGTGATGTAATTAAACTTAAGAGAAGAAAAAGAGTATACAACTTTTGTAGTTCGTGTCCTTCTCTTCAAAAGCTCCGGGATGAAGTCCACGCAACTCTTCAAGGGTCCTCTCCAAGTTAAACGAACCTCCTTCATGATCTTCGCGCCAAAGACGATCCACCCGAAGTCCACAAGCACAAGCTTTTCACTACACTAAACACTTTTAGTGTAGGAAGCACACCACACCAAATTGCTAGTTTGGTGTGGGATGATGAAGTAGGGAATAAGTAAAGCTCACTAAGGTCTCACAAGCTCAATGATTCACATCTCATGTGAGGGTTTTGAGCTTGGAGGCGAGGTGAGGAAAATTGTAGAGAGTAAAAGAAGAAAGAGCTCAAGAAATGACTAAGGCATCAACTGTGAAGCAAGTGTAGAATCAATAAAATGAATCATCTCTTTTCTCACTCATTCAAGCATGGAATAAAAATGCAATTAAAATTGCAACCATGCTTGAATAGTGAATCAAGAGTAATATAAAAACATATAAACCCATGCCTTGAACCATACCACAAATATCTCCACAATTTACACCTCATTTTTCTATTTTCTAAAAAATAGAAAAACATGCCATGCTTCATAATATATATATATATATATATATATATATATATATATATATATATCAAATATACATTAATATATATATATAAAGCAATTAGTGAGCTAATGACATTAGTTAAGATATAATTATATCACATATAATATATATCACATTATTAAATCAACAGTTGATCTAATAATTCGGTTATATCACATATAATCGACTAATATCATTAATCTGAATATCACATTATCAAACCAACATTTGATTCGATAATCCGGTTATATCACATATAACCTGACTGATAACAGATAACTGCCAGATTACAATACGGTATCACATACTCGTATTTAATCAGGCCCACACACATATCACATATGTGTCCTACTTTGTTTTGCTTGAACCAGGAAACTTCTGTGTGGGACTCTAAAGACCCGTCAATACGCCAACAGTAGGTGATGATCACATCAGTCACCTACAAGCCGTCAGCGGTACTAGCTGGACGTAACGACTACCCGGGTATTGAGCGATATGAAGATCAACAAGCAAGCTCGTCCATACTCTCCATGAAGCCTATCAGTAACACCACCGTATAGCCCGGTCTCTTCGTCTAATATGTCACATATCATGTCTAGGGGTGGAAATCGTCAGACCCAAGTAACGTGATAAGTCATGCCGATGTCTGGCCTATAACGGTTCGAGAAACTACTGATAACACTTATCAGTAAATATCGGCAGCAGCCCTGGCCAGGGACTTCCAGTTATAGCCAATCGAGCATAGCGCAACATCAACCCTAAATATCGGGAGAGACAAAACCTCTCCTATCGCTCATTGCCTCCATGTGACTTGGGACTGTACCCAAAATCCACCTGTTTGCACAACTCCTCTTGAGCGTGGTAGGGAGGAAATCAAAGCACAGTGGGAGCCACACAAGACTCTATGACGATCTTGGGTCTACAGACTAACATGTACCAGTGCCACCAGAGGACTGCTATCTGATGATAGGTTTACTACCTCATAGGAGTCCTCGGCGAGTCCTGTTCAGTGTATCCGGTCTCCACTGAGCACCCGTATACCATCTTTGATGTCAAACACCAATGGATGTGGGATCATCCATCGCCCATCATATGGGTCAAGAAGCATATACGTTAGTCTACTCTGGAATATTGATACCCTGTCTCAATATTCCCTCGACTAGAAACAATTAAAGGATGTACTTGTGAACTACCCTGGCCCCACTAGTATGATCAAGTAAATATCCTAAGGGCTTTATCAACATGTGAGAGCAAGACAGTATCACAATACAAGTCTACATGTTAAGACAAAGAACAACCAGATAGCATACTATTATGTCGAGCAAGAAATTCCTCTCTCTATATATCCAAGCATCCACTATAATATACATCATATGTACAATAATGGCCTCTAGGGCATACATATAACTAACAGCGCCCACGTGCCGGACACGTGGGACGCTTGCACCCAAGTGCCTAGCACTAGCACCAGCACCCAGCGCCCACATGCTAGGCACGTGAAGCGCTGGCGCTCACGCGTCCTTTGGACACCATTTCCCCCATCATTTTATATACACTCCACGCTAAAAATACCTCCCCCGTAAAACTCCGCGGGGCCCCCGATATATCCAAAACCCTTTCGAAACACGTACACTGCACATTGAGTTCGCATGTCCAGTTTAACCCGTCAATCGGAGGTTCCTTCACCCCAAAGGGCGAGGGGTAATTAACGGAAGCTTAGTCCGCAACTACCGGAGATTCGGATCCCCACAATCAATAAACCCCAGCCGACCCTAGGCAGGGGGAATCTGTAATGCGCATGATAAGCGCGCGCGTATTCCCATCTCAATGGGGTGACGAAAAACACCCTACACCTCCTCAACATCGAAGAAACGGGCAATACGCGAACCATACCGGTGGACTTCCTTGTCGCCAAAGTCCTTTCTTCCTACAACATTCTTCTAGGGCGTCCTACCTTAAACGCTCTCCGGACCCAGATCTCGACTTATCACCTTGTGCTCAAATTCCCTTTGGATAAAGGGGGAATAGGCCGGGCCTATGGAGACCAGCAAACCGCTAAGGTTTGCCTCGCCTCGACGTCCACCGCCGGAGAGTAGGGCGACGATTTTGAGGGCACGCCTGACTTCCAAGGGTCTTTAGACACCCGCCGCGATCAAAGGGAGGTTAGAGGTGCCCCGGTGGAATCATTGACGGATGTCCCCCTCGAAAAAGGGGTCGATGGCTGGACAGTCCAGATCGGCTTACTCCTGACTGGGGATCACCGCGAGAACCTGGTCCGGTTCCTCCGAGATAACTCGGACGTATTCTCTTGGGCGCCGGCGGACATGCTCGGGATCGACCCTAGAGTGATCTCCCACAAGCTTGGGGTCGATCCGAAAGCAAAGCCCGTCCGACAAAAGAACAGAAGCTTTGCGCCGGCCAAGCAAAAGGCAATAGAAGACGAAGTGGATCGACTGCTCGCCACTAACTTTATCAGAAACCTGGACTACTCAGATTGGCTGGCGAACGTGGTCATGGTCAAGAAGGCAAACGGGAAATGGCGCATGTGTGTCGATTTCAAGATTTGAACAAGGCCTGCCCCAAAGATAACTATCCCTTCCCTCGGATAGACCAGCTGGTAGATAGCTCGGCCAGCCACGAATTATTGAGCTTCATGGACGTTTTCTCAGGTTACAATCAAATTAGGATGAACCCGGCCGACGAAAAACTTACCACCTTCACCACTGATTGGGGGGCATACTGCTTCAAAGTGATGCCCTTCGGACTCAAGAACGTCGGGGCTACGTATCATCACCTGGTCAATAAGCTGTTCAAACCCCAGATTGGCAGGATCATGGAAGTCTACGTCGACGACATGCTCGTAAAATCCACCTCGTCAGCTGGGCAAACTAAAGACCTTGGCGAAACATTCGACGTCTTGCGCAAGTACAAAATGAAACTGAATCCATCCAAGTGCGCGTTCGGAGTCACCAGTGGGAAGTTCATCGGGTTCATAGTAACCTACCGAGGAATCGAAGCAAACCCTGAAAAGATCAGCGCCATCCTCAGCATGGCAACACCCAAGAATAATGTTGACATCATGCGACTCATGGGAAGGGTCCCTGCCCTGAGTTGCTTTATGTCAAAATCCGGGGAGAAGTGTCTCCCGTTTTTCAGGGCCCTAAGGAAAATCCCCAAGTTCGAATGATCTGAGGAGTGTCAGAGCGCTTTCGAACAACTCAAGGCGCATCTAGCGACCCCACTGCTACTTACCCGACCAGTCGAGGGTGACGAACTATTGCTATATCTGGCCATCTCCGACCAAGCTGCAGGCTCAGTGCTTTTCAGAGAAAGCGAGGGCGTACAGAGACCGGTCTATTACGTGAGCCATGTTTTCAAGGATGCAGAGACCAGATACCCAGCCATAGAGAAAATAGTCCTGGCACTTGTCGTTGCCTCCAGGAATCTTCGGCACTATTTTCAAGTGCACACGATCCTTGTCCTCACCGAGTGACCTTTAGGGTCGATCCTCGCCTCCCCCGAGTCATCAGGACGACTGGAGAAGTGGAAGTGGAAACTATCCCAATTTGATATCAAATACCTCCCCCGATAAGCTATTAAAGCGCAAGTCTTGGCGGATTTCGTTGTCGAATGCACCATCCCCACTAAAGAAGAAGCGCCGACCCGGGATCGTGAACTACGACCCTCGGTCGAATAGGTGCCCGACCCCATCCCAGATTGAGTGCTCTATATGGACGGATCCTCTACCGAGGAAGGGAGCGGGGCTGGCCTGATCATCCGTGGCCTGGACGAAGCTGAAATGGAATACTCCTTAAAGCTCAGCTTCAGAGCATCAAACAACGCCGCAGAATACGAGGCTTTACTGGCAGGACGGCGAATGGTCTCCGGGGTAGGACTGAAGACTATCAGAATTCGCAGTGACTCTGCATTGGTCATCAGCCAGGTAACCGGGCATTTTGAAGCCCGGGAACCGCTCATGATAAAATACCTAGCCGAGGTAAAAAGGCTTCTGATTTTTTTTGATGAAGTACAAGTGGAACAGATCCCCAGGAACTTGAATACCTGGGCAGACGCTTTGAGCAAGCTCGCTTCTTCCTACTCGGCCACCCGTAAAAAAAATATCCTCTTCGAAGTCTTACCACGACCCTGCGTGGAAGAAGGAGAGGTAACGCTCCATATCTACGCAACCCAAGAAAAAGGCCAAGATTGGAGGAAACCCCTCGTGGAGTTCCTGAAAGACGGTGTACTCCCCGAAGACCGAGGAAAAGCTCGCCGACTACGGGCCAAAGCACACCACTTTGTCTGGAGCAACGGAAATCTATACAAGAAGTCGTACACTCAGCCTCTACTCCGATGCATCGACCCCCACGAGGCTGACTATGTTTTGTGAGAAATTCATGAAGGGGTCGGGGGAGTGCACCAAGGAGCACGCACCTTGGTCCAGAAGATGCTGCTCCAAGGGTACTACTGGCCGAAGCTACACAAGGAAACCGAGAAGCTGGTTAGAAGGTGCAAGAACTGCCAACTCTTCAGCAGTATACATCGTCTTCCCGCAACCGAACTAATGCCACTTACCTCCCCTTGGCCATTTGCGCAATGGGGGATGGATATGGTCGGTCAATTCCCCACCGGCACAGGCGGACATCGATACATCCTTGTCGCCGTGGATTACTTCACAAAATGGATAGAGGTCGTACCCATCAGAAAACCGGACGCCGCCTCTACGATGAAGTTCCTGCAGAACAACATAATTTCTCGATTCGGAATCCCAAGGTGTATAGTTACCGACCATAGGACTAACTTCGAAAACGATAAAGTCAAAGAGTTTTGCAGCGACTACTACATACTGATGAAGTTTGTCGCGGTTGCCCATCCTCAATGCAACGGGCTGGCCGAGGTAACGAACCGAGGCGTCATCCGTGGTCTCAAAGCCCGTTTAGAAGGAAAGCAAGGCGGCTGGGTCCAGGAACTGCCGCGGGTGCTGTGGGCATTATGAACATCAAAGAAGACACCCACGGGAGAAACCCCATTCATCCTCTGCTACGGTACCAAGGCAATAGTCCCCGCGGAGATCGGACTGCCAGTTATAGGGTAGAACATTTTGAAGATGAAGCCAACACCTCGACGCTCCGAAGCAACTTGGACATCTTGTTGGAAAAACGGGATCGAGCGCAACTCAGAGCGGCCGCCTACCAGCAGCAAACCGCACGCTACTACAATGCCCGAATTAAACATTGAGCCTTCAAAAGGGGAGGCCTGGTCTTACGAAGAAACGAGTTTGTGGATCAAGGGAAACTGCATAAATTCTCCCCAAAATAGGATGGACCATTCCTCGTAACGGGAACATTGTCCGGTGGAGCGTATCGCCTGCAAGGCACCAGGGGGCATAATTTTCCCCGGCCTTATAACGAAGAAAAGCTCAAATTGTATAAGTAAATATGTATCCTCTTTTTGAAATAATGTAATTCCTTTATGCATTTAACTAAGTCTTTCAGGCTAGGTCCACCATAGGACTCCTGCCATTTGTCTCTTTTCTCGGTTCCGAGACTCCAAGGTTTGTTCTAAGAAAAAGTATAAAATATACTGAAGAGATAAAAAGAGACAACACGCTTCGGCGAAGGATAACTTTATTTGTTAAGAGGTATTGTGGGCTCCCCAGCCTTAAAAAAAATTACAACAGAGGGGGGCGAGGGTTAAGGAGACACTGTCGGTGGTACACCGAGGAAAGCTCCTATAGCCGATCCCGAGCAGTTTCGACCCGCTCCCATCGACGGTACTCGCGGACCCTAGAAGCCACAGATTCCCCGGGATCCCCTTCCACTGAGCATGAAGCAATGACCAACCTTTGTTGAAAACTCTCAAGAAGTAGGTCCACCGAGCGGTCCCGCCTATTCTTTGAGATCAGACCGAGACCATGGACCGTGTGCATTTTTTTGAATGCCTCATCCATTAACCGCGGAGATAGTGTATTGTACAGACCTGGCGAAGTCCTCCATATCGTATAGATCAACACCCGAAGAAGAGGAGATCTCCAGGGGAGTAAGCGCCCACAGTGGCCCTCCAAGCGGCTTATCACCGCCCCGTACGTTTCCTCGGAACGATCAAGGTTGTAAAGGTATACGTCATCACGGGAAACGATCTCCCTAATGGTATACACGCGGCCGGCCATCTTCAGGGAATGCGAGAATAAAAAGAAATCAACATGCCTTCGCTATTTATAGCCTCACCAAAAAATCTTCCAACGGCCGAGATTTACTCGCGCGGCGATGCAAATCGCGGAATATCGCACTTTCCCGATATGGCACGCCACGTGTCGCTCGCGACGGTCACCATTCCCGCCCTTCATGTGTCAAGGAAGATTGAACGACGCCCCAAGAAGACACTAGAGAGTCAACTAAAGCCCTCATCGCGAGGCCACCAAGCAGCTTCCTGCTCCGTCCATCCACAGTGGGTAGCTTCCTGCCCCGTCCATCCACAGTAGGCAGCTTCCTGCCCATCAATGCTGTGGATCAAAAGCCCTCCTCGCGAAGCCACCGAGCAGCTTCATGCTCGGTCCATCCCTAGAGGGTAGTTTCCTACCCAACGATGCTAAGGATCTAAAGCCCTCCTCGTGAGGCCACCGAGCAGCTTCCTGCTCGGTCCATCCACAGTAGGTAGCTTCCTACCCGTCAACACTGGGGATCAAAAGCCCTCCTTACGAGGCCACCGAGTAGCTTCCTGCTCGGTCCATCCGCAGCGGGTAGC
This sequence comes from Agapanthus africanus, assembly GCA_030015575.1. NCBI lineage: Eukaryota > Viridiplantae > Streptophyta > Magnoliopsida > Asparagales > Amaryllidaceae > Agapanthus > Agapanthus africanus. Next base: position 769,140,699 of record CM057341.1, read on the forward strand.
TTCCAGCCCAACAGCGCTGCGGATCAAAAGCCCTCCTCACGAGGCCACCGGGCAGCTTCCTGTCCGATCCATTCCTAGCGGGTAGCTTCCTACCCAACAACGCTAGGATCCAAAGCCTTCATCGCGAGGCCACCGAGCAACCTCATGCTCGGTCCATCCTTAGCGGGTAACTTTCTACCCAACGACGCTAAGGATCTAAAGCCCTCCTCGTGCGGCCACCGAACAGCTTCCTGCTCGGTCCATCCGCAGTGGGTAGCTTCCTGCCCGTCAACACTGTGGATAAAAAGTCCTCCTCACAAGGACACCGGGCAGCTTCCTGCCCGGTCCATCCTTAACAGGTAGCTTCCTACCCAACAACGCTAAAGATCCAAAGCCCTCCTTGCGAGGCCACCGAGCAGCCTCGTGCTCGGTCCATCCCTAGCGGGTAGCTTCCTACCCAACGACACTAATGATCTAAAGCCCTCCTCACGAGTCCACCGAGCAGCTTCCTGCTCGGTCCATCCGCAGTGGGTAGCTTCCTGCCCGTCAACACTGTGGATCAAAAGCCTTCCTCACGAGGCCACCGAGTAGCTTCCTGCTCGGTCCATCCGCAACGGGTATCTTCCTGCCCAACAACGTTGTGGATCAAAAGCCCTCCTCACGGGGCCCCCGAGTAGCTTCCTGCTCGGTCCATCCATAGCGGGTAGCTTGCTGCCCAACAATGCTGTGGATCAAAGCCCTCACCATGAGGCAGCTGAGTAGAAAGGAAGAAACTGACCTTCCTACACTTAACCATCATTCGACTCATACTCAATGCACGATCACCGCCTCGCCCCGGGGTCGAGAAGGATGCAGAACTTCCTACACTTGGCGCTATCGTTCGTCGCCACTCGATGAACGGTCAGCAAGTGCGGAGAGGTGGACACCGGCCTAACACTTACAAGATGAAAAGACCTACGAGCTAAAAAATACTTGCAGAATGAAGATTCGAACAAAAGTATACGAGCCAAAAGTACTTGCACAGTGAGTAGACATTTGGGCAAAGAAAAGGTGTACTTTATTTATAATCAAAAATAAATACAAGGTATTCTAGGGTCCTCAGCCTTACAAAAATGCCCGAAGGATTACACAAATTTTGAAAAAGAAAAAAATCCCCAAGGAAAGAAAGCTCAGTCCGTCTGCTCGGAAAGGATCTCGCCCTGCTCAATGTAGGGTATTTTTCGTCACCCCATTGAGATGGGAATACGTACGCGCTTGTCAGGCGCATTACAGATTCCCCCTGCCTAGGGTAAGCTGGGGTTTATTGATTGTGCGGATCCGAATCTCTGGCAGCCGCGGACTAAGCTGCCGTTAATTACCCCTCTCCTTTGGAGCGAGAGGACCTCCGATTAACGGGTCAAACAGGTCATGTGAACTCGATGTGCAGTGTACGTATGTTGTGTTTTGAAAGGGGTTTTGGATATATCGGGGGCCCCGCAGAGTTTTTACGGGGGTCCCGCTACCCGGATAGCGGGCTGGGGGTCAAGGGGGCTAGCAGCACCCTTGCGGGGTGTAGGGCAGCGCCCCGTTAGAAATTTTTTCTAACGGGGGACACTGTTGTAGAGTATGTATGTGTGTGTGTATATGTATATATACATACACACATACACAAATATATATATATATATATATATATATATATATATATAAGGGAAAGTGAATCCAAAGGATGCGTGGGAGAAAGCGCCAGCACCTCATGTGCGCGGCACGCGGTCGCTTGGGCGCTCGGACGCTGGCGCTTTGGGCGCCAGGGCGCTAGCGCCTCACGTGCCAAGCACGTAGACGCTAGTGCCTTACGTGCTAAGCATGTAGGTGCTCGGGTGCTAGCGCCTCGCATGCCAGGCACGTGGGAGCTCGGGCGCTCGCGCTTTGGGCTCTTGGGCGCTAGCGCTTTGGGTGCTAGCGCCACACGTGCCAGGCACGTGGGTGCTAGGGTCCTGGGCGGCAAAAGGGACTTGGTCCCTGCACTGGGAGTTGTACACCCAGAAAGAAATACTTATTATTTTGTGTGTGTGTGTGTGTGTGTGTGTGTGTGTGTGAGGAGTTAAACTCCGAAGATATTTTTGAAGCTGATGAAGGGGCTTCTTCCCTTGAGCCCCGGATCTTCCCTAAAGTGGGGTCTTTGGAGATGGGTCTCCTTCTTCCTTCTTTGTTGGCCGGCTCTTGGATAACAAGAGGGGTGAGATTTTAAAAATCTCTCCTTTTTAAGATCTGATGGAAGATCCAAGCCCCCCTTTGTGGGTTTTGTGGCGAAAAACTATTTAGTTTTGGAAAAGGAAGAGTAAAACTCTTGATTTAATTCAAAAGAAAGAAAAAGGTTTTAGAAATTTGAGGAAGGAGAAAGAGCACAGATCTTGATTTTTTTTTGGAGAGAGAAAAAGTTGTTGAGATATTTTCATTATCTTTGCCTTTATAGACTATACACTTTACATATAGCCCCTTGGGCTTTACAAAAATGGCATTTTGCCCATCCCATGCCTCATGTGCTATTTCTTTTTGCACATAAGCCATGGACTTTACAAAAATTTGATTTTATACCCATTTTTCTTACATTTATTCAAAAAAAAAGGAAATACACCAACATTATTTATTACAAAATTTTTATTTTGGCATGGCGGAAGGCCGGACGCTTTGTGTTCGGGCTCGACCCGGGCATTGGCCCACTTGACCTGAGCTTGGGCCCACTTGGCTTGGGGTTGACTTTGATTTTGGCTTGGTCAACCGGGGTGTAAATTTCCACCCCAACAAAGTGCCCTCATCAATAAATGCACTCAGCATACGTGGGTCATGTGCATGAAATTGATAGATCTTCTTTCATGTGGAGGTGACTTGATTTGGTTCCTGCTTTTTGGGAAGCTGGCATTGCCCTTTATATGACATGGACGGTCGATGCTTGATGTGTCTCCGAGATGGAGTGTCTGGTTGACTTGATTCCAAAGTAGAGCATAATTCCGACGAGGAGGTCGGTGCTGCCCTTTTAGCGACGTAGATGGTCGGTGCTGCCCTTTGAGCAACGTGGACGGTCGGTGCTGCCCTTTTAGCGACGTGGACGGTCGGTGCTGCCCTTTTAGCGAATTGGACGGTCGGTTCTGCCCTTTTTGCGACTTGAACGGTCGGTGCTGCCATTTTAGCGACGTGGACGGTCGGTGCTGCCCTTTTTGCGACGTGGACGGTCGATACTGCCCTTTTAGCGACTTGGACGGTCGATACTGCCCTTTTTGCGACGTGGACAGTCGGTATTGCCGTTTTAGCAACGTGGACGGTCGGTTCTGCCCTTTTTGCGACTTGGACAGTCGATGCTGCCCTTTTAACGACGTGGACGGTCGATGCTGCCCTTTTTATGACGTGGACGGTTGGTGCTGCCATTTTAGTGACGTGGACGGTCGGTTCTGCCCTTTTTGCAACTTAGACGGTCGATGCTGCTCTTTTAGCGATGTGGACGGTCGATGCTGCCCTTTTTGCGACTTGGACGGTCGGTGCTGCCCTTTTAGCGACTTGGACGGTCGATACAGCCCTTTTTGCGACTTGGACGGTCGGTGCTGCCCTTTTAGCGACTTGGGCGATCGATGCTGCCTTTTTAACGACTTGGACGGTCGGTTATGCCCTTTTAGCGACTTGGACGGTCGGTTCTGCCCTTTTTGCGACTTGGACGGTCGATACTGCCCTTTTAGCGACGTGGACGGTCGATGCTGCCCGTTTTACGATTTGGACAGTCGGTGCTGCCCTTTTAGCGATTTGGACGGTTGATGCTGCCCTTTTTGCGACTTGGACGGTCGGTGCTGCCCTTTTAGCGACTTGGACGGTCCGTTCTTCCCTTTTTGCGACTTGGACGGTCGATGCTGCCCTTTTAGCGACGTGGACGGTCGAATGTTCTGATTTGACTTGCTCCGCTTTCTGCGGTGTCGGGATTTGACTTGTTTCTGAGGTGGAGCATGATTCCGCCAGGGAGGTTGTTGGTTGTCTTGCTGACTTGATATGATTTGGGTTGACATCAGCATCGCTATACTGGAATATAGTACCAGGAGTGAATCATCATCTGCCATGACAGGGTTTGGGAATTTTGGTTTTGGATTAGCATCAGCATCGCTTCACTGGAATATGGTACCAGGAGCGAATCATCATTTGCCATGAGGAGATTTCCCTCGTTCCTAGTTTAACGACTTTAGGGGTCATCTGTTCCCAGTTTAACGACTTAGAGATCATCTATTCCCAGTTTAAATACTTAGGGGTCTATTGGATTGGAGTTTGGAATTTTGGCATTAGGGTAGGCATCAACGTTGCCAACACTGAAGCACATGTGCCAGGAGCAATTCATCATTTGCCTTTTTCTGTTGGGGAGTGATGGCTTAGGAGACAGGTTTAGGTCCCTATCACCTAAGACTTTTAAATTTTATGAGCCGTAAGGGTCCCGTAAAAGCATTTTCTCCCTACGAGTCAAAAGGATCTCGTAGGTGTACTTTCTCCTTAGGAGTCGTGAGGACTCCTAAGTGTTTTTTTTGTGAGTCGTAAGGATCCCACGAAGGTGTTTTCTTACGAGTCGAGAGGATCTCGTAAGTTTGTTCTCCTCATGTATCATGAGGACACATGAGTGGGTATTTCCAAATGGAGCATAAGTCCAAGGGCGAAGACTGGCCGCTGGACTGGTGATTGCGGTGGGGTAAGGGTATGATGAGAATTATTTGAGCCCGTGGATTGTATACGGTAGTCAATTTGGGGACTAACCGTAGGGCCGGGAGAATTTTGAGAAATTGGATTTTGGTTGGCGTCTGCATCGCTGCACTAGAATATGGTACCGGGAGCGACTCATCATTCGCCATTTGGGGACTTGGAATTTAGATCTTGTTTGGCATCAACATTGCTGCACTGGAATAATGGCAGGAGCAACTCATCATTTGCCCCGGGAGGACTTGGGATTTGGTTTTTGGGTCGGCATCAGCACCGCTACCACTGAAGCAATGCCAGGAGCGACTCATCATTTGCCGTTGGGAAAACTTGGGATTTGAGTTTTTGGTCGGCATCAGCACCGCTAACATTGAAGCGAAATGCCAGGAGCGACTCATCATTTGCCGTTGCCCGTTAGGGAGCGATGGCTCAGGAGACAGGTTTAGATCCCTATCACCTAAGGCTTTTCAATTTTATGAGCCGTAAGGGTCTCATAAAAGCGTTTTCTCTCTACGAGTCGAGAGGATCTCGTAGGTGTATGTTCTCCTTAGGAATCGTAGGGATCCCTAAGTGTGTTGCTCCTTTGTGAGTTGTAAGAATCTCACGCAGGGATTTTCTCCTCACAAGGTCGAGAGGACTTTGTGAATGTATTTTATCTCTTTTCACGAGTTTGCGCCCTTTCGGGTTTTCACAAACTCGCCGGCAGTCCTGCTGTTTTTACTCATGGAGCCCTTTCGGGTTTTCATCCGTGCCCGTTTTGCTTGTGGACATACCGTTTTTTTCTTTCCGCTGGTGGGACATTAAAAGTAGTCTCACCAGCAGGACTTGGGAGAGATAGGGGTCGTTTACGCCCGTGGATTGTATACGGTTTTACAGGATGTATGATCTAGACCGTAGGGCTGGTGTACTCAATTCGCTTGCGACTTGGAGCATTCACGTGTAGTATTTCTTCAGATATCGGCCATTGATGGGTGGCATAGGCCTTTCTCCCTCGGCACTTATTAGTTGGTAGGATCCTCCGTCGAACACTTTCTCGATGACGTATGGTCCTTCCCAGTTTGGCTCGAATTTTCTCTTGGCATGTCGATTGGGGATGATCGGTCTTTTGAGGACCAAAACCAATTCGCCTTTCTTGAAAGCGTGGAGACGAGTCATCTTGTCATAGGTCTGTGACATTTGGGCTTGGTACAGCTCCATATTTTGCTGTACTGCGAGCCTTTTTTTCTTTGAGGGCGTCGAGCTCTTCAACCCGAAGGAACACGTTTTCCTCCTCCGTCAACTCGTGCTGAACGGCCATTCTTAAGCTTGGAACTTTGACTTCGAGGAGGAGGACCGCCTCCATTCTGAAGAGAAATGAGTATGGAGTGGACTAAGTTGGAGTACGGTGCGTGGTACGATATGCCCACAACGCCTCGTGAAGTTTGAGATTCCGGTCTCTCTTGTTGGCTGAAGCATTTTTCCTCAGGAGCTTGCATAGAGTCTTATAGAAGGCTTCGGCTAGCCCATTGGCTCTTGGATTATAGATGGAGGAATATCTCCACTCTATCTTGTGCTGAGTAGCGAACCTTGAGACTTTGAAGCTCTTGAAAGAAGGCCCGTTGTCAGAAATGATTCTTCTTGGTGTACCGAAGCGGTATATAATATTATGCTAGAAGAACGTCAGAATATTTTCTGTCTTGACTTCTTCTAGCGGGACAGCTTCAGCCCATCTGGAGAAATAGTCAGTTGCGGCCAATATGAACCGGTGGCCTCTAGATGACGGAGGATCAATTGGGCCAACTATGTCGGTCCCCCAGACTTCAAAGGGCCACGACACCACCGTAGGATGCAACGGATTGGGATGCTTGTGAATGAAATCACCGTGAATTTGGCAGATATGACATTTCTTTGCATGCTCTCCGCAATCCCGTATCATGGTAGGCCAGTAATACCCAAGCCGTTTAATTTGAAGTCGCATCTTGGGGCCAGATTGGTGAGCACCCCAAATGCCCGAGTGAACTTCTTTCATGACCTTTTAGACTTCGGCCAATGACAGACACCTGAGCCAGAGTTGGTCGTATGACCTGCGGTATAGCGTGTCATTTACAAACACGTATCGGAGAGCTCTCTTCTTCAGCTGAATCCTCGCAGATTTTCCTTCGGGCAGCTTGTCGTATCGGAAGTACTCTATGAAGGGTTCTCTCCAATCGGGATCGTCTTGGATGATCGAAGCTTCTGCGGCGGGATTGTTCTCTTTTCTATGCCTTCTTCTTCACGCAAAGAGGCTGGAGGCATAATTTGCCAGCTTCTGACTGTGATTAGAATTTCGTCCATGTCAGGATCAGCTAGCTCTTTAGCTAGGCGAGCGAGTATGTCGGCTTTTCCGTTCAACGCTCTAGGGACTCTCATTAGTTCATTGTGAGTGAACCATTTCATGAGCTCCACCACTCGGCTTCTGTATCGAGCTAACTCGGGTTTGTATATCTTATAGTCGCCGCTTACCTGGTTGATGACAAGCTGGGAATCACCGTAGACTCGTAGCCGAAGGATTTCCATTTCTATAGCGAGCTCCAGACCAGCTATCAGAGCCTCGTACTCAGCCTCGTTGTTTGTGCGAGGCTCGGTGAGAGCAAAAGAACGTCGTAGGTTCCCATCGATGGCGTGATGAACACCAATCCTATCCCGGCTTTTATTTGCAGGATGCTTGATTTGCCGGAGGTCCTTATTGATGTCGCCCCATCGAAGTAGAACTCCCAACATGGCTCGTCATTCTCAAGGTGCAGCACTTGTCTGTCGGGTAACTCGTAATTGAGCGGTGACCCTTCTGGTATGGGATGAGCAGCGAGAAAGTCCGCAAGAGCTTGCCCTTTTACTGCTTTCTGAGAAGTATAAACTATGTCAAACTTAAGCAGCATGACAGCCCATCTTGACATTCTACCGACTAGGCTTGCTTTGGTCATTAAGTGTTTGAGCGGGTCGACCTTGGAGATCAGCATAACCCGATGAGCAAGCAGATGGTGCCCCAACTTCTTCACAACGAATATCAGGGCCAGGCATTGCTTTTCAATCGGGGAATAGTTGTGTTCCGCCCCAACTAAAGTTCGACTGAGGTAGCAGATGGCATTTCTTTTCCCTCCTCGTTGTTCTGGGCAAGGAGCACACCGAGTTATTCATCTAGCGCGGCAGTGTAGAGAATCAGCGGTTTATTTGGAATGGGAGCGGCCGGCACTGGAGGGTGCAACAAGTACTGTTTGATGCCTTCGAACGCTTCTTGACATTCGGCATCCCAGACAAAAGGACCTCCTTTCTTCATGAGCTTTGAGAAGATCCTACATCTCCCCGATAAATTTGAGATAAACCTTCGTATATAAGCAAGCTTGCCTTGAAAAGATCAGAGCTGTGTCAGATTCTTCGGAGGGGGCACCTCCATGATGGCCTTTATCTTGGATGGGTCAACTTCAATCCCTCGATGTCGGACTATGAAGCCCAGGAATTTTCCCGATGACACGCCAAAAGCTCACTTCAGAGGATTCATTTTCAGATTGTACTCCCTCAGTCTGGTGAGAACGGTTCTAAGATCTTGGATGTGATCGGCCTTGGCTTTAGTCTTGATGACCAGATCATCAACATAACATTCGACGACCTTATGAATTAGGTCATCAAAGATATTGGTCATTGCCCTTTGATATGTAGCACCTGTGTTCTTCAGTCCGAATGGCATCACTTTGTAGCAGTATATTCCGATCGGGGTTCGAAATACTGTGTGCTTCTCATCCTCAGGCGACATCTTGATCTGATTATACCCATACGAGCCATCCATAAAGGTGAACAGCTCGTAATTTGAGGTGTCATCGACCATCATTTCCATGACCGGTAGCGGGAAGTCATTTTTAGGACATGCCTTGTTGAAGTCCCTGAAATCGACACAAACTCGGATCTGCCCATTTTTCTTCTTCACTGGGACTATGTATGCGATCCAGTCCGCATATTTCTCTTCCCTGATGAAGCCGGCATCGATGAGCTTCTTGGTTTCCTCGATGACCTTTTCTTCTAGTTCCCTTCTCATTTTTCGAGGAGCTTATTTGACTGGCTTAGCATCAGGAGATATAGCCAGTTTATGCACGACCACATCAGGGGAAAGGCCAGGCATTTCTCTGTATATCCACGTGAAGCAGTCGACGAACTCATGCAGCAGGGAAATTATCCGCTCTTTCATTTCCTCTGACAAGAGTGAGCTGATGTAGGTCAGCCTTGGATTATCGGGCTTTCCTAAGTCAATCTCGGTTAGCTCGTCAAAGGTTGCTTGTCCGCCATCTTCGAGCTCTTGAGGAGCTTCTTCTGGCTCGGCTATCTCGTCGTCATCATTTGATCTTTCGCTGGCTTCACCAACATGAATCATGTAGCATGCTTTGGAATCAGGTTGAATGAAGCCTATGCCCCGTCTATCTGGAATTCGTCCATCGATGAGTACTCGGACTTGGGGCGGATGCCATAGCCCTTCATAAAACTTTGCTTCGGACTCCATTTGATATAACCGGCCTCCGCATCTGAAATATTCCCGCATCTCGGGTGCATAGTATCTGGGATTGAGGACGGCTCTTATGCCCCTCTCATAGGGAAGGCACGCGACAGACAAATCGTCCGGGTGCACAACGGGGTTTGACCCATAAAACAGGATGTTCTTCTGTCCACTTTTCCTCCCGGGAACGTAGAAAGTTTTCAGCTGGTCCACGGTAAAGACTGACAATGCATCGAGCTCTTTGCACATCCGTTCCGGCACCTTTGTGATGGCCAGTGACCCTTCTGCAATTTTGAAGGTCTCTCGTAGTTTCGCTTGCTGCATGGGGGTCCAATCTGCACAGCTGTTGTACGACAGGTCCTCTTCCTCCGACTCTTCAGTGTCGCTTCCAAGATGGGGGCGGACTTTGCTGCTAGATGGGCTTTTAGTATCGGATTCGTCCGTATCTCTACCGAAACGAGGGCGAGTTTTACGTAAGGACGGACTTCCAGTGTCGGACTCATCAGTGTCGCTACCGAAACGCGGGCGCACTTGGGCGTTTTTGCTTTTGAAAGTGACAGCCAGCTCAGATTTGCTTTTGAATCTTGGGGCCGCTCTATCCTTAGTCATCTGTGGCTTAGAATTTTGGTTGTTTATGAAGTACCGAGAATCTTCATATCGGACTTCATGCACACCGAACGGCTGGATGTCTCCGTCAATGCGTCTTTCTTCGCCATTTTTAGTATACTTCATGCATTGATGGAGAGTTGACGGAATGATGCCGTAATCGTGGAGCCACGGCCGTCCCAAGAGAATTTTATAAGACGTGTCAGCGTCGATCACGTAGATCTTAGCTTCAGTTTGCAGATCCCCAAATTTGATTGGCAAAACTATAGACCCCAGAACTTGCTGGCAGTTTTGATTGAAGCCTTGAATGACAATCATTTCCCTTGACAGGTGTCAGACGTCCATTGACAAACTCTTCAGAGTCCGTAAGTTCATGATGTTCACTGAGGATCCCGGATTAATCAATATGCGATTAATCCGATCTCCATCGCTGTACCTGGTCGCTTAAAGCGGCCGATTATGCTCAGCTGTTCCCAGTAGTAAGTATTCATCCTTAAACGTGATTGCGGCGGCATATAGAGCATACCGGGCTTCTTTCATATTAATTTCTGCAAAGTGAGCTTGATACCGCTCGGGGTTTTGTAGAGCGTGAATGAGAACATCTCTAAGCTCTTTAGATAGGACCAAGGCATCGTAGATGCTCAGGAGAGACGGAAGCTTTCAGAGACGAGCCAAGACATTGTAGTCCACTGAGGAAGGACTTGAGTTTTCATTAGCCGGCTCTCTGTCATCTTCCTCATTAGCCACCTGTTTTTCCTTTCCTTTTGGGGCGTTTCCCTTATTTGGCGGTAGAGCCCTGCCGCTTCTAACCTGGATTTGGTTGTCCTTTGTGGCGAGCTCCTCGTCCCCTTCGGGAAAATAGAGCTCCTTCTCAGAGTCACTGCCAAGATGGATGGCATAGCAGATCACTATAGGGATCTCTTTATTGGAGTCTTCTTCTAACTCCTCCAGAATTTCAGCCGCTTCTACAGGAAGGAACTCCTTCAATTGAATCAGAGTTCTTTCCTGCTGTTCATAGTCTTCGAGGGAATCGATATATTTTTGAATGGTCGATCTCCCTGCAGACTCCTTTTCGCGTCGAGCTGCACTTTTCTTCTTCTTGAGTTTTTTGTATTTTGAGCCTGATTGGGCCGAATTGGCAGTTGAAATGGTGGGCTTCTTCTGCCCTTCCCATTTCGTCCTGGGCTCTTTCTGAAGTAGCTTTAGCATCTTCTTCGTCTAATTAGATATGTGCTTACTCTAAGGAGGCTGCGGTGAGTCGGTTTCATTTCTCAGGGCAGCGGGTTCGGCTGTCTGCTCCTAGAAGGCTTCAACTTCTGTCTGTATAAAGTTGGTGGTTGGAACTTGATTGTTCACCAACACACTTTTGGACAGCTCGATCTCTCCAGTCTTGTACTGCTTCTCGACCCAGTCTTTGAAGATAGAGCAATCCTCGATCGCATGGATCACTACTCGGTGGTACGGGCAATACAGGGGATTGTTGGTCATTTTTGCTTCTTGAGGTCTTTTCAACTCTGGCAATTGTAAACCGTTGTTCAAGGCATCTTTAAATATATTTCGGACCTTGTCTGTAACAATTAGGAAAAAGTTAGAAATAAATAAATTTAATTAAATTAAGAATAAGCTGATAAATCACAAAATGGTTAAAATCAAATATGTCAATCTTCATAAGTTATATGTAATACAAATTAAATTAGAATTTTTGAATGTAAATTAAATAAGTTATAAGGGTTTTAATGAAAAATTTAGCTTCATTTTAACAAAAGATGTGTTTTATAATAAGTAAGTTGTGAGGGGTTAAATTGTAAAGTTAAGTTTTATGCAAATACAAGATTGTTGAGGGTTTAATTGAAACAAGTGATATTAATTCAGTTCTGAAACTAAACTAAAAATAAAACAAAAAAATTGAGGATAATCATCAAAACACCTCAAGCTTTCTTGCACCCTCTCATCTCCACCTCCTTCTTGCATGAAACACACACACACTTTAGCACATGACACCTCCTCCTTCCCTTATCTCTTCATTCATTCACTTAAATAGCTCTTTTCCAGTTCAGTTCTGAAATTAAAACTCAAAGGAATTTAAAAGTAAAGAAAAGTAACAGAGAAAAGAAAACAAGAGGAAGAAGAAGGAGCTTGTTCTTGAGTTTGGATCATCATCAAGCTAGGAGGAGTTTGTAAATCTTTGGGGGTTATTCCTACAACAAATAGGAAGGTAAAATTCTTAATCACAGTAGATAATTAAGCTCTGTAATTCAATTGATTAAAGTTTAGATGGGTCACATAATATCGTATTTTAGTTAGAAATTGTGTCTGTTAGAATCTGCTATAATCTGGAACTTAATTAAATAAATTCAACAGAGTGGAAATGATGTAGGAATCAAATAGAACACACCACAAGAATACGGAGGCAGGGGGCCGGTTTTGGGCCGGCGACAGTAGAGTTTTGGCCGGCGTCGCCGGCCATGTGAGGAGTTTTGTGGGTTTGGGTTTTTGGGTAGTCTACAGTGTACAATTTAGACTATTTTGGCACTGTTGAATTAACTTAGTTTCACTATAATTAAAATCTGGGATGATATATCGGTAAAAGAATCGTAAAACGCTAAATACGACACGATGAAATCAAGTCGCGTTTTAATGTCTGAACCAGTACAGATTAGGATTTAAAATCCAGCAAAACTAAGTGTTTAATAACTGGAAAAGATCAAATAGTAGATAACTAGTAAGTAAGATAACGTGTTTCTATTTCCGTTATATCGGAATAGCTATTTTGCTTATATAAGTTAATTTGCATATTTAGACGCGGATACGAGGAGTACGGAAGCCGCGAGGAAAGGGAAAGGATTAGCGATTCCGGAGTAGATTCGACTTTCCGGTGAGTAGACTAAACATCTACCGGGAAATTTAGTAAAGATGGCGTGTTTCGCCCGTGGTTTTACTTACTGTGATATTCATATCATCATGTTTAAATGTTAGAATTTTATGCATTAAAATATGTGTATATTGCTTAGTTGTTAGAACACTTCACAAGTATCGACGAGTCATGCCACGTGCACATCTTATATGCTACACACACCTCGTCGATATTGCCATGTCACATACACTTAAATATCATACTTATTAACATGGATTACATCGTATTTCACATGTCAAGTATATTGGTAGATTTCATCATTTACATTCTGTTGCTTTATACGTATTTCTATGTTGGATATGAGACAGATACAGATTTGAGGATTTATGGTTTTGAGTTTTTGAATACTATTACATAAATCCAGTATTTTCATGATTGATGTGACATGTCCACCATGAGATGATTTCTGGTTTTTGGTTTTATTCCGGACCGAGTGGGGGAGATATACGGTCGCGGATTTACGTTATCCATACTGAGTGGGGGAGATATACAGTTGGATACATGGTGGACCCGGTCGAGACCGAGGGGCAGGATAGCCGTATTGAGACGGGGGAGCCTAGCGAGGTTACTCGATACCGGTATTTGGTTATAGAAATACGGCGTGTATCTAGAGGATAACGACCGATATTATGAGTATAGGATCATTCGGGGAATGATGCCTATAAGAAATGAAGATTTTATGTCGTTGATGGACACCGAGAAATGATTTACTTGAGTTGTGATTTCAGAAGTATAATGAGATTTATTGTTGGATTTCACATATACTCATATATCATATTGATTCTTATTCAGTAGCATGATTGTCATATTTACTTTATTCGCCGTTATATGTTAGTCGTATTCACTGAGTTGGCAACTCATCCCCGTTGTGCCACAGTTCCTTGCAGGGATAGAGTGGACGGGTAGCTGCGAGACAGGATCACTTTTGCTGTCGTATTTCATCTTTTGATCGGTAGGTTACATGTGTAGTAACCTCCCTTTTGGGTTTTGTACTTTTGTATCTAGAAAGATTCCATCAGACTTGTATTTTGACTTAGAAATGAGAGATGGTATATATATGTACAGTTGAGATTCAGTGATGTTCATTACATGTATATTCATGTTATTATTGGTATTGTTGATTCCAACTCGGAATGCAACTAAACTTAACCTTATTAATTGTTTACTGATTTAAATTCATAACTTGAGATTTCTATTTAAAAACTAAATTTTCATAAATAATTCCGCAATAAGGTATTTTGATCTTGGTTTTTGGCTTACTTGGATTTGTGCATATCTTTAGATATGATACAATCTAAGTGCCTGTCACATCCAAACTTAGGTCGTGACAAAGTTGGTATCAGAGCTTAGGAGTAACCTTACGGAATTCAGTAAGGGATTTCAATAGGTTGAGGTAAGTCTGAGAGTTAGGATGACCTTTGGTTTGATGGAGTAGGTGAATTAGGACGAATGCAGTACCGTACGTTTGTTCCGCGGCATATTTACGTTATCGTATTCAGCCTAACTAACCTTAGGATGTGTATCTTGATCTATTCTTCCGTTGATTCTCCGTTATTGAATTCTTTTGTTCCCACACCTTATCAACTCTCGTTTCTTGTTCCAGTTGCTATGGCTACGCGGGCTAGACGAGCCGCAGCCAGAAATGCAGCTAGGGCGAGTCCGCCTGTGACGACGACTGGTACACCGGACGTGCAGGAGGTGCTTGAGCATGCTGATCCTCCTCCTCCAGATCGCATGACTAGGATTGAGGAGGGTATGTTGGGATTACAGCGAGTGGTGGGTCAGTTAGCTGAGACCACTCGAGCTTTGAGATCAGATCCAGCACCGACTGTAGCAGAATCCGAGGTACAGCCTACACAGACGGTAGCGCCAGTAGATACGAGAGTGATGGAAGTTTCACTTGCAGAGTTTATGAGATTGAGACCCCCGGTATTTACAGGGACCGATGTGGCGGAAGATCCTCAGTCTTTTCTTGATAGGATGGCAAGGATTGGCAGATCATTACGATGTTCTGATGCGAGGTCAGTGGAGCAGACTAGCTTTCGTTTGGAGGGACTTGCACAGGAGTGGTGTGAGTCGATGGAGAGAGGGCGAGCTACGAATCTTCCTCCGATGACGTGGACCGAGTTTTCTACAGTCTTTCTTGCCAGATTTCTTCCCGAGAGTGTGAGGGATGCTAGAGCTAGCAGTTTCGAAGCGTTGAGGAAATCAGCAAGTATGTCAGTAGCAGATTATGACTTACGATTCACCCAGCTATCGCGATATGCCCCATACTTAGTACCTACAGAGGAGCTTCGGGTGAAAAGGTTCCTAAGGAGTTTGGACACACAGTTGTATCTGGCGATAGGCTCCCAGCATTTTGATACATATGCACAGGCCATGGATGCGGCGATACGAGTAGAGGAGCGTTTGAGCCAGTCAGGAGTTGTTCCGGAGCCAAAGAGGAGTAGACCATTAGTGTCGACAAATAGACAGTTTGGCCGAGGTAGAGGGTCCTATCCAGGCAGATTTACTCCAGGCCGCAGTGTTGGACGAGGTTGGACACAGGGCCAGATGTTCAGTTCTTATCCTGATGATCAGAGACCACCATTTACTTGTTATAGTTGTGGACTTCCCGGACACTTTGCTCGAGATTGTAGATCTCAGGGAGGGACCGTTGCTCCACAGGCTGCTTTACCCCTTCCACCCCCTACACCGATGGCTTTACTTCCTCCTCCAGTTGGCGCTACACGCCAGGCAGTTGCACCACGAGGTCGAGGCTATGCAGGACGTGCTCAGAGAGGTAGAGGAGATAGAGGTAGAGGACGACAGGATGCGGGCAGGGGCCAGGCACGGGTTTTTGCACTGACTCCACAGGATGCCCAGGCATCAAATGCAGTCGTGACAGGTACTCTTACAGTATGCTCAGTAGAGGCACATGTTTTATTTGATCCCGGTTCTACACATTCGTATGTATCGTCACGATTCTCACTTTTATTGGGGAAGGAGTCGTCATTGTTAGAGTTACCTTTGGTAGTGATTACTCCAGTTGGAGATTCCTTTATAGCTCGGCACGTATTCAGATCGTGTTCGGTGCGTATTGGTAATAGAAATTCGCTAGTTGATCTGATTCTCCTGGATATGTTGGATTTTGATATACTTCTTGGGATGGATTGGTTAGCCGCTTGTCATGCTTATGTAGATTGTAGAGGAAAAGCGGTTAGATTTTGTTTTCCAGGTGAACCGGTGTTTGTTGTGCAGGGGGACTGTAAGTTAACCCCTGTCAACATGATTTCTGCTTTTGGTGCACGACGGCTTTTGAAGAAGGGTTGTCTTGGGTTCTTGGCTTTTATTCAGGACATAGAGGTCGCTGAAGTTCCCTTGGACCAAATCCCGATCGTACGAGAATTTCCTGAGGTATTTCCTGCTGAGTTACCAGGATTGCCACCTGATCGAGATATTGAATTTTGTATCGATTTGATTCCGGGTGCAGGGCCTATTTCTATACCACCCTATCGAATGGCACCGACGGAATTGAAAGAACTCAAAGGCCAGTTGCAAGAGTTGTTAGATAGAGGACTTGTTCGTCCTAGTGTTTCACCGTGGGGAGCTCCTGTGTTATTTGTAAAGAAGAAGGACGGTAGTATGAGAATGTGCATCGACTACCGACAGCTGAATCGCGTCACGGTGCGAAACAGGTATCCATTACCACGAATAGATGACTTGTTCGATCAGTTGCAAGGAGCCGGATTTTTCTCAAAGATTGACTTGAGGTCAGGATATCATCAGTTGAGGGTTCGGAAGGACGATATTCCGAAGACGGCATTTCGTACGAGATATGGGCATTATGAATTTCTAGTGATGTCGTTCGGACTCACCAATGCTCCAGCAGCTTTTATGGATATGATGAACCGTATCTTTAGACCATTTATCGATCGGTTTATTATAGTATTCATAGATGATATTCTTGTATATTCTCGGAGTCAGACGGAGCACGAGCAGCATTTACGTATCACATTGCAGACCTTGAAGGAGCATAAATTGTATGCAAAGTTTTCTAAATGTGCTTTTTGGCTCGATAGTGTGGATTTCTTGGGTCACATCGTTACGAGAGAAGGTATATGTGTAGACCCAAAGAAGATTGAAGCGGTACAATACTGGCCCAGGCCTATGTCAGTTACAGAGGTTCGGAGTTTCTTAGGTCTGGCAGGTTATTACAGACGCTTCGTACAGGATTTCTCACGGATAGCGGCACCTTTGACAGGATTGACTAGGAAGGAAGTTCCTTTTCAGTGGACAGATGCATGTGAGCAGAGTTTCCAACAGTTGAAGACGCGTTTAACGACTGCACCTGCATTATCTTTACCTTCCGGGTCAGGGGGTTTCGTAGTGTATTGCGATGCTTCTAGAGTGGGCTTAGGCTGTGTGTTGATGCAGCATGGCAAGGTTATAGCATATGCTTCTCGACAGTTGAAGAGGCATGAACAAAATTACCCCACTCATGACCTAGAGATGGCTGCTGTAGTATTCGCATTGAAGATTTGGAGACATTACTTGTATGGAGAAACGTGTCAAATCTTCACAGATCATAAAAGTTTAAAGTATATCTTTCAACAGAAGGATCTGAACCTCAGGCAACGTAGATGGATGGAATTGGTGAAAGATTACGACTGTGAGATCTTGTACCATCCAGGCAAAGCAAATGTTGTAGCAGATGCCTTGAGCCGGAGGCCTGGAGGTAAATTATCTCATTTGAGCATTTTGCAGAGACAGTCTTCTACAGACTGGCAGATCTTATGTGATAGTCGTATACAGTTTGAGTTCACATCGGCAGGAGGTCAGCTAGCACATGTTTGTACCAGACCTCAGTTATTGGATCGTATTCGAGATACGCAGCCTACAGATACTCGCATGATGGAGATTATGGATCAGATTAGACTAGGCAAGGAGACGGAGTTCGTGATTGATGATCAGGGAGTACTACGTTTTAGGACTCGTCTCTGTGTGCCAGATTCTGACGGATTGAGGCGTGAGATTTTGGAGGATGCCCACAGATCAGTATATAGTATTCATCCTGGTTCCACCAAAATGTATCGTGATTTGAAAGAAAATTATTGGTGGGAAGGAATGAAGAAGGATGTTACGGATTTTGTTTCACGATGCTTGACTTGTCAGCAAGTCAAAGCAGAACACCAGAGGCCAGCCGGAGAGCTGCAACCTTTACCCATTCCAGAGTGGAAATGGGAACAGATTTCCATGGATTTTGTGGTGGGTCTACCCAGGACTAGCAGAGGGTATGATTCCATTTGGGTGATTGTAGACAGGCTGACGAAGGCCGCTCATTTTCTTCCAGTGAAGACGACATATGGATTTGCTCAGTATGCACAGGTTTATATCGATGAGATTGTACGTCTACATGGAGTGCCGATATGCATAGTATCAGATCGAGGTACCCAGTTCACGAGCAGGCTATGGCAGAAACTTCAGGACGCTCTTGGTACGCGACTGAGTTTTAGTACAGCCTTCCACCCACAGACAGACGGTCAGTCGGAGCGGACCATTCAGATACTAGAGGATATGCTTCGGGCTTGTAGCCTAGATTTCGGTGGTAGTTGGGATCGTCACCTACCTTTGGTAGAATTCTCTTATAACAACAGTTTTCAAGAGACGATCCAGATGGCACCCTTTGAAGCTTTGTATGGAAGGAAATGTAGATCACCTGTTTGCTGGACGGAACTTAGTGAAAGTGGTATATTGGGACCGCAGATAGTACAGGAAACTACAGAGAAGATTCACTTGATACGAGATAGAATGAAAGCGGCTCAATGCAGACAAAAGTCATATGCAGATCGAAGACGACGCAAACTCGAGTTTGATGTGGGAGATCATGTGTTCCTTCGAGTATCTCCAATGAAGGGTGTGATGCGCTTCGGGAAGAAAGGGAAGCTCAGCCCCAGATATGTTGGACCATACGAGATTTTAGAGAGAGTGGGCACTGTAGCTTATCGGTTAGCACTTCCATCTGGTTTTCCCGATGTACATCCAGTATTCCACGTTTCGATGCTTCGCAGATATCTTCACGATCCATCTCATGCGATCCAGCATCAGACTCTACAGCTTGAGCCAGATCTATCCTTCACAGTGCAGCCAGTTGCTATTCTGGACAGGCAGGCAAAGCAACTACGATCAAGGATACTGCCATCTGTAAAGGTTCTCTGGCAAGGAAGAGATCGCGAGGAGATTACTTGGGAGACGGAGGACGCAATGCGAAAGAAATTTCCACATCTTTTCGTAGGCATGTCTAGTAGTTATTTTAAATTCGGGGACCGAATTTTCTTAAGGGGGGAATATTGTAACAATTAGGAAAAAGTTAGAAATAAATAAATTTAATTAAATTAAGAATAAGCTGATAAATCACAAAATGGTTAAAATCAAATATGTCAATCTTCATAAGTTATATGTAATACAAATTAAATTAGAATTTTTGAATGTAAATTAAATAAGTTATAAGGGTTTTAATGAAAAATTTAGCTTCATTTTAACAAAAGATGTGTTTTATAATAAGTAAGTTGTGAGGGGTT
Organism: Agapanthus africanus; assembly: GCA_030015575.1. Taxonomy (NCBI): domain Eukaryota; kingdom Viridiplantae; phylum Streptophyta; class Magnoliopsida; order Asparagales; family Amaryllidaceae; genus Agapanthus; species Agapanthus africanus. The sequence goes on from CM057341.1 coordinate 769,159,957, forward strand.
AAATTGTAAAGTTAAGTTTTATGCAAATACAAGATTGTTGAGGGTTTAATTGAAACAAGTGATATTAATTCAGTTCTGAAACTAAACTAAAAATAAAACAAAAAAATTGAGGATAATCATCAAAACACCTCAAGCTTTCTTGCACCCTCTCATCTCCACCTCCTTCTTGCATGAAACACACACACACTTTAGCACATGACACCTCCTCCTTCCCTTATCTCTTCATTCATTCACTTAAATAGCTCTTTTCCAGTTCAGTTCTGAAATTAAAACTCAAAGGAATTTAAAAGTAAAGAAAAGTAACAGAGAAAAGAAAACAAGAGGAAGAAGAAGGAGCTTGTTCTTGAGTTTGGATCATCATCAAGCTAGGAGGAGTTTGTAAATCTTTGGGGGTTATTCCTACAACAAATAGGAAGGTAAAATTCTTAATCACAGTAGATAATTAAGCTCTGTAATTCAATTGATTAAAGTTTAGATGGGTCACATAATATCGTATTTTAGTTAGAAATTGTGTCTGTTAGAATCTGCTATAATCTGGAACTTAATTAAATAAATTCAACAGAGTGGAAATGATGTAGGAATCAAATAGAACACACCACAAGAATACGGAGGCAGGGGGCCGGTTTTGGGCCGGCGACAGTAGAGTTTTGGCCGGCGTCGCCGGCCATGTGAGGAGTTTTGTGGGTTTGGGTTTTTGGGTAGTCTACAGTGTACAATTTAGACTATTTTGGCACTGTTGAATTAACTTAGTTTCACTATAATTAAAATCTGGGATGATATATCGGTAAAAGAATCGTAAAACGCTAAATACGACACGATGAAATCAAGTCGCGTTTTAATGTCTGAACCAGTACAGATTAGGATTTAAAATCCAGCAAAACTAAGTGTTTAATAACTGGAAAAGATCAAATAGTAGATAACTAGTAAGTAAGATAACGTGTTTCTATTTCCGTTATATCGGAATAGCTATTTTGCTTATATAAGTTAATTTGCATATTTAGACGCGGATACGAGGAGTACGGAAGCCGCGAGGAAAGGGAAAGGATTAGCGATTCCGGAGTAGATTCGACTTTCCGGTGAGTAGACTAAACATCTACCGGGAAATTTAGTAAAGATGGCGTGTTTCGCCCGTGGTTTTACTTACTGTGATATTCATATCATCATGTTTAAATGTTAGAATTTTATGCATTAAAATATGTGTATATTGCTTAGTTGTTAGAACACTTCACAAGTATCGACGAGTCATGCCACGTGCACATCTTATATGCTACACACACCTCGTCGATATTGCCATGTCACATACACTTAAATATCATACTTATTAACATGGATTACATCGTATTTCACATGTCAAGTATATTGGTAGATTTCATCATTTACATTCTGTTGCTTTATACGTATTTCTATGTTGGATATGAGACAGATACAGATTTGAGGATTTATGGTTTTGAGTTTTTGAATACTATTACATAAATCCAGTATTTTCATGATTGATGTGACATGTCCACCATGAGATGATTTCTGGTTTTTGGTTTTATTCCGGACCGAGTGGGGGAGATATACGGTCGCGGATTTACGTTATCCATACTGAGTGGGGGAGATATACAGTTGGATACATGGTGGACCCGGTCGAGACCGAGGGGCAGGATAGCCGTATTGAGACGGGGGAGCCTAGCGAGGTTACTCGATACCGGAGTTGGTTATAGAAATACGGCGTGTATCTAGAGGATAACGACCGATATTATGAGTATAGGATCATTCGGGGAATGATGCCTATAAGAAATGAAGATTTTGTGTCGTTGATGGACACCGAGAAATGATTTACTTGAGTTGTGATTTCAGAAGTATAATGAGATTTATTGTTGGATTTCACATATACTCATATATCATATTGATTCTTATTCAGTAGCATGATTGTCATATTTACTTTATTCGCCGTTATATGTTAGTCATATTCACTGAGTTGGCAACTCATCCCCGTTGTGCCACAGTTCCTTGCAGGGATAGAGTGGACGGGTAGCTGCGAGACAGGATCACTTTTGCTGTCGTATTTCATCTTTTGATCGGTAGGTTACATGTGTAGTAACCTCCCTTTTGGGTTTTGTACTTTTGTATCTAGAAAGATTCCATCAGACTTGTATTTTGACTTAGAAATGAGAGATGGTATATATATGTACAGTTGAGATTCAGTGATGTTCATTACATGTATATTCATGTTATTATTGGTATTGTTGATTCCAACTCGGAATGCAACTAAACTTAACCTTATTAATTGTTTACTGATTTAAATTCATAACTTGAGATTTCTATTTAAAAACTAAATTTTCATAAATAATTCCGCAATAAGGTATTTTGATCTTGGTTTTTGGCTTACTTGGATTTGTGCATATCTTTAGATATGATACAATCTAAGTGCCTGTCACATCCAAACTTGGGTCGTGACATTGTCCCTCCTGAAAGAGTAAACCTTGTTCTTTTTCTCCTCTAGGGAAGGCCCTTCTCCTCCCAGCACTGGCTTTCGAGACCGGTTGGTTTTGGATTCGCCCGCCCTTCGTTTTTCTTCATTGTCGGACGCATTGAAGACATTGGTACTGCTGGGGTTCCCGCTTCTACGGTTGTCGTCCCGCTTGCTTTTCCAAGTCTTGTCTCTCTGAGAGTCCGGGGTAGACTCTTACTTCGAGCGTTCCAGCATTTGGACTTTCTTGGTTAGCTCTTAAAACTTCTTGAGGCCTGCTGTACACAAGAATGAGACCATCCAATTGCTGAGGTTCCTAATGAGAAGGCTGACGAACTGGTCCTGCTCTAGCGGCGGTTCGCACTTGACAGTGAGGTTGCGCCACCGGGCAATAAAGTCCGTGTTGCTTTCATTCTTCCCCGGCTTGGTCCTCACAAGGTCAGCAATGGAGATTTTGTTACTAACACTCATGAATCTTTGCCGAAACAGAGACTCCATTTGGGCAAAGGTAGTGATGGACCGTCTGGTATGCTCGTGTACCAGTCGAAGGCAACACCGGTCAGGCTGTTGACGAATTGACGAAGAAAAAGAGCGTCGTTTCCCCCTGTATTTCCGCATGACGCTTTAAAGTGGGCAACGTGCTGATTCGCGTTTCCCGTCCCGTCAAATCTTCCGAACTTAGGAATGACGTAGCCGCTGGGGAATTCAATCAAATCGTACTGTGCTGGATATGGCCGCCCACTACTGCCAATTTCATTCTGAGCTTCGGCTTCGGCTACCAATGATTTAACCTTGCTGGTGACCAAATCCATTATCCGATCTTGTGTTAGTGGGGTGGTGCTATCTGGGGCCAAGACGTCCCCAGAAGCGGAATGTGGCCGGCTTTCGTGCGGCTCGACCAATCTTGAACCCAAAGGGACAGGCATCGGCCGCTTCGGATTGTCATCATCCGGCTCATGAGTAGCGACTTATGCTTGATTGGGAGGCGCTCGAGCAATTTGAGCCATAAGCTGCATCACAACGTTCGTTAGGTCGTCAATTTTCGAATAGAGCTTGGCCATCTCTTTATCTTTGCTCTTGAGCTGTTTTCGAAGCTCTTGAAGCAGCTCTTGCTCCGCGGTTCTGAGGCGGAAAGTCGGCTCTTCCTCGTTGTCCGAGATTGACTATGCATGGACTGAGGGGTCTTTCTGCCTATCATCCTCATCGAGAGGGTTTTCATCATCCAGCGGAGGCGGCTGTTCTTGGGAAGCGGCAACCACATTCAAGCCAGATTGGGCTTGGTATGTGGTAGCCCCATCCTTGCATTTGCTGCGAAGGTTGTCGCTGGGCGCCTGCCCGCCATATAGACCGTATGGATAATATATCCAGCCGTCTTTTTATTATCGGCGGCCGATTTCACGGATCGGTGTCTTGACCCCCTGTTTCGGTAACGGGCAGTCGATTGAAGGCGGCCGGCCTGGCCGAATTCTTGAATGGTGCTGACGCTTCCTTTTTGGTTTTGCCCCGCTATTTTCGCGTGGCACAAAGCGCCTGATAGACTCTTGAAGAGACAGTGTCATACTTTTTCTGTTGGGGCCGGGACACGTCTCTTCGTAGCAATGTTCGAACCGCTGTCTTCTTGATTCTGGCGGTCATAGGATTTTTCTGAACCCACTTCAGAGGTTCGAAAGAATTGCTGATTTTTACGGCCGACTCATCCGTCGTCGCGGAGTAACCCTACTCTTGGAACCTCACAAGATTCCACATGGCCGAAATCCTGGCCCTCTTGTTGGCTCGATACCTGAGCCGCTTCTGCCTTAACTTTTCTGTTTTAAGCACTTGGCAGACTTCAGCTCTTCGGGAAGACGCCGTAGACCGAGTGATAGAGAGGCCAGAGAAGAAGCCCGATCGTGCATTTGTTGGAGTCATCGCCTGAGCTCGTCCGCAACGTTTGATGTTGCCCTTTGTACCGGAAGTCTTGCCCCCAGCTGGAGCACCAGAGAGTCGTTCAGACACCGTCTTAAGTTTCGGTTGTGGTGCCTTAGCGATCACAACATTCAGCCTTTTACCCCTTGAGACAGGCTTGGCCACCTGTTTTGTCGGGATTTCTGCCAGATGAGCGCTTCCGGCAGGTTAGATGATGACGGAACCAAACTGGCGGGGCAGTTCCTCCCACTGTCGACTGAGGCTTGCGGGAAGAACCACACGAGTATTGATCTTGACCACGTACGGAATCGGGGTCACATCAGAAACTGGATCCATCTTAGGAGACATTGTCGTTGAAAGTTGATTGCTTCACGGAAAAAAAACATTATTTCGGTACAAACATCGGCATACATGTTAAATGAGTTCACATGAACACTTGACCCGAGATATGGGAGGAGAGAAAGGTCCCACCGGGCGTGCCACAATCTATAGGGTGTTTTTCGTCACCCAATTGAGATGGGAATACGCACACGCTTGTCAGGCGCATTCCAGATTCCTCCTGCCTAGGGTAGGCTGGGGTTTATTGATTGTGGGGATCCGAATCTCCGGCAGCCGCGGACTAAGCTGCCGTTAATTACCCCTCGCCTTTGGAGCGAGAGAACCTCCGATTAACGGGTCAAACAGGTCATGTGAACTCGATGTGCAGTGTACGTATGTTGTGTTTTGAAAGGGGTTTTGGATATATCGGGGGCCCCGCAAAGTTTTTACGGGGGTCCTGCTACCCGGTTAGCAGACTGGGGGTCAAGGGGACTAGCAGCCCCCTTGCGGGGTGCGGGGCAGCGCCCCGTTAAAATTTTTTTCTAACGGGGGACAGTGTTGTAGAGTATGTGTGTGTGTGTGTGTGTATAAGGGAAATGGCATCCAAAGGATGCGTGGGAGAAAGCGCCAGCGCCTCACGTGCGCGGCACGCGGGTGCCGGTGCTAGCGCTTTAGGCGCCACGGCGCTAGGGCTTTGGACGCTAGCGCCTCATGTGCCAGGCACGTGGGCGCTCGGGCGCTAGCGCCTCGCATGCCAGCCACGTGGGCGCTCGGGCGCTTTGGGCGCTAGCGCCACACGTGCCAGGCATGTGGGCGCTCGGGCGCTCGCGCTTTGGGCGCTAGCGCCTCACATGCCAGGCACATGGGCGCTCGCGCTTTGGGCGTTTGGGCGCTAGCGCCTCACGTGCCAAGCACGCGGGCGCTCGGGTGCTGGGCGGCAAAAGGGACTTACTGGGCGTTGTACTCCCAGAAAGAAATACTTATTATTTTGTGTGTGTGTGTGTGTGTATGAGAAGTTAAACTCTTAAGATATTTTTGAAACTGATGAAGGGGCTTCTCCCCTTGAGCCCTGGATCTTCCCCAAATTGGGGTCTTTGGAGATGGGTCTCCTTCTTCCTCCTTTGTTGGCCGGCTCTTGGATAACAAGAGGGGTGATATTTTAAAAATCTCTCATTTTTTAAGATCTGAAGGAAGATCCAAGCTCCCCTTTGTGGCTTTTGTGGTGAAAAACTATTTAGTTTTGGAAAAGGAAGAGTAAAACTCTTGATTTAATTCAAAAGAAAGAAGAAGATTTTAGAACCTTGAGGAAGGAGAAAGAGCACAGATCTTGATTTTTTTGGGGGGGAGAGAAAAATTTGTTGAGATATTTTCATTATCTTTGCCTTTATAGGCTATACACTTTAAATATAGTCCATTGGGCTTTACAAAAATGCCATTTTGCCAATCCGATGCCCCATATGCTATTTCTTTTTGGACGTAAGTCATGGGCTTTACAAAAATTCTGCTTTATGCTCATTTTTCTTACATTTATTCAAAAAAAAGAAGGAAATACACCAACATTATTTATTACAAAATTTTTATTTTGGTATGGCGGAAGGTCGGACGCTTCGGGTTCGGGCTCGACCCGGGCATTAGCCCACTTGACCTGGGCTTGGGCCCACTTGGCTTGGGGTTGACTTAGATTTTGACTTGGTCAACCGGGGTGTAAATTCCACCCCAACACTCAATACTAGCCTCGGGGACCAAAACCGCGACCTCGGGGTCGGGGCTTCCACCGGCATCCTCGCCCCCAATGGCTGCCTCGGTGACTTCCCCCTGCGGCACCTCCTCGGCCAGGGGATACTTAGCACGGAGCTTGCTGATATCGAACCCCGGCGTAGAATTCTTGACGGCATCGAGGGCGTTGTGCCACACAACGGCCGCAGATTCGGAAAGATCGGAATAGAATTGATCTGACACTTTATATGCCTCCCCGGCCTTCGCCGCCCGGCACTCGGCGAGCTTCACTGCGTCCAAGGCCACCCGGACATCCCTCTTGATGGCGTCCCTCGACTTCTTCATCGTGTGGTAGAATCCGTTCACCTCCTCCAACTTGGCCTGAATAGCCCGGTTGGACTCTTCCAGAAGCCAATGCGACTCCTTCAGTCGGGAGTTCGTCAGCCCCTCGACGACCAGACGAGTGTCGAGAAGAGCCGCTTTCTCCTCCGCTTGCCGCAGTTGGAGGCGGAGCTCCTCCTCCAACTTGAAGGACTCACCCGCCTTTTTCATGGCTGGGGCTACCTCCTCGGATTCCATGACGACGAGGAGTGCGTAGTGGTGGAGGACCCGTGGAAAGCAGCAAACTGGTTAGAAAGTTCAAACCGAGGAAATAAGACTTGAGAAATATTTTGAGAAAAGTCAGGAACTGACCTGAACCGCCTCTTATGCTATGGCGGTCACCTGGGCCTTCATGGTCCCCCGGGGTATTTTAACCCCGGCCTCCTGCTCCATGTCGGAAAGAAGGCTGTCAGCGACGGAAAGCCCCGATGGCACCTCAATACAGAAGTCGTCCTCCTGCACTGGGGTCCCGGAAGGAGGTGGCCGGGAAACCGTCCGCTTCTACCTTTTGAGGGGGACTTCGGAGGGCCCAACTTCCGCCTCATCCTCCTCTCGCGCCCGCGGCGCCGTGTCCCGCGATTGCTTTAGGCTCCCCCTGCGGCGTTCTTCTGGAACTCGGGGAGCGGCAAAATGCTTGGGCGGTGGAGTTGGCCTCAGGGCTGAGCTCGGATCGGGTCAAGACGAGCTTGCGCCTCTGGCCTTCTTCCCCTGAGTCTTAGCGGCCAGGGCAGCTAGGATTTTTGCTCGGTCCATGGGCTCTGCAAAAAAAAGGTACGCACAAACAAAGGAGGGTTAGCGATACTGAAACATCAAAAGAAATTTGGTAAAATGTAAACAGGTTGTCGAAAGCCCTAACTTACCTAAGAAACGCGCATGACTGAGCCGAGCCCAGCTCAGTGCCTGCTCGGATAGCAGGACATCCGCCTGTTGGATCGACTCCCACTGGAACACCACCCTCGCTTCGGGGGAAGTCGACTGCTTTGCCCTCCCTCGGGCAGTCGGCCCTATGCCACTGTATAGGCACAAGCCAATCCTCTCCCTCAGGCGGCCCGAAGAATACAAACTTCTCCTTCCACTCGTGGATGGAAGAAGAGACGACTACTACCCCTGATCCGGCCGCCCCACCCTTACGCTTCTTATACGAGAAATACACCTAGCTCGGCTTATCCTTACTGGTGCCTGGGTGATTCTTATAGCAAAGGAAAGAGACAAGGAGAGTCAAACCGAAGGGGATATTTTCAAGTTTTAACTGGACCAGAAACCCGAGGAGGATTCTCCACGAGTTCGGCGCTAGCTGGCCCGGGGCAAAGTGGAAACAACGAAGCACCCCACAAACCTCGGTGGGGAAGGGCAGACGCATTCCTTCCCGGAACGTTTTAAGATACAGGGTAATCTCCTTGCTCCGCACCTGATCCGTCCGCTCACTCTCTCTAGCTAAGCGAAGTGAATAGTTAGAGGGGATGTGGAATCGAGCACAAATTTCGGAAAGCTCGTCCAGACTCTTCAAAACGGAGGGCATATCATGGGTGTTCCCGATGCGCACCTTGAGGGCCCTTGTCGCCGCCCGACGGCGAGCGATAGGGGCAGCCCTAACTCTAGGGGCGAACCTGACACAGAGGACGAAGAAGAAGAACCCTCTTGGCTATCTGAAGCCGAAGAGGGGGAAGACCCACTGGACTCGGCCCCAACAACGGATGCCTCATCATCCGACTCTACCCTTACTATCTCTACGGACTCCTCAGATGAAGACATCGAACCTGATTCAAAGGAAGGGACTCACCGAGAAAAAATCAATAGAGAATCTGATCTAAAGGAAGGAGCGCCGGGAAATCTTCAGCAATGAAAGAGAATTTGAGCAAAGTGTCAGCCCTAGGATGGTCCCTTTCTATTTATACACCCTAAAAGAGAACATCCTACGGCCCAGATTGATTCCCGCCAAAACGAAACGTCGCGCCCAGCGGCTGACGGGGCTCCACGTGGCGATCGGCCATTGGGGACGTCTTTTCGACTGCAGGAGTCAGAGACAACCTGTCGCCTCTGCCAACCAACGGCTGACACATGGCTCGTACCTCAACTGACGAATCGAATGAAACGGCGCCCCCTATTTAAAGCGCAATCATTTCACTGACCTGCTGACGCCATCAGGGATACACGCAAAAATTCAGGCGAACGACGAAGCGACACGTAGGCCCAAAGATTGGAATGACGCAACCACCAAACGCCATGTCGTTCCCGGGCGATCCACATTATGATTCTTGGCGCCAAAACGAACAAAAGAAAAACTGAGCAGGCCACTCTCGACTCGATCCATGAATAGGTCGGAACAAGAGTGGGGGGCTAATGATGATGCTCACAAGTGGTATCTCCCCAGATTATGACACGTGGCGGATGACGTGTCCCGAAGGCTACGGGGGTGGAATAAATGAGTTGCATTAGGGACATTCCTCGGGATCCCCTTCTCGAGAAACGTATCCGACCTTTCGGGAGACCTTCCTGAATACATTCCATCTTTACCTAGGAAACTACCAACAACTCGTCTCCGAGCTTCCTCAGTCTCCTTGCTCGTCTCCGAGCCGTCTGACATGCTGAGCTTTCTCGGCCACCCGGCTCGTCTCCGAGCTCCTGACATGCCGAGCTTCCTCCGTTTCCCCCCGATCGACCAAGAACACGGATCCCATGCGCCCCGCAACGGCTCCGGGTATATCGCCAGGGCGAGATATCCGCCTCCCCACGATCCGCGTCCCACGCTAGCGCATCCCCCATTAATGGGAGCATCCCGCCATTCAAGACGAGGATAACGCTGGGGTATAACCGACGGTGAAGATCTCACGCCTGCTCGCTCCACGCGACCCCTATATAAACCCCTCTCTCAGATGACTCAGGTAACTCGAACTCCTACTCATTCCAAATCATCGTTACTCTGCACTTATATATCGGCACCAACTTGATCGTCGGAGGGTCCTACGGTGGTCACGCACCCCGGGATTTCTTTGCAGGTAGCTCGGCGTCAAATACCAACCCATTGAGATCCACATCTAACAACTTCCAAAACAAATCTCAGCCGTCAAAGACTGCCATCATAGGATCGACGGAGGACAACATCTGAAGAAGATCTCAGCCTCCATGAGGGATCCAGTCTCGAAAGAAAGTTTGATCCAATATACAACGATCTCGTGGAGAAAGAAGTGATTCGGTTGCAGATTGACCTCTCTAATTGGTTGGTGGCAGCGACGGGCTATAAATGATACCGTCTGGTTTAGGTAACTGCTTCTATTGTATTTGTACATGTATTTGTTTTAGTTTATCAACTGCAGATGAATAAATCCTCTGGTTCCCAAGCTATTTAATCAGAAAAATATTTACCTCTCTCCCCTTGAATATTAGTAATTCATATGCACTGTTTACTTGATGTACTGTACAAACTACAACATAAAAGAACCTCTAATATCATTACGACTTACGACAACTTATAGAAGATGCTCTTTTATTGGTTAAATTAAAATAAGCAAAAAGTTCAAAGATAAATGTGTACCAAATCCTTGGTGTCTGTTGATAAGTCATGCATGTTTATCTTGGCTTAGTGTTGGTTTTTGACAAGGGACGGAAAACCGAGAAGAAACTTGTTTGGCTTTAGGAAGACATGTTTTATGGTGCTCATGCTAGCTTAGTTAGAAAACATCTCAGTGCCTGTAGTCGGCAAACAGTATTCGGAATTGAGAACCTAGGTTATAGTATATTTGTGTGATCCAACTCACCGCGATTAGGTGCATCCAATCGCTATTTGGAAAATCTTGGAACAAGTCTCAACGAAACAGGTATATGCTGCAAATGGAAATATGATTTCTAGGATTGTATTTCATGTTCCAAAGAAAGGTCATGCTGCTTTTCGTATATGATCTCATAGATCTAAATATAAAAACATATAGTTTGTACACAAATAAAAAAAGTGTTATACATATGTTGGTTATTGTCTTGTTGTCAAATGTCAACGAAGTCACCATCATCATATTAATTTAAAATGAATGCAACATTATGATCATGCACTTCAAGGCACTACTCTATTGAGATCAATACTGTACACATGTTACAGCACATTCTTCAGTAAAAAAAATTTTCCAATTGTCTGCATCCTTCATCTTAAAATATGTAGCTAGAACATTGTCGTAAAGGAAAACAGAAGAGCATTGCTCTTTAGATACTTTCATTATGTCTTTAAGCAATACAACAAGTTAGGGCCATCTTATATTGTTATGCCCCGCTTCCCAAAATACACTAAAAAATGGGACACAGCACGTCCAACCATGCTACCTATGATGAGGATCCATCCTCCCATAGTCACATTAAGACTGTCATACAGTAATCAAGCACAATAATATATAAATATCTAATAATAATCCATGTCCAATGCCACAACAATAACAATGATAGAAATCAATAGCGGAAGCAAACCAGAATATCAAGTCTCAAAGATCCAAAAGAATAAATAAGAAACGATAACAATATTTGTCCCTTATGTGCTCACAAAAGGAATCCAATAAAACGGTTCAATAATAGAAATAAACACAAACCATAATAACTAGATAAACAAGAATAGTCTTCACTGCTCGGCAATTTTATCGAAATATTCTTTATCCTGCGGTTCTAATGCTAAAGTATCTGAGCCATACAAAATCCAGACGATAGAGCATCATAGATAAATATCATAATAATATAACCAGAATGAGATATAATATATAATTTACAGGTAATTGATGTCATGTGAGTATACAATAACAATAGCGAAAACAAGTGATATAACAAACAAGATATGGCAAGGCAATCATGTCATGTGGAAGGTAAGTATCCATATCGCTAAGTTATCTATCTTACGGGTATTTGAAACCAATCAATGCGATTAAACTCATAACTCAATAATATCACATGTGTGTCGGGACCACGGTGTCATGACTTTCGGGTCTAAATCCGAGACGTGTCGATAAGCAGTAAAACAATGTTAATATCAATATAAATGATGTTAGCTCATCATTCTGGAGCCCAAAGCCTGTATCGACTGATTAGTCTTTAGTAATAAAACTCTTGAAATATAATTTGGGTTCAATTCTCCATTTCCTCTTTTCCCCAGGTTTCATGTTTCATGTCAGATATCAATATAACGTTTACTCAATGCCAATACGGTAACAAACATGTACAAGTCGTGTCAATCAAGACAATTAGGTCAATCAAGGCAATATCAGGGATTCTTAGCATTTTGGTAAACATTACATTTCAAGTAGGTTTGACATGATAACAATAATTAATCAAGCATGAATACATGTGTACAATCAATAACTGCAGGAATATTGTAATCGTATCAGGTACATGATCAAGGTACAAGCATTAATAGGAATAGCATAGGCAATTAAAATCATATAATAATATTATTATCAAGTCAGGTAACATGTCAGACAATATATCTTGTATTCGTGAAAAGAATTAACATAACGGTTCAAATATCAGGTTGCATAACAGGTTAAGACGGCTCACCAATGGATGAGACGACTCACAAGTCGTTCAGAATTGTTATTTATTCTCCTGTTGTATGAGACGACTCGTGTTCATCTTGAGTCGGCTCGACCCTATCTTGAGACGGATCAATATGTTTTGAGACGGCCCGTGATTTGCTGGAACTTATATTTTCTCTCTGTTTATATAAGACGACTCGAAGTAATGTTGAGCCGGTTCGAATCCCCTTTTCAGAGACGATCGGATTTCATTGTTTTGGTTTCTATTTAATTTTAATGCATGCAATCACAACTATAATTTCGTCGATTACTTTAAGTTCCTATATATTGATTAAACGACAGAAATAGTATCTTTAGGGTTCTATGATACATATTACGTTCAATCTAGATTTATCGATGTATCTTTATATGGATCAGAATTTATCGATACACTGAGATTTAAATCTCGATGCATCGCCAGTTTTGTTAATGACTTTGGATAAAGATATTATGATTATCTTACGATACGGTATGATACAATATGATATAATACGACAAGATCCGGTCTTGTCGTGTAGCATGTAACAAGTATTCTGAAATACTGTAACACCCGAGCCCAATAATGCTATGTATATTACTAGTTGAGGGTTGTGGTTTGCTCATTTCCAATTTTCCTGATTTTCTGGTGTTTATTGCTAAATTCTACCCGGTTAGGTCATTTTGGCACATAACAAATTTTAACTCCTAAAATGAAATTTAAGATGTCCATGTTAGCCTACTCGTCGCCACTAGTCGCGTGGTAGCATCCGCGTGTCGAGATTCCGTTCCGTTTGGCTAAACGGGCAAGTTTGGGCGACTACGCGCGCGTGCTAGTGTCCGACTTGGGGGCATGCATTTTAATCACTAAACACCTCTTTTCAAAATTTGGAACCCGCTTAAAATCCTATAATTTGAATTTGGAACATTTGGGCGCAACCCGGGCGCGATTTGGAAATGTTTCATTTCGCGCCAAAACGGCCCATTTCAATTTAATATCTTAAACTATTTTATACGAATATATATATTTTCCCTAACTAAAAAAATCATTCAAATCCTCAGAATCTTCAATTCTAACAGTTCTCTACCTCCTGGAGCCAATCACGAGCCATTATTAGAACTCGTGGGCCCCGCCTCAATATTTCTCAATCTCTCTCTCTCTCCTATCCCTCTCTCTCTCTCCAATCTCTTTCTCTCTCTTCCTCTTTAAAATCCCATGCAGCAGCCGCCTCCCCAACCCATCTTCGTCACGAGAGAACCCCACAAGCCCTAACCCTAGCGTCCTGCGACCTCACCGCTGGTTCCCCCGCGACCTCGCCGTCGCCGCCCTCGCCACCGCGAGCCAGCCACACCTCTTCCCTCCTTCCTCCTCTCTCTCCTGCGCCTGCACCCATCACCCCGACGCCTCCATCCCCTCACAGACCTCGCCGTCGACGCCACCTACTGTCGACGACGACTCCCGCGGCACCCTCTCACCCTACTCGACCCGACCTCGTCGTCGCTGCCCTCCTCCCCTCGCCGGAACACCCACACGAGCCCTAACCCCTCGCCTACCCCGCTGTTCGCCGGAGAAACGCGCCGGCGACCTCGTCGACGCCACCTCCGACCACCTCACTTCCCCCTCGACCACCAGAGTCGACTACCACCCTCACACCCGCTGCAGCACCCTCGTTCCAGCAACTCCGGATTTGTCCAGCCACCGTTCTTCGCCGTCGCTGCCTCGCCGGCGTCCCAGTGCCGTCGAGCCATCGTGTTTGCACCCTGTTTCTTCTCGCGAGGCCCCCTGGTCCGTGTGATCCCGTTGACCTCTGTTGGGACTCGATCCGTGGCCCGTGCTATCTTATCGTGGTTTCTACCGGCATTGCATCCGTGCGTTCCGGTTTGCGAAACCGTCGAGGCAAGTATCCGAATACTTGCTTTAACATGCTACAAACTTAATAACCATGTTATCTGTTATAATCACACGATTTGGTGACAATTACAATCATCCGTAACGATAAATCGTTATAGTGGTTACTTGTAGTTAATCGGCACGCTATCAATTTCACACTTTCAATTTCACACTTTAACTAATTAACCAATTGGCACGTCATTGCTTAAATTGCAAGCTCGTTCTTGTAACTATTATTATGCTGTAATTTTAATGGTTTCATTGCTTCGTGTTAATAATACTGTTTCACCCTGGAATTGTTGCACCCTAAAGGTGATTGAACCTGTTAATAAGAGAATACAAACATCACTGTAGTTATATGGAATATTGTGGTTAATTATTGTTTCATGATGCTGTTCATTATTGATAGTATACCTGTTGCGAGCACTTACCCGATTGCACGACATATTGGCCTGACCCTGCTACACCTGACATATACATACATACCGACTCACCCTGTTGTACCATGACATTACTTGTTCCTGATCTCGTGCCTAATGCCGACAGACCTAACCATTCCTGCTGTCGATCCAGACAGACCTACTTTTACTTGACTTTGTTGGCATTAGTCCTTGACTACTGAATACCTGACCTGACATACATAGTTTGGGGGTATGGGGAAATCAAAGGTGAAACCGACTTGTAACTCAACAGTTCGATACATTGTTCTGATCAGTCTTACGGGCTTGGCCAGTCCGGGAGTGATGATGCTGACATCACTCGTCCATCCTACTACCTTTTACTGCTTAGCGGCATGTCTCGGACTCAGCCCCGAGGATCATGACCGTGGTCCCGGGCACGCACGGGATACTATTGAGTTACATCGACGATTCATCAATTGGTTTCAAAGACTATAGAGTAGAAAACCTGATAGGACAGTTTAGTCACCACTGCACATCACCCTGTTTATTACCTCTTATTGCTGCTTTATTCATGTTCATGCTTGCATTGTTTATTACCATGTTTATGCTATATACTTGATATCATGACGCGCTGACGTCTGGGTTTTGCATGGCCCAGATTCCGTACCTTTGTCGTCGACCGAGCAGGAGTACTTCAGCCAGCAGGCTGAACTGTGAGTTCTTTAGAGTTTAGTTTATTTATGTCATTTCATTTACAGATGTGAGCCCGCATTATGGGACATACTGTTTATTTATTGTATTGGATCATTAGCTTCCGTACTTATTGTTTATTGATTCTTGTTATTATGGATTTGGACATGTATTAGATTAGCTTATTATCTTGTTCTTGATATCTTTACAACCGTAATGTGACTGTGGATGGATACTTCCTACCCACAGGTAACATGGTTGGCTATGTCACGTGCCCAAATCTTGCGTACTCTGGGAAGCGGGGCGTGACAAATACTTTCCATGATACGATCTCACGAACAAGACGACGATGAATACACGATCTCGATCCCACGCAAAATCTACGTTAGCCTTGATGCTTGTGACCATGGCAACGATTTGGGTGTTGTTTGGTCTAGGATGCCGCTACGAAGAAGACAAAGACGACGGCGATGAAGATGATGAAGATCGGTGATGTTGAGGATGAGGGGATCGGCTGCTAGGGTTTGCTCGGGTTTTAGAGTTAGGGTTTCGGTTTTGGAAGAGAGGAGGCTAGGGTTTCTTCTTGAGTTTACATGTCAAGAAGGTTTTAAATAGTATGGGTAAACAATAGGCCAGGTATCATAATAAATCCTATATCAAATAGGATTAGAGAAAGAGATAAGGTAAAATTTGATTATCTCAAAACCATATATATCTTTTAAATCAATATTCACGAACCAATAAATTACCATGACCTATTAATAGCGACCAAGAATAAACCCAATGAAATAATAAATCAGAATCACGTTAAGTAACAATATCAGGTACATGTCAATTTGAGACGGCTCATTGGTGCTTGAGCCGGCTCACAAATCTCTCCTAATGATCAATTCTTCTCTGGATATATGAAACGGCTCAACACAATCTTGAGCCGACTCATAAGCCCTTTAGAAAAAATATTCAAGTAGCAAGCATATCAATCAATTCAATTTATTCAATCAAAATATCGTATGATCGTTTTAGAGTGTTACATTATACCCAACGACAAAAAGAATTTCGTTCTCAAAATTCACAAGAAAGAAAGGAACAAGATCAAGAACACAGAAAGAACAAGAACAAGCAATCTCATAATCACGGAAACAGATTCGGGAATTTCTGTCTCATCTTATCTTCATGTTCCTATATAGATTCTCCATATGAACGACCTCCCCACGAAACAAGAACTAACAGGATAATCTTATTCTTGATAACCTTCTCTCATCGATCTAATATAGCAGTCGATCGTTCTTCATACGACAAGTCATTTCCCAGTGTCAACTCCGAATGATCTAATACGTGAGTCTTATCTCGAACATACTTACGAAGTTGAGACATATGGAACATATCATGTATACCTGCCAAAGATGGTGGTAATACCAATCGATAAGCCACTTCTCCAATCAGTTCGATGAATTGAATGGTCCCATAAATCGAGGGCTAAGCTTGTCTTAACTGCAAAACCTGACCAGTCCCCTTATCGGTGATATCTTCAATAATACGTGATCACCAACGTCAAACTCTAATGGTCTTTTTACATTATCAGCCCAAATTTTCTGACGATCTTGCGCTGCTTTCATATGATCTCGAATTAATCGAACCTTATCCATGGTTTGCATAATAAATTTCGGACCTAATATTTTCCTTTCTCCAACGTCATCCTAACATACCGGTGAACGACATTTTCGACCATACAACGCTTCAAATGGAGCCATCTGAATGCTCGCCTGAAAACTTTTATTATACGAAAACTCTACCAAGTGTAAATGATACTCCCATGAACCCTTGAAGTCCAACATGCACGCTCTCAACATGTTTTCAAGAGTTTGGATAGTCAGCTCGGACTGACCATCTGCCTGAGGATGACACGTCGTGCTAAACTTCAACCGAGTTCCCAAGCTTTTCTGCATACTTTTCCAGAAGTGCGATATAAATCGTGTGTCACGATCAAACACGATACTAACTGGTACTCCATGCAATCTCACTGTCTCTTGCATGTACCTCTCTTCTAATGCCTCCGTCGACTGACCAATTCGAAACGATATAAAATGGGCTGTCTTGGTCAGAAAATCCACGATCACCCATACAACATTATTTCCCTTTGGACTTCGTGGTAGAGTGGTCACAAAATCCATGTCGATATGCTCCCACTTCCACCGAGGAATCAGAAGTGCTTGCAACAACCAGCAACCCTTTAATGTTCAACCTTCACTTACCGACACACCAAGTATCTAAATATGAAGCGAGCAATCTCTCTCTTCATGCCTTCCCATCAGAAGTGTTGTCGCATATCCCTGTACATTTTCGTACCTTCCGGATGTACCGAAACGTCGATCTGTGGGATTCCTTCATAACATCTTTACGGACCTCTCCTTTCGGCACACACAAGCGGCTTCCATACCTCAACGATCCATTTTAATGCACTAGCAAGTCCGTTCCAAGACATGCCTCCACTTGATCTCGAAACTTCTGCAATCGAGTGTCTTTCAATTGCGCGGCCTTGATACGATCTATCAATGATGATTGGACTTGAAGTTGCATCAACTGCCCTGAAGAATTCGGTAATACGAGCTCCAACTCAAATATTTGAAAATCTGCTATAATTTCCTTCTACGAAGTCAACATCCTTATCGCCGGTAATCGACTCAAGGCATTCGACACTATATTCATTTTTTCTGGATGATAATTTAGGTCCAAATCATAATCAGCCATCAGTTCTAACCACCTTCGCTGCCTCATGTTGAGCTCTTTTTGCGTGAACAGAAATTTTAGGCTTTTATAATCGGTGAATATCTCAACCTTCTTGCCTAACAACTAGTGTCTCCATAATTTTAACATGAATATCACTACAGCTAACTCTAAGTCGTGTGTCAGATAATTCTTCTCATGTGTCTTCAGCTGTCTTGACGCATTACCGTCCATGGCACATCAACACACAGCCTAAACATTTTCCCGATGCGTCGATGTGAATAACTAACCCTCCGAAACCGTTCGACACAGTTAGAATAGAAGCAGTCATTAACTTATACTTCTACAAGTCAAAATCTTGTGCACACTTCTGTCACGACCCAAATTAGGAACCGACCGGCATTTAAATCTCGTAATGTCTAAAGGTGCAACATAATTCAAGTAAGCCGACAACAACAAAATCTAAACCATAAAAAGGTAGAAAGATATAACATTTAAAACATTTGAAAATCTTAAGTTAATTAATTTTCTTGAAAATTTCGGCAGCATCTCCTTTGTAAAAACTAGCCCCAAACGGGTACAAGCATAACATAGATATAAAGCATCTTAAACGGGAGCAACTCACGCTAAAAGGCGGAACACAACCACAATAAGTTTATACACACACACGATGCCGTAGCGAAGGAATAAGAAATAAGGAAGTGAAATAACATCACAACATAAATAAAATAGCCGACTCAATGAGCTCGACACCTAAAGTCATAAATAATACAATACCAATCCTCACAAACTCGTCTTTAGTCAATATATATGAAAGTGGTGGATGGAGAGTACTAGAGATAATAAGATATACAATGAGATCATACGGATAACCGTAAAACCATCCACCTATCCAAAATCACGACCAACAGCAGCGGTATCCGTAGAAGTAGATG
This sequence comes from Agapanthus africanus, assembly GCA_030015575.1. Taxonomy (NCBI): domain Eukaryota; kingdom Viridiplantae; phylum Streptophyta; class Magnoliopsida; order Asparagales; family Amaryllidaceae; genus Agapanthus; species Agapanthus africanus. The sequence continues at coordinate 769,178,889 of CM057341.1, forward strand.
AAATGAGTAGCCCCGCCGCGACTATACTGAGGGTCAAACCTGCAAAACACTGTGGCATAACGGGGGTGAGTTGCCAACTCATGAATAGTAAATAACATCGTACAAATAATCGCAAGTATGCATGAAAAGCGATAATCGGAAATATGCAATATGATGGCATAAATATAACAATACGGATATACAGTAAAATCATGATCAAGGTACACCACCGGAGTACAACAACTACATGAAACAATGCATGTCTAATAAATCCTGAGTATGGAATAACACATAAAACCTCATGTATGAATCATCATCATGGAAAACCGATGTCTATCAATGACACCCCAAATCCCAATATTTCAGGCGCCGCATACTCCGATCGGCCCTCATATATATATATATATATATATATATATATATATATATATATATATATATATATATATATATATATATATATATATATCATCTCATAACTCCAAGACGGTATCCTCCGGACATCCGTCGAGTTCTATACAATCACCGGTAGGTAGTACTCCCTCCGTCGGGCTCACTACCTATCTATACGAGTCTTCTTGTCCCGGGATACCTCACCGGGTCCACCATGTACCCACAGACGGTGCCTTCCGCTCCTCGAATCGGATATACTCACATCTCAGAACCGAGAAAACTCATGGTGGACGCCTCGAAATATCATATCATGAGAAACCGCATTTTCTTTATAAGCAATACATCATATTTTCCCCTTTTAAATATAATCGCGGTTCTTAAATTCAGAAATCGCATAAAATCAGTACTGTAACGTTTTAGAAATCGTTATGAGAATTTTTCCGTTTTAAACCGACTGTGATCAAACGACCATATAGACTTACCAGCACCTAGTTTAACTAAAATAAAGCTAGTGCGCAAGCTTTGGGGGTATATGCGACGTTTTGGTTCAGATAGAATTTTTCCCAATTTTAATATTATTTTAATGCGGTATTCTCATTTTGGGAAATTTCTCTTAAGTGATCTTTTCAACATTAAGTTTGAGTTAATTAAACCCTCACTTAATATCTAGATATTTGTTTGGATATTAGGTTTAAAATTTAATGAAAAAGAAAAGAATTGAAGAAGATGCATGAATGTGCATGTGAATGCATTTATGTGTGCATTTATTGTATTCTCACTAGAAATTGCTAGGAAATTCCACACAAAACCCCCACCTCATCTCTTGGCCGAGCTCTTCCTCCCCCATTCTGCCCTTGATCATTTCATTTCCTTTTTGCAACAATTCCAAGCAAATTAAATCTCCAAAATTCCCAAATAATTCATAAAATACTTCAAGTCTTGAGTTTTTCTTCTTTGATCACTTGGAGCTAGGAAAACTTGGATCTTGTGAGCAAAGATTGATTGGTATAATCCCTACTCTATTAATTAGGAGTTTTTATGATGTTTAACTCGTTGGTTGTAGCGTAGAACACTTAAAGTATCGTTTTGTGAAATATCGTGTTTTTTGTCTTTTTAGTGTCTCTGTGATCTGCTGTAATCTGAGATTTTTAGTGTTTGACCAAACAAGATTTTTGTGATGTACTAGTGACCCTGGAGCACCACCTGAAACACGATCACCACCCCACCGGCCTTGGCCGGTGACCCAAGACGAAATTCCGGCGACGCCGGCTATTGAGGGAAGTGTTGGGGTTTGGTTTTTGTAGGTAGTTGTCTGCTGTGGTTTATGGGTGTTTGGTACTGTTTACTTTTTTAGTATTTACAGTATGCAAAATCTGGGATCATTTTCCTATAATCTAGTGTTTTGTGTCCACGCGATACGTTATACGACACGGATCGTGCACTTTGTGTGATTTTTACTCTTAAGTTGTTTTCGTCGTGTCGCTACACACGTTAGCCACAATACGAACGCTTGAGAATATGTTTTGTGTTGTTGCGTCGGTTAAATGTAGTGTGTGCGTGTTTTAGGTCTATTATTAATATATACTTGCTTTATTGTTTTGACGTGGTAGGTTCGCAGGCGGGGACTTCGGACACTTCTACAAGGGGAAAACAAGTGGTTGGCTTCATTTAGCCAAGAGCGTTGATGAGTAGATTTAACATCTACAGGGGAATCGCCCGCATGGCGTTATGCGTCTGGGATAGAAATGACTTAACTTGTCGCATATTCTATGTCATATTTAGAATTGCACATTTACCCTACTGTTTAGTAAATCGTTGTGCTTGGACTAGTATCATTAGGACACTGCACTATTATTGACGGCTCATGTTGCACGAGCACTGATTGTATGCCACACACACCGTCAATAACTGTCATGTCACGCACAACCCACTTATAGATATGATAATGTTTGGTTAGGAACATTGTGACATTGATTCATATTTCTTATCGCATATGATATATATAGCATACATGTATACCTACATGCTTACACATATGCCTTGACATACTTACGTGCTAGTTACCTGTATACCTATAGAGTATTGTGCCATTAGCGATAGGTACATACACACTTCATGACATAGCTACAGGTATACCTTACACACATACTTCACTTATACCCAGGGGGTATATTACATCATTACTCATAGGTACATACACACTTCATGACATAGCTACAGGTATACCTTGCACACATACTTCACTTATACCCAGGGGGTATATTATATCATTACTCATAGGTAGATACATATACCTGGCTATATCTTATGTTTACACATATACCTGTTTATAGCTACATGTTTACCTGTACTTGATGTTATATAGACCTGGAGAAATTAGGAACTGCATGATTTATATGTTAACTTGTTGCAGTTAAATAGCGGATTTTCCTTTATATGCTCGAAATTTAGATTTATGATGTGTATATTATATTCATGGATTTTCGCATTGAGATATATATTTTTCATGATATTTTCTGGATTTGGGAACCGTGGTAGTTTCATGAAATTATGCATTATTTGAAAAACCCGGTTTCCCTTGATATGATATTTCAGTAGCCACCATAAAATTTATCGGTTCGGATATATATATACCCCACGCGAGGAACGGATGGAGCCATGTGCGGGTACATGGTGGGGCCCGGAGGTACCCCGGGGCAAGAATCTCAGTGAGGAAATGAGTTAGTGGGGGAACCATACTTTCCGGTGGCATTACCAATGATTCGGCGGTTATCATGGGGATATTGACGGGAGTCATGTGCGTATGGATACGTCGAGAGGCGAGGGTCAGAGCTAGGCACTCGAGCTTTCGGGATAGCGTATGATACGTACCTATCAGGGGGCCAGTTATGGAGACAGCACCTGATAGATCAGCCTTTCTGTGTCAATGCTTAACACATTGTTTTCATGATATTTTACTTCTAAGTATATATAACAGTGGAATGGGACGCTGTTATATATGCCTTTACACATATATTAGTGGAATGGGACGCTAATATACGTGTATTGATATCAATTTATATACATCATCATATTTATTCATGAAAACACACAGGATATACGAGATATACTTGATATTGTACATACGGGATATGTGAGATCTACTTGATGTTGTACATTCGGGATATACGAGATATACTTGATATTGTACATTCGGGATATATGAGATTTACTTGATGTTGTACATTCGGGGTATACGAGATATACTTGATATTGTACATTCAGGATATATGAGATTTACTTGATGTTATACATTAAGGATATGTGAGACTTACTTGATATGATAGCCAATTTGGGGGCTGATTTGAGAAAATTGGGATTTGGATTGTCTTGATGGATTTTGATCCTACCACGATGTCAGGATTCCGTGGAAATGACATGTTTCATTCCATACTCTATATTTACTGTTTATGCACTGCTTCATGCATTAGTGTACCTGTTAGAGTACCGTCCATGACTGTTGCATTAACATACCTTTATTCATATCATTTCTTCATGTATTAGTAGTACCGATATAGTACTTTACATGATACTGCATACAGATTGTCATACTATTATTGCTTCATGTATTAGTTGTACTTGTTAGCGTACTTTTCATGACTATTGCATTCATATGACATGTTACTACTTTTAACCTGCATGTGTTAGATTCGCGTTGTATGTGCATACTTGTGATTACCTGCATATGTTATTTTACTATTCACGAGTTGGCAACTCATCCCCGTTGTGCCACAGTGTTTTGCAGGTGTTCCTCAGGATAGTCAGAGGCAGGGCTATTTTCATCCATCGTATCACCTTTGCTGCGGATACCGCTTCGCCTGACAGTGTGCAGTTTTGCTTAGGTAGGTTTTGCGGTTATCCAATGTTGCTTGTTGTGTATTCGTTGTAACATGTACTTTCCATCTACCATTATCTCGTATGACTTAGAGACTTGATGTGAGGACGATATTGTATATTATTTTGTGACTGGGAGGTTTTTATGCAGTTTTATTTATATCGTCTCTTTCTTCGCTATGGCGTCGTATATCTATTGTGGTGGTTGTTTTTCCGCCTTTTGGCGTGGAATTGCTCCCGTTGGGGATGCTTTACTTTATATTTATATTGTACCCATTTTTTGGGCTAGTTTTTACAAAGGAGGTGCTGCCAAAATTTTAAAGGAAATAAGTTGGACTTTTAAAGAATTTGGGTTGAGATTTCAAAGGTTTTGAAAATGCTATTATTTCTTATTACTTTTGATGGTTTAGATTTCTGGGTTTTGGCTTTCTTTTACTGCGTTACGCCTGTAGACGTTGCGTAGTATTAGGGCCGTCACATGCCAATTTCGGGTCGTGACAAGTACATTAATGCATATGTCCATGAAAAACGAGATATGCAAATATGGAACAGTAATGTGAGAATATCAATGGAAAACTGCTCTTTTAAGTATATCAAGTTTTCAAAGGTAACTTGCGGTTTCCCAAATCATCGAAGTCGAAATGCAGTATCATATAAGAGTAAATATGTGGCTAGCAATGTATGTATGTAAGTATGATGCAATTCATATGCACAATAGGACGACAATTAATATCTGACTGGGAATGATAAAGAAATCGATGCAATATATGTTATCCATGGTAATTTCTATAGTGTACGCGTCATGGAAATTACTAACGGTGTGTGTGTGGCATACAATTCAGTACTCATGCAACATGAACCGTTAGTAATGGTGTAGTGTCCAATCAATACAGTGTCAATATACAACAGGTAATGGGATGTGCAAGATGATGTTTATGCACAATCAATGTATATACTAACAACATAGGTTTATATCGCTGAATCCAGCCCTCGACGCTTAGCGTCATACGGGCGATTCCCCCGTAGATGTTAAATCTACTCACCAATGATCTCGAGCTAGGTGAATCCAACCACCTCTTTCCCTTTCCTTGTAGCGCCCGAAGTCCCCGCAATTGATCCTAATATCGCATCAAAACATAATAAGTGCAAATTAGAAACTTCTCGATAATACACGCAAACAACGCTTAAATCAACGTACTGACTTCCACAAGCTATTTAAGTGTTATCTTAGTGGCGAGAATGAGTGTAGCGACACCCTAAACCAACCCAAGTGCAGCAAGCTATACGAAGTACAAAAACCGTGTCGGATATCCGTATCGCGCGTTGCCGAAACACTAGAAACTAGCAAAGTCTTCCAGATTTTGCCTACAGTCATTATAGGAAAATCAAGCAGTACCAAACACCAAGAATAAGCTACAGACACATACCCTCAAAAACACAACTCCCCAGGTGTCTAAAAATCCGGCGGCGCCGGATTTTCCCTAAGTCTCGCCGGTTCCACTAGGAGGGGTGGGGTCTGGGTTTCAGGTGCACATTCAGGGCTTCTAACACTATACTACTGTATTGCTAGATTTTACAGTAGACCAACTTAGTGGTAGTAGATCACAGAGACACCAAATCATACACAAAATATGATATTTGCACAAAACCATAACTTTAGTGCTTTAAAACTGAAACTAACTAGTATACAAACTTCATTAGAGCCTAATAAGGGTATAAAAATCACTACCTCACCAAAACTTGGGGAAAACCCTAGCTTTCCAAGCTCCAAATCATCACAAGGGTTTTAGCATGAATTGTGAAGGGTTTTGTAAGGTTGGATTAAAGTTTTGGCTTTGGATTGTGATGCAAACATATAAATCAAGTGGAGAACTTGAAGTGTAGTGAAGGAAGAAAGAGCAACCGAGTTGGGATTAATAATTGAGAGAGTGAGGAGAGAATGAGAGATATTGTGAAGGAAGTGAGTGTATAAGTGTTGTGAAGTGAGTGTATGTGAGTGTGAGTGTATGTGAGTGTTACACTCACTCTTCCTCTTATTAAAGCCATTAATGGCAGCCATCACCCCTAAATCTCAAGAATTCAAATCTTATTTCTCTTCTATTCCCTTCTATTCTCTTTTCTTTAAAATAAAAGAAAATTCATTAAAACCCTTTTGTTTAAATAATAAAAATAGATATAAAATGTGAAATTTTAGCATGACTTGACAAAGGTAGAGGGTTAAGTGTGCCATGACTATATGAGTATGGTTAACACCTCATTAACCCTAATTCAACATGCGCATATGTGTGCAAGTGTAAAAAAAATTAAATAAAATATTAATTAATTAAATAAAATGTGAAGAAAATAATTATTAGTTAAATTTTATTAAAAACCCGTAATATCGTTTAATTAACACTAACCGCATTCTAAAGCGTTACAACTTCTCGGACCAAATAAACAGTACTTCCTTTCGAGTTAACTTGATCAACGGTGCTGTTATCCGAGCGAAGTTTTGTACAAACCTTCGATAATAACCAGCGAGTCCAAGAAAACTTTGAATCTCCGCTACGGTTCTCGGAATCAGCCAATCATGAACTGCCACAATCTTTTCTGAATCTACTGCGATTCCATTTCCTGATATGACATGATCCAAGAACTTCACTTCGTCGAGCCAAAACCCGCACTTGCTTAACTTGTCATATAACTTCTTTTGCCTCAATATCTGAAGTGCAATCTGTAAGTGTTCTTCGTGCTCTTCTTTGCTCTTTGAGTAAACCAGAATGTCGTCGATAAACACTACCACGAACCGATCTTGATACAGTGAGAAGACTCGGTTCATTAAATCCATAAAATACCGCTGGAGCGTTCATAATCCTAAACGGAATAATTAAGAATTCGTAATACCCGTATCGAGTTCAAAACGCCGCATTGTAAATATCTTCAGGCTTCATCCGAACTTGATGATAACCCGATCGAAGATCCAATTTCGAGAACACCCTTACACCACTGAGTTGATCAAACAATTCGCTGATATAAGGAATAGAGTACTTGTTCTTAATGGTCACCCGATTCAACTCTCGGCAATCGATGCACATTCTCCATGTGCCATCCTTTTTCTTGACCTATAAAACTGTAAAACCTTTCTCCAACAGTTCCAAGACTTCCTTCTTTACTTCTTCTAGTTCTATCGGTACCATCAGATAATACGATTTGAAAATCGACGCTGCTTTAGGAATTAAAACAATCGCAAACTCCACATCTTGCTTCGATGGCAAACCCGAGATGTCTTCCGGGAAAACATCCAAGAATTCATAAATTACCGCTGGTACTTCTTCCTTGTCCACCATTATCGCCGGCATTTGTCGGCTTGGTTCTAAATTCAACTGGTCCGACGGATATACTGACTCCTAAGAATTTGAACTCCGGACGACGAAGAATTTAGAAAATCACTTTCTTTGCTCTACAGTCTATGTGAGCATGGAAAGTGCTAAGAAAATCCATCACCAACACTACATCATAACTACTTGTATCAATAACCAAGAAATCCGCAAATAATTCCCGACTGCATACTGCGACGGGACACTCCTTATATTCTCTACTAGAAATAATTTTCCTATTCCCAGTATGTATGTCATAGTTACTAAATAAAGCCGTATGTGGGACAGAGCGGGTAACAAATGTCCGCTTCATGGGGACTGTTCCCTGTCTTCGGAATGAAATATCCCTACGTCCTGAAGTTCTGGTTGGTGCATGTACTTTCTTTCGTACCGGAATATCTTGCTGAGATGTACTATTTTCTTTCTGATAGCTTCTGTTGTTCTCTAGAAGACGTGAGAACTTCGGAAAAGATGGTCAGTCTTAACGAAGTAATATACTTTCGAATCTCTACATCGAGACTGCGCAGGAAACGCCATGCACTATCAGCTTCATTAGCCACCAAGGGCCCTGCAAATCGACTGAGTCGGGTCCACTCGGCCGCATGCGTATCTACGGATCTGCTATTCTGTTTCAGACCAATAAACTTTTATTCCATTTCCTCCCTCGCCTGCAGAAAGAACTTTTCCAAGAAACTCGGTGTAAAAGCCGTCCAGCTGATCCGCTGCGTCAAACGGTTCTCCTCGATGAACCACCCTTCTCAAGCATAATCCACCAATTGGATGCGTACCACATCCTTTCTCTTCTCGTCTGGAATCTTAGTAGCGATGAACAAATTTTCAGTATCCACGAGCCACTGCTCTGCCTGAAGTGGTTCTTCTAATCCCGTAAAGATTGTCGAGCCTAGCTTTCTGAAATCTACAATGGTGCTCTCACGTAGACCTTGCCTGGGATCTTCCTCCCTCTTAACTGCAGTGGTAGTAGTTTGTTGGGTTGTCCTTAAGCCCTCCTGAAAAGTCTCATCCTGCTGCTGAATCAAGTTGGTCTGGCGCTGATGATTCTCTAACATACTGTGCATAACGCCAAGGAGTGCGGCATTTTCGGTAGGTGGAGCGGGTTGGTTCCTTTTGGCCATAGTTCTGAAGTTAAGGACGAAGAATGAGAATTAGTAACGGAGACATGATTCAATAAAATAAGAGATTCAAGAATTCGAATGATAAGGCAATAAGGTGGCAGAAGATGTTCTTATAGTTCAAGGGGTTTCAAGGTTAATGTATTGGGTAAAATACCCAACTACAAATTGAACCCAAGTCCAGCTAACCTAAATCTAGGCTCTGATACCAACAAAACATTGTGACGCTCCGCTTTCCAAAATACATTAAAGAATGAGATATAACTCAACCAACCGTGCTATCTATGGTAAGAAACCATTCTTTCATAGTCACATTAAGACTGTCATGCAGTAATCAAGCACAATAATATATAAATAACTAACAATAATCCATGTCCAATGCCACAACAATAACAATGATAGAAATCAATAGCGGAAGCAAACTAGAATATCAAGTCTCAAAGATCCAAAGAATAAATAAGAAACGATAACAATATTTGTCCCTTATGTGCTCACAAAATAAATCCAATAAAATGGTTCAATATTAGAAATAAACCTAAACCATAATAACTAGATAAACGAGAATTGTCCTCAATGCTCGACAATCTTCTCGAAATATTCCTTATCATGTGATCCTAATGCCAAATTATCTGGGCCATACAAAACCCAAACGTCAGAGCGTCATAGGTAAATATCATAATAATATAACCGGAATAGGATATAATATATCTTTACAGGTAATTGATGTTATGTGAGTATATAATAACAATAGCGAAAATAAGTGATATAACAAACAAGATATTGCAAGGCAATCATGTCATGTGAAATCTAAGTGTCAATTTCGCTAAGTTATCTATCTTACAGGTATTTGAAACTAATCAATACAATCATCCTCATACCTCAATAGTATCTCATGCGTGCTTGGGACCACTATGTCATGACTTTTGGGTCTGAATCCGAGACGTGTCGTTAAGCAAGAAAACAATGTCAATATCAATACAAATGACGTCAGCTCATCATTCTGAAGCCCAAATCCCGTATCGACCGATCAGTCTCTAGCGATAAAACTCTTGAGTTACGATTTGGATTCCATTCTTGATTTCCCTCTTTTCCCGGTTTCATGTTTCATGTCAGGTATTGATATAATATTTACTCAATACCAATACAGTAACAAGCATGTACAAATCATGTCAATCAAGACAATCAGGTCAACCAAGTCAATATCAGGGATTCTTGGTATTTCAGTAAACATTACATTTCAAGTAGATTTGACATGATAACAATAATTAATCAAGCATCAATACATGTGTACAATCAATAACTGGCGTGTTCAGGAATATCGTAATCGTATCAGGTACATGATCAAGATACTAACATTAACAGTAATAACATAGGCAATTAAAATCATATAATAATATCATAATTAAGTCAGGTAACATGTTAGACAATATATCTCGTATTTGTGAAACGATTTAACATAACAGTTCAAATATCAGGTTGCATAACAGGTTAAGACGGCTCGTCAATGGATGAGACGGCTCACAAGTCGTTCAAAATTGTTATTTATTCTCTGGTTGTATGAGACGGCTCGTGTTCATCTTGAGCCGTCTCGATCCTATCTTGAGACAGCTCAATATGTTTTGAGACGGTTTGTTATTTGCTAGAACTTATATTTTCTCTCTGTTTACATGAGACAGCTCGAAGTAATGTCGAGCCGGCTCGAACCCCTTTTTCTAGAGATGATTAAATTTCATTATTTTGGTTTCTATTTAAATTTAATGCATACAATCACAACTATAATTTCGTCAATTACTCTAAGTTCCTATAAATCGATTAAACAACATAAAGATAGTATCTTTAGGGTTCGATGATACATATTAAGTTCAATCTAGATTAATCGATGCATCTCTATATGGAGCAGAATTTTTCGATACACCGAGATTCAAATCTCGATGCATCGTCAGTTCTGTTAATGACATCGGATAAAGAAATTATGACTATCTTACGATACGGTATGATCCAATACGATATAATACGACAAGATTCGGTCTTATCATGTTAGCATGTAACAAGTATTCTGAAATACTTGCCATGATACGATCTCACGAACAAGACGACGATAAATACACGATCTCAAACCCATGCAAAATCTACGTTAGCCTTGATGCTCGTGACCACGGCAACGATCCGGGTGTTACTTGGTCTAGGATGCCGCTACGAGGAAGACAAAGACGACGGCGATGTAGATGATGAAGATCGGTGATGTTGAGGTTGAGGGGATTGACTGCTAGGGTTTGCTCGGGTTTTAGAGTTAGGGTTTCGGTTTTGGAAGAGAGGAGGCTAGGGTTTCTTCTTATGAGTTTGCATGTCAAGAAGGCTTTAAATGGTATGGGTAAACAATGGGCCGTGTATCATAATAAATCTTATATCAAATAGGATTAAAGAAAGAGATAAGGTAAAATTTGATCTTCTCAAAATCATATATATCTTTTAAATCAATATTCACGAACCAATAAATTACCATGACCTATTAACATTAAACCTAATGAAATAATAAATCAGAATCGTGTCAAGTAACAATATCAGGTACATGTCAATTTAAGATGGCTCATAGGTGCTTGAGCCGGCTCACAAGTCGCTCCCAACGATCAATTCTCTTCTGGATACATGAGACGGCTCAACACAATCGGCTCATAAGGTTTTTAGAAAAAAATATTCAAATATTCGGCATATCAACCAATTCAAATTATTCAATCAAAATATTCTACGATCGTTCTAGAGTGTTACATATATTAAAACAATAAGAAGATGCCACAGCTTCGAGCCTCAAAGCTTTGCGTATTTCTTGATAGTTTGTTCATATCCTTTCATGACATCTGAAGCCGGAAGATTAGATACTAGAGTAATCTTCGATGTTGAGACCAGAACTTTTTTCCCTGACGTCGAAGGATTTATTCGCCAGAGCTTCACTTCCCATACCTAGATAGAGGAATCAAATTAGCAAATCATATATCTAGTGATCCACTCTACTAACCGATTATGTTATACCTCTGAAGTTTTAGAATAGTTACGGCCAAAGGATTATATAACTATTCTTCATGTCGTGGATTTACTTTGTTGAATTATAGTATAAAAACCAACTCTAAATTTGATTCTACTTATATCTTATGGATTTGAAAGAAATTAAAAACTTAAAAGAGTCTAGATTGATGTTCAACCACACAACATTTAAGGTGCTTGCTTGGAGTGAAACAGATTCAGCTTATGTTCTCAACTTGTCAACGTGCATATAAAGTATTAGAATATAGTTTGCCTACCAGCATTGCATCCTGAATATGCAATGAAGCATTTGATGAATTGGTCAAAATTGTTATGGTTTAACCATATTGTCAATGGTTTTTGTGAATGTTAAGTATATTAGACGGTGAAGGCAGCTGATCCTTTCTCCCTATATTTTTCAAGCAGCTAAATGAGCATTTATTTAGAAAAACTTCGCGCCGTGCTTAGGATGCCGAGCTTGGGATGTGAACCGACCGTATCTAATTTTATTCTAGATCAGAAAATCTACCCATATTAACTCAACCCGGCTCTTGATTATATCTATTGTCACACTATAAGGCCTTGCGCATGATGCACGCTCACACGATGCACAAGATAACAAAACTGGTTTATTATTTATGATTTGAATTTAGTGATTTTATTCAATAATCCACATTAGGCATACAAAATGAACTAATAAAATGTCGGCAATAAGGTTATGTTTACTTGCTTCAGATATCTACAGAGTATGGTGGAAGATGAGAAGAGCACCTAATATTGGATTACTGCGGACCCTAGTACGTACTTACCGATATGATTTATGAAATAACACAGAAACTGCACCAAACACTTGGGATTCTAATAGTTTGGGTCAATTATTTCGTGCGAAATTAGATAAACATATAGATAAATTATAACCAGGATGTCAATGCCAATCCCTATCAGCAACCAAAATTTCAAATGCATGCGGCATTTTTTCAACAAACATTAAATTTTGATCAATTCATATTGGAAAACACCTACACATTTGAATAAACACGGATTGTTAGCAAGCTGCTACCTGAATAGTTTTGCCTGCTTGAACCGGCACAGCTTCAACCTCTACAAGATCCCCTAAAAGAGCCGCCTTTAGGTGATTGCTCGAAAGCTGAACCCCGGCGACTCTCTTAAACCCCGACGCCACGTAAGCTCCCAGGCTTGCCACCGACTCCGCCATCATAGCCGAGACTCCTCCGTTTAAGACGCCGAAAGGCTAATACCATTCATTCAATCAACAAAATGCATATAAAACACCCTTTAATTTTATCTTATCCGATACTATTATATGCAAATCAATTCAAAAACACTGGCTATGATTAATTCTTGAGTCTCATCGAAACTGCTATATACCTGACAGCATATCTCTGTGACCTTGAGCTTGCCTGTGACCTTCGTCGGCGAAATGAGCTCGTACTCGAAGCCGAGAGCATTGAGGGGGCGGTCAAGGACTGCCGTAGCTTTCGATATCATCGGCGTTTCTTCTTTCATCATCTTCAAGCTTGTGTTTGTTTGATGTTTGTTTCAGGTGTAAGGCTTCGGGTTAGCTTGATTGCAACTTGATGGCCCCTTGCTTTATAGATCTTTGTGTGGACATGATTTTTTTTTTTTGTGGTTGGTGTGTGGGGGCATGTGATTCCCTTTTGGGACCACTTGCTTTGTGCATGTCATTCATTTCATGGGAATTGCTTTGTACAGATGCCAAGACATCAAGTTATGAGTAGGTGGTTGGGTGGGCCAGCCCCTAGGGTGGGTCCCACCCCCAACTAAACCCCCCCAAGGACCCATGCGAGTTATCCCCTTTTGGCTCTGCAACAACCGCAACTTGAATGATATTGATTGCAATTAGATGTTAGGTCTATTAATTAGATTAGCTGAAGCATGTGGCTTTCACAAGGACTTGGATCTTATGTATTGAATTTTAGTGTACCGCATCCATCGCAGCTTAAACCTAAACCAATAGAAACTAGTATGATGTTATCAATGCAGGAGATCCGAATCCGACTAATAGAAACCGATAAGAAATATTATTCCATGTCATGAGTTTAAGAATGATTAAGGATTTCTGGGGGCCTTGCCTCTATATAATAATGTTATTAACGGTTAGACCGACCATCAGATTAAATAATTAGAAAAATCTGCACAGTTTTTTTTTTCTCTTTTTCATTTTTTTTTATATTGCAGTGGAAATTTTATGAATGAAATGATATCATGATTTCACATTTCTTTTCTTCATTCAAAAGAGGGGGAAAGAATGGTTTTGTATGGTATGCTTTGGGCGAGTAATTGGGATGGGCTTGGGCTTGCGCTGGGCTTATTTTGATGTTTTGTTTAAAGCCCTTTAATTTTCTTTGAGAAGCCTTTTTCTCAAGAAAATAAATAAATAAATAAACAAATTAGAAACAATAAAAATGGATATAAAAATAGTAATAGAAAATATTGACAACACATTGGAATTAAACAATTTTAGTTTCTTGTATGAAGAGCTTTAAAATTGGGATTGAACCACCAAAAAATAGCAATAATATGAGGTTTGGTAAAAAGCTTTTGCAGTTGAGCCATAGGTCTGGGATCAAACCTTTGCTTGCATCAAGTGATGATCTATTATTCAAAATAAATAAAGCAAGATAATATATGCTCTTAAACTTTTTTGCATGTTTTTATATAATCGTTCGTTGTAGAGCATAAATGCGCAAGTGATTTGACAAGGTTTAATGGTCGGTTATTGCCTTGAGGCCAACATTGAGCGTCACATTTTTAATTGGAAAACAGAGAGATGTAATTTCCCCAAGATCGGGGAATGCGAAATAACTATAAGATGATGGCTTTGCGGTAGAAACTATGTTCAGCTTCAAGCCTAAGGTAAGCTAAAACAAAGAGCTAAAGAGGGCGCATTAAAAAATAATTTGTCTGAAAAAGGATCAACAAAAAGATACACTAAATATTCACTAATCTTTCCTCTCTTCCCATGTTCAGGCCTCAGAATAATATTGACCATTAGACTAATTTGGTCTACAAAATTATACAAGGTGGCAAATGGGCCAAGCCGGCCTGAAGCCCGTCGGGCTTCGCCGGTTAACAGGACAGGCCTCGGCCCGACCAGGTCCTAGGCATGGCTTGGGTCGGGCCTGAACCTGGCCGACTAAACCGTGCCGATCCAAACGCAATTAAAATATTATTTTTTTAAAATTAGGTTTTTTTTGGAATTCTTTTATGCCCGAATTTCGCGTAGGTCCCGGGTTAGACCAAGATATTTTATTGATTAAATTTTTTTTTTTAAGGAAAAGACAGAAGTTGGCAAATTTTATCCCTCATACAGTTGAAAATCCCTCCGCTCCCCATCATTTAACACAGTATTATTCCCTTTCCTTTATTTCAATTTTTTTTGTTTTTTTCCTCCCTCCCTTGGAATCCCCACACCCCTTTAACTCAAATTAAAAAACATTGATACCCCAAGGCATCCCAACAAGTCATAACAGCTATAATTTGATTCCTCAAGTACAAATAAATTCAAGTGGGGTCTACAATTTTTTTATTTAAACACAACCGCTGATATTTTTTATTTGCTCTGGGCCCGGGCTAATGGCCGGCCCGGGCCATCGGGCTACCCCAGCCGAGCCCAGCCCGGCCCTAAGTCGGGTCCGGCCGGCAGCCGGCCCGGCCAAATTTGCCACCTTGACTTGTACCCATAATCACTTTACCTAACAGAACAGCCTTCATGATTTGTATATACATTATTTCATAAAACTTTACAAATGCATGATTATGTGTTATAGTTAGGAGCATAACATATACCAAACCCCAAATCCAAATTGAAATAGTTTGTTAATAAACCAAGGAAGAACATCTCGCTTGAAAGATATGGAAGAAAGTAACTTCACCTTTTTGACAACCTCTAAAGAGAGACCAATAATATTTTTCTGACCATTTTCCTCTAAATAAAAAAATCAATTAGTGAAATAGGAGATTAATTAGAATCATTAGAGAAGTTGATGGTCCTCCCTTGAGTTCTTCACAACATTTTCATTAATTTGGTCACAAAAGTTTTGAACTAACCCTGATTTGATTTTTTAAATTACTACTAACTAAATATTCTCTTTTATATGGTTGTTACCTAGTAATTTCCTAGCTTATGAGGAACACTTTGGTCCATGGTCAAAAAGTTAAAAGATGTGGAAAATGTTGGCATCTATAAATAGCTAGGGAACTACTTATGCACTAAAGGCAAGTTATAACAAGAGCTCTTAAAATTCATAGAGAATATTTAAGAGTAAAGATGGCTAACAAAAATTTTGTGTTCTCTTTCTTTAGCATGAAGAAAGCTAGGGTTGTTGAGGTGGCCGAAGGCGAATCGAGGCAGCCACAAAAGATTATGCATAGCGACGAGGACCGAGGTCGCCATTGGTATGCAGAGCCAAATATAGATGAGAAAGCTAAAGAGTTCATCAAGAAGAAGAAGGCGCATTATGAAATGGAGGCCAAAGATTAGTAATGCAAATTGTTGTTAATTTTTTTTTGTGGTGGTATCAAATGGTTGTTATTGTTGATAAGGCGACAATACATTGTATTTTTGTGTTCTGTTTTCTTATAAACATAATTAAGTTCTTTTCTTTTTTTTTAAAGTGCTTATTGATGACTATTTTTTCCATGAGAATGGCTGGGCTCATGCTCTATTTATTACAATGTATAATCCTCCCCCCCCCCCTCCGCCCCCCCCCCCAAAAAAAAGGAAAAGGATAAAAGAGGGGGGGGGGGGGGGGGCAAAACCTACACTTGGCTAAAGAGCACCGCTAGCCCCATTTATTGCCTTTTTTCATCTTATTTTCCCGAACTCATGAGTACGTGTTAGGAGTTGATGGAGGTCAGAATCTTCCTCAGATGTTGTCCACTATCGATCTTATAGTTAGCGGGGTTGAACGGTGGATTTGAGGTGAAGGATGAGCGTGTGGATTTCAATGGGTTGTTGTTGACGCCGAGCTACCTAAAAAGGAAGTCTCGGGATGGGAAATCACCGTAGGACCCTCCTACAATCAAGTAAGTACCGATGAATAATTGGGCAAAGTAGCGGCGTATTGGATTGAGTTCGAGTTATCTGAATCGTCTAAAAGAGGGATTTATATAGGGGTCGCATTGCAGAAAGCCGATGCGAGATTTTCGCCGTCCGTTTCGCTCATGCGTCACGTCTGTATAGATGGCGAGATACGCTCATTGATGGTGAGATACGCTAGCATGGGATGCTGGACGTGGAGTGACGGAGATCTCGGCGTGGTGAGATACACGGAGCCGTTATGAGAACGCTTGTGCTCCATACTTCCGGCCAAACAAGAACGCTGAGGAATCTCAGCAATAGGATAGCTCGGAGACGAGCAAGGAAGCTGAGGAATCTCAACTCTATGATTGCTCAGAGACGAGCTATGGCAGATGGTTAGGCGAAGAAGGAACTGGATCAGGGGAGGCCTCAAAAAGGTCGGGTGCAATCTCGGAGGCTAGGCACCGAGAAATGTTCCCAATGTATCATACCTATTCAGTTCCATAGCCCACAGAAATCTAGTGGGCTTACGTGGACGGCACATCATCTTCCACGTGCCATGATCTGAGGAATTCCCACTTATGAGTATCATCATTAGCCCCCTACTCTCGTTCCGACCTATTTATGGGTCGAGTCGAGAAAGGTCTGCTTGGTTTTCTCTGTTCAGCTTGGTGCCAAGAATTCTTTGCGGTGGATTGTCCGGAAACGACATAGCGTTTGGCGGTTGTGTCTCTTTGATCCCCGAGTCCACGTGGCATATCATCGGGCATGAAGCTGTCCGCCGGTCTCGTGGCGAGGGCTAAGGATTCACGGGTTAGGCCGGACAGGAATCTACCCGCTGTGAATGGTTGCGACGGGCAAGAAGCTGTCTGCCGGCCTCGTGGTGAATATTTAGGATTCACAACTTATGTTGGGCAGGAATCTACCCGCTGTAAATGGTTGTGAAGGGAAGGAAGCAGTCCGCCGACCTTCGAACCGAGCAGGAGTCTACTCGTGAGAGGGCTTACGATTTACGGGTTAGGCCGGGCAGAAATCTACCCACCGTGAATAGTTGCGACGGGCAGGAAGCTATCCGCCGGCCTCATAGCAAGGGTTTAAGACTCACAACTTATGTTGTGCAGGAATCTACCCGCTATGAATAGTTGCAATGAGAAGGTAGCTTTCCGCTGGCTTCGCATGAGGGCTTTGGATTCACGGCTTATGTTGGGCAGGATTCTAGTCGCCGTGAATGGATCCGACGGGCAGGAAACTGTCTACCGGCCTCAGAACCGAGCAGGAGTCTACTCGTGTGAGGGCTTAGGATTCACGGGTTAGGCCGGGCAGGAATTTACCAACCGTGAATGGTTGCGATGGGCAGAAAGCTGTCCGTCGGCCTTGTGGCGAGGGCTTAGGATTCATAACTTATGTTGGGCGGGAATCTACCCGCTGTGAATGGTTGCGACGGATAGGAAGCTGTCCGTCGGCCTCCTAACCGAGCATGTGTCTACTTGTGCGATGGCTTAGGATTCACGGGTTAGGCCGGGAAGGAAACTACCCACCGTGAATGGTTGCGACGGGCAGGAAGCTGTCTGCCAGTCTCGTGGCGAGAGCTTAGAATTCACAACTTATGTTGGGCAGGAATCTATCCATTGTGAATAGTTATGACGGGCAGGAAGCTGTCTACCAATATCATATGAGGGCTTTGGATTCACGGCTTATGTTGGGCATGAATCTACCCGCCGTGAATGGGTGCGACGGGCAGGAAACTATTCGCCAGCCTCCGAACTGAACAGGAGTCTACTCGTGCGAGGGATTAGGATTCACGGGTTAGGCCGGGAAGGAATCTATCCACCGTGAATTGTTACGACAGGCAGGAAGCTGTCCGTCGGCCTCGTGGCGAGGGCTTAGGATGTTAGGAATATGTATGCCCTAGAGGCCATTATTGTATATTATAGTGGATACTTGAGCATATATATAGAGGACTTTCTTTCTCGACATGATAGTATGCTATCTGGTTGCTCTTTATTTTAACATGTACACTTGTATTATTATACCATCTCTCTGATACATGTTGATAAAGCACATAGGATGTTGGCTTGACTACCAGGACTATGATGCGGATCATACTACTGGGACTTGAGTAGTCCACAAGCACATCCTTTAACAGTTCCTAGACGAGGAAGTATCGAGACAGGGCATCGATATTCCAGAGTGGACTAGTGTGTACGTTTCTTGACCCTGTATGGGGCGATGATTGATCCCATAACCATTGATGTTTGATATCAAAGATTGTACACATGTGCGCATTAGAGAATGGGAACACTAAACAGGACACTCCGAGAACTCCTAGATAGTACCATACCTATCGTCAGATAACATTTCTCTGGTGACACTGGTACAGGTTAGTCTGTAGACCCGAGATAGTCATAGTGTCTTGTGTGGTTCCCACCGTGCTTTGATTTCCACCCTAACTCGGCTCAAAGGAGTTGTGCAAACAGGTGGATTTTAGATATAGTCCCGAGTCACATGGATGTAGTGAGCGATAGGAGGGGTTTCGTCTCTCCCGGTATAGGGAGTTGATATTGCGCTATACTCGATTGGCTATAACAGTAAGTCCCTGACCAGGACTGATGAGATTTACTGGTAAGTGTTATCAGTAGTTTCTCGACCCGTTATGAGCCACACATCGGCATGACTTATAAAGTTACTGGGGTCTGACGATTCCACCCCTAGACTCGATATGCGAAATATCAGACGAAGAGACCGGACTGTACGGTAAGTGTTACTTATAGGCTTCACGGGAGTTTGGACAAGATTGCTTGTTGATTTTCTAATCGTTCAATACATGGGTAGCCGTTACGTCCAGCTAGTACCGCTGACGGCTTGTGGGTAACTGATGTGATCATTACCTACTGCTGGCGTATTAACGAGTCTTTAGAGTCCCACACAGAGGTTTCCTAGTTCAAGCGAAACGAAATAGGACACATATGCTGAAATGTGCGGGAGCCTGATTAAATACGAGTATGTGATACCGTATTCTAATATGGCGATATTTGATATCGGTTAGGCTATATAGTATATAACCGGATTATTGAATCAAGTGTTGATTTGATAATATGATATACAGATAAATGATATTAGTCGGTTATATATGATATAACCGGATTATTAAATTAAGTGTTTATTTAATAATTTGATATATATTTATATTTAATATATTTATATATTAACTAATATTAATGCTCACTAATTATTTTCTTCTATTAATATATATTTATATATATGTGATATATATATATATATGGATTGTCTATTTTGGAAATAGATATATGAGGTGGAAAATGAGGAGATTTTTTGGGCATGGGTGAAACATGGCTCAAAACATTTGTTTAATGGTTTGTGATCACTATTGAAGTATGGTTCATTATTTATATTGTGAAATAATGGATGCTTCAATAAGTGAGATGATCATTGAGTCATTCTTCACTTGCTCACTATCCTAGCTCATTTGCTTGCTCTCTCCATTTTCTTCTCCTTCTTCCTCCAAGCCTTAACCCTCACATGAGTTGTGAGCCATAGGGCTTTTGACAATTCTAAATGAGCCAAAACCCCTACTTCATCAACCTACTCTAAACTAGCCATTTAGATTAGGTTGTTTCATCCACTATTACTTGATTAGTGAAGATGTAGCTTGACCTAGAGAAACTTCAAGGTGGATCATCTTCGGCCTCGAAGATCGCAAAGCAGGCTCAATCCTATCTTTAAGTGAAGCCAAGAGGAGTCGTAGGAACTGCTACTCGGTGCTTTAGAAGAGAAGGACTTGGTCTACAAAGGTTGTAACTTTCTTCACTTAGTATAGAACTTGCTTTATCATTTGTTAAACCCTAATATTCTAGTTAGATTCTAGGTTAGTGTCGCTTAGCACCCCAAGAATTTTTAAAATTGCATACCTGATGCTGGTATTAACCTAGTGGTGGTGCTAAGATATACTTTCATGGTATCAGAGCCAAGCTAGAGTATTAGACGATGTATAGAAATTGCGAAACCGAAATGACTTCGAATCATCGAAACTCGATTCCAAGTTTCTGTCGATTTTTGCAGAGACTCTAAATTTTTTTTAAACAGTTGCAGAGTGCTCTTCTTCTTGCCAATAGAACACCATAGAAAAATGAAGCCAAGAATCCAAAATGTGACCGGCCACATCATCTAAATTCCCGTCCTGGCCGACCCATTGATGGAATTTGGTGTCGTGTTTTGTTTGGTGCTCTGGAAAGTTGGATTTAGGGTTTCAGGTACTGTTTGATTTTGCCCAGATTGCATGTGATGTTATCTTTGTGTTAGGGCAATTCGGAGTGTTTCGAAGTCGCTGTTTTAACATCGTTTTGGGTTTAAGTTATGATATGTGATACGATATTTGGAATCCACATTAATTAGTTTTGTGAAAACTAGTTTGTGTTTTGTGAATCTAATATTTTAGTCTCAAATGATTGATTGCCACGGAGTTTCGATTCGGATCAAAACTCCATCGCAATCTTGTATAGTACGCGAACACTCGCCGGGAAACACTACTAGATAGCCACGCCCCATAGCCCCGACCAAGTGACTATAGGAGAACCCTGTTGCCAAAAGCATCCACTCGGGTGCTCGTGGCCACAGTGTTCCGCCTAAGTGCACTTCGTCGATGGCACCGAGGGTGTGGCAATCTATTAGAGTTCCCAACGAGTATTCGATCATTTAATCGGGAATCTTGTTGAATTACCCGACTGGTTATTGAAAAGTGTTTTCAATCCGAGACTAAAATGCAAGGTTTATCAGGTTAGGCATGAAATTCGGAATATGTGATATTCCGAGTTTACGATGTCTAAGGATTATGCGGATTCTAATTATTGTAGTTTTTTTTATTTTTTTTCTGCGATCGTAGGTGTAATATATGGTGTATCCCCGATCTCGTTGCTATATGCCAACGACATTCGGGATACGCATATTTACTTACATTGATGACATGTGATGTTTATGTGTTGCTGTGATATGTTATATTGGATCGTCGTGATTGAATAGCCGGGGTTTTTTGCGTGAGATGAGAGTTTTTCTATTTTCATTCATGTAAAAACTGTATATAATATTCTTTTATTGGGACACTTCCAGGTTGAGGATGATGTCACTATTGATATATATATTATTTACTTTTCCGCATTAGGATAGACCCAAGGCAGGGAGCACAAGTAACCGGGTTCTAGAGTCCAGTAGGAGACTATCTCGAGGAGTTGAGACCGGGTCTCCCAGCTTTAGAATTGGGAGTGTTGCTTGCCGCTCTCGTAGGGGTCTAAGGATGTGGGTTTGTCTATTCATCACGACCGTGAAATCCGTGTTTTTCATTACTTGCTTAATTTAAAACATGGACCTCCTGGAATATCCAATATTTCATATGTTGATTTCTGCTGCTTGAGTTCTGTGATGTGATCATATAAATGCGTGAGACGAATGCTATATATATATAATAAACAGTGCTTATATTTTGCACCCACGCTAGTTCAGCCCCCGCTCTGCCGTTAGTTAAGTAATTTAACGGTACATGATGGGGCCCCGTGGCGATGCGGATGGCATAAGCATACGTTCTATTTTCGTTTCTTCTGTGATGTTTAGGAAATATAAATGATGGGACGTCATTAATGAGATTAATGAAAAGATAAGAAACCTAAAGATGTTGTAGAATCAAATTTTTCAAAAAGGTAGCTCTAATCCTTGCTTTGCATAGCAGTATTCCTTTACGAATATCCAGCACCTCATTCGATGAGGAAAGAGCCTAGATCCCTTCACCGAGAGTGACCTCTTTAGAAAAACTAGTAAATGCTACAACCCACTCGGTTTGTTTTGAAAAACTGCTCGATTTTAAAAGAGGAGCTTAAACTACTCCTTTTCAAAACATTACAACGATATCAAGTTCATTACGATAAAGGTTTTTCTTCAAAACCAGTCGTAGCCCTCCGTCATTTCAGATAAGTTCTATTTAATATTCGTGCTGCGTTTGTTGACCATAACCAAGGCGTAGTGTACGGTAGCTAATTAGTGCTTATCTGCAGTATATGATGCGATTGGATTAGGCTAGTCGTACGACTTTGTTGACCTTAGCCAGGGTCGTACGGATGGGTTTAATTCAATCACGAAATGATAGGTTGAACTTGGCTAGCGCTTATGATTTGTTGACCATAGCCAAGGTCATAAGTCGCTAGGGGTAAAAACAGTTATTGGGAATTTCAAGTGTTGAAACTTGCAATGAGATTGCATACCTTCTATGAGATAGTTGGATCCTGATACCCACTGCGAGTAAGTGTTACTCCTGAGAGAGTTTTCCACTTTACAATTAGCTGATCCAGTAGGTGTCTAAGAAAGGTGTTAACGGGGTTATACCCCTGCGGAAATGAGGTTATTTAATTAGTTCTATGCGAAAGTATGGGGAGACTCTCTCGGAGTACCAATACCTGCCTGGCTGACCGATTAGCAAAACTTGTAGGGTGTAATTAATCCCGGCTAATCTTACCTTTTAGGGTTTGAAGGAAAATTTGATAAAAAACAATGGGAGCCATCCTAATTAGATAAGATAATAACCAATCTAATCTTGTAAGAGCGCACGCTAAGGTGTTTCCTTCTCTCTCTCTTCAAGTAGCGACCATGACATGCCTTAATCAAGATAATAATATAGATGTATTGACTGAACCCGCTTATTATACTGAGCTGGGGAACGCTGATTCCGCTCTATCTTATGACTGTCATAATTCTGAGCAAGGAATAGGGGAATATCAGGATTCCCACGCAACCTGAATGAAGAAAGAGTATGATGATGCATCTTCTTCGGGTGTGTTCGTTACCGAGAACTGTTTCTCAGTATGCTCTACATCCTGGGTATTGGATACCGGATCAGGATCCCACGTTAGTAATTTGTTACATGGGTTACGAAGAAGTAGAAAACTGAGAAAGGGTGATAAGCCTCTCATAGTAGGGAATAGTGCAATTGTTGCAGCTAAAGCAGTTGTCGAATATCACCTTGTATTACTAAATGGTAATACATTGATTCTGAATGATTGTTATTTCGTACCAAAAATAATGTGCAATATAATATCAATTTCTTTCTTAGATAAAGAAGGATATAACTTTGTATTAGAGAAATATGTTATGAACATTTTCTTAAATCAAGTGTTGATTGGGTTTGGTATGTTGTCTAACGGTATATACATTCTAAATAACACTGCAGTTCTAAACATACAGAACACACACAAGAGGAAACGTTCAAAATGAATGAATTCTTCTTGTGGTATTGTAGATTTGGTCATATCAATGCGACAAGACTAGCCAAGTTGCATAAATATGGATATTTAAATCCGTTTGAATTTACATCTTATGAAACTTGTCAGTCATGTCTCAAAGGCAAGATGACCAAAACTCCGTTTACGGGACACGGAGAAAGAGCTACTGAACTCTTGTAGCTGATACATAGTGATGTATGAGGTTCTATGTCTACACATGCCAGGAATGATTCCTCATACTTTATTACATTCACCGATAATCTTTCAAGATTCGGACATATGTTCTTGTTGAAACACAAATCTGAAGCTTTTGAAAAATTCAAGGAATTTAAGTACGAAGTTGAGAACCAGATGGGTAAAAGTATTAAAATCTTTCGATCTGATCGGGAAGGAGAATACTTAAGCACGGAATTCCGAGACTAATTAAAAGAGAATGAGATTCTCTCTCAGCTTACTCCTCCGTATACACCACAACACAATGAAGTATCAGAGCGGAGGAATTGCACCCTATTAGATATGGTGTGCTCTATGATGAGTAATGCTGAGTTACCTATTTCTTTTTAGGGTTATGCACTTGAAACAGTTGCATACCTATTGAATAGGGTTCCGACCAAATCCGTGCCTACCACTCTATATGAGATATGGAATGGAAAGAGACTGTCTCTTAAACGAGTTAAGATATGGGGTTGTCCGGCCTATGTTAAAAAGCAAAATCCGGACAAGCTCGAGACAAGGTCTGTTTTGTGCATGTTTGTGGGATATCCAAATGATTCATATGAATATATTTTCTACCATACTGAGGAACAAAAAGTGTTTGTTTCTCAACATACCACCTTTTTAGAAAAGGAATTTCTTGTGAAAGAAATTAGTGGTAATGAGGTAGAACTGGAAGAAGTTCCAGCTACACAAACTATAACTGACAATTTGGTAGAACCGGAGGATTCAATAGTCCCCGACGAATCTCAGCCACTCCGCAGATCTAGTAAGGTTCTTCATCTATCTAAGAGATACTACAGTTTTCTCATAGACGGTAAGAGTGAGAATTGTATTATGGAAGATGATAACCTAACTAGTTTTGAACAGGCCATCACAAGTGGGGACTCTGTGAAATGGCTGGATACTATGCAATCTGAGATGGAATTCATGTACACCAACAAAGTATGGACTTTGGAAGTTGCTTCCGAAGGGGTAAAACCCATTGGGAGCAAGTGAATCTTCAAGAAGAAAATTGGTGTAAATAGAAAGGTTGAGACCTTCAAAGCAAGACTTGTAGCAAAAGGTTTTCGCCAATGACCAGATGTCGACTATGATGAAACCTTTTCTCCAGTAGCTATGTTTAAGTCCATCGGGATCCTACTTGCCATTGCTGCATATATACCATGACTACGAAATCTGGCAGATGGACGTCAAGACCGCTTTTCTAAATGGTGATTTAGAAGAGAGCGTGTACATGACACAGCCAGAGGGCTTCGTAGATAGTGGGAGCAGCGGAAAGGTGTGCAAGCTGCTTAAAAATCTACGTATTAAAATAGGTATCGTGGAGCTAGAACATCTGTTTTGATGTAGCGATCAAAGAGTTTGACTTCATAAAAAACGTAGATGAACCATGTATAGAAGAAAATGTTGTAGAGAGTAAGGTTGTCTTCCTCTTATTGTACGTGGATGACATACTCTTGATAGGAAATGATGTTCCTATGATATACTCGGTCAAGCTCTTCTTATCACAAAAGTTCTCCATGAAAGATCTGGGTGATGCCTCCTACATCCTGGGGATAAAGATCTATAGAGATAGATCTAAAAGGATGTTGGAATTGTCCCAATCCAGGTACATTGACACCATACTAAAGTGCTTTAGTATGGAAGATTCTAAACGTGGTAATTTACCCGCTTATTCAGGAATCACTCTCTCCAAAGAGATGTCTCCCAAGACTGATTTAGAGAGGGCTCACATGACAGTGATACCCTATGCTTCTGCAGTTGGGTCTATCATGTATGTGATGTTATGTACCAGACCGGATGTAGCTTACGCACTAGGTGTAGTGAGCAGGTATCAATCAGATCCGGGAGAAAAGCACTGGACAGCTGTGAAGAACATTGATACGTACTTGAGAATGACTAAAGAAATGTTTTTGGTCTATGGTAACAGTGAACTCCAGGTGGAGTCCTTTACCGATTCGAGCTTTCAGAGTGATAAGGACGATAGCAAGTCGGTCTCGGGTTTTGTCTTCACAATCAATTGAAGGGCGGTGTGTTGGAAGAGTTCTAAGCAAGATACCATAGCAGACTCGACGATGGAGGCTGAATACATCGCTACCAACGATACTGCCAAAGAGCCTGTCGGATGAAGAAGTTCATTGCTGAACTTGGTCTGGTTCCATCCATTGAGCATCCAATACCTTTGTATTGTGATAACAATGAGCTGTGGCTTTAGTTAAGGAACTCCGGTCCCATCAGCGATCCAGACATATTCTGAGACGGTATCACTTGATCCGGGAGATAGTAGATCGCCGGGAGATCGAGGTCAGGAGTGTTGACACGAAGGACAACACGGCGGATCCACTCACGAAGGCCCTCCCCCAAACGCAGTTTGAGAGACTTTTTGGGATGTTGGGTATGAGATCTACAGCAACTGGCATTAGTGCAAGTGAGAGATTGTTAGGAATATGTATGTCCTAGAGGCCATTATTGTATATTATAGTGGATACTTGGACATATATATAGAGGTCTTTCTTACTCGACATGATAGTATGCTATCTAGTTGCTCTTTATCTTAACATGTACACTTGTATTATTATACTATCTCTCTGATACATGTTAATAAATCCCTTAGGATGTTGGCTTGACTATCAGGACTATGATGCGGATCATACTACTGGGACTTGAGTAGTCCACAAGCACATCCTTTAACAGTTCCTAGTCGAGAGAGTATCGAGACAGGGTATCGATATTCCAGAGTAGACTAGTGTAAACGTTTCTTGAACCTGTATGGGGTGATGGTTGATCCTATAACCATTGGTGTTTGACGTCAAAGATTGTACACAGGTGCTCATTAGAGAATGGATACACTGAACAGAACTCGTCGAGAACTCCTGGATGGTACCTTACCTATCGTCAGATAGTCGTTCTCTGGTGATACTGGTACAGGTTAGTCCGTAGACCCGAGATCGTCATAGTGTCTTATGTGGTTCCCACTATACTTTGATTTCCTCCCTACCATGGCTCAAAGGAGTCGTACAAACAGGTGGATTTTGGGTACAGTCCCGAGTCAAATGGAGGCAGTGAGCGATAGGAGGAGTTTCTTCTCTCCCGGTATAGTGAGTTGATGTTGCGCTATGTTCGATTGGCTATAATAGTAAGTTCCTGGCCAAAGCTGATGAGATTTATGGGTAAGTGTTATCGGTAGTTTCTCGAACCATTATGAGCCACACATCGGCATGACTTATCAAGTTACTGGGGTCTGACGATTCCATCTCCAGACTCGATATGCGACATATCAGACAAAGAGACTAGACTGTACGGTAAGTGTTACTTATAGGCTTCACGGGAGTTTGGACAAGTTTTCTTGTTGATCTTCTAATCGCTCAATACCTAGATAGCTGTTACGTCCAGCTAGTACCGCTAACGGTTTGTGGGTAACTGATGTGATCATTAACTACTACTGGCGTATTGACGAGTTTTTAGAGTCCCGCACAGAGGTTTTCTAGTTCAAGTGAAACAAAGTAGGGCACATATGCTGATATGTGCGGGAGCCTGATTAAATATGAGTATGTGATACCGTATTCTAATATGGTGATATTTGATATCGGTTAGGTTATATAGGATATAACCGGATTATTAAATCAAGTGTTGATTTGATAATATGATATATAGATAAATGATATTAATCGGTTATATATGATATAACCGGATTATTAAATCAAGTGTTGATTTAATAATTTGATATATATATATATTTGATATATTTATATATTAACTAATATTAATGCTCACTAATTATTTTCTTCTATTAATATATATGTGTATGCGCGCGCGCGCGCGCGTGTGTGGATTATCTATTTTGGGAATAGATATATGAGGTGGAAAATGAGGAGATTTTTTGGGCATGGGTGAAGCATGGCTCAAAACATTTGTTTAATGGTTTGTGATCACTATTGAAGTATGGTTCATTATTTGTATTTTGAAATAATGGATGCTTCAATAAGTGAGATGATCATTGAGCCATTCTTCACTTGCTCACTACCCTAGCTCATTTGCTTGCTCTCTCCATTTTCTTCTCCTTCTTCCTCCAAGCCCTAACCCTCACATGAGTTGTGAACCCTAGGGCTTTTGACAATTCTAAGTGAGCCAAAACTCCTACTTCATCAATCTACTCTAAACTAGCCTTTTAGATTAGGTTGTTTCGTCCACTAATACTTGATTAGTGAATATGTAGCTTGACCTAGAAAAACTTCAAGGTGGATCATTTTCGGCCTCAAAGATCGCAAAGCAAGCTCGATCCCTTTTTCAAGTGGAGCCAAGAGGAGTCGTAGGGACTATTACTCGGAGCTTTAGAAGAGAAGGATCTGGTCTACAAAGGTTGTAACTTTCTTCACTTAGCATAGAACTTGCTTTATCATTTGTTAAACCCTAATACTCTAGTTAGATTCTAGGTTAGTGTAGCTTAGCACCCTAAGAATTTTTAAAATTGCATACTTGATGCTGGTATTAACCTAGTGGTGGTGCTAAGACACACTTTCATAGGATTCACAACTTATATTGGGCAGGAATCTACCTGCTGTGAATGGTTATGACGGGAAGGACGCTGTCCGTTGGCCTCGTAACCGAGTAGAAGTCTACTTATGCGAGAGCTTAGGATTAACAGGTCAGGCCGGATAGGAATCTTCCCACTGTGAATAGTTGCGACTGGCAGGAAGCTGTCCGCCGGCCTCATGGCGAGGGCTTAGGATTCACAACTTATGTTGGGCAGGAATCTACTCGCCGTGAATGGGTGCGACGGACAGGAAACTTTCCGCTGGCCTCCGAATCGAGCAGGAGTCTACTCGTGCGATGGTTAAGGATTTATGAGTTAGGCCGGGCAAGAATCTACCCACCGTGAATGGTTGTGACAGGCAGGAAGCTGTCTGCCAGCCTCATGGCAAGGGCTTAGGATTCACAACTTATGTTAGACAGGAATCTACCCACTGTGAATGATTGCGACGGGCAGGAAGCTGTCCGCCGGCCTCCGAATCGAGTAGTAGTTTACTCGTGCGAGAGCTTAGGATTCACGGGTTATACCGGGAAGGAATCTACCCATCTTGAATGGTTGCGATGGGCAGGAAGCTGTCTGCCGTTCTCGTGGCGAGGGCTTAAGATTCACAACTTATGTTGGGCAGGAATCTACCCGCTGTGAATGGTTGCGACGGATTGGAAGCTACCCGCCTCCTTTCTAACCGAGCAGGAGTCTACTCATGCGAGATCTTAGGATCCATAAGTTAGGACGGATATGAATTTACCCACAGTGAATAGTTGCGATGGGTAGGAAGATGTCCACCAGCTTCGTGGCGAGGGCTTAGGATTCACAACTTATGTTGAGCAGAAATCTACCCGCTGTGAATAGTTGTGACGGGCAGGAAACTGTCCGCCGGCTTCGCATGAGGGCTTTGAATTCACAGCTTATGTTGGGCAGGAATCTACCCGCCGTGAATAGGTGCGACGGGCAGGAAACTGTTCTCCGGCCACCGAACCGAGCAGGAATCTACTCGTGCGAGCCTTCAGGATTCACGGATTAGGCTGGAAAGGAATCAACCCACCGTGAATAGCTGCGATGGGAAGGAAGCTGTCCGCCGGTCTCATGGCGAGGGCGTAGGATTCACAACTTATATTGGGCAGGAATCTACCCGCTGTGAATGGTTGCGACGGGCAAGACGCTGTCCGCTAGCCTCTTAACCGAGTATATGTCTACTTGTGCGAGGGCTTAGGATTCACGGGTTAGGCCAGGCAGGAATCTACCCACTGTGAATTGTTGCAACGGGCAGAAAGCTGTTTGCCGGCCTCATGGCGAGGGCTTCCACAATTTATGTTCGGCAGGAATCTACCCGCCGTGAATGGATGCGACGGGCATGAAACTGTCCGCCGGCCTCCGAACCGAGAATGAGTCAACTTGTGCGATGGTTTAGGATTCACGAATTAGGCCGGGCAGGAATCTACCCACCGTGAATGGTTATGACAGGAAGGAAGCTGTCCGCTGGCCTCATGGCGAGGGCTTAGGATTCACAACTTATGTTGGACAAGAATCTACCCACCGTAAATGGTTGTGACGGGAAGGAAGCTGTTCGTCGGCCTTTGAACCGAGCGGGAGTCTACTCATGCGAGGGATTAGGATTCACGGGTTAGGCCGGGTAGGAATCTACCCACCGTGAATGAGTGCGACGGGTAGGAATCTATCCGCCGGCCTCGTGGCGAGGGCTTAGCTCAGAAACATAAACAAGTTCACATGATAGAAATGCAGGAATTTTATTATTCAAGAGAGTACAAGTTCATCTATACAATTTAGCTTTTCTGCCTTGAATGGCCGCGAAAGATTACGATCCAAGGAATCTTGGAGTCAGTAGTCTCTTCCGGGCAATACTTTGGTCATGAGGAATGAGCCTTCCCACTTTAGGGAGCATCCAGGGTCGTGATTGGTCAGATATGGGGGGTGTTCTCGTTGCTCAGACTCGAGCCAACGGAGATGACTTTGATCTGTCCGGCTATCAGCTCTCCTGCAGGTTGGTGCTCGGCATGCTCCCTATCCGCCTGACGTATTTCGTTAAGAGACTGGAGCGTATCAGCTACTCAATGTAATCGCGCAGCTGTTTGCGGTTGGGTGTCCCTGTGACCGATGAAAGGAAAAATATGGGCCGCGGAGTCGCTTGCCCGACCTTTGTATCATCGGTTGCAGCTCGAAGAATCTCTCTCTCTTCGCCTTCTCTAGCAGCTTAGCCTTTAAGACGTTCAGAGGCATGTACTCATGAAGCCTTGGAGAATAAGGTTCTGAACGATCGGCCTTCCTCTTCTCTTCCCGGTCCCTTTTCTTTGGGTCTATCCGGTCTCCCCAGGGAAGATTAGCATTCACCTCAGACTCAAGTTGGATTTCTCGTTCGGTCCAGACTTTTACCTCGGCCATGGTTTTTGGATGCACCGATGCAAAAGAGCGGCTCCACTCTTTGTGCCTAAGACTAGATCTCACGGTGGTAATGACCATCTCGTTCCGGTGTTCAGGTACCTCTAGGAGAGCATTATAGAATCGGGTGATATAGACCTTGAAATATTCTCTGTCCTCACTCTTGATGGTGAACAGATAGTCGACCATCTTCTTCCGTCGTTGGTTGCCGACGAAATGACCGAGAAACTGAGTAGCCAGATCGTCGAAATTTGAGATTGAACACAGAGTCAGGCTGCAGAACTAGTCTCGCCCGGCCCGGATGAGGGTGGTGGGGAAGGCTCGGCACAGAGCCGCGTCCGAGTTATCTTGAAAGCTCATACCCGCCGTAAACGCCTCCAAGTGGTCTTTTGGGTCGGACCTCCCATCGAAGAGTACCACCTTGGACGGTTTGTTCTGAGATGAGACCCGCTCACTTAGTAACTGTTCGTGAAGGGCCTCGTGAGAGAGTCCGCGGAGTATCTTGTCGATCCGCCGGGCGAACGGGTGGCGAGTCGCATGTCCTCGATCTTCTTCTCAAGGACTTCGATATGCTGCTGGTACCCCAAGAATTCTCCATAATTGGAGTGTTTGCTGTCTCTGCTTTAGGCTTGCACGATGGAGCGGCTTCTGCTCCGCTCTATCGCGTTCCTCGGATCTTCGGGGTGGACTCTTCGTGGCTCGTCCCGACGTGCTCCATGTACGCGGCCTCGATGAGTATGGAGACGTCGGTCTTCCCTGGAATCAGGCGACCTGACCGACGTCGCTGTAACGACTCTGAAATCTCTATACAGAAATTTTCCTATTAATATACAGAAAAGAGTATTACAGCCTGTGTAAGAGTTATAATTTAGAATTATTTAATAAAAGTAAGAAACAATTTGTAGCTCACTGGTAAAGCCTTTGCACTGCTATGATGTAGCCTGTGTGTTCGATTCCCATCAGACACAATTATTTTTTTGATTTTTATTTTTTATTTTCGGAAGCCCAAAAGGTTGCACGTGGAATACATGGGGAAATGAAAAGTTCAGAAAAATCAAACATGTGAAAAATGGAGTAAACACAGAATTAACCATGTGGCACGAATCTCGAGACCAGAGCTCAAGAATTGACCGACCAAAAAGCCTTTAGGGCCGGCACCGACGGTCGAATGAGCTCCGTGCTTTGCACACTTGTCCCTTCAGGTTCTCTTAACTTCTCTGTATTGTTTGATTTCCCTACAATCAAACAAAGACCTTTCATTTCACCAATTAATATCATTTTAATACTTTTTAATCCACATTTTTTATTCCCAAATCCTAATTCTCCACTATAAATACCACCCCATGCCCTAACTCTTCACCATTCTGAAAATTCTCGCAAAAACTCCCTCAAAAAAGTTCCTAAATGCAAGTAGAGTAAAATGGAGTTAGCGATCAAGCCCTTTCCGTCGAAGATCGAAGCCGATTCCGAAGCTCCCGCGACGCCACGAAACCTCCATTTTCTTCCTTATTCTTTCCTTGAAATTTTCAAACCGTAAGTCCCTCCCAACTCTCCTTCTTTTTATTAAAATTCATCTACAAATTATATATCGGTAAAGTGGAGTTATTACCGATACTTTTCATTTCTAAACCCTAGAACTCTCTTTCCTTTATAAATTGGTCAATCTAATTTTACCACATTATTTGTAACTTTAATTATCAATATTTAGATTCAAGTATTATCAAAATTCTCATGTGAAACAATCATAAAACTAACTTTTCATTAAAATACCATGAACTTTATTATCATATCTTTTCGACAAAATGTTTAAAAAATATTTTTAGGAAAACTTCACGGGATAACAACCTACCCCACACGAACACTTTGGTTTCATAACACGATACCTAAATATATGTATTTTTGGTTCAAATAATAACTTTATAATAAAATACCACATGTTTTAAAAACCGGGTTTCTTTTAAAGAGGTATTTGTATTCCTTTGCAATTATACATCTACAACCCTTGTTAGAAGACCCGCTAATGGATGGTGTGGATTATTGCACATCCTGAGGATAGTAGAGCGAGATGCAGCACTCCTCACGGAGTATTCGACTTCGAAAGGAAATAAAATACGGTTTTTAAGAAATGCGAATTTTCTAAATAAAACTAATTTTTAAAAAAATTAAAAATTATATAAAATTATAAATCCATATTTTCATTATATTATGAGACTATATTTTTCTAAAAATGAAAAATTAAAAAATGTCAATAAAATACCATCAAGTTACTAAAAAGGACTAGTTTTCAATAAAACACCATAAACTTTTTAAAGCTAGGTATTTATCATTAAAACACCCAAATAATTAAAACACATATTCATGAAAATCTTATGTAACACAAATCACTCTCGAGTTTTATTTTAACTATATTAAAAATATTTTTCATAAAACCCTCTCGAGATATGCAAAACAATATAGGTTTAAGCGGGATCAATTCTCTTGAGCCTCAGGGAGCCGGAGAAAGTGAGTGCTTGCCTATTCAGATTAGATAACTTAACGGGGTCATCAATGTAAATTGTCTTGGAAAAAGACACAAATTCTTTCGTCTATGTGTAGCAGTTGCCGATGACTCCCGAACCTTCAAGAGTTAAATTAGTTTACAAGTGTCTGACTCAATCTAAGTACAAACTCAAAGACGAACTCGAATACTTGATCAAGAACTTGAACACTCGAAATCAATATCAAACTTAAACTTACAAACTTGACTTGACTTGACCGAACCATGGTTATAAGTTGACATAAACTCAACATGACTACTTGAATACATGATTACATCTTGAACATGAACCTGAAAATTTTGTATACATGGTTTCGGCCAAGACCTGTAAACATAATCTATACAATACATTACACGGGATAAAGGGATAGATTGGTACGGAACGTATATCGTGGTACGAGAGGTCACTTAAAAGACACCTACATGAATTCACGTGTCGTTGTCCCGTGAGTTATGATGGGGTCTTGTACTACATGTTATTATAGTCCACGAGGTAAGATAGACTCCTCTCGTATACATGAATACTTTCTTTACCAAACTACAAATAACTACGTTAGAATAGCTATCATATACCTATGAACGATCATATACAACTTTACATGTTCATTTCATACATTACATACTATATTCTATTTCTTCTTTTGGGACTTACTAAGCCCAAGTTCACCGATGACATTCCTTTCTGTTTCTTTCTTTGGAATGTTCGTTAGGAGGACCGGACTCTGAGGAGATAGAGTCGAGCCAGGAGGACCTGGACCAGCTTACAGTTCAGCCTGATTACTAGCTCTTTCTAGTTTGCACTTATTTTTTGTATGCTGTTGTTTAGGCATTTGCTTTATATCATTGTATCTTTTCATTACAAACAGTTGTATGTAAATTTGAATGTAAATAAAGTTGATATTTTATTTTATTACTCTTGTCATTCTTATTCATTTATATTGCTTAATTACGCTTAACGTATTTATTTCATAGTAAATACGTTGCGGGCTTGCCACGTCACAATTTCCGTCTATTGGGAAGTGGAGCATGACAGTCGCCTCGGAAGGCGAGAGGGCGCGGTTAGAATAGCTTTGAAGTGATAATTTGGTTGGTCCTGAGACCCCGGTGTTGGACTGTCCGGCGTCCAACGAGTCATGGAATCATTTCTCGTATGGAGGCTGTGACTACAGAAATCGGCACGCCGGTGTTCCGTGGTGTCGTGGTTGGCACGAGCGAGGCCAAAGACATGAACACGTCCTTTTGCCGCATCGTGCATGTCTCCGTTCTAGGGAGCAAGGGTGGCGGTTTGCCGGGCGTGGATGGCAGTTTGGACACGAGCGAGCGCGTCCACCATCGTTGTCAGTCGGTCGATCCATGCAGATAAGGCTTCGACGATGTTGGGAGAAGGAGTGGAACCGTCCCCGCCTCTATTACGGAGGTTGGGATGGCTCGTGCTAGGATACTCGTTGCGATGATCGCTGACCATCGAATCGAAGGCGGAAGATCAACTTTTTTAGATGGAAAAATGGACATTTCCCACAGACGGCGCCAACTGATGGAAGTCGGAATCTCCCTCAGATGTTGTCCTCCATCGATCTTGCAGCCAGCAGGGTTGAACGGTGGAGATTTATGGTGAAGAATGAGCGTGTGGATCTCAATGGGTTGTTGTTGATGCCGAGCTACCTGTAAAGGAAGTCCCGCGGTGGGAAACCACCATAGGACCCTTTGATTGTCACGCCTCGCTTCCCGGTCTACGGAGAAGGGGACGCGACGGGTCCGCTACGTATTTACTCTGAAGTAAATACATTAAGCGTATCGAAGCAATATAAAAGTAAAATGTACACAAGAGACAAGATATAATAAAACAACAACTTTATTTATTCACATTCTTTTTGTACAATGCATGGAAAAGTAAATACATCTGGAAGAAAGCAATGCCTAAACAGTGGCATAACAGAAAAGGAAATGTACTGAAATAAAGAGTGTACAATGAATCTAGAGCTCTCGGTCATAAGCAAGCTGGTCCAAGTCCTCGTTGGTAGGCTCGATCTCTGGAAGATCCGAATCACCTGACGACATTCAAAGAAGAAAGAAGAGAATGTCGTCAGCAAACGGATCGCTCGGTAAGTCCCAAAGATAAGGGAGAAATAGAATAGACAGAATAAGAAGGTAGCTTGTAAAGTTGTATTATATTGTTATAATGTGGTGTTAACGCTGTTGTTTGTACCTTGGTACAGAAGGATGCCAGTGTATACGGGAGGAGTCTCTATATGCTAGAGACTAGGGCAAACGACATGTACAAGGAACCGTTGGGCCACGGTACAACAACAACGGAATATAGGTTAGGTGTCTTAATCTTACTGTCTCGTGCCACTTCTAACACCTTCCGTACCAATCTACCCCTTAAACCCCGAGATGTCTTGTTTGTATAGTTGTATTGTCTTGTATTGTAAACTGTATAGATTGTATAATTGGATGACTTACCGAAATCATGATATCAGTAAATGGATGTAACTGTAGAATCATGGATGTAACTGGAGAATCATGTAAATGGAAGTATATCCATGGTTCGGTTCGGTCAATATGGATTTGAATGGATTCATGTTGAATTGTAATATTGTAGATTGCAGATTGCAGATTGTAAATTATACTTGAATCATATTCAAGTCAGTTTATTAATGAGACTCAGCCTGAGTCAGACAATTAGAAAAGTAAATTGAAATCCTGATGGTTTTGATGTTATCGGTAACCGTTGCATATGGGCAGCAGGATTTGTGTCCTTTTCAAAGACGGTTACCGTATTGATAACACCGTTGTTAAGTTGTCTACCATAAATAAGCAAGCACCCACTTCTCCGGCTCCCTGAGGCTCAAGAGATTGGTCCCGCTTAAACCTATGTTTACTAGGGTTCTTAAGGTAATTATAGAACTTGAGAGGGTTTTATGTAAAAATACTTTTATATACTTTTCAAAATACTCCCCAACTATTTAGTTATCGTCTTTAGAGTTATCATGAATGTAGATTTTATAATTTTGATATTTCTAGTGAAAATATCCTAAATTCATAATAAAGGGTATTTATTTGTAATATTGACTTGTATGAAATTCATGGTATATTAATGTAAAGTGATTCTTATGATTTTTTAAAAGAGTTGGAATATTTATATTATTTCAAAATAGATATTTTAATGTTACATATATACATAATTATATAAAAATAATTTTAATATATATTTTTTATTTCTAAAAATCTCATTTTCTTAAGATGTCGTATTTTTAAATCTCTCGAGACCGAATGCTCATTGCGGAGGTCTGCATATGAGTAATGGTATTTTGCACCATCCCAGTCGGGTTCCCATATGCATATGAGTAATGGTATTTCAAAATAGAAATCTCTCGAGACCGAATGCTCCTAGGGATGTGCGATAATCCGCACCATCCCAGTCGGGTTCCCCAAAATGGGTTGTAGCGGCACTTTGCAAAGATTTGTGTAAAATACTAATCTTTTATAAAACGGTTTTAATAGTAATGGTATTTATTTGAAATGTTTCGTTTTTCCGTATTCTATGTTCCCGGAAGGTATTGTGCTATGTTGCATATGAGTGTTGTGAGGAGGTAGTGTAACGCCCCATGCCCCAGTACAGATGGTATTGTCCGCTTTGGCCGAAACCGCACGGTTTTTCCCTTTAGAGCGAACCGGACCCGACCATGGGCCACTTCCCAGGAGGTCACCCATCCCAAGACTTCCCTGGCCCGAGCATGCTTAACTGCGGAGTTCTCAAGCTCCTGTAGTGCCGGTTTACTTAAAAGGCGCCTCTGTAATTGAGGGTGGTGCCATTACATTTATATGCAGTTCGGTACTCTTTCGGAATGTGTTCCGAAGATTCTCTATTGTTCTACAGTGGGTCCCACGGATTCAAGAGGTGGCCCCCACGGATTCAAGAGGTGGCCCCCGCCCCCTTGGAATGACAATTGGCGTGGCACTTTGTTCCGTGTGGCACTTTGTTCCGAGAACAAGAACCGGGTCCCGACATTCTCCCCACCTTTGAACAATGGTTCGTCCTCGAAATACAGACCTACTACTGAGGGACTTGCATGGGCCACCACAAAAACCTGTCACGCCCCGCTTCCCAAAAGAAGGAGAAGGATGATGTGGCATGGTCCGCAACCTAACTGTATTGAAGGTGGTCTATTCAATACAGTTACGTTAAGCGTATGAATATTTAACATGCAGGATGTGTACCAAAACAAAAATAATAAAAGCAAAAGGCATTTTATTTCCATTAACCAAACTTTATTACATCCTAAAAGAAAGAGTAAAATAAACCGAGTAGTTTAATTATATCAAAGGAGAAACAAAAGCCCTAAATATGTGGGCAACAACAAAAATTAAAACTATCTAATCTTCCATCGTCCAGTCTGCATAATCTTCATAAGTTGGCTTCACACCTTGATCTTCGCTATAATACTCATTCTTATCTGACGGACATTCCAAAGATAGAGGAAGAAAAGGAAGGTCCGTCAGCGAGTTATACTCGGATAGGATTGCCTCATAAGGAAGTAGGAGTATAAAATGAACAGGTGTATATAAGAGTATGATGTATGCATGCAGACATAAAGTAAGGGGTGTAAATGTTTGAAATGTACAAACTTAAGACGTTTTGAAGTGAGGTATATATGAGCATGAGTATGTTGTAAGTTGTATGTAGATAAGTAGTAGGAAGTATAGGTGAAGGTAAAAGTTCGTATTAGTTTGTTAAACAAGGGTCCGGATACTCGCGATTATTCCGTTGTGGCCACGGAACAACAACTGAGGAAGTGAAATGTACCGTTTCACTTTCCGGGATCATGATCGAGTAGTAGGGGAATCCGAGTTCCGAATTATCCTTGCTTAATCAAACTACCCATCCCCGTGGTTCAGTATAAAGGTTCGGACGAATTAGAGTTAGTGCGTATACTTCTAGGCATGGAATTTCCACATTGTATAATCGCCCATATATTGGACTGTTCACCCGGAATATCGGGATCTTCATATTTGTATAGTCGCCCATATATTGGACTGTTCACCCGGAATATCGGGATCTTCATATTAAGTATTCCATCCTTAGGTCCGCGCATTCTAACCCTAACCGTATCATGTTTTGTATATGTCATGCTGTCAAAAAGTGGAAATCTAAAAAGTATTGATCTCGTTTAATATGGCCTTCCACAACCACTCGTTTTATTTTCTAGAGTTCATAAAGTACTTCGTGTTATCTTAGGGAAAGCTTAGTTAAAAAGAATAATAGTGTTTAATTATCTTTTATTGCTTCTAAGAAAAAACATGATATTTGGAATATTTATTATTTTGGAAAAGCATAATGTTTTACAGAAAATATCCTTTCGATAAAAGATTGTGGTGTTTATTTGAAAATCTTTTGCAAGAGATTTTTATAAGGACAAGTTGCAAAAGGTTTTTATTTGAAAATCTAGACTGCTTCTAACTGTTCCAAAAGGACAAGTTGTGAGGTCCTCAAATCGCCTCTTCACCGCCAATTGTGGCCAGGTAAGCACAAGTAAGGAAAGGAGGGATCCGCTCACGAATCACCGTGAGACGGGCCTTTTAAAATTACATTTCCCACTTGTCTAGCCTAGACACCACAAAGTCTGGTTTAGATAAACGACCGATGCCTACAACCTTTTCTTTATTCTAGATTGGTGTTATTTTAAAATTACCGTTTAATAAGGTACTAAATATTTCTTTTGAAAAGATATCGTTATTTAAATTTATTATTTTCTTCTTCAAAAAGGTTGAAAGGGGGTTTAACAATATTATAGCACTTGATGAAAATGTATAAGTAAAATATACGTATGTTGTATCTAAAATATTTATTTTACATATCTTATATGGATATTTTAAACAAATACAATATTTTAATTAAACGAGGGTATTTTGTGGAAGTAACATATTTCGAGATCATTTTTATAGTATGGGGTAAGTGTGGGTATGTCAGAGGTGAAATGACAATTCATGGGTTATGACAATAAGTATATCAGATTCCAGGTATTATGGGTGTGCAATATACTTTTGTGTACAGAGGGAATTAAACACCGTTTTAAAAATGGGTTAACGTTATTATTATTGAGGGTACAAGGAATAGGTATGCACAAATATAATAACAACTTTTTAAATAGGGTTGATGATTATAAGTTGGAACTAGGTTATTGAGAAATAAGAAGGTGACAGGAAAAGGGGAGAGAGGCGGATACTACCTTTGTTTAGAGTTTGGACGTAGACGGTGGAAGACGTAGGCTTGTACAAAACTCTGCAAAAGCTCTGCGTCCCGATTTTTCCTCGGCAATTGGGTGGAACCACAGCGTCGGTGTCGTCGATACGAAGGTACCGGTATTTTTTTCAGAATTTTTGGAGTTCGGTGGTGTGTGAAATTTAGGTTTGAAGGTGTCTATTTATAGGGTTCAAATGGTAACAAGAAAAATCCAAAAATTCGTTAAATCGCACGGAAAATCACGCCGGCCCATGATTGCGAATCATTCTGCCATGAGTGCGCCCGCCGCCACGAATCTGTAGCCGTTGGATCTGCATCCAACGGCCCAGAACGCGCCGCTGAGCCGCCCGCCACGTGTCGCCACGCGACAGGCGCGCGTCGGCGAGTGGAGACCACGCGTTTTCGCGTGGTCCCCACCACGTGGGTGTGCCGGTGTGATCTAGGCTGTTGGATCTTGGATCCAACGGTCCAGATCAAAGGGATTTTAAATTATTTTATTTTATTTTTTTTATATATAAAATAATATTCTGTTTATTATTTAAAAATTGGATTTGGCTTTAAAAAAATGTTAAAAATAGTTTTAAACACGAGAAAATTATAGAAAAATTTCAGAAAATATATTTTATTATTATATTTAGTATAAAAATAGTTTTGGGCTAAAACTAAGTAATATAACCGTTCCTATGGTTTTAACTAGTTACTAAAATTATATAATATCTAGTTTATCCTTTAAAATAATTTTAATTACGAATTAATTACTTCAATTGATGATAAAAATATGTAGATTATTTTAGGGTATTATAAAATTTTATTAAAACATTTTAAGCCTATAAAGAGAATAAATAGATTTTAGAAAATTCTTTTAATCCTATTCAATGTTCTGAAAATTATTAACATTACTTTTAAAAATTATTCTTCTATAAAAGAAACGCGTAAATAATTATTTGATAGTAGAAATTTAAATAAAATATATTTTATTAGGTATTAGAAAACATGGTTGTTACAGGTAGGTCATTATCTCGTGATCTACTTAAAAGTATAGCAAGTTTGTGATGTTCAAATGTCGAAAATGAAACTATATGGTATTTTAATGAAAAAGTACGGTAAAATGGAAATAGCAATTTCTTTTGATATGGAACTTGTTCAATATGATTAATTAGTGTTTAATAATTAACATGTAATGGTTTAACAAGATTGTATTGAGGGAAAAGTGAGATTTTAGGAAAAACCGAATCGGAAATCGGATTTTCTCCGATTCCGTCGGGTTTTAGAATTTCGTATTTTCAGAAAGAGTAGAGAAGGGGGAAGGTGGTACTTACGGGTTTATCTCAAAGAGGAGAGGGAGAGAGAGTGGACGTAGTTTCCGGTGCGCCGTTTCGTCGCCAGGAACTCCTAGGGTTGTCGCCGGAAAATTCGCCGGAGCTTCACCTTTTTGCTCACTTCAAATGTACACTAGGGTTGTAGGAAATTTCTTGAGAGTTTTCTCAGAATTTTGGGGTGAGGGGGTAGTATTTAGGGGTTGTATTTATAGGGTTAGGCTAGGGTTAGGTTAGGTGAAAGATTAAAATGAAAAAAAATGTGATAAATGTAATAAAATGTATTAAAAGTGGAGTAATTTGGGGTTTTAAAAGAGCTCTGGAAATGGTCTGAGGAAATAAATTATGCAGGTGTACAGGGGAGACCAAAAGACACATTTTTTGTGTTGGGGTCGTCGCCGGAATCGGCCGACTCGGCCGGAGGCCTGAGTCAGCCGATTCGCCGGCCGAGTTAGGCGGCCGGAATCCTCCCCTGACGGCTGGTCTATCCTCTGGTACAGTTACATTTCAGGGTGTAGTGGGGTTTTTGTAAGATAAGGATGTGTAAACCCTTGGTATTCTAAAGGTTCAAAATAAAACAATTTTAAAAATAATGTGGGATATGGGATTTGAACTCTGGTGGCTTGGTTCAGCAGTGCAAGGTATTACCAATGAGCCACAAGCTTCTTCTTGCTATTAATTAGCAAAACAAATATTTAACTTGTGCTCAGACAAAGGTACTCCTTTCTTTAAATTTTGAAAAATTTGCAAAGAAAGTTATACAGGAAATTTGGGGTTGTTACATTGATGATCAAGTAAGTGCCAAGGAATAATTGGGCAGAGTAGCGGCATATTGGATTGAGTTCGAGTTACCTGAATCGTCTGGAAGAGGGGTTTATATAGGGGTCACATTGGAGAGAGACGATTCGAGATTTTCGCCGCCTGTTTCGCCCATGCGTCACGTCCGTATTGATAGAGAGATACGCTCATTGATGACGAGATATGCTAGCGTGGGATGCGGGACGTGGAGCGGTGGAGATCTCGTCATGGCGAGATACACGGAGCCGTTATGAGGATCGTGTTCCATGCTCTCGGCCAAACAAGGATACTGAGCAATCTCAGCTATAGGATAGCTCGGAGACGAGCAAGGAAGCTGAGAAAGTGCAACTCTATGATTGCTCGGAGAAGAGCTATGGAAGGTGGTTAGGCGAAGAGGGAACTAGGTCAGGGGAAGCCTCAAAAAGGTCGGGTGCAACCTGTCACGTCCCGCTTCTCAGTGGACAGAAACAGTGGCGTGGCAATCCCGCGACATATCTATCCAAAGAAGATCATTCCCTAAATAAATATACTAAGCGTATTGAAACAATACTACACAATGCAAGAATAAATGGAAATTGTAAAATTTTCAACAAATATCTTTATTTATATTCAACTTCAAATATTTACAAGTACATGAGTTTCAACTGGAAAATAAATACAATAAAAGAAAATACCTAAACATGTGGCATACATAAGCTGAATAGAAAGCGAAGCTAAGCTAATTCTGAGTAGCAGTCTGGTTGTAGTCTTCCTCTGTGGCCTCCACTTTCTTTGTCTCGACCGTATCTTACGAGCATTCCAAGAAAAATAAGGGTGGGTAGAATACCCGTCAGCGAACTAGCTCCCGGTATGTCCCAAGGATAAAATAAGAGCAAAAGAATGACAAGTGTAGAATATATATATATATGTGTGTGTGTGTGTGTGACAAGTAAAAGTATATGTTCATGGTTAAATATGTACCATAGGTCTCTATATGATCACTATGTTAACGTTAAATTCCAAGTGTGAATGTCAACGCAGCCGTAGAAGTATTCACGAGCTCAAGAGTAAAGCTCCAGGAGTAAGGAAACACGAGCCCG
The DNA here is from genome assembly GCA_030015575.1 of Agapanthus africanus. Lineage (NCBI taxonomy): Eukaryota > Viridiplantae > Streptophyta > Magnoliopsida > Asparagales > Amaryllidaceae > Agapanthus > Agapanthus africanus. The sequence goes on from CM057341.1 coordinate 769,222,097, forward strand.
TTTCATGTGTTAGTATCGGGGCTCTAGCTTGTGGATGAGTTGACCCGACTGATATTCGAGTAAAATAAAAAAAGAGTTTAATACGGGACTTCTAAAACTCCGTTGGATTCATACAAGAAACTATCCCAAGCATCCCGAGTATAATATATATATATATATATATATATATATATATATATATATATATATATATATATTGTAAGATAGCCTTAGTGGATTTGATTAGTTGATTATAACACGACTTGATCGAAAACATAGATTGCAAAAGGTGAAATAATGAAGTCGAGTAAGGTGCGAGCCATGTCAATTGCAATCTTGGGTCGAGTCAAATTAATTCGAGTAGATTAAGTTCGAGTTCAAGTTCAAATTTAGATTCGAGTTTGGATGTGAGTTCAAGCTTAAGTTTAGATTTGGGTTTAAATTCGAGTTTAGATCTTTTTCATATGAATTGATTTAACTGTTAAGATCTTATGTTCGGGATAAATCTGCAACTGCTACACATGGACGATAAGATTTATGTTTTTTTCCAATACAATTGTCATTAATAACTCTATTAAGTTGTCTAACCTGAATAGACAAGCACTCATTTTCTCCGGCTCTCCGGGGCTCAAGAGAAATGATACCGCTTAAATCTATATTAATTTAGAGTCCTTAAATATTGTTTGCATATCTCAAGGAGGTTTTATGAAAAATATGTTAATATTATTTAAAAATAAATCTCGAGGTTGATTTATAATATTTAGGGTTTTTATGAACATGTATTTTAATTGTTATGATATTTTAGTGATAAAACCTAGCCTTTAAAAGTTTATGATATTTTTATGAAAACTACTACTTTTGGAAACCTGTTGGTATTTTATTTAAAACTCTAATCTTTCATTTTAAAAAATATGGGTTCATAATATGTGTTTATTGAAAATACGAATTCATAATTTTATTTAATTTTCCAAAATTTAGTTTTATTTAGAAAATTTGTATGTCTTAAAACCTATATTTTTATTTCCATTCGAGATCGAATACTCCGTGAGGAGTTCTGTATCTCGCTCTACTATCCTAAGAATATGTGATAATCCGCACCATCTATTAACGGGTCTCTTAATAAGGGTTGTAGAGGCATAACTGCCAAAAATTTAAAAATATCGATTGAAAGAAATCTTTTTGAAAAAATGTGGTATTTTAATTTAAAACATATTCTTTAACTAAACCATATATTTAGAACGTCGTGCTATGAAACCATAGTGCGTGTGGCCTAGGTCGTTATCCCGTGAAGTTTTCCTAATGGTATTTTTTTAACAATTATTAGAATAATAGTTACACTAAGTTCATGGTATTTTAATAAAAAAATTGTTATATGATTGTATCATATGAATTTTTTTTAAACGAAAACCTAAATGATATACATAAGGTTAAGAGTGATGTTAGCATATTAGTTTGACCTATTTTGCTTATAAAGTGGAGTACAAATGTTAAAAATAACAATATATCGGAGCTAGCTCCACTTTATCGATGTGTTTTTATAAGACGGTTTGAGATGAAAAAAATAGATAGAGAAGGGAAACTTACGGGTTCAGCTTGTTAACAAGGAAGAGAGGAAGCCTTCGGGGTCGTGGTCTCGTCGGAGATATTCCGGTCGTCGAGCTTGGCTTGCTAATTCTCTTAGGTGCTTAACTCCTCTTGGTACTTAATGAGTCTGAGAGAATTTTTGATAGAAATTTCAGAATGGGGAAGAGCTAGGTGATAGGGTGCTATTTATAGTGAAGAATTTAGGGTTTGAAGATTAAAAATTGGATTAAAAAAATTAAATTGGGTGTTAAATGGTAAATTGAATAGTCATTGTTTAATGCAGGGAAATCAAACAATGTAGGGAGAGGAGTCGAAAGGACTTGTGTGTAAAGCATGAAGCGATTTGGAGACATTTGGATAGTCGGCGGCGGCCGTTTGAGAGAAATGGATAGTCGGATCTTGAGGGTTTGTCTCGAGATTCGTGCCACGTATTTAAATTGGTGTTTACTTCTTTTTGCACCTCTTTGATTTTTCTGAAACCTCTCGATTCTTCGTGAATTGCACGTGCAGCATTTGGGCTTCTGAAAAATTAAAAAAGAAAAATCTTAAAAACTATTTGGGACTGGCTATATCACAATAGCGTAGAAGCTTTACCGGTGAGCTACAAGTTGTTTTTTGCTGTTATTAAACAAATTTAATTTATAACTCCATAACAGACTGAAATACCTTTTCTATACAATAAAAAAATAATTTTGTACAACAATTTCAGAGTTGTTATGCAATCTCGGAGGCTAGACGCCGAGGAATGTCCCCAATGCATCATACATATTCCAGTTCCATACACCCCGTGATTCTAGTGAGCTTGCGTGGACGACACGTTATCTACCACGAATCGTGATTTGGGAAATTCTCATTTATGAGCAGCATCAATAGTCCTTGCTAGTATTTTCTCTATATAGATATATACAAGGATGGATACGAGGGTAAAACAAAATAGGCCATAGGTTTGTATTTTTTAAAATTTATGATGTGTGGCAAAGATGGAATAATAGTAGGGGATGTTAGTACCAAGATGCCCACGTGCTTGCCTTTAATACTTTACATTTTGCATGTGGGCTACATTAATCCTTTTGTATTTTCCTTTAAACCTTTCATGTATGGTTGTATGGCTTGAACCGACAACATTTTTGTAATAATTTTCATGCTCTATCAATCCTAGGCTTCAATTCATGTTCATTTTTTATATGCTCTCTTATGATAAGACAGAAAGTTTGCGATAAAGTAGAATAAATTACTAGTTCAAAACATAGACTTTTCTTAAGTTCTTTTGGAAGTTACTTGAATTATCACATAGAGATTTAATGTTATATCTAAAAAGAATCTCCAAACCACTCACTAAACGAATATATATCCAATAAGTGATTCATTTCCATTCCTGGTATAAAAAAAGTATTATTTGGTATCAATAAAACATGATACAGAAATTCTTCCGAAAGTGAGACCTATATGCCGCAATAGTCAATCTTTATCCGTGCGCGGGCGTGTATGTATATATAAATATATATATATATATATATATATACACACACATAAACTCAAGTTTTTTTATAGTTATCTTCGCTAAGAAATTGGGCGGGTAAGTAAATGAAAATAGAAACTAGCAAAAACCATATTCCAACAATCTCAATCTTGGTTTTAATTTAAGACTCTTTTACTTATCTTTATCATTACCAACATAATAATTTAAATTTGAACTAATGTCCAACAACCTCTATCTTGGTTTTAAATTAGATTATTTATTTTCATATGCTCTCATGATCCTATGCCCTTTAATATTCAACTTAATGTTATGCCTTATGCGGATCTAATTAAGCTTGACTCAAATCCTTAATCACCTACAAAATCCTACGCCCTCTAGGAATAATATATAGTGCAATTGTAGAAGTCTTTTAAATCTCCTTAAGATGCTTTTAACTTGATGTGAGATCCAGAGCCACAAATCTCCCCACCTTGGCTAATATTCCTTATTCTTCCTCTTATATCTAAACCCCGAAGCCATAGATACGAATGAGCTTTGGAGGTAATCATGCACAGGCGATAAGTAAAACCCTATAATTAGATCCATTACATTATCGATGCCGGTTTAGAGTTTTTCAAATGCTGTCTCTTTGCAGTTGAGTAAAAGCTCTGGGTTCAACTTATACTTGCATCATTTTATGGGATCTGTTACATCAAAAGAAGCAACAACTTATTCTTACCTATCCAAATAAGTTCCATTTACACACCATGCACACATTCAATTAATTTCCATGAGTCCTTGGAATGATCAATAGTGAAGAATTCTTTTTCCCCCCCAAGAATTTGATCACTGGAGCCAGAGTTGATGTGTCATGACTCACAAGAGAATGGGGGTATGAGTGGAACTATATTCTGCTGAATTGTATACCTAGCTAGCTCCTAGCTATAGCTATAGATAAAAGAGAATAACAAAGAAAAGAGGTTTCCTTTCTTAGGGGTGTTAAAAATCTATATCCTTCACGATTTTTTTCGACAATCAGCACTCATTATCTTTATCATGTAAGATGTGGATAAACAAAATTTCAGATGATTCCATCACCTTTTCACCGTGCACCGTAAAAAGTTATATTGTCGGTGAACCGTTAATTTTGCACCCACCGAATCAACTATGAAAAAGCGATGCAATCATATAAAATTTGGCGTATTCATATCTTACATGACGGACAATGATGATGGATGTCAATCGCCAAAAATATTCATTGGAGGATGTATTTTTCCGATGCCGTGAAATTAAATTTCCTTTCTTAGAGTTTATTCTCTGGATAAAATCACTTTGGACTCTTGAGACCAAGAAACCGAGTACGGGTTTGGTAGTTGTCACGTCCAACATTTATGACATGATATATACCAGCTAGACTTGACATGTTTCTTCTATATATTCCTCCATATGATGAATGTGACCCATGAATAAAACATTATTTTCTGAGAAAACAAAAAGGCTGTTTATGGTTTAAGAATAAAAAGGAGGAAATTGGGATTAATACCGTAGTGTTGGGAGATAATTGGAGAATCAACTCTACCATAAATAATCACAAAACAACAAACATGATATCGAAAAAATATCACAAATAATAATAAAGTGCGATAATAAAAAAAATAGAATCACAAACAAACCAAAAAAGACGAGTGATTTGTTAACGAGGTTTTCCCACCGTATATCTAGTCTCCAGTAAAATGGAATCTGCAAACAATACTACAATATCCACTTGCCCCTACGGATTTAGCCGTATGGGCAAACCGTAGCCCCTACGGATTAATCCGTAGAGACATAAAATAGCTCCATGGGTCTAAAGGCCACAGGTGAAAGTATTTGCCCTGAACATGCCTCTACGGATTAAATATTTCCCCTACGGAATAATCAGTAGGAGCAAGTGGCCTTACGAATTATTCTGTAGGGACATAATGTTTTTTAAACTCTCTCTTTATAAAATAAAATAATTGCTCCTACGAAGTTTTCCATAGGGTCTTCTAAATGCCCGTATGGTGTAATCCGTAGAGACAAGTTTTGTCCATGTTACCGAGTCCATGGGGACAAAATATCAAATATTCTGATATTTTGTTCCTATGATAAATGTGTAGCGGCAAAGCATGTCTCTACGGATTAATTCGTACGGGAAACAGTTCCCCCTACGGATTAATTCGTAGGGACATTATATCTGGTTTTTTTATGGAAATCTTGAACGTTCTTGAGAATGAAATCTCAACCGTTCCTATACGACTGGAGCCTACATTTCCACAGAAAGGCAACGCCGGTGAGGTTTGAAAATGGGCTTCCCATTTTTTCTCCGTCCTGTGCACAATAATATATATATATATATATATATATATATATATATCAAAATACAGAAATATTTATAAACAACATCTCACACATAATATATAAAAGAAATAAACAAATAGAATACGAAATCAATCTAAAATCATCGTAAACATCCAAACAACCACCGATATCGTCCGAAAAATACAATATGTATCAAATAAGTATATCAATCGTCAAAAATATAAATAAACCTATTCTACCGCGGTCCAGCTCCTCCACCTCTAATAATCGCCGTAATCTGGCGCGTCTGCTCCTCTGTGCAGCCCTGGGTCGTCAAAAACTCAACTAATAAAGCAGCTGTATGTGCAGAAGTCTGAATGGGTTGTGGAGTTATAGGAGTGGCCTGCGCAGCCGTAATCGAAATAATGGGTTGCGAAGCCGCAACCGAAGGAGAGCCCTGTGGAGCCGCAACCGAAATAGCCTGCCGAATCTATAAAATTTTGTGTTTGTGTAAAAAACAAATAAGAACGGTGTATTAAATTTTATTCGAATTCATATAATTATCGGATTATTACGGAACCATGAATTTATATATGCTTTGTTGAGATTCCACATGTTCTGTTAACATTCATATGTTATGTATGAGAATTTATACAGGTTGAAATTGCACACATTCAGGGATATGCTTTTTCCCCCTAATCTAAGAATACTTAGGGACTTAGGCCTAGTTTGGGTATCTAGTTTGGAAAACCGTTGTTTATTTTAAGTTGAGATAGAAATGATGTTTACTCTAACTTGTAAGCCCGTATTTCTCCCTAATTGTTTGGTTTTGATTGGATACTTGATTTTGGAGTTATCTAATTTACAAAACAATGTTTTTTTCATAAGTTTTGAGTTTGGATAATCATAACCTTTTAAACTCCAAAATGAAAAAAAGATGTGGTATGGTTATGATTATACAGTTCAGTTTAATTAGATAGTTTTATGTAAATCTGATTAATCAAACTTAAGTCTAAAACCAAATAATCTCAGGCTACTAATATTGCATATGCTACTATCTATAATGTGATATAATATTTTAATAAGTAATATATATACGAACATCTGCTTCAACTCCTCGACGGTGGTCTTCAATGCGACAACATCATTGTTGGCTATAGTGCCCTCAAGTCAATTATTGAATCGCAGGCACGCGATTGTGATGATTGAGGGATGACCTATACCAGTAGAACAGTCTTACTCGAGATGATAGTATGCTATCTAGTTTGTCTTTATTATCATGTACAACATTATGTGGAGTTACAGATCACTATTACATGTTGATAGAGCCCATAGGATTCTTGCTTGACTACCAGCATTATGATGGCGATCATATACGTGGGAGCTGGGTGGTCTATAAGCAAATCCTTAAATGTCCCTAGTCGTGGGAGTATCGAGACTGGGCATCAGTACTCCAGTGTAGACTAGTGTATGCTTATCGAGACCCCGACGAGGGGCGGTGGCTGGTATCACAAGCTATTGGTGTCAGTTTGTTCACCTAAGATAGTATAAAGGTGCTCATTGGGTTATGAGTACACTGGACGGACTCACCGGGAACATACTAGTTGGTATTATACCTATTGTCAGATAGCAGTTCCCAGGTGACATGTGTACAGATTAGTCTGTCGACCTAAGATCGTCATTTGTCTCGTGTGAGTTCCCACTGTGCTTTGATTACTACCCTACCACAGCTCAAAAGAGTCGTGCAAACAGGTTTCAGTTGGGTACAGTCCCGAGCCACATAGAGGCAGTGAGAGGATCGTCGGGGATTCGACTCTCCCGGTATTGCGGGTTGATGTCGCGCTGTGCACGGTGTTAGTTATATGTATGCCCTAGAGGCCATTACTATACATGAGATGTATATTGTAGTGGATGCTTGGACATATATAGGGAGGACTTTCTTGCTCGACATGATAATATGCTATCTGGTTACTCTTTACCTTAACATGTACACTGATTGTCTCTCTGTTACATGTTGGTAAAGCCCTTAGGATGTGTACTTGACTACCTGGATTATGATGCGGATCATACTAGTGGGACAAAAGTAGTCGGTAAGTACATCCTTTAATGTCCCTAGTCGTGAGTGTATTGAGACGGGGCATCGATATACCAGAGTAGATTAGCGTATATCTTCTCGACCCATGTAGATGGATGATCCCATATCCATTGGTATTTGACATCAGAGATGGTATACGGGTGCTTAGTGGAGACTGGGTACACTGGACGGACTCGCCGAGAACTCCTAGATGGTATTATACCTCACGTCAGATGGCAGTTCTCTGGTGACACTGGTACAGGTTAGTCTGTCGACCCGAGATCGTCATAGAGTCTTGTGTGATTACCACTGTGCTTTGATTTCCACCTTACCACATTCAAGAGGACGTGTAAAACGGTGGTTTTTGGGTACAGTCTCGAGTCACATGGAGGCAATGAGCGATAGGAGGGGATTTCGTCTCTCCCGGTATTGGGGGTTGATATTGCACTGTGCTTGATTGGCCATAACAGGAAGTCCCTGGCCCGGGCTGTTTATGAGATTTACTGGTAAGTGTTATCAGTAGTTTTTCGACCCGTTATGAGCCTCATATCAGCACGACTTATCGAGTTATTGGGGTTTGACGTTTACCACCCCCAGACGAGATATGCAACATATCTGAAGAAGAGACCGGACTGTACAGTAGTGTTACTGATTGGACTCGCAGGAGTATGAGCAAGCTTGCTTGTTGTTCTTCTGATCGCTCAATACCCGGGTGACCATTACATTTAGCAGACCGCTTGTGGCTTGTGGGTGTTTGATATGATCATCACCTACTGCCGGCGTATTGACGAGTTTTTAGAGTCCTACACTGAGGTTTCCTGGTTCATGCGAAACGAAGTAAGAGCACATATGAGATATGTGCGGGACCGAAATTAATGCACGTATGTGATCGCATTCTATTTTCGCGATTTGTGACATCGGTCGGTTATATGTGATATAGCCGGGTTATCGGATCAAGTGTTTGATTCGATAAGTTGTTGCATTTGATATTAGTCGGTTATATGTGATATAGCCGGATTATTAAATCTAGTGTTGATTTAATAATTTAATGTATAATTTTATATTTGATATACTAGATTGCATTAATTAATATTAGTTCACTTAAACTTTTCTTTTTTTCATAAGTGTGCATTAGTATATATGAGATATATATTAGTGTACATTTTATTGTGTCATGCTTGATCCCACATGCTACATGGGTGTATGAGACTCACACCATACTGCTAATAGTGTGAGGGTTTATATTTATTTAAGTAAATCAAAATTAGTGTTAATTAGTCACATGCTTGGAAGCTTGGAGAAACTTTTAGCATCTTTGACTAAGTCCACTCCTTTTGTTTTACTTGTAGATATTTATTAACCTAACCATTATTGTTAGCCATGGTTTAATCTCTACATGGGTTAGTGTATGACACTAACTCACCCATGATTGCTATTCTCACCTCATTAGTTCATTCTCATCTCATCTCTTCATCTTCTTCATCCTTGAGAAAAAGCTTTCTAGCTTTTGGAAAAGTGAGAAAATATTGTGAGGAAAAAATAATTAAAGTGAGCTCATTTCCTGCTTCATTATTCTCTACTATTAGCCATTTAGTTTAGGGTGTTTGCTTAACTAATTTCACCATTATTGAAGAGGTAGAATGAGCTTGAGTCTTCTCGACGTAGATCATCTTCGGCCTCGAAGACTTCGAGCAAGCTTGTTCATTTCTCCGGGAGAACCCTTTCTAGAGTTCGGGTGTTCATGATTTGCAGCGAAGGGACTACTACATGGAGAATTAGAAGTGAAGGACCGGTCTACAAAGGTTGTATTTCTCATTCACTTAGATGTAAAGTTATTTACATGTTGTTTCTTCGCATTTTCTAGTAACGATTCTAAGGTTAGGCTTAGCTAGAACGGCAAATTTTTGAAATTGGCATGGACGATACCTCCCGAAACCTTGCAACCGTGCTACGGAACCCTGCACACAGGTGGCCATCACCAGAAATTCTTCGCCAAGGTGTTGAGAATTGCTGATCTAGGATCAGTAGTTTCTCAGGCGGTGATGGGTTTCATACCGACAAGAATTATCGCTTTATTAGGGGTCTGACTTTATCCACCCCCTAGACTCGATATGTGATACTCTTGGATGAACAGACCGGACTGTACGGAGATTGTTACTGTCGGGCTCAGTAGGGGTACGGATGAGTTTGCTTGTCGGCCTTCCTTTCGCTCAATACCTGGGTAGCCGTTACGTACAGCTAGTACCGCTGACGTGATTGTGGTTGAACCCGCTGCCAGTGTATTGACGAGTCTTTAGAGTCCCACACAGAGGGTTTTCACGGTTCATGTGATATGGTGTAGATGACGTATGTTGGTACATACAGGTGTCCGATTAAATATGTGTGCAGGCTGCACAGACTTTAATCGAACGGTTGATAATACTAGCAGTTTAGGATTAAGCCGGATTATTAAATCAGGTTTTAATTTAATAATTTATATATGTTTATATATATATGTATTCTAGTATTATTTTTCACTATTCATTTTCTCTCTTGGCTATTCGTATTTTTGTACGAATACGCGTATATATATTTCGATACGTGTACCGGGTTGCATTCCGTATTTATACGGAATAGTTTCTAGAAGATGGCCACCTCATTATTTGATTTTCATTTTAGAAAATCAATTTGGGAAATGAGGTGGAGGGTGAGTTGGCATGAGCATAGGCTTGGCATATAGAGAGGTATGGCACATATTTGTTTATTGTAAAAATGAGGAGATATTTTCATGGTTGTAAATTGTTGTAGCCATTCTCTCCACATGACATCCAATTCATTCTTGGTTCACTTGATCATTCTCTCTCTCTTGCGAGACTTAGCCATTTTCCATGGTTTCTCATGCCATTGTTTTCCTCACCTCCTTCTTCTTGTTCTTGAGTTGCTCTTTTGAGCATTAGTGATGAGAGAAAATTATAGTGAGACATTCCTACACCTCCACTCTCCACGGCATTTAGGACTGGAGTCAGTATGATCGGATCAGTCTGTACACTGAAATCGTTCTCCGCCTGCTCCACCACCCGATCCTACACCCACGTTAAGCATTAAAACATAAGTATATATATCATTTAAATTTGAACTTATCAAAACAAAATTTTTATTCTAATTAGAATAAATATTAACACTTATGCAATACTCCTGGGTAGCAGTGTCGGGGAATCAAAACTCGCCTGTGGCGGGATCTGTCGAGATGCCGTGGACGACAAGATACGCGGTCAACACGCTCAGTGTACCACCCTGCGCCAAGGTCTGAGCTCTCTGCAATTCGCCAAAAATTTACATATATTATAAAATAACTCTTAATATTGCATTATATCAAAATAGATCCATTATAATTTACCAATCCCTCCATGGCATGAGTAATGTTCCTCAAGCCACCTATGTAAGTGGGGCGGCCCTTCTTCGCCGACTTCCTATTCTCCTTATTTTGATCGGCTTGTTTCTGCACAACACAATCAGATTTAGTTTTTTAATTAAGCAACACAAAAAATAAATTATATAGTAAACAATGAATTAGATTTAAATTACAAAGCTGTTTGCGCTCAGACTCATAATACCGGCACAAGAGAGACCATGTATCTACATTGATTCTGGCGAAGGCCGTAGAATGTAGGAGAGCCACTCTCCCCGCTACGGGGGTCGCCAGTCATAGCATGTAGCAGTCGATTTTCAGCTCGATTCTATTTCATCGGACCATTAGATTGCATATTATTCATGAGACCCAGGTAAAGAGCATGAAGATCGAGCACTCTGTCAGGATGATCAGGATCGGGTACAGGCTGAAAGTCGTAATCTAACTGCAAATATAAGAAAATAATGAATTTAAATTATAAGTATTAAATAATAAACAATTAATTTGATAAGTCAAATAAAATATATATTAATATTCGAGCCTGATCCCAGAAGAGGAAAAAGGAGCGCTGGTGCTGATCGACCCACTCAACGTAAAGAGAATACTTCTTTTGGATGCGGCTCTCATCCCCCATATACCGACCGAACCTCTCGGCATAATCGCCGGTATAGAGATAATCGGAGGTAAAGAAGAGGGGGAATGCTGCCTCCCTCTTGCTCTATCGGATCGCATCCTGTGAGACTGATTCGGCCCTCGAGTCCTCCTCTCAGTATGGGGCTGCCCTGCATCTGCAAAAAATATCAAGACAAGCAATTTCAAGACAAAACGGTATTTAGAAATCAAGGATTAACAAAAATTAAAGCGCCATATATACCTCCGGCGACATCGGCACAAGCCTGGGCCCGAACAGCAGCACGAGCGGGACGATAATTCCTCCGGTGAGGAACAGCCGGTGACCCGGACGTGGACGCATCACCTCCAATTAGAAAATAAATATCGACGATAAAATTATATGAAATTCATGGTTATTCTTAGAGTATATGTAAATATTGATGATAAAACATTTTATATTTAATAATACTAATCTGCAGACTACGCGGAGGGTACAGAAGTGGCGGGAGTGGCCTCTGCGCCAGAAGTGGATACACCACCTATAATTAGAAAATTAAAAATAGATTATATAAGTAATTGAAAAAAGAATGTATATATCAATAATATAATATTCTAAATCAATATGCGTGCACTATAGAATATATAAACATACCTGCAGGTGCGGTGGTGACCTCTACCCGGAATGTGGAGGCACCACCTACTGCTAAATAATCAAAAATTGATTATATAAGTAATTGCAAAAAAAATGTGTGTATATCTATAATATAACATTCTAAATCAATATGCATGCAATATAGAATATATAAACATACCTGCAGGTGCGGTAGTGGTCTCTGGCTCTGATGTGGACGCACCACCTACAGCTAGACAATCAAAAATTGACTATATAAGTAATTTTAAAATAAATATGTGTGTATATCTATAATATTATATTTGAAATGAATATGCGTGTAATATACCTGGAGCTGTGGCGAAGTCCACACGGAAGGAGTCATCTGAAGGGGATACGGATCGGGGTGCAAGACCAGCCCTTTGGAGCTCCCTACGTAGCTCCCCGGGCGGCAGAACCGTTCTGCCTTTTCCGCTGCCATGGCTAGTGCTCCTGCCGCTCATCGCTCCTGGCGTCGTCATCAGACCTATATAAAAGTACAATCATTACATATGCAATATATGTATAGATCGTAAAATTGTGAAATAATAATATAACATTACTGATAATCTTTTTTGTTTCATAGACTCATTAAACATATCTATTTGGATTTCATCATCAATATCATTTCTAACCTACATAACTTCACGATCAGCCAAACCTAACTCGTCTTTGGAGACAGACGGTCGGAGCACTCTAAGTTTTCTCTCTTCTTCATCCTCATCGCTGTCCTCCATACAATCCTCGAATTCTGGAACATCGTAAACATCCTTGGGTTTTTAACGGCATACGATACTCCATTCCGGATGCTTCAAGCACTGTGAGTAGTATACTTGAAACGCTTGTTGCGGAAAGATAAATGGATCGTCCTTACCGTAAAATCGAAGTGTGTTTACACTAGTCAATCGAAGTGTGTCACGTTATTGTAACCATCCCACTGAGCAATCACGTCCTCTCCGGACAATAAGGCTGGAGGCCCAAGAAGCTCATGATGATCATTAAAGTGAGCATTGTCTAATCTGTAGGGATGATCTAGTGGCAGAAAACGCCGATGACCGCAATAACAAACCTTCCTGTTAAAATTCAAACATTTCAATGTTGTATCTTGATAGAAACAAGGGCATACTTTGTGACCATGTACGGACCAACCTGATAGCATTTCATACGCAGGAAAGTTATTAATTGTACACATTAAAGCCGCACGCATCGTGCAGGTTGTATCTGTGTTTGCATCGTAAGTCTTTACTCCATCAATGAATAAAATTTTTAACTCATCGATCAGAGGTCGTAGATAGACGTCGATATTGTTTCCCGGTGATTTGGTCCGTCAATAAGAAGAGGTATCATAAAGTAGGATTGATTTATAACCAACTAAGACGACAGATTATAAACCATCATTACAATGGGCCATATGTTGTGGCTTCCAGCCATATAGTTGCATAGGTAGAAACCATTACTAGCCAGTCCGAGCCTGATATTGTGAGAATCACTACTGAATGTTTGGTGCCTCCTATCGAAATCCTTCCATACCGGTGAATCTCTTGAATGACTCATTTTTCCGTCTTCGCTTAGAGCAACTCGGTGATACCAAATCATTGCCTTGGCTATTTTCTTACACCTGAATAGTCTCTGCAGCCTCTGTGTTATGGGAAATTATCGTGCTATCTTGACAGATATATCGGGTTTCTCATCAGATTCTTTCGGCTTATACCCGACACTCCGCATGTTGGACACTCTTTCAAATCTGAATTCTCTTTCCGGTACAACACGCAATTTTTGGAACATGCATGAATTTTCTCACAGTTCAGACCCAAATCAGACATCATCTTCCGGGCTTCGTATCAGCTCTCGGGCACGTTATTTTTCGGAAGCATAGAATCTTTCAGGAACTTCAGAAGTATCGTGAATGACTTGTTGCTCCATCCATTTAGGCACTTAATTTGGAAAAGTTGGACGGACGATGATAAGGTAGAATACTTTGCATTCTCATAAATTGGTCTTCTAGCATCATTCATGAACTTTTCATACTTATCCGCACGCGGTTCTTAACCGGAAGGAATTTTTTCTTTGGTAGGATTACTATCACCGAGTACAGCCTCTACCATATTCTCCATTGCTTCTCCTGGAAAGAGCTTATCGTCTTCTTCTTCTTCTTCCGCTGCATTACCGTCTTCTTCTTGTCCTTTCCCGTGATATAGCCAAGTTGTATAAAATCTAGTAAAACCATATTTAACGATGTGATGCTCTACGATTTCTACTTTCTGTCAGAACTTATTCTCACATCTATCGTACGGACAGAGAATCTTCTCTAACATGATCTTATTATATGCACGTGCAAATTCAATGAAAGCAGTAACTCCTGCGACAAATTTAGATTGCATGCGTTGTTGCCAATCTACGTACATCCAGTCTTTAACTCTGATGTATTCATGAGCCATGTTAGACTGTATAACATATAAATTGTAAGTTATGGTGACTATATTGAGAAATCTAAGAAAGAGATGATTATTGATAAAGAAGAAAATCCGTAGGGGCAAGTTTTTCATTGAAAAGAGTAAATTATCGATTAACAAAGTTAGGTTTGAAGATACCCAAGTATGAGTTGTATTCTGTGTGTGTGTTTCAATTTATGATTTTGCTTAGGTGTAGAGTTGTTACTGTGTATGTGTTTTATGTGTGCGTGTGTTGTGTATTCGTGTTGTATGTGTGTGTTTCGACTGTTGGGGGTAAGGTTTCTATCCCATTAAGAATGTATAGAGTAGATACCCATTCGTTTGTGCCTTCATCCGTTTCGAGTAAATTTCTGTAGTATCTCCCTGCTGTTCTCCGAGTACACTGTAATAGAATAGATAATCATTTCAATACTGTGAAACAATATTGAAATGAACATCTAATCTATCTTTGTATATGGAGAACCAACAGAAAAGTACCGATGAAATAACTCGAAACGAATGAAAACACAAGTGAATGCAGGTGTTTGTTTTATACATTCCTAATTTGTACAAACTGGATAAATCTATCGGTTATCATACGATTGAATCTTTTCATCATATAGATTACACGACGGTTGTTAGCACTGAACGATACCGTCCGATATTTAACAACTTTCGTATAGTTTTATGTCACGACGAATATCGAACGTATATTAACCGATAGACGGGCACTAAGTCGCACTTTGATTTTCATATATGACAATCGATGGGCATATGAAAATTTCATATTATCATCGAATATCGTATATACACTTATTATAAGATTTAACTTGAATTGATTTTACGTTTACATTTCAATTTTAAGGATTTTAAGTTTTTAGTTTAGATAAAGTTTTTTAAAATTAAGGGTTTTCTTAATCAAGTTTAAAATTTTGGATTTGGTTATGGTGTTAAGTTTAAGATTTTGGATTTAGTTCTGGTGTTAAGTTTAAAATTAGGGTTTGACCTTATTTAATATGAGAGATCAACATCATCATTATCACAGACACACACACAAACACACACATATCATCATCAACATTATCACTCTCTCTCTCACACACACACACACACACTAACACTAAAATACCATAATCATAATTCTCACCCTTAACTCTAATCCTAATTCCTAACCCTAACCCTAGACTTAATTAACCCTAACTATCTTAACCCAAACCCTAGACGCAATTAACCCAAACCCTAGACCTAATTACAACGCATCCACCATCACCACCACTACAGACACCACCACCGCCACCTACATCCCCAAACCACAGCCGCCGCCACCGACCACCACAGCCACCACTACCCATCACCGACCACCCACCACCATCCACCATAGCCACCCACCACTGACCACCATAGCCACCACCATAATTCAAAATCTCCAAAATGAAGCCCTACCCACCAAATTCAATTTACGAAAATAAAAATTTAAATTTATCAATAAATTAACTAACCTGTTGACAATTTCAACGGTGACGAGAAAGCCGAGGAGGAGTTCGACGTTGATGAAGAGGACGACGCTGGAGGTGATGGAGATGGCGTTGGAGGACGTAGGAGGACGAAGAAGACGACGAAGGAGGAGGCGACGAGATAGGAGGTGTCACGCCCCGCTTTCCAGAGTACGCAAGACTGGGCACGTGACATAGCCAACCATGATACCTGTGGGTAGGAAATATCCATCCACAGTCACATTACGGTTGTAGAGATATCAAGAACAAAATAATAAACTAATCTAATACATGTCCAAATCCATAATAACAAGAATCAATAAACAATAAGTGCGGAAGCAAATGATCCAATACAATAAATGAACAGTACGTCCCATAATGCGGGCTCACATCTGGAAATGAAATGAAATAAAATAAACTAATCACTAAGGAACTCACAGTTCAGCCTGCCGGCTGAAGTGCTCCTGCTCGGTCGCCGACAGTGGTAAGGAATCTGGGCCATGCAAAACCCAGACGTCAGCGCGTCATGTCATCAAGTATATAGTATAAACATGGTAATAAACAATGCAGGTATAAACATGAATAAAGCAGTACTATGGAATAACAGTGCAGCGGTAACCAAACTGTCCTATCAGGTTTCTACTCTAAAGTCTTTGAAATCAATTGATGAATCGTCGATGTAACTCAATAGTATCCCGTGCGTGCCCGGGAACACGGTCAAGGTTCTCGGGGCTGAATCCGAGACGTGCCACTAAGCAGTAATAGGTAGCTGGATGGATGAGTGATGTCAGCATCATCACTCCGGGGCAGGCCAAGCCCGTAAGACTGATCAGAGTTGGTATCGAACTGTTGAGTTACAAGTCGGTTTCACCTTTGATTTCCCCATACCCCCAAGCTATATATGTCAGGTCAGGTATTCAATAATCAAGGATTAATGCCAACACAAAATCAGGTAAAAGCAGGTCTGTCTGGATAGACAGCAGGAATGGTCCATGAGGACCCCAAGTCAGGTTTGTCGGCATTAGGCATGAAATCAGGTAACAGGTCAGGTCATGTTTCAACAGGTTGATTCGATATGTATGTATGTGTCAGGTGCAGCAGAGTCAGGTCAATATGTAATGTGATCGAGTGGGTGCGCTCAACAGGTATACAATCGAGTAAGTAACAGCAGCAAGAATCTAAAGTAAACAGCAATAATAGTCACTTAATCACAATGGTGTTTGTATTATCTTTATTAATAGGTTCAAGCACCCTTGGGGTGCAATAGTCACAGGGTGAAACAATATCAACAATAGAAAGTAATGAAGCTACATGAATTTAAAACTAAAGCATAAATAATAATCACATGGGTGATCTAGCAAATTAAGCAAATACGTTCTAATTGGTTTAATTAGTTAAAACATGGATTAATAGCATACCACTTAATTTTACGAACTACTATACTGATTTAATGTTAAAGAGAAATGCAACCGTCAATTCTAGTCATACTGTACTATCGATATCACCATCATTGTGTTGTATTATATAATATGATAATCAAGAGTAAAGCAAGAATTGATATTGTGTACTAGCATGTTAAAGCAAGCATTCGGATACTTGCCTCGACGGTTTCGCAAACCGGAAAGCACGGATGCAATGTCGGCAGAAAACACGAGACGGATGCCCGGGCCACGGATCGAGTCCAAACAACGAACTGCGGAACTACACGGACCAGAATACTTCGCTGGAGAGTCGGGTCGAGTCGTCGGCACGGCCGGAATCCGGCGAAATGTCAAAATGGCGACGAGGTTAGCAAAACATCTAACAAAGCAAGAATCGACCAAAGAAGGAAAAAGGAAAGGGGAGTGGTCAGGAGAACTTACTGTTGTGGGGTTCCGTGGCAGAGACGAGGCGAGGGATGACGACGGGGTTGACGGAACTCCGGCAAGAGATGTTGGATACTAGGGTTCCGATTAGGGTTAGCCTCGGTGTAAATGGGGTGCAGGGATAGATTGAGTCGGGAAAGGAGAGAGGTGCTGGAGGTGGAGGTGATGGAAACGAGGACATGGAGCCGAGGGGATCGGCGGTGGCGGCGAGCGGCGACGACGATGTGCTGCTGGTGAATGTTGCGAGGGTGGAGGCTCGGCAACCAAGGAAAAGAGAGGAAATGGTGAGGAGAGGGAGACTCAGGTGAGGGGAGCACGGCACGGTGTTGGTCGGCGGCGCAGGTGATCGTCGGCGGCGACTCGCGCGACTGCAGCGAAGGCTGCAAGTGGCTGCAGTGCGCGGGGAGGAGACCGTGCTGAGATGGAGAGGAGGAGGCGGATGCGAGGGTGACGGTGGTGGCGTTGTCGGCGCGGGGACGGCGGCGGCGTCGGCAGTGGAGAAGGCTAGGGTTCGCGATGGAGGGGTTCGTCGTGGGTTTTCTTGTTCTGCAGGGATGAAGGAACAGTAGGATTTAAAAGAGAAAGAGAGAGAGATTTTAGGAGAGAGAGAGAGAGAAAGATTAGAGAGAGAGAGAGGCGGAGAGAGAGAGAAAGAGATGAGGCGGGGCCCACGAGAATTAACCCTCTCGTGATAGGCTGTGAGGTGAAGGAAATTTAACAAAGAAAATTTAAAAAGATTTAAACGTTATAATGAACAGAAGAGAATATTATTATATGAGTTTAGATTATTAAATTAAATGGGTATTTTGGCGCTAAATGAAACATTTCCAAATCGCGCCCGGGTTGCGCCCAAATGTTTCAAATTCAAATTATAGGATTTTAAGCGAGTTCCAAATTTTGAAAAGAGGTGTTTAATGATTAAAATGCATGCCCCCAAGTCGGACACTTCCACGCGCGCGTAGCCGTCCAAACTTGTCCGTTTAACCGAACGGGAAGAAATCTCGACACGCGGACGCTACCACGCGACTAGTGGCGACGAGTAGGCCAACATGGATATTTTTAATTTCATTTTAGGTGTTAAAATTTGTTATGTGCCAAAATGACTTAACCGGTTAAAATTTAGCAATAAACACCAAACAATCAGGATAATTGAAATGAGCAATGTATAACACTCAACTAGTAATAGAAATAGTATTATTGGGCTCGGGTGTTACATCATACCTAACTACAAAAAGAATTTCGTCCTCGAAATTCCAAGAATACAAGATAGCTAACTACAGGAAAAGGTGAGGAAATTTCTGCCGGATCTCGTCTTCTCGCTCCCAAGTGGATTCTCCATGCGATCGATTACCCCAAGAAACTAGCACAAGGGGGATAATCTTGTTCTTAAGAACCTTTTCTCTTCGATCCTTGATTTCAACTGGTCGCTCCTCAAAAGTTAGGTCCTCCCGTACAGTCAACTCCGAATGATCCAAGACGTGAGTCTCATCTCGGACATACCTCCGTAATTGAGACACATGAAACACATCGTGCACTCCTGCTAATGACTGTGGTAACGCCAAACGGTACGCTACCACTCCAACACGCTCCAATATCTCGAAGGGTCCAACGAATCGAGGACTAAGCTTTCCCGACTCCCAAGGCGAATCACTCCTCTAGTCGGTGATACCTTCAGGAATACCAAATCACCCACGGCGAACTCTAGAGGTCTTCTTGACGTGTCAGCCCAACTTTTCTGTCTGTCTTGAGCTGCCTTCATGTGCTTCCTGATTGTATTCACTTTCTCGACTGTCTGTATAACCAAATCTGGTCCTAGTAACCTTCGTTCACCAACATCATCCAACAAGCAGGTGAACGGCACTTACGACCATACAACGCTTCAAACGGGCCATCTGAATAGTCGCTTGGAAACTATTGTTGTACGAAAACTCCCCCAGGTGTAGATGATCCTCCCAAGAACCTTTGAAGTCCAACATGCACGCCCTCAACATATCTTCAAGGGTCTGGGTCGTTTTCTCCGATTGTCCATCAGTTTGAGGATGATAAGCTGTGCTAAACTTCAATCGAGTCCCCAAAGTTTCTTGTAAACTCCTCTAGAAGTGCGACAAGAACCGAGTGTCCCGATCGGACACGATGCTTACCGGTACTCCATGCAATCTTACAATCTCCTGCATGTACCGCTCTGCCAACGTCTCCGTCGATTGACCAACCCGAAAAGGAATAAAGTGAGCTGCCTTGGTCAATCGATCGACAATCACCCATACTGCATTGTTGCCCTTTGGACTCCGCGGTAAAGCCGTCACGAAATCCATGGTTATATGTTCCCCACTTCCACTGAGGAATCGGAAGTGGTTGCAACCAACCAGCAACCCTTTGGTGTTCAGCCTTGACTTGCTGACACACCAAGCACTTAGCCACGAAGCGAGCAATTTCCCGTTTCATACCTTCCCACCAAAATGCTGTCGAATATCTCGGTACATCTTTGTCCCTCCTGGATGTACAGAGTAAGCTGATCTGTGTGCTTCCTTCATAAGTTCTTCACGTACATCCCCTTTTGGCACACACACACGGCTACCATATCTCAACGAACCGTCTTCGTGGATCAGTAAATCGGTTCGTAGTCCGGCTTCAACCTGCTCTCGAAACTTTTGCAGTCTAGGATCCTGCCATTGCGACGCTTTAATCTCCTCAACTAAGGACGACTGTACTTGCAACTGCATCAACTGTCCCATAGCATGTGGTAGCACAACCTCCAAGTCAATTCTCTGAAAATCTGCAATGATGTCCTTTTGTGCGGTCAAAACCTGAATTGCTGGTAACCGACTTAGCGCATCTGGCCCGACGTTAACTTTTCCCGGATGGTACTTAAGATCAAGGTCGTAGTCGCCCATCAGCTCTAACCATCTGCGTTGCCTCATGTTCAACTCCTTCTGAGTGAACACATACTTCAAACTCTTGTGATCAGTAAAGACTTCGACTCTCTCGCCCAAAAGGTAGTGTCTCCAAATTTTCAAGGCGAAGATCACGGCCGCAAGCTCCAAGTCATGAGTCGGGTAATTCTTCTCATGAGTCTTCAGTTGTCTTGATGCTTAAGCTACGACCTTCCCATTCTGCATCAAAACACATCCCAATCCTTTTCCAGATGCGTCGCTGTGAATCACCAGTCCTCCGGAATTATCTGGTACGGTCAGGATCGGGGCGGTTATCAACTTCTGCTTCAACGTCTCGAAGGCCAATGCACATCTATCCGTCCAAATAAACGGTACTTCCTTACGCGTTAGCTTGGTTAACGGCTCTGCCAAACGAGCGAAGTTCTCCACAAATCTTCTGTAGTATCCGGCGAGTCCAAGGAAACTTCTTATCTCCACATTGGACGTCTGCGCGTCCAGATGAGTAGAGGCAAACTCCTGTGTCTGCCCTCTACTCGCAGCTGGATGAACTCCTCTGGTAGCCTGAGCCCTCTGAGCAAATCCTCCACGTCCACGGCCTCTCTGAATACGATCCTGACGCCGTGCTGAGGAACAATCCCTGACGAAGTGCTGAAGGCTTCCGCATCGAAAACATCCATGTGCTGACTGCCGACCATCCTGGGGGTAAGAGCTGAACGACTGTCCTCGTCCTAAGCCTCTGCTACTCCCGCGACGGCCACGAAATCTGTCTCGACGACCAAACCTCTGCCTCTGGGCTGGTACGCTGGTACGAGTCCTCCACTGTCCTGGAATATGTATCTCGTCAACTGGAGCTGCAACCACTGGTGCTATATAGGTGACGGACTGCTGCATGCTGATCGTAAGGGACAGCTGAGTAACAGGGGTGACAACCTCCTGTCGTAGCTCCCGAACGACATCAACCAAAGAACTCATCGTCTGGTGGAACTCCTGCATCTCTACCAAAAGTCTATCCATAGTATAGATCATAGGCTGATCCGTCTGCACCTGTGCAACTAGAGTGCCATCCGGGTCAGTACTCGTCTCACCCGAGCTAACTCTGACCTCGACCCTCGCTGCATCGCTCTGAGTCCCCATAGTCATCGGCGGCAAGGCTATAAATAGATATAGGATGAAATTCGATAAGAATGAGGAAATCGAATCTCAAAGATATGAATCATCAAGGAAGGAATGTCAAGCAAATTGTACTTAGGTCACTTAATGCAAGGTACCGCGCTGTGGGTATGCTGCAGACATACGCACACTACGTTACTCTGCTTAAGCTACCTACTCCATCATACTAAGGTCATCCTACACTCTGAAAGGTAAAACCTAACGCTCTGATACCAACTTTGTCACGACCCAAAAATGGCCCGTGACGGCCCTAATACTACGCAACGCCTAAAGACGCAACGTAGTAAAAGAAAGCCAAACCCAGAAATCTAAACCAAGAAAAATACTGAAAGATAATATAAGTTTTGAAATAATTGAAATCGCAACCCAAATTCTTTAAAAGTCTTACTTTCTTTCTTTAAAATTTTATCAACACCCCATTGTAGAAACCAGCCAAAATGAATACAACAGAAAATAATAACAGTAGAGAAAGAAGCTGTATATATAAAAGACCTCAAATCCACAATAATACACACTAACGTCCTCACCAAGTCTCTATGTCAATAATACAATAGCTGATGGAGAGTACAAAATACAACGAATATACAATATGAAATACAGATAACCATCTAACCCACCTAAGCAAAATGGTACTGTGAGCTGATGCGGTATCTGTAGCAAAAGGTGCTAGCTGGATAGCTGAATAGAGGAATAGCCTGCCTCGACTACTCTGGGGAGAAACCTGAAACACCTGTGGCACAACGGGGGTGAGTTGCCAACTCGTGAATAGTATAAAACATATGCAGGTAATCGCAGGAATGCACGTACAGCATGAATCTAAGATATGCGATTACAGTAGTAATAATATGTCATGCAATGCTGGAATAAAGAGAGTACACTAGCAGGTACAATCAATAAGTGAAGCGATAGTAACATGACAATAGTATGTAGTAGAGATGTGAGAAAGCAAATATGCAACTGTCATAAGGGTACACTACAAGTACTACCAATGTATGAATCTGTGCATAAGATAGGTAATGGTGAGGTATAGGGTGGAATATGTCATTTTCCACGGAAGCCTGACGTCGTGGTAGGATCACAATCCATCAAATACTCCAATCCCAAATCCTCAAACCAGGCCCCCACATTGGGCACTCACATCAAATAAGTCTCACATCTCCTCAATGTACAGTATCGAGTAATCTCCTATATCCCGAATGTACAAATCACCAATCACATAGGTATATCCAATGTCCAAGTCCCAATGAATCACCTAGTATCCCAAGTCCAATCTCAATATGAATCTAACATCCTAAAGATATAGATATATGTACAGAAATAAATATGATGGGGGCAATACACATATATTAGCGTCCCATACCACTAATATTGGTGTAAGGGTATATATAACAACGGTTAAATCCCCTGTTATATATACAAAAAGGGGGTTAAAGAAATATCATGAAACCGTGTGCCAAGCATCGACACAGAAATCCTCATATATGGGGCTCCGTCAGTCCGGATCAGCCCACGGGGTCCGTCTGCAGTGTCGGCCCTCGGCCTCGACAGTACAGGTCATCCCGCATCCATCTCTCTACTCTGGCCAGTAGCCTCCAGACAACTGCCAGGTCCAAACAATCACCGGTAGGTACTCGCCCGCCTCCAGGCTCAATCGGCAAACCCATCGATCTTCTTGCCGAGGGGAACCATACCGGGCCCCACCATGTACTCTCATACGGCAACCACACATCGTATGGAGCATAGAATCAGCACCGATAAAACTCATGGGGGACGCTCGAAATATCATATCAAGGAAACCGGGTTGTTCATGTATGCATAATTTCATGAACTCCCGCGGTTCCCAAATCCCGAAAACATCATATAAAATCCAGATAAACAATGCATAAATACAGGAATAAGTGTATGCGATATATCTGAATGCGAGCAGGTAAACACAAGTATATAGCTGAACCAGATGTAGGCGAAATCATGATAAGGTACAGCTAAGTAACATCAGTAAATGTGAATATGCGACAACAACTGAATATGTATCTAACATACAGGTGTAGCAAAGTATAGGTATCTACCTGTAAGAACTGATGTCGTATACCCCCCTGGGCATAAGTAACATATGTAGGAAATCCCTCCCGGTATAGGTAAAATATGTAGGAGGTATACCTGTAGCTGTATCGCAAGTGAAAATATACCTATCACTAAAGGTATGATACACTATAGGTATACCGAGAAACTAGATGTCAAGTGTGGCAAGCAATGGTAGCTATAAGGGGTAGTGTGTGACATGGCAATTATTGACGGTGTGTGTGTAGCATGCAATCCGTGCTCGTGCAACCTGGACCGTCAATAATGTGTGCAGTGTCCTACGGCTGCTAGTCACAGTATATAGCTATATCTAGGAAATGCAGTAAATGCGCAATTCTACAATGACGTAGAATGTGCGACAGGAAATTGAATCCTAGCCCAGACGCATAACGCCATGCGGGCGATTCCCCTGTAGATGTTATATCTACTCACCTATACTCCACGTTAGGTGAACCCTACCATCTGCTCCCTCTAGAGTGGTGTCTGTAGTCCCTGTCTGCAAACCTGCAAATAAGACATGGAAATCACATATAAGCCCAATATCTCTCGAAACGCGATATCGAAACGAAACGAGAAACTCGCGTCGCGAACTAAACGCGCGTGTGCACGATACGCTGAATCGTGTGTGTACGCGTCTAAAAACCATCGCGACACGCCGCGATACGCTGGATCACAGAACCCTCTCGCGTATCGCGCGTATCGCGCAAACACAACTAAACACAAAAGCGACATATAGCCCCAGATTTTCCTACAGGTAAGATATTACAAAACTAGACATACCAACACACTACACAACACAGCAGACTACCCCAGACCAAACCCCAACACCCAGAACCCTAGACTGGCCGCAAATTGCGGCCAGAATGCTAAAATTGGCGGCCTGAAAGTGGGGGTAGGGGCTCGTGCTCTGGTGGTGTTATCTAGACCTAACAAGCATGCCCCAGTTCCCTCAATTTTACTCTGTAAGGTCCGGGTCTATAGCAGATCACAAATGTCACAAATATCACTTTAAAACACCAATTTGCACAAATAAGAAACCCTATGGTATTTTAGTGTAATCTGGGGATTTCTCAGTTGAAGTGTCCCTATTAACACTAAACTAACCTAAGGTAGCTAACCAATTCAACTAATTACCACAATATCTCACAAAACCCCAAAACTAGCACTAAACTAGCTAATTAGCACTAAACGACACAAAACTTAAGCACACACGAAATGGGGTTCAGAAATTACCCTAATGGACCTTAGAGAGCCCAAGAAAACAGGTGAAGAGGTGTGTGTGGAGCTACTGCAAGTGCTGGGGCTGCCTGCTGCTGCTTCTGCTACCTGCTGTTGCTGCTAAGCTTGCTGCTGCTGCTGTTGTTGTTATTGCTGTTGATGTTGCTGATGGTGATGAAGTTGCTGCTAATGGTGATGGTGATGCAAGCCGCTGCTGCTCTCTCTCCCTAGGTGTGAGGGTGTGTGGGTCGATGAAGCTGGTGCTGGTGATGATGAAGGTGATGAAGATCTGTTGTTGCTGTTGCTGTTGCTGTCTCTGCTGCTTCTGCTGCTGCTTCTGAGAGTGTGAGGTGTGTGTGAGTGAGTGAGTGAGTGAAATGAGAGAAAAGAGAATGAGAAATGAGTGACTAACAAAGCTAACCCCTCCTCTCTTCTTACTCCCTCTCACCTCATTAAATGAGGCATGGGCAAAGTCATGATGCCCATGCTCTCTCTCTCTCTCTCAAGGTCAACACAAAACAACTAATAAAACCCTTACTAGAATTCATTTTAAATTTTAAAACTATCATGCTTGAAACCCATACTATTAACAACCATAATACTTAAACAAATATTAAACTAGATTAGGGAAGAAATGGTTGGTTAACCATGGTTACCAATCATGGCTTAACCCCAAAAACAACCCAAGTTAACATGCACAAGTGTGTGTGTGCCTAACAAAATTCTACTAAAATACACAATAATTAGGATAAAATATTAAAAACTTAATTTGGTAACTTTTTATTAAAAACCATATATTAAAATATAATTAGCTACAAAACACATTCTAAGGTGTTACACATTCTGCATCAAAACACATCCCAATCCTTTTCCAGATGCGTCGCTGTGAATCACCAGTCCTCCGGAATTATCTGGTACGGTCAGGATCGGGGCGGTTATCAACTTCTGCTTCAACGTCTCGAAGGCCAATGCACATCTATCCGTCCAAATAAACGGTACTACCTTACGCGTAAGCTTGGTTAACGGCTCTGCCAAACGAGCGAAGTTCTCCACAAATCTTCTGTAGTATCCGGCGAGTCCAAGGAAACTTCTTATCTCCGCAACATTCTTTGGAGCTGGCCAATCTCGAACTGCTGCAATCTTCTCGGGATCAACGGCGATTCCATCGCCCGACACAACATGCCCCAGAAACTTCACTCCTTCCAGCCAGAATTCGCACTTACTCATCTTCGCGAATAATTTCTCCTGTCTCAGCGTCTGCAGTGCGATCCTTAAATGCTCAGCATGCTCCTCCGGACTCTTCGAGTACACCAGAATATCGTCAATGAATACCACAATAAACTGGTCCAAAAATGGTGAAAAGATCCTGTTCATCAAATCCATGAATATTGCCGGCGCATTAGTCACTCCGAAGGGCATCACCAAATACTCGAAATGTCCATATCGAGTTCGAAACGCCGTCTTGCAAATGTCTTCTGCTTTCACTCGGACCTGATGATATCCTGATCGCAAGTCCAGTTTCGAGAATACCCTCGCGCCACTAAGCTGCTCAAAAAGTTCTCCAATGCGAGGGATCGGGTACTTGTTCTTAATAGTCACCCGGTTCAATTCTCGATAATCAATGCACATCCTTCTCGTGCCATCCTTCTTCTTTACTAAAAGAACTGGAGCTCCCCAAGGTGAGTTGCTGCTTCGAATCCATCCCTTCTCGAGTAATTCACCCACTTGTTTCTTAACTTCTTCCAATTCCACCGGTGCCATCGGATAATACGATTTTGACACTGGCGCTGCACCAGGAATAAGGTCAATCGCAAACTCCACATCTCGCTTTGGAGGTAAGCCTGATATATCTTCAAACACATCCATAAAGTCACGAACAACTGCTGGCTCTTCATTACTATCCACTACCATAGGCGCAAGAACATTGTTCGTCGGCCTAGCCCTAAACTTGACTGGCCCGACAGAACTGCTTCTTTACCGCAACTGCTGTCTGCATCGTTGGCCGCGAAAGGCCCAGCGAGACTACTGAGTCTCGTCCACTCTGCTGCATGCACGTCCACGGTTGCTCCATTCTGCCTTAGTCCGATAAATTTCTCCTTCATTTTCTCCCGTGCAGTCCGCGGGAAGCATTTCTCCAGGAAACTTTTAGAGAAAACAGCCCAACTGATTGGCTTGGGCAGGCGGGTCTCCTCCACAAGCCATCACTCTCGGCGTAAACCACTAGCTGAAAGCGCACCACAACAACTCTCTTGTCCTCTGGGATCTGTGCCGCAATCAGCAAATTCTCCGTGTCACTAGCCTCTGCTCGGCTGGTAACAGCTCCTTTAAACCAGTAAATGTAGTCGGACCCAAAGTCTGAAATCTGCTACGGTCCTTACTCGTTCGACTGGTCTAGTTCCATCGTTGTTTACAGACTGCTGAACGATCTGCAAACCTTCCTGAAACGAATCTGCTGTTGCTGAATCATCTCAGTCTGTCTCTTTGATTTCCAGCATTCTTCTTATCACTCTAAGCATGGCGGCTTCGTTCACACGCCTCCGGTACGTCTTCAACCTCTTACCTGTCAAAATCCTGAACTCAAAACACCCAACATTAGCATGATGATAGATTCTGAATGTGGATCAAGGCTAGAACTCCAAGATACTTAAATATAGTACTGCATTGTAGCTATGCCGCGGTATCATAGCCGCAATTATTTAACTCCACTCAAGTCGCCTAAGTCCTAGAGATAACAAGGAATCAGGTTTTCGAATCGATATGCAAAGGAAGTTTGCACATCGTAAAAGATATAATCAGGAAGAATGTGATTCAAGGATGGTAAAACGGTCAAGGTGGCAGGACATGTTTCCTAAACACGGGTATTCTGATTCGCGTATTGGGTACAATACCCAACTACAAAAGAATCAACCCAACTAACCTATGGCTCTGATACCAAAAGAACCATGTCACGCCCCGCTTCCCAGAGTACGCAAGATTGGGCACGTGACATAGCCAACCATGCTACCTGTGGGTAGGAAATATCCATCCACAGTCACATTACGGTTGTAGAGATATCAAGAACAAAATAATAAACTAATCTAATACATGTCCAAATCCATAATAACAAGAATCAATAAACAATAAGTGCGGAAGCAAATGATCCAATACAATAAATGAACAGTACGTCCCATAATGCGGGCTCACATCTGGAAATGAAATGAAATAAAATAAACTAATCACTAAGGAACTCACAGTTCAGCCTGCCGGCTGAAGTGCTCCTGCTCGGTCGCCGACAGTGGTAAGGAATCTGGGCCATGCAAAATCCAGACGTCAGCGCGTCATGTCATCAAGTATATAGTATAAACATGGTAATAAACAATGCAGGTATAAACATGAATAAAGCAGTACTATGGAATAACAGTGCAGCGGTAACCAAACTGTCTTATCAGGTTTCTACTCTAAAGTCTTTGAAATCAATTGATGAATCGTCGATGTAACTCAATAGTATCCCGTGCGTGCCCGGGACCACGGTCAAGGTTCTCGGGGCTGAATCCGAGACGTGCCGCTAAGCAGTAATAGGTAGCTGGATGGATGAGTGATGTCAGCATCATCACTCCGGGGCAGGCCAAGCCCGTAAGACTGATCAGAACCGGTATCGAACTGTTGAGTTACAAGTCGGTTTCAACTTTGATTTCCCCATACCCCAAGCTATATATGTCAGGTCAGGTATTCAATAATCAAGGATTAATGCCAACACAAAATCAGGTAAAAGCAGGTCTGTCTGGATAGACAGCAGGAATGGTCCATGAGGACCCCAAGTCAGGTTTGTCGGCATTAGGCATGAAATCAGGTAACAGGTCAGGTCATGTTTCAACAGGTTGATTCGATATGTATGTATGTGTCAGGTGCAGCAGAGTCAGGTCAATATGTAATGTGATCGAGTGGGTGCGCTCAACAGGTATACAATCTGTTGGAGATAGTGCCCTCAGAGTCAATTATTGGATCACAGGCACGTGATTGCAATGATTGAGGGAGGACCTATCCCGGTAGGACAATCTTACTCGAGATGATAGTATGCTATCTGGTTTACCTTTATCATCGTGTACTGCTTTAGGTGACCTTACGAGTCGCTATTGCACGTTGATAGAGCCCCTAGGATTCTTGCTTGACTACCAGCAGTATGAGGGCGATCATATAAGTGGGAGCTGGGGTCTATAAGCACATCCTAAAATGGTCCCTAGTCGTAGGAGTTTCGAGACAGGGCATCGATACTCCATTAGTAGACTAGTGTATACAGTCGAGACCCCGACGAGGGGCGGTGGCCGGTCTCACAAGCCACTGGTGTCAGTTTGTTCACCTAAGATGTATACTGGTGCTCATTGGGTTATGAGTACACCGGACAGGACTCGCCGAGAACCTGCTAGTTGGGATTATACCAGACGTCAGATAGCAGTTCCCTGGTGACATGTGTACAGGTTAGTTCATCGACCTGAGATCGTCATTTGTCTCGTGTGAGTTCCCACTGTACTTTGATTACTACCCTACCACGGCTCAAAGGATTCGTGCAAACAGGTTTTAGTTGGGTACAGTCCCGAGCCACATGGAGGCAGTGAGCGGATCTTCACGGGTTCGTCTCTCCCGGTTTTGGGGGTGAGGTCGTGCTGTGTCTAGGAGAGCCAGAACATGAAAAGTCCTTGGCCAAGGCAGGAGATTTGCTGGTAGGTATTCCAGTAGTATCTCAGGGTGTTCTGGGCTACACTCCGACACGACTTGTACCGCTTTTGGGGGTCTGACTTTTACCAACCCCCTAGGCCCGCCATGCGATGCTCATAGACGAACGGACCGGACTGTACGGATATTGTCACTGACAGGCTCAGTAGGGTGTCAGGATGAGTTCGCTCATCGACGTCCCTTTTGGTCAATAGCTGGTGGCCCGTCACGTATGGCTAATACCTCTGACGTGCTAGTGGTTAAATCCACAACCATAGTATTGACGAGTCTTTAGAGTCCACCACACAGACAGTTACTCAAGTTTCGGGCGAAACGCTGTAGAGGCCGTATGGAGATATGGCAAGGTTCGATCAGATACGTGCGGTATTGCACGAATCGTGATCGGACGGTTTTTACTAGCCGGCTTTGGCTTAAGCCGGATCCTAGTATTTGATAGTGTAGTTTTGTCTCTTTGCATTTGTGTTCAGTGGGAATACAAATGCGGGCATGTATTTGCAGTAGCGGGGTTTTCCTGTAATTTATTACGGGATCGGTTTTCTGGGGTTGCCAGTTTGTATTCCGTTCCGGCCGGTTTTCTTTTATTCCTTCTCGGCCGGACTTTTCGTTGGAGGGGGTTAATTGCAAGTTTGCAATTAACTTTGTTGTGAGGGGCTTTCTTGCATATGTGGCTTTATGATGAGACTAGCTTCATGATGATATTCTATTATGGTCATTTCATTTGCTTATCTTGTGAGTGGACTTTGATGAGATTGGAGGGTGACCCTTTTTCCATGCTTATCTCTCTTTTCCTTTTTTAATTAATCATTTCTATTTAACCCCACCCAATTTAGTTTAGGCCGGCCATTTGTTCTTTTTTTAGTGGAGAGGGGTTTAATTTATGTGTGTATAATTCCTTGATGCTTAATTCGTGGGCCCCCCCCCATTTGTATGAGTGTGCTGTGAAGTGTTAATTTCCTTAGGCTTGGTATTAATTTGTGCAATTTTTCACACATTCAAAAGAGAAGAGAGAGCTTGCTTCTTTATTTTTCCAGTGAGCACAATATGAATGGCTGGCCGAGCTCACTTCTTGACAAGCTCAATTTTTCTTCAAGCCTTCATGAAAAATCCTTGTGCAAATATTCCTCCATCATGGCAACCTCATAACCCCAAAAGAGACAAGCTTCTATACTATATCTATAGCAAACCTTGGACGCGTCGGCTAGCCAACTTCGCGCCCGAGTTGCCTCGGTCAAGAAGCGGGAGCCCGTAAAAGATTCCGGCTACGTGGTGCCCCTTTCCGACGAGCGAGGAGGTGACGGAGATTCCGCAGGAGATCGGAGTGGAGACGAAGACCGAAGGACACGGATCGCTTGGTATACTTTTCTACTCTTTTCTTATTTGCTAGTTAGCTAGGTTAATGGCCCGATCCGGATGATAAGTGCGCGGTGGTGCCGGTTTGCAAAGTTCGCAGAGTTTTTGTTTTCCGCGTTTCCGGCGTCGGATCGACGGCCGGGACGCCCCCGCGGGCTTACACAATCGAGTAAGTAACAGCAGCAAGAATCTAAAGTAAACAACAATAATAGTCACTTAATCACAATGGTGTTTGTATTATCTTTATTAATAGGTTCAAGCACCCTTGGGGTGCAATAGTCACAGGGTGAAACAATATCAACAATAGAAAGTAATGAAGCTACATGAATTTAAAACTAAAGCATAAATAATAATCACATGGGTGATCTAGCAAATTAAGCAAATACGTTCTAATTGGTTTAATTAGTTAAAATATGGATTAATAGCATACCACTTAATTTTACGAACTACTATACTGATTTAATGTTAAAGAGAAATGCAACCGTCAATTCTAGTCATACTGTACTATCGATATCACCATCATTGTGTTGTATTATATAATATGATAATCAAGAGTAAAGCAAGAATTCATATTGTGTACTAGCATGTTAAAGCAAGCATTCAGATACTTGCCTCGACGGTTTCGCAAACCGGAAAGCACGGATGCAATGTCGGCAGAAAACACGAGACGGATGCCCGGGCCACGGATCGAGTCCAAACAACGAACTGCGGAACCACACGGACCAGAATACTTCGCTGGAGAGTCGGGTCGAGTCGTCGGCACGGCCGGAATCCGGCGAAATGTCAAAATGGCGACGAGGTTAGCAAAACATCTAACAAAGCAAGAATCGACCAAAGAAGGAAAAAGGAAAGGGGAGTGGTCAGGAGAACTTACTGTTGTGGGGTTCCGTGGCAGAGACGAGGCGAGGGATGACGACGGGGTTGACGGAACTCCGGCAAGAGATGTTGGATACTAGGGTTCCGATTAGGGTTAGCCTCGGTGTAAATGGGGTGCAGGGATAGATTGAGTCGGGAAAGGAGAGAGGTGCTGGAGGTGGAGGTGATGGAAACGAGGACATGGAGCCGAGGGGATCGGCGGTGGCGGCGAGCGGCGACGACGATGTGCTGCTGGTGAATGTTGCGAGGGTGGAGGCTCGGCAACCAAGGAAAAGAGAGGAAATGGTGAGGAGAGGGAGACTCAGGTGAGGGGAGCACGGCACGGTGTTGGTCGGCGGCGCAGGTGATCGTCGGCGGCGACTCGCGCGACTGCAGCGAAGGCTGCAAGTGGCTGCAGTGCGCGGGGAGGAGACCGTGCTGAGATGGAGAGGAGGAGGCGGATGCGAGGGTGACGGTGGTGGCGTTGTCGGCGCGGGGACGGCGGCGGCGTCGGCAGTGGAGAAGGCTAGGGTTCGCGATGGAGGGGTTCGTCGTGGGTTTTCTTGTTCTGCAGGGATGAAGGAACAGTAGGATTTAAAAGAGAAAGAGAGAGAGATTTTAGGAGAGAGAGAGAGAGAAAGATTAGAGAGAGAGAGAGAGAGAAAGAGATGAGGCGGGGCCCACGAGAATTAACCCTCTCGTGATAGGCTGTGAGGTGAAGGAAATTTAACAAAGAAAATTTAAAAAGATTTAAACGTTATAATGAACATAAGAGAATATTATTATATGAGTTTAGATTATTAAATTAAATGGGTATTTTGGCGCTAAATGAAACATTTCCAAATCGCGCCCGGGTTACGCCCAAATGTTTCAAATTCAAATTATAGGATTTTAAGCGAGTTCCAAATTTTGAAAAGAGATGTTTAATGATTAAAATGCATGCCCCCAAGTCGGACACTTGCACGCGCGCGTAGCCGTCCAAACTTGCCCGTTTAACCGAACGGGAAAAAATCTCGACACGCGGACGCTACCACGCGACTAGTGGCGACGAGTAGGCCAACATGGATATTTTTAATTTCATTTTAGGTGTTAAAATTTGTTATGTGCCAAAATGACTTAACCGGTTAAAATTTAGCAATAAACACCAAACAATCAGGATAATTGAAATGAGCAATGTATAACACTCAACTAGCAATAGAAATAGTATTATTGGGCTCGGGTGTTACATCATACCGAACTACAAAAAGAATTTCGTCCTCGAAATTCCAAGAATACAAGATAGCTAACTACAGGAAAATGTGAGGAAATTTCTGCCGGATCTCGTCTTCTCGCTCCCAAGTGGATTCTCCATGCGATCGATTACCCCAAGAAACTAGCACAAGGGGGATAATCTTGTTCTTAAGAACCTTTTCTCTTCGATCCTTGATTTCAACTGGTCGCACCTCAAAAGTTAGGTCCTCCCGTACAGTCAACTCTGAATGATCCAAGACGTGAGTCTCATCTCGGACATACCTCCGTAATTGAGACACATGAAACAAATCGTGCACTCCTGCTAATGACTGTGGTAACGCCAAACGGTACGCTACCACTCCAACACGCTCCAATATCTCGAAGGGTCCAACGAATCGAGGACTAAGCTTTCCCGACTCCCAAGGCGAATCACTCCTCTAGTCGGTGATACCTTCAGGAATACCAAATCACCCACGGCGAACTCTAGAGGTCTTCTTGACGTGTCAGCCCAACTTTTCTGTCTGTCTTGAGCTGCCTTCATGTGCTTCCTGATTGTATTCACTTTCTCGACTGTCTGTATAACCAAATCTGGTCCTAGTAACCTTCGTTCACCAACATCATCCAACAAACAGGTGAACGGCACTTACGACCATACAACGCTTCAAACGGGCCATCTGAATAGTCGCTTGGAAACTATTGTTGTACGAAAACTCCACCAGGTGTAGATGATCCTTCCAAGAACCTTTGAAGTCCAACATGCACGCCCTCAACATATCTTCAAGGGTCTGGGTCGTTCTCTCCGATTGTCCATCAGTTTGAGGATGATAAGCTGTGCTAAACTTCAATCGAGTCCCCAAACTTTCTTGTAAACTCCTCTAGAAGTGCGACAAGAACCGAGTGTCCCGATCGGACACGATGCTTACCGGTACTCCATGCAATCTTACAATCTTCTGCATGTACCGCTCTGCCAACGTCTCCGTCGATTGACCAACCCGAAAAGGAATAAAGTGAGCTGCCTTGGTCAACCGATCGACAATCACCCATACTGCATTGTTGCCCTTTGGACTCCGCGGTAAAGCCGTCACGAAATCCATGGTTATATGTTCCCACTTCCACTGAGGAATCGGAAGTGGTTGCAACCAACCAGCAACCCTTTGGTGTTCAGCCTTGACTTGCTGACACACCAAGCACTTAGCCACGAAGCGAGCAATTTCCCGTTTCATATCTTCCCACCAAAATGCTGTCGAATATCTCGGTACATCTTTGTCCCTCCTGGATGTACAGAGTAAGCTGATCTGTGTGCTTCCTTCATAAGTTCTTCACGTACATCCCCTTTTGGCACACACACACGGCTACCATATCTCAACGAACCGTCTTCGTGGATCAGTAAATCGGTTCGTAGTCCGGCTTCAACCTGCTCTCGAAACTTTTGCAGTCTAGGATCCTGCCATTGCGACGCTTTAATCTCCTCAACTAAGGACGACTGTATTTGCAACTGCATCAACTGTCCCATAGCATGTGGTAGCACAACCTCCAAGTCAATTCTCTGAAAATCTGCAATGATGTCCCTTTGTGCGGTCAAAACCTGAATTGCTGGTAACCGACTTAGCGCATCTGGCCCGACGTTAACTTTTCCCGGATGGTACTTAAGATCAAGGTCGTAGTCGGCCATCAGCTCTAACCATCTGCATTGCCTCATGTTCAACTCCTTCTGAGTGAACACATACTTCAAACTCTTGTGATCAGTAAAGACTTCGACTCTCTCGCCCAAAAGGTAGTGTCTCCAAATTTTCAAGGCGAAGATCACGGCCGCAAGCTCCAAGTCATGAGTCGGGTAATTCTTCTCATGAGTCTTCAGTTGTCTTGATGCTTAAGCTATGACCTTCCCATTCTGCATCAAAACACATCCCAATCCTTTTCCAGATGCGTCGCTGTGAATCACCAGTCCTCCGGAATTATCTGGTACGGTCAGGATCGGGGCGGTTATCAACTTCTGCTTCAACGTCTCGAAGGCCAATGCACATCTATCCGTCCAAATAAACGGTACTTCCTTACGCGTAAGCTTGGTTAACGGCTCTGCCAAACGAGCGAAGTTCTCCACAAATCTTCTGTAGTATCCGGCGAGTCCAAGGAAACTTCTTATCTCCGCAACATTCTTTGGAGCTGGCCAATCTCGAACTGCTGCAATCTTCTCGGGATCAACGGCGATTCCATCGCCCAACACAACATGCCCCAGAAACTTCACTCCTTCCAGCCAGAATTCGCACTTACTCATCTTCGCGAATAATTTCTCCTGTCTCAGCGTCTGCAGTGCGATCCTTAAATGCTCAGCATGCTCCTCCGGACTCTTCGAGTACACCAGAATATCGTCAATGAATACCACAATAAACTGGTCCAAAAATGGTGAAAAGATCATGTTCATCAAATCCATGAATATTGCCGGCGCATTAGTCACTCCGAAGGGCATCACCAAATACTCGAAATGTCCATATCGAGTTCGAAACGCCGTCTTGCAAATGTCTTCTGCTTTCACTCGGACCTGATGATATCCTGATCGCAAGTCCAGTTTCGAGAATACCCTCGCGCCACTAAGCTGC
This sequence comes from Agapanthus africanus, assembly GCA_030015575.1. Classification (NCBI taxonomy): domain Eukaryota; kingdom Viridiplantae; phylum Streptophyta; class Magnoliopsida; order Asparagales; family Amaryllidaceae; genus Agapanthus; species Agapanthus africanus. The sequence goes on from CM057341.1 coordinate 769,258,051, forward strand.
TCAAAAAGTTCTCCAATGCGAGGGATCGGGTACTTGTTCTTAATAGTCACCCGGTTCAATTCTCGATAATCAATGCACATCCTTCTCGTGCCATCCTTCTTCTTTACTAAAAGAACTGGAGCTCCCCAAGGTGAGTTGCTGCTTCGAATCCATCCCTTCTCGAGTAATTCACCCACTTGTTTCTTAACTTCTTCCAATTCCACCGGTGCCATCGGATAATACGATTTTGACACTGGCGCTGCACCAGGAATAAGGTCAATCGCAAACTCCACATCTCGCTTTGGAGGTAAGCCTGATATATCTTCAAACACATCCATAAAGTCACGAACAACTGCTGGCTCTTCATTACTATCCACTACCATAGGCGCAAGAACATTGTTCGTCGGCCTAGCCCTAAACTTGACTGGCCCGACAGAACTGCTTCTTTACCGCAACTGCTGTCTGCATCGTTGGCCGCGAAAGGCCCAGCGAGACTACTGAGTCTCGTCCACTCTGCTGCATGCACGTCCACGGTTGCTCCATTCTGCCTTAGTCCGATAAATTTCTCCTTCATTTTCTCCCGTGCAGTCCGCGGGAAGCATTTCTCCAGGAAACTTTTAGAGAAAACAGCCCAACTGATTGGCTTGGGCAGGCGGGTCTCCTCCACAAGCCATCACTCTCGGCGTAAACCACTAGCTGAAAGCGCACCACAACAACTCTCTTGTCCTCTGGGATCTGTGCCGCAATCAGCAAATTCTCCGTGTCACTAGCCTCTGCTCGGCTGGTAACAGCTCCTTTAAACCAGTAAATGTAGTCGGACCCAAAGTCTGAAATCTGCTACGGTCCTTACTCGTTCGACTGGTCTAGTTCCATCGTTGTTTACAGACTGCTGAACGATCTGCAAACCTTCCTGAAACGAATCTGCTGTTGCTGAATCATCTCAGTCTGTCTCTTTGATTTCCAGCATTCTTATTATCACTCTAAGCATGGCGGCTTCGTTCACACGCCTCCGGTACGTCTTCAACCTCTTACCTGTCATAATCCTGAACTCAAAACACCCAACATTAGCATGATGATAGATTCTGAATGTGGATCAAGGCTAGAACTCCAAGATACTTAAATAGAGTACTGCATTGTAGCTATGCCGCGGTATCATAGCCGCAATTACTTAACTCCACTCAAGTCGCCTAAGTCCTAGAGATAACAAGGAATCAGGTTTTCGAATCGATATGCAAAGGAAGTTTGCACATCGTAAAAGATATAATCAGGAAGAATGTGATTCAAGGATGGTAAAACGGTCAAGGTGGCAGGACATGTTTCCTAAACACGGGTATTCTGATTCGCGTATTGGGTACAATACCCAACTACAAAAGAATCAACCCAACTAACCTATGGCTCTGATACCAAAAGAACCATGTCACGCCCCGCTTCCCAGAGTACGCAAGATTGGGCACGTGACATAGCCAACCATGCTACCTGTGGGTAGGAAATATCCATCCACAGTCACATTACGGTTGTAGAGATATCAAGAACAAAATAATAAACTAATCTAATACATGTCCAAATCCATAATAACAAGAATCAATAAACAATAAGTGCGGAAGCAAATGATCCAATACAATAAATGAACAGTACGTCCCATAATGCGGGCTCACATCTGGAAATGAAATGAAATAAAATAAACTAATCACTAAGGAACTCACAGTTCAGCCTGCCGGCTGAAGTGCTCCTGCTCGGTCGCCGACAGTGGTAAGGAATCTGGGCCATGCAAAACCCAGACGTCAGCGCGTCATGTCATCAAGTATATAGTATAAACATGGTAATAAACAATGCAGGTATAAACATGAATAAAGCAGTACTATGGAATAACAGTGCAGCGGTAACCAAACTGTCCTATCAGGTTTCTACTCTAAAATCTTTGAAATCAATTGATGAATCGTCGATGTAACTCAATAGTATCCCGTGCGTGCCCGGGACCACGGTCAAGGTTCTCGGGGCTGAATCCGAGACGTGCCGCTAAGCAGTAATAGGTAGCTGGATGGATGAGTGATGTCAGCATCATCACTCCGGGGCAGGCCAAGCCCGTAAGACTGATCAGAACCGGTATCGAACTGTTGAGTTACAAGTCGGTTTCACCTTTGATTTCCCCATACCCCCAAGCTATATATGTCAGGTCAGGTATTCAATAATCAAGGATTAATGCCAACACAAAATCAGGTAAAAGCAGGTCTGTCTGGATAGACAGCAGGAATGGTCCATGAGGACCCCAAGTCAGGTTTGTCGGCATTAGGCATGAAATCAGGTAACAGGTCAGGTCATGTTTCAACAGGTTGATTCGATATGTATGTATGTGTCAGGTGCAGCAGAGTCAGGTCAATATGTAATGTGATCGAGTGGGTGCGCTCAACAGGTATACAATCGAGTAAGTAACAGCAGCAAGAATCTAAAGTAAACAGCAATAATAGTCACTTAATCACAATGGTGTTTGTATTATCTTTATTAATAGGTTCAAGCACCCTTGGGGTGCAATAGTCACAGGGTGAAACAATATCAACAATAGAAAGTAATGAAGCTACATGAATTTAAAACTAAAGCATAAATAATAATCACATGGGTGATCTAGCAAATTAAGCAAATACGTTCTAATTGGTTTAATTAGTTAAAACATGGATTAATAGCATACCACTTAATTTTACGAACTACTATACTGATTTAATGTTAAAGAGAAATGCAACCGTCAATTCTAGTCATACTGTACTATCGATATCACCATCATTGTGTTGTATTATATAATATGATAATCAAGAGTAAAGCAAGAATTCATATTGTGTACTAGCATGTTAAAGCAAGCATTCAGATACTTGCCTCGACGGTTTCGCAAACCGGAAAGCACGGATGCAATGTCGGCAGAAAACACGAGACGGATGCCCGGGCCACGGATCGAGTCCAAACAACGAACTGCGGAACCACACGGACCAGAATACTTCGCTGGAGAGTCGGGTCGAGTCGTCGGCACGGCCGGAATCCGGCGAAATGTCAAAATGGCGACGAGGTTAGCAAAACATCTAACAAAGCAAGAATCGACCAAAGAAGGAAAAAGGAAAGGGGAGTGGTCAGGAGAACTTATTGTTGTGGGGTTCCGTGGCAGAGACGAGGCGAGGGATGACGACGGGGTTGACGGAACTCCGGCAAGAGATGTTGGATACTAGGGTTCCGATTAGGGTTAGCCTCGGTGTAAATGGGGTGCAGGGATAGATTGAGTCGGGAAAGGAGAGAGGTGCTGGAGGTGGAGGTGATGGAAACGAGGACATGGAGCCGAGGGGATCGGCGGTGGCGGCGAGCGGCGACGACGATGTGCTGCTGGTGAATGTTGCGAGGGTGGAGGCTCGGCAACCAAAGAAAAGAGAGGAAATGGTGAGGAGAGGGAGACTCAGGTGAGGGGAGCACGGCACGGTGTTGGTCGGCGGCGCAGGTGATCGTCGGCGGCGACTCGCGCGACTGCAGCGAAGGCTGCAAGTGGCTGCAGTGCGCGGGGAGGAGACCGTGCTGAGATGGAGAGGAGGAGGCGGATGCGAGGGTGACGGTGGTGGCGTTGTCGGCGCGGGGACGGCGGCGGCGTCGGCAGTGGAGAAGGCTAGGGTTCGCGATGGAGGGGTTCGTCGTGGGTTTTCTTGTTCTGTAGGGATGAAGGAACAGTAGGATTTAAAAGAGAAAGAGAGAGAGATTTTAGGAGAGAGAGAGAGAGAGAAAGATTAGAGAGAGAGAGGCGGAGAGAGAGAGAAAGAGATGAGGCGGGGCCCACGAGAATTAACCCTCTCGTGATAGGCTGTGAGGTGAAGGAAATTTAACAAAGAAAATTTAAAAAGATTTAAACGTTATAATGAACAGAAGAGAATATTATTATATGAGTTTAGATTATTAAATTAAATGGGTATTTTGGCGCTAAATGAAACATTTCCAAATCGCGCCCGGGTTACGCCCAAATGTTTCAAATTCAAATTATAGGATTTTAAGCGAGTTCCAAATTTTGAAAAGAGGTGTTTAATGATTAAAATGCATGCCCCCAAGTCGGACACTTGCACGCGCGCGTAACCGTCCAAACTTGCCCGTTTAACCGAACGGGAAGAAATCTCGACACGCGGACGCTACCACGCGACTAGTGGCGACGAGTAGGCCAACATGGATATTTTTAATTTCATTTTAGGTGTTAAAATTTGTTATGTGCCAAAATGACTTAACCGGTTAAAATTTAGCAATAAACACCAAACAATCAGGATAATTGAAATGAGCAATGTATAACACTCAACTAGCAATAGAAATAATATTATTGGGCTCAGGTGTTACATCATACCCAACTACAAAAAGAATTTCGTCCTCGAAATTCCAAGAATACAAGATAGCTAACTACAGGAAAAGGTGAGGAAATTTCTGCCGGATCTCGTCTTCTCGCTCCCAAGTGGATTCTCCATGCGATCGATTACCCCAAGAAACTAGCACAAGGGGGATAATCTTGTTCTTAAGAACCTTTTCTCTTCGATCCTTGATTTCAACTGGTCGCTCCTCAAAAGTTAGGTCCTCCCGTACAGTCAACTCTGAATGATCCAAAACGTGAGTCTCATCTCGGACATACCTCCGTAATTGAGACACATGAAACACATCGTGCACTCCTGCTAATGACTGTGGTAACGCCAAACGGTACGCTACCACTCCAACACGCTCCAATATCTCGAAGGGTCCAACGAATCGAGGACTAAGCTTTCCCGACTCCCAAGGCGAATCACTCCTCTAGTCGGTGATACCTTCAGGAATACCAAATCACCCACGGCGAACTCTAGAGGTCTTCTTGACGTGTCAGCCCAACTTTTCTGTCTGTCTTGAGCTGCCTTCATGTGCTTCCTGATTGTATTCACTTTCTCGACTGTCTGTATAACCAAATCTGGTCCTAGTAACCTTCGTTCACCAACATCATCCAACAAACAGGTGAACGGCACTTACGACCATACAACGCTTCAAACGGGCCATCTGAATAGTCGCTTGGAAACTATTGTTGTACGAAAACTCCACCAGGTGTAGATGATCCTCCCAAGAACCTTTGAAGTCCAACATGCACGCCCTCAACATATCTTCAAGGGTCTGGGTCGTTCTCTCCGATTGTCCATCAGTTTGAGGATGATAAGATGTGCTAAACTTCAATCGAGTCCCCAAACTTTCTTGTAAACTCCTCTAGAAGTGCGACAAGAACCGAGTGTCCCGATCGGACACGATGCTTACCGGTACTCCATGCAATCTTACAATCTCCTGCATGTACCGCTCTGCCAACGTCTCCGTCGATTGACCAACCCGAAAAGGAATAAAGTGAGCTGCCTTGGTCAACCGATCGACAATCACCCATACTGCATTGTTGCCCTTTGGACTCCGCGGTAAAGCCGTCACGAAATCCATGGTTATATGTTCCCACTTCCACTGAGGAATCGGAAGTGGTTGCAACCAACCAGCAACCGTTTGGTGTTCAGCCTTGACTTGCTGACACACCAAGCACTTAGCCACGAAGCGAGCAATTTCCCGTTTCATACCTTCCCACCAAAATGCTGTCGAATATCTCGGTACATCTTTGTCCCTCCTGGATGTACAGAGTAAGCTGATCTGTGTGCTTCCTTCATAAGTTCTTCACGTACATCCCCTTTTGGCACACACACACGGCTACCATATCTCAACGAACCGTCTTCGTGGATCAGTAAATCGGTTCGTAGTCCGGCTTCAACCTGCTCTCGAAACTTTTGCAGTCTAGGATCCTGCCATTGCGACGCTTTAATCTCCTCAACTAAGGACGACTGTACTTGCAACTGCATCAACTGTCCCATAGCATGTGGTAGCACAAACTCCAAGTCAATTCTCTGAAAATCTGCAATGATGTCCCTTTGTGCGGTCAAAACCTGAATTGCTGGTAACCGACTTAGCGCATCTGGCCCGACGTTAACTTTTCCCGGATGGTACTTAAGATCAAGGTCGTAGTCGGCCATCAGCTCTAACCATCTGCGTTGCCTCATGTTCAACTCCTTCTGAGTGAACACATACTTCAAACTCTTGTGATCAGTAAAGACTTCGACTCTCTCGCCCAAAAGGTAGTGTCTCCAAATTTTCAAGGCGAAGATCACGGCCGCAAGCTCCAAGTCATGAGTCGGGTAATTCTTCTCATGAGTCTTCAGTTGTCTTGATGCTTAAGCTACGACCTTCCCATTCTGCATCAAAACACATCCCAATCCTTTTCCAGATGCGTCGCTGTGAATCACCAGTCCTCCGGAATTATCTGGTACGGTCAGGATCGGGGCGGTTATCAACTTCTGCTTCAACGTCTCGAAGGCCAATGCACATCTATCCGTCCAAATAAACGGTACTTCCTTACGCGTTAGCTTGGTTAACGGCTCTGCCAAACGAGCGAAGTTCTCCACAAATCTTCTGTAGTATCCGGCGAGTCCAAGGAAACTTCTTATCTCCGCAACATTCTTTGGAGCTGGCCAATCTCGATCTGCTGCAATCTTCTCGGGATCAACGGCGATTCCATCGCCCGACACAACATGCCCCAGAAACTTCACTCCTTCCAGCCAGAATTCGCACTTACTCATCTTCGCGAATAATTTCTCCTGTCTCAGCGTCTGCAGTGCGATCCTTAAATGCTCAGCATGCTCCTCCGGACTCTTCGAGTACACCAGAATATCGTCAATGAATACCACAATAAACTGGTCCAAAAATGGTGAAAAGATCCTGTTCATCAAATCCATGAATATTGCCGGCGCATTAGTCACTCCGAAGGGCATCACCAAATACTCGAAATGTCCATATCGAGTTCGAAACGCCGTCTTGCAAATGTCTTCTGCTTTCACTCGGACCTGATGATATCCTGATCGCAAGTCCAGTTTCGAGAATACCCTCGCGCCACTAAGCTGCTCAAAAAGTTCTCCAATACGAGGGATCGGGTACTTGTTCTTAATAGTCACCCGGTTCAATTCTCGATAATCAATGCACATCCTTCTCGTGCCATCCTTCTTCTTTACTAAAAGAACTGGAGCTCCCCAAGGTGAGTTGCTGCTTCGAATCCATCCCTTCTCGAGTAATTCACCCACTTGTTTCTTAACTTCTTCCAATTCCACCGGTGCCATCGGATAATACGATTTTGACACTGGCGCTGCATCAGGAATAATGTCAATCGCAAACTCCACATCTCGCTTTGGAGGTAAGCCTGATATATCTTCAAACACATCCATAAAGTCACGAACAACTGCTGGCTCTTCATTACTATCCACTACCATAGGCGCAAGAACATTGTTCGTCGGCCTAGCCCTAAACTTGACTGGCCCGACAGAACTGCTTCTTTACCGCAACTGCTGTCTGCATCGTTGGCCGCGAAAGGCCCAGCGAGACTACTGAGTCTCGTCCACTCTGCTGCATGCACGTCCACGGTTGCTCCATTCTGCCTTAGTCCGATAAATTTCTCCTTCATTTTCTCCCGTGCAGTCCGCGGGAAGCATTTCTCCAGGAAACTTTTAGAGAAAACAGCCCAACTGATTGGCTTGGGCAGGCGGGTCTCCTCCACAAGCCATCACTCTCGGCGTAAACCACTAGCTGAAAGCGCACCACAACAACTCTCTTGTCCTCTGGGATCTGTGCCGCAATCAGCAAATTCTCCGTGTCACTAGCCTCTGCTCGGCTGGTAACAGCTCCTTTAAACCAGTAAATGTAGTCGGACCCAAAGTCTGAAATCTGCTACGGTCCTTACTCGTTCGACTGGTCTAGTTCCATCGTTGTTTACAGACTGCTGAACGATCTGCAAACCTTCCTGAAACGAATCTGCTGTTGCTGAATCATCTCAGTCTGTCTCTTTGATTTCCAGCATTCTTATTATCACTCTAAGCATGGCGGCTTCGTTCACACGCCTCCGGTACGTCTTCAACCTCTTACCTGTCATAATCCTGAACTCAAAACACCCAACATTAGCATGATGATAGATTCTGAATGTGGATCAAGGCTAGAACTCCAAGATACTTAAATATAGTACTGCATTGTAGCTATGCCGCGGTATCATAGCCGCAATTACTTAACTCCACTCAAGTCGCCTAAGTCCTAGAGATAACAAGGAATCAGGTTTTCGAATCGATATGCAAAGGAAGTTTGCACATCGTAAAAGATAAAATCAGGAAGAATGTGATTCAAGGATGGTAAAACGGTCAAGGTGGCAGGACATGTTTCCTAAACACGGGTATTCTGATTCGCGTATTGGGTACAATACCCAACTACAAAAGAATCAACCCAACTAACCTATGGCTCTGATACCAAAAGAACCATGTCACGCCCCGCTTCCCAGAGTACGCAAGATTGGGCACGTGACATAGCCAACCATGCTACCTGTGGGTAGGAAATATCCATCCACAGTCACATTACGGTTGTAGAGATATCAAGAACAAAATAATAAACTAATCTAATACATGTCCAAATCCATAATAACAAGAATCAATAAACAATAAGTGCGGAAGCAAATGATCCAATACAATAAATGAACAGTACGTCCCATAATGCGGGCTCACATCTGGAAATGAAATGAAATAAAATAAACTAATCACTAAGGAACTCACAGTTCAGCCTGCCGGCTGAAGTGCTCCTGCTCGGTCGCCGACAGTGGTAAGGAATCTGGGCCATGCAAAACCCAGACGTCAGCGCGTCATGTCATCAAGTATATAGTATAAACATGGTAATAAACAATGCAGGTATAAACATGAATAAAGCAGTACTATGGAATAACAGTGCAGCGGTAACCAAACTGTCCTATCAGGTTTCTACTCTAAAGTCTTTGAAATCAATTGATGAATCGTCGATGTAACTCAATAGTATCCCGTGCGTGCCCGGGACCACGGTCAAGGTTCTCGAGGCTGAATCCGAGACGTGCCGCTAAGCAGTAATAGGTAGCTGGATGGATGAGTGATGTCAGCATCATCACTCCGGGGCAGGCCAAGCCCGTAAGACTGATCAGAACCGGTATCGAACTGTTGAGTTACAAGTCGGTTTCACCTTTGATTTCCCCATACCCCCAAGCTATATATGTCAGGTCAGGTATTCAATAATCAAGGATTAATGCCAACACAAAATCAGGTAAAAGCAGGTCTGTCTGGATAGACAGCAGGAATGGTCCATGAGGACCCCAAGTCAGGTTTGTCGGCATTAGGCATGAAATCAGGTAACAGGTCAGGTCATGTTTCAACAGGTTGATTCGATATGTATGTATGTGTCAGGTGCAGCAGAGTCAGGTCAATATGTAATGTGATCGAGTGGGTGCGCTCAACAGGTATACAATCGAGTAAGTAACAGCAGCAAGAATCTAAAGTAAACAGCAATAATAGTCACTTAATCACAATGGTGTTTGTATTATCTTTATTAATAGGTTCAAGCACCCTTGGGGTGCAATAGTCACAGGGTGAAACAATATCAACAATAGAAAGTAATGAAGCTACATGAATTTAAAACTAAAGCATAAATAATAATCACATGGGTGATCTAGCAAATTAAGCAAATACGTTCTAATTGGTTTAATTAGTTAAAACATGGATTAATAGCATACCACTTAATTTTACGAACTACTATACTGATTTAATGTTAAAGAGAAATGCAACCGTCAATTCTAGTCATACTGTACTATCGATATCACCATCATTGTGTTGTATTATATAATATGATAATCAAGAGTAAAGCAAGAATTCATATTGTGTACTAGCATGTTAAAGCAAGCATTCAGATACTTGCCTCGACGGTTTCGCAAACCGGAAAGCACGGATGCAATGTCGGCAGAAAACACGAGACGGATGCCCGGGCCACGGATCGAGTCCAAACAACGAACTGCGGAACCACACGGACCAGAATACTTCGCTGGAGAGTCGGGTCGAGTCGTCGGCACGGCCGGAATCCGGCGAAATGTCAAAATGGCGACGAGGTTAGCAAAACATCTAACAAAGCAAGAATCGACCAAAGAAGGAAAAAGGAAAGGGGAGTGGTCAGGAGAACTTACTGTTGTGGGGTTCCGTGGCAGAGACGAGGCGAGGGATGACGACGGGGTTGACGGAACTCCGGCAAGAGATGTTGGATACTAGGGTTCCGATTAGGGTTAGCCTCGGTGTAAATGGGGTGCAGGGATAGATTGAGTCGGGAAAGGAGAGAGGTGCTGGAGGTGGAGGTGATGGAAACGAGGACATGGAGCCGAGGGGATCGGCGGTGGCGGCGAGCGGCGACGACGATGTGCTGCTGGTGAATGTTGCGAGGGTGGAGGCTCGGCAACCAAGGAAAAGAGAGGAAATGGTGAGGAGAGGGAGACTCAGGTGAGGGGAGCACGGCACGGTGTTGGTCGGCGGCGCAGGTGATCGTCGGCGGCGACTCGCGCGACTGCAGCGAAGGCTGCAAGTGGCTGCAGTGCGCGGGGAGGAGACCGTGCTGAGATGGAGAGGAGGAGGCGGATGCGAGGGTGACGGTGGTGGCGTTGTCGGCGCGGGGACGGCGGCGGCGTCGGCAGTGGAGAAGGCTAGGGTTCACGATGGAGGGGTTCGTCGTGGGTTTTCTTGTTCTGCAGGGATGAAGGAACAGTAGGATTTAAAAGAGAGAGAGAGAGATTTTAGGAGAGAGAGAGAGAGAAAGATTAGAGAGAGAGAGGCGGAGAGAGAGAGAAAGAGATGAGGCGGGGCCCACGAGAATTAACCCTCTCGTGATAGGCTGTGAGGTGAAGGAAATTTAACAAAGAAAATTTAAAAAGATTTAAACGTTATAATGAACAGAAGAGAATATTATTATATGAGTTTAGATTATTAAATTAAATGGGTATTTTGGCGCTAAATGAAACATTTCCAAATCGCGCCCGGGTTGCGCCCAAATGTTTCAAATTCAAATTATAGGATTTTAAGCGAGTTCCAAATTTTGAAAAGAGGTGTTTAATGATTAAAATGCATGCCCCCAAGTCGGACACTTGCACGCGCGCGTAGCCGTCCAAACTTGCCCGTTTAACCGAACGGGAAAAAATCTCGACACGCGGACGCTACCACGCGACTAGTGGCGACGAGTAGGCCAACATGGATATTTTTAATTTCATTTTAGGTGTTAAAATTTGTTATGTGCCAAAATGACTTAACCGGTTAAAATTTAGCAATAAACACCAAACAATCAGGATAATTGAAATGAGCAATGTATAACACTCAACTAGCAATAGAAATAGTATTATTGGGCTCGGGTGTTACAGGAGGAGAGGCCGAGAGTTCGGAGGAGGCGACGAGGAGGGAAGAGGCGTAGAGGAGGTCGGAGGCGACGAGGATGAGGGAGGAGGCGACGAGGACGAAGGCGACGAAGAGGTCGGAGGTGACGAGGACGAGGGGGGAGGCGACGAGGACGAGGGACGAGACGCGCGCGGGGAAATTTTGGGGGAATTGGAAATTAGGGTATGGTAACGGGAACGATAACATTTGGTTTTAATTTTTTTTAATCTTTAAAGTTGCTCTTACGGATATATCCGTAGGGTCTTATCTTGCGACACCGTAAGGACAATTGAATAAGTAGAATTTTAAGAAATTTTTATTTATATATGTCCCTATGGTTTTATTCATAGGGACATTAATTGTCCTACGGTTGAATCTGTAGGGGCATTCTTTAATTGCCCTATGGATTTTATTATCCATAAGGGTACGCCATCATTGTACTAGCCGAAGTCTACTATAATATCAGGAGACAAACTCAAATTACCAAATATAAGATTCGCGCAGATTTCTCGTCGACAGACTTCTGACCAAGAAATGGTCAGACATCTGCTAATTTTTTGTAATGCTTTGTCTTCTTGGACAGACGTCTTCACTTTTACAATCAGACGTTTGTCGCTGCTCTGGATTGGGCTTCGGTATTTCCAGACGTTTGGCTACGCTCCGTTTTTTTGGTTTCAACTTGACCAAACGTCTGCATCCCTCTCCATCAGACGTCTGGCGTTGCTCTGAATTTCTGACATGGCTCTCGTGCATATGTTGACGTCTGTACTCCTCACATCATACGTCTGCCGTAAGTTTCTCCACAATTTTAACACTTAGGTCCCAAAAGCAAAGGGTTTTCAAAAAAATTGTTATAATCTCGAATGATCTCATAATCTCTGCATGCACAAACACTCCTAGTAAAAACTGGATATACATAAGATTGGGATTCTTCTTATATTTGCTTTAATAAAGATATGTTCGACTCCATTAAGGAAAAGGATGAAAGGACTGTTAAATTGGGTGATGGCTCAATTTACGAGATCGCCCTGCGGTCAAATTAAGGATGCATGATCAAGTGATGTATACTTTGGCGCTAGGGTCATTTATTTATCGTTATAAACCGATCCGTACTCGTTCGTTGTCCTTAACATGAGATTGGTAGGTTCTTAAGAAACGGGTTGGGTTGAGAAGAGAAAAATGTGTTTTCTAGCTAATATGAAAAATATGTTTTGGCTTTAATAGGGTTTTAAACAAGCTAAGGATGGGGTTGAAAGAAAAATGAGGGAAAGAAAGATGAGATAAATATATGGCTGTTTCACTAATAAAAGAAACATTTTCAACTTAATTGTAGTAATTTTAACATAAAAATAACAGTTTCAACATAAATTTAGTAATTTATAAGATAAATATAATACTTTATGAGATAAATGCATTAATTTATAAGTTAATATAGTATTTTATCGGAATAATAATATTACAAATTAGTCAATATATTGAAATGGATAAACCAGAAAAAGACATTAAATCTAAGGAATCCTTGACAAGCTTTCCTCTTGACCCAGGCAAGCCCAATTGGTTTTTGGGCCCTAAGGCCTTATATTGTTGTATGTAATCTCTCCCTCTCTCTCTCACACACACATATAAATAACATACAATCGGTTCCTTATATTGCTATTCGATCCAGTGTTTATTACTAAACATGTGTTATTGATAAAATCTTATAAAAACACCGGAGATGGACTTAATTTAAAAAATACCCTCCTATTTGTGTCTTTGAGCGTTTTATTAATACTTAGTTCTTATAAAAAGGCCCCGATCTGATACACGAGAGCAAGATTCGAACAGCGAACAAAAATAATTTACCAATAGAAAACAATATAAAATCTTTTGCAATGCCCACATATTTTGTGAGCTAGCATGCAAATTAAGACATAATGGTGTATGCTGATTTTTGGAAAAAAATAGTTTAATCATGGCATGTAAAATATAATGCATCCGAACTCGACTTCCATCATGGAAATTTTTGTGCTAAATACTTGTTATATCGTCCCAAATCGAACTTCCATCTTCGGAAAGTGAATCATCTTCAATGCTAGAATGGGAGATACAACCCTCAATACAATATAATTTTTAAGGTAAACTGTCAAAAAACCTTGGCAAAGTATTCCGCAGTCCAAATCCTTGACCAAAAGAATCTCGTCAAAACCCCACTCCTGCCTACTATATTTGTATAATCGTTCGCAATATTTTGTTAGTGTGTGTATATAGATATATATATATATATATATATATATATATATTGCAGGGAAATATACAAATATATCAGTTAACTGTATATATATCGTACGAAGCTGCATACATATTGAAGAAAATTAGATATTGCATGCAACAATATTGCATGGATGATTTTTTTTGTGGGGGGGAGGTGGGAGGCTTTTCCTAGAGGTTTTTTAGTAGATTCTTTGGACCATGGTTTTTTTCGACAGCTGAAGACTTTGCCAAGGTTTTTTTTCTGATAAGTTACCCAACTTCTTACTAAACTATAAAAAGGTGCATGTAATTTTTTGAAATTGATAAGACATGTCATGTGGTAGCCCTATCTTCTTTGAAGTACGAAGCATAAACCAATCTCAATTATTTGAGTATAAATTAACATCAATCATGAAAGCATCCACATCACATATTATTATATGACTTCTTAGTCCTTCCTGTCATGTCATATATATATGCTACCATTTTTGTTCGAAGGATAAAGCTATAGTTTAGTGTAATGATCCAAGTATTTTGTAAACCAGCCATTATGAGCATACTCATGGGATATTTCTTACTCTTAAATTTATGTCATAAGTGTACGGTTATCAATTACAACACTTGTGAATCGATCCATAGGAAAAAGGGCATTCCTAATTAAATCTAGTGAATTAAGAAAATTTTCGAGTTTTAGAAAATTATACTAATTGAATAAATTACATAAATTTAAAATAATTAAATGCACCATTGATAAAGATTTGAATAAAGAAAAACATAGGGTTTCGAACCTACTAAACCTATTCGTGACGATTAAAATTAATTTGGTTTCTTTCTCTTAATTTCCACCCTTAAAATAATTACCTATCAATTGTTAGAAATATAAAGCATACGTCATCCCAATAAATTATCAAACAATTTTAAAAGCATAACCTATACGATTATCGCATATCCTATCAATTAACAAGGAGGAAAATAATTACCTTAAGATTTATGTGCTAATTAATTTGGAATTAATTTGTTCTAAACGTTCCACTATGCAGATTTAATGGTTGTCAATTATAAATCCACCTAGCTTTATCGGCTGGTCAAAGCTAATCCTAATTAACTAGAATAAATAGAAACTTTACTTTCCCTAGATAAATTTCATGGTTGTCGATCGATTATCAATTTATATAGTTGTCACGCTCCGCTTCCTAGTAGACGGAAACGGTGATGTGGTAAGCCCGCAACGTATTTATTTCATTATGAAATAAATACGTTAAGCGTAATTAAACAATATAACAATGAACAAGAATGACAAAAGTAATAAAATAAAATAACAACTTTATTTACATTCAATTTTACATACAACTATCTGAAATAAAAGATACAATAAACAAAGCAATGCCTAAACAATGACATATAGAAAGTAAGTGCAGGTTGGAAGGAGCCAACGATCTAGTTGTGCAGCAAGATGGTCCAAGTCCTCCTGGCTCAGCTCTATCTCCTCAGAGTCCGGTCATCTTGACGAACATTCCAAGAGAAGAAAACAGAGAGAAATGTCGTTAGCGAACTAGCGCTCGGTAAGTCCCAAAAGAAGAAAGAGAAGATAGTATATAATGTGAATAGGAACCAAAAGAACAAAGGACATGCGATATTGTATATGATCATCTACAGGTATATGATAGTTATTTTGACGTGGTTATTTGTAGTTTGATAAGGAAGGTACTCATGTATACGGGAGGAGTCCATCTTACCATGTGGACTATGGTAACATGTAGTCACTACTACAAATAGGGGTTGCCCTTACGGATAAATCCGTAGGCGCAAACCTCTGCCCCTACGGCTATATTCGTAGGGGCATAAAAATACGCCGTAGGTGCACACAGCACAGGTGCAAGTCTTAGCCTTAAACATGCCCCTACGGTGAAATATTTGCCCCTACGGCTTAATACGTAGGTCTACTGGTCCCTACGGATTTCACCGTTGGGACAAAATATTTATTTAATTTATCGGTTTATAAAATAAAATAGTTGACCCTCCGGATAAATCCGTAGGGACAAATATATGCCCCTACGGCTTAAGGCGTAGGTACAGATGTGTAGGGGCAAAATATCAGGTATCCTGATATTTTGTCCCTGCGAGTAAATTTGTAGGGGTAAAGCTAAGCCCCTATGGATTACTCCGTAGGGACAAGCCTAACCCCTGTTACTAAGTCCATAGGGTCAAAATATCAGGTATCCTGATATATTGTCCCTACGGATAAATGTGTAGGGGCAAAGTTGGACCCTACGGATTAAACGGTAGGTGCAACATGTGTACCTACGGATTAATCCATAGGGACATATTATTAGTTTTTTTTTAAAAAAAGGGCTGCCTGTTTTTTTCTCGCCCTATGCATAATAATATATACATCACATATGAAAGTAATCAACAAGCAGAATATATACAACAGTATTCATAATCAACATCTCACGCATAATATATAAAAGAAATCAACAAGCAGGATACGATATCGATCTAAATCAATATGAACACCACTAATATCGTCCAAAATATATACAATATGTATCATATATGTAAATACATGTTTAAAATATAAAAATAAAATGCTACCCTAGCTCGGTCCAGCTCCACCTCTGATTATCGCCGTAATCTGGCGCATCTGGTCCTTGGATAAACCCTGAGTCAACAACTCGAGCGATGCGGACGGTGCGGGAGTCTGAGCGGGCTGTGGAGCTGTGGCAAAATGAATATGCGTGCAATATACCTGGAGGTGTGGCAAAGTCCACACGGAAGGAGGCATCCGAAAGGGTCTCCGATCGGGGTGCAAGACCGACCCTCTGAAGCTCCCTACGCAGCTTTCCAGACGGCAGAACCTCTCTGCTTTTGCCTCTGCCGGTGCTGCGGTTAGAGCTCCTGTCGCCCCTCGCTGCTCCCGTCGTCGTCATCAAATCTAGATAAAACGGTTTGTGTACGCATTAGATAATCATTACATATGCAAGCTATATATGTATAGATCGTAAAATGTGAAGTAATAATATAACATTATTGATAACCTTTTTCGTTTCGTGGACGCATTATACATATCTACTAGGATTTCATCATCGATATCATTTCTAACCCACGTAACTTCATAATGAGCCGAAGAAAACCCGTCTTTCGAAACAGACGGTCGGATCACTCTAAGCCTTCTCTCTTCTTCATCCTTATTGCTGTCCTCGAATTCTGGGACATCGTAAACATTCCCGGGTTTCCAACGGCATACGACGCTCCATCCAGGATGCTTCAAACACTGTGAGTAGTATACTTGGAACGCTTGGTTCGGAAAGATAAACGGATCTTCCTGATCGTAAAATCGAAGTGTGTTCACACTGGTCAATCCATATTCATCTTTCCAAGTCCCAAGATTGCTTCTCCACTTATCCATATCGGTTCGTGTATCGTCCAAGTACACTGAAATATATAAAAGGGTTCTGATCGTCCGGGATATTAGATGCCGAGTATACAATTTAAGTATCCATAATAAATCATACCATCCGATCCTACCGTCGCAATCCTACTATTCTGAGTGGTTCTAAATGTTTCTGTGTCCTTAACTTCGAATTTGTATCCAAGGACACCGAATCCTTTATAATATGCAACCTCCATACTAGGAAACTGAGCTAAATATCTTGAATCACTCTCTAATGATGCAGACAAGTTCGGATCGTGGATCTAACAAAACAAATTTTACGAAAAATACATAACGATATAAGTTTAGATTAAAACTGATAGCAATAACATGTTATTCGAATAACTTACATGATCTGCAAGCCAATCGCAAAAATTATCCTGATGATATTTTTGCAATCGTTCATCGTTCCAATCAGGATGCCCCTCACGTATCTCTCGTTAAAATGAATTCTGTTCTCGAAAATAAATTATGACATTAATATTATATCCTTTCATACACACAAACACAAATATAACAATTAATACAAAAAACATACTCTCTAATTTTTTCAAGACATGCGCTATTGAGGAGGATAAACCGGTATATCTTGTTGATAAATATAGTGTCTACCTTCTTATAATTGGCTTTACCATATGGCCCGTCCTGAATTCTTCGAGGCCGGTTAAGTCTCGTCTCAATGTTCTCGTCCCGATAGCGGGAACAAAATATGGTTGCTTCATCTAGAAAATAACCTTGCATGATAGAACCTTCTGGTCGATTTCTATTGCGTATATACTTTTTAAGAGTGTAGAGGCACCTAAAGAAAAATATGTTAAATAAATAAATTCGGACATACAGGACAACAATAATTTTACAAATTGCGCGAAACGAAAATTCCACGCACTTCTCGACGGGATACATCCATCGATATTGTACCGGTCCAGCTAACTTAGCCTCAGTTGTAAGATGAACCGTCAGGTGTATTATGATATCGAAGAATGACGGTGGAAAAATACGCTCAAACTTGCAAAATATCAACGCAATAGAATTTTCTAGTTTCTCCAGCGTCACAACATCCAGCGTTTTAATGCATAATTCTCTGAAAAAACAACATAGGTTATTGATTACTAGACCAACCGATTCGGAGAGGGAAGTCCTGAGGGCTAATGGGAGAAGGTGTTCCATAATAACATGGTGATCATGACTTTTCAGCCCATGGATCTTGCCTTTCACAATTTTTATCTTCTTGCTGAATGATCCTGAGAAATCTGTTGGAACTTTCAAATCATGCAACACCTGTAGGAATCTTTTCTTCTCCCGTTGTGACATATGATAAGCGGCATTGGAAAATACAAACTTACCTGGTTTACCCGCTACCGGTTTAGGATGCAATTCACTTCTAATTCCCCAGTCCTGTAGATCCATCCGAGCATTAAGGATGTCTTTCGATTTCCCGTCTTTACAAAGAAGCAAGTTGAGTACATGCTCGGATACTCTCTTCTCTATGTGCATGACATCCAGAAAATGATGCACTAAATTTGTTGACTAGTACGGAAGCTCAAAGAAAATGCTTAACTTGTTCCAGAATGGTGGTTTGACCTATTTTGTCGGATCCATCCCGAAGGTCACATTATTGTAACCATCCCACTGAGCAATCATGTCCTCTCCAGAAAATGGGGCTGGAGGTCCACAAAGCTCCTGATGACCATCAAAGTGAACATCGTCTAACCTGTAGGGGTGGTCTAAAGGCAGGAAACATCGATGGCCGCAATAACAAACCTTCCTGCTAAAATTCAAGAATTTCGATGTTGTATGTTGATGGCAATAAGGACATGCTTTGTGACCATGTACGGACCAACCTTATAGCATTCCATACGTAGGAAAGTCATTAATTGTCCACATTAAAGCCGCACGCAGTATGAAGGTTGTATTTGTGTTTGCATCGTAAGTCTCTACACCATCAATGAACAAAGATTTTAACTCTTCGATCAGAGGTCGGAGATAGACGTCGATATTGTTTCCTGGTGAGTTTGGTCCGTCGATAAGAAGATGCATCATAAAGTATGATTGGTCCATAGCCAACTAAGGCGATAGATTATAAACTATCATTACAACGGGCCATGTACTGTGGCTTCCAGCCATATAGTTGAATGTGCAGAAGCCATCACTAGCCAGTCCGAGCCTGACATTGCAAGTATCGCTACTGAATATTGTGTGCCTCCTATCGAAATCCTTCCATGCCGGTGAATCTCTTGGATGACTCATTTTTCCATCTTCACTTGGAGGAGCACGGTGATGCCAAATCATTGCCTCGGCTGTTTTGTTGCACTTGAATAGCCTCTGCATCCTCTATGTTATGGGAAATTATCGTACTATCTTGACAGGTATATCGGGCTTCTTATCAGAATATTTCGGCTTATACCAGGCCTCTCCGTATGTTGGACACTCTTTCAAATCTGAATTCTCTTTCCGGTACAACACGCAATTTTTAGGATATGCTTGAATTTTCTCACACTTCAGACCCAAATCAGACATCATCTTCTGGGCTCCGTACCAGCTGTCGGGCATGTTATGTCCCGGGGGCATAAAATCTTTCAAGAAAGAAAGAAGCATTGTGAATGACTTATTGCTCCATCTATTTAGGCACTTAATCTGGAAAAGTTGGATGAACCATGAGAGGGTGGAATACTTTGCATTCTCATAAATTGGTTTTCTAGCATCATTCATGAAATTTTCATATTTATCCACACGCGGTCCTTGACCGGAAGGAATGTCATCTTCGGTACGAATAGATTCAACTAGGGCGGCCTCTACCATATCCTCCATTTCTTCAGATGGAAAGAAATTACCGTCTTCTTCTTCTGCCGCATTACCGTCTTCTCCTTCTTTTCCAGCCGCATTATCGTCTTCTCCTTCTTCTTCTGCCGCATTACTGTGTTCTTCTCCTTCCCCGTGATATAGCCAAGTTGTATAAGTGTAGTAAAACCATGTTTTACGATATGAACCTCTGCCAATTCTACCTTTTATCAGTACTTATTCCCACATCTATCGCACGGGCAGAGAATCTTCTGTATCACGATCTTATTATATACGCGTGCAAATTCAATAAAAGCAGCAACTCCTGTGAAAAACTTAGGTTGCATACGTTGTTGCCAATCCACATACATCCAGTCCTTAACTCTGACGTACTCATGAGCCATGTTAGACTGTATAATATATAAATTGTAGGTTATGATGACTATATTGAGAAATCTAAGAACGGGATGGTTACTGACAAAGGAGAAAATCCGTGTATATGTTTTGTGTGTGCGTTTGTCATTGAAAAGAATAAATTATCGATAATCAAAGTTAGATTTGAGGATACCCATGTATGAGTTTTATTCTATATATGTGCGTTTCAATTTATGATTTCGCTTAAATGTAGAGTTGTTAGTGTGTATGTGTTGTGTGTGCGTTTGTTGTGTTCGTGTTGTATGTGTGTGTTTCGGCTGTCGGGGGTAAGGCTTCTATCCCATTAAGAATGTATAGTGCGGACACCCATTTGCTTGTGCTTTCAACCGTTTCGAGTAAATTTCGGCAGCACCTCCCCGCTGTTCTCCGAGTACACTGTAATAGAATAGATAATCATTTCAAAGCTGTGAAACAATGTTGATGAACATCTAATCTATCTTTGTACACTGAGAACCAGCGGAAAAGTACCGACGAAATATCTCGAAATAGATGAAAAAACAAGTGAATGCAGGTGTTTTCTTTATACATTCCTAACTTGTCCACACGGGACAAATCTATCGGTTATCATACGATTGAATCTTCTCGTCACATAGACTACACGGCGGTTGTTAGTACCGAGCTATACCGTCCGATATTTAACAATCTTCGTATAGTTCTATGTCACGACGAATATCGAACGTATGTTAACTGATAGACGGGGACTAACTGGCGCTTTGAGTTTCATATGCGTATCGATGAGAATATGAATGTTTCATATTATCATCGAGTATCATATATTGGTTTTAAGTTGAACATCTTGAATCACTCTCTAATGATGCGTTTGTTGTGTATTCGTGTTGTATGTGTGTGTTTTGGCTGTCGGGGGTAAGGCTTCTATCCCATTAAGAATGTATAGAGCGGACACCCATTCGCTTGTGCTTTCAACCGTTTCGAGTAAATTTCGGCAGCACCTCCCCGCTGTTCTCCGAGTACACTGTAATAGAATAAATAATCATTTCAAAGCTGTGAAACAACATTGAAATGAACATCTAATCTATCTTTGTACACGGAGAACCAGCGGAAAAGTACCGACGAAATATCTCGAAACGGATGAAAACACAAGTGAATGCAGGTTTTTGCTTTATACATTCCTAACTTGTCCACACGGGACAAATCTATCGGTTATCATACGATTGAATCTTTTCGTCACATAGACTACACGACGGTTGTTAGTATTGAGCTATACCGTCCGATATTTAACAACCTTTGTATAGTTCTATATCACGACGAATATCGAACGTATGTTAACTGATAGACGGGGACTAAGTGACGCTTTGAGTTTCATGTATGAGTATCGATGAGAATATGAAAATTTCATATTATCATCAAGTATCATATATTGGTTTTAACTTGAACATTTAATATGAATAGGTTTTACGTTTACGTTTCGTTATTAAGGGTTCGAAATTTCAAGTTTAGGGTAAATTTTTCTTGCGTTTACGGTAAAGTTGTACGTTTACGTTATTATTGAGTATCCTACTGCAATGAACTAGTGCACCCTAAACCCTAACCCTAAATAACCCAAATTAACCTAATTAACCACAATTAACCATAATCGTTACCCTAACACAAATTATCCCTAATTAACCCAAACTTAACCCAATTTACCCAAATTAACCTAATTAAACCTAATCAACACCCAAACCCTTTCAAATTATCACTAATTAACCCAAATTAACCCTACCCTCTAATTAACCCTAGCCTCTAACCCTAAACCTGAACCAAACCCTAATTACCCTAACCCTAAGCCCAACTAATTAACCATAACCCTTGCCCCAACCCCAAACCCAACCGAACCCTAACCCCAACCCCAAACCCAACCGAACCCTAACCCCAACCCCAACCCCAACCCCAACCCCAACCGAACCCTAACCCTAACCCTAACCCTAACTGAACTCTAACCCCAACCCCAACCCCGACCCCGACCCCAACCCCAACTGAACCCTAACCCTAACCTAAACTGAACCCGATGCCTAACCCTAACCTTCAGGCCCCTACCCGAACCCTACAGAACCAAGAACCCTAGCCCTAACATCATCAAAATTATAAGTAATTGGAGATTTACTAACCTATAGCGGGCGATGGAGGAGACGACGGAGGAGACCGGTGGTCGACGATGCAATCGGCGACGAGTCGCGGGCGGTGGCGACGAGGAAGTCGACGAGGAAGTTTTGGGAATGATCGATCGAGACGCGTGTTCCCCTCCGAAAGGCGGCGCACAAGACTGCGATGTCCTGACGCTGAGATTCGGGGCAGATTCTATTTGGTTTTATCCGTCCACCTCTCCGAAGATGCCATGTTGATTTATGGCACCGTGTATCGGAGGTTTAGACGGATGCGGCCGATGTAGCAGACTTCGTCAGATTCCCCCTCACTTGAGGGGTTTTTGATTGTAGGGACGCTCTTCCCTGCAGGCGCAAGCCCCTGCAGTTAATTACGCTACCGCATCGCGGTAACAACTTTCTCCTTTTCCAGAATTTCACTTCGTGTCGTGTGTGTTTGTTTTGTTTATGGTTGCCCGTGGATTGTATACGGAGACTATTTATTTCGTCGCCCGTAGGACGTGGATTAGTCCAAATCCGTATTTTCTTAGATTTGGGTTTGGGGTTTTGGTTTAAGGATACGTTAGCCATTTTTGAGGCTAAGATCAACTTAAACGTTTGTTAAGGATACGTTAGTCTAGTTTGAGACTAAGATCAACTTAACGGGATCGTTTAGATCCGACAAAAGAGCGTTTGGGCTCTATTGTTCCAGTTTAGGAGATTCATAGTCCAATTTGGGACTAAAGTCTGTTTGAAGGATACGTTAGCCATTTTTGAGGCTAAGATCGACTCAAACGGTTGTTAAGGATACGTTAGTCCAGTTTGGGACTAAGATCGACTTAACGGGATCGTTTAGGTCCGACAAAAGAGCATTTGGGCTCTATTGTGCCAGTTTAGGGACATGGTGGTCCATTACCAGTTTAAGGACATGGTGGTCCACCGTTAGTTTAAGGACGTTTCGGTCCGATATTAGTTTAAGGACGTTTCGGTCCGATATTAGTTTAAGGACGTTTCGGTCCACGAGTTTAAGCACCCCGCAGTCCATATTGACGTATGTGGTCGTCGGGACCCGTCACTTCTCTGACGTCGTTGAAGGATTACAACGATAAGTGTCAGAGGAGCTCGGAGATGTACCCTCGAACCGGATATAAATTAATTTAAAAGAGCAGTCGTGCTCAGTCAATTTAATTTAAGGACTTACGGCCAAAATTGGGCTAAGTCCAATTGAAAATGTTCAACATTTTATTTGCTTTTGCATTGCATTTCTTTTTTTTATTTTTATTTAGGCTTTGCCCAGAAAGGATGCAGAGCATCAATTTGTTTTGGGCTCTGTTCTTTTAGGAATGATGCAAGGCATCAATTTTATTTGGGCTCTGCCCTTGTATAAAGGATGCAAAGCATCAATTTATTTGGGCTCTGCCCATTTATTGCCTTGCAATTTATTTTGGCTTGTTAGGTCATTTTGACTTGGGCCTGGCCTTTTTAACAGAGAAAATGCATTGCATTTTCAGGCGCTTTGCGCCAATCAAAGATCGTAACAGTGCAGATTTATAAGTGCAAAGCACTATTAATTTGAGAATCTTTTAGATTCAAGAACCAATGGTTCATAAAAGAAGTGCAAAGCACTATTTGATTTAGATCTAAGAAAAAACAAGTTTTTTCTTGTTTTTCTTATCTCAGAGAACCAAAGGTTCATAAGAGTGCAAAGCACTATTAATTTAAGAACCTTTTAGATTCAAGAATCGATGGTTCATAAAAGAAGTGCAAAGCACTATTTGATTTAGATCTAAGAAAAAACAAGTTTTTTCTTATCTCAGAGAACCAAAGGTTCATAAAAGTGCAAAGCACTATTTTTTATTTATTTTTATTTTTTCCTGTTTTAAAGAACCAGTGGTTCATAAGAAGTGCAAAGCACTATTTATTATGTGAAAATCATTGATCTTGTTTTTAGATCAATGATCTATTAGAAGAAATTTCTTCTCTCTTTTGAAGGTTTTTACCTTTTTCTCGAAATTTTTCTCAGAGTTCTCTCTGTTTGAAGCTCTTGATTTTTTCAAGAAATGTTGATGCCTTTGAATTGAGGTCTAGGGTTCTTTTTATAGTGCCCATAAATTAGTTAAATTTGTTAAAGAGATCTTTCTCTGAGTGATTTGGGGAATTTTCCCCACCGTTGGATCTTTGATCCAAGGGCTTCTGCTTTGCAGAAGAAAATCTTCTTGTTCTAACAAGAACAGAAAAGATTTTTT
Organism: Agapanthus africanus; assembly: GCA_030015575.1. Taxonomy (NCBI): domain Eukaryota; kingdom Viridiplantae; phylum Streptophyta; class Magnoliopsida; order Asparagales; family Amaryllidaceae; genus Agapanthus; species Agapanthus africanus. Next base: position 769,282,514 of record CM057341.1, read on the forward strand.
TTTAAATTTAATTCTGTTTGGCGCAGATGCCCCAGCGCGTGACACGTGTCGCGCAGCGCACAGTGCAGCGCAACTGCGCTAGCGCAACTACGCTGACACGTGTCGTGCAGCGCAACTGCGCTAGCGCATCTGCGCTGACACGTGTCGCGCAGCGCAACTGCGCTAGCGCATCTGCGCTGACACGTGTCGCACAACGCACAGCGCAGCGCAACTGAAGCGTTGCTTCATTAAATAGAGATTTGCTCTGATTGGACGCGCCTTCTTGGGCGCTGCGCTCCCTGCGCTAACGTGTGTGATTTTGACACGTGGCGCTCTGCGCGCAGCGCAGGGGATCTGAAGCGTTGCTTCATTTATTTTAATTTTAATTTTCAATACAGTGCTTTGCTCTGATTGGGGAAAACAGAAGCGTTGCTTCGTTTCCCGCCTTGGAATTTGAACAGAGCTTTGCTCTGATTGGGGTAAACAAATGCCCCCCCACCGTTGCGCTTACGTGGCCTTCCAAACGTGAGCGCAGCGGTGGCAGAATTCCAACCATCGCGGAAACTCTTTGAAGTTGAAAGGGTATTTGATGCCTATAAATAGGACCTTTGGTCCCTTAGATGATTTTCATCTTCAAAATTTTACTTTCAGAACTCAGAACCCTGCTCTTTTTTTTCAAAAACTCCAAGAGTTAAAATCTTTAAAACTTTTTAGGTGAAAATTTAAATTAAAATCAAATCAAATTAAATTAAATTAATTTTTACTGACAGAGCCTTGCTCTCCATAGATCCCTGATCTAAAGAAAACCCATTTAGGGTTCCACTTAGCAGAGCTTTGCTCTAAAGGGGTCCAAAGAGAACTCAAGAGAACCCTGTTAGGGTTCCATTAATAGAGCTTTGTTCTATAAAAGATTTTTCTTGTATTTTCTCATTTCATTAATGGAGCTTTGCTCCTTCCAAATCATGCAAAAGAACTCTTAGGAGTTTTTTCATTGATCTTGGAGTTTAAAGATGGCATTTTATTCCTCGATGCATTATATTGCTTTTCTTAATCAGTCTTTCTGATAATTCTGTTGATCCTCTTTCACAGGAACAATGAACGCCCACATGTATGCTCTTAATGAGATCATCTCTCATGAGGGCATCCGCCGACTTGGCCGTTCTCAAAATCGGGAGTTCACAAACGAGGAGTGTGCTGAAATAATGAGTCGCTTCGACGTATATAATGGTCCACTGCTTCCCCGACGTTCCTCTCTTCTTAAACTTATCGTGGGAGCTATCTGGGAAGCGCTTCCCCTATTCTGTTCCGGCGTGCCGCTTAGGGCGTTGGATGCCGCTGAGGACAAGGTGCACTTTGTGTACCTATTGAACTTTATCTCGAAGAGACGACGAGACAGTCTTATTGACCTCTTGCACGAGATCTTTCAACAGTCTGCCATACTCGCTGCTTATCGGAGGGTGGAAGACATCGGGAGGGACCCTGACGCTTGTTCTCGCGAAAGGAAGCACACTAGGATAGTCCGCGAGGCTTGGAAAGTCATAGATAGGGTCTCTTTTGAATTCCTCAATCCATGCCCTGGATCTGAGGTTATTCCATTGTAACTTTCGTTTATTGTTTTTATGACTGTAAGAACTTCGGGCAATATTAATGGAATTTTTTTTATATCCCAGCTTGTCTTTATTATATATCTTTTGTCCTGAGTCTTTTTGCCCATGCATGAATGAATGTGTCTTGAACGCTTGATCAAATGTAAATCGGATGCTCTTTCTGTTGTTTTTCCTCTTTCTCAGCATGTCGTCACAATTAGCAGGTAATAGAGTAAGCTTCTTGATTTCTTCACGAGATAGCGAGGGCTTAGGCCGCAGGTTCAGATCCGCTGCCTAAGACTTTTCAACTCTATGAGCCGTGAGGGTCTCATAGAGACTTTTCTCCCTACGGATCGAGAGGATCTCGTAGGTGGGTTTTTCTCCTTAGGAATCGTGAGGATTCCTAAGTGTGGTTTTCTCTTGTAAGTCGTAAGGATCTTACAAGAGAATTTTTCCCTCTTACGAGTCGAGTGGACTTATAAGCGGTTGTTTCCCTCCTTGTCGAAGTTCGATGTTGGAGAGTGAGACCCGTGGATGGCATGCAAGAGACCGTTTTGGGCCAACTTGCAGGGTCCCAATGCTTAGGAAACATGCTTCTTTTATGCCCACTGCCTAAGGCTTTATCTCACGAGTCGAGCCGCCTCGACAATTTTTCACAAGTCGAGACGAATCGAACGTTTCTCGCAAGAACATCTTAACGTCGCATTTAACCTCTGCTCTTTACGACAGAAGCCTGTTAAGGTTGGTGGTACTTAGGGTTTTGGCCATCGTACCGTCGCATAAGCTGATATAGTCCTCGATAGGCAATCGTGTTGTTTGAGTAGCCCTGCGACTGCCGTGTCTCTGATCCCTTCGGGGGCTGGACAAGACGTCTTCAAGCAATCCTCCTTGGCAGTTTGACCGTCGGAAGAGAAAGCGTTAGGAATTTGCCATGTCGCTTTTTACTTGAGGTTAGGCTTATTTTGGTGAGCCCCGATGAGTCATAACCACTCCGCGCTGGTGTGGGGATGATCTCCGATAGTCTTTCGGGCTTTATGTGAGTTGCCGTTAAGACCCTGAAGCTAGGAATTTGGCCTTTGCTTCGTTTGCTGGCATTGCGTCTGCTGTATCGAGACGAATGTTGCGGTAGGAACTAGGGATTTTGCCGTGGCTCCATTTGCTTGATGACGTTGCGTCTGCTGTATCGAGACGAACGTTGGGGTGACATCTCGTCTGCTGTATCGAGACGGACATCGAGGTTGTCTCTAGGTTGCTGGTGAACCGCCGAGGTTTGGAACTAGGGATTTTGTCGTGGCTCCATTCGTTTGATGACGTTGCGTCTGAAGTGTCGAGACGAACGTTGGGGTGACCTCTCGTCTACTGTATCGAGACGGACGTCGAGGTTGTCTCTAGGTTGCTGGTGAACCGTCGAGGTTTGGAACTAGGGATTTTGCCGTGGCTCCATTCGTTTAATGACGTTGCGTCTGCTGTGTCGAGACGAACGTTGGGGCGACATCTCGTCTGCTGTATTGAGACGGACGTCGAGGTGGTGACCATTCTGTGCTGGTGCGAGATGATCTCCGATTGTCTTTCCGGTTTTATATGAGTTACCGTCAAGACGTCGAAGCTAGGAATGTGGCCTTCGCTTCGTTTGCTTTGGTGTGTCCAAATCCTGTTAGAGGATGAACGCTGGGGTTAACATTTCATCTGCTGTATCGAGATGAACGTCAAGGTGGTGACCACTCTGTGCTGGTGCGAGATGATCCCCGATTGTCTTTCCGGTTTTATGTGAGTTACCGTAAAGACGTTGAAGCTAGGAATGTGGCCTTCGCTTCGTTTGCTTTGTCACGTCCGAATCCCTGCTGGAGGAAGAACGCCGGTGTTAACATTTCGTCTGCTGTATCGAGACGAACGTCAATGTAGTGACCACTCTGTGCTGGTTCGAGATGATCTCCGATTGTCTTTCCGGTTTTATGTGAGTTACCGTAAAGACGTTGAAGCCAGGAATGTGGCCTTCGCTTCGTTTGCTTTGTCACGTCCGAATCCCTGCTGGAGGAAGAACGCTGGGGTGACAACTCGTCTGCTGTATCGCAACGAACGTCGAGGAGATGACCACTCTGTGTGAGATGATCTCCGGTGGTCTTTTAGGCTTTATATGACTTGCCGTTAAGACCTTGAAGCTAGGAATTTGGCCTTCGCTTCATTTTCTCACACTGCGTCTGGTGTATTGAAACGAATGCTGAGGTGGAGCTGGGATTTTGCCGTCACTCCGCTTGGTTTCGACCATGGGGTCTTTTGTTAACTTTGCATGTACACCCCGCTGGACTGTGAAGAAACGCCGTTGTTGACATTGCGTCTGCTGTAACGAGACGAATGCTAAGGTGGAGTTGGGATTTTGCCGTTACTCCGCTTTGTTTCGACCGTGAGGTCTTTTGTTGACGTTGCATCTGCCTCCAGCTGGACTGCGGAGGAACGCTGTTGTTGACATTGCGTCTACTGTATCGAGTCGAATGCTGAGGTGAAGCTGGGGTTTTGCCATCGCTCCGCATGTTTCGACCGTGAGGTCTTTTGTTAACTTTGCATGTACACCCTGCTGGGCTGCGAAGGAACGCCGTTGTTGACATTGCGTCTGCTGTAACGAGACGAATGCTAAGGTGGAGTTGGGATTTTGCCATTGCTCCGCTTTGTTTCGACCGTGAGGTCTTTTGTTGACGTCATGTCTGCATCTAGTTGGAGTGAGGAGAAACGCCGTTGGTGATCTCTAAGTTGTCGATGTTGACGTCGAGACCCTGAAGCTCGGGATCTTCGTTTGCTTCATTTGTTGACATCGTGTCTGTAATATTGCGACAAATGTCGAGATGGTCTCTAGGTTGTCTATGAATCGTCGAGATTTGGCTTCACTTTCTGATGGAGCCTGTTGGGAAGGTATGGTTCCCTCTTTATCTGTGCCCCTGAATTGTATACAGGGATCGATGTGATTTCACCTGTAAGGCAAAAAGTTTCATTCTTTCATTTTTTTATTCTTTCCGCGATGCTCTATCATTTCAGCTTTTATATCACGAAGGTCGCGATTGCCCAATCATTTCGGCTATTTTTCGCGGTGCCCAATCATTTCGGCTGTTTACTTTATATTTACTCGCTGCTTTTTATTGCGAGTTGCCCAATCATTTCGGCTGTTTATTTTATTTTTACTCGCTATTTTTTATTGCGAGTTGCCTAATCATTTCGGCTATATATATATATATATATATATATATATATTTTTACTCGCTGTTTTTTATTGCGAGTTGCCCAATCATTTCGGCTATTTAATATGCATTTTCAGCTCAATGATTTTTATCAAGAGCGTAGAACTTGGAATCTGGTGCCAATCTCAGCATCAGCATCGCTACAACCGGAATATTGCCAGGAGCGAATCATCATTTTCCATGAAAGGACTTGGAATTTGATACCGGTTTAGGCATCAGCATCGCTGCAACTGGGATATTGCCAGGAGCGAATCATCATTTGCCGTGAAAGGGCTTGAGATTTGATACCGGTTTAGGCATCAGCATCGCTACAACTGGGATATTGCTAGGAGCGAATCATCATTTGCCTCTGTCGATGTTGAACAAAGATGGCTTAGTAAATAGGGTTAAGGGTCCTGTCGGCTAAGGCTTTTGACTTCATGAGCCGTAAGGGTCTCACAAAGGTATTTCTCCCTACAAGTCGTGAGGATCTCGTAGGTGTGTTTTCTCCTTAGGAATCGTGAGGATTCCTAAGTGCATGTTCTCTTGTAAGTCGTAAGGATCTTACAAAAGGGTTTTCTCCTTATAAGTCGAGAGGACCTACAAGTGTTGTTTGCTGTACAAGCATATCCCTAGTCACGGATGGGACTTTGTTAGGGAAATATTTATTCGTGCCCGTGAATTGTATACATGGGTCAATATGAGCCGCTTGTAGGGCAATACCGAAGGTTGTGGGGGTTGCTTAAGAACAGGTTAAGGTTTCTGTAACTTAAGACTTTCAAATCTTATGAGCCGTGAGGGTCCCATAAGAGCGTTCTCCTCACGAGTCGTGAGGATCTCGCAAGTGTATTTTCTCCTTAGGAATCGTGGGGAATCCTAAGTGTGTTGTTCCCTTGTGAGTCGTAAGGATCTCACGCGAGTGGTTTCTCCTTATAGGGTCGAGAGGACCCTATAAGTGTTTCTTAACGAGGTTGCGCCCTTTCGGGTTTTCACAAACACTCGCCGGTAGTCCTGCTGTTTTTACTCACGGAGCCCTTTCGGGTTTTCATCCGTGCCCATTTTTCTTATGGACATACCGTTTTTTTTATTCTTTTTATTTTCTTCTTCTCTTTTTTTTTTAAGGAGGTTGCGCCCTTTCGGGTTTTCACGAACACTCGCCGGTAGCCCTGCTGTTTTTACTCACGAAGCCCTTTCGGGTTTTCATCCGTGCCCATTTTGCTTATGGACATACCATTTATTTTTTTTTCTCTTTTTTTTTATATTCTCGTCATCCTGAGGATGCTACGGTAGTAGTTTAAAGACGTTTCGGTCATTTGCAAGTTTTAGGACATTGCGGTCCATCATTAGTTTAAGGACGTTTCGGTCCGCCGTCGCCGTATTTGAGGCGAATATCTAGTTTATTGACTTTTCGGTCTATTTGTCCTTCTCCATGAATGAACATGACACCCCCGGCGTATCCATCTTCTTCGGAGCGTGCGGTTGTGGCGGACTCACCTCCCAGTTCTCAGACAGCGCAAACTTGCCCTGTTGGTATTGGTCTTCAACCCAGTTTTTGAAGACGTAGCAGTCCTCGATCAGGTGACCTACTGTTTGGTGGTAAGGGCAATAATTAGGATTATTAACATCGCCTGGCCGCAACGGACGTTTTGGACCCGGCAGATTGATGAGTTTGTCGCACACTGCCAGCTCGAACAGTCCCCTTGTTTTATCTTGCGGAAACGAGTAAGGACGTTTCAACTTTTCCTGGAGGGGTTGCCGCTTGTTGCTTTGGCAAGCAACCGGTCTAGGGTCACCTGATTGTTGTTGAGCGCTGGCGACGAGGGCCTTTTTTCCTTTTCTTTTATCCTTTTTGTTCGCTCCGTTGTTTGCGGGGCCGGGATTCTTTCCGAGTAGCATGCGATTGCATGGCTGAACGTTCTCGCAGCTTCTCAATTCCTTTATTTTTGAAATAGATTCCCCGAGGGAAGAGTTGGGGATAACTTCTTCGTCAGAGTTGCTTCCAAAGGTGATAATTTGCGATACCTTAGAGTCGGCTATATGGCAATCGTCGACGACTCTTTTGCGCTCATATATCGCATTTTTCCGATGTCCACAAGCTTCACACTTTGTCCCGTCGAAGTGTTGCTTTTGAGTGACATACCCTTACCACCAACAGTTAAAGGATTCGCAGTCTTCGGTAGGATGTATGATCTTCTGATGATATAAACAGAAGTTAGGGTGCATCTCTGCCTCAGCGAGAGTATTTTCTTCAGAGGGCGGTAGCTTCATTCCTACTGACAGAGCTTTGGCGAACCTTTTCCTCATCTTGAATTTGTTTTTATCCGCAGTGGATGGCTTTTGATTTGACGGGAATGCCTTGGCTTTTTCCAGTTTGTCCATTTCACGCTCTTGATTGGCTTTTGCTTTCAAACGAATTTCATTTAGGAAGACATCGATCAACTCGTCTGATGGCTGTAGAATCTCTGGCTCAGGGTTCGCCATTGATTTCTCAGCGCAAGGAGCCTCCTCCTCATCCGTCAGTGAATGAGAAATCACATGACAAGTCGCTACGTAGTCTTCGAATTCATCCGATAAGTTTTCTCCATCGTTTTCATCCTCGACGAAAGAACAAGTTGCCCCCGGCGTGTCCGTTTTCTTTGGAGAGTGTGGCTGTGGTGGGTTTACCTTTCAGTTTTCCGACAGCGCGAACTTGCCTTGTAGGTACTGATCTTCGATCCATCCCTTAAAGACGAAACAATCCTCAATCGGGTGACTTACCGTTTGGTGGTAAGGGCAATAATTGGGATTATTATGATCGCCTGGCTGCGACAGATGCTTTGGACTCGGTAGATTAATGAGTCTGTTGCGCACGGCCAGCTCGAACAGTCTTCTCGTTTTATTCTGAGGAAACGAGTAAGGACGTCCTAGCCTCTCTTCGAGGGATGGGCGTGGACGCACGTTGTTTTGGCGAACGACTGGCTTTGAGTTGCTCGACTGTTGTTGAGCATTGGCGACGACGATCGCTTTCCCTTTTCCTTTCTCATCTCGGGAATCTGATTTTGGAGGAGACGGTCTATGGCCTATCTGGTCCATTTGGGTTAATTTGTCAATCAAGGCCTGGAAGGTGGTCGGCCTGAAGAACATCATGAATTGTGAGATGGTCGCCTGCGGATCGAGAGTGCCCACAAACATGCCTACCGCAGGTGCCTCTTCTATGCGTTGTTCGCATTTCGACCATAGGTTCCGCCATCGTGTTGCGTATTGGACCCACGTTTTGCTTGGCCTTATCCTGACATTTATTAGCGATGTTATCGGGGTGCGTTCACTAGCACTCGCGAATCTTTGTGTAAACAGCAGCTCCATCTCCGCAAATGTTTTGACAGAGTCGTTAGGTAATTCTGAATACCATTCAAAGGCTGTTTCTGCTAAGCTGCCGACGAATTGGCGTAGCAACAACTTGTCATCGCCTCCAGTATTGCCGCATAAGGCCCTGAATTGAGCGACATGCTGATGCGGATTCCCTGTCCCTTTATATACGTGGAATTTAGGGATCGTATATCCCGGCGGGTAACTGATTTGGTCGTACCAGCTCGGATACGGTCGTCCGGTTCTAGCAATTTGCCCAGCCGCTTCATTCACCTGATGAACCCGGATCTGCTGAGCTATATATTCGTCCAAGTCAGCTTTGGAGATTGCCTCCTCCTTGGCTGTTGACAGAGCCGGTGGAGGATTTGACGTTTCTCCCCTGTCGTCTTCAAGGACGATCGGAGGAACTTCAGCAGGAGGGTCCGGCTGTAACATCATCCCTACCATATCTTGGAAGAGGAGCGCCATCTGTTTTATGTTAGCCGCTTGCTCTGCAGCTTCTTTATCCCTCTTTTCAAGGACTCTGCGTAAAAAGTCAGCGTCGGTTTCTTGTTCTTGACGCTCATCCGAAAATGTTTCAGAGCTTTCTTTTGGCTCAGTGAGTGCAGCCATTGTAGTCATCATTTCCTGAAGCTTTTGTTGTTGCTCCTGGGCTTTCGTCACGGATCGGGTGAGCGGTCGGTGGCCCGTAGAAGTGCGGCTTTCCTCCTTTCCAGAAGCCATATAAACAGTGTGCACCACCATGCCCCCAGATTTGAGGCGTTTGTGTTCAGCGCTTTTATGCTTCGCCATGTTCACAGGGGCTTTTTGCGGCCTCCTTTTCTTCTGAGTGATTGGAGTTAAGGGGGCCGTTGTAATGGGCACCCGGGTAACCATTGGTTTTTGGGGCTTGACGGAGTAATCCTTCTCTTGCCGAACCTTCATTTTTTTTCATTGGCGGATATAGTTTTCATCAATCACTGACTCCTGGACCTGTCGCCAGACTCTGTAAATTTTAGAGGACAGCCGTTGAGGGGGCTGTTCTAGCTTTTTCTCTGGAGTACTCTTCGCAGCTGAAGGAGTTTGTTTCAACATTGCAGTAGAAGAGTTTCTGCGCACCGTGTTCAGCATATCAAAGCTGTTCCCGATTGGAACAGCAGTATTGATCCCCACCGTTGGAGCTGGAGGAGTAAATCCAGAGGGGAAGTTGCCCCCAGCCTTCTTTACTCGGCGCCAGTGGCGACGTCGAGCATGTCGTGCTAATGGAGTTGTTTCAGCTATAGGGGTGACCTCCTCATACCCCCTGTGTTGGTCAGAATATGCTGGTACCAGCCTTTTAAAGATCGACGTCCATTGAACAGGGACGGCCAACCTGTCAGAAGCGGACTTCCAAACATGGGAAGCAACCTTGGTGACTTCGCCAAGAACGGGAGCTGGGATGGCTATCCGCTTCGGGATAACGCCTTCTGGTATGGCAGGCTTCTTCATGGGCCTGATGGAGCTCTGGCCTAATCCATTAAAACCTGAAGCAGTGGAGTTGGGCGACCTGTTGAGAGGGGTTGCGGCAGTGGTAAGTCGATCGAAGACCGACTTCTTTGGAGCTTCTTGCAATGTCATTAGGGCGTTGAAGCTTATTGGTGGGAGCATGGTCCCAAAAAATAGTCCAGTGGTGGCTTGAGCCACCTGCTCCACCGGCATTTTGAAAAGGGAGGCCGCTCGAGGCCCATAAGTCACTCCTCCAGCAATGACGGAGCGAGAGTTGCAGCTGCAGGCGGTGCAGTTCGAAGCCATCGATCTTCTGTTTTCTACATGGATAAAGACACCAAATCTAAGTACTTTGAATCCACAAGCAACCACAACAAACCGCGATTGGTTCGCGAGGACGACACACGAAGTGTGGAGTGGAAAGAGGAAGACGTCCCACTGGGCGTACCAGAATCTGTTCCCCTCCGAAAGGCGGCGCACAAGACTGCGATGTCCTGACGCTGAGATTCGGGGCAAATGCTATTTGGTTTTATCCATCCACCTCTCCGAAGATGCCATGTTGATTTATGGCACCGTGTATCGGAGGTTAGACGGATGCGGCCGATGTAGCAGACTTCGTCAGATTCCCCCTCACTTAAGGGGTTTTTGATTGTGGGGACGCTCTTCCCTGCAGGCGCAAGCCCCTGCAGTTAATTACGCTACCGCATCGCGGTAACAACTTTCTCCTTCTCCAGAATTTCACTTCGTTTCGTGTGTGTTTGTTTTGTTTATGGTTGCCCATGGATTGTATACGGAGACTATTTATTTCGTCGCCCGTAGGACGTGGATTAGTTCAAATCCGTATTTTCTTAGATTTGGGTTTGGGGTTTTGGTTTAAGGATACGTTAGCCATTTTTGAGGCTAAGATCAACTTAAACGTTTGTTAAGGATACGTTAGTCTAGTTTGAGACTAAGATCAACTTAACGGGATCGTTTAGATCCGCCAAAAGAGCGTTTGGGCTCTATTGTTCCAGTTTAGGAGATTCATAGTCCAATTTGGGACTAAAGTCTGTTTGAAGGATACGTTAGCTATTTTTGAGGCTAAGATCGACTCAAACGGTTGTTAAGGATACGTTAGTCCAGTTTGGGACTAAGATCGACTTAACGGGATCGTTTAGGTCCGAAAAAAGAGCATTTGGGCTCTATTGTGCCAGTTTAGGGACATGGTGGTCCATTACCAGTTTAAGGACATGGTGGTCCACCGTTAGTTTAAGGACGTTTCGGTCCGATATTAGTTTAAGGACTTTTCGGTCCGATATTAGTTTAAGGACGTTTCGGTCCACGAGTTTAAGGACCCCGCAGTCCATATTGACGTATGTGGTCGTCGGGACCCGTCACCTCTCTGACGTCGTTGAAGGATTACAACGATAAGTGTCAGAGGAGCTCGGAGATGTACCCTCGAACCGGATATAAATTAATTTAAAAGAGCAGTCGTGCTCAGTCAATTTAATTTAAGGACTTACGGCCAAAATTGGGCTAAGTCCAATTGAAAATGTTCAACATTTTATTTGCTTTTGCATTGCATTTCTTTTTTTTATTTTTATTTAGGCTTTGCCCAGAAAGGATGCAGAGCATCAATTTGTTTTAGGCTCTGTTCTTTTAGGAATGATGCAAGGTATCAATTTTATTTGGGTTCTGCCCTTGTATAAAGGATGAAAAGCATCAATTTATTTGGGCTCTGCCCATTTATTGCCTTGCAATTTGTTTTGGCTTGTTAGGTCATTTTGACTTGGGCCTGGCCCTTTTAACAGAGAAAATGCATTGCATTTTCAGGCGCTTTGCGCCAATCAAAGATCGCAACAGTGCAGATTTATAAGTGCAAAGCACTATTAATTTGAGAATCTTTTAGATTCAAGAACCAATGGTTCATAAAAGAAGTGCAAAGCACTATTTGATTTAGATCTAAGAAAAAACAAGTTTTTTCTTGTTTTTCTTATCTCAAAGAACCAAAGGTTCATAAGAGTGCAAAGCACTATTAATTTTAGAACCTTTTAGATTCAAGAACCGATGGTTCATAAAAGAAGTGCAAAGCACTATTTGATTTAGATCTAAGAAAAAACAAGTTTTTTCTTATCTCAGAGAACCAAAGGTTCATAAAAGTGCAAAGCACTATTTTTTATTTATTTTTATTTTTTCCTGTTTTAAAGAACCAGTGGTTCATAAGAAATGCAAAGCACTATTTATTATGTGAAGATCATTGATCTTGTTTTTAGATCAATGATTTATTAGAAGAAATTTCTTCTCTCTTTTGAAGGATTTTACCTTTTTCTCGAAATTTTTCTCAGAGTTCTCTCTGTTTGAAGCTCTTGATTTTTTCAAGAAATGTTGATGCCTTTGAATTGAGGTCTAGGGTCCTTTTTATAGTGCCCATAAATTAGTTAAATTTGTTAAAGAGATCTTTCTCTGAGTGATTTGGGGAATTTTCCCCACCGTTGGATCTTTGATCCAAGGGCTTTTGCTTTGCAAAAGAAAATCTTCTTGTTTTAACAAGAACAAAAAAGATTTTTTTATAAATTTAATTCTGTTTGGCGCAGATGCCCCAGCGCGTGACACGTGTTGCGCAGCGCACAGCGCATCGCAACTGCGCTGACACGTGTCGCGCAGCGCAAAGCGCAGCGCAACTGCGCTAGCGCATCTGCGCTGACACGTGTCGCACAACGCACAGCGCAGCGCAACTGAAGCGTTGCTTCATTAAATAGAGCTTTGCTCTGATTGGGCGCGCCTTCTTGGGCGCTGCGCTCCCTGCGCTAACGTGTGTGATTTTGACACGTGGCGCTCTGCGCGCAGCGCAGGGGATCTGAAGCGTTGCTTCATTTATTTTAATTTTAATTTTCAATACCGAGCTTTGCTCTGATTGGGGGAAACAGAAGCGTTGCTTCGTTTCCCGCCTTGGAATTTGAACAGAGCTTTGCTCTGATTGGGGTAAACAACGCGGTGGCGGGCTGCAGGCGGAGCGCGGTGGCGAAAAAGCGAAAAATCGAGGCGCGCGCGGGAACGATCGATCGAGACGCGGGAGAGAGTGGGAGAGAGAATTTTGGGAACGGCGAGAGCTTTTCTGTGCCTTTTTTTTATTAAATACCCATATATATGCTCCTACGGATTTAACTCCGTAGGGCATTTGTTTGTGGCTCCGTAAGGCCAACCAACAAATTACGATTTAATATTTTTAAATTAAAACGTAGGGCACCGTAAGGACAACCATGGGGACCTACGGATTAGTCCGTAGGGTCAATAAAAAGTTGCCCCTACGGATTTCTGTAGTCGTAGGGGCAACCCCATATTGTAGTAGTGAGTACAAGGCCCCATCATAACCCATGAAACAACATCACGTGAATTCATGTAGGTGTCTTTTAAGTGACCTATCGTGCCACGATATACGTTCCATACCAATCTACCCCTTTATACCTATGTATTGTATTGTATGGATTAAGATTTACAGGTCTTGGCCGAAACCATGAATATAAAATGTTCAGGTTTATGTTCAGAATGTAATCATGTGTTCAAATAGTCATGTCGAGTTCATGTTAAGTTATTACCATGGTTCGGACAAGTCGAGTCAAGTATACAAGTTTGAATTTGATGTTTGAATTCAAGTATTCAGGTTCATGATCAAGTATTCAAGTTCGTGTTTGATTTTGGATTAAGGTTTGAGTTTGGACTCAGATTGAGTCAGATACTTGTGAACAAATTTAACTCTTGAATTCTTAGGTTCGGAAGTAATCGACAACTGCTGCACATGGACGGCAGGATTTGTGTATTTTTCCAAGACAATTGCCATTGATAACTCCGTTAAGTTGTCTAACCTGAATAGGCAAGCACTCACTTTCTCCGGCTTCCTGGTGCTTAAGAGAATTGATCCCGCTTAAACCTATATTAAATAGAGTCTTTAAAATATTGTTTTGTATATCTCGAGGGGGTTTTATGAAAAACATTTTAATATAGTTTAAAAATAAACCTCGAGGGTGATTTATAACATTTAGGGTTTTCATGAGAATGTATTTTAATTTTTGGGTATTTTAATGATAAAAACTTAGTTTTTAAAAGTTTATGGTATTTTATTGAAAACTATCCCCTTTTGGTAACTTGATGATATTTTATTAAAATTTTAATCTTTCATTTAAAAATATAGTTTCATTATATATTGAAAATACGGATTTATAATTTTATATAATTTTAAAAATTAGTTTTATTTAGAAAAGTCGCATTTCTTAAAAAAACCGTATTTTATTTCCTTTCGAGATCGAATACTCCATGAGAAGTTCTGTATCCCGCTCTACTATCCCAAGGATGTGCGATAATCCGCACCATCTATTAGCGGGTCCCCTAATAAGGGTTGTTGAGACGTATTTGCCAAGGGTTACAAAATACCACTTTAAAGAAACCCGGTTTTAAAAGATGTAGTATTTTATTGTAAAAGTTATTCTTTGACCCAGCTATATGTATATGTAGATATCGTGCTATGAAACCAAAGTGTGCGTGTGGGGTAGGTCGTTACCCCATGAAGTTTTCCTAAAGGTATTGTTTTAACAATATCGAAAAGAGGTGATTATAAAGTTCGAGGTATTTAAATGAAAAAGTTCGTTTATGTTCATTTCGTATGAAGTTTTTTGGTTAAACTTGAATCTAAACTTTGTAATTAAAGTTACAAGTAGTGTGGTAAAATTAGATTGACCAAGATATAAAGGAAAAGAGAGTTCTAGGTTTTAAAAAGAAATGTATCGGGAATGACTCTACTTTACCAATATATAATTAGCAGATGAATTTCGATGAAAAGATAGAGAGTTGGGAGGGAGTTACTGTTTGGAAATATCAAGAAAAGGATAAGGAAGAAGGGAGGGGCTTCGTGGCGTCGCGGGAGCTCCGAAAATGGCTTCGATCTTTGACGGAAGGAGCTTGGTTGCTAACTCCACTTGCTCTTAGAAACTTTTTGAGAGAATTTTTGCTAGAATTTTAGAATGGTGAATAGCTAAAGTATGGGGTAGTATTTATAGTGAAGAATTAGGGTTTGAGAATTAAAATTTTGGATTAAAAATTATTAGAAAGATATTAAATGGGGAAATGAAGGGTCTTTGTTTCATTGCAGGGAAATCAAACAGTGTAGAGGAGTTAAGAGGAGTCGAAGCGGTGTGTGTGCAAAGCACGGAGCCATTTGGGCTCATCTCAACCGTCGGCGCCGGCCTATATGGTATTTTGGGCGGTCGCATTTGAGGCAATTGCCTCAAGATTCTTTCCACGTGGGTTTTTTGGTGTGTACAACTAATTGCGCCTGTTTGATTTTTCTGAAACTTTTCATTTCCCCGTGTATTGCACGTGCATCTCTTGGGCTTCAAAAAATTAAAAAGAAAAATCAGAAAAATTAATTGTGTCTGATGGGAATCGAACACACAGACTACGTCACAGCAGTGCAGGGGCTTTACCAGTGAGCTACAAGTTGTTTCTTGCTTTTATTAAAAAAATTTAATTTATAACTCTTACATAGGCTGCAATACTCTTTTCTGTACAATAACAAGAAAATTCTGTACAGTGATTTCAGAGTCGTTACATTCTACTCTTCTTATAAAAATTTCGTTCTCGAAATTTACAATTATATAGGGACTAATTTTAAAAAAGGTAAGGTTATCGTGTACGCATATCCACTTCTTTTTCCTAAGTTGATTCTCCTGGCGAATCCTTTCTCCACATCACTCGGACCAAGTTTACTTCCTTGTTCCGCAATGTCTTCACCTTTCGGTCTAGGATCTCAACTGGTTGTTGCTCGCAGGTTAAGTCAGTTTGTACTGTGAGCTCTGAGTAATCAAGTATGTAGCTGGGGTCGCTCACATATCGTCGTAGCTGGGATATGTGAAACATGTTGTGCACTCCTTCCAATGAGGATGGTAGTGCTAAACGGTATGCTACTTCTCCAGCTCGTTTCTCCAGCCCGTTTGAGTATGTTGAACGGTCCTATGTATCTTGGACTGAGTTTACCCCTCTTCTCTGTTTGGAGAGATCTTCAGGAATACATGGTCTCCAGGTTGGAACTCCAAATGTCGGTGCTTTGCATATGCCCAATGCTTATGTCGGTCTTGGGTTATGCGTATCCTTTCCCTGATCGTGCGAACCACGTCCACAGTTTCCATGATCATCTCTGGTCTAAGAAGTTCACGATCTCCAACGTCGTCCTAACTTAGCTGTAAACGACACGTCCGTCCGTAAAGTGCTGCGAGTGGTGCCATCCCAATACTTTCTCGATAGCTGTTGTTGTATGAAAACTCCACAAGGTGTAGGTGATCTTCCCACGAAAATCCGAAGTCTAACATACAGGTTCTTAGCATATCTTCCAGTATCTGAATTGTTCACTCGGACTTTTCGTCCGTTTGTGGATGATACGCCGTGCTGAAATTCAGACTCGTTCCTAGTCTAGCTTACAGACTCTACTAAAATTGTGATCGAAATCTTGTATCACGATCAGAGACGATGCAAACAGGTACTCCATGTAATCTCACGATCTCCTGCATGAGTTTATGGGTATCAAATATGGTACATTTTGAAGGTTTAAACATTACTTTAGATTTATGCTCACCTCCATGTACTTCTTTGCTAACGTCTCGGTTGACTGGCCAACTCGAAATGGAATAAAGTGAGCCGATTTGGTGAGTCGATCCACAATAACCCAAATTACGTTGTTACCCTTCGTGCTACGAGGGAGGGCAATCAGGAAGTCCATGGTAATGTGCTGCCATTTCCATTCTAGAATTGGTAACGGATGAAGTAGACCAGCAGTTTTGTGATGCTTAGCCTTCACTTGCTGACACACTAAACAGTTTGCTACGCTTTTAGCTAGTTCGCGCTGCATTCCATGCCGCCAGTAGTGTTACCATAGATCCTTGTACATCTTCGTACCGCGGGGTGTACCGAATACGGAAAGCTGTGAGCTTCCTTCATCAACTCTTCTCGAACAGAGCCCACTGGTAAACATAAACGGCTTCCATAGCACAAGGATCCATCTTCGTGGATGATGATGTCATGCCCCGCTTTCTAATAGACGGAAACAGTGACGTGGCATGCCGCAACGTATTTACTAAGAAATAAATACGTTAAGCGTAATTAACTAATATATAAAAATGTACAAGAACGACAAGAGTATAAAAATAAAACAGCAACTTTATTTACATTCATCTTTACATACAACTGTTTGAAAATGAAAAGATACAATGATATAAATCAGTGCCTAAACAATGGCATACATGAAATGAAAGTACAAGGAACTAAAAGTCTGGCTGTGCTGTAAGCTGGTCCAAGTCCTCCTGGCTAGGCTCGATCTCCTGAGAGTCCTGTCCTCCTGACGAACATTCCAAAGAAGAAATAGAAATGAATGTAGTCAGCGAACTAGCGCTCGGTAAGTCCCAAAGAAGAAAGAGAATATAACAAGTAATGTGAAATAGACATGTGAATTGTACAGGTATATGATTGTTATTCTAACGTGGTTGTTTGTAGCTTGGTAAAAAAAGTATTCATGTATACGAGAAGTGTCCATCTTACCCCGTGGACTATGGTAACATGTAGTACAAGACCCCATCATAACCCACGAGACAACGGCATGAGAATTCATGTAGGTGTCTTTTAAGTGACCTCTCGTGCCACGATATACGTTCCGTACCAATCTACCCCTTTATCCCCGCGTAATATATTGTATAGATTATATTTACAAGTCTTGCCGAAACCATGAATACAAAATATTCAACTATTCCTGTTCAGGATGTAGTCAAGTATTCAATTAGTTAAGTCAAGTTATAACCATGGTTCGGTCAAGTCAAGTCACGTATACATGTTTGATATTGATGTTTGATTTCAAGTATTCATATTCATGATCAAATATTCATGTTTGATTTTAGATTCAGGTTTGAATTGGACTCAAACTGAGTCAGACACTTGTAAACAGATTTAGCTCTTGAATTAGGTTCGGAAGTCATCGGTAACTACAGCAAATGGACGGCATAATTTATGTCTTTTTCCAAGATAATTAACATCGATAACTCTGTTAAGTTGTCTATCTTAAATAGGCAAGCACTCACTTTCTCTGGCTCCTTGAGGCTCAAGAGAATTAATCCCTCTTAAACCTATATTTACTAAAGTCCTTAAATATTGTTTTATATATCTCGAGGGGGTTTTATGAAAAATATTTTAATATAGTTTAAAAGTAAATCTCGAGGGTGATTAGTATTATTTGAGATTTTCATGAGCATGGATTTTAAGTATTGGGGTATTTTAGTGATAAATACTTAGTTTTGGAAAGTTCATGGTATTTTATTGAAAAACTTACCTTTTTGGTATCTTGATGGTATTTTATTGACATTTGTTAATCTTTTCATTTTTATTTTTGAAAAATATAGATTTATTATATTTTGAAAATATGGATTTATAATTTTATATAATTTTAATTTTAAAAAATAATTTTATTTTATTTAGAAAAATTCGTATTTCTTAAAAACCGTATTTAAATCCTTTCGAAATCGAATGCTTCGTGAGGAGGTCTGCATCTCATTCTACTAGCCCAAAGATGTGCAATAATCTGCACCATCCGTTTGCGTCCTCTAAAGAGGGTTGTAGATACGTAATCGCAAAGGATATGAAATACCGCCTTAAAAGAAATCTGGTTTTTAAATTATATGGTATTTTTTTGTAAATTTTTCTTCGTAACAATATTTATACAAAAGAAATATAGTGCTATGGATTCAAGTGTGCATGTGGGGTAGGTCGTTACCCCATGATGTTTTCCTAAATGTATAGTTTAAACAAATACTAAAAGCGGTATTTATAAAATTCAAGGTATTTTAATAAAAAAGTTCTACTATTGTTTTTTCACATGAGAATTTTGATGAAATTTGATTCTAAATATTAGGATTTAAGGTTACAAGTATTGTTTAGAAACTTGGTTGATCAAAAAATAAAGGAGAAGGAGTTTCTGTTACGCCCCGCTTCCCGGTGTACGGCGAAGGGGACACGACTGGCCGCTACGTATTTACTCTGAAGTAAATACGCTAAGCGTATCTAAGCAATATAAGTAAAATGCACAATAGAAAATGACAATAGATATATATTGTACAGCAACTTTATTTATTAACATTATTTTTACAATACGTCTGAAAAGTAAATACATGGAATGAAAAGCAATGCCTAAACAGCGGCATAACAGAAATTGAAAGTACTGAAATGAAATGTACATGTAACTAGAGCTCCGGGTCGAAGGCTAGCTGATCCAAGTCCTCGCTGGTGGGCTCGATCTCCAGTGAGTCCGAACCACCTGACGACATTCCAAAGAAGAAGAAGAAAGAGAATGTCGTCAGCGAACAATTCGCTCGGTAAGTCCCAAAGATGAGGGAGAAATAGAGAGAGTGTAACTTTTAAAGATGTATTATATTGTTAACGTTGTTGTTTATTCCTTGGTACAGAAGAGGCCAGTGTATACGAGAGGAGTCTCACTAGACCAGAGACTACGGTATATAGAGTACAAGGGTTCGTCGATAATACCCGGAACAACGACGATTTAATTCAGGTTAGGTGTCTTTATGGTTGCTGTCTCGTGCCACTTCTAACACCTTCCGTACCAATCTACCCCTTTATAAACCCCGCGATATCTTGATTGTATTGTTTTTATTGTATTGTCTTGTAATTTGAATTGTATAGATCGATGACTTGCCAAAACCATGATATCAGTAAATGGATGTAACTGAAGAATCATGTAGATGGATGTATATCCATAGTTCGGTTCAGTCAATATAGATTGATTAGATTGAACAGATTGAATATATAGATTCATGGGTTCATGTTGAATTCTAGTTTGATACTTGAATCATATTCAAGTCAGATTGATTATATTGAGACTCAGTCTGAGTCGGATAATTAGAAAAGAAATTGAATCCTGAATTATGTTTTGGTGCTATCGGTAACCGCTGCACATGGATGACAGGATTTTTGTCTTTTTCAAAGACGATTACCGTGTTAACACCGTTTGTTAAGTTGTCTACCTTAAATAGGCAAGCACTTATATCTATGGCTCCCTGAGGCTCAAGAGACTGGTCCCGCTTAAACCTATGCTTACTATGGTCCTTATTGTAATTTAGTATAACTTGATGGGGTTTTATGTAAAAATAATTTTGTATAATTTTCAAAATACACCTCAAGTATTTTATTATCGTCTTTAGAGTTTTCATGGATGTATATTTTATCAACATGACATTTCTAGTGAATAAAGCCTAATTTCATAATATATGGTATTTATTTGTAATATTGGAATTGTTTGGTATTTTCTTGTAAATGGAATGCTTTTCTTGAATTTTTAAAATGTGAAATATTATAAATATTAAAAATAGATTTTTTTGATATTAATTACATATATAGTTATTTATTAAAAATATAAGTTTTATTTATAATAGAAATCACATTTTTCTAAAGAAAATTATATTTTAAATCTTTCGAGACCGTATGCTCCTTGCGGAGGTCTGCATCTCGCACTGCTAAGCCCGAGGATGTGAAATAATCCGCACCATCCCGAACGGGTTCCTCGAAATGGATTGTAGCGGCACATTGCAAAGATTTGTTAAAAATATACATCTTGTAGAAAAAGGTTTTTTATAAGTCGGAGGTAGTTATAAGTAAAATCGTATTTTCCCCAAAACTATGTTCCCAAATTCCATCGTGCTATGTTACATATGAGTGTTGTGAGGAGATAGATCATTACCTCATGAGTTTTCTAAAGCTAGCATGGTTAAAAGGTATAAACATGTCGATATGAAAAATAAAGGTATTTTACTGTAAAAGTGGAATAAAACTTGCTACGATTATCATTTTAATGTCAAACTTGTTCTATTATCTTAGTTAATGAGTGTTAAACAATATATATCAAAGTTGTAGGTTTGTTATTAATAAAATATTGTATTTTTGAAAGAAAAGAGAACCGGAAGCCGGATGACTCCGCTTCCGACACGTTTTAAGGATTAAGAATTTCAGAATAGCAAGAGAGAGAGAGAAGGGGGACTTACTAGATTAGGGTCAAGAGAAGAGGAAGAGGAATATTGGGGAAGCACCGGTGCGTCGTTTCATCGTCGGAAACTTCTCGGATCGTCGTCGGAAGTTGATCAGAGCTTCGCCTTTTTCTAACTCCACTTGCACACAAAAGACTTGGGAATTTTTCGTGAGAGTTTGGGCAGGGATTTGTGAGTGAGGGGGGGGGGTTGATTTGAGGTTTGGTATTTATAGAAAAAATTAGGTTTTAGGGTAATGAAAGGGTGTGATAAAAATTGTATTTAATTTTGCATTAAATTTTTTAATAAGGGCTATTTTAATTCTCTGTTTAATTGCAGAGAATTTAAATAGTGCATGGGGAGTGGGGTAGTCCAAAGGTTGCAGGGAGTTAAAGATAATTGGGGTTTCGAATCACTGGAACCGGTGGCGCCGGGCCGATTCAACCGTTCCGCCGGCCCGAGTCGGCCGAGTCGGGGTCCATCTTCTTGCCACGTGTCCCCGACGCTTTGTCTTGACTCGTGGACCTGTTTGTTTATTCTGTAACTTACCCTATTACGTGTAGTGCACGTGTAGACTCTTGGGTTTCTAAAAGATTAAAAGAATTTAAAATAAAAATAATGTGTAGCTGATGGGATTTGAACTCTGGTGCTTTGATTCAGCATTGCAAGGTCTTACCAATGAGCTACAAGCTCCTTATTGCTGTTCTAAAGTAAAACAAACTTATAATTTATGTTCAGGCTCAAGTACCCCTTTCTGTATTTTTGAAAAACAGAAAGTTTAGGGTTGTTACAGTTTCTAGGGTTTAGAAAAAGGATATCGGTATTAACTCCACTTACTGATATAAGTTTTAAAATGGAATTTTAATGAAGAGAAAAAGAGTTTGGGAGGGAATTACGGTTTAGAAAGCTCAAAGAGTGGTTGAAGAAGAGGGGATGAGCTACATGGAGTCGTAGGAGCTCCGGAATAGGCTTCGGTCTTCTCTGGAACCAACTTGCTTGCTAACTCCTATTTACTTCACTTGCACTAGGAACTTTTTAGAGAGTTTTGGCTAGAATTTTCAAAATGATGCTGAACCAAGGTAGGGGGTGGTATTTATGGTAGAGAATAGGACTTGGGAATTAAAAGTGTGGATTAAAAGCATTAAAATTGTGATAAATTGTGAATTGAAAGGTCTCTGTTTGATTGCAGGGAAATCAAATAGTGCAGAGAAGTTAGGGGTAGGTGAAGAGATAAGTGTACATAAAAGTTAGGGGTAGGTGAAGAGATAAGTGTACAGAGCACGGGGCCATTTGGCTTCATCTCACACATCCCCGCCGGTTTTCCATCAAGTTCGGCTGGTCGATCTCGAGGCATTTGCCTTGAGATTCGTGCCACTTGATCAATTCTCTGTTTAAACCATTTTCTACATGTTTGATTTTTTTGAACTTTTCTTTTTCCTGTGTATTGCACGTGAAATCTTTTGGGCTTTCAAAAATTTAAAAAAAATTCAGAAAAAATAATGTGTGATGGGAATTGAACACAGAGACTACGTCACAACAGTGCAAGGGCTTTACCAGTGAGCTACAATTTGTTTCTTGCTGTTATTTAACAAAAGTAAATTATAACTCAAACTCAGGCTGTAAAACACATTTCTGGTATATTAACAGTAAAATTTCTGTACAAAATTTTAGAGTTGTTATATTTTACCCTCCTTATAAAAATTTTGTCCTCGAAATTTAAATTTACAAATGGACTAATTTTCAAATAAGTAAGGGTATCTTGCACGCATGTCTTCTTCTCATTCCTATGTTGATTCTCCTGGAGAATCCTTTCTTCACATCACTCGGACCAAGTTTACTTCCTTGTTCTGCAGTGTCTTCACCTTTCGGTCTAGTATCTCAACGGGTTGTTGCTCGCAAGATAGATCGGTCTGTACTATGAGCTCGGAGTGATCAAGTATATGGATGGGGTCGCTCACATATCGCCGTAGCTGGGATATGTGGAACACGTTGTGCACTCCTTCCAATGAGGGTGGTAGTGCTAAACGGTATGCCACTTCTCCAACTCGTTCGAGTATGTCGAACGGTCTTATGTATCTTGGACTTAGCTTACCTCTCTTACTAAAATGGATCACTCCTCAGTTTGGAGATATATTTAGGAAAATATGGTCGCCAGGTTGGAACTCCAGATGTCGGGCTTAGCATCTGCCCAATGCTTCTGTCGGTCTTGGGCTATGCGCATTCTTTCCCTGATCGTGCGAACTACGTCCACAGTTGCATGATCATCTCTGATCCAAGGAGTTCACGATCTCCGATGTCGTCGCAATTTAGTGGTGAACGACACTTCTGTCCGTAGAGTGCTGTGAATGATGCCATTCTAATGCTTTCCTGATAGCTATTGTTGTATGAAAACTCTACAAGGTGTAGGTGATCTTCCTACGAATCTCCGAAATCTAACATACAAACTCTTAGTATGTTTTCTAGAATCTGAATTGTTCGTTCGGACTGTCCGTCCGTTTGTGGATAATAAGTCGTACTGAAATTCAGACTCGTTCCCAAGCTAGCTTGCAGACTCTGTCAAAATTGTGATCGGAATCTGGTATCACGATCGGAGACGATGCAAACAGGTACTTCATGTAATCTCATGATCTCCTGCATAAGTTCATGGGTATCAAATATAGTACACTTTGAAGGTTTAAATCTTACTCTAGATTTATACTTACCTCCATGTACTTCTTTGCTAATGACTCAGTTGATTGACCAACTCGAAATGGAATAAAGTGAGCTGACTTGGTGAGTCGATCCAAAATAACCCATACTGCGTCGTTACCCTTCGTGCTGTGAGGAAGGACAGTCACGAAGTCCATGGTAATATGCTGCCATTTCCATTCTGGGATTGGTGACGGCTGAAGTAGACCAGTAGTTCTGTGATGTTTAGCCTTCACTTGCTGACACCCCAAACACTTGGCTACGCTTCTAGCTACTTCGCGCTTCATTCCATGCCACCGGTAGTGTTGCCGTAGATCCTTGTACATCTTTGTACCACCGGAGTGTACAGAATAAGGAGAGTTGTGAGCTTTTTTCATCAACTCTTCTCGAACTGGGCCATGTGGCGCACACAATCGACTTCCATATCTCAAGAATCCATCTTCGTGAATGATAAAGTCAGTTCGAAGTCTACTTTCTACTTGT
Source organism: Agapanthus africanus (assembly GCA_030015575.1). Lineage (NCBI taxonomy): Eukaryota > Viridiplantae > Streptophyta > Magnoliopsida > Asparagales > Amaryllidaceae > Agapanthus > Agapanthus africanus. The sequence continues at coordinate 769,306,307 of CM057341.1, forward strand.
TCTCGGATCTTTTGTAGCTTGGTTTCATTTGCTTGAGCTGCCTTGATCTGATTGACAAGAGTGGACTGGACTTGTAAGTTCATCAAATCTGAAGCATTACCTGACATAACTACTTCAATCTTCATTCCGTGCAATTCCTGCTGTAGCTTCTACTGAGCGGTGAGATTCATTGCTAATGTCTGGAGGCTAAGTGCATCAGGAACTATGTTCACATTCCCAGGATGATACTGTAGGTCGATGTCGAAGTCCGTCATGAGTTCTAGGCATCTTCTCTGCCGCATGTTTAATTCCTTCTGAGTAAATACATACTTCAGACTCTTATGGTCAGTGTATATATCCACTCGTTCTCCCAAAAGATAGTAGCGCTAAATCTTAAGTGCGAATATGACGGCTGCCAACTCCAGATCATGTGTTGGTTAGTTGCGCTCATGAACCTTTAGCTGCCTTGATGCAAAAGCTATAACCTTTCCATGCTGGTGTAGAACACATCCTAATCTTTTACCGGATGCATTACAATGCACAACGAATCCTCCAGATTGATCCGGTATTACAAGAATAGGAGCAAAAGTTAATCTTGACTTGAGTTCTACAAAAGCGTTTTCACATGTTTCTGACCACACGAATGCTTCATCTTTACATGTGAGTTTGGTCAGGGGTGCTGCAATCTTTGAAAATACTTTAATGAATCATCGGTAGTATCCTGCTTATCCCAAGAAACTTTGTATATCCTTCACCGTCTTTGGTGTCGGCCATTCGCTGACAGCTGACACCTTAGCCGGATCTACTAAGATTCCTTCGCCTGAAACGATATGTCCAAGAAATATGACTTGATCTAGCCAAAATTCACACTTGTTGTACTTGGCGTAGAGCTGATGTTGTCACAATGTCTCCTGGACAATCCTTAAATACTCGGCGTGTTCTTTCCGATTCTTTGAATACACCAGGATATCGTCGATGAAGATAACAACGAACCTGTCTAAGTACTTTCGGAAAACTTGGTTCATCAGATTTCTAAAGATGGCAGGTGCATTGGTCACTCCAAATAGCATTATGAGATATTCATAATGACCATATCGAGTCCTCAACGCCGTCTTTGGAATGTCGGACTCTTTGACCTTTACCTGATAATAACCCGAACGACAATCTAGCTTCGAAAATACACAAGACTCACTTAGCTGATCGAAAAGATCATCGATGCGCGGTAGTGGATACTTGTTCTTAATCGTTACTTCGTTCAGAGCTCGATAATCTACACACATCCTGTATGAATCTTCTTTCTTCTTCACCAGTAATAACGGAGATCCCAAACTTAAAGTACTGGGACGAATCCAACTTTTCTTCAAGAGTTCGTCCCACTGATTGTGAATCTCCTTCAATACTTCTGGACTTAGCCGATACAGAGCTTTGATTACGGGTTGCGCACCAGGTTGTAAATCGATGCTGAATTCAAGAGCTCGATCGGGAGGCAAACCTGATATATCTTCCTGGAATACATCCACGAACTCGAACTATCTCTGGCTTCGATTCTTTTGCTTGCAATGCTGTAATCACTGCCTTCTTTGGTTTTGCTTTGTAGACGCTAGGTTCCAAGGTACAGTCTCCACTCTTGAAATAGAACACTGGATGATATGGTATTTCGAACACTACACTCCTTTGGCGATAGTCGATGGTAGCGAAGAAAGTTCCCAGCCAGTCCATTCCCAAGACTACATCGAAGTTCGGTATGCCCAGCACCTTGATGTCCGCATAAAATTCTCTATTGCAGACGACTACTGGACACAGATTGTATCCCAAAGTTGCTTTTAGAACTCCGTTCCCTGAACTAACATTCCAGCTGGATACGAGCGGTTTAACTGGAATCGCATGAGTTCGGACGAACCGTTACGACATAAAGCAATGTGATGCTCTAGTGTTGAAGAGTGCTAGAGCAGGAAGGGAGGCTACTAGTATAGTACCTAAGTTGTATGAAGTTGGGTTTAGATATAGTAACAGTATAGTTATATACAAATATTGAAAATTTCGAAAGGATTGGGAAGTTACCAGTAATAACTTGGCCTGTGGCTTCGGCCTTCTCGACCGTCATTGTGAAAGCTTGACGTCGTGGTACATTCCTCCTTGTTGGAGGCACATTCCTCTGTCCTTGGGGCATGTTTCTCTACCTTTGAGGCATGTTTCTCTGTTCCTGATGGAATTGCCGTTGAGGTTGTGCAGGAGGTCCACGTGGAACTGGTGCAGGGAGAGCTAAACAGGGTGCATGAGCCTTAATGGCTGGCCACTGCGGGGATGTGATTGCGAGTCTGGGTGCTGGAGCTATGTTGAAGCGGTATGGACATGCTTCTATGGCGTGAGTGGATGCACCACAAACCAAACACAGGCCATTTGCACGCCTGCAATCCTTTTCCAGATGTCCCGTTCTCTTGCAGTAGAAACAAAAGTCTGGACTAGACCGATTAAATGATCCTCCCGGTCTCCTGGGTGCAAATGTCAGCCTAGAAGAGGCTCCTCCTGTCATCTGTGTGGCAGGGCGTTTCACACCGCCAGTCTACGGTCTGCTCTTCTTCTTCACAACTGCCTCATAACATCAGGCAGCCTTCAAAGCAAGTTCATGGGTTGGGAAATCTCTCGTAGCAAGTACAGCTTGGATTTTCGGGTCCAACCCTTGCTGAAATCTTCGTGTCTGGATCTCAGCAGTAGGAATCAGGTGTGCAGTGAACCTGTTATGATCTTGTGTTAGCAGTGTAATGAGTGAAATCAGGGATTTGAATTTGAGACAATATCTTACCTACTAAGCATGGTAAACTCAGCATCGTATTCATCCACAGACTTGCCCTACATCGAGACTTATTGTAGATGAATGAGTTGCTGCTCCATGTCGAAACGGGCAGTATCAGGGAAGTACTTCGTATCGAACAGATCGCGAAACGTCTTCCACTCGATAGGTTGGGTGAGACGGCTTTCTTCAGCCTTCTACCAGATTCCGGCGTTGTCAGTCAGTTGCAGCTTAGAAACTCTCACCCAGACAATATCTGGCACTTGAGCTGCTGCCAGATCATCTTCAATCGATTGAGCCCATTCTTCCACCTCCAGTGGGCTCTCTTTCCCCAAGAAGTGCTTTGGATGCAATGCCCAAAATTGTTTGACTCCGGGTGCCTCGGTTTCAGGACGGTGCATGAGGATGGCAGTCTGCGGCTGCTGACCCTCCAGTAGGCTCTTAATAGCCTCAAGTAGTACCGCTTGCTCGTTGATGGGAGCTACAATGGTAGGTGGTGGTGGTAGAGTAGGCGGTGGAGTTTTGTCATTGACGTTCGTGCTGGTGTTGTTGGGAGAATCCATGACCTTGATAGAAAAGGAATAGTTGTGATAGATTAAAAAAATTAGAAATGTAAGGAATGTATAGTTGCTGATTCTTATAATTTTTGTGATATATCGGTTAAGAATTCATACAGAACTGACCTGCATGGGCTACCAACAAAACCTGTCATGCCCCGCTTCCTAGTAGATGGAAACGGTGACACGGCAGGCTGCAACGTATTTACTAAGAAATAAATACGTTAAACGTAATTCAGCAATATATAAAAATATAAAATAATGACAAAAATATAAAAATAAAACAGCATATTTATTTATATTCATCTTTACATACAACTGTTTAAAAATGAAAAGATACAATGATATAAATCAGTGCCTAAACAATGGAAAACAGGAAATGAAAGTATAAGGAACTAGAAATCAAGCTTTACCGTAAGCTGGTCCAAGTCTTCCTGGCTAGGCTTGATCTCCTGAGAGTCTTGTCCTCCTGACGAACATTCCAAAGAATAAATAGAAAGGAATGTCGTCAGCGAACTAGTGCTCGGTAAGCCCCAAAGAAGAAAGAGAATATAACAAGTAATGTGAAATGAACAAGTGAGTTGTACAGGTATATGGTTGTTATTCTAATGCGGTTGTTTGTAGCTTGGTAAAGAAGGTATTCATGTATACGAGAGGAGTCCATCTTATCCCGTGGACTATGGTAACATGTAGTACAGGCCCCGTCATAACCCACGGGACAACGACACGAGAATTCATGTAGGTGTTTTTTAAGTGACCTCTCGTGCCACGATATACGTTCCATACCAATCTACCTCTTTATCCCCGCGTAATGTATTGTATAGATTATATTTACAAGTCTTGCTGAAACCATGGATACAAAATGTTCAAGTATTCATGTTCAGGATGTATTCAAGTAGTCAAGTCAAATTATAACAATGGTTCGGTCAAGTCAAGTCAAGTATACACGTTTGATATTGATATTTGATTTCAATTATTCATGTTCATGATCAAATATTCATGTTTGATTTTAGATTCAGGTTTGAATTGGACTAAAACTGAGTCAGACATTTGTAAACAGATTTAGCTCTTGAATTAGGTTTGGGAGTCATCGGTAACTGCTGCACATGGATGGCAGGATTTGTGTCTTTTTCCAAGACAATTATCATTGATAACTCCGTTAAGTTGTATACCTTAAATAGGCAAGCACTCACTTTCTCCGGCTCCCTGAGGCTCAAGAGAATTGATCTCTCTTAAATCTATATTTACTAATGTCCTTAAATATTGTTTTATATATCTCGAGGGGGTTTTATGAAAATATTTTAATATAGTTTAAAAGTAAACCTTGAGAGTGATTTGTATTATTTGAGGTTGTCATGAGCATGAATTTTAAGTATTGGGGTATTTTAGTGATAAATACTTACCTTTGGAAAGTTCATTGCATTTTATTGAAAAACTTGTCTTTTTGGTATCTTGATAGTATTTTATTGACATTTGTTAATCTTTTTATTTTTTTTGAAAAATATAGATTTATTATATTTTGAAAATATGGATTTATAATTTTATATAATTTTAATTTTAAAAATAATTTTATTTTATTTAGAAAAATTCGTATTTCTTAAAAACCGTATTTAAATCCTTTCGAGATCGAATACTCCATGAGGAGGTCTGTATCTCGTTCTACTATCCCAAGGATGTACGATAATCCGTACCATCTGTTAGCGGGTCACTTAAAGAGGGTTGTAGAAATACCGCTTTAAAAAAATCCGGTTATTAAATTATATTGTATTTTATTGTAAATTTTTTCTTAACAATATTTATACAAAAGAAATATAGTGCTATGGATCCAAGTGTGCGTGTGGGGGTAGGTCGTTACCTCGTGAAGTTTTCCTAAAGGTATTGTTTTTACAAATATTAATAGAGGTGTTTATAAAATTCAATTTATTTTAATGAAAAAGTTCTACTAATGTTGTTTCACATGAGAATTTTGATGAAATTTGATTCTAAATATTAGGATTTAAGCTTACAACTATTGTGCAATACCTTGGTTGATCAAAGAATAAAGAAGAAGGAGTTTCTAGGGTTTAGAAAAGGATATCGGTATTAACTTCACTTACCGATATAAGTTTTAAAATGGAATTTCAATGAAGAGAAAGAGAGATTAGGAGGGACTTACAGTTTAGAAAGCTCAAAGAGAGGTTGAAGAAGAGGGAATGAGGTTCGTGGTGTCGCGGGAGCTCTGGAATAGGTTTCGGTCTTCGTCGGAATCAACATGCTTGCTAACTCCTCTTTACTTCACTTGCACTCGGAAATTTTTAGAGAGTTTTGGCTAGAATTTTCAAAATGATGCTGAGCCAAGTTAGGGGGTGGTATTTATAGTGGAGAATTAGGGTTTATGAATTAAAAACATTAAAATTGTGATAAATTGTGAATTGAAAGGTCTCTGTTTGATTGCAGAGAAATCAAACAGTGTAGATGAGTTAGGGGTAGGTGAAGAGACAAGTGTGCAGTGCACGGGGCCATTTGGTTTTATCTCACCTGTTCTCGTCGGTTTTCCATCAAGTTCGGCCGGTCGAGAGATTCATGCCACTTGATCGATTCTCCGTTTAAACCATTTTCCACATGTTTGATTTTTCTGAACTTTTCATTTCCCCGCGTATTGCATGTGAAATCTTTTGGGTTTCCAAAAAAGTTAAAAAAATTCAGAAAAAGTAATGTGTCTGATAGGAATCGAACACAGGGGCTACGTCACAGCAGTGTTAGGGCTTTACCAGTAAGCTACAAGTATTTTGTTGCTGTTATTTAACAAAAGTAACTTATAATTCAAACTCAGGCTGTAAAACTCATTTCTTGTATATTAACAGTAAAATTTCCGTACAAGATTTTTGAGTCGTTACAGATGAAGTCAGTTCGTAGTCCACTTTCTACTTGTTCTCGGATCTTTTATAGCTTGGCATCATTTGCTTGAGCTGTCTTGATCTGATTTACAAGAGTGGACTGGACTTGTAAGTTCATCAAATATGAAGCGTTACCTGGCACAACTGTTTCGATCTCCAATCCATGCAGTTCTTGCTATAGCTTCCACTGAGCGGTGGGGTTCATTGCTAATGGCTGGCGACTAAGTGCATCAGGAACTACATTCACTTTCTTAGGATGATATTGTAGGTTGATGTTGAAGTATGCCATGAGTTCTAGCCATCTTCTCTGCCGCATGTTTAGTTCTTTCTGAGTAAATACATACTTCCGATACTTGTGGTCAGTGTATATATATACTCGTTCTCCCAAGAGATAGTGGCGCCAAATCTTGTGTGCGAAGATGACGGCTGCCAATTCTAGATCATGTGTTGGATAGTTGCGTTCATAGACCTTTAACTGTCTTAATGCAAAAGCCATAACTTTTCCATGCTGGTGCAGAACACATCCTAATCCTTTACCGGACGCATAACAATGCACAACGAATCTGCCAGATTGATCCGGTATTACAAGGATTGGTGCAGAGGTTAATCTTGACTTGAGTTCTACAAAAGCCTTTTCACATACTTCTGACCATACGAATGCTTCGTCTTTGCGTGTGAGCTTGGTCAGGGGTGCCGCGATCTTTGAGAAGCCTTCAATGAATCGTCGGTAGTATCCTGCTAAACCAAGAAACTTCGTATATCTTTCACTGTCTTTGGTGTCGGCCACTTGCTAACAGCTGACATCTTAGCTGGATCTACAGAGATTCCTTCGCCTGAAACAATATGTCCGAGAAATCTGACTTGATCTAGCCAAAATCCACACTTGCTGAACTTGGCGTAGAGCTGATGTTGTCGCAATATCTCCAGGACAATTCGTAAGTGTTCAGCATGTTCTTTCTAATTCTTTGAATACACCAGGATATCGTCGATGAAGATGACAACGAACCTGTCTAAGTACTCTCAGAAAACTTGGTTCATCAGGTTCATAAAGATGGCAGGTGCATTGGTCACTCCAAATGACATTACGAGATATTCATAATGACCATAAAGATTCCTAAACGCCGTCTTCGGAATGTCGGACTCTTTGACCTTCACCTGATGATAACCCGAACGAAGATCTAGCTTTGAAAAGACACAAGACCCACTTAACTGATCGAAAAGGTCATCGATGCGCAGTAATGGATACTTGTTCTTAATTGTCATTTCATTCCGTGCTCGATAATCAACACACATCCTGTAGGAACCTTCTTTCTTCTTCACCAGTAATACCGGAGATCCCCAGCTCGAAGTACTGGGTCGGATCCAAACTTTCTTCAGCAGTTCGTTCAACTGAATACGGATCTCCTTCAATCCCTCCGGACTTAACTGGTATTGAGTTTTATTACATGTTGCGCACCAGGTTGTAAATCAATACTAAACTTAAGTGCTCGATCGGGAGGCAAACCTGATATGTCTTCAAGGAACACATTCTCGAACTCTCGAACTACTTCAGGCTTTTCTTCTTCCGCCGGTAGAGAGAACACTTCTGCATTTTTCGGTTTAGCACAGTAGCTTCTTGGCTCCAAAGTTCTATCTCCACTTTTGAAATAGAAGACTGGGTGATTTGGTATCTCAAATACTACCCTCCTTTGACGGCAATCAATAGTAGCATAGAATACTCCTAGCCAATCCATTCCTAACACAACATTGGAATTTAGTATGTCCGGTACTTTGAAATTTGGGTAGAATTCTCGACCGCAAACTACAACCGGGCACTGATCATACCCCAAAGTTGCCTTCAAGATTCCTTTCCCGGAACTGACATTCCAACCTGAAATGAGTGGCTTCACGAGAATCACATGTGTTCTCACGAATCGTTGTGACATGAAGTAGTGTGAAGCTCCAGTGTCGAAAAGTGCAAGTGCTGGAAGGGTGGATACTAGTATAGTATCTAAGTTGTGTGAGATTGGGTTTAGATATAGGAAAAGTATAATGATATACAAGGGTTGAATGGTTGAAAGGATGGGGTAATTACCGGTGATGACTTGTCCTGTGGCTTCAGCCTCCTCGACTTTCATTGTAAAAGCATGTCGTCTCGGTACATTCCTCCTTACCAGAGGCACATTCCTTTGTCCTTAGGGGCACATTTCTTTACCCTTGGGGGCATGTTTCTCTGTGCCTGATGGAATTGACGATGAGGCTGTGCAGGTGGTCCAAGTGGAGCCGGTGCAGGAAGAGCTAGGCGGGATGCAGATGCCTGAATGACTGGCCTCTGCGGGGCTGTGATTACGGGTCTGGGTGCTGGTACTGTGTTAAAATGATATGGGAATGCTCCTATAGAGTGAGCAGATGCGCCACAAATCAAACACAGGCCATTTGTACACATGCGGTCTTTCGCCAAGTGTCCAGTTCTCTTGCAGTAGAAACAGAAATATGGAATGGACCGGTTAAACGATCCTCCTAGCCATTTGGGGTGCAAAAGTCGGCCTAGAAGAGGCTCCTCCTATCATTTGTGTAGCAGGATGTTTGATTCCAGCTGTTTGGGGCTTACCTTTCTTCTTGACCACAGCTTCGTAACGACGTGCTGCTTTCCAGGTGAGTTCATGAGTTGGGTACTCGCCTGTGGCTAATGCCGCCTGAATCTCTGGGTCTAAGCCCTGTTGGAATCGTCTAGCCCGAATCTCGTCGGTCGGGATCAAATATGCCGCGAACCTGATAAGATATCGATGTCAAGATAGTGATGTGTTTTATGGAGTAGAATTTGATATGAATTCTTTACCTGCTAAGCATGATGAATTCGGCATCTATTCATCCACCGATTTTACCCACATAGAACTTTGTTTCAAGTGGATGGACTGTTGCTCCATCTCAAAACAGGCTGTCTCGGGAAAGAACTTCGCATTGAACAGATCGCGAAACATCTTCCACTCTATTGGTTGTGTGAGACGGCTTTCCTCAGCTTTCCACCAGACTCTTGCATTGTCTGTGAGCTGGAGCTTGGCCACACGAACCCAAGCTATGTCTGGTACCTGTGCCGCGATAAGGTCATCCTCTATACTCTGGGTCCATTCTTTAGCCTCAAGAGGACTCTTTTCCCTGAAAAGTTTCTAGGATGCAATGCACGGAATTGCTTTACTCCAGGTGCTTCGGCTTCCGGGCGGTTCATGAGAATAGCAGTCTGCTGCTACTGGCCATCCAGAAGACTTTTGATAACTTCTAGAAGCACCGTATGTTTATTAATCGGAGTAGTAATGGTAGGGGAAGGTGGTAAAGTAGGTAGTGGTGTGTTGCCATTGACATTAGTACTAGTGTTGTTGAGAGAATCCATCATCTTGATAGAAAAGAAAGGTAAAGATGGATTCAAGAAATTTGAAATGTAAGGAATGTATAGTTGCTGATTCTTATAATTCTTGTGATATATTGCTTAAGATTTCATGCAGAACTGACCTGCATGGGTAGCCAACAAAACCTGTCACGCCCCGCTTCACAGTAGACGGAAACGGTGACGTGGCAAGCCCGCAACGTATTTACTATGAAATAAATACGTTAAGCTTAATTAAGCACTATAACAATGAATAAGAATGACAAGAGTAATAAAATGAAACGGTAATTTTATTTACATTCAACTTTACATACAACTGTCTGAAATAAAAGATACAATAAACAAAGCAATGCCTAAATAATGGCATACAGAAAGTAAGTGCAGTCTGGAAGGAGCTAGTAATCTGGCTGTGCAGTAAGCTGGTCCAAGTCCTCCTGGCTCGGCACTATCTTCTCAGAGTCCGGTCCTCCTGACGAACATTCCAAGGAAAGAAAACATAGAGGAATGTCGTCAGTGAACTAGCGCTCGGTAAGTCCCAAAAGAAGAAAGATAAGATAGTATATAATGTGAATAGGAACTAAAAGAACAAAGGATATGTGACATTTTATATGATCATCTATAGGTATATGATAGTTATTCTGACGTAGTTATTTGTAGTTTGATAAGAAAGGTATTTATATATACGAGAGGAGTCCATTTTATTCCGTGGACTATGGTAACATGTAGTACAAGACTCCGTCATAACCTACGGGATAGGGGCACGTGAATTAACATAGGTGTCTTTTAAGCGACCTCTCGTGCCACGATATACGTTCTGTACCAATCTACCCCTTTATACCCGCATATTGTATTGTATGGATTAAGATTTACAGGCCTTGGCCGAAATCTTGGATATAAAATGTTCATGTAACGCTTTGAAAATTCGTTTAGGTTTATTTCGCGTTAGTCAGTAATGATGCGTGTTTTTCATAAAAACCCGTAAATTTTAATTTCTTTTTAAAACTCGAATAAAACTAGCTCTAATTGTGATGAGAAGTGTTTATATATATATATGGGTTTTATTAATTATAATTTAGCTTGTGTCCACCTTAATTAGAGTTTTCCTTAATTACTTTCTTAAGCAAGGTTTAGTGTAACAACATGCACACTTATCATTTTTGTATCATAGGTTAAGTGTAACCATTTTCATTCTTCTTGCATGGTTCTAATATCCCCACCATTAACCAAGTCAAACCTTTTTTTTTATGAAATGAGGAAATGGGGGTATGGGTTGGATTATGTGAGATTGGGGCTTGACTTTTGACCATTTTCCCTCTCTCATTTCTCTCTCTCTCCCTCACATTTCTGCTCTCCAGCAGAGAAGCAGCAGCAGCAGCAACAACCTCATCATTTTCTTCTTCTTTTGCTTCTCTTTTGATCCATATACAAACCTTACACAAAATCCCACTTACCTTCACAAAAAAACTTTGGAAAATATGGCTCTTTTAGGGATTTTGGTGGCAAGTCAGTGGGTTTGAGGGCAAGGGCTGGAAGTGAAGTTTCCCTAGGGTCTTTTGGAGGTATTAAACTCACTCATATCACCTTAGTTCATAACTTGTAGTTTTGTTTGCTAAAAATCGTATTTTGTGCATTTTTAGTGCTAATGAAGGGGAATTAGTGAAGTTTATGTTAAGTTAGCATTTTTATGGCTTGTTTAACTTAATTAAGTGGGTTTAGTGTTGTTTTAACTTAGGTTTTGTTTCAGCTTTCACTAAAATACCATAATGTTTTAGTTTAGTGTTAATATAGCTTTTTAACTAAGTATTGGGCTCTGTTGTGATCTTCTTGTAACCCGTTTGCTTCAGGCAAAAATTGTATTTACTGGAGCATGTACACTAGGTTTAGAGAACACACACGAAGCACGGAAGCCCAACTCCCTAGGTGGGCCGCCGGAATAATCATTCTGGCCGCAAATTGCGGCCAGATGGGGGACCTGGGTGTTGGGGTTTGTTGTGTGGGTGTCTGCTACAATTTTAAGACTTATGGTATATGCAACTTTGTAAAATTCTATCTGTAGGAAAATCTGGAACCAATTTCCCTGTTTCCTATACTTTTAACCTTCGCGACACGTGTGATACTGTTTACCCCAATCAGAGCAAAGCTCTGTTCAAATTCCAAGGCGGGAGATGAAGAAACGCTTCATCTTCCCCCAATAAGAGCAAAGTTTTGCTTTGAAAATTTAAACTTTAATAAATGAAGCAACGCTTCAGATTCTTTGCGCTGTGCGCAACGCGCCACGTGTCAAAAGCTGATACAGCAGCGCAGCGCCCAAGGCAGTGCGCCCAATCAGAGCAAAGCTCTATTTTAAGTAAAATTAAAGGAAGCAATGCTTCAGATGCGCTAGCGCAGTTGCGCTGCGCTGTGCGCTGCGCGACACGTGTCACGCGCTGGGGCATCTGCGTCCAACAGAATTAAAATTCCAAAGAAATATTTTCTGTTCTTGTTAAAACAAGAAGATTTTCTTCTGTAAAACAGAAGCCCTTGGATCAAAGATCCAACGGTGTGGAAAATTCCCCAAATCACTCAGAGAAAGATCTCTTTAACAAATTTAACTAATTTATGGGCACTATAAAAGAGACCCCAGACCACAATTCAAAGCATCAACATTTTCTGAAAAAAAAAAGAACTCTGAAGAAATTTCAAGAAGAAAGGTAAAAGACCTTTTAGATAGAAGAATTTCTTCTGATAGATCATTGATCTAAGAACAAGATCAATGATCTTTAATAAAAAACAAAATAAAAATAGTGCTTTGCACTTACGAACCATTGGTTCTCTAAGATCAAGAAAAATAAGAAACACTTGTTTTCCTTGATCTAAATTAGATCAAGAAACCAAGTAGTGCTTTGCACTTATGAACCATTGGTTCTGGAATCTAAAAGATTCTCAAGTTAATAGTGCCTTGCACTTGCAAAACTGCACTGTTGCGCTCTTGGGTTGGCGCAACCCACCAGAGAGCGCCACGTGTCAGCATCTGAACCAATTGCGCTATGCGCTTTTGAAACAGAGCCTTGCTCTCTAAAACTGGCGCAATTCACCACAGCGCGCCACGTGTCAGCAGCGCAAGCGCAGCGCACTAGAACAACGCTGTTGCGCTTGCGCTCGCCAGAGCATGACACGTGTTATCACCATATGAGCTTGCGCCCATTACTTGGCGCAAAGCGCTAGACAAATGCACTGCATTGCTTACAAAAGGGCCAAGCCCAATTAAAGAAGGCCCAACAGGCCTAATAAAATGCAACGCGGTAGCATAATTAACTGCATGGGCTTGCGCCTGCAGGAAGAGCGTCCCCACAATCAAAAACACCTCAAGCGAGGGGGAATCTGACGAAGTCTGCTACATCGGCCGCATCTGTTTAAACTTCCGATATACGGTGCCATAAATCAACTTGGCATCTTCAGAGAGGTGGACGGATAAAACCAAATAGTATCTGCCCCGAATCTCAGGCAAGACGTTTATCGCGTCTCCGCCGCGCCATTCGGAGGGGAACAGATACGCGTGTGGGTTTGGGGTTTTCTGCGTATCGCGACGTGTCGGGGTAGCTTCAGGCGCGTAATCACACGTTTTAGCGTATGGGACACATACGCGTTTGGTTCGCGACGCGGGTTTCTCGTTTGGCTTTAATGTCGCGTTTTTGTAGATTTGAGCTTATGTGTATTATTTTGTGAAATTCTAGGTTCGCAGGCAAGTATGACGGACACCGCGAAGAAGGGGAAACAAATCGTCGGCTACACTTAGCACGAGACTACTGTGAGTAGATTTAACATCTACGGAAAAATCGCCCTGTTTACCCCAATCAGAGCAAAACTCTGTTCAAATTCCAAGGCTGGAAATGAAGCAATGCTTCTGTTTCCCCTAATCAGAGCAAAGCCCTGTTTTAAAAATTAAAAATAAAGGAGGCAACGCTTCAGATGACTTGCGCTCTGCGCTGAGCGCAGTTGCGCTGCGCGCAGTTGCGCTGCGCGACACGTGTCAGCGCAGTTGCGCAAGGGCAGTTGCGCAAGCGCAGTTGCGCTAGCGTAGTTGCACTGCGTTCTGCGCTGAGCGACACGTGTCAGCGCAGTTGCGCTGCGCTCTGCGCTGCGCGACACGCAGCGCAACTGCGCCAGCATTTAAACAATAAAATTCTGGAAAGATCTTTCCAATCTTGTTAAAAACAAGAAGATTGTCTTCTGTAAAACAGAAGCCCTAGGATCAAAGATCCAACGGTGGAGAAACATCCCTAAATCAATCAGAGAAAGATCTCTTTAACTGATTTAACAAATCAATTGGCCCTATATAAAGGCCCCTAGACTCCAAGTCTAAAAGATACAGATACATACACAGATAGAGATAGAACTCCTCTAAAAATTTTGAGAAGAGTTCGAAGAGAAAAAAAGGTAAACCTTTGAAAAAAAAGAAGAATTTCTTCTAAAAAGATCAATGATCTAAGAACAAGATCAAGATCTTCCGTAAAAAAAGAAAAAGACCAATAAAAGATCCAATAAAAAAAAAGAGAAGTAATTTACTTCATATAAAGGCATTGCCTTTTGATGAACCATCGGTTCTGGAATCTTGAGGTAGAAGCTCTAAAGAGATTCTTTTCTTTGATCTAAATATGATCAAGATGCGCTCTGCGCTACTGTACAGTGCCTTGCACTTTTGATTTGCGCTGTTGCGATCCTTGGATTGGCGCAAGTCACCAGAGAGCGCCACGTGTCAATCTGCGCCTTGCGCTCCTAAAAACATAGCGCTGCGCTCTTGGATTGGCGCACTGCACCAGAGCGCGCCACGTGTCAGCAGCGCAATAGCGCAGCGCACTGCGCTTGCGTTCACCAGAGTGTGACGCGTGTCACCTCCACATCAGTTTGCGCCTTGCGCTCCTCAATTGGCGCAAAGCGCCTGACAGGCCACGTGGGGCGCTGTCAGACCATTGAATGCTCTGCATTATTAAAGAAAAGGGACATAGCCCAATTAAAAAGTCCTAACAGGCCAAAATAAATGCTATGCATTTAATTAAAAAGCCCAATGCTGTGCATTATTTTAAAAAGGGGGCAGAGCCCAAGCAAAGGCCTAAACATGCCAATCATGAACAAAATGTTAAACATTTTCAAATGGACTTAACCCAATTCTGGCCGTAAGTCCTCAAATTAAATTGAACCGGGCACGACTGCTCTTTCAAATCAATTTACACCCGGTTCAAGGGTACATCTCTGAACTCCTCTGATATTTGTCGTTGTAATCCTTCAACGTCGTCAGAGAGGTGACGGGTCCCGACAACCACATATTAATACGGACTGTGGGGTCCTTAAACTCATGGACTAATGCGTCCTTAAACCAATCTTCGTCCCCAAAATAGGAATGTTGGACCACCATGTCCCTAAACTGGTAATACAGACTGTGGGGTCCTTAAACTCATGGACTAATGCGTCCTTAAACCAATATTCATCCCCAAAATGGGAATGTTGGACCACCATGTCCCTAAACTGGTAATACGGACTGTGGGGTCCTTAAACTCATGGACTAATGCGTCCTTAAACCAATATTCGTCCCCAAAATGGGAATGCTGGACCACCATGTCCCTAAACTGGCAACGGACCACCTGTCCCTAAACTGGCAATGGACCACCATGTCCCTAAACTAGAACAATAGAGCCCCCAAATGCTCTTTTGTCGGATCTAAACGATCCCGTTAAGTAGATCTTAGTCTCATATTAGACTAACGTATCCTTAACAAATGTTTGAGTTGATCTTAGCCTCAAATATGGCTAACGTATCCTCAAACCAAAACCCCAAACCCAAATCTAAGAAAATACGGATTTGGACTAATCCACGTCCTACGGGCGACAACACAAATTAGTCTCCGTATACAATCCACGGGCAACCACAAACAAAACAAACACCCACGACACGAAGTGAACATCTAGAGAAGGAGAAAGTTGTTACCACGATGCGGTAGCGTAATTAACTGCAGGGGCTTGCGCCTACAGGGAAGAGCGTCCCCATAATCAAAAACCCCTCAAGCGAGGGGGAATCTGACGAAGTCTGCTACATCGGCCGCATCCGTTTAAACCTCCGATACACGGTGCCTTAAATCAACTTGGCATCCTCGGAGAGGTGGACGGATAGCTCCAAATAGCATCTGCCCCGAATCTCAAGCAAGACGTCTCTACGTCGCGCCGCCATTCGGAAGGGAACAGATTCTGGCACGCCCGATGGGACCTTTTCCTCTTTCCACTCCACACTTCGTGCGTCGTATTCATGAACGAATCGTGGTTTGTTAATAGTTGCCCTAGGGTTTCAAGTTACTAAGATTTGGTCTCTTGCTTGGCGCAGAAATCAAACAGTAATGGCGTTCAACTGCTCGAACTGCTCCAACTGCAAGTGCAACCGACGCTCCGCCTCACCTGGAGGTGTAGCATATGGACCGCAGGCGGCATCACTATTCACGATGCCGGTGGAACAAATACCCAAGCTACTACCGGTCTGTTTTTCGGGACCATGCTCCCGCCAGCGAGCTTCACCATCCCTGTACCCGTATCGGAAGATTCGAAGAAGTCGGTCTTCGATCGACTTGCTACTCCCACGGCCCCTCTCAACGGGTTGTCCAATTCCTCAGTCTTCACCAGGCTGGACTTGGGCTCCAAAAGGGCCTACCAAGAAGCACATAATACCTGAAGTGGCCATCCCAAAGAAGATAGCTGCTCCTGAAGTCGTCAAGGCGGCTTCTCCTCCCAGAGGGTCGGTTTTTGCGAGACTGACTGCTCCCGTTCCCGCTCCCGCTCAGAAATCTGTGTTTGACCGGTTGGACACGGCTTCTCAACAAACGTCAGTCTTCAAGAGGCTGACACCGGCAACAGCCCCTCACCTGAACAGGGGGCAAGACAAAGCCGTCGCTGAACCAATCCCAACAACTCGTCAAGCCCGACGTTGCTACTGGCACCGGACAAGGAAGGCTGGGGGCAACTCCCCCTCAGGGCTAACTCCACCAGCTCCAACGGTGGAAATTGATGCTGCTGTTCCAACCGGGAACAGCTTTGAGCTACTGAACAGGGTACACAGGAATTCGCCAACTGCTGTGCTTAAAAGGTCTCCTCCACCGGTAGATACCGTCGTAGAAACAAAACCGGAGCAGTCTCCTCAACGGCTGTCTTCCAAAGTCTATAAGACTTGGCAACGAGTCCGAGAATCGGTGATTGATCCGAATTTCTCCCATCAGCATAAGAAGTCGAAAGTCCGACAGGAAGAAAACCGCCCTGTTAAGCAACGGAAGACGACGGCCACCTGGATGCCCACAACAACGGCCCCCTCAACTTCGATGGCCCATAAGAGAAGAAGGCCAGAGAAAATCCCCACGCCTGCGGCAAATGTCAAAGGCAGTGAACCCAAACGCCCTAAGTCTGGGGGCATAGTGGTACACACCGTCTATATAGCGTCCGGGAAAGAGGACAGCCGTATATCCACAGGTCATAGACCGCTTACGCGATCGGTGGCTAAAGCTCAAGAGCAGCAGCAGAAGCTCCAAGAAATGATGACTGCGATGGCCGCGCTCACCGGGCCAAAAGAAAGCCCAGAAGCATCCTCGGATCAATGCCAGGAGCAAGAAACCGATGCCGAATTCCTTCGGAGAATACTGGAAAAGAAGGATAAAGAGGCTGCGAAACAAGCAGCCAATATAAAACGAATGGCCCTTCTGTTCCAGGTCATGGTGGGTATGATGATCCAGCAGGATCCTCCTGCTGAAGATCCTCCGATTGTCCTTGAAGATGACAGTGGAGAAACGTCAAATCCACCGCCGGCTCTTTCAACAGCCAAGGAGAAGACAATTTCCAAAGCTGCCCTAGATGAATATATAGCTCAGCAGATAAAGGTTCACCAGTCAACTGAGGCGGCCGGTCAAGTTGTCAAAACGGGGCGACCATATCCGAGCTGGTATGATCAGATCAAATACCCGCCGGGCTACACGATCCCAAAATTCCATATCTATAAGGGGACAGGCAATCCCCATCAACATGTTGCCCAGTTCAGGGCTCTTTGTGGCAACACCGGCGGCGATGATAATCTCCTGCTTCGCTAATTCGTCGGCAGTTTGTCGGAGACGGCGTTTGAATGGTACTCTGAGCTTCCGAACGACTCCGTTAAAACTTTCGTTGAAATGGAGTTGTTGTTTACCCAGCATTTCGTGAGCGCCAGCGAACGCACTCCAATAACAGCTTTGATCAATGCAAGAGTAAAGCCGGGCGAAACTTGGGTTCAATATGCAATCCGATGGCGGAACTTGTGGTCAAAATGCGAACAACGCATTGAAGAAGCGCCAGCGGTGGGCATGTTCATGGGCACCCTAGACCCTCATGCAACTATTTCACAGTTCATGATGTTCTTTAAACCGACCACGTTACAGGCTTTGATCGACAAGCTAGCCCAGATGGACCAGATGGGCCATAGACCGTCTCCTCCAAAGCCGGACTCTCGAAATGAGAAGGGGAAAGGAAAAGCGATCGTCGTCGCCAATGCTCAACAACAGCCGAGCAACTTGAAGCCGGTTGTCCATCAAAACAACATGCGTCCACGCATATCCCTCGAGGAGAGTCTAGGACGTCCTTACTCGTTTTCTCAGGATAAAACGAGAAGACTGTTCGAGCTGGCAGTGCGCAACAGACTCATCAATCTGCCGGATTCAAAATGTCTGTTGCAGCCAAGCAACGTCAATAATCCCAATTACTGCCCCTACCATCGAGTATTGGGTCATCCGATCGAAGATTGCTACGTCTTCAAAAACTGGATTGAAGACCAATACCAACAAGGCAAGTTCGCGTTGTCCGAAAAATGGAAGGTGAACCTGCCGCAACCTCATACCCCTAAAAAGGTGAATATGCCGGAGGCAACGTGCTCCCTTGTTGAAGAAGCTCCATGGGAGGTCGTGTTATCAGCCAAAACCAAAAAGATGCTGAATGATCTCCAGACATGCCCGGCGATCAGGTGGAAGAACCCGCTAGAACCCCAGATCATCGAAGGGATGCTAAAGCCGCGCCCAACTCCAATGATTGGTGGTGACGGCCCAAGCACTCACACCCAGCCGTCAAAGTCTTCAAAGAAGAAGAAGAAGAGATCCAAAAAGCCCACGAAGCCTGGCGACAAGCGCATAGACTTACAGAAACAAATTGATGCGCTGGAGGAGTATAATCAGAAGGTACGGACTCCTATCACGCTCCAAGAGTTCTTCAGCCACGTCTTTCAGGAGGAAGATGATGGAGAAAGCTCGTCGGATGAATCTGAGGGTTACGTAGCAAGTTGTCATATGATCTCCCACTCATTTACAGAAGATAAGAAAACTCCTTGCACTGAGAAGCTGGGGGCAGATCCTAAACCGGAACTTCTGGGGCCATCAGATGAAACAATTGATGCATTCCTCAACGAAGCTCTTTTGAAGAGTAAAGCTGATCGGGAACGCGAGACGGTCATATTTGAAAGGGCAATCGCCGACGACTAGACGAAAGAGTCGAGACACCCCCGTCAAATCAAAAGACATCCGTTGCCGATAAAAACAAATTCAAGACGAGGAAAAGGTTGGCTAAAGCCATATCAATAGGGATGAAGCTACCACCCTCTGAAGGAAACATTGCCGGCAAAGCAGAAATGCACCCTTCCTATTGCTTGTATCATCGGAAGGTTTCGCACCCCACCGAAGAGTGCAAAGCTTTCAATAGATGGTGGTAGGGGTATGTTGTTCACCGGAAACATTTAAAGCGGGAGAAGCGTAAAACTCGTCGGGAGCGGAAAAGTACGATCGAGGAGCTTATAAGAACTACCAGCGATTGTCGCATGGTTAACGCCGGGGAAGCGCAAATTCTCACATTTGGGAGCGATTCTGACGAAGAAATGGCTCTTGGCCCCCTCTTTAAAGAATCCACTTCGGGAAAGGAGGGAGAGCCGAAGGCCTGCGAAAATATCCAGCTGCGTAATCGTACGCTACCCGAAAAGAATCTCGGACCCTCAAATAAAAAAAGATAAGGGAAAAGAAAAGGTCTCTGAAGATATCGCCCTAGATGACCAAGTCATGGAAGAGTTGACCGCCAAGGACCCGCCAAGAAAGAACAAGGTGGACTACAACGTCCTGACGCACTTGAGGAAATTGCCCTCACAACTCAGCATTCTCGACGCCCTTTTACTATCCAAAGAAATGAGAGATTCATTGATCAAGGAGCTGCAAGAGACAGAACAATTCCAAGCCTTTCTCGCCGAAGAAAAGATGAAGGACGAGCTAGAAGAAGTGCACACGGCCGATATTACCTTCAGTGACGAAGACCTCTTCCTTAGGACGTGCGAGCACAACCGTCCCCTCTATGTCTCGGGATACTGCCACGATATAAAGATTGGCAAAATCCTGGTCGACAATGGGTCTTCCGTCAATCTCCTCAACGTACGAGTGTTGAAGGAAATCTGCATGAGCGTCCAGCATCTCGCTCGTGATAAGATCACCATCTCTGGTTTTGACTCCTAGTCATCGCGGACTCTCGGGTCGGTGATATTGACCCTACGATTCGGGTTACTTATCACGGATATTAAATTCCATGTCATAGACGCCAAGACATGCTATAATGCTTTGCTCGGACGACCCTGGTTATACGAGTACAACATCATCCCTTCTACACAGCATCAGTGTATGAAATATTTTAAGGATGGTCTCGAGTATACCGTAACAGGAGAGTTGAACCAATTCTCCGTAAACGAGGTCCGTAAGTACGAAGACGCAAAATACTTCTTGCCAGATTTCGAAGACACAGAGAGGTGTCACAAGCCGGAGAACAAAGCTATCTCCTCCATCCCTGTCTTCGGGAGTGATACTGAGGAAGAGGAAGAGATAGTTTATTCGGGTCCACCCCAACACAACAAGCTGGGACCGTCCGCTCCCATGTTAATCTTTGGCAGCGATTCAGAAGATGAAGTCCACGCTATATTCTCTGCTCGGCCTTCAATACAAACTTTCGCTGATGAAGAGCAAAGTTTGCAAGTCGCCATGGTTCCACTTAAACATCATAAAGAACTTGACGTGCTTGATACCTAAAGTGTAGAAGAGTTGCAGACGTTCTATGTCCCTCCCAAGCGAGAAGGCGAAAAGGCGATTCTATTCTACCGCTCCGGGGAAACTAAAGTGGAAAAAGAAATCTGGCACGGTGCGAATCCTACGCTTGACAGGCTTTAGCCCATCCGTCTGCCTAGATATTACACGGAAGGATTGAAAAGGCTATTGAAGCGCCAAGGGATACTCTTCAAACAGACCGCTCGAAAAGCTAAATTCTATGACAGGGTCTGGAACGTTCACGGAACTCAGCACAAGATGCCTAGCGGGAGAATGGAAGCAATCGGGCTTGGATATGTTCGGTCCAAGAGACGGGATCTACTTCGCGACTGCTATGTCGTGCATAACTTTGATGAAGAAGGGGATGCTCAATGGGAAGATGTTAACCCTAAACCAGAAAAAGTCCCCGACGTAAAAATGCCCAGTCTGTCGTTCGAAGAACAAATGGACAAGCTTATAAAGGAAGCTGGTCAAAAAGTTCGAGACGACCATAACCGCGAAATGGCCATCTACGAGAAAGCCAGGACGCACCGCCTTCTCCAACAGGCCGCGAAAGACGAAAATGCCCCTCCCTGTCAACCTGTTGTAAAAAAGGCTCGACGCAAAGGCAGAAACAAGTCAAAAAGCGGAAAAGGCATTCAACAACGACAAAGCGGGACCAAAATGTCACGCGAGCGGGAATCAAGTGGTCCGGATTTGTCCCTTATGAAGAAGATGAGTCGAGCGTACTCTTTTCCTCAAGATAAGACAAAGAAGATACTTGGTCTCGCCATAAGGCATCAAATGATTACACTCCTGGAGTCCAAACACCCCGAGCAAGTAGGCGGGGTCTCTCACCCAGACTATTGCTCTTATCACCGAGTAATAGGACATCCTCTCGAAGATTGCTTCACCTTCAAGAATTGGGTTGAAGATTAGTATCATCTCGGCAAGTTCGCTATATCTGACAGTTGGAGGGTAACGCCGCCACAGAAGCATGAAACCAAAGCTACGAGAGTAAAACCAGATCCACATCGGTCTTCGAAGCGAGCTCGTACTTGTCATATGATAACGATATCAAAAGAAGAGACCGAGAATATGGGTGACCTCCCCTGGTGCTTCGAAAACAATGGTGATGAGGTGATCTCAGAGTTTCCACCGGCGCCCAAAGAGCTGGAAGATGGAATACACACTACTGCAGATAACCTCAAGAAGATTGATTTGGGAACGGCAAGCAACCCGCGACCCACATTCATCAGCGAGCTGCTATCTAAAGAGAGGGTGGTTGCGCTAAAAGACGTGCTTATGCAGTATAGAGATTGCTTCGCATGGAATTATTCCGAAATGCCAGGACTGGATCCAGAGATTGCTATCCACAAACTGACGATATCCCCGGACATCAAGCCAATCAAACAAGCACCGAGAAGAATGCGGCTCGAGCTTGAGATGAGCATCAACGCCGAGGTCAAGAAGCTGATCGACTCTGGCTTCATCCAGGAAGTTCAATATCCTGACTGGATCGCCAATATCGTCCCAGTAATGAAGAAAAATGGGACAGTGCGCATATGCGTGGATTTTCGGGATCTCAATAAAGCTTGCCCGAAGGACGACTTTCCAGTACCGGTTATCGAGCTGATGATAGATAACACGTCCACTCATGAGGTTTTCTCTTTCATGGATAGCTCATCAGGATATAATCAGATAAAGATGCATCCCGAAGACCAGAAGCACACCGCTTTCCGGACCCCTTTGGGTATATTCTGCTACAAGGTGATGCCCTTCGGTCTAAAGAACGCCGGTGCCACCTATCAGAGGGCCATGACAAAGATCTTCGATGACCTTATACATGAAATCGTCGAATGCTATATTGACGACCTCGTGGTTAAGAGCAAATCATACGAAGTGCATTTAGAGCATCTGAAGACCGTATTTCAACGCCTTCGACAATACAACTTGAAGATGAACCCTCTCAAGTGCGCATTCGGAGTTTCCTCGGGCAAATTCCTAGGATTCATCGTCCGACACCGAGGTATCGAGATAGATCCGTCAAAGATCAAGGCGATCATGGGAATGCCTCCGCCAAGGACTCTCAAGCAATTGCGGTCTTTCCAAGGGAAGCTCGCGTATATCCGGCGATTTATAGCTAACCTTTCAGGCAAGTGCCGTCCTTACAGTCATCTGATGAAGAAGGGAACCCCTTTCGTTCGGGATCATAAATGCTAGAGCGCACTGGATGAAATCAAACAATACCTGCAGAATCCGCCAGTGTTGGCCGCTCCGGTCAAGGGAAAGCCTCTCATTCTTTATACAACCGCCCTCGAAGGTTCCTTAGGCGCATTATGGGCACAAGAGAACGACCAAGGGAAAGAAAGAGCTCTTTATTACTTAAGTCGAGTTCTCCTGGGGGCAGAAAGCAACTACTCCCCTATCGAAAAACACTGCCTGGCGTTGATCTTCGCGATAACGAAGCTCGGGCACTATGCACTGGCGCATGAAGTCTGTCTCATATCGAAAGTGGACCCTCTTAAATATTTGATTTCGAAGGCCATATTGACGGGGCGACTTGCTAAATGGGCCCTGCTCTTGATGGAGTTCTCAATAACTTATCAACCTCTTAAGGCAGTGAAAGGCCAGGCCATCGCCGACTTCCTCGCTGAGCATCCGATACCAGCCGATTCCCCTCTGAATTGCGAGCTGCCAGATGAATATGCGTTTGATGCGATCGACAGTAGTAATACCCGATGGGAACTCTATTTTGATGGAGCGTCTTCCATGAAGAAGCGCAAACAAAGCACGCCTATAATCAAATCAGGGGTAGGCCTTATATTCGTGACCCCACAAGGAGGGATAATGCGATTCGCCTTCTTCTTGACAGAGCCGAGAACGAACAATGAAGCCGAGTACGAAGCTTTGATAGCAGGCCTCGAGATCGCCATCGACATGGGAATTGAAAACCTTCTCATATATGGAGACTCCCAACTGGTCGTTAGTCAAGTAAACGACGACTACCAGACGTGCAAGCCAGAGCTGGTGAAGTATGGCGAGAAAGTACAGCAGCTGCTGACCCAAATACCTTCCTACATCTTGGAAAGCATACCGTGTGCAGAAAATAGCAAGGCGGACGCGTTAGCCAAGCTCGCTAAAGAACCGGCTGATGAGAACCTCAATGACGTAAGAATCGTGGTACAAAGCCATCGGGTGCTTGCCCCAACAGAAATATCTCCGGAATCATCCGAAGGAAAGGGAGTGACTGAGCAAGTGGCTATGCAAATAAAAGACCAGGAAAAGGCTGAGGATTGGAGAGAAGTCTTTATAGACTGCTTCAAATCCCGTCGAACACCTGAAGATGCGTCCTCAAGACATCAGCTTTTGAAACGAGCTCTGTCTTTCGCCTTCGTCAATGATACTCTGTACAAGAGGTCGTTTGATTCTCTGTGGCTGAGATGTATGGGACCTGAAGAGGCGAAAAGAGTCGTCCAAGAAGTTCATGATGGACTCTGCGGTTCTCACCAAGCAGGTCCGAAGATGAAGTTGAAGATCAAACGGTTGGGTTATTATTGGCCCACAATGATCCAGGACTGCCTCGAGTATGCAAAGCAATGCCACTCATGCAAGATTCATGGGGACTTTATCCATCATCACCCAAATCCTCTACATCCAACAGTGGCCAGCTGGCCGTTCGAAATGTGGGGGACTAACGTAATCGGCCCCATCGAACCGGCATCATCCCGAGGACATCGATTCATTTTAGCGACGACTGACTACTTCTCCAAATGGGCAGAAGCAGTACCGCTGAGGGATGTGAAGACGATATCCTCCATTTCTTCAAGACGCACGTCATTTATCGGTTTGGAACTCCACGACGGATCATCTCCGATAACGGGCCAGCCTACAAAAGCCACAAGATCAGCCGCTTCGCACAACAACACAACATAGACTGGAGATACTCCTCAGTTTATAATCCCAGAGCTAACGGCCGAGCTGGGGCTTTCAACAAGACCTTAATGAAGATCGTGAAGAAGACGGTGTCCCAAAACAAAAAGGACTGGCACGAGAGACTGCAAGAAGCCCTCTGGGCGTATCGAACTACGTTCAAGACGGCCACGAACACGACGCCGTACGCGTTGGTATTCGGTACAGAAGTAGTACTCCCCATCGAGATAGAATCACCCTCTCTACGAGTGGCAGTCCACTACGAGCTGACCGACGAAGAAAATGCTCACCTTCGGCTTGAGGAGCTTGATGCCCTTGATGAAACCCGGCTCATAGCGCAACAAAATCTGGAGGCTTATAAAGCAAAGATGACGCGCTCATATGAAAGATTGACCAGGCCGAGGACATTCCGCCAAGACGAACTCATGCTAGTGGTCAAAAGACCTATGATCCCCAATCGCGCCAAGCGGGGAAAATTCGAGCCGAACTATGAAGTCCCGTACATCATAGACAAGGTCTACCAGGGTGGAGCCTATCTACTCATGGATATGCACGGTGAAAGGCCTTCCAGGCCAATAAACGGTCGCTTCCTAAAGAAGTACTACGCTTGACGAGTCATGGCCTAGGTCAATGATAGATGACGACGACTATGTCCGCTCGCTATCTTCCTAAGCCCAAAACTCTATAAGTAGTAGCTGGTTAACGGACCGAAACGTCCTTAAACTAATGACGGACCACTACGTCCTAAAACTAGCTGTTGACCGAGATGTCGATAAACTACAGTGGATTGCAACATCCCAAAGCCGATATATAAAAAAAGAAGAATAAAAAAAAGTAAATAAAAACGGTATGCCCATAAGCAAAATGGGCACGGATGAAAACCCGAAAGGGCTCCGTGAGTAAAAACAGCAGGGCTACCGGCGAGTGTTTGTGAAAACCCGAAAGGGCGCAACCTCGTTATAAAAAAAAGGAAAAGAGAAAAAGAAAATGGTATGTCCATAAGCAAAATGGGCACGGATGAAAAACCGAAAGGGCTCCGTGAGTAAAAACAGCAGGGCTACCGGCGAGTGTTTGTGAAAACCCGAAAGGGCGCAACCTCGTTAAAAGACACTTACAGGGTCCTCTCGACCTTGTAAGGAGAAACCACCCGCGTGGGATCCTTACGACTCACAAGGGAGCAACACACTTAAGGATCCTCACGATTCCTAAGGAGAAATTACACTTGCGAGATCCTCACGACTCGTAAGGAGAACTCTCTTATGGGACCCTCACGGCTCATAAGATTTGAAAGTCTTAAGTTATAGAGACCTGAACCTGTTCTTAAGCAACTCCCACAACCTTCGATATTGCCCTACAAGCGGCTCAGTGCCGACCCTTGTATACAATCCACGGGCGCGAATAAACATTTCCCTAACCAAGTCTCATCCGTGACTCGGGATATGTTTGTATGGTGAACAACCCTTGTAAGTCCTCTCGACTCATAAGGTGAAAACCCTTTTGTAAGATCCTTACGACTTACAGGGGAACATCCACTTAGGAATCCTCACGATTCCTAAGGAGAAAACACACCTACGAGATCCTCACGACTTATAGGGAGAAATACCTTTGTGAGACCCTTACGGCTCATGAAGTCAAAAGCCTTAGTCGACAGGATCCTAACCCTGTTTACTAAGCCACTTTTGTTCAACATCGACAGAGGCAAATGATAATTCGCTCCTGGCAATATCCTAGTTGTAGCGGTGCCGATGCCGAAATCGGTGTCTAATCCCAAGCTTGCGGCGAAAAGCCAGCAAACCACAGATGCATACAAAATAGCCGAAATGATGGGGCAACTTGCGACAAAATCTGCAAGTAAAAATGTATGCATGCAAAATAGCCGAAATGATTGGGCAACTCGCAACAAAAAAACAGTGAGTAAAAATAAAACAAATAGCCGAAATGATTGGGCAACTCGCAATAAAAAGCAGCGAGTAAAATTGAAATAAATAGCCGAAATGATTGGACACCGCGAAAGATAGCCGAAATGATGGGGCAATCGCGACCTTCGCGATATAAAAAGCTGAAATGATAGAGCATCGCGGAAAGAAATAAAGAAAAATGAAATTTAGTGCTATTACATCAATCCATGTATACAATCCAGGGGCGCAAACAAAAGGGGAACCATACCTTCCCAACAGGCACAATCAGAAAGCGAAGCCAAATCTCGACGGTTCATAGACAACCTCGACATTTGTCGCAATATTGCAGACACAATGTCAACAAACGAAGCAAAGGAAGATCCCTAGCTTCAGGGTCTCGACGTCAATATCGACAACTTAGAGATAACCAACGGTGTTTCTCCTCACTCCAACCAGATCCAGACGTGACGTCAACAACCGACCTCAGAGTCGCAACGAAATGGAGCCATGGCAAAGTCCCCAGTTCCAAATCTCAATGGCCACATCTACAGCCTGGAGTCCAACAACGGTCTGCCTCCTCATTCCAGCAGGACATTGATGCTACACCATCAAACGGTGCCACGGCATAATCCTTAGTTCCAAATCTCGACGGTTCACAGACAACCTAGAGACCATCTCAGCATTCATCTTGTTATAGCAGACGAGATGTCAACGACGGTGTTCCTCCGCAGTCCAGCATGATGCAGATACAACGTCAACAAAAGACCTCACGGTCAAAACAAAGCGGGGCGACGACAAAATCCCAGCTCCACCTCAGCATTCATCTCATTACAGCAGACGCGATGTTAACAACGACGTTCCCTCGCAGTCCAACAGGATGCAGACGCAACGTCAACAAAAGACCTCGTGGTCGAAACAAAACGAAGCGAAGGCCAAATTCCTAGCTTCAGGGTCTTGACGGCAACTCATATAAAACCTGAAAGACCATCGGAGATCATCTCACACCAGCGCAGAGTGGTCACCACCTTGACGTTCGTCTCGATACAGCAGACGAGATGTCAATACAGCGTTCTTTCTCCAGCAGGATTCGGACGCGCCAAAACAACGAAGCGAAGGCCAAATTCCTGGCTTCAGGGTCTTGATGGCAACTCATATAAAGCCTGAAAGATAATCGGAGAGCATCCCGCACCAGCACGAAGTGGTCACCACCCCGACGTTCGTCTCGGTACAGCAGACGGGATGTTACCACAGCGTTCTCCCTCCAGCAGGATTCAGACGCGACAATCAAACAACGGAGCCACGGCAAAATCTTTAGTTCCAAACCTCGACGGTTCACCAGCAACCTAGAGACAACCGTGACATTCGTCCCGATACAGCAGACGCAATGCCGGCAAACGAAGCAAAGGCCAAATTCCTAGCTTCAGGGTCTTGACAGCAACTCATATAAAGCCTGAAAGACAATCGGAGATCATCCCACACCAGCGCGGAGTGGTCACCACCTGACATTCGTCTCGATACAGCAGACAAAATGTCACTACAGCATCCTTCCTCCACCAGGATTCGGACATGACAAAACAAACGAAGCAAATGCCAAATTCCTAGCTTCAGGGTCTTGACGGCAACTCATATAAAGCCTGCAAGACAATCGGAGATCATCCCGCACCAGCACGGAGTGTTCACCACCCCGACGTTCCTCTCGGTACAGCAGACGAGATGTTACCACAGTGTTCTCCCTCCAGCAGGATTCAGACGCGACAATCAAACAATGGAGCAACGGCAAAATCCCTAGTTCCAAACCTCGACGGTTCACCAGCAACCTAGAGACAACCGCGACATTCGTCTCGATGGAGCAGACGCAATGCCGGCAAACGAAGAAAAGGCCAAATTCCTAGCTTCAGGGTCTTGACGGAAACTCATATAAAGCCTAAAAGACAATCGGAGATCATCCCACACCAGCGCGGAGTGGTCACCACCTGACATTCGTCTCGATACAGCAGACGAAATGTCACTACAGCGTCCTTCCTCCAACAGGGTTCGGACACGACAAAACAAACGAAGCAAAGGCCAAATTCCTAGCTTCAGGGTCATGACGCAGACGAGATGTCACCACAACGTCCTTCCTCCAACAGGATCCGGACACGCCAAAGCAAACGAAGCAAATGACAAATTCCTAGCTTCAGGGTCTTGACGGCAACTCATATAAAGACTGAAAGACAATCGGAGATCATCCCACACCAGCGCGGAGTGATCACCACCTGACATTCGTCTCAATACAGCAGACGCAATGCCAGCAAACGAAGCGAAGGCCAAATTCCTAGCTTCATGATCTTAACGGCAAGTCATATAAAGCCTGAAAGACAATCGGAGATCATCTCGAACCAGTGCGGAGTGGTCACCACCTCGACGTTCGTCTCGACACAGCAGAAGCAATGCCAGCAAACGAAGCGAAGGCCAAATTCCTAGCTTCAGGGTTTTAACGGCAAGTCATATAAAGCCTGAAAGATAATCGGAGATCATCTCGCACCAGTGCGGAGTGGTCACCACCTCGACGTTCGTCTCGACACAGCAGACACAACATCACCAAAAGGAGCCACGGCAACATCCCTAGTTTCAAACCTCGACGGTTCACCAGCAACCTAGATACAACCGCGACATTCGTCTTGATATAGAGGATGCAATGCCAGCAAACGAAGCAAAGGCCAAATTCCTAGCTTCAGGGTCTTAACGACAAGTCATATAAAGCTTGAAAGACTATCGGAGATCATCCCACACCAGTGCGGAGTGGTTATGACTCATCGGGGCTCTCCAAAATGAGCCTAACCTCAAGTAAAAAGCGGCATGGCAAAATTCCTAACGCTTGCTCTTCCGACGGTCAAACTGCCTAGGAGGATTGCTTGAAGACGTCTTGTTCAGTCCCCGAAGGGATCAGAGACACGACAGTCACAAGGCTACTCGAACAACAAGATTGCCTATCGAGGAATACATCAGCCAACGCGATGGTACGACGGACAAAACCCTAAGTACCACAGACCCTAACAGACCTTTGTCATAAAGAGCAGAGGTTAACTGTGACATTAGGATATTCTTACGAGAAATGCTCGATTCGTCTCGACTCGTGAGGAAATTAGTGTCTTTACGAGAACTACTCGATATGTTTCGACTCGTGAGGAAAAGCCTTAGGCGGCAGGGATTAAAAAACCTGTTTCCTAAGTACTGGGACCCTACAAGTCGGTCCAAAATGGAGTCTTGCATACTATTCATGGGTCACACTCTCCAAAGTCGAATCTCGACAAGGAGGGAAACAACCGCTTACGGGTCCTCTCGACTCGTAAGAGGGAAAATTCTCTTATAAGATCCTTACGACTTACAAGAGAAAACACACTTAGGGGTCCTCATGACTCCTAGGGAGAAAATACACCTACGAGATCCTCTCGATCCGTAGGGAGAAAAGTCTTTGTGAGACCCTCACGGCTCATAAAGTTGAAAAGCCTTAGGCAGCAGATCTGAACCTGCTTCCTAAGCCATCACTACTCCTCGAAGTATTCAAGACGGAATGTTCTATATCACCTACAGGCTATGCTTACTTAAGGAATACGCAAATAACAAAGCAGAAAATAAAAGGAAGGAGGCAAAAGATTTGTCATTCATACTCGAAAAATTCTTACATCAATGAAGATAATAAACAAAAACAGCATTATTGAAATGTTTACAAGGGTATAATCTCGAATCCCGGACATGGATTGAGGAACTCAAAAGTGACCTTGTCCAAGACTTTCCAAGCCTGACGAACCATCCTAGTGTGCTTCCTTTCGCGAGCACACGCGTCGGGATCCCCACTGATGTCCTCCACCCTCCGATAGGCAGCAAGAATGGCGGACTGTTGAAAGGCCTGGTGCAAGAGATCGACAAGATTTTCTCGCCGTCTCTTCGAGATTAAGTTCATCAGATACACTGAGTGTACCTTATCCTCAGCGACATCCAATGCTCCAAGTGGCACGCCGGTACAGAATAAAGGGAGCGCTTCCCAGATCGCTCTCACGATAAGCTTCAAGAGAGAGGAACGCCTATGCGTCGAAGCGACTCATAATTTCGGCACACTCGGCGTTGGTGAACTCTCGATTCTGAGAACGGCCGAGTCGGCGGATGTCCCCGTAAGAGATAATCTCATCGAGATCGTACATGTGGGCGTCCATTACTCCTGTAAAAGAAAACCACCAAAAATTAGCGGACAGACTTATTAAGCAGGACGATATAATTCATCAAAAAATAAAATGCCATCTTTAACCTCCAAAGATCCGTGAAAAACTCTTAAGAGTTCTTTTATATGGTTTGGAAGGAGCAAAGCTCCATTAATGAACTAAGAAAAAACAAGAAAAATCTTTTAGAGAGCAAAGCTCTATTAATGGAACCCTAATAGGGTTCTTTTTAGTTCTCTTTAGATCCCTAGAGCAAAGCTCTTCTAGTGAAACTCTAAATGGGTTTTCTTTAGATCATGGATCTATCAAGAGCAAAGCTCTTAAAATTAATTTAATTTAATTCTTACCTAAAAATTCTCTAGAGTTCTAACTCTTCAAAGTTCTTGAAAACGAGAGCAGGGCTCTGGATAAAATTCTCAAGGAGAAGATGAAAATCATTTAAGGGACCAAAGGTCCTATTTATAGGCTTTGAGAGCCGTTTCAACTTCCAAAAGTTGGCGCAACGGTTGGAATTTTGCCACCGCTGCGCTCACGTCTTGGGCCACGTCTGGGGCCACGTAAGCGCAACGGTGAGGGGCATTTGCTTACCCCAATCAGAGCAAAGCTCTGTTCAAATTCCAAGGCTGGAAATGAAGCAACGCTTCTGTTTCCCCCAATCAGAGCAAAGCTCTGTTTTAAAAATTAAAAATAAAGGAGGCAACGCTTCAGATGACTTGCGCTCTACGCTGCGCGACACGTGTCAGCGCAGTTGCTCTGCGCTGAGCGACACGTGTCAGCGCAGTTGCGCTAGCGTAGTTGCGCTGCGCTCTGCGCTGTGCGACACGTGTCAGCGCAGCTGTGCTGCGCTCTGCGCTGCGCTCTGCGCTGCGCGACACGTGTTGAGCTCAGGTGCGCTTGCGCCAACTGTGCCAGCATTTAAACAATAAAATTCTGGAAAGATCTTTCCAATCTTGTTAAAAACAAGAAGATTGTCTTCTGTAAGACAGAATCCCTATGATCAAAGATCCAACGGTGGGGAAACATCCCTAAATCAATCAGAGAAAGATCTCTTTAACTGATTTAACAAATCAATTGGCCCTATATAAAGGCCCCTAAAGTCCAAGTCTAAAAGATACAGATACATACAGAGATAGAGATAGAACTCCTCTAAAAATTTTGAGAAGAGCTCGAAGAGAAAAAAGGTAAACCTTTGAAAAAAAAGAAGAATTTCTTCTAAAAAGATTAATGATCTAAGAATAAGATCAAGATCTTCCGTAAAAAAAGAAAAAGATCCAATAAAAAAAAAGAGAAGTAATTTACTTCAGATAAAGGCATTGCCTTTTGATGAACCATCGGTTCTGGAATCTTGAGGTAGAACCTCTAAAGAGATTCTTTTCTTTGATCTAAATGTGATCAAGATGCGCTCTGCGCTACTGTACAGTGCCTTGCACTTTTGATTTGCGTTGTTGCGCTCCTTGGATTGGTGCAAGTCACCAGAGAGCGCCACGTGTCAATCTGCGCCTTGCGCTCCTAAAAACAGAGCGCTGCGCTCTTGGATTGGCGCACTGCACCAGAGCGCGCCATGTGTCAGCAGCGCAATAGCGCAGCGCACTGGCGCAGCGCACTGTGCTTGCGTTCACCAGAGTGTGACACGTGTCACCTCCACATCAGTTTGCGCCTTGCGCTCCTTAATCGGCGCAAAGCGCCTGACAGGCCACGTGGGGTGCTGTCAGACCATTGAATGCTCTGCTTTATTAAAGAAAAGGGACAGAGCCCAATTAAAAAGGCCTAACAGGCCAAAATAAATGCTATGCATTTAATTAAAAAGCACAATGCTGTGCATTATTTTAAAAGGGCGGCAGAGCCCAAGCAAAGGCCTAAACAGGCCAATCATGAACAAAATGTTAAACATTTTCAAATGGACTTAACCCAATTCTGGCCGTAAGTCCTCAAATTAAATTGAACTGGGCACGACTGCTTTTTCAAATCAATTTACACCCGGTTCAAGGGTACATCTCTGAACTCCTCTGATATTTGTCGTTGTAATCCTTCAACGTCGTCAGAGAGGTGATGGGTCCCGACAACCACATATTAATACGGACTGTGGGGTCCTTAAACTCATGGACTAATGCGTCCTTAAACCAATCTTCGTCCCCAAAATGGGAATGTTGGACCACCATATCCCTAAACTGGTAATACGGACTGTGGGGTCCTTAAACTCATGGACTAATGCGTCCTTAAACCAATATCCGTCCCCAAAATGGGAATGTTGGACCACCATGTCCCTAAACTGGTAATACGGACTGTAGGGTCCTTAAACTCATGGACTAATGCGTCCTTAAACCAATATACGTCCCCAAAATGGGAATGCTGGACCACCATGTCCCTAAACTGGCTACGGACCACCATGTCCCTAAACTGGTAATGGACCACCATGTCCTTAAACTAGAATAATAGAGCCACCAAATGCTCTATTGTCGGATCTAAACGATCCCGTTAAGTAGATCTTAGTCTCATATTAGACTAACGTATCCTTAACAAACGTTTGAGTTGATCTTAGCCTCAAATATGGCTAACGTATCCTCAAACCAAAACCCCAAACCCATCTAAGAAAATACGGATTTGGACTAATCCACGTCCTACGGGCGACAACACAATTTACGCTCCGTATACAATCCACGGGCAACCACAAACAAAATAAACACCCACGACACGAAGTGAACATCTGGAGAAGGAGAAAGTTGTTACCGCGATGCGGTAGCGTAATTAACTGCAGAGGCTTGCGCCTGCAGGGAAGAGCGCCCCCACAATCAAAAACCCCTCAAGCGAGGGAGAATCTGACGAAGTCTGCTACATCGGCCGCATCCGTTTAAACCTCCGATACACGGTGCCATAAATCAACTTGGTATCCTCGGAAAGGTGGACGGATAGCTCCAAATAGCATCTGCCCCGAATCTCAGGAAAGACGTCTCTACGTCGCGCCGCCATTCGAAGGGGAACACGCCCGTATGGCGTTATGCGTCAGGGCTGTTAGGACATTGTAGCAGCATATTGCATTTACATACATTGACTATTCATGGATACTATTTGTTGCATACCGCATTCCTTGCTATATCTATATGAGCTTAGAATTAATAACACACCGCACTGTTACTAACGGTTCATGTTGCACGAGCACTAATCTTCATGTTACACACACACCGTTAGTAATTGCCATGACACTCACACTATAGAATTTCCATGAACAATATACTGTAGCTCACCCCCTATATGATTCGACATGATTATGTTACTTGTGCACTTACTCATTTGCATATCCATACTTTTGCATATTCAAACTTTACCTACCTAGATAAGCTTATTTTTGGTAAAATCTGGGGACCGCATGATACCTTTTAAAAAAAACTGAATCTACTTAAAGAGCGGTTTCTCCCTTTTTCTCCTAATACGACTTATGATGCATATATTACATCACATGGATTTACGCATTGGCTTTGGATTTCATGTGAGTTCTGGATTTGAGGACCGTGGGGTGATTTAAGAAAATATGCACTGTTTTGAAAACCCGGTTCCTCTTGATATGATATTTCAGTGCGTCCACCATGCGTTTTCTCGGTTCTGAGACGTGTGACTTGTGAACCCGAATCGAGGAGCTGGATGAGGCCGATTGCGGGTACATGGTGGACCTGGTATGGTACCCCGGGGCGAGAACGGATCTGTCGTGCAGTAGGCGATAAGCCTGGCAGTGGGACCACTACCTACCGGTGATTGGTTGGACCTGGCGGTTATCCGGAGGATACTGACCAGAGTCGATAGATGGATACGGGATGATCCGTACTGCTGGGACCGAGGGCCGATTTCGCAAACGGAGCCCGATATATGAGGATTTGCGTGTCGATACTGGACACGATTATTTCATGATATTTTGAGTGCCGATGTTGGGCATTCACGATTCTCAGAGATTTACAGGATTTGAGGGCCGATGAGGGTGACGGCGCCTGAGTTTTATTGGGATTTGGGTGTATTGATGGACACCGATTATTTTTCCACGTTGGCATTCCGTGTAGATGTTATTTTATCCCATGCTCAGCATTCATTATTATGCATCTCATCCTGTAGTCATATTACCTAATAGAGTACTTATGTATGATTATTGCACATTCTGCTCATCGCATATAGATATTATCTGCTGGCATATGTTAGAATAGCGCAGTACGTGCATACTCGTGATTACCTTTATATGTTATCTTCTATTCACGAGTTGGCAACTCACCCCCGTTGTGCCATAGTACTTGCAGGTTGCCCCTCAGAGTAGTCGCGGCAGGCTGCTTTCTTGTATCTTTATGGCTATGGATACCACTTCAGTTGGTGCGTGAGCTGTTTTGCTGCTAGGTGGGTTGTGGTATCCGGTTATTTTCCATTTGTACACACTTTTGTATCTAGTACTCTCCATTTACTTTTCATGTATTGACTTAGAGACCAGTGTGAGGACGATGATGTATATTATTTGTACTCTGGTGTCGAGCTCGTGTAAGACGACTTTACTTATGCACTTTTTATTTTTTGTGATGTTTTTCACTTATTGCTCATTTCTTCGCTATGGTGTCGTATTTTACTCTAGTGGTGATTGTTTCCTCCGTTGGGCGTGATTGCTCCCGTTGGGGATGCTTTATTATATTGTTTATCATTTTACTCATATCCTGTCTTGTACTCGATTTCGGGGTTAGTTTTTACAAAGGAAATGCTGCCAAATTTTTTAAGATAATAACTTGAACTTTAAAGAAAGTTACTAAACTACTTAAGGTTTTCCAAAAGTTTTAAAACAAATGTTTTCAACACTCACTACTTTTAATGGTTTTGATTTCTGGGTTTCGGTTTACTTAGTTGTGTTATGCTTGTAGACGTTACATGGTTAAGTGCCGGTCACGGGCCGAACTTTGGGTCGTGACAAAGTTGGTATCAGAGCGTATGTTTTACCTTTCGGAGTGTAGGATGACCCTGATATGATAGAGTAGGTAGCTGAAGCAGAGTGGCGTAGCGTGTGTATATTCCGCGGCATGCTCACGACACGGTACTTCGCCTAAGTGACCTTAGGATTTATTGATTGAAATTCCTTCAGTATCCAGAGCCGAAGAGAGTTCGTGCGGATACATCAGCACAGAGACAGCCTTTTCGGCGCCGTGACAGACGTCTTGCAGGTGGAAGAGATTTAGGGCGAGGCCGGTTGTTCAGCTTTTATCCCCAGGAGGGTCAGCGGTCATCGTCGGGATGTTTCCGCTGCGGGAGTTCTTATCATCGTGTTCGAGATTGTCCTGAGATATACTTAAGGGAGGCAGCAGTACCGCATGTTACATTACCACCTTCACCACCCCAGAGGGCGTTGCCTATTGTACTTACTGTTGCTCCGCGCCAGTTTCATGCACAGAGAGGTCGTGGTCGCGGAGGATTTGCTCATAGAGGACGAGGTGACCGAGGTAGAGGAAAGTCAGTCGCAGGTGGAGGACATGCACGGGTTTTTGCTTTGACTCATCAGGACGCGCAGGCGTCCAATGCGGTGGTCTCATGTATCCTTTCAGTATGTTCTGTTGACGCACACGTGTTGTTTGATCCGGGATCCACGCACTCATACGTTTCCACACACTTCATGCCGAGTCTGGATAGAGAGTCCGGTTTGCTTGATCAGCCACTTGTCGTGACCACCCCCATGGGCGAGTCGTTTGTTGCTAGACACGTGTTCTGATCCTGTGTTGTCCGTATTGGCGAGAGAGAGTTGCCTGTCGACTTGATCCTTCTTGAGATGTTGGACTTCGACGTTCTTTTGGGCATGGATTGGTTAGCCACGTGCTTTGCGTCTGTGGACTGCCGCGAGAAGACAGTGAGGTTTTGTTTTCCCGGCGAGTCGGATTTTGTTGTGCAGGGGGACCGTGGTGCCGCCCTTCACAGTTTGATTTCTTCTTTTCGCGCTGGACAACTTTTGAGGAAGGGATGTCAGGGATTTCTAGCCTATGTTTGCGATACCAGAGCTACAGAGGTTCCGTTGGATCAGGTTCCGATTGTTAGCGAGTTCCTTGATGTGTTCCCTGACGAGCTTCCTGGGCTACCGCCCGAGCGCGATATCTCTTTCTGTATTGATTTGATTCCCGGCACGAGGCCTATTTCTATACCGCCTTATCGGATGGCCCCGACGGAACTTAGAGAGTTGAAGGTTAGGTTGCAAGATTTGCTGGATAAGGGACTTATTCGACTCAGTGTGTCTCCTTGGGGTGCTCCAGTCCTGTTTGTCAAGAAGAAGGACGGCTGTTTGCGTTTGTGTATCGACTACCGCCAGCTGAACAGGGTTACCGTGCGGAACAGGTATCCTTTGCCACACATCGACGACTTGTTCGACGTGCTTCAGGGGGCAGGATACTTTTCGAGCATCGATTTGCGATCAGGCTACCATCAGCTGCGGGTTCGACAGGAGGACATTCCGAGGACAGCTTTCCGCACGCGCTACGGCCATTATGAGTTTTTGGTGATGTCGTTCGGACTCACCAATGCCCCAGCAGCATTCATGGACTTGATGAACCGTATTTTTAGGCCGTATCTTGATCTGTTCATCATCGTATTCATTGACGATATCTTGGTGTATTCCCGGAGCAGAGAGGAGCACGAGCAGCACCTGCGGATCACACTGCAGGCTTTGAAGGAGCACCAGCTTTTCGCAAAATTCTCCAAGTATGCATTCTGGATTGACAACGTAGACTTCTTGGGTCACGTGATTACACGAGATGGTATATGTGTAGACCCGAAGAAGATCGAGTCCGTTCAGCGTTGGCCCAGACCCACATCAGTTACGGAGATCTGCATCTTTCAAGGGTTGGCCGGTTACTACAGGCGATTTGTGCAGGACTTCTCCCGTATTGCTGCACCTTTGACCGGGTTGACCCGGAAGGGAGTTCCTTTCGATTGGACGGAGGAGTGCGAGCACAGTTTTCAGCAGCTATAGAATCGACTGACTACGGCGCCGGTGTTATCATTGCCTTCAGGATCGGGCGGATTTGTGGTCTATTGTGATGCTTCTCGAGTGGGGCTAGGATGCGTATTGATGCAGCATGACAGGGTGATCGCGTATGCTTCACGGCAGTTGAAGAAACATGAACATAACTACCCCACTCATGATTTGGAGATGGCTGCAGTGGTCTTTGCACTCAAAATCTGGCGACATTACCTATACGGCGAGTCGTGCCAGATATTCACTGATCACAAGAGCTTAAAGTATATATTTCAGCAGCGAGACCTGAATCTTCGACAGCGCCGTTGGATGGAGTTAGTGAAGGACTACGATTGCGAGATCTTGTATCACCCGGACAAGGCGAATGTAGTGGTGGATGCTTTGAGTAGGAGGCCCGGGGGTAGTCTATCTTGTTTGAGCGTAGTGCAGAGGCAGTCATCGGTAGATTGGAAGATTTTATGCGACAGCCGAGTGCAGTTCGAGTTCATGCCGACCGGGGGACAGCTTGCGCATGTTCGTGCATGCCCACAGTTGCTTGACCATATACATGAGGCACAGTACAGTGATGACCGTTGTTCAGAGATCATGGCACAGATTGGACAGGGCAGATTTTCCGAGTTCGTGATCGATGATCAGGGGATACTGTGATTTAGAACTAGACTGTGCGTACCAGATGCTGAGGGACTGCGGCGCGAGATTCTTGAGGAGGCACATCGATCGGTGTACAGTGTTCATCCGGGTTCCACCAAGATGTACCATGATATGAGAGATGTTTACTGGTGGGACGGAATGAAGAGGGACATCGCATAATTCGTGTCGAGATGCCTGACTTGTCAGCAAGTCAAGGCCGAGCATCAGAGGCCCGCGGAAGAGCTATAGCCGTTACCCATTCCGGAGTGGAAACGGGAGCAGATTTCTATGGACTTCATTGTGGGTCTACCCAGGACTAGTCGAGGGTATGACTCTATTTGGGTGATCGTGGATCGACTGACGAAAGTGGCTCACTTCATGCCGGTGAAGACGACTTTCGGATTTGCTCAGTATGGCCAGATTTACATCGACGAGATCGTACGACTGCATGGAGTCCCGACATGTATCGTGTCCGACCGAGGCACCCAGTTTACCAGCCGACTATGGCAGAGGCTTCAGGAGGCCTTGGGCACCCACTTGAGTTTCAGCACAGCATTTCATCCGCAGACCGACGGCCGGTCAGAGCGGACTATTCAGACTCTCGAGGAAATGCTCCGAGCATGCGTCTTAGACTTCGTAGGTAGCTGGGATCATCATTTACCCTTAGTAGAGTTCTTCTACAACAACAGCTTCTAGGAGACCATTCAGATGGCACCATTCGAGGCTCTTTATGGGAGGAGATGCAGATCGCCCGCCTGTTGGACAGAGCTCAGCGAGAGCAGTATTTTAGGGCCGCGGATTGTTGAGGATACAACCGTGAAGATCCAGTTGATTCGCGATAAGATGAGAGCAGCCCAGAGTAGGCAGAGATCTTATGCGGACCGTCGTCGGTGCAGACTTGAGTTTTCTGTTGGCGATCATGTTTTCTTGAGGGTCTCCCCAATGAAAGGTGTGATGAGATTTGGGAAGAAGGGAAAGCTTAGTCCCAGATACGTGGGCTCCTTCGAGATCCTCGAGCGCGTTGGTGCAGTTGCGTATCGGTTAGCCCTTCCGCCCAGCTTTCCAGATGTTCACCCAGTATTTCACGTTTCGATGCTCCACAAGTATCTTGATGATCCTTCGCATGCGATTCAGCACCCGACGATCCAGCTGGAGCGCGACTTTTCTTTTACAGAGCAGCCGGTGGTCATCTTAGATCGACAGGTGAAGAAATTGAGATCGAAGGTTATACCGTCTGTCAAGGACCTTTGGCGTGGCCCGAGCAGCGAGGATGTCACTTGGGAGACCGAAGGCGAGATGAGAAAGAAACATCCCCATCTCTTAGAAGGTACGTGTAGCTAGATTTTTTAAATTCGGGGACCGAATTTCTTTAAGGGGGTAGATTGTAACGCTTTGAAAATTCGTTTAGGTTTATTTCGCGT
The DNA here is from genome assembly GCA_030015575.1 of Agapanthus africanus. Classification (NCBI taxonomy): domain Eukaryota; kingdom Viridiplantae; phylum Streptophyta; class Magnoliopsida; order Asparagales; family Amaryllidaceae; genus Agapanthus; species Agapanthus africanus. The sequence goes on from CM057341.1 coordinate 769,345,996, forward strand.
TAGTTAGTAATGATGCGTGTTTTTCATAAAAACCCGTAAATTTTAATTTCTTTTTAAAACTCGAATAAAACTAGCTCTAATTGTGATGAGAAGTGTTTTTATATATATATGGGTTTTATTAAATATAATTTAGCTTGTGTCCACCTTAATTAGAGTTTTCCTTAATTACTTTCTTAAGCAAGGTTTAGTGTAACAACATGCACACTTATCATTTTTGTATCATAGGTTAAGTGTAACCATTTTCATTCTTCTTGCATGGTTCTAATATCCCCACCATTAACCAAGTCAAACCTTTTTTTTTATGAAATGAGGAAATGGGGTGTATGGGTTGGATTAGGTGAGATTGGGGCTTGACTTTTGACCGTTTTCCCTCTCTCATTTCTCTCTCTCCCCCTCACATTTCTGCTCTCCAGCAGAGAAGCAGCAGCAGCAGCAACATACTTATCATTTTCTTCTTCTTTTGCTTCTCTTTTGATCCATATACAAACCCTACACAAAATCCCACTTTCCTTCACAAAAAAACTTTGGAAAATATGGCTCTTTTGGGGATTTTGGTGGCAAGTCAGTGGGTTTGAGGGCAAGGGCTGGAAGTGAAGATTCCCTAGGGTCTTTTGGAGGTATTAAACTCACCCATATCACCTTAGTTCATAACTTATAGTTTTGTTTGCTAAAAATCGTATTTTGTGCATTTTTAGTGCTAATGAAGGGGAATTAGTGAAGTTTATGTTAAGTTAGCATTTTTATGGCTTGTTTAACTTAATTAAGTAGGGTTAGTGTTGTTTTAACTTAGGTTTTGTTTCAGGTTTCACTAAAACACCATAATGTTTTAGTTTAGTGTTAATATAGCTTTTCAACTAAGTATTGGGCTCTGTTGTGATCTGCTTGTAACCCGTTTGCTTCAGGCAAAAATTGTATTTACTGGAGCATGTACACTAGGTTTAGAGAACACACACGAAGTATGGGAGCCCAACTCCCTAGGTGGGCCGCCGGAATAACCATTCTGGACGCAAATTGCTGCCAGATGGGGGACCTGGGTGTTGGGGTTTGTTGTGTGGGTGTCTGCTACAATTTTAAGACTTATGGTATATGAAACTTTGTAAAATTCTATCTGTAGGAAAACCTGGAACCAATTTCCCTGTTTCCTATACTTTTAACCTTTGCGACACGTGTGATACGCGTGTGGGTTTGGGGTTTTCTGCGTTTCGCGACGTGTCGGGGTAGCTTCAGGCACACAATCACACGTTTTAGCGTATGGGACACACACGCGTTTGGTTCGCGACGCGGGTTTCTCGTTTGGCTTTAATGTCGCGTTTTTGTAGATTTGAGCTTATGTGTATTATTTTGTGAAATTCTAGGTTCGCAGGCAAGTACGACAGACGCCGCGAAGAAGGGGAAACAAGTCGTCGGCTACACTCAGCACGAGACTACTATGAGTAGATTTAACATCTATGGGGAAATCGCCCGTATGGCGTATGCGTCATGGCTGTTAGGACATTGTAGCAGCATATTGCATTTACATACATTGACTGTTCATGGATACTATTTGTTGCATACCGCATTCCCTGCTATATCTATATGAGCTTAGAATTAATAACACACCGCACTATTACTAACGGTTCATGTTGCACGAGCACTAATCTGCATGTTACACACACACCGTTAGTAATTTCCATGACACTCACAGTATAGAATTGCCATGAACAATATACTGTAGCTCACCTCCTATATGATTCGACATGATTATGTTACTTGTGCACTTACTCATTTGCATATCCATACTTTTGCATATTAAAACTGTACCTACCCAGATAAGCTGATTTTTGGTAAAAACTAGGGACCACATGATACCTTTTAAAAAAAACTGAATCTACTTAAAGAGCGGTTTCTCCCTTTTTCTCCTAGTACGACTTATGATGCATATATTACATCGTATGGATTTACGCATTGGCTTTGGATTTCATGTGAGTTCTGGATTTGAGGACCGTGGGGTGATTTAAGAAAATATGCACTGTTTTGAAAACCCGGTTTCTCTTGATATGATATTTCAGTGCGTCCACCATGCGTTTTCTCGGTTCTGAGACGTGTGACTTGTGAACCCGAATCGAGGAGCTGGATGAGGCCGATTGCGGGTACATGGTGGACCCGGTATGGTACCCCGGGGCGAGAACGAATCTGTCATGCAGTAGGCGATGAGCCTGGTAGTGGGACCACTACCTACCGGTGATTGGTTGGACCTGACGGTTATCCGGAGGATACTGACCAGGGTCGATAGATGGATACATGATGATCCGTACTGCCGGGGCCGAGGGCCGATTCCGCCGACGGAGCCCGATATATGAGGATTTGTGTGTCGATACTAGACACGATTATTTCATGATATTTTGAGTGCCGATGTTGGGCATTCACGATTCTCAGAGATTTACAGGATTTGAGGGCCGATGAGGGTGGCAGCGCCTGAGTTTTATTGGGATTTGGGTGCATTGATGGACACCGATTATTTTTCCACGTTGGCATTCCGTGTAGATGTTATTTTATCCCATGCTCAGCATTCATTATTATGCATCTCATCCTGTAGTCATATTACCTGATAGAGTACTTATGTATGATTATTGCACATCCTGCTAATCGCATATAGATATTATCTGCTGGCAAATGTTAGAATAGCGCAGTATGTGCATACTCGTGATTACCTTTATATGTTATCTTCTATTCACGAGTTGGCAACTCACCCCCGTTGTGCCATAGTACTTGCAGGTTGCCCCTCAGAGTAGTCGCGGCAGGCTGCTTTCTTGTATCTTTTTGTCTACGGATACCACTTCAGTTGGTGAGTGAGCTATTTTGCTACTAGGTGGGTTGTGGTATCCGGTTATTTTCCATTTGTACACACTTTTGTATCTCGTACTCTCCATTTACTTTTCATGTATTGACTTAGAGACCAGTGTGAGGACGATGATGTATATTATTTGTACTCTGGTGTCGAGCTCGTGTGAGCCGACTTTAGTTATGCACTTTTTATTTTTTGTGATGTTTTTCACTTATTGCTCATTTCTTCACTACGGCGTCGTATTTTACTCTAGTGGTGATTGTTTCCGCCGTTTGGCGTGATTGCTCCTGTTGGGGATTCTTTATTATATTGTTTATCATTTTACTCATATCCTGTCTTGTACTCGATTTCGGGGTTAGTTTTTACAAAGAAAATGCTGCCAAAATTTTTAAGATAATAACTTGAACTTTAAATAAAGTTACTAAACTACTTAAGGTTTTCCAAAAGTTTTGAAACAAATGTTTTCAACACTCACTACTTTTAATGGTTTTGATTTCTGGGTTTCGGCTTACTTAGTCGCGTTACGCCTGTAGACGTTACGTGGTTAAGTGCCGGTCACGGGCCGAACTTTGGGTCGTGACAGTTCATGTTCATGTTCAGGATGTAATCATGTGTTCAAGTAGTCATGTCGAGTTCACATCAAGTTAAAACTATGGTTCGGTCAAGTCGAGTCAAGTATACAAGTTTGAATTTGATGTTTGAATTCAAGTATTCAGGTTCATGATCAAGTATTCAAGTTCGTGTTTGATTTTGGATTCAGGTTTGAGTTTGGACTCAGATTGAGTCAGACACTTGTGAACGGATTTAACTCTTGAATTCTTAGGTTCGGAAGTAATCGACAACTGCAGCACATGGACGATAGGATTTATGTCTTTTTTCAAGACAATTGTCATTGATAACTCCGTTATGTTGTCTAACTTGAATAGATAAGCACTCACTTTCTCCGTCACCGTGGGGCTCAGGAGAATTGATCCCGCTTAAACCTATATTAACCAGAATCCTTAAAATATTGTTTTGTACATCTCAAGGGGGTTTTATGAAAAATATTTTAATATAGTTTAAAAATAAACCTCGAGGGTGATTTATAAGATTTAGGGTTTTCATGAGCATTTTTTTTAATTATTGGATATTTTAATGATAAAAACTTAGCTTTTAAAAATTGATAGTATTTTATTGAAAACTAACCATTTTTGTAACTTGATGGTATTTTATTAATATTTTAATCTTTCATTTAAAAATATAGTTTCATAATATATTGAAAATACGGATTTATAATTTTATATAATTTTAAAAATTAGTTTTATTTAGAAAAGTCGCATTTCGTAAAAAAACCGTATTTTATTTATTTTCGAGATCGAATACCCCATGAGGAGTTCTGCATCTCGCTCTACTATCCTAAGGATGTGCGATAATCTACACCATCTATTAGCAGATCCTCTAACGAGAGTTATAGAGGCGTATTTTCCAAGAATTACAAAATGCCGCTTTAAATAAAACCCGGTTTTTAAAAGATTTGGTATTTTATTGTAAAAGTTATTCTTTGACCCAACTATATGTATATGTAGATATCGTTTTATGAAACCAAAGTGTGTGTGGGGGGTAGGTTGTTACCCCTTGAAGTTTTCCTAAAGGTATTGTTTTAACAATATCGAAAAGTGGTGATAATAAAGTTCGAGGTATTTAAATGAAAAAGTTCGTTTATGTTCGTTTCACATGAAATTTTTTGGCTAAACTTGAATCTAAACATTTATAATTAAAATTACAAATAGTGTGGTAAAATTAGATTGACCAAGATATAAAGGAAAAGAGAGTTCTAGGTTTTAAAAAGAATGGTATCGGGAATAAGTCCACTTTACCGATATATAATTAGGAGATGATTTTCGATGAAAAGAAAGAGAGTTGGTAGGGACTTACTGTTTGGAAATATCAAAAAAAAGGATAAGGAAGAAGGGAGGGGCTTTGTGGTATCGCGGGAGCTCCGTAAATGGCTTTGATCTTCGACGGAAGGAGCTTGGTTGCTAATTCCACTTTCACTTAGGAAATTTTTGAGAGAATTTTTGCTAGAATTTCAGAATTGTCAAGAGATAAAGCATGGGGTGGTATTTATAGTGAAGAATCAGGGTTTGGAAATTAAAATTTTGGATTAAAAAGATATTAAATGGTGAAATGAACGGTCTCTGTTTGATTGCAGGGAAATCAAACAGTGCAGAGGAGTTAAGTAGAGTCGAAGGGGTGTGTGCAATGCACGGAGCCATTTGGGCTCATCTCAACCATCGGCGCCGGCCTATATGGCATTTTGGGCGATCAGATTTGAGGCAATTGCCCCGAGATTCGTGCCACGTGGGTTTTTGGGTGTGTATTCCTCATTGCGCCTGTTTGATTTTTCTGAAATTTTTCATTTCCCCGTGTATTGCATGTGCAACTCTTGGACTTCAAAAAATTTAAAAGAAAAATCTGAAAAAATAATTGTATCTGATAGGAATCGAACACACAGGCTACGCCACAGCAGTGCAGGGGTTTTACCTGTGAGCTACAAATTGCATCTTGCTTGTATTAAACAAATTTAACTTATAGCTCTTATACATACTGTAATACTCTTTTCTGTACAATAACAAGAAAATTCTGTACAGTGATTTCAGAGTCGTTACACTAGTTTATCAACAATGCATATTCTTTCCCTAAATAAATCTCATGGTCGTTAATCACTCATTAATTTATCTAGTTTATCAGAATTGCAAACAAATAATCTACTTTTATTATTTAATATAGTCGTCATTAAGATCATGAATGGAAAACAAGAACTTTTAAGAACAAACACCAATCATAATCAAGTTTCATCTAAACCCTAAATAGAGAATTAGCTATACATAAAAGCAAAAACAAAATAATAACAAAAGAAGACAATGTAATAAAATAAACAAAAAGTTAGAAGTATTTACTATTGGATGTAGTTCCCTCAAAGTAATCATTGTAATTGCAGGCAGGCGATTATGATAATTAAAGGAGGGCCTATACAGGTAGAACAGTCTTACTCGAGATGATAGTATATTATCTGCTTTGTCTTTATCATTGATGTGTATACGTTTTACTTGTTATTACGCGTCACTAATACATAATAATAAAGCCCGCAGGATTCTTTCTTGACTACCAGTATTATGACGGCAATCATATACGTGAGAGCTGGGTAGTCCATAAGCACATCCTTAAATATCCCTAGTCGTAGGAGTATCGAGACTGGACATCTTTTGGAGTAGACTAGTGTATACATTTCGAAACCCTGACGAGAGGCGGTATCCGGTCTTATAAGCCATTGGTGTTGTGTCATCTAAGATAGTATACAGGTGCTCACTGGAGGTGAGTACACCGGGCGGACTCGCCGAGAACTTCTAAATGGTATTATATCTATCGTCAGATAGAAGTTCTCTAATGGCATGAGTACTGGTTAGTCTTTTGACCTCAGATCGTCATTTGTCTCGTGTGAGTTCCCGCTATACTTAGATTACTACCCAGGGCTCAAAAGGAGTCATGCAAACAGATTTTAGTTGGGTACATTCCCGAACCACATGGAGGCAGTGAGCGATTGTCGGGGATTCGACTTTCTTGGTATTAGGAGTCGATGTCGCGCTGTGTTTGGTTGACCAACACCTTAAATCCGTGGCCACGGTGGATGAGATTTACTGATAGGAGTTCAGTAGTTTCTCGATTGGTGATGAGCTTGACTCCAACATGACTTATCGAGTTATTAAGGGTCTGACGTTATCCGCTCTCTAGACCCGGTATGCGATACTCTTAGACGAAGAGACCGAACTATACGGAGATTGTCACATTCGGGCTTAGTAGAGTACGGATGGACTTGATTGTCGACCTTCCTTTCGGCATATACCTAGGTAGCCGTTACATACAGCTAGCGCCGCTGATGTGCATGTGGTTATGAATTTATCCAGTAACCACTGCCAGCGTATTGTCGAGTCTTTAGAGTCCTACACAGAGGGTTTTCCCGGTTTAGGCGATATGATGTAGATGACGTATGCTGGTATATATAGGTGTTCAATTAAATATATGTACAGGCTACACGGACTTTAATCGGACGGTTGATAATACTAGCCGGCTTAGAATTAACCCGGATTATTAAATCAAGTTTTGATTTTATATATATATATATATATATATATATATATATATATATATATATTCTAGTATTATTATTCACTATTCATTTTCTCTTTCTTAGCTATTCATATTTTTATATGAATATGCGTATATGTATTTCGATACGTATAACGGGAAGTATTCCGTATTTATATGGAAATACTTCTAGAAAAAAGACACCTTATTTATTGATTTTTTTTAAGAAAATAAAAAATGAGTTGGAGGGTGAGGTGGCATTTGGATATGGTTGTGGCATGTAGAGAGGGATGCGCTTCATTTGTTTATACGAAAAAGATTTTGGTATTTTATTTGGATGGTTAAAAGATTATGAAGCCATCTCTCAACATTACAACACTTAGCTCATTTTTTCCCATGTCTAACCTTTTCAACTTCTCCTCCTTCTTGATTGCTCTCTTGAGTTTAGATATTAGAAAGAAAATAATAGTGGAAAATTTCTACATCCCCACTCTCCATTCCAAACGAGTTTGGAGCGTCGGTTGCTTCACTAGGTGAAACTAGCGCTCGGATCAGTTCCCTCGGATGGATCATCTTCGGTAAGAGCGCCCGCCTCTCAAACTTGTTCCTGACGGCCTATGAGGAACTTGGAGGGGTTTTCCATGATTGGGTGGACACGCATCAAAATTTTTAATTCCTAAACCTTGTGTGCTTTTATTCTAGTTAGTGTTTGGATCGATCGCTAGTGATTTAGTTTCTAGTGTTCTCTTGAAAATTTTTGTTTTTCAGTTCTGTATCGGCCGCGGCTGCCATGGCGAGAGCACTAGAAACTTTCATTTACATCACAGATCTTGTTCTCCAAACCCTCGACGGCTATTAACTAAAAGAGAAGATGATTCCTTCAAAAGAGGATAAAAACCCTTAAATAATAATACTGCATTATATATAGGCTCTCTAGCCGATTACAAGAGATATAACCGTATTATATTAAACACATGAGAAGCACGTAAAATTTCAAAGGAGAACTCGCACAGAGGGCGGCGAATCGCCGGCACAAGTCGGCAAAAATCTGGCATATTAAGCTCAATTAGATTCAACTTTGGTATGATGTCTTGGTTCTCTAAGTTGACTCGTTTGACTATCTGCTTCGTTCTTTGGCTCGACTCTTGTATCAGTTTCTTCATTAAATTGTTTATGTCCAACGCATGTAATTTCATCTTTTGTGTATTTTTGCATTTGAGACACTATAATTTGCATTTTTTCATAAAACATATCTCGAATAGTATTAACACTACCACAATAAGGAGTTGCCCCTACGGATATATCTGTACGGGCAAAAAAATATTCCGTAGGTACAAAGGCCGCAGGTGCAAATCTTCGCCCTGAACATGTCCCTACGGAGTAATAATTGCCCCTACGCCTTAATCCGTAGGGACACTTATCCCTACGGAGTAATCCGTAGGGCCTGATAAATATTTTAATTTATTAGTTTATAAAATAAAATAATTTCCCCTACGGATGTATCCGTAGGGTCTGATTGGTGCCTCTACGGATAAATTCGTAGGGGTAAGTTTTACTGAGTCCATAGGGACAAAATATCAGGTATCATGATATTTTGTCCCTACGGCTAACTGTATAGGGGCAAATATTGCACCTACGGATAACTACATAGGTGCAATAGATGGCCCTACGGATTAATCCATAGGGACAAAACATCAGTTTTTAAAAAAAATGGGCTTCCTGTTTTTTCCCCGCCCTGTGCACAATAATATATACATCATATAACCAAATACATAAATATTCATAATCAGCATCTCACGCATAATATATAAAAGAAATAAACAAACAAAATACGATATCAAACTAAATCATCGTGAACAAGCAAACAACCACCAATATCGTCCAAAATTTATACAATATGTATCATATAAGTACATACATCCTCAAAAATATAAATAAACCTACCCTAGCTTGGTCCAGCTCCTCCATCTCTGGTAATCCCCGTAATCTGGCGCATCTGCTCTTAGGTGCAGCCCTGAGTCGTCAAAAACTCGACTAATGAAAGAGCGGACTGTGCGGGAGTCTGAGCGGGCTGTGGAGCTGCAGGAGTGGTCTGCGCAACCGCAGCCGAGGTAGTGGCTTGCGGAGCTACATCCAAAGGAGATGCATGTGGAGCCGCAGCCGAAGAAACCTGTCGCACCTGTTAAATTTTGTGTGTAATAAATGAGTAAGAACGGTGGATTATATTTTAGTCGAGTTCGTATCATTACCAGGTTATTGCGAAACCCCAATCTAAGAATACTTAGGGACTCAGGTCTCGTTTCAGTATCTAGTTTGGAAAGCCGTAGTTTATTTTAATTAGATAGTTTTATGTAAGTATGATTAATCAAAGCTGAGTCTACAACCAAATAAGTTCAGGCTACTAATATTGCATATGTTACTATCTATAATGTGATATAATATTTTACTATTAAGTAGTATACGTACCATCTCCATCAGCTCCTCGACGGTGGTCTTCAAGGTGGCAACATCATACTTTAGACGTCGGTCACATGGGGTAGGAGAAGTAACCGCCGGAGTGGAGTCCAATCTCATATGGGCACTGATAGGACCCAGTCTTCGGCCTCTCTCCCAACCTCCGTGGTGCCCACCGTGTGCGGTGTCTAGAACTAGGGTCAGAAGCATCGGATCGGTCTGTCCAGTAAAATCGATCCCCGATGCCTCCGCCTGCTTCACCACCCGCTCCTACACTCACATTAACAATTAAAATATAAGTATATCATTTAAATTTGTACTTTTCAAAACAAAAATTTTAAACTTGTTAGAATAAATATTAACACTTACGCAATACTTCTGGGTAGCGGTGTCAGGGAATCGAAGCTCGCCCGTGGCGGGATCTGTCGAGGTACCGTGGACGGCAAGATATACGGTCAGCATGCTCGGTGTACCACCCTGCGCCAGGGTCTGAGCTCTCTGCAATTCGCAAAAAAATTACATATATTATAAAATAACTCTTAATATTATATTATATCAAAATAGATCTATTGTAATTTACTGATGCCTTTATGGCACAAGTAATATTTCTCAAGCCACCTGTATAAATGGGGCGAACCCTCTTCACCGACTTCCTATTCTCTTTATTTTGATCGGCCTGTTTCTGCACAACACATTCAGATTTAGTTTTCTAATTAAGCAACACAAAAAATAAATTATATACTAAACAATGAATTACATTTAAATTACAAACATGTTTGCACTGAGAGTCGAAATATTGGCACAAGAGAGGCCATGTATCTATACCGACTCTCGTAAAGGCCAGAGTATATAGGAGAGCCGCACTCTCTGCCTCAGGGGTCGCCATCCATAGAGAATAGCAGTCGATCTTCAGCCTGTTCCTATTGTATCAGACCTTTGTTTGCATGTTCCTCATCAGGCCATTGTACAGAGCGTGAAGATCGAGCACTCTCTCAGGGTGATCAGGGTCGGGTACAGGCTGAAAGTCGTAATCCAACTACAAATACAAAAAAACAATGAATTTAAATTGCAAATGTTAAATAATAATAAATATATTGGATAAGTCAAATGAAAATATATATTAATACCCGAGCCTGATCCCAGAAGAGGGAAAATGAGCGCCGGTGCTGATCGCCCCACTCAATGTTAAGTGGATACTTCTTCACGAAGCGGCTCTCATCCTCCATATACCGGCCGAACCTCTCGGTATAATCGCCGGTATAGCAATAATCGAGGGTAAAGAAGAGGGAGAATGATGCCTCCCCCTAACTCCGTCGGTCCTCAGCCTGTGGGACTGATTCGGGCCTTGAGTCCCCCTCTCGGGATGGGGCTGCCTTGCATCTATAAGAAATATCAAGAAAATCAATATTAAGATAAAGTGGCATTAAGAAATCTAAGGTTTAACGAAAATTGAAGTGCGATATATACCTCCGGTGACTGCAACACAAGCCTGGGCCCAGACAGCAGCACGAGCAGGACGATAGTTCCTCCGGCGACCCGGACGTGGACGCATCCCCTCCAACTAGAAAATAAATATTGACGATAAAATTACATGAAGTTCATGTTTATTCTTATAGGATATTTAAAATGAATAAATATTTTATATTTATTCATACTTAACCTGCAGACTGAGCGGAGGGTACGGAAGTGGCCCCTGCGCTAGATGTGGACGCACCACCTATAATTAGACAAATAAAAATAGATTATATAAGCAATTGCAAAAATAATGTGTAGATCAATAATATAACATTCTAAATCAATATGCATACAATATAAGATATATTAACATACCCGCAAATACGGTGGTGGCCTCTGCCCGAGAAATGGAGGCACCAACTACTGCTAGACAATAAAAAAAATGATTATCTAAGTAATGTAGGATTGCTAGGCACGACAGCAAGGTTTCGGGAGGTATCGTCCATACCATTTTCAAAAATTTGCCATGCTTAACAATACTAATCCTAGAATCTTAACTAAAGATTTAGACAATACGATGTGTAAACTACTTTATGTTTGGGATTTCATCAGCACTTAGCCTTGGGTTTGCAAGCATCAAGCATGCCACAACAAAAATTTTAGAGGGTGCTAAGCAAACATCCACGGAATCATACTAGAATATTAGGGTAACAAAACTTTGCAATCAGATATTACATAAGAAGTGAACTAGAATACAACCTTTGTAGACCCGGTCCTTCACTTCTAAAGCTCTGTGTAGTCGTCCCTTCACTCCAAGCATCGATCTCCTGGACTCAAGATGAACTCCACAAAGCGTAGTGAGCAAGCATGCTTGAAGACTTCGAGGCCGAAGATGATCTATGTCGAGGGAACTCAAGCACAAGCTATATCTTCACAAAGCGATGAACTTTGTGAAGCAAACACCCTAAACTAAATGGCAAGTAGTAGAGGATGATGAAGTAGGAATTTTGCTCACTTTGGATTTGATTTTCTCACTTGGATTCTTCATGTCTCAAAACCTTAGAATCCTTTTTTGAGCTCATGAAGAAGATGAACAAGAGAATGAACAAATGAATGAGATGAGGTTAGATTTGCAACCATGGTAAGTTAATATCATATATTAACCATTGTAGAGACTTAACCATGGCATATGGTAAGTGGTTGGGTTTACAAATATCTTTAGTAAAACAAATAAGGTGGACTAATTCAATGGTTAGTGAAGCTTCTAGCCATGAGATAATTCCAACCATTTTGTTAATTACTAAGATAAATAAAACCCTAAACTTATCATGGTTATGGTATAAGTCTTACACATCCAAGTTGCATATATAACCTTGCACGATACAATGTATATATCACATATATCACATGTATACAAAAGTGAGAAAAAGAAACAATTAAGTGAGCAATATTAGTTAATGTAAATTCATATATCAAATATATAATTATGCATTAAATTATTAAATCAATACTTAATTTAATAATCCGGCTATATTACATATAACCGACTAATTTCAAATGCAACAACTTATCGAATCAACACTTGATTCGATAACCCGGCTATATCACATATAACCGACCAATGTTACATATCGCGAAAATAGAATACTGTATCACATATCGTATTAATCTCGGTCCCGCACATATCACATATGTGCTTCTACTCCATTTCGCTTGAGCCAGGAAACCTCTGTGTAGGACTCTAAAGACTCGTCAAAACGCCGGCAATAGGTGGTGATTATATCGGTCACCCACAAGCTCAAGCGGTCTGCTAAACGTAACGGCCATCCGGGTATTGAGCGATCAGAAGATCAACAAGCAAGCCTGCTCACACTCCTGTGAATCCAATCAGTAACACTACCGTACAGTCCGGTCTCTTCGTCTGATATGTCGCATATCTAGTCTAGGGGTGGTAAACGTTAGACCCCAGTAACTTGATAAGTCATGCCGATGTAAGGTCCATAACGGTTCGAGAAACTACTGATAACACTTACTAGTAGATCTCAGAAACCCTGGCCAGGGATTTCTTGTTATGGCCAATCGAGCATAGCGCACCATCAACCCCTAATACTGGGAGAGACGAATCCCCTCCTATCTCTCATTGCCACCATGTGACTCGGGACTGTACCCAAGAACTACCTGTTTGCATGCCTCAGTAGAGCCGTGGTAGGGTGGAAATTAAAGCACAGTGGGAAACACACAAGACTTTATGACGATCTCGAGTCTACAGACTAACATGTACCAGTGTCACCAGAGAACTGCTATCTGACGTTAGGTATAATACCATCTAGGAGTTCTCGGCGAGTCCGTTCAGTGTATCCAGTCTCCATTGAGCACCCGTATACCATCTCTGATGTCAAACACCAATGGATATTGGATCATCCATCGCCCATCACATAGGTCGAGAAGTTATACGCTAGTCTACTCTAGAGTATCGATACCCTGTCTCGATATTCGCTCGACTAGGAACAATTAAAGGATGTACTCATATACTACCCAGATCCCACTAGTATGATCTGCATCATAATCCTAGTAGTCAAGTACACATCCTAAGGGCTTTATTAACATGTAACATAGAGACATCAAGTGTACATGTTAAGATAAAGAGCGACCAAATGGCATACTATCATGTCGAGCAAGAAAGTCCTACCTATGTATGTCCAAGCATCTACTATAATATACATCATATGTACAATAATGGCCTCTAGGACATACATATAACTAACAATCTCCCGTTTGCACTAGGGCCATATGTTGTAGTATCCAATACCCAACAATCAGCAGTGGTTGTAGTATCTCATACTCAACCATCCCATAAAAGTCTCTCCTGAGAATAGGCCTTTGTGAGTGGATCCGCCCTGTTGTTCTCTGTATCTACTCTCCTAACCTTGATCTCCCTGGAGATTATCCATCTCCATGATCAGGTGATACTGCCTAAGAATATGTCTGGATCACTGATGGGACGGCGGTTCCTAGGCCTAAGCCACAACTCCATTGTCACACAATGGTAGGAACGAAGTTCTTCTCATGAACTAATGTACATCCAAACTACCTCTTTGGTAGCATCCTTGGTAGCGATGTATCCAGCCTTTATCGTCTAGATTGCCACGGTATCTAGCTTGGAACTCTTCCAACATACCGTCCATCCACTGAGGGTAAAGACAATGACTGTGACTGACATTCAGTCGACCTTACCACCCTGGGAGCTTTCCAGTGATTCTCCCCAGGATCGATTGATACCATCTCACTACACCTAGTGAGAATTCTAACATCTATTCAGATCTATCTCATAGATCCAAAACCCAGGATTTAGAAGGTATCACCTTTATCCTATATGGAAAATCTATGTGATAAGAGGAGATTGGTCGAGTGTAGCATAGGAAACTCCTTTCCTATCAAGAGTATGTCATCCACGTACAATACGAGGATCACCACCATACTCCCTACTACCCTTTTTGTATATACAAGATTCATCTACCATTTTGATGAAGTCAAACGCTTTGACTACTACATCAAAACAGATTTTTCCAACTCCGCGATACCTGCTTTAACCCATAAAGCAACTTGCACACGTTTCCACTGCTCCCACAGTCTACGAAGCCCTATGGCTGTGTACTTATAAACGCTCTCTTCTAAATCACTATTTAGAAAAGCAGTCATGACACCCAACCGCCAGATATCGTAGTCATGGTATGTAGCAATGGCAAGTAGGATCCGGATGGACTTAAGCATAGCTACTGGAGAAAATGTTTCATCATAAACCACACCTGATTGATGACGAGAACCCTCTTCAACAAGTCTAGCTTTGAAAGTCTCAACTTTTCCATGTACACCAAGTAATCTTCTCAAGATATACTTGCTCCTGATAGGGATTTAACCCTTAAAATTTAGCAACCAAAGTCCATACTTTGTTGGTGTATATAGATTCCATCTCAGATCACTTAGCATCCAGCCATTCTCATAGAGTCCTCACTCCTGATGGCCTGCTCGAAACTAGTTGGGTCATCATCTCATGATGCAATTCTCGCTCCCACTGTCATAGAGAAAATCGAAGTATCTCTTAGGTGGATGAGGAACCCTACCAGATCGGCAGAGTGGCTGAGGTTCGTCGGGAACTATTTAATCCTCCGGTTCTACCAAATCATCAGCTGTAGTTTGTATAGCTGGAACTCCTTCCAGTTCTACCTCATGACCACTAATTTCTTCACAAGAAATCCTTTTCTAAAAAGGTGGCATGCTGAAAAATAAAACACCTTTTGTTTCTCGGTGTGGTAGAAGATATTCCCTTGCGAATGCTTGGTATATCCAACAAACTTCCACAGAACTGACCTTGCCTCGAGCTTGTCCGGATTTTGTTTTTAGATATAGGCCGGACAACCCCAAATCTTAACATCCTTAAGAGATGTACTCTTCCCATACCATATCACATATGGCGTAGTAGGCACCTTATTTGATTGGAACCCAATTCAATAGGTATGCAGCTTCTCAAGTGCATAACCCCTAAAAGGAAATAGGCAACTCGGTAGTACTCGTCATAGAGCACACCATATCACATAGGGTGCGATTGCTCCATCCCGATATACCAACGTCCTGTGGTGTATACGGAGGAGTAATGCTGAGAGAGAATCTCATTCTCCTTTAGAATATTCCAGGATCTTCATGCTCAAGTATTCTCCTCCCCGATCACATCAAAGGACTTAAATACTTATACCTGTTTTGGTTCTCTACTTCGGATTTATATTCATTGAATTTCTCAAAAGCTTCAGGCTCGCGTTTCAACAGGAACACATGTTCGAATCCTGAGAGATCATCAATAAATATAATGAAGTATAAAGAACCAATCCTGGCATGTGTAGATAGAGGACCACATACATCATTATGTATTAGTCCCAAGAGTTCACTAACTCCTTCTCTGTTTCAAGTAAACGGAGCTATGGTCATTTTATCTTTGTGACATGACTGACAAGCTTCACAAGATGTAAATTCAAATTGATTTAAATATGCATCTAAATGTAACTTAGCTAGTCGGGTCGCATTGATATGACCTAGTCTACAATACCTCAAGGAGGATTCGTTCATTTCTGAACTCTTCCTCTTGTGTGTGTTCAGTACGTTAAGAACTGTGGTTTGATTTAGAACGTATATGCTATTAGATACCGTGCCTGAAGCGATCAACACTTGATATAGGAAATGTTCAAAACATTATCCAACAATAAAAATTATATCCTTCTTTACTTAATAAAGAGACTGATATGATGTTGTATATCAGGTTCGGTATCTAATAACATTCGTTCAGAGTCAATGTATTTGGTAATACAAGGTGATAATCGCCAACATCTTGGCTGCAACAATTGCACAATTTCCAACTCTTGAAACTTATCACACATTCCCAGTTCTCTATCTTTCTGCAGACCATGTAACAGATTACATATGTGGGATCCCGATTCGGTATATCATACCTAGGACATAGAGGAAACTGAGAAACGGTTCTTGGTAATGAATACACCCGAAGAAGATGCATCAACATGCACTTTCATCGTTTTGGGCGGCATGGGAATCCTGGTATTCCCCTATTTTCCTGCTCGGTCTTATAACAATTATAAGTTGGAGCGGGACCAACGTTCCCCAGCTCAGTATAACAAGCGGGTTCGGCCAATACATCCATATTATTATCTTGATTAAGGCGTGACATGGTCGCTACCTGGAGAGAGAGAAGAAAACACTCTGCGTGCGCTCTTGCAAGATTAGATTGATTATATATTTTATCTAATCAGGATGGCTCCCACTGTTTTCATCAAATCTTCCTTCAAACCCTAAAAGGAAAGAATAGCCGGGATTAATTACACCCTACAAGTTTGCCAATCTTTCAGCCAGGCCAGTGCCGGTACTTTGAGGGAGGATCCCCGTGCTTTCGCATGGACCTAATTAAAATACACCTCATTTTCCCAGGGGCGTAACCCCGTTGACACCTTTCTAGACACCTACTTGATTTGCTAATTGTAAAGTGCAAAACTCTTCCAAGAGTAACAATTACTCGCAGTGGGTATCAGGATCCAACTATCTTATAGATGGTATGCAATCTCATTGCAAATTTCAACACTTGAAATTCCCGATAATGGTTTTTACCCTTAGTACTTATGACCTTGGCTATGGTCAACATATCATAAGTCCTAGTCAAGTTCTATCCTTTATTTCTTGATTAATTAAACCCAGCCACATGACCCTCGGCTATGGTCGACATAATCATGTGACTATCCTAACTAATCACATCATATGCTTTATAGAAAGACATCACTTAGCTACCGTACACTACGCCTCGGCTATGATCAACATACGCAGCACGAATACTAAGTACTCTATTTCCTAAAATGACAGAGGGTTGCAGATGGTTTTTAAGAAAACCTTTAACGCTTTGAACTTGAAATCGTTGCAGAATCAAAATGATTTAAAATGGAGTGTTTTTGAGGCTTTTACTAGTTTTGCTAAAGAGGTCACTCCCGGTGAAGGGATCTCGGCTCTTTCTTTATCGAATAAGGTGCTGGATATTCTACAAGGAATACCGCTATGCAAAACAACACCTAGAACTACCATTTTTAGAAATTCGATCAACAACATCATTAGGTTTATTTTTCTTTCATTAATCTCATTAATGAAGGTCCCATCATATAAGTTACCTGAACATCACAAATAAATATAACGTACGCTTATGCCATCAGCATTCGCCTCGAAATCCCACCATGCACTGTTTGGTTAGGTAACTAACGACAGGGTGGGGTAGGGCTGGCGCGGGTGAAAAACATAAGCAACGTCTATAATATATCATATATATTATAATGTAAAGTATTTATCTCAGAATATAAAATGATCACATCACAGAATATAAGCAGCAGAAGACAACATATGAAATATTGGATATACTAGGATGTCCGTATTTTGTATTTAGCCAACAATAGAAAATACAGATTCCACGTTCGTGATGAATAGCCAAACCCACATCCTTAGACCCTTACGAGAGTGGCAAGCAACCCTGCCAATTCCACGGTTAGGAGACCCGGTCTCGACTCCTCCAGATGGTCTCCCACTGGACCCCAGAACCCGGCTACTTGTGCTCCCCTCCTTGGGTCTATACTAATGCGGAAAAGAAAATAATATACATCAATGGTGACATCATCCTCAACCCGGAAGTGCTCCAATAAAAGAATATTACATACAAGTTTTTACATGAATGAAAAATGAAAAAACTCTCATCTCACATAAAAAAAAACCCAGCTATTCAAACACGACGATCTAATATAACATATCGTAGCAACACATAGCATCACATGTCATCAACGTAAGTAAATATGCGTATCCCAATTGTCGTTGACGTATAGCAACGAAACCGGCGATACACCACATACTACACTTACGGTCGCAGAAAAGAAAAAGAAAAATACAACATTTGGAATCCGCAACCACCTTAGACATCATAAAACCGAAATATCTCATACTGCGGATTTCATGCTTAACAATATGAATTCCTTAGATATCGCATGCCTAACAATTATAAACCCCGCATTTTAGTCTCGATATTGAAAACACTTTCTAATAACAAGTCGGGTAATTCAACAAGATTCCCGACATCCCGATCGAATGCTCGTCGGAAACTTTAGTAGACGGCCGCACCCCCCGATGCCGACGACGAAGTGCACTAAGGTGGAACACCGCAGCCTCGAGCACCCGAACGGATGTTTTAGGCTATAGGGTTCTCCTACAGTCACTTGGTCGGGGCTATGGAGCGTGGCTATCTTGTAATGTTACCCGGCGAGTATCCGCGTACGCTACGTGATTGCGATGGACTTTTGATCACATCAAAATCCCGTGGCAACTGATCAACTGAGACTAAATTTCTAGATTTATAAAATTCAATTGTTGTGGATTCCAAGTATTGTATCACAATCAACTAGACGATGTTAAACATTTCGATCAAATCAACAAACACTTTCATCTCCCTGAGAACTCAACACTTGAGCAAAGTTGAAATACCCAAAACGTGCCACAGTACCTATAGACCAGCCGTAGAAGGGTCAAACCAACGCCTCACCTATGGCACCGCGGAACTACGCCAAACCCTAGGGTTCGATCGCGGTTCCTTGGGCATATAATCGAGTTAAGGTTTTTGTTCTTCTAGAGGGCCCATAGACTTTACTTGCACGACCATTGAATATACTCAATTTAGAAAACTCCAACTCTTCGAAAACTTTAGAGGATATCATGAGGCAGTGTTCGAAGTTCGCTCGAAGTGTTAAACATCATCTAGGTTACCATTACAATGTTAAAAATATACGACTACGAAACACTCCGTATTAGTCCTGTATCAAAATTTTCATCACATGCAATTTTTGACTAAACAAACAATACCTGAAACTCCACAATCTACAGTATAGTGTACACAACAAAAATGAGGCAGATTGGGGTAAAAGTGGCCGGCCACTTGGGTAGTGATCTCGGGTAATTTCCGAGCAAATGCTCTCAAATTTTTTCTGTGCACTATATGTATCACATACATCACTCTGCAGTTGTTTGCATAATTTTTAAAGACTTTTCCAAAATCGATAGAGAGCAAAATCTGCAGGGTTTCAGAAATCGTATTTCGGAGTTGTTTCGGTTTCGTATTAATCTAATATCGCCTAAGTTTCTAGTTTGGCTCAGATACCATGTTTGGGATTTCCTCAACAACTAGCCTAGGTTTTGCAAGCATCAAGCATGCCACAACAAAAATTTTAGGGGGTGCTAAGCAAACATCCAAGGAATCATACTAGAATATTATGGTAACAAAACTTTGCAATCAAACATTACATAAGAAGTGAACTAGAATACGACCTTTGTAGACCCGGTCCTTCACTTCTAAAGCTCCATGTAGTCATCCCTTCACTCCAAGCATCGATCTACCGGACTCAAGATGAACTCCATAAAGCGTAGTGAGCAAGCATGCTTGAAGACTTCGAGGCCGAAGATGATATACGTTGAGGGAACTCAAGCACAAGCTATCTCTTCACAAAGTGATGAACTTTGTGAAGTAAACACCCTAAACTAAATGGCAAGTAGTAGAGGATGATGAAGTAGGAATTTTGCTCACTTTGGATTTGATTTTCTCACTTGGATTCTTCATGTCTCAAACACCTAGAATCATTTTTTGAGCTCATGAAGAAGATGGACAAGAGAATGAACAAATGAATGAGATGAGGTTAGATTCACAACCATGGTAAGTTAATATCATATATTAACCATTGTAGAGACTTAACCATGGCATATGGTAAGTAGTTGGGTTTACAAATATCTTTAGTAAAATAAATAAGGTGGACTAATTCAATGGTTAGTGAAGCTTCTAGCCATGAGATAATTCCAACCATTTTTTTAATTACTAAGATAAATAAAACCCTAAACTTATCATGGTTATGGTATAAGTCTTACACATCCAAGTTGCATATATAACCCTGCATGATACAATGTATATATCACATATATCACACGTATACAAAAGTGAGGAAAAGAAACAATTAAGTGAGCAATATTAGTTAATGTAAATTCATATATCAAATATATAATTATGCATTAAATCATTAAATCAATACTTGATTTAATAATCCAGCTATATTATATATAACCGACTAATTTCAAATACAACAACTTATCGAATCAACACTTGCTTCGATAACCCGGCTATATCACATATAACCGACCGATGTCACATATCGCGAGAATAGAATACGGTATCACATATCGTATTAATCTCGGTCCCGCATATATCACATATGTGCTCCTACTCCATTTCGCTTGAGCCAGGAAACATCTGTGTAGGACTCTAAAGACTCGTCAATACGCCGGCAGTAGGTGGTGATCAAATCAGTTGCCCACAAGACGCAAGCGGTCTGCTAAACGTAACGGCCACCCGGATATTGAGCGATCAGAAGATCAACAAGCAAGCCTTCTCACACTTCTGCGAATCCAATCAGTAACACTACCGTACAGTCCGGTCTCTTCGTCTGATATGTCACATATCTAGTCTAGGGGTGGTAAACGCCAGACCCCAGTAACTTGATAAGTCATGCCGATGTAAGGTCCATAATGGTTCGAGAAACTAATGACAACACTTACTAGTAGATCTCAGCAACCCTGGCCAGGGATTTCTTGTTATGGCCAATAGAGTATAGCGCACCATCAACCCCCAATACCGGGAGAGAAGAATCCCCTCCTATCGCTCATTGCCTCCATGTGACTCGGGACTATACCAAAAAACTACCTGTTTGCACGACTCAGTAGATCCGTGGTAGGGTGGAAATCAAAGCACAGTGGGAGACACACAAGACTCTATGACGATCTCGGGTCTACAGACTAACATGTACCAGTGTCACCAGAGAACTGCTATCTGACGTTAGGTATAATACCATCTAGGAGTTCTCGGCGAGTCCGTTCAATGTACCCAGTCTCCACTGAGCACCCGTATACCATCTCTGATGTCAAACACCAATGGATATGGGATCATCCATCTCCCATCACATAGGTCGAGAAGTTATATGCTAGTCTACTCTGGAGTATCAATGCCTTGTCTCGATATTCTCTCGATTAGGAACAATTAAAGGATGTACTCATATACTACCCAGACCCTACTAGTATGATCTGCGTCATAATCCTGGTATTCAAGTACACATCCTAAGGGCTTTATCAACATGTAAGATAGAGACATCAAGTGTATATGTTAAGATAAAGAGCAACCAGATAGCATATCATGTCGAGCAAGAAAGTCCTACCTATGTATGTCCAAGCATCCACTATAATATACATCATGTGTACAATAATGGCCTCTAGGGCATACATATAACTAACACTTTACATCTAAATGAGTAGGGATTACAACCTTTGTAGTCCGGTCCTTCACTTCTTTAGCTCCTTGTAGTAATCCCTTCGCTCCAAGTTGTGATCTTGCGGACTCTCGAACGGCTCCACAAGAAGAAAGATGCATGCTTGCTTGAAGTCTTCCAAGCTGAAGATGATCTATATCGAGGAGTCACAAACCCAAGCTACCCTCTTCACTAATGTGGGATTAGTGAATCTAACATCCTATAGAAAAGTGCTAATCTAGCAAAAGATGATGAAGTAGGATTTTTGCTCACTTTAGAATTTATTTTCTCACTCTTTTTCTTCTTCTCTCAAAAACCTAGAGAGCTCTCTCTTGCTCTTGATGAAGACGAAGCAAATAAAAGATGAGAGAGAGAATGGAAACCATGGGTGAGAAAATATCTAATATAACTGATGTAGAGACTTAACCATGGGTTTAGATAATGGTTGGGTTAATAAATATCTAGTGTAAGACAAAACTAGTGGACTAAGTCAATGGATCTCCAAGCTTCATGAAACTTCATGCCATGTGACAAATTTCCAACTAATAATTGTTTTACTCTAAATAAATAAACCCTTCATTATCATTATCATGGTGTAGGTCTCATGCACCCATGTTGCATGTATCATCAACCATGACACATAAAGTAAACACAATATATATCACATATATATTAAGTGTGCACATGTGAGAAAAAGAAATGCTTAAGTAAGATAATATTAGTTAATGTAAATTAATATAATATATATATAATTATACATTAAATTATTAAATCAACACTTGATTTAATAATCTGGTTATATCTCATATGACCGACTAATATAATTTGTATCAACTTATCGAATCAACACTTGATTCGATAACCCGGCTATCTCTCATATAACCGACTGATACTGTATCGACGTATCGAATCAACATTTGATTCGATAACCCGGCTATATCTTATATAACCGATCGATACTATATATCGCGAGAATAGAATACGGTATCACATACTCGTATTAATCTCGGTCCCGCACATATCACATATGTGCTCCTATTTCATTTTGCCTGAGCCAGTGAAACATCTGTGTAGGACTCTAAAGGCTCGTCAATACGCCGATAGTAGGTGATGATCACATCAAGCACCCACAAGCCGTCAGCGGTACTAGCTGGACGTAACGGCTACCCGGGTATTGAACGATCAGAAGATCAGCAAGCTAGCCCTCTCTAACTCTTGCAAAAGCCTGTCAGTATCACTACCGTACAGTTTGATCTTTTCGTCTGATATGTCGCATATCTAGTCTAGGGGTGGTAAACGTTAGACCCCAATAACCGATAAGTCATGCCGAGTCCGTTCAGTGTACCCAGTCTCCACTGAGCACCCGTATACCATCTTTGATGTCAAACACCAATGGATGTGGGATCATCCATCACCCATCATATGGGTCAAGATACATATACGCTAGTCTACTCCGGAATATCGATGCCCTGTCTCGATACACCCTCGACTAGGAACAATTTTAGGGTGTACTTGCGGACTACCCTTGGCCCCACTAGTATGATCTCCATCATAGTCCTGGTAGTCAAGTACACAACCTAAGGGAAACATGTGAGAGCAAGACAACATCATATATACAAGTCAACAAGTTAAGATAAAGAGCAACCAGATAGCATACTATCATGTCGAGCAAGAAAGTCCTCTCTCTATATATATCCAAGCATCCACTATAATATACATCACATGTACAATAATGGCCTCTAAGGCATACATATACCTAACAATCTCCCACTTGCACTAAGGCCAGTTGTTGTAGTATCTCATACCTAACATTCCAAAAAGTCTCTCAAATTGTATCTGGGGAATGGCTTTGGTGAGTGGATCCGCCGTATTGTCCTTCGTGTCAACTCTCCTGACCTCGATCTCCCGGCGATCAGCTATCTCCCGGATCAGGTGATACCGCCTCAGAATATGTCTGGATCGCTGATGGGACCTGGGTTCCTTGGCCAAGGCCACTGCTCCATTGTTATCGCAATACAAAAGTATTGGACGCTCAATGGATGGAACCACACCAATTCAATTATGAACTTTTTCATCCAGACAGCCTCTTTGGCAGCATCGTTGGCAGCGATGTATTCAGCTTCCATCGCCGAGTCTACCACGGTTTCCTATTTGGAACTCTTCCAACAAACTGCCCCTCCATTGAGGGTAAAGAAAAATCCCGAGACCGACTTAGAGTCGTCCTTATCACTCTGGAAGCTCGAATCGGTAAAGGACTCCACTTAGAGTTCTCCGTTACCATACACCAAGAACGTCTCCTTAGTCCTTCTCAAGTACTTGAGAATGTTCTTCATAGCTGTCCTGTGACCCTCTCCTGGATCTGCTTGATACCTACTCACTACACTTAGTGAGTATGCTACATCGGGTCTGGTACATAACATCGCGTACATGATAAAGCCTACTGCCGAAGTATAGGGTATCCCTTGCATGTGAGCTCTCTCCAAATCAGTCTTGGGAGACATCTCTTTGGAGAGAGTGAGTCCAGAGATCGTAGGTATATTCCCACGTTTGGATTCTTCCATACTAAACCTCTTTAGTATGGTGTCAATGTACCTGGATTGGGACAAACCCAGTATCCTTTTAGATATATCTCTATAGATCTTAATCCCCAAGATGTAGGAGACATCCCCTAGATCTTTCATTGAGAATCTTTGCGATAAGAAGAGCTTGACCAATTGCAGTATAGGAACATCATTTCCTATCAAGAGTATGCCATCCACGTACAATACGAGGAAGACACCCTTACTCTCTGCCACCTTCTTGTATATACAAGGTTCATCTACATTTTTGATGAAGTCAAACTCTTTGACTACCACATCAAAACAGATTTTTCAACTCCGCGATGCTTGCTTTAACCCGTAGATGGATTTAAGCAGCTTGCACACCTTTCCGCTGCCCACATTGTCCACGAAGCCCTCTGGCTGAGTCATGTACACGCACTCTTCTAAATCACCATTTAGAAAGGCGGTCTTAAAATCCATTTGCCAGATTTCGTAGTCATGGTATGCAGCAATGGTAAGCAGGATCTGGATGGACTTAAGCATAGCCACTGGATAAAAGGTTTCATTATAGTCCACACTTGGTCGTTGATGAAAACGTTTTGCAACAAGTCTAGCTTTGAATGTCTCAACTTTTCCATCTACACCAAGTTTCTTCTTAAAGATCCATTTTCTCCCGATGGGTTTTACCCATTCAGGTGCAACTTCCAAAGTCCATAATTTGTTGGTGTACATGGATTCCATCTCAGACCGCATTGCATCCAGTCATTTCACAGAGTCCCCACTCGTGATGGCCTACCCGAAGCTAGTTGGGTCATCATCTACCATGATGTAATACTCGCTCCCACCATCAACGAGAAAACCGTAGTATCTCTCAGGTGGATGAGGAACCATACTAGATCGGCGGAGAGGCTGAGATTCGTTGGGAGCTATCGAATCCTCTAGTTCTACCAAATCTTCTGTCGTAGTTTGTATAGCTGGCATCTCTTCCAGTTCTACCTCTTTGCCACTAAGTTCTTTCATAAGAAAACCCTTTTCTAGAAAAGTGGCATGTCGAAAAACAAACACCTTTTGTTCCTCGGAGTGGTAGAAGATATACCCTCGCGAATGTTTGGGATATCCTATAAACTTACACAGAACTGACCTTGCCTCGAGCTTGTCCGGATTTTGTGTTTTCACATATGCCGGAAAACCCCATATCTTAACATAATTAAAATATGGTCTCTTTCTTTTCCATATCTCATATGGAGTGGTTGACACAGATTTGGTGGGAACCATATTCAATTGGTCTGCAGCTGTCTCCAGTGCATAACCCCAAAAGGAAATAGGTAACTCAGCATAACTCATCATAGAGCGCACCATATCTAATAGGGTGTGATTCCTCAGCTCCGATACACCGTTATGCTGTGGTGTATACGGAGGAGTAAACTGGGAGAGAATCTCATTCTCTTTTAGATAGTCACGGAATTCCGTGCTCAAATATTCTCCTCCTCGATCTGATCGTAGGATTTTAATATTTTTGCCCGTTTGGTTCTCTACTTCGTGCTTATATTCTTTGAATTTCTCATAAGCTTCAGACTTGTGTTTCATCAGGAACACATGTCCGTATCTTGAGAGATCGTCAATGAATGTAATGAAGTATGCAGAACCATTCCTGGCATGTGTAGACATGGGACCGCATACATCACTATGTATCAGTCCCAAGAGTTCCGTAACTCTTTCTCCGTGTCCAGTAAACAGAGTTTTGGTCATCTTGCCCTTGAGACATGACTGGCAAATGTCATAAGATGAAAATTCGAACGGATTCAAATATCTATCCTTATGTAACTTAGCTAGTCGTGTCATATTGATATGACCTAATCTACAATGCCACAAGAAAGATTCATTCATTTCTGAACTCTACCTCTTGTGTGTGTTTTGTGCGTTAAGAACCGTAGTTTGATTTAGAATGTATATGCCATTATTTAACGAGCCTGATTCAATCAACTTTTGATTCAGGAAGATATTCATAACATCATCCCGTACTACAAAATTATATCATTCTTTACTTAATAAAGAAACTGATATAAGATTGCATATCAGGGTCGGTATGTAATAGCATTCGTTCAGAATCAATGTACTACCATTTGGTAATACAAGGTGATATTCGCCAACTGCTTTGGCTGCAACATTTGCACCATTCCCTACTCTTACGGAATGATCACCCTCTCTCAGTTCTCTATCTTTCTTTAGCCCATGCAATATATTACATATGTGGGATCTCGATCCGGTATATAATACCCAGGACGTAGAGTGAACTGAGAAAAAGTTCTCGGTAACTAACAGACTCGAAGAAGATGCATCAATATGCTTATTCTTCGTTTGGGTGGCGTGGAAATCTGGATATTTTCCTATTTCCTGCTCGGACTTATAACAATTATAAGTTGGAGCGGAACCAACGTTCCCCTGCTCAGCATAAAAAGCGGGTTCGGTCAATACATCCATATTATTTTCTTGATTAAGGCCTGACATGGTCGCTGCCTGGAGAGAAAGAGAGAAGAAAACACTTAGCGTATGCTCTTGCAAGGATCAGATTGGTTATTTATCTTATCTAATCGATGTCTCCCACTGCTATTCTCAAATTTTCGTTCAAACCTTCAAAAAGAAAATTCAGCCAGGATTAATTGTATTCTACAACTTCGCTCACCGTTCAGCCAGGCCAGTGCCGGTACTTCTGAGGGAGGTTCCCCATGCTTTCGCACGGACCTAATTAAAATAAACCTTATTTTCCCAGAGGCGTAGACCCATTGACACCTTTCTAGACACCTAATTAGTTAGCTAATTGTAAAGTGCAAAACTCTCCCGGGAGCAACTTTTGCTCACAGTGGGTATCGGGATCCAACTATCTCATAGAAGGTATGCAATATCATTACAAATTTGAACACTTGAAATTCCCGATATATCTTTTAACCCTAGCATCCTATGACCTTGACGCAGACCAAACAACCCATAATCCGCTAGTGAAGTTCAACCCGTACATTTCCTGATTGAATTAAACCCATCAATACGACCCTTGACGCAGGCCAAACAACGCCGTACGAATACCCTAATCCAATCGCATCTCATGTTGTAGATAAGTACTAATCAGCTAACGTACACTACGCCTTGACGCATGCCAAACTACCGTAGCACGAATACTGAAATAGCACTTATCTGAAATGACGGAGGGCTACGCAGGTTTTTAAAAAAACCATGAGCGTATTGAACTTGATATAGTTGTAGAAACTAGTGATTTTTGAAAAGGAATGTTTTTAGGCTTTTTACCAGTTTTGCTAAAGAGGTCACTCCCGGTGAAGGGATCTCGGCTCTTTTCTTATCGAATAAGGTGCAGGATATTTCAAAAATACCGCTATGCAAAGTAAGAACAAAAAGAAGCAGTCAAAAACAAAACCGAGTGGGTTGTAGAATCTGCTAAATTTTGCTAAAGAGGTCACTCCCGGTGAAGGGATCTCGGCTCTTTCCTCATCGAATGAGGTGCTGGATATTCTACAAGGAATACCGCTATGCAAAGCAAAAACTAGAGCTACCCATTTTGAAATTATGATTCTACAACATATTTTAGGTCTCTTTCTTTTCATTAATCTCATTAATGAAGTCCCATCATTTAAAGCTTCCTAAGCATCACAGAAAATGAAACAAAAATATAACGTACGCTTATGCCATCCGCATTCGCCACAATGTCCCGTTATGCACTGTTAGGTTACTTAACTAACGGCATACCGGGACGGGACTAGAACGGGTGTAAAACATAAGCAACGTCTATTATATATCTCATATATAATATATAGCTATTCGTATCAGAATCCACATTGATCACATCACAGAATATCAGCAGCAGAAGATAACATATGAAATATTGGATATACTAGGAATTTCGTGTTTTAATTTAAGCCAGTGTAAAACACGGATTCCACGGTCGCGATGAATTTCCAAACCCACATCCCTAGACCCCTACGAGAGCAGCAAGCAACCCTTCCAATTCTAGAGTTAGGAGACCCGGATTCGACTCCTCGAGATGGTCTCCCACTAGACTCTGGAACCCGGTTACTTGTGCTCCCATCCTTGGGTCTATTCTAATGTGGAAAAGTAATTAATATACAACAATGGTGACATCATCCTCAACCCGGAAGTGCCCCAATAAAAGAATATTACATACAACAAATTTTACATGAATGAAAATAAAAACTCTCATCTCACATAAAACCCCCGACTATTCAAACACGACGATCCAATATAACATATCACAGCAACACATAACATCACATGTCATCAACATAAGTAAATATGCGTATCACAGTTGTCGTTGACATATAGCAACGAAAACGGTGATACCCCGCATATTACACTTACGGTCGCAGAAAAGAAAATGTCAAGCTACAACATTTGGAATTCACTATCATCTTAGACATTATAAACCCAAAATATCACATACTTTGGATTCCATGCCTAACTATACGAATTCCACATATTGTATCACATTTCAGAAAAAGCTAGACGACGTTAAACTTTCCGATCGAATCAACAAACACCCAAACTTTCCCAAAAAACTCAACACTTGAGCGCAGTTTAAAAATGCTCATCACATGCCACAATACCAATGGACCAGCCGTAGAAGGGTCAACCCTTGCCTCATCTATGGCACCGCGGAACTACCGCAAACCCTAGGGTTTAGCAGTGGTTCTTACGGTCATAAAATCGAGTTAGGGTTTTGTTCTTCTAGAGGGTCCACCGTATTACTTGCACGATATTTGAATGTTCTTTAACTCGGAAAAAATCCAACTCTTGGAAAATTTTCCGGCAAGGGTTAAAGTAGGTATTTGATATCCGTTCGAACTTTTTAACGCCGTCTAAATAAACCGAAATATACTTAGAATTATGACTACGAAACACTCCGAATTGTCTTTGCAGAAAGTTAACATGACATGCAAATTTAGCAAAAACAAACAACAGCTGAAACATCAAAACCCAGAGACCAGAACACCAAAAAAATACGAACTCCAGAAGCCTCAAACAGGACAGCCTGTTCGGTTTTTATGAGGTTGTGCTCGGGTCAAATCCGGCCAAATGAGCTCGTATTTGTTCAGTGTTTATGTTATATCTCATATAACAATCTGCAGTTGTTTAAAAAAAAATTCGACGACTTTTAAAAAAGGACAGAAACTGGATTTTTAGTTTGCAGTGTTTCGGAGTTGTTTCGGTTTCGTACTTCTACAAATATCGTCTAAATCTCTAGTTTGGCTCTAATACCACTGTAGGATTATTAGGCACGACAACAAGGTTTCTGGAGGTATCGTCCATGCCATTTTCAAAAATTTGCCATGCTTAACAATACTAACCCTAGAATCTTAACTAAAGATTTAGATAATACGATGTGTAAACTACTTTACATCTAAGTGAGTAGGGATTGCAACCTTTGTAGTTCGGTCCGTCACTTCTTTAGCTCCTTGTAGTAGTCTCTTCGCTCCAAGTTGTGATCTTGCGGACTCTCGAACGGTTCCACAAAAAGAAAAATGCATGCTTGCTTGAAGTCTTCCAAGCCGAAGATGATCTACGTCGAGGAGTTACAAACCCAAGCTACTCTCTTCACTAATGTGGGATTATTGAATCTAACACCCTATACTAAAGTGCTAATCTAGTAGAGAATGATGAAGTAGGATTTTTGCTCACTTTAGAATTTATTTTCTCACTCTTTTTCTTCTTCTCTCAAAAACCTAGAGAGCTCTCTCTTGCTCTTGATGAAGATGAAGCAAATAAAATATGAGAGAGAGAATGTCAACCATTGGTGAGAAAATATCTAATATAACTCATGTAGAGACTTAACCATAGGTTTAGATAATGGTTGAGTTAATAAATATCTAGTGTAAGACAAAACTAGTGGACTAAGTCAATGGGTCTCCAAGCTTCATGAAGCTTCATGCCATGCGACAAATTTCCAACTAATAATTGTTTTACTCTAAATAAATAACCCCTCCATTATCATTATCATGGTGTAGGTCTCATACACCCATGTTTTATGTATCATCAACCATGACACATAAAGTAAACACAATATATATCACATATATATTAAGTGTGCACATGCGAGAAAAAGAAATGCTTAAGTGATCTAATATTAGTTAATGTAAATTAATATATCATATACATAATTATACATTAAATCATTAAATCAACACTCGATTTAATAATCTGGTTATATCTCATATGACCGACTAATATAATTTGTATCAACTTATCGAATCAACACTTGATTCGATAACCCGGCTATCTCTCATATAACCGACCGATACTTTATCGACTTATCGAATCAACATTTGATTCGATAACCCGGCTATATCTCATATAACCGATCGATACTATATATCGCGAGAATAGAATACGGTATCACATACTCGTATTAATCTCGGTCCCGCACATATCACATATGTGCTCCCACTTCGTTTTGCCTGAGCCAGTAAAACCTCTGTGTAGGACTCTAAAGACCCGTCAATACGCCGGCAGTAGGTGATGATCACATCAAGCACCCACAAGCCGTCGGCGGTACTAGCTGGACGTAATGGCTACCCGGGTATTAAACAATCAGAAGATCAGCAAGCTAGCCCGCTCTAACTCCTGCAAAAGCCTGTCAGTAACACTACCGTACAGTCCGGTCATTTCGTCTGATATGTCGCATATCAAGTCTAGGGGTGGTAAACGTCAGACCCCAATAACCGATAAGTCATGCCGATGTGAGGCTCATAATGGGTCGAGAAACCACTGACAACACTTATCAGTAAATCTCCATAGCAGCCCTGGCCAGGGACTTGTCGTTATGGCCAATCGAGCAAAGCGCAACATCAACCCCCAATACCGGGAGAGGCGTAACTCATTGCCTCCATGTGATTCAGGACTATACCCAAAAGCCACCGTTTT
The DNA here is from genome assembly GCA_030015575.1 of Agapanthus africanus. NCBI lineage: Eukaryota > Viridiplantae > Streptophyta > Magnoliopsida > Asparagales > Amaryllidaceae > Agapanthus > Agapanthus africanus. The sequence continues at coordinate 769,377,258 of CM057341.1, forward strand.
GCACGTTCTATTGAACGTGGTAAGGTCGAAATCAAATCACAGTGGGAATCACACAAGACTCTATGACGATCTCGGGTCTACAGACTAACCTGTACCAGTGTCACCGGAGAACTGCTATCTGACGATAGGTATAATACCAACTAGGAGTTCTCGGCGAGTCCGTTCAGTGTACCCAGTCTCCACTGAGCACCCGTATACCATCTTTGATGTCAAACACCAATGGATGTAGGATCATCCATCGCCCATCATATGGGTCAAGATGCGTATGCGCTAGTCTACTCCAGAATATCGATACCCTATCTCGATACACCCTCGACTAGGAACAATTTTAGGGTGTACTTGCGGACTATCCTTGGCCCCACTAGTATGATCTCCATCATAATCCTGGTAGTCAAGTACACAACCTAAGGGCTTTAGCAACATGTGTGAGCAAGACAACATCACATATACAAGTCAACATGTTAAGATAAAGAGCAACCAAATAACATACTATCATGTCGAGTAAGAAAGTCCTCTCTATATATATCCAAGCATCCACTATAATATACATCACATGTACAATAATGGCGTCTAGGGCATACATATAACTAACAAGTAAGAGCAAAAAGAATGTGTGTATATTTATTATATAACATTTTAAATCAATATGCATGAACTATAGAATATATAAACATACATGGAGGTGCGGGAGTAACCTCTGCCTCTGAAGTGGACGCACCACCACCAACTAGACAATCAAACATTTACTATATAAGTAATTTTGAAAAAAATATGCGTGTATATCTGTAATATTACATTCAAAATGAATATGCGTGCAATATACCTGGAGGTGTGGCAAAGTCCACACGGAAAGAGTCATCCGAAGGGGTATCCGATCGGGGTGCAAGACCGGCCCTCTGAAGCTTTCTGCGCAGCTCTCCGGGCGGCAGAACCGCTCTGCCTTTGCCTCTGCCGCGGCTGGTGCCCCTGCCGCCTCTCGCTGCTCTGGTCGTCGTCATCAAATTTAGGCAAGAGTACAATCATTACATATGCATGCTATATATGTATAGATCGTAAAAATGTGAAGTAATAATATAAAATTACTGATAACCTTTTTTGATTCGTGGACGCATTAGACATATCTACTTGGATTTCATCATCGATATCATTTCTAACCCACGTAACTTCACGATCAGCCGAAGACAACCCGTCTTTTGAAACAGACGGTCGGAGCACCCTAAGTCTTCTCTCTTCTTCGTCCTCATAGCTGTTCTCCATACGATCCTCGAATTCTGGGATATCGTAAACATCCCTAGGTTTCCAACGGCATAAGACACTCCATCCCGGATGCTTCAAGCACTGTGAGTAGTATACTTGGAATGCTTGGTCCGGAAAGATAAATAGATTATCCTGACCGTAAAATCGAAATGTGTTCACACTACTCAATCCATATTCATCTTTCCAAGTCTTAAGATTGTTTCTCCACTTATGCGTATCGGTTCTTATATCATACCAAGTACATTGAAATATATAAAACGGTTCTGATTGTCCGGGATATCGGATGCCAAGTATGCAATTTAAGTATCCACAATAAATCACACCATCCGATCTGCAGAACAAAATCTCCCTGATGAGAATTAAATTCTCAACTTGTGGGGAGATTTGCTTCTGCAAATCTCATCCAGAAGAAGAACTAACTTCTTATATGAAGGGTTAAGTTTACGGTAAAGTTGTGCATTTACATTATTATCGAGTATCCTACTGAAGGAACTAGTGCACCATAAACCCTAATCCTAATTTTTGGAGAAATTGAATTCCCATATGTCCCTGTTATTTCTTTCTAACTTAATTCTTTTCCCCTAAATTTTGAATCTGCAGAACATAATCTCCACGATGAGAATTAAATTCTCAACTTGTGGGGAGATTTGCTTCTGCAATTCTCAACCAGAGGAAGAACTACGTTCTTATATGAATGGTTAAGTTTACGGTAAAGTTTTGTGTTTACTTTATCATTAAGTATCCTACTGAAGGAATTAGTACACCCTAAACTCTAACCATAATTAACCCAAGGAATTAAATTCACATATGTCCCTATTATTTCTTTTTAAGTTAGTTCTTTTCCCCTAATTTTTTAATCTGCAAAACAAAATCTCCCCGATGAGAATTAAATTCTCAACTTGTGGGGAGATTTGCTTCTGCAAATCTCAACTAGAGAAAAAACTAAGTTCCTATCTGGAAGGTTAAGTTTACGGTAAATTAGTGCGTTTACATTATGTTCGAGTATCCTACTGAAGGAACTAGTGCACCCTAAGCCCTAACCCTAATTTTTGGAGAAATTAAATTCTCATATGTTCCTGTTATTTCTTTTTAACTTAATTCTTTTCCCCCAAGTTTTGAATCTTCAGAACATAATCTCCCCGATGAGAATTAAATTCTCAACTTATGTGGAGATTTGCTTCTGCAAATCTCAACCAGAGGAAAAACCATGTTCTTATATGAAGGGTTAAGTTTACGGTAAAGTTGTGCATTTACGTTATCATCGAGTATCGTACTGAAGGAATTAGTGCACCCTAAACCCTAACCCTAATTAACCCAAGGAATTAAATTACCATATGTTTCTGTTATTTCTTTTCCCCTAAATTTTGAATCTGCAGAACAAAATCTTCCCGATAAGAATTAAATTTTCAACTTGTGGGGAGATTTGCTTGTGCAAATCTCAACCAGATGAAGAACTAAGTTTTTATATGAAGGGTTAAGTTTACGATAAAATTGTGCGTTTACGTTATCATCGAGTATCCTACTGAAGAAACTAGTGCACCCTAAACCCTATCCCTAATTAACCTAAATTATCCCTAATTAACCCAAAATTAAACCCTAATCATCGTCCTAGCTCAAATTATCCCTAATTAACCCAAAATTAATCTAAATTAACCAAACTAACCCAAATTAACCTAATTAACCCAAATTAACCCTAATTATCACCCTAACCCAAATAAACCCTAATCAACCTAAAATTAACCCAAATAAACTCTAATCAACACCGTAACAAAAATACACTCTATTTTACCTAATTAACCCCAACTAAGCTTAGCCAAAACCCTAACCCAAATCAACCTAATCTTAATCATCACCCAAACCGCAACCCAAATTAACTCTAACCCAAACCAAAATTGATCATAATTAATCTAATTAACCCTAATCCTAATCATCACCAACCCAATTTTACCTAATTAACCCTAATCCTACCTAATTAACCCTCACCCTAAACCGAACCCTAACCCTAGACCGAACCCTAACTCTAATCCCTAGTAGTAACCCTAAAATCAACAATAACACAAATAAAAGTATAATTAAAATTTAAAGATTGAAATTAACTCACCTTAGGCCGGCGATTCTACCGTCGACGAGATGGAGGAGGCCGGAGATTCCACTGTCGACGAGACACATTCGACGACGTGAGCGATGGTGTACCGGCGACGAGAAAGTCGATGATGGTGCACCGGCAACGAGGAGGCGCGCACGGATGTGATGGCGAGGAGGCGCGTGCGGGAGATCGGTGACGGGAGGGAGTTGGGAGATTTTGGAACGATGAGGATATTTCTAGGCTTTATTTTTTTGTAAATAACCCATTGATGCCCCTACGGATTAATCCGTAGGGCTTTCTTTTGTGACTTTGTAAGACCAAATAAAAAATTATATTTTAATATTTTTAAATTAATCCGTAGAGCACCGTAGGGACAACCAACGGGTCCTACGGATTAATCCGTAGGGACAATAAAAAGTTGCCCCTACAGATTCTTTTAACCGTAGGGACAACCTCTTATTGTAGTAGTGTAAATAGATAAAATAAGATAAATACGGATATAAAATGTGTAATAAATTACACTTATCACATGCAAATCAAAATATCTAAGCTAGGTTGCTAATTGGCTTTAAGAAAGATTATGATTACAAATACATGATTAATTATGACACAAAAATTTATATCTCATATTAATTTGTCAAATGTACAGGATAACATCATTTGCATGCGAAACAAAGAAGGTATATTCAAAACCATTCAGATTTGAAGTATGATTTCAGACCATCTAAATTCAAAATATTGCCGCACAAAAGTCCATACTTTGGCTCATCAGCTTTATAAACTTCAAGGATTTGGAAAAACTTCTCCATTTTTTCCCAATTCCATCTTTCTCTCTAACACACACACAATGTACTATTAGCCAAGAAGATACCATATATAGCCATAGTATATACCATTTAATTTTGACATCTTTCTTAATCTTGTTACCCTGTAGCTCAATGCTAGGGTACAAAGAAATGAATACAATGGTGAGGCAAAAAGCATTTTTGTGTGTTGGAGTCTTGGAGATCAACTTGAAGAGAATAAGTTGATGCATGCATGTGCCATGTGCCGTTCAAAGTTGTACATGATCTTGCCTCCTCTCATGTCCCTCACCAAATCCTTTCTTTCTCCTCTATGTATAATCCCTTGGAGATAAATGCATGAATTCAAGTATCGAGCACAAATATTTTTCAAGAGTAAAAGGATTATTAGCTTCATGGGGCCTTGAGTTCGAACTATCACTTGATTCACCATCACTATATTATCAACGCCAATGTTTCCTTAGAGTATTTTTGGCATAGAGAACCGAGAGTCAAATAATCTTGAAATACATTGTTAATCCATGATATCAATACAAAGACATCACGATCTTCTTTCTTTCTTTGTAAATAAAAAGGAGTGGTTCTTGACAAACAACTTTGTGCTACCCACACTAAAGCTTGCTACATTATATCACATCAATTTTAGTGATAATTTCCTACATGATTATTTTTTTTAGATTAACTAGATTATAGTTATTCCTAAAATAGTAACTCTTTTTTATTTCTATTTTTATGTCCTACAATCTGGAATTTAGCACCATGACATCCATTTGGTAAGATTAGTTAACCACCATGCCAAGATTAATATTTAGTATTATAACTAGAATTCCGTATATAATGTCATTAAATCAACAAATTAAGAATTAGAAAAAATGACAAAATTCCATTAGCCAAAATTGAGGAATGAAGATGTCCATTTCATCCACCACAAAAGGCCAAAAAAAAAATGAAATTGAAATATCAACAATCATTTCTTTCTCTCTCTCACATTCGTTACACATTCTCTCTTATGCTTAAAAACCCAAAAAACATGACTTATAAATTTATACATAAGCCTTTATATCTTTGGTATTTTGTATAAATTATAATTTTCTCGATTCTAATATTACCACTAACCGTGTTCATTTAATTTAAATTTAGAAAAACTATAGATATCTTTACAAATTTCCATGCAATGTCTAGGATAAAGAAATTTACACAAGCCTTTACTATATATATATATATATATATATATATATATATATATATATATATATATATATATATATTATTCAAAATACATACACATGCATCGCACAATCAAAATACTAATGGTTAAAAACTTAAAGAGAAAGATGTTACCACGCAACACTTTTCTAAACAACTTCTACGTAATAAGAAACAAAATGAAGTTTTCGGACCCACTCACATGAATGGAATCCATTTCCCATTTTGGTTTCTAATTGTGTAAGAGTGTAAATATTGGAAATTAATTTATTGCAGAAAATGGATTTCAGGATGAAATCATAGTCACAAATTCGTGATTCGACAATAATTCGGCGAAGTCGAAAATTCAGATTCGGAAAACTATTCGGAAAAAATCGGCAGGTATTCAGGAAAAATTCGGTAAGCGTTCGGGAAATATTCGGGAAGGATTTCGAACAAAAAATTAATATAAAATTAATATAGGAGACGTTAAATTTTGATTTCGTGAATTATTTGCTGTTTTTTGAATAATTCGTTTTTTTTTTTGAATAATTCGCGAATAATTTAGGAATTATTCACGAATAATTCGGTAATTATTTGGCTCGTTCGGTGATGGCGAATAATTCGCAGATTTAATCGGCAGTAACATAATTCGCGAATTATTCGCGAATTCGTCGAATAATTCGTGGATTATGTGACTATGGATAAAACTACAAGGATAGGTGATGGCTTGTGCTTACGAAGATATCCGAGTGATGTGGTCCATTTTGGACAAATCCAAGTTTAGAAAAGACAGTGCTTCATACAGTCACTATTAGAGACCGTATGGAATGGTCTTTAAAAAATAATGAACGGTCTCTAATGTATATTAGCGACCGTTTATATTTTAAACGGTTGCTAAAAGACGACCGATGATTGGATGGTCACTAATACATGAACCTCTGGTATCATGCATGCATGGTCATGTCGTAGATCATGAATTGTATATGATTTTTAATCCAAGGGAGAATATGTATTTGTTTTATATCACTACTACAGTAATCGCATGTTCCTTCGGATCTAGCCGTAGGGGCAAACCACTGCCCCTATGGATATATCCGTATGGACATAAAATTCCTCCATAGGTCTAAAGGCCGCAGGTGCAAGTTTTCGTCCTGTACATGTCCCTACGGAGTAATAATTTTCACAACGTCTTACTCCGTAGGGAAATTTATCCTTACAGATTATTCCGTAAGGACATAATCATTATTTAATTTATCTGTTTATAAAAAAAATACTTACATCTACGGATTTATCTATTGGGCTTGATAAATGCCCCTACGGATAAATCCGTAGGGGTAAGTTTTGCCCCTGTGTAGAGGCAAAACTTGCCCTTACGGATTAATCCGTAGGTGCAACAGTTGTCCCTACGGATTAATCCGTAGGTGCAACAGTTGTCCCTACAGAGTAATCCGTAGGGACAATATATTAGGTTTTTTTTTAAAAAAAAAAGGCTTCCCGTTTTTTCCCCGTCCTATGCACAATAATATATATATCATATATCCAAATGCATAAATATTCATAATCAACATCTCACGTATAATATATATAAAAAAATAAACAACCAGAATATGAAATCAATCTAAATCATCGTGAATATACAAACAACCACCAATATCGTACAAAATATATACAATATGTATCAGATAAGTACATATATCCTCAAAAATATAAATAAGGCCACTCTAACTCGGTCCAGCTCCTCCACCTCTAATAATCGCCGTAATCTGGCGCATCTGCTCTTCGGTACAACTCTGAGTCGTCAAAAACTCGAATAATGAAGGAGCGGACTGTGCGGGGGTCTGAGCAGGCTGTGGAGCTGTAAGAGTGGTCTGTGCAACCGCAGCCGAGGTTGTAAGTTGCGGAGTCGCAGCCGAAGGAGATACATGTAGAGCCGCAGCCGAAATAGCTTGCCGAATTTGTAAAATTTTGTGTGTGTAATAAACGAGTAAGAACGGTGTATTAGATTTTAGTCGAATTCGTATCATTATCAGATTATTGCGAAACCCCTATCTAAGAATACTTATGGACTTAGTCCTAATTTGGATATCTAGTTTGGAAAACCGTAGTTTATATTAATTAGATAGTTTTATGTATAATCAAAGCTAAGTCTACAACCAAATAAGCTTAGACTATTAATATTGCATATATTACTATCTATAATGTGATATAATATTTTACTATTAAGTAATATACGTAGTAACATTTCCTTCAACTTCTCGACGGTGGTCTTCAAGTCGGCAACATCATGCAGCAGACGTCACTCACGGGGGGTAGGGGAAGTAACCGCCGGAGTGCAGATCAACTTCATATGGGCCCTACTAGGACCCAGTCCCCGGCCTCTCTCTCAACCTCCGTGGTGACCTCCGTGTGCGACATCTAGGACTGGGATCAGTAGCATAGGATCGGTCTGTCCACTAAAATCGATCCCCGATACCTCCGCCCGCTCCACCGCCCGCTCCTACACCTACATTAACTATTAAAATATAAGTATATCATTTAAATTTGAACTTATCAAAACAAAAATTTTATTCGAACTAGAATAAATATTGACACTTTCGCAATACTCCTGGATAGCGGTGTCGAGGAATCGAAGCTCTCCCGTGGCGGGCTCTGTCGAGGTGTCGTAGACGGCAAGATACGCGGTCAACACGCTTGGTGTACCACCCTGCGCCAGGGTCTGAGCTCTCTGGAATTTGCCAATAAATTTACATATATTATAAAATAACTCTTAATAGTGCATCATATAAAAATAGATCTATTGTAATTTACCGATGCCTTCATGGCACGAGTAATGTTTCTCGAGCCACCTGTGTAAGTAGGGCGACCTCTTTTCGCCGACTTTCTATTATTTTTATTTTGATCGACCCGTTTCTGCAAAACACAATCAGATTTAGTTTTCTAATTAAGCAACGAAAAAAAATTATATACTAAACAATGAATTATATTTAAATTACAAACCTGTTTGCGCTCAGAGTCATAATATTGGCACAAGAGAGGCCATGTATCTACGTCGACTCTGGCAAAGGCTGGAGTATGTAGGAGAGTCGCTCTCTCTCTCTCTCGATGGTCGCCAGCCATATCAAATAGCAATCGATCTTCAGCTCGTTCCTATTATATCGGACCTTAGATTGCATGTTCTTCATGAGGCCTAAGTAAAGAGAGTGAAAATCGAGCACTCTGTCAGGGTGATCAGGGTTGGGTACAGGCTAAGAGCCGTAATCCAACTGCAAATACAAAAAATAATGTATTTAAATTACAAGTGTTAAATAATAATAAATTTATTGGATAAGTAAAATGAAAATATATATTAATATCCGATCCTGATCCCAGAAGAGGGCAAATGAGCGCCGGTGCTGATCGTCCCACTCAACATGAAGTGGATAATTATTTTGGATACGGTTCCTATCCCCCATATACGGGTCGAACCTCTCGGCATAATCCCCAGTATAGTGATAATCGGGGGTAAAGAAGAGGGGGAATGATGCCTTCCCCATAGTTCTATCGGGCTTCAGCCCGTGGGACTGATTCTGCCCTCGAGTCCCCCTCTTGGGATTGGTCTGCCCTGCATCTACAAAAAATATTAATACAAGTAATATTAAGACAAAACGGTTTTAAGAAATAAATGATTAACGAAAATTGAAGTGCGATATATACCTCCGGCGACAACAGCACGAGCCTGGGTCTGGACAGCAGTACGAGTGGGACGATAGTTCCTCCGATGAGGAATAGCCGTGATCCGGACGTAGACGCATCCCCTCCAGCGAGAAAATAAACAACGAAGATAAAATTACATGAAATTCATGTTTTTTCTTAGAGAATATGTAAAATGAATAAATATTTTATATTTAAGAATACTAATATGCAGACTGAGCGGAGGGTACGGAAGTGGCAGGAGTGGACTTTGCGCTAGATGTGGATGCACCACCTATAATTAGACAATTAAAAATAGATTATATAAGTAATTGCAAAAAGAATGTATATATCTATAATATAACATTTTAAATCAATATGCAATCAATATAGGATATATAAATATACCCGCAGGTGCGGTGGTGGCCTTTGCCCGGGAAATGGAGGCACCACCTAGTGCTAAACAATAAAAAATTGATAATCTAAGTAAGAGCAAAAAGAATGTGTGTATATTTATGATATAACATTCTAAATCAATATGCATGCACTATAGGATATATAAACATACATGTAGGTGCCGTAGTGGCCTCTGCCTCTGATGTGGACGCTATTGGGATTTCTTAGCGTCCTGACCATCTACCGTGGCCGTTGCGGAACAAATTTTTTTGGGGTTTTGAAAACTGGCGCTAGAAAAAACCGTTCAAGAATCTACCATAAATCTAAACTAGCTAACAAGAGAAAATATCTGACTACTATGATAGAAATGTCTTACCAAAGGATCCGTGTCCTTTGGTCTTCTATCTTCTTCTCTTGCTCCTAGGGATCTCCTTGAACACGTTTGTCGCCTTTCCTCGCTCCTTGAGATCTCCTGGATCGAGCTTGATTGCTGATCTTCCTTCGTCGAAGATGATCCACCCAAGAGATGCAGTCCATGGCTCTAGCTCCACACTGAGAGCCTAGTGGAGCAACTAGAGACTTTAGATTGCTAATCAAAAGTGTCTAGAATGTAGTGAATGGATCTATGTGTGTATCTATCTCATCTTTTCTCTTGATTCTCAACACATGAGATTGCAGATAGGAGGTTGAAGATGAAGGTGGGGAAACTTAAGAAAGGCAGTGTGGAGAGTGAAGCAAAAAAATGGTGAGAATGAAATCCATGAGAGAGAAAAAGATCAACCATAGTTTTGTAAAATCATTTTTCTAATATTAAAATCTAACCATACTTGAATAGTTTGCACAAATGAATTGAATATTCATTTGTCAACACTATAGAAGCATGGTCCTCACCATAGTCAAAAATTCGTTGTTCGGGTATAATTCGGTGAGGTCGAAAATTCGGATTCAGCGAACTATTCGGAAAAAATCGGCAGGTATTCGGGAAAGATTCGGTAAGTGATCGGGAAATGTTCGGGAAGGATTTCAAGCAAGAAATTAATATATGAGACGTTAGATTTTGATTTTGTGAATTATTTGCTGTTTTTTGAATTATTCGCTGTTTTTTCACATAATTCGGGAATAATTCGCGAATTATTCGGCCTGCCAATTAATTCGGCGATTAAGTCGGCTGATAAAATATTCGCGAATTATTCTCGAATTCGGTGAATAGTTCGCGAATTATATGACTATGGTCCTCGCCATACTCCCCGCTCCACCTTTACACCTCATTTTACATTTAAAGATAAATGGATAAATCTAAAATGAGGTGTCCACCTTTTAGAATGTTTTCCATATAAATACGGATTACACTCTACTGTATATATATACCTGTATTCGTATCAAAATACGAATACCAAAGAGATGGAATAACACAAAGAACATAATAATAGAATACACATATCGAAATACATATATTTAAATTATTAAATCAATACATGATTTAATAATCCGGCTCAATCCCGAGCCGGCTAGTATTATCAACTGTCCGATCGAAAGTCCGGATAACAAGTACAATCAATCGACTGGAACCCTGCATGTATCCAATACGGTTACTACATCATTTCGCCTGAACAAGGGAAACTCTCTGTGTGGGACTCTAAAGACTCCACTGTACACCGGCAGTGAGTTACCGGATAAATCTATAACCACAAGAACGTCAGCGGCACTAGCTATACGTAACGTCTACCCGGTTACCTGTCGAAAAAGAAGGCCAATGAGCAAACTCATCTGGATCCTTACTGAGCCTATCTGTAACAATCTCTGTACAGTCTGGTCTCTTCGTCTGAGAGTATCGCATACCGGGTCTAAGGGGTGGTAAACGTCAGACCCTAATAACCCGATAATTCGTGCTGATGTTGCTCAGGACCAATCGGGAAAACTTCTGATCAACCTATCAGTAAATCCCAACTGCCTTGGCCAAGGTCTTATGGTGTTGTCCAATCGAACAAAGTGTGATATCAACTCCCTATACCGGGAGAGATGAATCTCCAACAATCGCTCACCGCCTCCATGTGGCTCGTGACTGTACCCAACTAAAACCTGTTTGCACGACTCCGTAGAGCCGTGGTAGGATAGTAATCAAAGTACAGTGGGAACTCATACGAGACAAATGACGATATCAGGTCTGAAGACTAACCCGTACTCATGTCACCTGAGAACTGCTATCTGACGATAGGTATAGTACCATCTAGAAGTTCTCGGCGAGTCCGTCCAGTGTACTCACCCCCAGTGAGCACCTGTATACGATCTTAGGTGCAAAAGACCAATGGCTGCGGGACCAACCATTGCCTTTCGTTGGGGTCTAGAAACGTATACACCGGTCTACTCCGGATTATCGATGCCCAGTCTCGATACTCTCATGACTAGGGCCAGTTTAAGGATGTGCTTATCGACTACCCAGCTCCCACAAGTATGATCGCCATCACAACATAGGTAGTCAAGCAATGATCCTACAGGCTTTATCAACATGTACAAATGATACGCAATAACAAGTAAAACATATGCACATGTTAAGATAAAGACAAACCAGATAGCATACTATCATATCGAGCAAGATTGTCCTGTACATATGTCCAAGCATCCATATGTATACTTATACAATAATGGCCTCTAGGGCATACATATCCAACAATCTCCCACTTGCACTAAGGCCATATATTGGCGTGCCGAGTACCCAACGTCTGCATTAGGGCCAGTTGTTGGCGTATCGCATACTCAACATCTCATATAGTCTCTCGAACTGTGCTTGAGGAAGGGCTTTGGTAAATGGATCCACCGTGTTGTCTTTTGTTTCTACTCTCCGCATCTCGATCTCTCGGCGATCAACGATCTCTCTAATCAGGTGATACCGCCGCAAGATGTGTCTGGATTTCTGATGGGACCATGGTTCCTTCGCTAAAGCAATAGCTCTATTGTTGTCATAATACAAAGGTATTGAGTTAACAATGGATGGAATCACCTGAAGTTCAGTAATGAACTTTTTAATCCAGACAGCTTCCTTTGCGGTATTGTTGGAAGCAATGTATTTAGCCTCCATCATCGAATCTGCGACGGAGTCCTGTTTGGAACTCTTCCAATCGACCGCCCCTCCGTTGAGGGTAAACACAAACCCCGAGACAGACTTGTTGTCATCCCTGTCACTCTAGAAGCACGAATCTGTAAAGGACTCCACCTAGAGGTCCCCATTATCGAATACCAGGAACAGTTCTTTAGTCCTTCTCAGGTACTTAAGAATGTTCTTCATTGCTGTCCAGTGGTTCTCACCTTGGTTTGACTGATACCGGCTCACCACTCTAAGTGCGTAAGCTACATCTGGTCTGTACATAGCATCGTATACATTATAGATCCTACCGCCGAAACGTAGGTTATAGTGCTCATGCGAACCCTCTTCTCATTAGTCTTGGGAGATATCTCTTTGGAGAGGGTGATTCCGTGCAATGCGAGTATGTTACTTTGCTTGGAATCTTCCATACTAGATCTCTTTAGTACAGTCTGTATGTATCTGGACTATGAAAGTCCCAATAATCTCTTAGATCTATCTCTGTAGATCTTAATCCCTAAAATGTACGAGGCATCACCCAGGTCTTTCATGGAGAACCTTTGAGACAAGAACAACTTGACCGATTGTAGCATAGGAATATCATTTCCTATCAAAATAATGTCGTCCACATACAAGACTAGGAATACGACAGTTCGTCCTACAATCTTCTTATATATACAAGGCCCATCCTCGTTCTTGATGAAGTCAAATTCCTTGCCTGTTTCATCAAAACAGATGTTCCAGCTCCGCGATGCCTGCTTTAATCCATAAATGGATTTAAGCAACTTGCACACCTTCCCGCTGCTTCCACTGTCTACAAAACCTTCTGGTCGATCCATATAAACCCACTCTTCCAAAATTCCATTTAGAAAAGCCGTTTTTACGTCCATCTGCTGGATTTCATAGTCATGGAAGGCAGCAATGGAAAGTAGGATTCGAATGGATTTGAGCATAGCCACTGGAGAAAAGGTTTTGTCATAGTCCACACTTGGTCTTTGACAAAAACCTTTTACAACAAGTCTAGCCTTATAGGTTTCCATCTGTCCATCTATACCAAATTTCCTTTTGTAGATCCATTTGCATCCAACGGGTTTTACCCTATGTGGAGCAATATCCAAGGTCCACACTTTATAGGTTTACACGGACTCCATTTCGGATCGCATAGCATCCTGCAATTTATCAGAGCACCTATTGATAATGGCCTGCTTGAAACAAGAGGATCATCTTCTTCCAAGATGCAATCCTCTCGATCCCCATCTATGAGAAAACCGTAGTATCTCTCGGGCGGATGAGAAATCCTACTAGATCTGCAGAGTAGCTGAGGTTCGTCTGGGACTACTGAATCTAGTGGTTCCACCAAATCTTCAGTTACATTTTGTGGTTCAGAAGTTTCTTCTAGTTCTACCATACTCCCACTAATTTCTTTTGAAAGAAATTCCCTTTCCAAAAAGGTGGCGTGACGAGATACAAACACCTTCTGTTCCTCAGTGTGGTAGAACGGATATCCATGTGAATGCTTTGGATATCCCACAAACTTACATAGAACTGATTGTGCCTGAACATTGTCCGAATTTTGTATTTTAACATAGGCCGGACAACCCCATATCTTAATACGCTTAAGACATGGTTTCTTTCCACTCCATATTTCATATGGAGTCTGTTCCCTCATGGGAACTGAATAAAGCAGCAAGGAAATACACAAGAGAAGTATCACGTGTCCACACGTGATCGGGCATCACGTGGGGACACGCGACCTTCTATGAGAAAAGTTAGAGACGCTGAGATACACAATTTGAGATGGGGTCACGTGTCAGCACGTGATGGATTTCTGAACCCTTTGAACTAATAGAATTGAATTCTGATCAAAAGGAGTCATGTGCCCACACGTGATGGGCCTTTAAACCCACTGAAAGGAATTAAGAGGTATAATAAAACAACAAGAAAAAACCCTAATTGGGCATCACGTGCCGACACGTGATGCGTTCCCGAGCTCTTTAAAAGAATGGAATTAAATTCTGATTAAATGGTCAATCAGTGGGGTCACGTGCTAACACGTGATAGGCTCTTGAACCTTCTGGACCAATAGATTTAAATTCTAATTAAGGGGAATCAAAACCCTAATATTTCCCTAGATCTTTCCAAACAAAAAGATTGCGCTCTGTAAAGTGGAGCACCGTTGGATTAAAAATCCAATGGTGATTAAAAATCACCAATTTATATAAAGATTCTATACAAGGAAAGATTTTCCTAAAATCTGCCAGGAACAACAAACAAAATATCTTTTGGATTAAAAATCTAATGGTGAATAAAATTCACCGAGTGATCTAACAGATCATGTTGGTTATAAAATCAATAAAATCTTTCAATGAAAGATTGACTAAACAAACTGATTCTGTTCTTTCTCCTATAAATAGGAGCCAAAAAGAGAATAGAAAGGATATATACAACAACAGAGAGAGAATACAAAAGAAAAGAGAATTTAATTCTCCAGGGAGAAAAGAAGGTTTCTTTAGAAAAAAAAGAAATCCTAGGTAAGAGATCATCCTATAAGCTCCCACAAAATAAAAAGAGAATTTAATTCTCAATCTAAGAGTTTAACTCTTCTGAATAGGAACTTAATTCTTCCTTTGGTTGAAAATCTGCAGAAGCAGATCTCCCCATAAGTTGAGAATTTAATTCTCATCGGGGAGATTCTTCCATGCAGATCTAAAACTTAGGGGAGGATCTAAATTCAGAGAATTTTATTCTCCCACAAAGCACATAGGAATTTAATTCCTCCAACAAAAATAGGGTTTAACCCTTAATATAAGAACTTAGTTCTTCTTCATGGTTGAAGATCTGCAGAAGCAGATCTCCCCATAAGTTGAGAATTTAATTCTCATCGGGGAGATTCTGCCATGTAGATCCAAAACTCAGAGGGAGAATTGGGTTTAAAGAATTTAATTCTTCCAAACACATAGGAATTTAATTCCTCTAAATAAAATTAGGGTTTAACCCTACAAAATAATTTAATTCTTAAACAAGGGATCTAACTCTCCATGCACGTAAAAGAAATCAGTACCTAATATGATCACGTGGCAACACATGGCCCTCCCCTCAATGGTCAAAAAAGAATGAATGAGATGGGGTCACGTGCTCCCACGTGACCCTTGGATAAATTTCTCAAAATAAAGAGAACAAAGCCAAGTCAGGACAGATTTTGGGCGCCTCACGTGTCCCCACGTGACCCCTGACGAAAAGAGAAAATGAGGAAAAACTGAGGAGTTAATATCCAAATCATGGATGTCCATCGCGTGCCCACACGTAATGGTCATAAAGGCAAAGTGTTTAACACTTACTTGTATATTCTGAGAATAAAAGAAGTTTGGGCCCAACACTCAAGTGCATCACGTGACCCCACGTGAGCGCTTCTTTTTTTAGTGTTTAACACTATTTTATGTGCTGCATCTTCAGTGTTTAATACTATTTTAAGCGCATCACGTGGGAGCACGTGATAGACGAGTCTACTTTAGTGTTTAACATTATATTAGAGCCAGTCTTAGCCCAAATTAGCTAAGCCTTCCAGTGGCAAGACTTCCCTTTGACTGAACCTCAAATACACTCTTGTCTTCCAAAATTGATTATCTCATATGACATTCAAAGCAAAACCCAGATCATTTCAATCAACTTTGGTTCAAGGGTACAACTCTTCACACCTCTGATACATGTCCTTGTAATTCTTCAACGTCTTCAGAGAGGTGGTGGGTCCCAATGACCTATAACTATCTGGTGCATTTCCAAACCATGTTGGCATCTGAACTTGGATCGCAACATTCCTAAACTAAACAATAGAGCCCAAATGCTCTTTTGTTGGATCTAAATGATCCTGTTAAGTAGATCTTAGTCTAAAATTAGACTAACGTATCCTTAACAAACATTTAAGTTGATCATAATCCCAAATGAGATTAACAATCCTTAAATCAATCCAATTACAGATCTCCCAACCAATATTGGTTCAATAGTACATCTCTTCACTCCTCTGATATTTGTCGTTGTAATCTCTCAACGTCTTCAGAGAGGTGACGGGTCCCGACAACCAACAAATCTTACAGACTATGACGTCCTTAACCTTGGATTATGGGGTCCTTAAACCCATGGACTATGATGTCCTTAACCTCGGACTGTGGGGTCCTTAAACCCATGGACTATGATGTCCTTAACCTTTACAGACTATGATGTCTTTAAACTGGACCGAGATGTCCTTAAACTAACATTGGACCGTAATGTCCTTAAACTAACAATGGACCGAAAAGTCCCTAAACTAAAATAATAGAGTCCAAATGCTCTTTTGTCGGATCTAAACGATCTCGTTAAGTTGGTCTTAGTCTAAAATTAGACTAACGTATCTTTAACAAAACGTTTAAGTTGATCTTAGTCTCAAATAAAACTAACGCATCCTTAAACCCAATCCCAAACCCAAATCTAAGAAGATACGGATTTGGACTAATCCACGCCCTACGGACGACAACATAAATTAGTCTCTGTATACAATCCACGGGCAACCAAAAAAAAAACAAACAAACACCCATGACACGAAGTGACCATATGGAGAAGGAGAAAGTGGTTACCGCGATGCGGTAGCATAATTAACTGCAGGGGCTTGCGCCTGCTGGGAAGAGCGTCTCCACAATCAAAAACCCTTCAACGAGGGGGAATCTGACGAAGTCTGCTACATCGGCCGCATATGTCTAAACCTTCGATACACGGTGTCATAAATCAACTTGGTATCTTCAGAGAGGTGGAAGGAAAGCACCAAATAGCATCTGCCCTCGAAATTCAGGCAAGACGAACCTACGCGGTCTCGTCTCTGTGTTTGGCGGAGAATAGAGTCTTAGGCACAGATTTGGAAGGACCATGATTCAAAAGGTATGCCGATGTTTGTAGCGCTTGTCCTCAGAATGAAAGTGGCAACTCGGCGTTACATATCATAGAGCGAACCATGTCCAATAGGGTACAGTTCCTTCGCCCCGATACACCGTTGTGCTGTGGTATATACGGAGGAATAAGCTGAGAGAGAATTACATTCTCTTTTAGGTATTCTAGGAATTCCATGCTTAAATAATCCCCTCCTCTATCAGATCGGAGGATCTTGATATTTTTTCCAGTCTGGTTCTCTTCTTCGTTTTTGTATTCTTTGAATTTCTCAAAAGCTTCAGATTTGTGTTTCATAAGATACACATATCCGAACCTAGAGAGATCGTTAATGAATGTGATGAAGTATGAGAACTCACCCCTTGCATGTATAGATATCGGACCACATACATCACTGTGTATGAGTCCCAAGAGCTCTGCTGCTTTTTCTCCGTGTCTGGTGAACGGAGATTTGGTCATTTTTCCTTTCAGACGGGACTGACAAGTTTCATAAGATGAAAATTCGAACATATTCAAATATCCATCCTTATGCAACTTAATCAGTCTTTTCTCTCCGATATGACCAAGTCTATAAAACCACAAGTAATATCCATTCGCTTCTGAATTCTTTCTCTTGCGTGTGTTTTGTATATTGAAAACTGTGTTTTGATTTAGAATATAGATACCATTATACAGTGTACCTTCTGCAACCAATACCTTATCAAGGTAAATGTTCATGATATTTCTATCAAGAAAAAAGTTATATCCATCTTTATCAAGTAAAGAAACTGATATGATATTGCAAAGCATGGAAGGTACGTAGTAGCAATTGTTCAAAATCATAGTATTGGCATTTGGCAATGATAGGTGATATTCACCGACGGCAGCAGTATCGACTTGTGCTCCCTTCCCTACTTTGAGGGACATATCACCATGTCCAACCATCATACTTTTTCTCAGTCCCTGCAATAAATTACATATATGAAATCCTGATCTGGTATCTAGTACCCAGGAGGCATGACTGACTGAAAAACAGTTCTCAATAACAAGAACACCTGAAGGAGACGCAATGTATACTTCTTCTTCGTTGGGGTCATCAAGGAATTCATGTAATCCTCTTTCTTTTGTTCGTTCTCATGATTGTTGTCATAAGTTAGAGCCAAACTGACGTTCCTCAGCCCCGAATAAGAATTCGGATTAGTCAAACGATACATTTTATTATCTTGATTAAGGAATGAAATGGTTGCTACCTGGAGAGAGAGAAAAGAAACACTCGGCGTGCGCTCTTGCAAGATTAGATTGGTTATTAGTTTATCTAATCAGGATGTCATCTGCTGTTTCCTCCAATTCTCCTTCAAACTTTAAAAGGAGAACTAGCTAGGATCATTAACACCTTAAAAGTTTGCTAACCGTTTAGCCGGGTGAGCGTTGGTACTCCGAGAGAGGTTTCCCATGCTCTCGCATGGACCTAATTAAAATAAACCTCGTTTCCGCAGAGGCGTAGCCTCGTTAACACTTTTCTAGACACATAATAGGTTAGCTAATTGTGAAGTGAAAAATATCTCCCAAGTGTAATTCTACTCATCAGTGGGATCAGGATCCAACTATCATTGCATGAGAAACTAAATGGAAGCCACTCTAGTCACCGCACTCCAGAAGGTATGCAGCACTAGCAAATTTCCTGTATATTTGAAACTCTCGATATGTTTTTGGCCCCTAGCGGCTTATGACCTTGACAAAGGCCAACAAATCATAAACTACTAGTCAAGTTCAATCCGTCATTATTCTGAATTAATTTAGACCCACCCGTACAAACCCTTGACAAAGGCCAACAAGGCAATATGCATGTACTAGATAATCGCATCTCTATGCAACAGACAAGCAATATCTAGCTACCATACACTACGCCTTGACAAAGGCCAGCAAACGCAGCACGAATACTAGGTACTACTCATCCGAAATGACGGAGGGCTACGGCTGAGTTTTTGGCGATAAACCTTTTAACGTAATGAACTTGATATCGTTGAAGGAACCGAGTAGTTTTGAAAAGGAGTGGTTTAGGCTACGCTTTTGAAAACTTATGGTTTTGAAGAAAACCGAGTAATTTATAGTATAAACTTTTGGTCAAGAGGCCACTCCCCATGAAGGGATCTAGGCCCTTGCCTCCTAGAATGAGGTGCTAGATATTCATGACCGAATACCACTATGCAAAGAGAAAGAATATGACTATAGTTTTTTCGAAATTTGTTCCAACAACTTTTAGGTTTATTATCTTGCATTAATCAAAAGTAATGTGGTCCCATCAATTAAAACCTATCACACCAGAAAAGAACGAAAATACAATATACGTATATGCCATCCGCATTCGCCACGGGGCCCCGTCATGCACCGTTAGGTTACTTAACTAACGGCAGAGCGGGGGCTAGACTAGCGTGGGTGCAAAACATATACAATATCTACTAGTATATATATAAATATATATATATATATATAACATTCGTCCCAGACATGATATAAGCAACACCACAGATCAACAACAAGCAATACAGAATGGTGGATAATCTTGGAGTCTCGGGTTTCATTTGAGCCGCAAATGAGACCCGATGTTCCTGGTTGTGCGGATAGCCCGAAGAATGAAAACCTGGACCCCTAAAAGCGCGGCAAGTTACCCGCTAATCCCAGAAGTGAGACAACCCCAATCAACAAAGTGAATGGGCCACCCTGCACTTCACGGTATCCAGTAACTTGAGCGCCCCTCCGTGGGTCATCCTATACCCCCTACGAGTGCGGCGAATAGCCCGTCAATTCTAAAGTAAGGCCCCCTCCGACTCAACGCCATGAGTTGCGGGTCCGCTGCCCTCTAGAACCCGACTATTCGAGCACTTCACCACGTGGTAATCCTAGTACAGAAAAGGAAAATATATGTACAATGATGATATCGACCTCAACCCGATCGTGCCCCAATCAAATAATATGCAATCCGGCAGAAACGGCTGTCCACATGTCGTGCGCTCGCCCCGCAATAATGAATACACAAATGAATCTGAACTATGCTACTACCATTGCACCATAGGCTATCCACCACGACAATCCATCCACAATATCAGCACAATCACAGAACATCAACGTGAATATCATGTTCGCAAATTCGTCTAATAGAACATATAGTGATTAGTCGGGTTATACCGCTCAATGATATTCACGGTCGCAGATACTAACACATGTACTGATAAACACATATTTAAAATTTTGATCGACTAAAACTTTTCCGTATTGGCCCCAAGTGCTAACCAGTATTCAAACAAATCTGGGCCAAAAATCATACATCCCAAAAATCACATTTCCAAACAATAGAGTGCCAGAAGAATTTTGGTGCACAACGGCCCCACTTCGATCATGGAACCGCCGCAAACAAGCAAGTTATGCGGCGGTTCTACGGCCGTATGAAAGGATTATGTGCCCAAATTTCATCTGGCCTTCTAAAATCGCCTGCACGTATTTTTAAGATGCTCTAAATAGTTTTTTGAGCAATTTTTAAAATCGAAAGCAAGCATAAACATGGAATTGCGATATTGGAAAAATTTTGTGGATCGATGTTTTAAACACGTCTAAACTAGCTAGTAAGGTTTTATGGGTTGTCTTTGATGCCATGTTGGGATTTCATAGTGCCTTGACCATCTACTTTGGCCGTTGCGGAACAAATTTATTTTGGGTTTTAAAAACTGGCGCAAGAAAAAACCGTACAAGGATCTACCATAAATCTAAACTAGCTAACAAGAGAAGATATCTAACTACTATGATAAAAATGTCTTACCAAAGGATCTGTGTCCTTCGTTCTTCTATCTTCTTCTCTTGAGCTTAGGGATCTCCTTGAACACGTTTGATCGCCTTTCCTCGCTCCTTGAGATCTCCTGAATCGAGCTTGATTGCCGGTCTTCTTCCGTCGAAGATGATCCACTCGAGAGATGTAGTCCATAGCTCTGACTCCACACGAAGAGTTTTGTGGAGCAACTAGAGACTTTAGATTGCTAATCTAAAATGTCTAGAATGTAGTGAATGGATCTATGTGTGTATCTATCTTACCTCCTCTCTTGATTGTCAACAAATGAGATTGTAGAGAGGAGGTTGAAGATGAAGGTGGGGGGCTCAAGAAAGGTAGTGAGGAGAGTGAAGCAAAGAAAAAATGGTGAGAATGAAATCCATGAGAGAGAAAAAGATCAACCATGGGTTTTTAAAATCATTTTTCCAATATTAAAACCCAACCATGCTTGAATAGTTTGTACAAATGAATTGAATATTCATTTGTCAACACTATAAAGGCATGGTCCTCACCATACTTCCCTCTCCACCTTTACAACTCATTTTCCATTTAAAGATAAATGGATAAATATAAAATGAGGTGTCCACCTTCTAGACTGTTTTCCTTATAAATACGGATTACACTCTACTGTATATATATATCTGTATTCGTATCAAAATACGAATACCCAAAGAGATATAAAAACACAAAGAATATAATACTAGAATATACATATCGAAATACATATATGTAAATTATTAAATCAATACATGATTTAATAATCAGGTTCAATCCCGAGCCGGCTAGTATTATCAACTATCCGATCGAAAGTCCGGGTAACAAATACAATCAATCCATCGGAACCCTGCACGTATCCAATACGTCTACTACATCATTTCGCCTGAACCAGAGAACCCTCTGTGTGGGACTCTAAAACTCGACAGTACGCTGGTAGTGAGTTACTGGATAAATTCATAACCACAAGCACGTCAGCTGCACTAGCTGTACGTAACGGCTACCTGGGTACCTGCCGAAAAGGAAGGCCGACGAGCAAACTCATCCGGATCCCTACCGAGCCTATCTGTGACAATCTCCGTACAGTCCGGTCTCTTCTTCTGAGAGTATCGCATACTGGGTTTAGGGGGTGGTAAACTTCAGACCCTAATAACCCGATAATCTATGTTGATGTGGCTCAGGACCAATCCGGGAAACTACTGATCAACCTATCAGTAAATCCCAACTGCCTTGTCCAAGGCCTTATGGTGCTAGCCAATCGAACATAGTGCGATATTAACTCATTATACCGGGAGAGACGAATCCCCAACAATCGCTCACTGTCTCCATGTGGCTCAGGACTGTAGCCAACTAAAACTTGTTTGCACGACTCAGTATAACCATGGTAGGATAGTAATAAAGTACAATGGGAACTCACACGAGACAAATGAAGATCTCAGGTTTGAAGACTAACCCGTACTCATGTCACCTGAGAACTGCTATCTGACGATAGGTATAGTACCATCTAGAAGTTCTTGGTTAGTCCGTCCAGTGTACTCACCCCTAGTGAGCACCTGTATAAGATCTTAGGTGCAAAAGACCAATGGCTACGGGACCAACCATCATCCTTTGTCGGGGGTCTAGAAATGTATACACTAGTCTACTCTGGAATATCAATACTTAGTCTCGATACTCTAATGACTAGGGACACTTTAAGGATGTGCTTATCGACTACCCAGCTCCCACAAATATGACCGCCATCACAACGTAGGTAGTCAAGCAATGATCCTACGGGCTTTATCAACATGTATAAATGATACATAATAACAAGTAAAACATATGCACATATTAAGATAAAGACAAACCAGATAACATACTATCATATCAAGATAGATTGTCCTATACATACATATGTCTAAGCATCCACATGTATACATATATAATAATGGACTCTAGGGCATACATTTCCAACAAACGCACCACCTACAGCTAGACAATTAAACATTAACTATATAAGTAATTTTAAAATAAATATGCGTGTATATATATAATATTACATTCAAAATGAATATGCGTGCAATATACATGAAGGTGTAGTAAAGTCCCCACGGAAGGGTCATCTGAAAGGGATACGGATCGGGGAGCAAGACCAGCCCTCTGGAGCTCCCTATGCAACTCCCCGGGCGGCAGAACCACTCTGCTTCTGCCTCTACCATGGCTGGTGCTCCTGCAGCCCCTCGCTGCTTCGGGCGTCATCATCAGACCTAGATAAGAGTACAATCATTACATTTGTATGCAATATATGTATAGATCTTAGAAATTTGAAATAATAATATAACATTACTGATAACATTTTTCGTTTCATAGACGCATTAGACATATCTACTTATATTTCATCATCGAAATCATTTCTAACCCACGTAACTTTACGATCATCCGAAAACAACCCGTCTTTTGAAACAGTAACACTTTAAGGATGTGCTTATCGACTACCCAGCTCCCACAAATATGACCGCCATCACAACGCAGGTAGTCAAGCAATGATCCTACGGGCTTTATCAACATGTATAAATGATACATAATAACAAGTAAAATATATGCACATATTAAGATAAAGACAAACCAGATAACATTCTATCATATCAAGATAGATTGTCCTATACATACATATGTCTAAGCATCCACATGTATACATATACAATAATGGACTCTAGGGCATACATTTCCAACAAACGCACCACCTACAGCTAGACAATTAAACATTAACTATATAAGTAATTTTAAAATAAATATGCGTGTATATATATAATATTACATTCAAAATGAATATGCGTGCAATATACATGAAGGTGTAGTAAAGTCCCCACGGAAGGGTCATCTGAAAGGGATACGGATCGGGGTGCAAGACCAGCCCTTTGGAGCTCCCTATGCAACTCCCCGGGCGGCAGAACCACTCTGCTTCTGCCTCTACCATGGCTGGTGCTCCTGCAGCCCCTCGCTGCTTCGGGCGTCATCATCAGACCTAGATAAGAGTACAATCATTACATTTGTATGCAATATATGTATAGATCTTAGAAATTTGAAATAATAATATAACATTACTGATAACATTTTTCGTTTCGTAGACGCATTAGACATATCTACTTATATTTCATCATCGAAATCATTTCTAACCCACGTAACTTTACGATCATCCGAAAACAACCCGTCTTTTGAAACAGACGGTCGGAGCACTCTAAATCTTCTCTCTTCTTCATCCTCATCGCTGTCCTCCATACGATTCTCGAATTCTGGGACATCGTAAACATCCCTAAGTTTCCAACGGCATATAACACTCTATCCCGGATGTTTCAAGTACCGTGAGTAGTATACTTGGAACGCTTAGTTTGGAAAGATAAGTGGACCGTCCTGACCGTAAAATCGCAGTGTGTTCACACTAGTCAATCCATATTCATCTTTCTAGGTTCCGAGATTGTTTCTCCAGATATCCGTATCGGTTCGTGTATCGTACCAAATACACTGAAATATATAAAACGGTTCTGATTGTCCGGGATATTGGATGCCAAGTATGCAATTTAAGTATCCATAATAAATCACACCATCCGATCTTACCGTCTCAATCCTACTATTCTAAGTGGTTCGAAATGTTTCTATGTCTTTAACTTCAAATTTGTATCTAAGGACACCGAATCCTTTATAATATGCAACCTCCATGCTAGGAAACTGAGCTAAATATCTTGAATCTCTCTCTAATGATGCAAACAAGTTCGGATCGTGGATATGAAAAAACAAATTTTAGGCAAATACATAACGATATAAGTTTAGATTAAGACTGGTAGCAATAATATGTTATTCGAACAACTTACATAATCTGCAACCCAATCGCAAAAATTATCCTAATGATATTTTTTCAATCGTTCATCATTCCAATCAGGATGCCCCTCACGTACCTCACAATATGAATTCTGTTCTCAACAATAAATTATTACATTTATATTATATCATTTCATACACACAAACACAAATATAACAATTAATCCAAAAAAAACTTACTCTCTAATTTCTTCAAGACATACGCTATCGAGGAGAATAAACTGATATATCTTGTTGATAAACATAATGACTACCCTCTTATAATCAGGTTTACCATATGGCTCATCCTGAATTCTCCAAGGCCGGTTAAGCTTCGTCTCGATATCCTCGTCCAGATAGCGGGAACAAAATGTGGTTACTTCATGTAGAAAATAACTTTGCATGATAGATACCTCTGGTCGATTTCTATTGTGTGTATACTTTTTTAAAGTGTAGAGATACGTAAAGAAAAATATGTTAAATAAATAAATACGGATATATAGGACAACAATAATTTTACAAAATGCGTGTGTTCCTTCTTGAAAAATAAATAATAAATAAATAAAGCAATGGGAAAGTTCCCCAAAGGGAGCTTCACGTGACCGCACGCGATGCGTCTTGGAGCCAAAATTATAAGCACTTAACAAATAGCACTGAAGTTGGGCCTCACATTCCATACGTGAGCACCTATATACAAAGTATATAGGTGCCTTCATAAAACAAATAGCAGGCCAAAAGGTGCATCACGTGCCAACACGTGATACTCTTCTCTGAGACTGCTGCATATAGGCAAATCGTCCTAGTGCCATTGGGTCACGTGTCAGCACGTGATGGTTTCTAAATGCCTCTCAGCCAATAGAATTAAATTCTATGTAAAAGGGATCAGAAGCCTATTTTGGAAATATTCCCCCAATCTTTCTAAACAAGAAAGATTGTGCTCTATAAATCAGAGCACCGTTGGATCAAAAATACAATGGTGATTAAAAATCACCAAGATACAGAATAAGCTCCGTATGGGAAAATATTTTCCCAATCTTGTTAAAAACAAGAAAATGTCTTCTGTAAAATAGGAGTCCCTGGATCAAAGATCCAACGGTTGATAAAATCCTGGAATCAATCAAAAATCTCTCAATGAGAGATTTTCTTAACAAAATTCAACAAACTTGCCTCTTCTCTATAAAGGACTCGAGACTAAATAGAGAGGGATAGAAAAATAAGAGAGGAAAACCCCCTGATAAGTTTAAAAGAAAAGAGAATTTAATTCTATAGAGAGAATAACATCTCCTCAAAAAAAAAAAGAACCCTAGGTAAGAAGCAGCAAAACACAGAGAATATCTTACTTCTTCTTCGCCTCCACAAGAGTTTAACTCTTTCAAAAGAACTTAGTTCTTTCTCTGGTTGAGATCTGCAGAAGCAGATCTCCCTATAAGTTGAGAATTTAATTCTCATCGGGGAGATTATGTTATGTGGATTCAAACCTAGAGGAAAAAATCAAGTTCAAAGAATTTAATTCTTATAAGAACATATAGGAATTTAATTCCTCTAGTAAAACTAGAGTTTAACCCTATATAAGAATTTAATTATTATAAAACAATGGGTTTGAAAGTCTCAAAACTCAAGATCTCCATACACATAGAAAGATTATCACCCTGCATGATGATGGCATATCACGTGCTCCCACGTGAGCACCCTTGATAAAACAAAAAAGAACAATTAAGATCAGGTCATATGTCCCCACGTGACCCCCCCCAAAAGTGCTTAGCACTTCCAAAAGAAAAAAGGGTATAAACCCAAAGACATTTGCTATTTTTTGGCGCCTCACGTGTCCCCACGTGACCCCCAAAAAGTGCTTAGCACTTCCAAAAGAAAAAGGGAATAAACCGAAGATAGTTCCCATTTTGGGGGCACCTCACGTGATCCCACGTGACCCTCAATAGGGCTTAGCATTCATAAAAAGAAAAGGGGAATAAAGCCAAAGAAGCAACGCCAATTTTCAAGCGCCTCACGTGCCACACGTGAGCGCCCCAAATTTCAGTGTTTAACACCGATTCAAGGCCGCACGTGGGAGCATGTGAGCACTGAGCATATACTAGTGTTTAACACTATGAGAGGCCAACATCAGCCAACCTGAGACCAAATCTCCCGAGGCCAATCAATTGAGCCCTTCATGCTCAAGGTCCCCCAAACCGATCTCAGTCCCAAAGATAGCTAATGAGCTCCGAACAGATGGCATCTAAAATGATGTTTATCCCATTCTCCTTTAGTCGGGACATTGGTTCAAAGGTACATCTCTCCACACCTCTGATACATGTCGTTGTAATTCTTCAACGTCTTCAGAGAAGTGGAGGGTCCCAATAACCAATAACTCTTGGCACAGCCTCAAGCTGATGAGCCAAAACTCCATGGACTATGATGTCCTTAAACCCAATGAACCGCAACGTCCCTAAACTAAACTCCATGGACTATGATGTCCTTAAACGTAATGGACCGCAACGTCCCTAAACTAAACTCTATGGACTATGATGTCCTTAAACCCAATGGACCATAATGTCCCTAAACTAAACTCCATGGACTATGATGTCCTTAAACCCATTGGACCATAATTGTAACATTTCAGAAAAATAAAATATTATTCTTGGGAATTTTTATAATTAAATAATAAATATTATTAATATTTTGATAATGCGGTATAATTAAATACCAATAAATTGGGAAATATTTGAAAAATTATAGGAATTACTGAAATGAGAGTGCTTTTTATGATTTAAGCAAATTGTGAATTTTTATGATTTATTATATTCCATTTTAATGCTAATCGCGATTAAATATCGTTAATCGTGCATTAAGCTTGATTTGTGCACATGCCATGCACCATGTCATATTTCACATTTCTACATTTTTCCTACCATGGTTTCTTGTTTTATCTTGCATGGCTTTGTTTTATAAAATGGGAAATAGAATAGAAAAGAAAATGATAGAATAAGAGGTATGGGCTTGAGAGAGAGAGAGAGGGTGAGGGGTCAACATAGTCTTGGCACACTTCTCTCTTCACTCATTTCCTTCATCATTTTTCACTTCTCTTCCTCTCATGGCTGCCTCCTCCTTTCCACCACCTCAAACACCTCAAAACACAATCAAAAATTCATCAAAACATCATAATCCCTTCATTAAAAACATGCACAAGTTTGTCACAAACCGTTTGGACCAAGAAAAATCAGATTTTGAAGACTTGAGGCAACTCAAGAATTTTCTTGAGTTGCCGAATGAGGTACTTTCTTCTTCATTAGTGTAGAATTCCATTTCCTTAAGCATCCATACTAGTTTAAAATCGATATTGTGTAGTTTAGTGAACTTTGAAATTTCCATGTTAGGGTTTTGTGGTAATCTTGAGTTGTGAAGTGTAATTGAGGTTTGTAGAGGCCATACAACCCCTGTAGTGAGGGTATATTGAACCAAAGCGGAGACTTAAACCCCATTTCACGAACTTGAAATCTGCCGATATTGGATTTTCTTGAAATTGTGATGGTAATTGGAGATCTGCTAACACCCGGGTGACCTGAAAATTTTATAGCGATCACAGTGATACATGCAGGTGACCTAGAAGCTACCCTGAAGACCCGAGCCCCATACCCTTCACCTTGGCCGCGATTTTATTCTTTCTGGATGCAATTTGCGGCCAGAGCAGTGGTGTTTGTGTCCGTGTTTGGTTCAGGGCTTTTTATGCAGTAAACTAGACCCTCCATGTATGCAAAATTGGCTAATTTCATCTAGGGTAAAATCTGGAGTTGTTTTCTTGAGTTGCTGCATTGTTTTGCGACTTCGTTTTAACTTGAGTTTTGGTATTTGATATTTAATTTCCGCCGTGTGGCGTTTGAACGTCAACGACTAGGGTTATTGGTCGTGTTTTGCATGCAAGGCTATAGGTTTTAACCTATGAGCGAACAATGTACCGTTTTGGTTTTCCGACTTGATTTTAATAAGCTTTTGCGATTGTGTATTTGTTGTACGTACCCTCGCGTGGATTCCAAGATGACAAGCACCTCAACATCGGAAAGCTTGGATCAGGTGAGTAGATCTATATTTACGGGGGAAGTCGGGTAGATGGCGTATAGCACCCCCGTAAACTTGATGGAAACCGATTTATATATATAATATGGGTAATGAAACGTAGATTAGGAAACTAGGGTTATGGTTAAAAGATAGTTAGAGATGAATGATAGAATATATGTATTGAGATATAACATGAAAGCTTTTAAGATATGAAAAGAGAATTTGAATCACGACTTGTAGATATATAGTGCACTAGAATAAGTATGAATTTTAGAGTAACATGACATTTGATGTATAGGGTAGAATGTATATATATATATTGACTTGATGTGAGATATAAATGCGATGAAAAGAATATACGATGTGATATGATGACTTGATGGTATGTTGGTATACGGATGCGAGTCGATTGAGATGATTGATACCTTTGTCGGTCCCCTGATATGATTTTGTTATGGATGTGACCTGGGATATAGGTGTATAGATATATACAGAATGTCGTGAATCATGAGTGATATGCCGTACGAGACGTTAGGTCCATACTCCTCATTGTCATATAGGCTGATAAGATCCCGAATGGTTTAATACCGACGTACGATGATATTCTGTACGTGATGAGTTTGACTTGATGATTGATCTATAACTTTGACTAGAGGATGCCGCACGATGGATTATACCGTACGTGATGTTGTGAGGCTGGACGCCGATTGATAGATTCACCGACTCAATCATGTTAGATACGATACCTTATAGCTGTTAGCTGATGATTTACCTTATGCTGCATTCATATCATTCTCATTGCATTGCTTATACCTGTGCTAGTACACCTGCACCATTATCGATGATGCGTATGTTACACTTACACAGATTTGCCCGCTCACACACTTCATCATCGATAATTGCCATGTCACTACACAGGAACATGAATTGTAATGTTTTGTGTTAGGACAGATTCAAAATATTTGAAATGATAAGATTCAATGAATATGAAATTGTAAGATTCAAGGAACATGAATTGTAATGTTTTAGTTGCTGGTTCTTGTGTTATATTACTTAGTTTGTTCACGCAGAATAGAACTGCATAGTATGATTCTATACAGCTCTGACCTGCATGGACCGCCAACAAAACCTGTCACGCCCCGCTTCCCGGTATATGGCGAAGGGGACGTGACTGGTCCGCTACGTATTTACTGTGAAGTAAATACGCTAAGCGTATCTAAGCAATATAAAAGTAATCACAAGAGACAAGAGATATAAAAATAACAGCAACTTTATTTATTAACATTCCTTTGTACAATGCATGAAAAGGAAATACAACTGAAGTAAAAACGATGCCTAAACAATGGAATAACAGGAAATTAAAGGTACCGAATGGAAATATACAATGTCTAGAGCTCGGGGTCTTCGAGAAACTGATCCAAGTCTTCACTAGTGGGCTCGATCTCTGCTGTGTCCAGATCACCTGACGACATTCAAAGAAGAAAGAAATAGAATGTCGTCATCGAACAGGTCGCTCGGTAAGTCCCAAAGTTAAGGGAGAAATAGAAAAGACAGAATAAGAATATATTTTTTAAAGTTGTATAATATTGTAGAATATTGTGTTAACGCTGCTGTTTGTAGCTTGATACAGAAGGATGCCAGTGTATACGAGAGGGGTCTCTATATGCTAGAGACCAGGGCAAACTGAAAGTACAAGGAAACATTATGCCACGGTACAACAGCAATAGGATTCATGTTAGGTGTCTTAATTTTACCGTCTCGTGCCACTTTTAACACCTTCCGTACCAATTTTCCCCTTAAACCCTGTAGTGTTTTGATTGTATTGTTATATTGTATTAGTTTTATAGTTGTATGACTAACCGAAACCATGATATCAGTAACGGATGTAATGGATGTAAACTGGAATCATGTAAATGGAAAGTATATCCATGGTTTGGTTCAGTCACGTTGAATAGATTCATAACTGGATTCATGGATTCGTGTGTTCATGTTGAATTGTAATATTGTAGATTTATATAGTACTTGAATCATATTCAAGTCAGATCATGATCAGACTCAAAACCGAGTCAGACAGTTGAGATGTAAATCGAAGTCCTATATTTACTAGGGTCCTTAGGGTAATTTATAAAACTTGAGGGGGTTTTATGTAAAAATACTTTTGTATAGTTCTCAAGATACACCTCAAGTATTTATTATTCGTCTTTAGAGTTGTAATAAGGGTGGAATTTATATTGTGATATTTCTAGTGAAAATACCCTAGTTTTTATAAATAAAGGTATTTATCTTTAATATTGATTTATTTGAAGTTCATGGTATTTTAATGTAAAATTTATTCTTGTGATTTTTAGAAAAAAGTGGAATATTTATATTATAATAAAATAGATATTTAAATGTTAAATATACATATATTTATACAAAAATAATTTTAATAAATATTTTATATTCTAAAAATCTCATTTTCTTAAGATGTCGTATTTTAAATCTTTCGAGACCGAATGCTCCTTGGGGAGGTCTGAATCTCGCACTACTAGGCCCGAGGATGTGCGATAATCCGTACCATCCTAAACGGGTTCCCCACAATGGGTTGTAGCGGCGCTTTGCAAAGATTTTATAAATACTAATCCTTTAGAAAATGGTTTTATAAAGTAAAATGTATTTATTTGTAAAGATGTCGATTTTTCGTATTTTAGATTCTATGGTTTTCTAATTCAACTAGACTATTTCTAAATGGTCTAAACGACAAGTTGTTAGCTGCCTCAAATCGCCTCGTCACCGCCAATTGTGGCCACGTAAGTACAAGTGAAGAACGGAGGGATCCGCTCACGAATCATCGTGAGACGGGACTTTTAAAGTTACTTTTCTCACTTGCCTAGCCTAGACACCACAAAGTCAAGTTTAGATAAACGATCGATGTCCACAACTTATCGTATTTTCATTTTAAGAGGTATTTATTTTAAAAGTGTAACAAAGCTAAAACATTTAGAAATGGTTTTATTAAGAATATGGTATTTAAATGAAAATATTCTTTTATCCTATTCTAAATTTCCAAGATTATAGTATTATGTTTAGATGGGAGTGTGTGAGGAGGTAGGTCATTACCTCGTGCTCTACTTATAGTTATAGCAAGATTAAGGGGGTTAAATGTGAAATCGAAACATTGTGGTATTTAAGTGAAAAAATACGATAAATGGAAAAGTTATCATTTCATGAATTTAACTTTGATCAATTTAGTTGTTTAGTATTTAATAGTCAACATGATAGAGTTTAAACATAATTGAAATAATGAGAAGTGAAGTTTATAAGAAAACCGAATCGGAAATCGATTTTGTGCCGATTTCCGTCGGGTTTGTAATTTCGTATTTTTTTAGAAAAGAAAAGAGAAGCTAGAAAGGGACTTATGGGTTTGGACAAACACGAGAGTGATAAGGAAGAAGAGGGTTCGCCGGTGCGTCGATTCGTCGCCGAGAGTTCCTAGCACGATCACCGGAAGTTCGCCGTCGATTTCGTCGGGGCTTCGCCTTTCGCTCGTTTTCAAAGTACACAATATTTTCTTGAGATTTTGAGAGAGTGGGCTCAGAATTTTGCGATGATAGGGTAGGAGGTAGGGGTGTATTTATAGGGTTAGGCTAGGGTTAAGGTAGGTGTAGGGTTTTTAAATAAAAATGTAAAAATAATTGTAAAAATCATTAAAAATTGGAGTAATTGGTGTTTATTGTGCTTTCTGGAAACGATCTAACCATTTAAAGTATGCAGGGGTGTACAGAAGACCAAGGGGCGCATTTTTTATTCAGGGGACTCGGCGGTCCGGCCGAGTCCGGCCGGCGGCGCCGGCCCGAGTCGGCCGGTCCGTCGGCCGACTCGGCCAATCCCGCCCGAGTCCGGTGGTCGGGAGGTGGGGGGTCGCTGGGGGTAGCCACTGGTGCTTTTACATTTGTGGGTGTAGTGGGAAATTCTGGAGTTATGGCTGTTGGACTGTTGGGCTTCTATAAAATTTAAAACAAAATAATATTGAAAATAATGTGGGGTATGAGATTTGAACTCTGGTGGCTTGGTTCAGCAGTGCAAGGTATTAACAATGAGCCACAAGCTCCTTCTTATAATTATGGTGTGAAATAAATACTTAAAGAGATATTAGCAACATTAAATACTCTAAGTATATTTTGAATTTAAATCAATTCTTTGTACATTAAAAATGGAGTTGTTACAGAATCTGAGTGTCCAGCATCGACACTCGAAACATCATGAAAACCCGTGTCCAGCATCGACACGTAAATCCTCATACCTCAGGCTCCTTCAGTCCAGATCGGCCCCCGGGCTCCGTCAGTCCGGATCGGCCCATTTCATCTCTCGACTCCGGTCGGTATCTTCCGGATATCCGTCGAGCCTAAATACTATTACCGGTAGGTAGTGTCCCTCTGCCAGGCTCACCGTCTACTGCACAGCAATCCGTTCTCCTCCCGGGGTACCATACCCGGTCCACCATGTACCCGTAATCGGCCTCATACAGCTCCTCGAATCGGGTATCACTGTCACATATCTCAGAACCGAGAAAACGCATGGTGTACGCACTGAAATATCATATCAAGAGAAACCGGGTTTTTAAAACAGTACATACTTTCTTTTGAAATACCCACGGTTCTTAAATCCAGAAATCTCATGAAAAACAACATATCTCAATGCGTATAATCATAAAGCATGATATATGCGACATATAATAGAAATGTAAGCATATCCGTATATCATGCAACATAAAACAGTAATATGCACATATCGAGGGAAACCGGTTTTTTAAATGAATACATTTTAAAAATATATCATGATGTTCCCAAATCTCCCATATCAAGCCAGCATCATCAATGTATGTGCAAATATGTATGTACGCAGGTATGGGTGTACAATATGTATGTACGCGGGTATGGGTGTACAATATGTATGTACGCAGGTATGGGTGTACAATATGTATGTACGCAAGTATGTCATGCAAGGAATCATATCCTGATGCAACAATCCTACTGTGTAGTGACATTGCAATTATCGATGATGAAGTGTGTGAGCGGGCAAATCTGTGTAAGTGTAACATACGCATCATCGATAATGGTGCAGGTGTACTAGCACATGTGATTGGCAGAGATTCTGCGTGTTCTAGTTTAATTACCGCAATCAGGACGGTTTCGCTTTGCAGCTAGCCGTATGAGTACGGGTCGATCCATAGAGAGATGGGAGTCTTTTTCTTAATGTCTTGACGAGTTAAGTCCAAATATCTTGGGTTTGTTTGAGTTTAGCTAATTGAAAATGAATGATAAGAGAACTTGTTAAGGGTAGGATTTGGTTGGTTTAAGTTAGGAGGATCGCTCACTTGATTCTTTTGCAACTTCTTGATATCGATGTTACGGTAATCGGCAACAACGGGGATTAGCACGACTAAGAGAAAACTTGCGAGTATAAGCTAGGCTTTCCAACACTTCGTTTTCTCTTTTTGGTCCTTGTCCGTCCGTTCTTGGCTCTTAGCCACAACCTCAGGTTGATTCAACCACAACCGGTCTCACTAGGGTATCACCGCTATTATGAAGAATAGGGTGCCGTAGGGAGCGGATTGTGGATCAATTAACAGGAGTTCAAATCAAGATATATGTAAAAGAGAAAAGTGAGGAAGTTTTCCGTCTTTCAAACTTTCCGATTCCTACCCTAACAAGTGAAAAATTACTCACCCATTAGAAAAGTTAAATGAAAATAAAACAAAAAAAGAGGGTAATAAGAATTGAGGTAGAAAATCACAACTAGCTATTCGGGACCTCATTTAGGCAAGGATCACACTAAGCATCATGGTTGTAAGGATAACCGAAAAATGGAAGAAAATTAAAACGACAATTTTAAGAAATAACAACAACTACGTTTAACAATTAAAATTACAAGCAACATAAGAAATCGAATTACAAATTACACATATAGAGAAAGAACACTTCTTGCATGCTTCACACTCAACAAAACCTCTCACAAGTTTTAATGAAGGAAGATGGAGGAAAATGGACTTTTATTAGAAACCAAATAAATCTAATACAAAAATTACACATGAAAACTAAGTCCCCTTGGTTGAGCTCAGTTCTGCTGTATTTATAGGCTGGAGAATGGAGTTCTAGGGCAACCAGCAGACCAGAAATGAAGTACCCAAAATACCCCCGAAAGACGACAGAATGATGCCACAGTACGGCCGCGTTTCCGCGGCCAATACCCCCTATTGGCCGCGGAAACGCGGCAGTATAGTAGAGTTGATTGGTCAATTTTGGTTGGTGAGCCTGGTTGGTTTTTTCCTCGTGTTTGCAATCTTCAAACTGCACAGAAGTCTTCCAGAATATCTGCAGATTTCTAGGTCCAAGATTGCATTCTTTTCTTCTTTTGACTTTATCTCCTTTTGACTTCAAATTTTGCTTTAGTCCCAAATGACGACTATTTTCGTCCCCTCTTCTGAACTGGTGCGGGACGGCTACTGGAACCCGGCTTTTATCTGCTGTTGACAGATGTTCTAGATTTTGCCGTAAATATGGAGATTTAGTGTTGATTTGCAATATTTGGACTGGAAACCTGTATTCTGTAAATATGTAGCAAACACGGATTAAAATCACCTACTTATAAACAACCGAGCGTAAGAATGGACGGTATAAAATGCAATATTCTGTGATGAACAAATACCCCCAAACTTAACTTTTGCTCGTCCCGAGCAAAACCAATTATTCAAAAAATAAAATGATAACCGCACTTTCGCAGGGAACGCGATTGCACTGAGCATGTGCAACAACCGTTAAACCTCTAGGTGTCCCTAGTAGGAGGAGTGTTGTCTCCTGAGGGTTTTCAGCGGATACTACCCACAAAATCCGGTCAAGTTGGTTTTGTAAAATAACTAAGCTTCAAACCCTAAAGTTTTGTTTTAGAAAATAACAATTCTATAATCCTAAATCTAGACCATCGAACCTTTATTTTTCACACCTCGCTTCTTATTTAACTACAGATTTTATATGTCTTTATGTGCAGTGCAAATAGTGTCGTTAAATTCCAGAAGGATCGAATAAAGTCATCATGTCGCACAATGAAGCCCAGATAACAATTTTAAAAGGATCACATAAGTTTTATAACGAGTTAAGCATTTTTCAAGTTTCGTTTTCCAGTAAGGTTTCAACTTCAGAATTTCTATCTTCCATAACAGGAAACTAAGTCGTATTTTTCACTCCACCTTTTTCTTGTTTTCATTTCATACACACCTCTGTGAACGTGCAATAGTCTTTATCATAGAATAAAACCTTTATATCTCCGTTAAAATTTTTATAAAAGCCTATCTTTTATCAAGATTATTCTCACACAAAGAACCGTTGGGAATTTTAACTCGGAGAGAACACTTGCTTGACTTTGTTTTAAAACTGGACTTTCTAGGCTTCTTAGCGAGGTTTGGGCTAATGCACCCAAACCAGTTGGTTTTAGGGCATTAGGTATAGAAACACCCCAGCGGACTTAATTACTCAAGTTACCTGGGTCCAAAAACAAAAGACAGTTTGGCGTGAAAATCAGATGATTTAATACGAACGTAGATATAACCGGCAGTTCAATTAATTTTTTGGATAAAAGACGTGTTTAGTGGGTTTGGTGTGTAATCATTCCAATCAACTTTCAGATGGGTTATTTTTCAGACTTAGCTCCAATTACAGCATCAATAACATTCCTTCATATTCGCTTTACTTCATAAACTATTCTTGACATTACTTATTTCAGAACAAACCTATTTGATCCTCAGGAAATCATTTATCTGTTTAAAAGTTTAAACATGAAAGACTTGTCATCTAATTCCCAAAATCTTACGACACGTGTAGTGTTATGTAAAGACGTATATCAGCTATAGTTAACTTCAAAGGAGAGTTATCTTTTAGGTTTTCAAAATCCAAACATAAGATTTAGTTATTCCTATTTTTTTCAAACAAAAACCGTCGAATGTTGAATCAGGGTTCTTCCACAAGCTAACTTGACAAAAAAGTTTTTATTTTTAGAAAATTTTCAAATTTTTATGGATTTTATGGATTTAAATATGCAGATGCAAAATATACATATGAATGCGAAGGTAAGAAATGCGTACCGAGCGTACCCCCAAACTTAAACTGGACAGTGTCCTCACTGTCGTAGCATGAAGAGAGCAGTTGGAAGGTTCAAAATTGTCGGTTAGTGATACACAATTTTTATTTGTTTTTGTTTTTAAAGAAAAGAAAAAGAATATACACAAATATATACAAAATGGTTTGTACATACCCCCAAACTTATTTGGAACAGTGTCCACTGTTCTTGGCTGGATAACCGAAGTTTGGAGGTAGGCAGAGGAAGATCATTCAGGGTAAACCGGCTCCTGTAAAAACAGGAGCTCCTCTGTTTGATCGGCGCTAAGGTACGGTTTGAGTCGATGTCCGTTTACCTTGAAAAATGAACCGTCCTTTGGATTCTCCAAATCCACAGCGCCATGCGGATACACATTCCGCACGAAATACGACCCTTTCCAGCGAGATCTGAGCTTTCCTGGATGGAAGTGTAGCCGGGTGTCGTAAAGCAGTACCTGCTGACCAGGTACGAAGGTTTTGCGCACAAGGTGTTTATCATGAAACACCTTCGTTCGATTCTTCACGACAACCTCGTTATCGTAAGCTTCATTCCTAAGCTCGCTCAGTTCGTTCAGTTGCAGCTTCCGATTGCTGCCCGCATCTTCTAGAGACAGATTCAGCTCTTTTATCGCCCAAAATGCGCGATGCTCTATTTCGACAGGAAGGTGGCAAGCTTTTCCGTATACAAGACGATAAGGAGACATGCCAAGGTTGGTCTTATAAGCGGTTCGGAAGGCCCAAAGGGCATCGGTGAGTTTTAATGACCAATCCTTACGGTTCTTGGAAACCGTCTTCTCCAATATCTGCTTGATCTGCCGATTTGAAACTTCGGCTTGCCCGCTTGTTTGGGGGTGGTAGGGCGTTGATAGCTTATGATTAATGGAATACTTCCGCATCAAGGCCTCGAAAGTCCTATTGCAGAAATGACTTCCATTGTCGCTAATGATCGCTCGGGGGTGTCCAAAACGAGAGAAAATGTTTTCTTTAAGGAACCTAACGACAACCTTGTTGTCGTTAGTCCGGCTGGGCACAGCCTCGACCCATTTAGAGACGTAATCAACAGCTAGAAGGATGTACAGGTTCCCGAAAGAGCTGGGAAACGGCCCCATGAAATCTATCCCCCAAACATCGAAAATCTCCACAACCAAGATTGGTTGGAGCGGCATCTCATTCCTCCGGGATATCCGGCCCATGTGTTGGCACCGGGAGCAAGTCTTGCAATAATCATAAGCGTCTTTGAAGAGTTGTGGCCAGTAGAAACCACATTGCAAGATCTTCTCAGCTGTCTTTCTGGGGCCAAAATGCCCGCCACATGCTTGGTCGTGGCAAAACGACAGCACACTCTTGAATTCATTGTCAGGAACACACCGACGAATAATCTGGTCGGGACAGTACTTGAACAAGTAGGGTTCGTCCCAGTAAAAGTGTTTTACTTGGGATAAGAAGCGAAGTCTGTCCTGACTTGAC
The DNA here is from genome assembly GCA_030015575.1 of Agapanthus africanus. Lineage (NCBI taxonomy): Eukaryota > Viridiplantae > Streptophyta > Magnoliopsida > Asparagales > Amaryllidaceae > Agapanthus > Agapanthus africanus. Next base: position 769,415,917 of record CM057341.1, read on the forward strand.
CATTCAGTAGGTAGTAACCCTGTGGCCAAATAGTTCACAATATCTGCGAACCAGGGTTCGCAAGATATCGTCAAGAGCTGTTCATCCGGGAAGTCATCATTGATCGGGATTTGAAGCGACGGCGAAGAAGGAAGTCGTGAGAGATGGTCGGCAACGACGTTTTCACATCCTCGTTTGTCCTTAATGACAAGGTCAAACTCTTGAAGCAAGAGGATCCAACGTATAAGCCGAGATTTGGCATCTTTCTTCGCAAAAAGATGGCGCAGAGCAGAATGGTCCGTGTAAACAATGACTGGAGAGCCGATGAGGTATGGCCTGAACTTTTCTAGAGCAAATACAACAGCCAAGAATTCCTTCTCAGTTGTTGTATAATTGAGTTGGGCGTCGTTCAGGGTTCGGCGGGCGTAATAGATTACGTGCGGCATCTTGTTGATGTGTTGTCCAAGGACAGCACCGATGGCAAAGTCAGATGCATCGCACATAATCTCAAATGGGTGCGTCCAGTCAGGAGAAGAGAGAACGGGAGCAGAAGTGAGTGAGCTTTTCAATGACTCGAACGCAGTCATGCAGCTCGAGTTGAATTCGAATGGCGTGTCCTTGGCCAGTAGAAGAGTCAAGGGCCTAGCAATCTTGCTAAAGTCCTTGATAAACCGTCTATAGAAACCGGCATGGCCAAGGAAGGCTCGGATATCTCTGACGCATCGGGGAGGAGGCAGATTGGAAATGACCTCAATCTTTGCTTTGTCAACCTCTATGCCATTTTGCGAAATGATATGTCCTAAGACAATACCTTCTCGCACCATGAAGTGGCATTTCTCCCAATTCAAAGTGAGATTCTTGTCCTTACATCGGGTAAGGACAACGTCAAGATGCAGCAAACACTCGTCAAAGGAGTCGCCGAAGATGGAGAAGTCATCCATGAAAATCTCCAGAAATTTTTCCACCATGTTTGAGAAAATTCCCATCATACACCGCTGGAAGGTAGCGGGCGCATTGCATAACCCAAAAGGCATGCGTCGATATGCAAACGTGCCGAAAGGACAAGTGAAAGTGGTCTTGTCCTGGTCTTTTTCGGCGATGGGAATTTGATTGTAGCCGGAGTAGCCATCAAGAAAGCAGTAGTACTCATGTCCGGCCAATCGTTCAAGCATCTGGTCAATGAAAGGTAGCGGAAAGTGGTCTTTCCGCGTTGCGGCGTTGAGTTTTCTGTAATCAATGCAAACTCGCCACCCAGTTTGGGTGCGAGTAGGGATTAACTCATTCGCCTCGTTGGTTATGACCGTGATGCCCGATTTCTTGGGGACAACATGAATGGGGCTAACCCACTGGCTATCAGAGATAGGGTAAATGATACTACTATCTAGACATTTGACGATCTCCTTCTTCACAGCCTCCTTCATGACTGGATTAAGGCGTCTTTGTGGATCCCGGGCTAGTTTGGCATCATCCATCAGATGAATGTGATGCTCAACGATTAGGGGACTAATCCCCTTGATGTCCGCCATGGACCAGCCAAAAGCTTGCCTGTTGCTGTGCAAGACCGCGAGAAGGGCTTTCTCTTGCTCGGTAGCTAGAGAAGCCGAGATGATGACAGGGAGGGTCTCGTTGTTACCCAAGTAAGCGTACTTGAGGTGAGAAGGCAAAGGCTTGAGTTCGAGTGCTGGCGGTGAAACGATTGAAGGCAAGACTGGTGCAAAGGTTTCGAACTCAAAGGACTCCAGCAAAGGTTCAAAGCGAGTGTAGGCAACCGAGTTGGATGGTTCAGGTAACTCATCCGAAAAGTCGAAAGATTCAAACTCGGGTTGTGCGCAGCTAAGATCGTTCGAGAACGTGAAATACTCGTATTCGTTATCGGACGCAGAAACAGCAGCAGGTTCGAAGAGAAACGCACTAGTGGCGTTAAGATTATCATTATCAAACAGAAACTCCTCGAATTCACACTCTTCTGGTGTGATCTCCTGGATCGAGCAGACGTCCAGTATATGAGCATTTGGTTCGGCGGGCTGATTCCCCAACCTAAAAATGTTGAGTTCAATCGTCATATTCCCAAAAGAGAGGTTCATCGAACCGTTGCGACAATTGATCACAGCATTTGAGGTTGCGAGAAATGGGCGACCGAATATCACCGGAATTTGATTCCGGGGGTTAGCTACAGGTTGTGTGTCTAATACAATGAAATCAACGGGGAAGATGAAGTCCCCGACTTTTATTAACACATCCTCTAGCTCACCCCTAGGATGGGTGATCGATCGGTCGGCCATTTGGAGAGTACAATGCGTAGGTTTCAGCTCTCCTATGCCTAATTGCTCGTATACTGAATATGGAAGCAGGTTAACACTGGCACCAAGATCTAATAGTGCGCGGTTGATGTTCTTATCCCCAATGGTAATAGAAATAGTAGGACAGCCAGGGTCCTTCCGTTTTAGTGGTAAAGATTGGGTAAGGGCATCACTCACAGCACTAGCCAAGAAAACTTTCTTTGGTACCTGAGACTTCCTCTTTTTCGTGCACAAATCCTTTAAGATTTTCGCGTAGGAGGGGACTTGTTAGATGGCATCTAAAAGAGGAATGTTAATGTTAACCTGCTTAAATAACTCCAAAATCTTCTCCATTTGTGGATTTTGTTTGTTAGACCTCAACCGGTTTGGAAATGGAACATTTTGAAAATTGGTTGAGTCTAACGCTGGAGGAGGAGATTGTGGAGTTGGAACGGATCCCAGAATAGGTGTTTTCGTGGAGTGAGAAATGGGTCCATTCAAAGCAGAAGAAGAGGAAGAAGAGCCTTGTGAAGAACGGAGAATAGGCTCAGAAGATGACGAAGTAGGAGAAGAAGAAGAAGTGGCCGGGGTGTCATCGTTGATCCGTGTGCCAATGTTGTTTTGCAGCATCCTCCCCGATCTCAGTGTAGTCACGGCACTCACATTATGGTTTTGTTGTTCAAGAGCAACATGTGCATTTTGTGGGTGACCGGGATTTGGAAGTGGCTGGGACGGGAGCTTCCCCTTCTCTCGCTCGCTCAAGGCCGCGTTCAGCTGTGCAATCTGGGCCTCAATGGTCTTGATGCTTTGCCCGTGTGCGGCAGTGTGTTGCACTAAAGATTGAATCGAAGACTGGATGTTGGCGGTGGATTGAGTCGATTGTTTAACAAACGCCTCCAGACTTCGCTCGAGCGAGGAAACCTTATCGTTGGTCGACGGAACAAAGTTGTTCGGTGGAAAAGAATTGTTGGGTGCAAAGTTGTTCGTCTGGTTTTGGAAAGGTTGGGGTTGGAAGGGCTGCTGATACTGAGTTTGTTGTTGCGCTTGTTGTTGCGGTGGAGGGGCCCTTTGGAAATTGTTGCCCTGGAATTGATTCTGATTCTGATTCCAGGCGAAATTGGGGTGGTTCCTCCAACCGGGATTGTAGGTGGAAGAGTATGGATCATTCCTCGGTCTTTGCTGGAATGCATTAACCTGATCCTGTCCTTGAGAGGGTGGATTGTAAGGACACTCTTCGGTCAAGTGGGAAGGATCGGAACAACAAGCGCAGATGGTACGAAGGGGAAGAACAGGGCTAGGAGCAGGGGAAGAAAATTTGCTCTCTATAGCTTCAAGCTTTCTTGTTATTGCAGCCATTTCAGCTTTCATTGCAATAGAGACGTCAAGTTGGTGAATCCCTACCCTAGACTGACCGGTAGAAGTGGATGTAGAGGAAGATGAAGAAGTCGGTCTGGTGCTCTCCCACTGTAGCGTTTGCTCCGCAAGGTCGTCGAAAAACTGCCACGCTTCCTCGTCAGATTTCGATAGGAAGTGGCCCTGACAAATGGTTTCCAACAACTGTTTGGTTGCTGGGTTCAGGCCCTCGTATAAGGTTTGGCAAAGTTGCCATCTCTCTATACCGTGGTGAGGACACTGAACAAGAAGGTCTTTGTACCGGTCAAAGCATTTCCAGAAGGGTTCAGAAGGAAGCTGGGAGAATTGATTGATTTCATTTCGGATCCTTGCGGTTTTATGATTTGGATAAAACTTTTTGAGAAACGCCTTAACAAACTCGTCCCAACTGGTTATGGAGTGGGAAGCGGTGCTATACAGCCATTTTTCCGCAAGATCGCATAGAGTGAATGGAATGACTCGTAGACGTATAGCATCGTCCGACAGTTGGGTGGTTTTCATCATGGCACACACGTTCTGAAATTTATTAATGAAGATATAGGCATCTTCAGATTCAAGCCCGTGGAAACGTGGAAGCATGTTGATGAAGTGGGGCTTAATTTCAAAATTATCCCCATTGGCCGGTGGAAGAGAAAGGCAGGTGGGGAGTGCAGAACGGGTTGGATAGAAACGATCCTGGAGCGCAATTCGCTGCGGCGCTACAACAGGCGGTGGTGGTGTGTTATTGGTCTCCATAGGAGGTGGAGCCAATCCAGGGGTAGTCAAAGAGATGTTCGGATTAAATCCTGACATCGCGGAAGAAGAGGTTAGTGATGGTGTATCGACGTCTGAGTCGATAGCGCAGTCGGTGGCGACTAACGAAACGCGGACTAAGCGGGCGCTAGTGTCCCGAGTCCAAGCGGACATATACTAAACGAGTTTAGTATAGTCAAAGCGAAGAAGGTGAGGGTAAGAAAACGTAAATGAGAAAGGTAATGGGTGGTGGAGTGAAAAAATGGAACGTGGCGACAAAGGGCAAGTTTTTATAAAAGTTTTTGATTTTTTTCTTTTTATTTTTTTCTTTTTTTTTTTTTTGAAAGAGTTTACAGAGATATGTACAGATTTACGGCTTTAAGCAATCACAAACAAGATATGCACACTCACACCTAGATTTAGAGTCACCTAGGTCTGCTAGACCTGCTCCAAGACTTGATTGTCGAAGCAAAACTGTGTCGAGAAACAAGCTCAAGATACACTGATCAAGAGGCCAGGTAAGTGCAGAGATAAGGGGAGGTTTTCCAACGCTTTCGCGAAGTTCCTTAATTATGTAACCCTTTCTCTTTTGGCGGTTACGCCGTTAACACTTTCCTAGACACCCCTTAAACAATATACCGTTAAGCGAAGTTCTAAACACGGTTTAACTTCTCCTAATGAGCGCGAAGTCCTTAGGGCTGAGTCTAGTATTTTTTTATTAACAATGGTCAATGCATATGCTTTTGTGATTTCTGGGGTCCTGGGAAGGGTGATGAAATCCCCACCCAATCTGAATTGGTTTCAAGCCCCTTAAAGTCCGTATTAATCAATGCAAAGCAGTAACAAATCAACTGCAAACAATTTTTTTATTTTAGCGCGGCGCAAAGAATGCTGCAGAAAACACAGTTCAGTGGAGTTTAGAGGAGTTGAGAAGATGGTTGGGATACTCACAGAGAATTTTTGGTTTTCGCCTTGATCCGCCGCGGTGTAGCCGCGAGATATGGGTCTAACTCCCCACGACTTTGGCACTGAACTTGAAATTCTCCTTTTCCTGCACTCTTGCACAAAGAATAACAAAATGATTTTGTACAGTATATTTTTTTGTTTTGTTTTTGGTTATATTTTTATTCACAAATTAACCCGAAATTACAAAAAGAAATAAACTACCGTCTCCCCGGCAACGGTGCCATTTGATTGGCAGAGATTCTGCGTGTTCTAGTTTAATTACCGCAATCAGGACGGTTTCGCTTTGCAGCTAGCCGGATGAGTACGGGTCGATCCACAGAGAGATGGGAGTCTTTTTCTTAATGTCTTGACGAGTTAAGTCCAAATATCTTGGGTTTGTTTGAGTTTAGCTAATTGAAAATGAATGATAAGAGAACTTGTTAAGGGTAGGATTTGGTTGGTTTAAGTTAGGAGGATCGCTCACTTGATTCTTTTGCAACTTCTTGATATCGATGTTACGGTAATCGGCAACAACGGGGATTAGCACGACTAAGAGAAAACTTGCGAGTATAAGCTAGGCTTTCCAACACTTCGTTTTCTCTTTTTGGTCCTTGTCCGTCCGTTCTTGGCTCTTAGCCACAACCTCAGGTTGATTCAACCACAACCGGTCTCACTAGGGTATCACCGCTATTATGAAGAATAGGGTGCCGTAGGGAGCGGATTGTGGATCAATTAACAGGAGTTCAAATCAAGATATATGTAAAAGAGAAAAGTGAGGAAGTTTTCCGTCTTTCAAACTTTCCGATTCCTACCCTAACAAGTGAAAAATTACTCACCCATTAGAAAAGTTAAATGAAAATAAAACAAAGAAAGAGGGTAATAAGAATTGAGGTAGAAAATCACAACTAGCTATTCGGGACCTCACTTAGGCAAGGATCACACTAAGCATCATGGTTGTAAGGATAACCGAAAAATGGAAGAAAATTAAAACGACAATTTTAAGAAATAACAACAACTACGTTTAACAATTAAAATTACAAGCAACATAAGAAATCGAATTACAAATTACACATATAGAGAAAGAACACTTCTTGCATGCTTCACACTCAACAAAACCTCTCACAAGTTTTAATGGAGGAAGATGGAGGAAGATGGACTTTTATTAGAAACTAAATAAATCTAATACAAAAATTACACATGAAAACTAAGTCCCCTTGGTTGAGCTCAGTTCTGCTGTATTTATAGGCTGGAGAATGGAGTTCTAGGGCAACCAGCAGACCAGAAATGAAGTACCCAAAATACCCCCGAAAAACGACAGAATGATGCCACAGTACGGCCGCGTTTCCGCGGCCAATACCCCCTATTGGCCGCGGAAACGCGGCAGTATAGTAGAGTTGATTGGTCAATTTTGGTTGGTGAGCCTGGTTGGTTTTTTCCTCGTGTTTGCAATCTTCAAACTGCACAGAAGTCTTCCAGAATATCTGCAGATTTCTAGGTCCAAGATTGCATTCTTTTCTTCTTTTGACTTTATCTCCTTTTGACTTCAAATTTTGCTTTAGTCCCAAATGACGACTATTTTCGTCCCCTCTTCTGAACTGGTGCGGGACGGCTACTGGAACCCGGCTTTTATCTGCTGTTGACAGATGTTCTAGATTTTGCCGTAAATGTGGAGATTTAGTGTTGATTTGCAATATTTGGACTGGAAACCTGTATTCTGTAAATATGTAGCAAACACGGATTAAAAGCACCTACTTATAAACAACCGAGCGTAAGAATGGGCGGTATAAAATGCAATATTCTGTGATGAACACCATGCCCTTCCGACGCTGCGAACAGTTTCTAAAAAATAACCAAAACCTTGATTAAGTTAGGGTACTTATGGTGGACGGCGTTTTCAGTCGTCAAGCCGTCAAGAGAAGCCAGCATCGTCTCAAATACATACTCGTCGGGAGGCAGCAACTCTTCATAATGCTCACCCCTGATTGGTAGTCCCGAAACCTCGGGAAACTCTTCCAATGAAATAGAGACCTCGTGATCCCCTAGCAAGAAGGTGTTGGTGGGAAGATTCCACTGGTTCACAAAAACCTTAACCCACCAGACATGAGGGAACTGATAATGAAAAAGAGACGCATACACCGCCTGATAGAGCCCAACCATCTGCAATCGCACACGATGGGCAGACAGAACATATCGAGCCCAGGGAAGATAGCCCGTTGGATGGCGAGGGGTAAGCCCTAGGGTTGGGCTTCACCCTGACAAATGTAACACCCCAAAATGTCTATGGCCGGCAAAGTCCGGTTGGGTATCCCAGTTGTCGACGGCTTAAGCCGTCCTATAGGAGTCCAATCAGCCGCCTCCACCGCAAAAGCAGTCTGCGGACGCTCCATCGGCGAAATTGGACGAAGAGGCTCTGTTGGCACTTCGCAAATAAAGCTGCGGCGGCTCCGGATGATATGTCCATACCAAGTTCCCCACAAAATCAAACTGGTACAGTCCCTGTCATAGGCCCTGATCATCGCTATTGCTTCTTCGTCAAACGGAGATTGTGGAAAAGCAGCGTCTGAGCGAGTAAAAGGGAAGTAGGGAAGAGAAGCCATTGTTCCTGAAATAAAGGGAGGAAAAAACTATTAATGCATATATATATATATATATATATATATATATATATATATATATATATATATATATATATAAACAACAGAAGAAAATGACAATAAGTTTATTCCATAGGACCATTGATTGCAAAAATAATGGACCCCATAAAATCAGTATGACGGCTCGCCAATCACGAGGCAGGGTAATCATTTTGAGAATAAAAAAAAATTCTCAATAAATGCACATTGGAGTTTAAAAGACTTGGGACATCCTCACAAAAGAACACCCATTACAAACTCTGTCAAATGGGTAAAAATCAAGGAAAAATCCTTTGAAAAGATTTTCAAGAACACAGGGGAATCAAATTCCCGAATGGCCTTTTTGATCTTTCAGAGCTATGCTCTTCGGTGAGGAATTAAATTCCTTTTATGCAATAGAATTAAATTCCAGAAACCCCATAAAGAGGAAATGAAAAATCAAATGCCATGAACCCTTAAAGGTCAGAGGAGGAATGCCCAAAGTATTAAGAGTTATTACTCAAAAATCACATCTTTGGATTTCTAAGAGATGGGTTTTAGAGGAGAGCAAAGCTCTCATGATGGATTTAAAATCCAGAGGCTTTCTTTAAGAAAAGGGTTCTCTGAAGTTCAAAAGCTTTACCTAAAAAAGGGTTTCTTTTTCCAACAGAGTTTAACTCTGGAATTGCAATGGCAGAGAGCTAAGCTCTGAAGAGAGAATTAAATTCTCAAAGAAAACAAAGAAATGAAGAAGATGAAAGAAACAGTGTCTGCCTAAAGACCAAACCCTTGCATTTATAAAACATGACAAGGGCGGTTCACCTCCCCGTTCCCCTAGGCAATCCAATGGCTGTAAAGGTGACAGCGTTGCACTTACGTGCAAGCCACGTAAGAACAACGTTGTGGAGGCATTTGTTCCCTTTTGAAAAATAAATAATAAATAAAAAAAGCAATGGGAAAATTCCCCAAAGGGAGTATCACGTGCCCGGACGTGATGCGCCTTAGAGCCAAAATTATAAGCACTTAATAAATAACACTGAAGTTGGGCCTCACGTGCCACACGTGAGCACCTATATACAAAGTATATAGACGCCTTCATAAAACAAATAGCAGGCCAAAAGGCGCATCACGTGCCAACACGTGATACTCTTCTCTGGGACTGCTGTATATAGGCAAACCGGCCTAGTGCCATTGGGTCACGTGTCAGCACGTGATGGTTTCTGAATGTCTCTGAGCCGATAGAATTAAATTATATGTAAAAGGGATCATAACCCTATTTTGGAAATATTTCCCCCAATCTTTCTAAATAAAGAAAGATTGTGTTCTGTAAATCAAAGCACCGTTGGATCAAAAATCCAATGGTGATTAAAAATCACCAAGCTACAGAATAAGCTCTGTATGAGAAAATATTTTCCCAATCTTGTTAAAAATAAGAAAATGTCTTCTGTAAAACAGGAGTCCCTGGATCAAAGAACCAACGGTGGATAAAATTCCCGAATCAATCAAAAATCTCTCAATGAGAGATTTACTTAACAAAAATCAACAAACTTGCTTCTGCTATATAAAGGATTCGAGACTAAAGAGAGAGGGAAAGAAAAAAGAGAGAGAAAAACCCCCTGATAAGTTTAAAAGAAAAGAGAATTTAATTCTCTTGAGAGAAGAACATATCCTCAAAAAAAAACCTAGGTAAGAAGGAGTAAAACACAGAGAACATTTTACATCTTCTTCGCCTCCACAAGAGTTTAACTCTTTCAAAAGAACTTATTTCTTCCTCTGGTTGAGATCTGCAGAAGCAGATCTCCACATAAGTTGAGAACTTAATTCTCATCGGGGAGGTTCTGTTATGTGGATTCAAACTTAGGGGAAAGAACCAAGTTCAAAGAATTTAATTCTTATAAGAACATATAGGAATTTAATTCCTCTAGTAAAACTAGGGTTTAACCCTATATAAGAATTTAATTCTTATAAAACAATGGGCTTGAAAGTCTCAAACCCAAGATTTCCATGCACATAGAAAAATTAGCACCCTGCATGATGATGGCATATCACGTGCTCCCACGTGAGCACCCTTGATAAAACAAAAAAGGACAGCTGAGATCAGGTCACGTGTCCCCACACGAACCCCCCCAAAGTGCTTAGCACTTCCAAAAGAAAAAGTGTATAAAACCAAAAGAAGTTGCCATTTTTTTGCGCCTCATGTGTCCCCACGTGACCCCCAAAAAGTGCTTAGCACTTCCAAAAGAAAAAGGGAATAAATCCAAGATAGTTCCTATTTTGGGGGAGCCTCACATGATCCCACGTGACCCTCAATAGGGATTAGCATTCATAAAAGGAATAAGGGAATAAAGCCAAAGAAGCAGCGCCAACTTTCAAGCGCCTCACGAGCCACACGTGAGCGCCCCAAATTTCAGTGTTTAACACTGATTCAAGGCCGCACGTGGGAGCACGTGAACGCTGAGCATATACTAGTGTTTAACACTATGAAAGGCCAACGTCAGCCAACCTGAGACCAAATCTTCTGAGGCCAATCAATTGAGCCCTTCATGCTCAGGGCCCCCCAAACCGATCTCAGTCCCAAATATGACTAATGAGCTCCGAACAGATGGCATCTAAAATGATGTTTATCCCATTTCCCCTTAGTCGGGACATTGGTTTAAGGGTACATCCTTTCACACTCTGATACATGTCGTTGTAATCCTTCAATGTCTTCAGAGAGGTAGAGGGTCCCAAAAACCAATAACTCTTGGCACACCCTCAAACTGATGAGCCAAAACTCCATAGACTATGATGTCCTTAAACCCTATGGACCGCAACGTTTCTAAACTGAATTCTATGGACTATGATGTCCTTAAAACCAATGGACCGCAACGTCTCTAAACTAAACTCTATGGACTATGATGTCCTTAAACCCAATGGACCGTAATGTCCCTAAACTAAACTCTATGGATTATGATGTCCTTAAACCCAATGGACCGTAATGTCCCTAAACTAAAACGACAGAGCCCAAATGCTGTTTCGTTGGATCAAAAATGATCTTGAACCCCCGTTAAGTAGATCTTAGTCTAAAACTTAGACTAACGTATCCTTAACAAACATTTAAGTTGATCTTAATCACAAACGAGGTTAACGATCCTTAAATCAACAAACCCAAATCTAAGAAAATACGGATTTGGATTAATCCCCGCCTTACGGGCGACAACATAAATTGGTCTCCGTATACGATCCACGGGCAACCAAAAATAAAACAAAACACACGACACGAAGTGAACATCTAGACCAGGAGAAAGTGGTTATCGCTACGCGGTAACGTAATTAACTGCAGGGGCTTGCGCCTGCAGGAAAGAGCGTCCCCACAATTAAAAAAACCCTTCACAATGAGGGGGAATCTGACGAAATCTTCTACAACGGCCGTATCTGTTTAAACCTTCGATATATGGTGCCATAAATTAACTTGTCATTTTCAGAGAGGTAGACCGATAAATCAAAATAGCGTCTACCCCCAAATTCAGGCCAGACGTCCCAACTTCCCGGTCGCGTCTTTCGACGATAAACAGCGTGAAACGAAAAATTCAACGTATCTTTCGACCGGATATATCCATCAATATTGTATCGGTCCGGCAAACTTAGCCTCGGTTACAAGATGAACCGTCAGGTGTATTATGATATCGAAGAATAACGGTGGGAAAATACGCTCAAACTTGCAAAGTATAAATGAAATATAATTTTCTAAATTCTCCAGCGTCATAACATCCAAGGTTTTAGGGCACAATTCTCTAAAAAACAACAAAGATCATTGATTACTAGACCAACCGCTTCGGGAAGGGAAGCCCTGAGGGCTAATGGGAGAAGCTGTTCCATAATAACATAGTGATCATGACTTTTCAGCTCATTGATCTTGCCTTTCATAATTTTTATCTTCTTGCTAAATGATCCTGAGAAACCTGTGAGAACTTTCAAATCATGTAACACCTGCAGGAACATTTTCTTCTCCGGTTGTGACATATAATACGCGGCATTAGGAAATACAAACTTGTCTGGTTTACCCGCTATCGGTTTAGAATGCAATTCACTTCTAATTTTTCAGTCCTGAAGATCCATCCGAGCACGAAAGTTGTTTTTCGATTTTCCGTCTTTACAAAAAAATAAGTTGAATACGTGCTCGGATACTCCCTTCTCTATGTGCATAACGTACAGACAATGACGCACTAAATTTGTTGACCAGTACGGAAGCTCATAGAAAATACTTAACTTTTTCCAGTGGGATGGTTTGACCTATTTTGCCGGATCTATCCCGAAAGTCACATTATTGTAACCATCGCATAGAGCAATCACGTTCTCTCCGGACAATGAGGGTGGAGGCCTAAGAAGATCCTAATGACCATTAAAGCGATCAGCGTATAACCTGTAGGGATGGTCTAGTGACAGGAAACATTGATTACTGAAATAGCAAACCTTCCTGCTAAAATTCAACCATTTCGATATTGTATCTTGACGACAATAAGTGCATGCTTTGTGACCATATACGGACCAACCTGATAGCATTTCATACGCAGAAAAGTCATTAATTTTCTACATTAAAACCACACGCATTATGAAGATTGTATCTGTGTTTGCATCCTGAGTCTCTACACCATCAATGAATAAAGATTTTAACTTATCGATCAAATATCGGAGATAGACGTCGATATTGTTTCCCGGTGAGTTTGGTCCGTCAATAAGAAAATGCATCATAAATTAGGATTGATCCATAGCCAACTAAGGCGATATATTATAAACTATCATTACAACGGGCCATGCGATGTGGTTTCCAGCCATATAGTTGAATGAGCAGAAACCATCAGTAACCAGTCCGAGCCTGATATTGCGAGGATCAATATTGAATATTTGGTGCCTCCTATCGAAATCCTTGCATGCCGGTGAATCTCTTGGAAGACTCATTTTTCCATCTTCGCTTGTAGCAGCACGGAGATGCCAAATTATTGTCTCAACTGTTTTCTTACACCTAAATTTTCTTTACAGCCTCTGTGTTATGGGAAAATATCGTGCTATCTTGACAGGTATATCGGGTTTCTTATCAGATTCTTTCGGCTTATATCTGGTCTCTCCGCATGTTGGACATTCTTTCAAATCTGAATTCTCTTTCCGGTACAACACGCAATTTTTGGGACATGCATGAATGTTCTCACACTTCAGACCCAAATCAGACATTATCTTCTGGACTTCGTACCAGCTGTCGGGCTCGTTATTTTCCGGAGGCATAAAATTTTTCAGGAACTTCTGAAATATCGTGAATGATTTGTTGCTCTATCCATTTAGGCACTTGATCTGGAAAAGTTGGACGAAGCATGATAGGATGACATATCATTGTATGTTGTGATGTTGCTTGAATGTGATTAATCCCCATGGATGCATGTTGGATCCATGGTGAGATTTAGTCAAATGATTTGGCCTGCTCTCACTATATATGGTGATCGTAACCTGTACCCATTTTCATTAGGCACTATCTGTGCTTAATGGATTCTAATTAATAATGGGAAAATGCTTTAAAATCAAAGGATTTAATGATTATGAATAAATAAAATATAAATTTATAGAAAAAGTTTTTAAGAAAAAGATGAAATAAACATTATAGAGCAAACTAAAGTCAGAGGCACTGCTTTAAATAATTGACCATTTTGTTATTTACTCTCAATAATTAATCCTTCAATATGCTATTCCTTTTATGCTTAAAAATATATGGTTATCTGTAAGTTTCGTTTAATGAAACACGGAGCTTTGTCCTTCATCTTGGCAAAAAAAAAAAAATTGGTTATATGCAGCGGCGAACCAAGGAATTTTGAACAAAGCGGGCATCATTCAGGGGTGGATCTTTATACAGGCGAGATTAGGCATATCCGCCATACCTGGATCCGGCATTTCCCCATGTTATATAACATTCGTATTGAATTTGTTAGCAATATATATAAAATCAATACTTCATCATAATAAATACTGCCAAGCGGTATATAGTGGCTACGGCTTTGCAGCTCTTTTCTAACATGTATATGTTGAACCTTTGGACCTTTTTGGCAAGGCGATTTAATTTTTTTCCCCTTGAAACAATTTCAACATTGATGTTTCACACAAAACATCCTCTAACCTTAATTGCATCTTTTGCATAATACATCCTTAATTAATATCATTATATTACTATGCATAATAACTTACAAGTATATTTCCTTAGTTTTTTTTCAAAAGCTAAACTTTATGAAAGAAATACCCTCTAAAATACTACTATTCTGCCAACTTAAGCAGTCATCATATTTTCATACAAAATATTTTCACTTGTTTCATACAAAAGACTCTATAAAATCTTCAAAATCATTGTTAAGAACTACATATTTTAACTGAAATTTGATTAATAAATCTACAAGTCAAGTTATAAATTTAATATATAATCCTGCTTTCTTCATGTACTCCTTTTACAATTTAATTTATATATTGTCAGTTTGAGTAAGTTCTTGCTTATATTCATATAGAAATTAGGTTAGAATGCTACTATCTTGTTTTTGAACATTGCAAGTCCAAGAATCAAGTATATGTATGTTTAATCAGTTGATTTTTAACTAAATGATGAAATTATGTTGATATATTGATCGATAAATTAATGTTTTTTTAAGGCTTTGCGGCTGCTTTTGTTTAAACCTTTTCACCATAACAAAAAAATTTCTAACACTTTTGCCTCGTTTGAAATTAATTTTTGTCGCGATCCAATATTGGTATAGTATGAGTCTTCGCCTCATGTGACCAAAGGTCCAGGATCCGCGACGACTGGCATCATTGACAAAGTATATAAATTGATGTTTAATCTAACAAAAATTCATTATTAAAAAAGAGAGTCTCAAATGGTAATTTTAAAAACTAGTGTTCCCGTAATTATGGTAACGATCAATTACATCTTAGCTGTCGAAAATTCTACTAAAACTAAAAATTTAGAGAAAATTATAGTTCTACTCATTTAATATAGTGTCGAGGGATAATGGTTTTTCTAATTAAAACTCTATTTAATTATGGATTGAAAAAATAGTTTTAGATTAATATTCAACCAAAGTTCACATTTGTGAAAAACTATAAGTATTTAATTAATTACTTAGAGTTTGAACCAGATATTTGACCAAAATGGTGTTGTACTGTATCTCATGCTTTCAACAATTTAGCATTACATGTATAAAAAGAAGAAGAAAAAAAAGAGGTACAATTCATTGCTAACTTGGGAACAAAAAAAATGAACGTAAAATTTGATATGAATGGGAATCGAACTAGGGACATCCTCCTTATGACTTCATACCCAAAGCAATTGAACTAACTGGACAATAATTCTATCTAAAACGATTGCAAATATTTTAAATCTATAGTTATCATTAACTTGAATACATACTATATGTATATATTTACGTAAAAGTCGTCAATCTAGGACGGTCACGTGCCCCTCGCCTTTATGTAGGTCCGTCCTTGGTTATATGTATGCTCTTTTTCCATGTGATTTTTTTTTTGATTAAATGAAAGCAAATACCTCGTGTCTTATCAAGAGATAATTCTGTTTTTTTTTCTTTGCTAAATATAACTTAACAAAACTACAAGATGTTCAAACATCGATCACAACAACACAAACAATGAAAGAACTATAGCCTGAGGAACAAACCTTTACAACTAGAAAACCTATAGCCTACATCAACTAGAAAACCTATAGCCTACATCAAATCAACTACATGACCCTCTCAGCAAATCTGCTTACTCTTATAGTGCGTCCTACCGAGCGAGCCAATTCCTCATCTCTACCGGGATCATCCTGGGATGCATGATCCATACCTCCAGCCGCCTCCTGAATCTGGATCAAAGCCCTCTTCTGCATCTTACAAGAAGTAGAAACTGACAGAATAAAACCGCTCTCTTGCTATATTAGGATCATGGAAAAAAAATTAGTGTTTTTTTGTTATATTAGGATCATTTCCACCATTAAATTGGCTAACAATGTCCAATCCTACAAGTCCACCTTCTTCCTCTTCTTCTTTAGTTTGCTACATGTCACCGTCTAACCAGGTTATATCCTTTTTTGCTACACACATTTTCTATAGTACATATAAAACTATATGAAAGAGTATTCTTTGGAATATTCTATTATCCATCCCTAATCAATTTTATTACCATATTAGGATCATGGAAAAGATTTAGCGTTTTTTTGAAACTTCATATTTTTAAATACACCCTCTAAAACTCTTCCATTGACTAAAAATATTCTTTTCTTATGTTAATTAGGATTAAAACTGGATTAGAGGTAACATGATGACTTATGGATAAAATGACTTATACACACCTATCACTCTTTATGAAACCTTCATTTCTTTTAATTTTTATGCAGAAACCATTATTTTCTCTTCCAACTCTCATATTCAAAGTCCTTCTCCTCCTCTCCCTATCTCCCCCTTCCCCTATACAAAACTCATTTAGTTTTCTTTCAAATTATTAAATACAAAACCCATACTTTCTCCTTTAATCCTCCACAACTTTATGTAATAATCTCTCTCCTTGCAATGCATAATCCATTTACTCTCTTCTTGATTCTTAAATACAAAACCCATGTTTTGTCCATCAATCATCCAAAATATTATTTAATTATCTCTCTCTCTCTCTCTCATATATAAATATAAAGCGATTAGAGAGACAAATTGTTATTTTAACCCCTAATAGAGATTTATAAAGATGGTAGGGATGATAATTAAGCATATAGACTAATTTAGTTTAATTAAGAGTTTTAGACGGTGTAATTAAAAATATGAAGTTTTAAGAGGTGTTTTCAAAATAGCGAAGTTTTAAGGGGTGATTTTCAAAATATTTTAGGGGGCCAAAATAAAAAAACCCAAAAGTTTATTGACTTCCTATTCAATATTTGGCACATTTATCCCATACAACCAGGATTATATGGTGGAAAAATTCTGATCACTATGTTCTTTAAAATCTTTCTCCATATTTTCTCTTCCTGCTCAGGTTTTACTTGCAAATTGTTACAAAATTTCATGATTCTTATGTGCTATTGCAATTAAAATATTGAAAAATCGGAAAAACGAAAAAAAAATTAGAGCTTAAAATTTTGAGATTTCCATTTGGTGTAGCGAAATAACATATAGTTTTGACATTTTTGAAAAAAATTGCTATTTTCAAATGTTATAGCATCTAAAATATTTAATTTTTTTAAGGAAATAGAAATTTTAGATTTTTTATAAAATTTTTCAAGATTTTTAAAATTTTTACAATATTCTTGTGTTATAGCATGTAAAATATATAAAAACGGAAGATAAAAGAAAATATTGAGACATTTGAAAATTGCAGTCCTGTGTTATAACAAACAAAAAATATGAAAAACCAAAGAAAACAAAGAAAACTTGAGATTTTTAAAGATATTGCGATTTTCATATACTATAACACACAAAAATATGGAAAAAAATTGAAAATAAAATATTTCAGTAATTTGAAAATTTCTAAATTTTCTTGTGTCAAAGCATGCAAAATATTGGAATTTGAAAAATATTTTAGGAATTGATAAAATTTCATGATTTTCATGTGTTGCGAGGTATTTCTCGTCATGTGGAGTCTCACTCACTTGAACCGGATTTTTTGTTTTGACAGGTTATTAATATCTATCAATGACCTTTTCTTATTTTATTTCATATAGCCTTTTGTTTTCTTGATACCAGGCAGTTCTCCAAAAGTATAATAGTAGAATTTGGAAAACCGAAAAAAAAAATTATGAGATTTTTTAAAATCGTAATTTTCATGTTCTATATAAAATTTGCAAAATAAAAAAAAGATTTTTTTTGAGATTTTTAAAAATTTCATAATTTTCATGTGTTATATTGTACAAAATATTGAAAAGTGAATAAAACAAAATAATTTTGAAATTTCTAAAAAACATCAATTTTCGTTTCTTGTAGCTAACAAAATGTTGAAAAATGAACAAAACAGATGTTTTTTTTTTGGATTTTTGAAATTATTACGATTTTCATGCTCTATATAGAAAGTAAAATAATAAAACACCGAAAAACATAAATTTTTTGAGATTTTTGAAAATTTCATAATTTTTGTGAGCTAATATTGCATGAAAAAATGTAAAACCGAAGAAAATATTTTTTAAAACATACCAATTTTCGTGCGCTAAAGAATCAAAATATTGAAATTTTGAAGGAAACAAAATTCTTTTATATATTTGAAAAGATCACGATCTTCATGTGTTATAACGAACAAAATATTGAAAACCAGAATAAAGCAAAAAATAATAAGTTTCTTGAAAATTTCTCGATTTTCGTGTGCAATAAAATGCAAAAAATTGAAAATTTGAAAAAGAACCTAGAAATTTTATGAATTTAATGCTATAGTGTGTAAAATATTGAAAATTTTGCATTTCTTTTTTATTTTTTATAAAATTCTGCAATTTGTTTGTGTTATATTGCATGTATTATTAAAATTTTGAAGAAAACATAAAATTTTAGGATTTTTGAAGATATCACAATTTTCATGTGTGCAAAATATTGAAAAACCGATCATTATAGAAAATTTTAAGATTTTTAAAAATTTCACGATTTTTGTATAGTATGCAAAATATTAAAAGAATGAAGAAAATTGAATTTTTTTAAAAATCTCCCGATTTTCTTCAGCTATGTATAGCAAGCAAAATACTAAAAAACCGAAAAAAACAGAAAAGTTTTATATTTTTGAAAATTACGCAATTTTCGTGTGTTAGAGTGCAAAATATTATAAATTTGAAGTAAAAAAATAATTTGGGAATTTTGTAAATTTCAAGATTGTTATATGTTATAGCATGCAAAATATTTAAAAACTGAAGAAAACAGAAAATTTTTGTCAGGCCACGCTTCCCAGCAGACGGTGACGACACGTGACAAGCCTGCGGCGTATTTATTTCAAGAAGGTCATTTTTCGGAGTAAATACGCTAATTGTAAAATAAGCAATATAAAATGACAAGAAATTATCATTAGATTTAAATTTCAATAATTTTATTTAATTTCAAACTTGATACAATTACAATACATGAGTTCAACCGAAAAGGAAATATAAGAACAGAAATGCCTAAACATGTTGCATATATAAACTGAAAAGAGATATGAGTTAAGCTAAGCTTGAATAGTGGTCTGGTCATAATCCCCTGCAGTTGCTTCTAACTCCTCAGTCTCAGGACCACCTGACGCACATCCAAAAGAAGAAAGAGATAGGTGGATGCACGTCAGCGAACTTTCACTCGGTAAGTCCCCAAGCGAAGGTGTGAATTATAAAGTATAATGACAATTTAGAAATGGGTATCATGAAGTAATAGACTAGGAGATATGGTGATTAAACATGTCATTTAGTATAAGCATAGCAATTCTATGTAAACTGGCAGTTCTATATAACATGGCAAATTAACATGAGTATAGTATAGCATGGTTGTGTAGTGCGGGTATAATGAATATGAAGTGCATGTAAGTTCCCTAAAAGGTTTCTGTAAGGGTAAACTAATCTAACATAAGTTCAAGAGTGTTCTCGAATCCAACATGCTGTAATTCAGGGGTAAGGAATCACGGGCCCACATGATTGCTTGCTTGTGTTAGTAGGCATGGATTCATGATTCTGGGAGACTCCTGAGATTTCGTTGGATTCGCACTTGAACTACCCCACCACCCCGTGTAATCTATATTACAGTTAATGTTACCCGCCTTGCTCGAATACATGAATACATCAAATTGCAAGATTGAGTTCATGTCAAGATCAAGTATTCTTGTCAAGTGTTCATGTATTCATATCAAGTTGTATTCATGGTTCAGGTCAAGTCGTTTCAATAGTTGATATTTGGTTTAAGTATTCATGTTAAGTTCATGTCAAGTCATAGTATTCAAGTATTCATGTTTTGGGATATTCAAGTTCAATTGTTCAGGTTCATGATCAAGTGTTCAAGTTTGTGTTTAAGGTTATATTCGAGTTCAAGATTGTATTCAGATTATAATCAATATCATATGAATAGATTTAAATGTTGAAGATCTTATGTTCGGAAGTAATCAAACAACTGCTGCACATGAATGACAGAATTTGTGTTTTTTCCCAAAACAATTGCCATTTATAACTCCGTTAATTTGTTTAACCTGATTAGACAAGCACTCACTTTCTCCAACTCTCTGGAT
This sequence comes from Agapanthus africanus, assembly GCA_030015575.1. Lineage (NCBI taxonomy): Eukaryota > Viridiplantae > Streptophyta > Magnoliopsida > Asparagales > Amaryllidaceae > Agapanthus > Agapanthus africanus. The sequence goes on from CM057341.1 coordinate 769,436,060, forward strand.
ATCCAGAGAAATGATACCGCCTAAACCTATATTAATTTAGAGTCCTTAGATTGTTTATATTATATTGACATTGTTTGCATTTCTCGAGGGGTTTTTATGAAAATTATTTTAATATTGTTTAAAAAAATATATCGAGGGTGATTTAGAATATTAAAGGTTTTTATAAAAAAATGTACTTTAGTTTTAGAGGTATTTTAGTGATGAAACTTAGTTTTTAAAATTTTATGCTATTTTTATGAAAACTACACTTTTGGAAACTGATGGTATTTTCTTGAAACTTTAATTTTTCATTTAAAAATTTGTTTTCATAACTATTTCATTTAGAAATACGAGTTTATGATTTGAGGGTTTATCCAATTATTTAACTTGGTTTTTTTAAAAAGTAGTATTTTCTTTTATAACCGTATTTTATTCCTTTCGAGATTGAATTCTCCGTGAGAAGTTCTGCATCTCACACTCTACTATCCCAAGGATATGTGATAACCCACACTATCAACAAATGGGTCCCCTAACGAGGATTTTTGAGGCGTATTTGCAAAGGATAAAATTTATTGATCGTATTCTTATTTGAGGGTATTTTATTGAAAATTGATTTCTTTTCAAATAACGCTACAAGCATAGGATTGTGCTATAATTTTCAAGTGTGCGTATGAGGTAGGTCGTTACCCCGTGTATTATCTACAATATTATATCACAAACTATTATTAGCTATATAATAAAACTTGGTATTTTAATCGCTACATTGATTTGTACACAAAAATAGTCAAATATCAATGGATAGGTTTTATTGCCATATCATGATATGTACACAAATTGAATCATGCATTTGTCCCCAATTTTCAAAGTACAACAAATAAGGTTTGCCAAAAGAATTGAGAAAAAGAAAAGAAAGAGTTTTATTTTGATTTCGTTATTATGCAAGTATGTTAACTTTCTTAAATTAGGATAGATACGATATGAAAAGAAGTGGTGGTTCATGACAAGACGACATGAGAAAAAATGGAAATTAAAGAGAGGGGACTTACGAATTTAAATGTAGGAGAGGAAGAAAAAGGAAGTTAAGGATGAAATCTTACAATTGCGTGTTCGTACTCTTATGAACGGGAAGGAAGAGTAGATGCCTCGGTTTGTAGAACCGAAATCGAGATTGCGACTAAGAGGCTATGTTTGATCTATCGACGTCCCCTACACGAGTTGTGTAGTTGTGAAGGATTTTTGAGTGCTTTGAATTCGAGAGTTTGCCTTCATATTGATATTGAGAGAGATGAACTTGAGGGTACTGGAGAGTTAGAATTTCTCTGAGGGTGTTTGAGAGAAACAATTTCAGTATAATTTTGAGAGAAGGACTTGAGAATAGGCTTGGTATTTATTGGGGAAAAAAGAAGGGTATGGTCAATTAACAATTGTGATTAAAAAGGATTAAAACAAAGTTTATTGGGATAATTGAAAGGGTTTCTGTTTTCATAAGTTTCAAACAATAAAAATGGGTAGCGGGGAGTCCAAAGATTTCACAGGCGGAGGACGTGGACATTAATTGGCTTCAACAAAACCGCCCGGAGCGGTTTTCTGGCGGTCCACCTCGAGGCAATTGCCTCGGGGTTCGTGCAGTGCTTTCATTTGGTTATTTATGTATCATTTTTATTTTTTGATTTATTTGCAACTCTTCGTTTCTCCGTGTAAGTTTCTCCATGTATTGCACGTGCTATTCTTGGGCTTTCGAAAAAATAAAAGGAAAAATATTAAAATTGGGATTGGCGGGATTCGAACTTGCAGGTTAAAGAACAACAGAGAAAAGGATTAACTAATGAGTTATAAGGAGTTTCTTGTACATAAGTTATCAATAATAACTTATAAATCAAAAGCAGAACAGAAATACACTCTTTTATTAACATTTGATCAATATAAATGTATAGGAATTTTAGGGTCGTTACAAATTTGGGATGTTGTGTAATAACCGATATTTACTGATTGTGAAAAATTGCATTTAAATAAAATCTTGAGTTCCTTTTCCCAATATTTTCATATATTTATTACTCTATCCCTCTCTTATCTCTATTTTTTCTTTTCTAATTTATTTTTCCGAACCATAACAACCCCAACCCAGCACCCCTCTCTCTTCTTTCCTTTCTTTTCTTTTTCTTTGCCTAAGGCCTAAACCCACACCCAAGCTGGCCCAGTCCACAACACCCCTCTCCTTTCTTCTTCTTCTTCTTCTATTATTCTTTCTCCACGATCCTTCCAACCCCCACGACCCGCTCTACATCCACCAACGCCCCTCCGCGAACTGAGCGTTTCCCCCCCACGATCTCGGCCCTTACTCTCAATCGTCACTCTCTCTCATATCTGTCTCTCTCACTCCCTCTTAAGAATTCTATATCTCTCTAATACTCTCTTTCTCCCATCCTATCACCGCCGACCAACTCCACCACCATCACCGCAAACAACCGACAGCCACTTCAAGCTCCTCTACAACCTCTTGGCCTCACCATCGTCACCACTTTCGTCACCTCTGGCCTTCTCCACTGCCATCGCCGTCGCTCGCATCTACCACCTCCATCAACCATGAACCCCTCCTAACAACCCATCACCACCGTCTCATCTCAGTCGACACGCCAGATCCACCGTAGCTATCGACCTCCTTGAGCCACTAACCCACTAACACCGAGATCATCGCTTCTACCAACCACGGTGAGCCCCAGGTCCCAACAAACCCAACCGAGCTTCACCCAAGCTCACACCCGAACCCCATTGCACGCCTCCACCACCAGCTTCGGCCAACAACAGCTCCGCTGACGAACTCCTACGACTAAGACACTACCACCACAACACAATTGCACCATCCCAACCTTTCAAGCTCAAGCCAAACATCCCGTCATTTCATCGAACACCCGTGTTGCTTCCGCCGCTGCCTATGCCGTCACCGCGATCGCCTCACGCCGCCAACACCCCTGGACAACCGTCGCCAGGCGAGTTTAATACTTGCTAAATCATGCTACAAATATATACTTATAAAATATAAGTATGGTTCCATGGTTATTATATAACGCAGTTAATATTTATTAAAAGTCGATGATTGTCATTATATAGCTATTTCTGCTAGTAGAACTCTCAATTTATGTTAAATAGTTCGTGTTACTGATAATTAAAAACATATAGAAGGTTGGGATCAAAACGTGAATAATTCAAACATGAGATGATGCCCAATATGGCGACAACTAGATCTGGACTTTATTGAATCAATCACCATATTAAATTTGTATTAAATCAAATATAAATCGTATCATGACGTGCTTAGCCTCGTTACAAAATAGGAAGTATAATCTATAAACCTGTGATAATTTTTACTGAATATTTCTTAATTATGATATCGCAAGCTGAAGGTGAATACAGCCTTGGACTGCAGTCTAGAGCATGAATTTCCGTCGTTACCTATTTGAGAACATCTATACCCTCCTGTTTAAATGCGCAAGTGTGCGGAACCATGCATCAAAACGTAGAGAATTGAATTATCTTTCTAACTGTACCGGTATCATTGGATTCCAGTGTTGTTTGATATTTATAACACATTTTAAACTGTTGGTGTATATGGAAGATTTCTGCGATTTCGGTTTACACCCTCCATCAGTGAACTGAACATAACTCCTAAACTAAGACAATTGTTCGCCTCCGAAAACGGGAGACGGATCGGGGATGGATCGACTAGCCTGAATTTGGGGGCATATGCTATTTGGATTTATCCGTCCACCTCTCCGAAAATACCAAGTTGATTTATGGCACCGTGTATCGGAGGTTTGGACGGATGCGGCCGTTGTAGCAGACTTCGTCATATTCCCTCCCCCCGGCGCTTGCGAGGGGTTTTTGATTGTGGGGACGCTCTTCCCTGCAGGCGCAAACCCCTGCAGTTAATTACGCTACTGCATCACAGTAACCACTTTCTCCTTCTCTAGATGTTCACTTCGTGTCGTAGGTGTTTGTTTTATTTTTGGTTGCCCGTGGATTATATACGGAGACTAATTTATGTTGTAGCCCGTAGGGCGGGAATTAGTCCAAATCCGTATTTTCTTAGATTTGGGTTGGGTTTGTTTTAAGGCTCGTTAATCGCGTTTAAGATTAAGATCGACTTAAATGTTTGTTGAGTATACGTTAGTCTAATTTTAGACTAAGATCTACTCAACGGGATTTTGGGATCATTTAGATCCAACGAAAGAGCATTTGGGTTTTATCGTTTTAGTTTAAGAACGTTACGCTCCATTGGGTTTAAGGACATCGTAGTCCATGAGTTTAAGGACCACATAGTCCGTGTTTGAAGACATCATAGTTTATAGTTTAATGACATCATAGTCTATGAGTTTAAGGACCTCATAGTCCGTGGTTTAAAGACATCGTAGTCTATAGAGTTTAGTTTAGGGACGTTGCGGTCCATAGTTTAAAGACATCATAGTCTATGGTTTAAGGACATCATAGTCCATTGTTAGTTTAAGGACATTGCGGTCCGATGGAGTTTCTGGTTGTCGGGACCCGCCACCTCTCTGAAGACGTTGAAGAATTACAACGACACATATCAAAGGTGTGAAGAGATGTACCCTTGAACCAATGTTTGTTGGGAGATCTGTAGTCAAGTTTGGGACTAAGAAAAATCAAAGATATTGTGAGCACATGTGCTTGGTTGATCTGAACTGGGGGCTTGTGGCCAACTTGGGCTCAGTCCACTCAGTTTTGAATAAAATGTTGAACATTTGTTTGGGCTCAGCCCCTTTTTGTTCAACAATGCTGGGCATTGATTTGGGGTTCTGACACCCCTCATTTTTTTGTTTTTTTTATAAGTGTTGAACACTCTTCATGGCGCTAGACTCTTCTTGAGGAGCGCAGAGCGCTCTGTGTTAAGTAGCGCCCACGTGAGAGGGCACGTGGGGCGCTTGGCGCTGAGCGCCGGCATTTGAGCTTTAAGCGCTCTTTTTATTTTTGAGCAGCGCCCACATGAGGGGCACGAGGAGCGCTTAGCGCCAGCATTTGAGTATTGAGCGCTCTTATAAAATAGCGCCCACGTGAGGAGCACGTGGAGCGCTCGGCGCTGAGCGCCAGATTTGAGTGTTGAGCGCTCTTATAAAATAGTGCCCACGTGAGGAGCACGTAGAGTGCTCGGCGCTGAGCGCCAGATTTGAGTGCTAAGCACTTCTTATTAAATAGCGCCCACTTGAGGAGCGCGTGGAGCGCTCGGTGCTGAGTGTCAGATTTGAGTGCTAAGCACTGAGTTCCTTTTTTTGTTCTGCCCAATTCAATTCTCTGAGAATTTGGTTCTCCCTTATGAAAGATTTCGTCTTATAGATCTGAGATCTGGAAAAAGAACTAAGTTCTTCTGATGTGAGAGTTAAACTCTTGGATTTGGAGGAGATGCTTTGATCTCTCTTCTTTTTATGAAGGACTTTGTCTTATAGATCTGTGATCTAGAAGAAGAACTAAGTTCTTCTGATATGAGAGTTAAACTCTCAAAAATGGAGGAAATGTTATTATCTCTTTTTTTTACCTTGAAAAAGGTTCTTCTTCTTAGAGATTGCTCTTCTCTTTTTCTTTTCTGAGAACTTGAAACTTATGGGGGGGTGGTTTCTTCCTTTCTAGACTTGAAGTCTTAGGTCCTTTATATAGGGGAGGCTGATTTGTTGAATCAGTTAAGGAAATCTCACATTGAGAGATCTCTGATTGATTTGGGGATTTTATCCACCGTTGGATATTTGATCCAAGAACCTCTGTCTTACAGAAGACATTTCTTGTTTTTAGCAAGATTGGGAAAATATTTTCCCATACAGAACTTATTCTGTATCTTGGTGATTTTTAATCACCATTGGATTTTTGTTTAAGTTTACTTTCTATCCATTTTGTATCATTTTGCCTAATTACGATCATACGATTTAATATGGTTTTCTGAACTCATAAGGCACGTAGTGATTCATATTATACATGACTTGATTGGTGGCATAATTCACATACTTACCTGACTGTGATACTTTTAGTGATGGCGAGCGCTCTTATTGATTCTTAGCGGTTATTGCATTGTCAAACGTGAGTGGAATCAGATTAGTTGTGTCAAGTACGCCAATGAAAAGCGAATGATTCAGGAAAGTGAACAGTGCAGTGAAAAGTGAATAAAGCAGTGTTATTGATACGCACTTATCCACAACTAGCCCCATACATATAGTTATTGAAATTTGGGGAAATAAGAAATCAAGGTGGAATCGAACTTGTATTTAGCGAGGTATTTAATGTTTTAGAGGATGATCATTCAATATTAGTGACAATGATACGTGTAGGTATTTATGCCTAGCGGCACGGCTGACAGGGTTATGTCCCGGGCATATTTTTGACCGTTGTTTCGGGTATGCACGAGACCCTTGCTAAACATGGGAATACATTCCACCGATCGATTTCAAATGACATAAAGACTATTAGTTTAGTGACTTGCATATTAATCTAGATTACTGCTATGATCCATGCCTACTACTGCTACCTGTTTATGTTATTTTATGCATTCATGTTAGTGCTTATTACCTCTATTTCATGCTTCACTAATTACTGTCGCCTGTTTAGTATTATTATATTATAATATTATGTCGCTCTGACGACATGAGTATTCATGCTCAGAGAAAGAAGTGGACCTGCCTTATTTCAAGAAGATCGCGGAGATCCAGACCAGTGAACCCGCTGTATCACTTCTTTGAGACCACTGGTTAGTTGTCTCTTTTATTTGTATCTGTTATGGCCAGTTTCCTTTAATTTTGATAGTTTTTATGACTATATTATCTCATCGCCCGAGTTAGATTCCTGCTACCATGTACTGCTAGAAACTGAAGTGTGTCTGTGGCAGGATTATTTCTTGACTGTAGGAAAATGACTAACCTAGTCACCCTCGTATTCTTCGTATTTTGGAAAGCAGGCAGTGACATGATTTTGTTGGTATCAGAGCACCAGGTTTAGAATGAGAATACAGATCAGTTAGGCATCCCTTGATTTATACCTAATTATATTGTCTTCCACTCTCATATGATCCTTGTTGCATCATCATTCGATATCATATGATCATTGTCTTATTCTTTTCATTTATCTGATTCCCTTCCCTGCTCATCTTTCAGCAATATGGCCTCCCCAAACGACCACTCCTTGGATTCCAGTTCCCAAGATCGCACTGAAAGGATACTCAGTGCTTTGACGACCCTTGCCGAAGCCCAGGAAAGGAAGACTGATCTTTTGACTGAGGGTTTGAGGGAGATTACCGTATTAGGAGGACCTACAGCTATTGTTGCCTCCCCTGAAGGCGCTATTGCACCAGCTACGCATGTTAGGACTGGTATGATTGCAGATTTTAGGAGGCTGCACCCAGCTGTATTCATCGGCATAGCAGATTCACTTGAGGCTGAGCAATGGCTAGTCAACATGGAGAACCTTTTGAAGGCCGCCAGAGTCTCTGAGGAAGACAGAGTGAACGGGATCAAGATTTGGTTGGAAGACGAGGCACGTACATGGTGGTCAGTCGAGGAGAGCAGACTCGACCAGCCTATCGGGTGGAGCAAGTTCAAGGAGTGTTTGCTGGACCACTACTTTCCGGCTACAGCAAAAGCGGAAATGGAGAAGAAGTTCATTACGTTAAAGAAGAATGGATGTCCTGGAGATGTTTATGCTATGGAGTTCAGTCGTTTGAGCCGTTTTGCACCTTATATGGTAGCCACCGAGGCCACCAGGGCAACGAGATTTCTGCAAGGACTTGACTTTGAGTTGCAGCAACTTATCGCATCTCTCGATCTGCAGACCTTTGCACAGGTGCTCAACGCAGCTCGAGCTCAGGAGAAGTTGGTGGATAAGTTCAAGGGTCAATGATCAGCAGACAAGAGGTCCCCAGTGATTCAATTAGAAGAAGAAGCTCCTTCTCATGAAATTATCCTAGTTCTGAAGTAAGAAATAGTACAGATGAAGCGCTCAACTGTTTCTCATCAGCGGAAGCGGCAACGAAACCCTGGTATGCGGTTATTGTAAGAGACCGGGGCACCTTCAGAGAGACCGTCCAGGCCAAAGGAAAATGTTTGATTTGTGGATCCGGTGTGCATCGTGTCGATGGGTGCCCGCAGAGAAAATAGCTAAAAAGATAGGATTCGTCAACGCTTTCCCCATCATTTAAGTGGTTTTCTTGTTTCATTATTTTTCTTGTTTTCGTGTTTTTCGTTCTTTGAATTTCGTGTACGAAATTTTTATAAGGGGGATATGATGTAATAGCCGGTATTTACTAATTGTGAAAATTCGTATTTAAATAAAATTTTAAGTTCCTTCTCCTAATATTTTCTTATATATATATATATATACCCCTATCGTATCTCTATTTTTTCCTATCTAATATATTTTTCCGAAACATAACAACCCCAACCCAGCTTCCCACCCTCTCTTCTTTCCTTTCTTTTCTTTTACCTTGCCCAAGGCCTAAACCTACATCCAAGCTAGCCCAGACCACAACAGCCCTCTCTTTTTCTTCTTCTTCTTCTTCTTCTGTTATTCTTTCTCTACGATCCTTCCAACACCTACGATCCGCTCCGCATCCACCAATGTCCCTCCTTGAACTAAGCGTTTCCTCCCCACGATCTCGGCCCTAACTCTCAACCGCCCCTTTCTCTCATATATGTCTCTCTCACTCAATCTCAAGATCTATATATATCTCTAAAACTCTCGTTCTATCCTCCTCTCACCGCCGACCAGCTCCATCTCCATCACCGCAAGCAGCCGACAGCCACTTCAATCTCCCCTGCAACCTCCTCGCCTCACCGTCGTCACCACTTCTATCACCTCCGGCCCACCCTACTGCCATCGCCGTCGCTCGCATCGACCACTTCTATCAACAATAAACCCCTCCTAACAACCCATCATTACCGTCTCGTCTTAGTTGGCACGCCAGAACCACCATAGCCGTCGACCTCTCTGAGCCACCACAGTGCCTTCGATGAACTCTTGCCACCAAGACATCACCACCACAACACAACTGCACCATCCCTAGCCTTCAAGTTCAATCCAAACAGCCCGTCATTTCATCGAACACCCATGCTGTTGCCGCTGCTTCCTGTGCCGTCGCCACGATCGCCTCATGCCGCCAACGCCCCCAGACAACCGTCGTCAGGCAAGTTTAATACTTTCTAAATCATAATACAAATATATACTTATAAAATATAAGTGTGGTTCCGTGGTTATTATATAACGTAGTTAATATTTATTAAAAGTCGATGATTGTTATTATATAGCTATTTTTGTTAGTAGAACTCTCAATTTATGTTAAATAGTTCATGTTACTAACAACATATAGAAGGTTTGGATCAAAACGTGAATAATTCGAACATGAGATGATGCCCCATATGGCGACAACTAGATATGGACTTTACTGAACCTATCGCCGTATTAAATTTGTATTAAATCGAATATAAATCGTATCATGACGTGCTTAGGCTCGTTGCGAAATTGACTGGATAATATATAAACCTGTGACAATTTCTACTGAATATTGCTTAATTATGATATCACAAACTGAAGGTGAATACGTCCCTGGACTGCAGCCCAGAGCAGGAATTTCTGTCGTTGCCTATTTTAGAACATCTATACCCCCTGTTTAAATGCTCAAGTGTGCGGAAACATACATCAAAGCATATATAATTAAATTTTCTTTCTAAAGGTACTAGTTTCATTACATTCCAGTGTCGTTTGATATTTATAACACATTTTAAACTATTGGTGTATACGGCAGATTTCTGCGATTTCAGTTTACACCCTCCATCAGTGAATTGAACATAAATCCTAAAATAAGATGACTATTGTTTATTTGTCTTATGCGCTGTAAAGTTAACTCATATCCCTAGAAATAGTTGAACTGTAGCGTCGCCTAATTGTGATCCCAACAGGGTATAAAGCGTGTTACGGAACGGACTTTCAGTTCAGGAACTGGATTTCCAGCAGTGAACACTTAAAATGGAATGACCGTAAATCGCAAATCGGAAATCCGTTTGACGTGAAACTAATATTGTTGGATTTCTGTTTAAATTTACTTTCTTCCCCTTTTGTATAATTTTGCCTAATTACGATCGTACGATTTAATATGATTGTTTGAACTCATAAGGCACGTAGTGATTCATATTATACATGACTTGATTAGTGACATAATTCATATACTTACCCGACTGTGATATTTTTAGTGATAGCGAGCGTTCTTATTGATTCTTAGCGGTTATTGCATTGTCGAACATGAGTGGTATCGGATTAGTTGTGTCAAGTACGCTAGTGAAAAGTGAATAATTCGGAAGTGAACAGTGCAGTGAAAAGTGAATAAAACATTATTATTGATACATACTTGTGCACAACTAGCCCTGTACATATAGTTATTGAAACTTGGAGAAATGGAAAAATCAAGGTGGAATCAAATTCATATTTAGCGAGGTATTTAACACTTTAGAGGATGATCATTCGATATTAGTGACAATGATACATGTAGCTATTTGTGTCTAGCGGCACTGCTGACAGGGTTATGTTCCGGGAACATTTTTGACCGTTGTTGTTCACCGCCGGAAATAGAGACGAACTGGGATAGATCGTATTGCATGGATCTGGGGGCAGATGCTAATTGGATTTATCCGTCCACTTCTCCGAAGATACCAAGTTGATTTATGGCACCATATATCGGAGGTTTGGATATACGCGACCGTTGTAGCAGACTTTATCAGATTCTCCCTCATTTTATGAGGGGTTTTGATTGTGGGGACGCTCTTCCCTGCAGGCGTAAGCCCCTGCAGTTAATTACATTACCGCATTGCGATAACCACTTTCTACTTCTCCAGCAGTTCACTTCGTGTCGTGTGTGTTTTTGTTTCTTTTGGTTGCCCGTAGATTGTATATGGAGACTAGTTTCTGTCGTCGCCCGTAGGGCGCGGATTAATCCAAATCCCTATATTTTAGATTTGAGCTTGGATCAAGGATTTTCTTGACGTGATTTTGAACTTAGGTTGTATATTCCTACAGTTCAAAAATATTTTTGGTTTTCTTTAAGGACCGTTAATCTAATTTGAGATTAAGAACAACTTAAATATATAAGTGAGCATTTGGGCTCAGTTTGTTTTCGCTAAGGATACGATAGTCTTATTTAGGACTAAGATCAACTTAACAACATTTTAGGATCATTTTTACTTAAGATCCATCAAAAGAGCATTTGGGCTCAGCTGCGAGAAAATTTCAGAGACTTAGCCAATTTGGGCTTAGTCTACTTAGTCTTTTTTCTTCTTATTCAAAAGTGCTAAGCACTCATTTGGGCTCTGTTTGTTCAACCTTTTTCTTTATATGTAAAAGTGCTAAGCACTTATTTGATCTCTGATGCTCACATGTATGTCATATGAAGCATTCAGTCATGGGCGCTGTCCAATAAATATTGAACACTTTAGTCATTTTGACTAAATGTGAAGTGCTAAGCATTTCTTATGGTGTCCACGTGAGGTGCACATGCGGCACTAGGCGTTGCCCAATTAGTCTCCAAAAAGTCAGTTGTTTTGGCTACATATGAAGTGCTAAAGACTTTTTATATGGCGCCCATGTGAGGAGCACGTGAGGCACTGGGCGCTGCCCGAACAATGCTAAGCACCCATTCGTTTTGGCCATATATGGAGTGCTAAGCACTTTTTTGTGGCGCCCACGTGAGGAGTACGTAGGGTATTGGGCGCTGCCTAATCAGTTCGAAGCACTTAGCCGTTTTGGCTGTAAATGGAGTGCTAAGCACTTTTACTCAGCGCCCACGTGTGTTTCACGTGAGGCGCTAGCCTTCTGCTTTGGGTGCCCGCGTGTTTTTCACGTGAGACGCTAGGCGCTGTTAAAAGGGTGCCGATTGAATGTAAATTCGAGACTGTGTAAATCACATCAAATGATTCCCGATAACGGTTTCATTTGATCGATAAGAGTTTCTTTGTGTCGGTAATTAGAAAATGAATAAAATTCACAATCAAAGAATTATATTTGACCGCAATCAATTACGGTGTCGGTTGTAGATCGTAAGCGAGTGCGGATCGTCCACAGGGATTGTGCGATTCGTTTTTATGTTTGATTTGTTTGAATTGAAAAGTTAATCGAAAAGAAAACAAAACATGATTCAAGATTCTATCGATTGATTCAAGTGTCACTAATCTAATCAAGAATCAAGAAAATGATAAACAATCGAGAATCGGGTTTCGATGATATTTCCAACCAAATGTCAAGAATCTAAATGAGGCTCGTAGGAATCGATCGGATCTATAGACGTGATGTAATCTCAAGATATCGTATTCTTGTCCTTCGAAGAATTGATACTAGATCGATGATGATCGACGAGAGTTAGGGCTTTCTCGTGAAACTAGGGTTTCATCATTTGACCCTTGTTCTTTCGTCGATATCATTCATATTCTAGCCTCTAGCAATTTCAAGAAACGATCGTAACTCCCCAATTTCGAGTGATATCAATCAAGAAAGCATCGCAACGAAATGGGTCGTCAGTTCTTGAACTTGCTAGGGTTTACAAAACTCGTAGGACTCAAGAATCGATTTAAGATACGTTACATCATCATTCTATTGATCGTCTTGACTCCTCGACGAGCGGAGTATTACTCAAACATCACAACAAGAATTACAGCTCGAAATTTAGATTGAATCATGATGCAAGAATTTAAAGAAAACAAGATAAAAGAATATCACATTTTATTTATATCAACAATTTGATTACAGTCGCTCAAGAACTACAAGAGGAAGAACTAAATTGTCGATCTGGCGTCGCTTTTCTCCGTGAGTCGTGGATCGGCTTGGAACACTTGCTCTGTTGAAGATCGGCTCCGCTCATAAAAGGTTGCAAGGCTTCTTGCTTGATGGGGTACTCGGGATCTTGGCTTTTGATTGGAATTAGGGTTAGGGTTTCACACAAGCCTTGTCACTAGACTTGTGGAAGAAGAAGATGAAGAAAGAGATAGAATGGCTCTAGTTTGATACTAGATTGGGGGATTTCCTTTACCCTAGGTTTAGGCTTCTATTTATAGACTTCCCAAACCCTAGGTCTAGGTTTGAAATTACAATTCCCTCCAAAAGTTTGTTGAGGAGTTTCTAGAAAGAGTTTGTTAGGAGCTAGCTTAGGTTTTAAGCTAGGATTAATTAAGCATTAGAAACCCTAGTTTGCTGATATGGCAGAAGCCTCTGGAGTCTTCTGGAACTTGAAGTGGCTTGAAGAGCTTCTGGAAGTGAGGTGGGAATTATGAAGCTGAAATGAGTTGCTGACGTGTCTAAGCTGCCGCGGAACCGCGGCGCAAGCCGCGGTTCCGCGGCCAAGTGTTGGCTTCATGTCTTGGTTCTTCTGGTGTGGTCTCGGGCTAACATTTGGGGATTTATCTGATGTGTTGATTTGTATTTTCCCCTTCGGATTGCTACCAGAACTGAAATCATTGTGTTGGCGTAATGTCTGATCAGCACCATGTAAATTTTTGGCTTTTCTTCTGGGTTTTCCTGCACAGATCTCAAAACAAGCGTTGCGCAATATAGAGATGATGCGATGCCATGAAATGCAGTCAATTTCCTTTGTAGTGCCGGTTTTAGAGTCTAACACATGCAATATGATATTTAACGACTGATTTGCTAATATGTGAAATATGAATACCATACACTTCTAAATGAATGCAAATGATAGGGAAATTGCCGGTTAAAAGATGCAGTATTTTCGACTGATCAAATTCCCCCAAACTTAATTTCGATCGTCTCGAGCGAACTGTTTTATTAAAAAGAGAAGGAGAAAATAAAGAAAGAGAAAAAAAACTAACTAGCATACCTTCGTAGGCAACACGATTGCACTGAGCACGTGCAACAAGCCTTTAAACCTCTAGGTGTCCCTAGTAGGAGGAGTGTTGTCTCCTGAGGGTTTTCAGCGGATTGCACCCACAAAAATCCAATAATAAAAGGAAGATCATGAATATTACATTTAAAGAAAAGAATTGTAAAAGAAAAGCTTTGAAAATTAGGGTTTCCAACTAAGCTAGCTTTTCGGTTGTCATGAGCCCTATCTTAATGGTCATGAAGAGATGTCAAAAATCACGTCCTCCCTCAATAAAACATCGTCCTATTCTTCATTCCTATCTTTCTTCCAAACATCGATCATATCACCCTGCGTGTGTGTAAAGGACATCCCTACACCCGGAGAATTCAATTCAAGCCATCATACTCAGTACTTTTTTTTTGATTAATGAATATTTAGACGAGATTGCTCACACACTTTCATGCAACCGTTAGTACTTCTTGAGGTACTAACCGACCGATTACTCATGTGCTTGCTTATTTGGTGTATTTTCCTCGTCTTGCACCACCTCAGGCATAGCAGTGACTCCCAGACCAGTTGACCTTAGGGCACTAGGTGAAGAAGCACCCTTGCTATATATTTTTTATTGCCCTCGGTGATAACAAAACCAGTGTTCATTTTTCTCACCACTTTATATTTTCTTCATTTTTTTTATTTCCTTCATACTTTTGGCTTTAAGACAAGAGCATTTCAAGGTATCCTCTACTATCCCAGGCTTTAAGACGTGTGTAAGTGCGAATAGCAGGGTATCAACGTTCAAAATGTTTGGCTTCCAGAATAGAAACTATTTTTCAGACTTATTTTTATCCTCAGATTAGTGACGTCTTTCATCTTATTAACCCTTGGGACAACGGCTCATAACTACTTATTACTAGTTCGTATAAGAAAACTTCTAATTTTCTTAGTTTTCTTAAATTTTTCTAATCTCATGGATGTAATTTTTCATTATCTAATCTTTTATTATCTTATTTATGTACAACAAATATTTTTATCTTTTTGAAAATTTTTATAATTTTTATGGTTTTCAAAAATGTTTTGTGCTTATGCAAATGATATGCAAATGATGCAAAAATAAGCACAAACCTCCCCCAAACTTGTTTTCAACAGTGTCCTCACTGTTGCCTTCTGCTAAATCTCGAAAAACCTGTAAGCTTGGGAGGAATTTATTAGTGGGGGCAAAATTTTGAAGTGAAGAACCTCCCCCAAACTTATTTTTGGCTCATCATTTTATAAAAATTATCTTTTCAAGAGCCAGAAGAAGAAAAAAAATATATACCCCCCCAAACTTGAGTTATGCAATGTTAATCTTTTGAAATCACAAGTGGGGGTCAAAAATCATTTGTCGATACCAAGCTTTGCAAAGACCGAATGTTAACACCAACCATTTAAAAATTTTATCAATGCAGTGCTCTGGTTGGTGGAAGAAGAAGTGTGGAAAGGGTAAGTGGTGGAATAGAATGTGTGTGCGTCTCATTTTGGAGAGACGATGCAGTGAGTGTGATGGATTACTCGCATTCTTTTTACAGTCCATATGAAAGGGTGGAGGTTCAATTTCATTGATTTGGATATGATTCATCTCAACACCCGTGCTTTTTAGAAATGCGAGTTCATCAGCGAAGATCTCCTCAAAAGTTTCATCTATACCCCGAAGAATAATGTCATCACAAAGTGCGGGGTGATCTTCAGACTCTAAAAGCAGTTCATAATCAGTGTTAATTGTTGACCCGGACATCTCGGTAGAAGAGTCCGTATGTGTATGATACATAGTTGGGTTAAACAATAACGTATGAAAAGAGTCAAGATCAGTATTATGAGGGTCATCAAATTCGCTGCTGTCGACATCCATTAAGTCGACAGAACAGACCTGAGCAGTAGGTTCGGAGGGTACACTTCCCAACTTGTAAATGTTCATCTCAATTGTCCTCTTCCCGAAGGATAGGGTCATAGAACCATTACGACAGTTGATGATAGCGTTGGAAGTGGCCAAAAAGGGGCGACCTAAAATCACCGGAATTTGATTCCGTGAGTTTGCTACAGGCTGTGTATCAATTACAATAATGTCCACAGGGAATATAAATTCCCTGATTTTTATTAACACATCCTCTAGTTCATCCCTCGGTTTGGTGATTGATCGGTCAGCCATCTGGAGAGTGCAAGGAGATGGTTTCAACTCTCCGATCCTTAACTGCTCATAGACTGAGAAAGGAAGCAGGTTAACACTTGCCCCAAGATCTAGTAGAGCACGGTTAATGTGTTTTTCCCCAATAGAGATGGAAATCGTAGGATAACCAGGATCCTTACGTTTCCTCGGTAATTGCTGGGGGAAAGCCGTGTCTACAGTCTTTGCCATGAATATCTTCTTGGGCATTTGTTTCTTCCTCTTTCTAGTGCACAAGTCTTTAAGAACTTTTGCATATGCGGGGACTTATTGGTTAGCATCTAGAAGAGGGATATTGATGTTAACCTATTTAAACATCTCAGTGATCTTCTCCATATGTGGACTTGGTGTGTTAGCCCTTAACCGATTAGGATAAGGTGCTTTAGCAATAAGCGCTGGGTCCATCATAGAAGAAGGAAGTGTGTGTGGATCCCAGAATAGAAGTGGGGATCGTCCGTGGAGGAGTAAAAGAGGTGGGCTGAAGTGGCGAGCCTTTTGGGAAACGAAGAATAGGCTCGGAAGAAGGTGGTGGGGTAGAAGAACTGGGGTTAGAACTAGAAGTAGAAGTGTGTGTGTGAGGAAAGGTCTCAGCCGGGGTGTTGATAGGATTGTCAATATCATCAACTTCTTCTCCAACATGATTGTCAAGCACTCTTCCAGATCTCAACGTGGTGATTGCATTCACATGATGTGAATAACCAGGATTGGGTAAGGGTTGAGCTGGAAGTTTCCCTTTCTCTCTTGCACCAATTTCGGCTTTTAATCGTGCAATTTCTTCTTCCATCGATTTAATACTCTCGTTTTGGGACGCAGAGTTTTTCTCAATTTTATCGACAGAGGACTTCATTTCAGCCGAAACTTGCATGATATTTGTTAAGACCAAATTCATGTATTGTGCAAAAGAAGAGGATTCATCAGTTCCGGTCAACTGTAAAGGACTAGACAGTGCAGGTGTGTTGACCGAATTTTGAAAGTTATGTGCTTGAAAGGGGTGCTGACTCAATTGAAGTTGTGGTTGCTGTTATGGTGGAGGGACCCTTTGAAAATTGTTTTGGTTTGGAACCGTGTTTTGAGATTGTGATTGGTTCCAAGCAAAATTAGGGTGATTCCTCCAACCCTGATTATATGTGGAAGAAAATGGATCGTTTCTAGGTCTTTGAAATGCGGCATTGGTATGCTCACGACCTTGAAACGGACATTCTTCCGTCAAGTGAGACGGATCAGAACAACATCCACATACAGTTTTGGAAAGTGACATTTGATTAAGGGAGGCAGCTAAAAATTTGTTTTCTATAGTCTCGAGTTTCTTGTGTATAGCTGAAATGTCAGCTCTAACTCCTATGGAAACATCCGATTGGTTGTTGCCACTCCTAAATGATGGACTTTCCCACTGTAAAGATTTTTCAGCGAACTCTTCTAAATATCGCCAAGCTTCCCCATCATCCTTAGTCATAAAAGTACCTTGACACATGTTTTCAAGGCTCTGTTTAGTGTTAGGGTTACTGCCCTCATATATGATTCGGCAAAGCTCCCATCTCGGGATGTCGTGATGAGGACACTGAACCAAAAGATCCTTGAAACGTTCAAAGCATTTAGAGAATGGTTCAGCAGGGAGCTGGGCAAATTGATTCAGTTCGCTACGGATTCGAGCTGTCTTTTGTATTGGGTAAAATTTCTTAAGGAATGCAGCGACGAATTCTTCCCAATTCGTAATAGAGTGTGCGGTAGTGTTATATAGCCACTTCTCGGCTATATCGCACAATGTAAATGGAAGAAGTCGTAGACGCATCGCATCCACTGAAAGTTGTGACGTACCCATCATTGCGCATACGTTTTCAAATTTGGTAATGAAAACGTAAGCGTCCTCAGTCTCGAGTCCGTGGAATTTGGGTAAAAGGTTGATGTATTGGGGTTTAATCTCAAAGTTATCCCCATTGGCTGGTGGTGTGGATAAGCTGGTCGAAAGAGGACCTCGAATAGGGTAGCACCTCTCCTGGAGAGAGATGCAGGGTGGATTCTGCGCACCAACGGACGGCGGCAGATTAGGGTTAAAGAAGTTTGATGGAGGTGAATCCATCGGTGTGGGTGTGGTAGTGGGCAAAGAAGAAGTAAATGGAGAAATATCGACTTCGGAGTCGATAAAGGGTACGCGGACTAAACGGGCACTAGAATCCCGTGTCCAGCCTATCTTGTACTAAAAAGGGTTAGTACAAGTGGCAGCGTTGACTTATAATTAGGGGTAAATGAATGAATGCGGTGTTTGCTTTGAAAAAGGCGGATTTTTGAAAAAAAATGATGCGACACAACAAATGCAGCACACAAAACCCTAGAATCTAGTGGTCACCTAGGTCCGGCTATAGACCGCTTCTAACTGCCAAGGATACGTTGCCCATCAAAAACACTTCAAGAGGATGAAGCACGAAGCTCGTCGACGGCAAAGAAGTGCGACAGATGCGCATGAAAAAACGACTAGCAACTGTCATATGGTTGATACCGGTTCGGAAGGGGAAAACCCCAAGTTCTTACTTTCGGGAGCGAATCTGAGGATGAAATACCCCTCAGCCCTCTCTTCAAAGACTCCACCTCCGTAAAAGAAAAGGAGGAGGAGAACTGCGAGAATATTCAGCCGCGTAACCGCACGCTGCCTGAAAAGAACTTTGGACCTATAAACAAAGGTTCGAGCAAATAGGACAAAGGGAAAGAAAAAATCTCTGAGGAAATTTCCATCGACGGTGGAGTTGTCAAAGAGCTCGCTGCAAGGGACCCGCCTAGGAAAAACAAGGTGGATTACAATGTCCTAGCGCATTTGAAGAAAATTCTCTCACAACTGAGTATATTGGATGCTTTTCTCTTGTCCAAAGAGGCACGAGATTCCCTGATCAAGGCATTACAAGAGCCCGATCATGTCCAAGCTTTCCTCACGAAAGAAAAGATGAAAGATGAACTGGCAGAGGTCTACACGGCTGACATTACATTCAGTGATGATGATCTCCTCCTCGGTACATGCGAACATAATCGCCCATTATACGTCACCGGGTACTGCCACGACATCAAGATAGGGAAAATCTTTGTCGAAAACGGATCCTCCGTCAACCTTCTCAACGTGAGAGTGCTGAATGAGATTTGCATGAACGTTCAGCACCTGGCCCGAGACAAAATTACCATCTCCGGGTTCGACTCACAGCCTTCATGGACGCTCGGGTCCGTAATACTGACGCTGCGCTTCGGGTTGCTCGTCACTGACATCAAATTTCATGTCACTGACGCCAAGACTTGCTATAACGCTTTGCTCGGCAGGCCTTGGTTACATGAGTGCAATGTCATCCCTTCTACACAATATCAGTGTATGAAGTATTTCAAGGATGGCTCGGAGTACACCATCATAGGGGAGCTAAATCCGTTCTCCGTAAACGAGGTCCGAAAATATGAAGACGAAAAGTACTTCCTACCATTCTTCGAAGATACGGAAATGTGTCATAAGCCAGAGGATAAAAAGAAGCCCATCGCCACTATCGCGATCTTTGGAAGCGATACCGAGGAAGATGAAGAAATAGTCTACTCGGGACAGCCCCAGAAAAAAAAAACAATGGGCCCGGACCATCTACTCCTATCCTGGTCCTTGGCGGCGACTCTGAAGACAAGGCCAACGCAGTGTTCTCCATCCGCCTGTCAGTGCAAACCCTCACCGGAGCAGATCAGAGTTTTCAAATCACAATGGCTCCACCTCGGCATTATAGGTAAATTGATGCGCTCGATACATACAGCGTACAAGAACTAAAAACTCTCTACGTCCCTCCCAGGCGAAGAGGTGAAAAGGCGATTCTCTTCTATCAATCTACGGAGACCATAGTAGAAAAAAAGTCCGGCATGGTGCCGATTTTGCACTCAACAGGCTTCAACCAATCTGTCTGCCAAAATACTATGCGGAGGGATTGAAGAGGATGTTACGAAGCCAAGGTGTACCCCTCGAACAAACTGTTCGACAAGCCCATTTCTACAAAAATATTTGGGATATTCCCGGGACTCAGCGAAAGATGCCCAACGGAAAGATGGAGACAACCGGGCTCGTATACGTTCGGTCCAAGAAACGGGAGCGGCTCCATAGTTGCCACGTCATAAACAGCTCCAGCAAAGGGAAAATGCTTTTCTAAATGGCCGTGACGTTGAAACAGAGCGAAATCCCGCTCTAAGAACGTTAAGTCCGTCGCTCGAAGAACAAATAAACAAGCTAATAAAAGAAGCTTGTCAAAAGAGACGAGACAATCATAGTCGCAAAATGACCATTTATGAGAAGGCCACGATGCAGCGCCTCAAGCAGCAATCTGAGGAGAAGGAAAACTATAATGTTCTTCATCCCCGGCCCACTGTATGTCCTCGCAAAAAGTGAAAATCCCGAAATAGAGACAAAAACAGGGCAAAGAACGCAAACAACGTTCGAAAAAAAAGCGGATCCAAGAAGCCATGCAATCGAGAAAAAGTCGATTGGAACCTGTCCTTTATAAAGAAGATGGGTCGGAAATACTCTTTCCCCCAAGACAAGATGAAGAAAATATTCAATCTTGTCATGAAATATCAAATGATGACGCTTCCGGAGTCTCGGCACCCCGAACAAATAAACGAGGTCTATCATCCGAATTATTGCTCCTATCACCGAATAATAGGTCATCCACTTGAAGACTGCTTCACCTTCAAAGACTGGGTAGAAGAACAGTATCAACAAGGTAGGTTCACTTTATCCGACAGCTGGAGGGTAACCCCGCCGCAAAAGCATGAGTCACAGAGGACCTATACCGTGAGGATAGGACCAGCTCAACATCTTGAATGGAAGCGAACTCATACCTTCCATATGATAACACTCTCAAAAGAGGGAGGGAAAAAGACTATGGATGACTTCTACATGTGCTTCTCAAATGAAGATGAGGACGAGGTGATCTCCGAGTTTCCACCAGCACCAAAAGAGCTGGAAGATGGGATACGCACCACGGCGGACAACCTAAGAAAAATTGATTTAGGGACGGAAAATGATCCGAGGCCAACGTTCGTCAGTGAGCTACTATTTGAAAAACAGGTGGCCACGTTAAAAGACGTACTTATGCAGTATAAAGATTGCTTCGCGTGGAACTATTCCGAAATGCCAGGTTTAGATCCAAAGGTGGCAGTACATAAACTGGCCATATCGCCGGACATAAATCCAGTCAAACAGGAGCCAAGAAGAATGCGGCTCAAACTTGAGGTGAGTATCAATGTTGTATTAAGAAACTAATCGACTCCGTCTTCATCCAAGAAGTTCAATATCCCGACTGGATCGCTAACATCGTTCCAGTGATGAAGAAAAATAAGACGGTGCGCATCTGCGTGGAATTTCGGGACCTTAACAAAGCTTGCCCGAAGGATGATTTCCCAGTACCTGTTACCGAACTAATGATCGATAACACGTCTACCCATGAGGTCTTCTTCTTCATGGATGGATTTTCAGGATACAATCAAATAAAAATGCATCTTGAAGAACAAAAGCATACCGCCTTCCGGACCACCCCACTGGGCATATTTTGCTATAAGGTGATGCCCTTCAGTCTGAAGAACGCTAGCACTAGCCATTAAAAAGATCTTCGATGATCTCATATACGAGATCGTCAAATTCTACTTTGACGACCTTATGGTTAAAAGCAGATCTCATGAGGAACATTGGGAACATCTAAAAATAGTTCCGACGTCTTCAGAAGTATAATCTGAAGATGAATCCTCTAAAATGCGAGTTTGGAGTCTCCTAAGAAAAATTCCTAGGATTCATCATACGACACCGAGGTATCGAAATCGATTCCTCAAAGATCAAGGCGATTATGGAAATGTCCACGCTAAGAACTCTTAAACAGTTGCGATCTCTTCAAGGAAAGCTCGCATATATCCGGCGGTTCATAGCCAACCTCTCCGGAAAATGCCATCTCTACAGTTATCTAATGAAGTAGGGGACCTCATTCGTCTGGGATCAAAAGTGCCAAAACGCACTGGACGAAATCAAGAAATACCTGCAAAATCCGCCGGTATTGACCGCTCCGGTTAAGGAAAAACCCCTTATCCTATATATGACAGCCTTTGAGAGTTTTCTAGGCATGCTATGGGCACAAGAGAACGATCAAGGAAAAAAGAGAGCTCTGTACTATTTGAGTCGAGTTCTCCTGGGGGAAGAAAACAACTACTCCCCCATCGAAAAGCATTGCCTGACACTGATCTTCGCGATAACGAAACTCAGATATTATGCTTTGGTACATGAGGTCCATCTCATATCAAAGGTGGATCCTCTCAAATATCTGATGTCAATGGCCATATTAACAGGAAGGCTTGTCAAATGGGCCCTTCTCCTGATGGAGTTCTCAATGACGTATCGACCCTTTAAAGCAGTAAAAGGTTGTCCATAGCTGACTTTCTTTCAGAGCATCCGATACTAGCCGACTCCCCGTTAAATTGCGAATTGCCGGACGAACATGCGTTCGACGCAATCGAAGAAGAGAAAGAAGAAAATGATTCCCAATGGGAACTCTACTTCGATGGTGCATCTTCCGTGAAAAGGCTGAAGTAAAACACCCCCATAATCAAAGCCGGGGTGGGCTTTATCTTCGTGACTCTGCAAGGAGGGATATTGCGTTACACCCTCTCCTTAAAGGAGCTAAGAACAAATAACGAAGTTGAATATGAAAGTTTGATAGCAGGTCTCGAGATCGCTATCGACATGGGAATCAAAGACCTCCTCATATATGGAGACTCCCAGCTGATCATTAGCTAAGTAAATGGCGACTATCAGACATGGAAGCCAGAGCTGATAAAGTATGGCGAAAGAGTGCAGCAACTGCTGACAAAAATCCCCTCCTGCATCCTGGAGAGTATACCCCATGCAGAAAATAACAAGGTGGATGCATTGGCCAAATTGGCTAAGGAACTGGCCAATGAAGACCTCGATGACGTAATGTAACACCTTAGAATGCGATTAGTGTTAATTAAGCGATAATGCGGGTTTTTGGAGAAAAGTTTTCCAAATCAGTTTCCTCACATTTTATAGCAAGTAATTAATATTTTATTATAAATTGTTATGGCTTGCACACACATGTGCATGTTAATATGAGGGGTAGTAGTGTTAACCTTGTTTATGACCATGACACCTTAAGCAATCTGTGCTTTAGCTTAACCTTGCTTTAACCTTACCTAGAAATTTTGTGAGAAATATCTCTTTTGGATTGAGAGGAGGTGGCTAGTAAGTCATGAGGGTTATTAATGAGAGCATTAATGGAGGTGAGAGAGAGAGTGAGATTAAGCTTTTGTTTCACCCTACACTCACCCCTCACCATTATTTGCCTCACTCTCTCATTCTTCTCTCATTCTCAAGTATTCTTCATCTCCTCACTCCCAAACTGAACCCTCACTTACCTCTTCACAAATCCTTGTAAAACTTCACAAAAATCCATGGAAAACACTTCAAATGTCTTGATTAGCCACTAGGTTGCCTTGGAGCTTGGAAAGCTAGGATTTTTTAGCAAGAGTGGCTAGGTAATGATCTCTAAACTGTTAAATAGGGGTTTTAATGTTGCATAGCTTGTTGGTTGCTGTTTAAAACACTTGAGGTATCATTTCGTGCAAATATCGTATTTTTAGTGTCATAATAGAGTCTCTGTGATCTGCTATGACCTGGGAATTTACTGAAAAATCTAGCAGTGTAGTAGTGTTGTATTAGTGACCCTGAGACCACACATGGAGCACGAACCCCAGGGGCTCAGTTTTGGCCGGCAACGAGAAGACAAAATCCGGCGACCTCGGATTTTTAGGGGACTTTGTTTTTGGTTTTTGGAGGGTAGCTGTTTGCAGTTGTTTAGAGGTGTTTGGTACTGTTTGATTTTTGAGTTCTGACAGTATGCAAAATCTGGGATCACTTGTGCATAATCTAGTGTTTTGAGTACGCGTGTTACGTGATCCGACATGGTTCGTGATCCTGTGTAGCTGCTACACTTGGGTTAGTTTTGGTGTGTCGCCACACACGTTAGCCGTTAGACGAACACTTATGAATTAGTTTGGAGTTGGTGCGTTGGTCAAACGTAGTGTGTACATGATATTGATCGATTTCTGAGATTTACACTCGTTATATTTTGTGTTAATAGGATCACAGGCGGGGACTTCGAGCGCTGCGACGAAAGGGAAGCAGGTGATTGGATCGACCTAGCTTGAGATCGTTGGTGAGTAGATTTAACATCTACGGGGAAATCGCCCATATGGCGTTAAGCGTCAGGGCTAGATATGATATGATTTTAGCCGCATGTTTATATGCACACATAGAGATGGTGCATGAACTTCATTTGCATATAGTTACTTGTTGTGCCTGAACCTGTATCTATTGTACACCGCACCATTATTGACAGACCATGTTGCACGAGTACCAATTGTATGCTACACACACTCTGTCGGTAATTGCCCTGATACGCACAACACAAATATTCATATGATATACCTTGCTATTGGTTAGCGACATAGATGCATTTATCCTTGTGCGATGGCGCATATGACATATAGCATACCTGTACACCTACATGCTTACATATATGCCTTGCTATACCTACATGCTCACACATATATCTTGCTATAGTTATATATTCAGCTTTATATGATATATATATATATCGGTGGTATGGGACACTGTTATATATGTATATTGGATTCGGATACTTGGGAACCGCATGATATATTTAATGACATTGATGCATTTAAATAGCGGATTTTTCCCGTGATATACTCATATTGTTGTTCTATGTTGCATATGTTATATTACATGGATTTGCGCATTTGAGATATGTTTTCATACGATTTGGGGATTTCAAGTGTCGATGTTGGGCACTTGTATTCCGAGAGATATATGGATATTGGAAACCGATACGTGGAATACAAGTGTCGAGGTTGGACACTTGGGTTTCGAGGAACGTATGGATATCAGGGAACCGATACGTGTATCACAAGTGTCGACTTTGGGCACTTAGGATTCGAGGAACGTATGGATACGAGTATTTATGTGTCGATACTGGGCACTAGTTTTCATGATATTTTCGGGTGTCGATGTTTGACACTCAGGTTCCATGAGATTTATAGGGCCGATATGAGGGTCGATCTGAGGATTTTGGGATTTGGGGTGTTGTTGATTTACGCCGGGTTTCCTCCATACTTATGATTTGTGCAGGAGATTATTAATTATCCCGCACTCAGTTTTTATTTGATATGCATTTGATTCATGTAGATATAGTACCCTGGTGGTGTATCTTGATCATGATAGTTGCATATTCATATTGTCATACTTATGCTACCAGCTTACATGTGATTGATTATTGTTGTTAGTGCATACTTGCGATTATAGTATGATGTTATTTAATATTCACAAGTTGGCAACTCACCCCCCATTGTGCCGCAGGGTTTTTCAGGTCTGATCATCAGAGTGGTCGCGGCAGGACGCCTTATTATCTCTACTTTTGCGGATACCGCTACGGTTGGCTGTGAGGCCGTTTGCTTTAGGTTGGTTGCGGTTATCCAATGATATACATTGTATATTTCTTGTATCTAGTACTCTCCATCTACCACCTTCATGTATTGACTTAGAGACGAGTTGTGAGGATCGATATTGTAAATTCTTATGACTCTAGTTGTCGTGCTCTTGTGAGCAGGCCTTTTATATATGTAGTTTATCTTTTCTTCGCTACGGCGTCGTATATCTGTTGTGCTGATTTTTTCCGCCGTTGGGCGAGATTTTCTCCCGTTTGGGGATGCTTTACTTTTATATTATGTTTGTGCCCGTTTCGGGGCTAGTTTTTAGAAAGGAGGTGCTACCGAAATTTTTATGAAAAATAAATTTAAGTTTAAAGTTTTGCATCGAGTTTTTAAATGTGTTCTATATTTTCCTACTAGTAATGGTTTAGATTGCTGGGTTTTCGGCTTACTTGAATTGCGTTACGCCTGATGACGTTACGTAGTCTAAGTGCCGGTCATGTCCCCAAATTGGATCGTGACACGTAAGGATCATCGTGCAAAGCCGCCGGGTTCTCACGCTAACAGATATATCTTCGGAAGGC
The DNA here is from genome assembly GCA_030015575.1 of Agapanthus africanus. NCBI lineage: Eukaryota > Viridiplantae > Streptophyta > Magnoliopsida > Asparagales > Amaryllidaceae > Agapanthus > Agapanthus africanus. The sequence continues at coordinate 769,462,173 of CM057341.1, forward strand.
TTAATAGAGCCGTCCGAAAGAAGAGAAATGACCAGACAAGTAGCCCTTCAAATAGAGGATGAAGGAAAGGTCAAGAATTGGATGGAAGCCTTCATAGACTACTTCAAATCCCAATGAACGCCTAAAAATCCGTCGTCTAGACATCAGCTCATGAAACGAGCTCTGTCCTTCACCTTCGTCAATGATACTCTATATAAGAGATCGTTTGACTGTCTGTGGCTGAGATGCCTGGGACCAGAAGAAACGAAGAGAGTCGTCCAAAAAACTCACGACGGACTCTGCGGCTCTCATCAAGCTGGGCCAAAGATGAAGCTGAAGATAAAAAGAATGGGTTACTATTGGCCTACAATGATTCTGGACTGCCTCGAATATGCAAAGCAGTGTCACTCATGCCAAATTCATGGGGACTTCATCCACCAACATCCAAATCCTCTACACCCAACAGTGGCTAGCTGGCCGTTCGAAATGTGGGGAACCGATATAATTAGCCATATTGAACCGACATCGTCCAAAGGACATCGGTTCATACTGGCAACGACCGACTACTTCTCCAAGTGGGCAGAAGAAGTACCACTAAGTGAGGTGAAGGCGGGGAATATCCTTCATTTCTTCAGGACATATGTCATCATCGGTTCGGCACTCCACGAAGAATTATCTTGAATAATGGGCCGGCTTATAGAAGTCATAAAATCAGCAGCTTCGCACAACAGCATAAAATAGATTGGAGATAGTCTTCAATCTATAACCCTCGGGCCAACGGTCTAGCTGAAGCTTTCAACAAGACCTTGACAAAGATTATAAAAAATACGGTGTCCAGAAACAAAAAAGACTGACATGAAAAGCTGCACGAAACTCTCTGGGCGTGCCGAACAACGTTCAAAACTGCCAAGAATACAACACCATATGCGTTGGTATTCGGCACGGAAGTGGTGCTTCCACTGGAAATAGAACTCCCTTCTCTACGAGTAGCGGTCCGATACGAGCTGACAGATGAAGAAAATGCTCATTTTAAGCTTGAGGACCTCGACGCCCTCGACGAAACTCGCCTTATAGCACAGTAAAACCTAGAGGCTTATAAGGTAAGGATGACACGGTCATACGAAAGACTGACCAGGCCGAGAATGTTCCGCCAAGGCGAACTCGTGTTAGTCGTCAAAAGACCAATGATCTCCAATCGTGCAAAACGGAAGAAGTTCGAGCCGAACTATGAAGGCCCATACATTATAGACAAATTCTACCAAGGTGGAGCCTACCTGCTCATAGATATGCACGGCGAAAGACCCTTCCGGCCAATAAACGACCAATTTCTCAAAAAATACTACGCTTGAAGAGTCATGACTTAGGTCCGCTCGCTATCTACGACCGATTTCTCAAAAAATACTACACTTATAAGTCCTCTTGACATATAAGGAGAAAACACTCTTATAAGATCCTTACGACTTACAAGGGAAGACACACTTAGGAGTTCCCACGATTCCTAAAGAGAAAACACACCTACGAGATCCTCACGACTTGTAGAGAGAAATACCTTTATGATACCCTTACGGCCCATAAATTCAAAAAGGCTTAGTCGAAACAATCCTAACCCTGTTTGGTAAGCCATCTTTGTTCAAACCAACAAAGGCAAATGATGATTCGCTCATGGCAGCATTTCAGTTGTAGCGATGTTGATGCCTAAATAGGTGTCAAACTCCAAGTTCTCTCATGGCAAATGATGATTCTCTCCTGGCAATATTCCAGTGGTAGCAATGCAGATGCCAGGATTGGTATCATATTTCAAATCTCTTTAAAAAAGCCGAAATGATAGGGCAACTTGCAAGAAAAAGCAGGGAGTAAAAACAAAAACAGCCGAAATGATTCGGCACCGTGATAAATAACCGAAATGATTGGGCAATCATGACTTTCGCGACATAAAAGCTGAAAAGATAGAGCATCACGGAAAGAAAAAAATGAAAAAGAAACTTTTTTTCCCTGCAGGTAGGTCCACAACGACTCTTGTATACAATCTATTGGCACAAATGAAAAGAAGGGAACCATACTTTCCCACCATGCTTCGTCAAATGGAGAGCCGGCTCTTGATGGCAACATCTACAACCTAAAGATCGAATCGACGTGCTTCTCCTTCCAGCAGGATGCTGACACAATGTCATCATAAAAAAACCCAAGGGTCGAAGCAAAAAATAGAGCCATGGCAAAATCCGAGCTCCCGGTCTTGACGGTACATCTACAACCTAGAGACTATCTCAACATTCCCCCTTATTCCAGCAGGGGCAGTCACAACAATCAAATAAAAATGAAGTGATGGCAAAATCCTAGTTTCAGGTCTCACTGGAAACATCTAAAGCCTAGAGATCACTCCGATGCTCTTCTTATTACAGTAGGGTGCGGACACAACAATCAGATAAAAATGGAGTAATGGCAAAATCCTCGCTCCAGTTCGACGTGCTTCTCATGTCAACAAGATGCTGACGCAACGTCAACAAAAACCCAAGGGTCAAATAGAAATGGAGTGATGGAAAAATCTTATTTCCAAGTCTTGACGGTTCATATACAACCTAGAGACTATCTCGACGTTCCCCCTTATTTCGGCAGGATGCGGACGTGGCTATCAAATGAAATTGGAACAATGGCAACAATTGCAATATATACAGCATAAAGGTCCTACAGATGTCTACCCTACTTCAGCAAAGAATCGGCGCGACATCGTAAAAGCAAAAAATGAAGTGACGGTATATTCCTAGCTTCGGGTCTTAGCGACAACTCATATAAAGCCTAAAAACCATTGGAGATCATCCCACCCCAGAAGGGTGTGGTTATGACTCATCGGGGCTCCAAATTGAGCCCAATCACAGGTAAAAAGCTTCATGGAAAATTCCTAACGCTTGCTCTTCCAACGGTAATATGTCCTAAGGAGATTACTTGAAGACGTCTTGTCCAGCCCCTGAAGGGATCAGAGACACGACAGTCGCGGGGCTACTCGAACAGCGGCTTAAAGATTTCATATCAAGGAATACATCAGCCAACGTGATGGTACCACGGACTAAAAACCTAGTACCATAAACCTAACGGACCTCTGTCGTAAAAAGAATGGGGGTTATCTACATACAACGTTAGGACAAGTTTGCTTTAAACCCAAGGGAGGTAAACTAAAGAGACTCCGAAACGAGTGAATAAAGTACAAACTCCGAAATGAGTACAAGTACATAAACTAGAGGCTCCGAAATGAGTGAATAAATTAGAGACTCCACAACAAGTAAATAAACTAATTAGCGCTAAATTAAGACATCAAACATAGAGGAGCGCATGCAAAAAGTGTATATTCTTTATTCATGAATCAATGTGTTTGAAAAATACAATTTAAATAAAAAGGGGGGAATACAATTTTAGCCATTAAGAAGACGGGGCTTTCAATAAAATGGCGACCCACTCATTCTCTTCTCGCAGCTCCACCTCACGCGCTACTATTGCAGCCAACATCGCTTCAACTTGGGCCCGTTGTTGCAAGCATGATGAAAGCTTCTCAGGAATTTCGCGCTTAGCCGCTTCACAATCTCGTATTCCCCGCTCGGTAGATTCGAGGTGCTGCTTCAGCGCTATTCCCTTAGAAACACATTGTTGGAGATTCCCAAAAATAATTTGCAGCTGCGCGATGTTCGCTTTGACCTGGTCACGCAATTTGCTGGATTCGCCAGAAGCTGTCTCATGTTCCTTTTGCCTCAGGGCCAACTTCTTCTCGAAGTATTGAATGGAAGTGACACTTTGCTCGATCCATGTGATCAGTTGAGCCTTTGAGGTTAATGCTTCAGGTGTAAGATGGTTGTGCTCGATCTCGTGGAGACAGGCCTCAATTCGCCTACAATAGTCAACCCAAATGCCCACGAAGTCTTCGTTGTGGAAGGTCACAAGCGTCACTAACAAAGGGTTGAGCTCGTCCGCAAAGTCCGCAGCAGAAGTGAGAGCTTCGACATTAAGGTCTTTGATGAATTCTCTTAGCATCCTCCTGCTATTTGCCGCGCTGCAGGAGGACTGACGCTTAGCGAATGGCCCCGCGGGCATAGATATGCGAGACTCAAGAGGAGCCAAAACATGTGTGGCTGCTGCAGAACAAAGCACGCACAAAGAAGGGTCAGATTTCGACCTAAGAATTAAAAAGGATGATGACGAATGAGATCTAACATACCGGTAGTCGAAAGTGGAAAATCAGGAAGCTTGGGAGGCTATGCTATTCCTTCGTTCTCTCCCTCGAGCCGCAAGACTGCGGTCAATACGAGAAAAGCTTAGCATTAGAAAAATTACTCGTGAAAAGATGAAATAAGAGATGAAGAATATACTAACCAACACCCGAAGGAGGAACGAATTCTGATTGGAAGGAGACATGCGAGCTTAGCATTCGGCATAAGTGGTCAAAAAGCACTCCTACAGGATTGCAACAATATATGGTAAAGAAATTAGTCCATGAAATAATATCTATACTGAAATAAGGAATTGAAAAATCTTTACCTTCCGTCATTAAACCTGAGAGAACTTGGGGGGCACAAATGAGAGAGGTGGAACATTGACAGTCGTGGCAACGGCTGACAATGATTCTTCAATCAGCACAACGCCGGGGTTTACCGCACCTATATTCGGAATAAAACAAATATCAGCGAATATGTTTAGCAGGATTGAGAACCTAAAAGAAATAACACAAGGAATACCAGACGGGGCAAAGACCACAGCGGTGTCTGGAGCGCCACTAACTATGACGGCTTCTTCGGTTTCCACTATCCCCTGGATGATGGATTCAACATTGACACTTTCGTCCCCCGAATCAATAAGGGCCATCTTCATGCTCCCATCACCTATCGATGTCGGGGATCCATAGGGGGAGGAGGCTGTAGTTGGAGCAGTCCCTGATTCGACAGGAAGGCCTGACGCCCCAGAATCTTCAAACGCGTGCACTTCACTCACTACGTTACTACTTAAACTCAGCCCTGCCGCATCATTCAAGGACAAATGTGTTATAATTCAAGAAAAATTACTGTAAGAAGAAATCGGGAAAAGTAAACAAGTCCTACTATGTTTAATAAGGGATCATGCGCTGTTTTAACTTGAAGTGACCACTCGGCCTCTTCGCGAGCCGCACGCGCAACCTGCCTATGAGCGGTGGACAAGGCAGGAGGAATGTCCTCCATAGAAACGTCAGAGGGTCGGGCATCACTCGAACCTATGCCTGTGGCCAATTTAGCCCGGCGTTCCTTTGCTGCGTACTTTTTTCTCTTCCTTTCATCTTTGGCTGTATAAATAGATCTCCTCAAAACCTTCGACAGGGGAATGTCTTTGTCCAAATTATGCTCGGCCTCCGGATCTGCTGCAACATCCATCATAGGCTTCTTTAGCGATGCCTCCCGGGGAGGCCCTAGGGTGACCACAACCATAGCCAATAGCTCTGAAGGCTCCTCCGCACCACCACCTGAGGATGGCATCGTACTCGGAACAACACGAGTTGCGGTGGTTCCTGTAACAGAAAGAGGAAAGAAGTCAGGGTATGAATGAAATGAACTAAATATGTAAAGGCGTCATGAAACGAATCATACCGAGACTTATGGAAGTGCGAAGCCTATCCTCTTCCTCAAATATCTTGAGGGACGCCAAGAGAGCCTATTCAGTGGAGATTCCTATTAAGAAAAGAGCGTTAATAAAGCATAATAAATTCAAAAAATGTGTACAGAAGAATGTAAATGGAATATACCGGACGCCGCAAGAGAAGCAAGCTCTGCTTGCTCGCGAGCTAATCTCTCAGAAGCCTCGATAACGGCTTGAAGATCAGTAGCGGCATTCTCATCGACAGAGGCTTCGAACAGTCCAACGTTGGTGCCGTATTCGACCAAGCCTTCGCTATAAGGAACATGCGGCTCCTGCCCGAATACAACGTCAGCTGAGAATAAATATCTCTTCTTCTTCTGCGAGCTGGCACCAACACCTGACGACAAAAGTTTTCGCTTAACGGGCTTCTTCAGACGACGAGTTCCGATCTCCGAGCCGATACTTGACTCAGAGGATGCCACGGCCGCCACGGTCACAGGAGCACTTACATCCGATCGTGGCTTAGCCGAAAAATCGCACGGAATTACAACCATGGCACCCTCTCTTAAAGAAGGACGAACAATTGCCCGTCGCTTCAGCGAGACCGTGGGATTACTGGTCGGGACAGAATCCTTATGGTCGAGAAGGATCCGCCTTTCCTCTTTGATGAAGGCACCTGTAGCATGCTGATACCAAGCAATAAAAGCATTCGAGGCCTTCGGGATATGGCTCGGCTCACTAATCAGGAAATGAAACCCCGTTTTTAGCCGCATGAAGTGATGTGCCGCGTTGCGAACGCTCTCTTCTGTAGCAAATGGGTCAATGAGGAACGCTTCAAGGGGAACGCCTTGGTTGTAACTGGATTGCTGGGTGAAACGATTCGTGTTATATCTCATAAATAACACCGAGGCATCCTGTCTACACGAGGAAACCCGGCTGTTTACCGCCGGAAACAGAGACGAACCGGGATGGATCGTCTTTGCCTGAATTTGGGGAAAGATGCTATTTGGATTTATCCGTCTACCTCTCCGAAGGTGCCAAGTTGATTTATGGCACCGTGTATCGATGGTTTGGACGGATTCGGTCGTTGTAGCAGACTTCGTCAAATCCCCCCTCGTTTGCGAGGGATATTTTGATTGTGGGGACGCTCTTCCCTGCAGGCGCAAGCCCCTGTAGTTAATTAAGTTATCTCATCACGAAAACCACTTTCTCCTGCTCTGGAAGTTCACATCGTGTCGTGTGTGTTTTTTTGTTTAGGTTGCCCATGGATTGTATACGGAGACTAATTTATATTATCGCCCGTAGGGCATGGATTAGTCCAAATCCGTATATCTTAGATTTGGGTTTGTTTTATTTAAGAATCGTTAATATGGTTTGAGATTAAGATCGACTTAAATATAAATGAGCATTTGGGGGCTCGATTTGTTTTTTGTTAAGGATACATAGTCCAATTTGAGACTAAGATCTACTTAACAAGGTTTTAGGATCATTTTTGTTTCAGATCCAACAAGAGAGCATTTAGGCTCTGTTGTTTTAGTTTAAGGACGTTTCGGTCCGGTATCGCCATTTTGGAGGCGAGGTTTTAGTTTGAGGACATTTCGGTCTGTTCATCACCATTTTGGAGGTGAGGTATTAGTTTAAGGATGTCTCGATCCGTTGATCACCATTTTGGGGGTGGGAGTTTTAGTTTAAGGACGTCTCGGTCTGTTGATCATCATTTTGGAGGTAAGATTTTAGTTTAAGGGCGTCTCGGTCCGTTGATCACCATTGTAGAGGTGAGATTTTAGTTTAAGAATGTCTCGGTCCGTTGATCATCTTGCGCGCACGTGTATTTGTTACGTGACGGGATGGACAACGATGATATGGGATGCACCCAGTTTGGGGTGCGGTCAGATTTGAGGTGTACACATCAGTGCACCAAAAAGCTGTTGGTTATTAGGACCCTCCACCTCTCTGAAGACGTTGAGGAATTACAAAGACGTGGATCAGAGGTGTGGAAATATGTACACTTGAACCAATTCCCGTATTTGAGGGAAAAAGGAGTTAGTGGTAAACTAAGATTTCCTCGGGAGGATGTGGGATGAGTATCATTTTGGATATCATCAGTTGGAAGATCAAGTCATATTTGGGACTAAGATCAGTTTGGGAAAACATGAGCACAGAAGCTTTATCGATTTGGAGATCAAAGAAGTTTTGACCTCGGGAAGACTTAGCCAATTTGTGACTAGGTTTGGGTCTTCATATTTAACCCTGTAGTGCTAAGCACTGGTAAATATAATACTCACGTGTATCCCGCGTGAAGCATTAGACCAGTGTTAAACACTGAACTTTGGAGGCACTTACGTGTGAATCATGTGAGACGTCCCAAAGTGGGGCGCCTCACGTGTTCACATGTGAGCGCCACAAGAGCCTCCTTTTTTATATAAGTGCTAAGCACTTGATTGGAGATCGCGTGCAAAACATGTGACTGCCTTAGGAGGCACTTCTTGTTCTTCTTTTAAGCGCTTGCGTGGGAAACACGTGCGGCCCTCGTTATAGTGTTTAAACACTAATGAATCATCAGTCTTTCCTTCTGGGTGTTTGGAGATTTTGATCTCATGTTAATGACCCTAGGATTTGGTGGATCTCATGTCTCCTGTTTTGTAAGAAATAAATTCTTTTTATAGGGTTAAACCCTAGTTTTCAGAAGAACTAAATTTCCATGTGTTTTGTAAGAATCAAATTTTTTGAACTCAATTCTTTCACCTAGGTTTTGAATCTACATGACAGAATCTCCCCGATGAGAATTGAATTCTCAACTTGTGGGGAGATCTTCTTCTGCAGATCTCAACCAGAGGAAAAACTAAGTTCTTGCATGAAGACTTAAACCCTTAGAGAGGCAAAAGAGAGACAAGATGATCTCTGAGTTTTGTTTTCTTTTTACCAAGGGTTTCAATGAAACAAGTCTTCTTCTGTGAGAATTAAATTCTCTGTTTCTTTTGAAGCTTTTATTTCTTCTTCTCTCTTTTTTTTAAAAGCTTCTGAAGGGATTCCTTTGTTCACTCTCTGTCCCCGAGACTTGAAGTTTTTGGTTCTTTATATAGTGGAGAGAAGTTTGTTTAATTTTGAGAAAATCTCTCATTAAGAGATCCTAATTGATTTAATTGGTTTCAGAATTGATTTGGGCAATTTTGCCCATCATTGGATCTTTGATCCAAGGGTTTTTGTTTTACAGAACATATTTTTCTTGTTTTTAACAAGATTGGGGAAATATTTTCCCATATACAGAATTTTATTTTGTAAAAATAGTGAATTTTAATCATCATTGGAATTTTAATCCAAGGGTGCTCGCTTTAACATAGCATAATCTTTCTTTGTTTAGAAAGATATGGAAAATATTTTCTATCTCATAGGATCTTTGATCCACCAACTTTCTGCTTAACATAGAATTTCCTTTCTCATTAGAAAGCTCTATGTTAAATCATAATTGGATCTTTGATCCAACGATCCCTTGTTGATAAAATTTAATTCTTCATAGGGAGGTGCCCTCACGTGTTTAACACGTGAGGTTTATTTAGTTTGTCAGTTGTTTGATTGCAGCGCCTATATTCTTTTCTTATAGGCGCTCAGGTGTTTAACACGTGAGGCGCACTTAGCCTATAGCTGTTTGATTTGCAGCGCCTATATGCATTGCATATAGGCGCTCACGTGTTTAACACGTGAGGCTTATTTAACCTATAGCTGTTTGATTTGTAGCGCCCATATGCATTGCATATAGGTGCTCACATATTTAACACGTAAGTCTTATTAAACCTGTCAATTGTTTGATTTGCAGTGCCTACATGCATTGCATATAGGCGCTCACGTGTTTAACACATGAGGCTTATTTAGCCTATAGTTGTTTGATTTGCAGAGCCTATATGCATTGCATATAGGTGCCCATGTGTTTAACACGTGGAACTTGAACAGTAGGGAATTTTCCCTCTTCCCTTTTTTTTTATAAGGGAACAAATGCCCCCCGGCATTGCTCTCACGTGGCTTGCACGTGAGTACAACGTTGTCTGCCCCTACAACCGTTAGATTGCCTAGGGGAACGGGGAGATGAACCGCTCCCCATCACGTCTTATGAATGAGAGGGCTTGGCTCTTGAAATGGTCACCGTTTCTTCATCTTCTTCCTTAGTCTTCTCTTGAGAATTTAATTCTCTTTTCAGAGTTTAGTTCTCTGCCTATTGAAATTTCAGAGTTAAACTTTGTCAGAAAGAACTTTTTTAGGTAAAGATCTTGAACGACATTTTTCTCTTAGGAACAAGAAACCATTTTCTTTAATTCTTTTTTCTGGATTCTAAATCCACCGTAAGAGCTTTGCTCTCTTCTGGAACCGATCTCTTAGAGATCCAAAAAGACATATTCTTTGAGTAGTAAACCCCAATGCCTTCGAAGATCGGGCATTTCTCCTCTGATCTTTTAGGATCTATGGAATTTTAATTCTATTTTTCGTTTCCCCATCATGGGGGTTTCTGGAATTTAATTCCACTGTTTTAAAAGGAATTTGATTCCTCACTACAGAGCTTAGCTCTGAAAGATCAAGAAGGCCTTTTGGAAATTGTATTCCCTGGTGTTCTTAAGTATATTTCCATTATACGGTTTTACCCCTATTTCCACAAATTTGAACTTGTTGGGCATTTTAATCGAACTCATTTTTCTTTGAGGATGCCCAGAATTTGTTTAAACTCTAGTGTCTATTTAATGAGAATCCTTTTTTATTCTCACAATGATTATCTCGTCTCATCATTGGTGAGCCGCCATATTGATTTTGTGGGGTCCATTAGTTTTGCAGCCAATGGTCCCGTGAAACAAACATCACGTTTTGTTTTATTTTATATTATATTATTACTATTTATTATTATTATATATATCTATATATTTTTTTTAAAAATGGGTTTTTCCTTTCCCCTCTTATTTCAGGAATGATGGCCTCATTTCTTGATTTCCCTTACACTCGCTCAGAAGCCGCTTTTCGCAGTCGCCATCAGATGAGGAGGTTATGGATATGATTAGGACGCATGACAAGGACCGTACCGGTCTTCTCTTATGGGGTGTGTGGTACGGTCATATCATCAGTGGCCGCTGTTTCCTGATTAAAAAAATCAGGAATTACCTCAATGAGGTATCATGTGTTCGCACGTGGCTAATGGTCACGTGATAACACGTGATGGTTAAAACTTCATCAAACAGAAGCGAAAACAAACTGCTGAAAAATAACTCAATTGAGGGTCACGTGCTCACACGTGACCAAGGGTCACGTGCCAGCACGTGACATGCTTTGAAAACTTTACAGCTTAAAAGAATTTAATTCTAAAAGTCAGAAAAAATACCTTAACGAGGTGTCACGTGCTCACACGTGACCAATGGTCACGTGTTGACACGTGATGGTTAAAACAAAAATATAAACGAGCTACTCAAAAATAACTCAATTGAGGGTCACGTGCTCACACGTGACCAAGGGTCACGTGCCAGCACATGACAGGCTTTGAAAGCCTTACAACTTAAAAGAATTTAATTTAATTCTAAAAGTCAGAAAAAATACCTCAACGAGGTATCGCGTGCTCACACGTGACCAATGGTCACGTGTTGACACGTGACGATCAAAACAGACACAAAATAACAAACGGCTGAAGGAAATACCTCATTGAGGTGTCACGTGCTCACACGTGACCAATGATCACGTGTTGACACGTGATGGTTAAAGCCGAAGCGTAAGTAAACGCTGAGAAAAGGACTCAATTGGGGGTCACGTGCTCACACGTGACCAAGGGTCACGTGTCAGCACGTCACTGGCTTTAAAAGCCTCACAGTTTAACAGAATTAAAATTCTGAATTCCTCTAAAATCTTTCCAAATGGGAAATGAGTAAGGAGAACCGTTGGATTAAAAATTCAGGGGTGATTAAATATCACCAATTTATGGAAAAATCTTAGACAAGGAAAGATTTCCCCTAAATCTCACCAGAAATAACAAATAGAATATTTTTGGATTAAACATCCAACGGTGAATAAAATTCACCTAATAATCTAAAGGCTCGGATTAATGATGAAAACAAATCAAACCTTTCAATGAGAGATTTGCTAAACAAATTGATTATTTTGCCTCCTCCTATAAATAGGAGCCAAGGGAAGAGAAGGGGAAATTTTTTGAAGAGAGAAAACTTTGGAGAGAGTTTTGGAATCTTGAAATTTCAGAGAGAAAAGAGAGGAGAATTTAATTCTCTACAAAAAAAACCTAGGTAAGAAAAGAAAGGGGATCAAAACTTCAATAAAGAGAATTTAATTCTCAATCCAAGAGTTTAACTCTAATACAAAAAGAATTTAGTTCTTCTTCTGGTTGAAGATCTACACAGAGCACATCTCCCCATAAGTTGAGAATTTAATTCTCATTGGGTTGAGATCCCGCCATGCAGATCCTAAACTTAGAAGGGAAATCGAGTTTTGAGAATTTAATTCTCCTAAAACAAAATTAGAGTTTAACCCTATATGAGAATTTAATTCTCCTAAAACAAAATTAGGGTTTAACCCTATATGAGAATTTAATTCTCCCAAAGTTATAGGAATTTAATTCCTTCAAGATGGATGAAACTAGGGTTTAATCCTAATTGAGAATTTAATTCTCTCAGATTAACAGGAATTTAATTCCTCCAAGACAGAATAAGGATTTCACCCTATACAAGAATTCAATTCTATTACATATATAGGAATTCAATTCCTCTAAAAGAAATTAGGGTTTAACCCTACATAAGAATTTAATTCTTTCACAATAGGAATTTAATTCCTCCAAAGTTATAATTAGGGTTTAACCCTACGGAGAAGTTAATTCTCAGAATAATCTCTGTGCATGAAAAAGAACCAGGGTCACGTGTCCTCACGCGACCCCTGAAAAGATCCCCAGAAATGAGAAGGAAAGAGCTCAGAGGCAACGCCTCACGTGATCCACGTGACCCCCGAAACACAGAAAGAAAAAGAAAAAGAAATAGAGGCATTGGGCGCTCTCACGTGTTCTCACGTGACCTCTTGGCAGACGCTTTAAATCCTCCTCACGTGCCAGCATGTGATGCTCCAAAATAAAATATAAAAAAATGCTTAACACTCGTTTGCATAACGAAGTAAAAGGATCTGGTCCCACTTCTGGGCGCCCTCACGTGGCCCCACGTCACCCATTCCTATTTAGGGTTTAAACACTAATTCGTGAGCTTTATTCCTAGTGTTTAACACTGATTATCTTTTAGTGTTTAACACTAATTCCAGAACATATACCCAGTGCTTAACACTGGTGTTTTCTAGTGTGTAACACTAATTTGGGGACTATATTTCCAGTGTTTAACACTGTTACCTTCTAGTGTTTAACACTAACTTGAGTGCTTTAACACTAGTTTTAACCAAATTGGTTAATCTTCCAGAGGCAAGGCCTCCCATTCAAAACTGAGCAAAAATCAGAGCTCTAATGTCTATTGCTCAATCACAGATAAAAATGTTATCAGTGCCCTCAAACTTTTGTTTAGAATTGCTAAATAATGTGGGCCTGAAACCAGACAAATAGACTAATGGTCTAACAAAGGGTCAATATGTCAAGCTTAATTGGACTTAGCCCAAATTGGCCATAAGTCCTCAATCCAGACTTAACTGAGCCAATGTGCTCATAATATAATTAATTGGTCTTGGTTCCAAACTGGGCTACAAATCATTTAATCCACCTTGGTTCAAGGGTACATATCTTCATCCCTTTGATATTTGTCGTTGTAATCCCTCAACGTCTTTAATGAGGTGACGGGTCCCAACAACCATACATTTCACGGACTGTGGGGTCCTTAAACTCATGGACTATGATGTCCTTAACCTCGACCGTGATGTCTTAAAACTAACAACGGACTGTGGGGTCCTTAAACTCATGGATTATGATGTCCTTAACCTCGACCGTGATGTCTTAAAACTAACAACGGACTGTGGGGTCCTTAAACTCATGGACTATGATGTCCTTAACCTCGACCGTGATGTCTTAAAACTAACAATGGACTGTGGGGTCCTTAAACCCATGGACTATGATGTTCTTAACCTCGACCGCGATGTCTTAAAACTAACATTGGACTGTGGACCCCTTAAATCCATGGACTATGATGTCCTTAACCTCGACCGCGATGTCTTAAAACTAACATTGAACCACCAGGCCCTTAAACTGGTAATCGACCGTAATGTTATTAAACTAAACAATAGAGCCCAATTGCTCTCTTGTCGGGTCTAAACGATCCTGTTAAGTCGATCTTAGTCTAAAAATGGGCTAACGTATCCTTAACAAACGTTTAAGTTGATCTTAGTCTCAAAAGTGACTAACGTATTCTTAAACCCAACCCCCAAACCCAAATCTAAGAAGATACGGATTTGGACTAATCCACGCCCTACGGGAGACAACATAAATTAGTCTCCGTATACAATCCACGGGCAACCAAAAACAAAACAAACACACACGATGCGAAGTGACCATCTGGAGAAGGAGAAAGTGGTTACCGCGACGTGGTAGCGTAATTAACTGCTGGGGCTTGCGCCTACAGGGAAGAGCGTCCCCACAATCAAAAACCCCTCAAACGAGGGGGAATCAGACGAATTCTGCTACATCGGCTGCATCCGTTTAAACCTTCGATACATGGTGTCATAAATCAACTTGGCATCTTCGGAGAAGTGGACGGATAGCTCCAATTAGCATCTGCCCCCGAATTTCAGACAAGACGTCAGTCTTGAGCCGTCTTTCGGAGGGGAACAGATTCTGGCACGCCCGGTGGGACCTTTTCCTCTTTCCACTCCACACTTCGTGTGTCGTGTTCGCGAACCAATCGCGGTTTGCTAATGGTTACCCTTGGGTTTCGAGGTACTAAGATTTGGCGTTTTGCTTGCTGCAGAAAGCAAAGAATCAATGGCGTCCACTTGTGCAAGATGTTCCAAATGCAACTGCAACCCATGTCCGGCCTCAACTGGGGGCATAGCCTACGGGCCCCAAGCGGCTTCCCTATTCACGATGCCTGTGGAACAGGTCACTCAAGCCACTACAGGGTTGTTTTTCGGAACCATGCTTCCGCCGACAAGCTTCAGCACCCCAGTGCCCATACCGGAAGCTCCCAAGAAGTCGGTCTTCGATCGGCTAACAGCTAATGCGGCCCCTCTCAACGGGTTGTCTAGTTCCAGCGCCTCATTCTTCTCTAGATTGGGCCAAAGTTCATGTGGGCTCATGATGAAGCCTGCAATCCCAGAAAAGGTTGTTCTGAAGAGGATAACCATCCATGCTCATGAAGTCGTCAAGGAGACTTCTCCTGCCAAGAGGTCGGTCTTCACAAGACTGACCATCCCAACTCCCACTCCCTCTCCTGCTACTGAAAGGACATCAGTCTTTAACAGGCTGACACCAGCGACGACCCCTCAACTGAACAGGGGGCAAGACAAGGCCATCCCCGTCACCGAGCCTACTCCATCAGCTCGACATGCTCGACGTCGCCACTGGCGCCGGGTAAGGAAGGCCGGGGGCAACTCCCCCTCTGGGCTAACTCCACCAGCCCCGACGGCGGAAATTAATGTTGCTGTTCCAACCGGGAACAGCTTCGAGCTGCTGAATAAGGTGCGCAGGAATTCGCCCACCGCCGTACTGAAGAGTCTCCTCCTCCGGTGGAGAATGTTGCGGAAACAAAGCCAGAGCAGTCCCCTCAGCGGCTGTCCTCCAAGATATACAAGGTCTGGCGGCAGGTCCGAAACTCAGTGGTTGATCAAGATTACCCTCGCCGACAAAAAAGGGCGAAGATTCGACAGGAAGAAAACCGTCCTATTAAAGCACAACGGACGACAATCACCTGGGTGCCCACTGCAACGACCCCCTCAACTTCGACCGCTCGTGAGAAGAGAAGGTCAGAGAAGATCCCTGCGCCTACGACAAATGTCAAAGGCACTGAGCCCAAACGCCCTAAGTCTGGGGGCATGGTGGTGCATACTATTTACATGGCATCCGGGAAAGAGGATAGCCGCGCTTCTACGGGCCACCGACCACTCACCCGATCCATCACAAGAGCTCAGGAACAACAGCAGCAGAAGCTTCAGGAGATGCTGACTGCAATGGCTGCACTCACCGGGCCAAAAGAAAGCCCAGAGGCGTCATCGGAACAACATCACGAACACGAGACTGATGCTGAATTCCTTCGCAGAATGCTCGAAAAGAATGACAAGGAGGCTGCGGAACAAGCGGCCAATATAAAACAAATGTCTTTTCTGTTCAAAGACATGGTCGGGATGATGATACAGCAGGACCCTCCAGCTAAAGATCCTCCGATTATCCTTGAAGACGACAGAGGAGAAACATCTAATCCACCTCCAGCTCTTTCAACAGCCAAAGAGGAAACTATCTCTAAAGCTGCCCTGGATGACTATATTGCTTAGCAAATAAGAGTTCACCTGGCAAATGAGGCAGCCGGCCAAGTTGTCAAAACAGGGCGACCGTATCCAGGCTGGTATGATCAGATAAAGTACCCGCCGGGCTACACAATCCCGAAATTCCATGTCTGCAAGGGGACATGCAATCCCCATCAACATGTCGCCCATTTCAGGGCTCTTTGTGGCAACACCGGCGGCGATGATAAGCTCTTTCTTCGCTAATTCGTCGGCAGCTTATCGGAGACGGCGTTTGAGTGGTACTCCGAGCTTCCAAACGACTCCGTCAAAACTTTCGCAGAGATGGAGTTGCTATTCACCCAGCGATTCGCGAGCGCCAGCGAACGCACCCCAATAACGGCGTTGATTAATGCAAGGGTGAAGCCAGGCAAAACTTGGATTCAATATGCAATCCGATGGCAGAACCTGTGGTCGAAGTGCGAACAGCGCATCGAAGAAGCACCAGCGGTGGGCATGTTCGTGGGCACCTTAGACCTTCATGCAACTATTTCAAAATTCATGATGTTCTTTAAACCGACCACGTTCCAGGCTTTAATCGATAAGCTAGCCCAGATGGATCAAATGGGTTACAGACCGTCTCCCCCGAAGCCGGAACCTCGGAACGACAAGGGTAAAGGGAAGGCGACCTTCGTTGCGAACACCCAACAGCAGCCCAGTGCCCTAAATACAGCGGATCAACTGGAGGGGAGACGACACTATTACAATGAGAAAATGAAGCGTCCTTACTCATTCCCACGGGACAAAATGAAGAGGCTGTTCGAGCTGGCGATGCGCAACAGGCTTATCAACCTGCCAAATCCAAGGAGACCACCGCAACCTAGCGAAGTGAATAATCCCAATTATTTCCCTTACCACCAAACGATAAGCTATCCGATCGAAGATTTCTTCGTCTTTAAAGGATGGATCGAGGGTCAGTACCTACAAGGAAAGTTTGCGCTGTCTGAGAAGTGGAAAGTAAACCCACCACAACCGCACACTCCTAAAAAGACTGACACACCGGGGGCAACATGCTCTTTTGTTGAAGAAGCTCCATGGGAGGTCGTGCTTTCAGCCAAAACCAAAAGGATGCTGAATGATCTTCAGACATGCCCGGCGATCAGGTGGAAGAACCCGCTATAACCCCAGATCATCGAAGGGATGCTGAAGCCGCGCCCAATTCCAAAGATTGGTGGTGATGGCCAAAGCACTCACGCCCAGCCGTCAAAATCTTCAAAGAAGAAGAAGAAGAGATCCAAAAAGCCCATGAAACCTGGAGACAAGCGCACGGACCTACAAAAACAGATTGACGCGCTGGAAGAGTATAACCAGAAGGTGCGGACTCCAATCACGCTCCAAGAATTCCTCAGCCACGTCCTTGAGGACGAAGATGATGGAGAAGACTCGTCGGATGGATCTGAGGATTACGTAGCAAGTTGCCATGTGATCACTCATTCATCGCTAGACAATGAAAAGGCTCCCTGCACGGAGAAACTGGGGTCAGGTCCCGAGCCGGAACTTCTATGGCCGTCAGACGAAATGATCGGCGCATTCCTGAACGAGGCCCTTCTGAAAAGTAAAGCTGATCGGGAACGTGAGATGGCCATGTTTGAAAGAGCCTAACGCTGGCAACTAGACGAAAGAGTTGAGACACTCCCACCAAATCAAGGAACATCCGTCGCGGATAAAAACAAGTTCAAGACGAGGAAGAGGTTTGCCAAAGACATATCGATGGGAATGAAGCTACCACCCTCCGAAGGAAACACTGTCGGTAAAACAGAGGTCCATCCCAGCTACTGCTCATATCATCGAAAGATTTCGCACCCCACCGAAGAGTGCGACGCTTTTAAAAGATGGTGGCAGGGATATGTTGCTCACCGGCAAAATTTCAAGCGGATGAAACGCAAGACTCATTGGGAGCAAAGAAGTGCGGCTGACGAACATAAAAGAAATACTGGCAACTGTCGCATGGTCAATGCCGGGGGATCGCATGTCCTCACCTTCGGAAGCAACTCTGACGAAGAGATGGCTCTTGGCCCTCTCTTTAAAGAATCCACCTTTGGGAGGGAGGGAGAACCGAAGGCCTGTGAAAATATTCAGCTGCGCAATCGCACGCTTCCAGAAAGGAATCTCGGACTCACGAATAGAAAAGACAAGGGAAAAGAAAAGGTCTCCGAGGATATCGCCCTGGATGACCAAGTCATGAAAGAGCTGACCACCAAGGACCCGCCAAGGAAAAGTAAGGTGGACTACACCATTCTAGCACACTTGAGGAAGTTACCCTCACAGCTCAGCATTCTCGACGCTCTTTTACTATCAAAATAAGCAAGGGACTCATTGATCAAGGCGCTACAAGAGACAGAGCAATTCCAAGCTTTTCTCACCGAAGAAAAGATGAAGGACGAGCTGGAGGAAGTACACACAGCCGATATTACCTTCGGCGACGAAGATCTCCTCCTTGGGACGTGCGAGCACAACCGTCCTCTCTATGTCTCAGGATACTGCCACGATATAAAGATAGGCAAAATCCTGGTCGACAATGGGTCTTCCGTCAATCTTCTCAACGTGCGAGTGTTGAAAGAAATCTGCATGAGCGTTCAGCATCTCGCTCGTGATAAAATCACCATCTCTGGTTTCGACTCCCAATCGTCACGGACTCTTGGGTCTGTGATACTGACGCTTCGCTTCGGGCTACTAGTCACGGATATTAAATTTCATGTCATTGACGCCAAGACCTGCTACAATGCTTTGCTCGGCCGGCCCTGGTTACACGAGTACAACATCATCCCTTCTACACAACATCAGTGTATGAAATATTTCAAGGATGGTCTTGAGTATACCGTGACAGGAGAGTTGAACCCAATCTCCATGAACGAAGTCCGCAAGTATGAAGATGTAAAATACTTCTTACCAGACTTTGAAGACACAGAGAGATGTCACAAACCGGAGAACAAAGCTATCACCACCATTCCTGTCTTCGGGAGTGATACTGAAGAAGAGGAAGAGATAGTTTATTCAGGTCCACCCCAGTACAACAAGCCGAGACCGTCTGCTCCCATGTTGATCTTCGGCAGTGACTCGGAAGATGAGGTCCATGCTATATTTTCCGCTCGGCCATCAATACAAGCATTTGCTGGTGATAATCAGAGTTTGCAAATTACCATGATTCTGCGGGAGCACTACAAAGATCTTGACGCCCTTGAAGCTTATAGTGTGCAAGAACTACAGACATTTTACGTTCCTCCCAGGCGAAAGGGTGAAAAAGCGATCCTATTCTACCGGTCCACGGAAACAAGAATGGAGAAAGAAATCTGGCACGGCGCGGATTCTACACTTGACAGGATCCAGCCCATCCGTTTGACCAGATATTACACAAATGGACTAAAAATGCTTTTGAAGCGCCAAAGGGTACCTTTCAAACTGACCATTCGACAAGCTCGGTTCTACAACGGGATTTGGGATGTCCCTGGAACTCAACGCAAGTTGCCCAACGGGAAGATGGAAACGCTCGGACTTGGATATGTGAAATCCGGGAAACGGGAGCGAGTCCATGGTAGCTATATCATATATAACTTCGATGAAGAAGAGGACGCCTTGTTAGAAAACGCTGACCCCGAACCAAAACAAGATCCTGCAATCAAAATGCCGAGCCCGTCATTTGAAGAACGAATGGACAAGCTTATCAGGGAAGCGGGTCAAAAGGTTCGAGACGACCATAATCACGAAATGGCTATCTATGAGAAAACCAGGACGCAACGCCTCCTTCAACAGGCTGCAAAAGATGAAAATGCTCCTCCCTGTCAGCCTGTTGTGCAAAAGGCCCGACGCAGAGGCAGAAACAAGTCAAAGAGCGGAAAAGGCATTCGACAGCAACAAAGCGGAACCAAGAAGCCACGCGATCGGGAATCGAGCAACCCGGATTCGTCCCTTATGAAGAAGATGAGTCAGGCATACTCTTTTCCCCAGAATAAAACACGAAAGATACTTGAGCTCACCATAAAACATCAGATGATTACACTTCCGGAGTCCAAACACCCCGAGCAAGCAGGCGAAGTCTCTCACCCAGACTATTGCTCCTATCATAGGGCAATAAGACATCCTATCGAAGACTGCTTCACCTTCAAGAACTGGGTCGAAGACCAATATCGGTTCGGCAAGTTCGCTATATCCAGCAGTTGGAGGATAACTCCGCCGCAGAAGCATGAACCCAAAGCCATGAGAGTAGAACCAGATCCATATCGGTCTTGGAAGCGAGCTCATACTTGTCATATGATAACATTATCAAAAGAAGAGCCTGAGAATATGGATGACCTCCCCTGGTGCTTCGAAAACACAATGAAGGTGAGATGATCTCAGAGTTTCCACCGGCATCGAAAGAGCTGGAAGATGGAATACACACCACTGCAGATAACCTCAAGGAAATTGATTTGGGGACGGCAAGTGACCCGCGACCTACATTCGTCAGTGAGCTGTTATCTGAAGAAAGGGTGGCTGCGCTAAAAGACGTACTTATGCAGCATAGAGATTGCTTCGCATGGAACTATTCCGAAATGCCCGGATTAGATCCAGAAATTGTGGTCCACAAATTGACGATATCCCCGGACGTTAATCCAATCAAACAAGCACCGAGGAGAATGCGGCTCGAGCTTGAGATGAGTATCAACGCCGAGGTCAAGAAGATGATCGACTCTGGCTTCATCCAAGAAGTTCAGTATCCTGACTGGATCGCCAACATCGTCCCGGTGATGAAGAAAAATGGGACGGTGCGCATATGTGTCGACTTTCGAGATCTCAATAAAGTTTGTCCGAAGGATGATTTCCCAGTACCGGTCACTGAGCTGATGATAGATTACACGTCCACTCATGAAGTCTTCTCCTTCATGGACGGCTCATCAGGTTATAATCAGATAAAAATGCATCCTGGGGACCAGAAGCACACTGCTTTCCGGACCCCTTTGGGTATATTTTGCTACAAGGTGATGCTTTTTGGTCTAAAGAACGCCGGTGCCACCTATCAGAGGGCCATGACGAAGATCTTCGACGACCTTGTATATGAAATTGTCGAATGCTATATTGACGACCTTGTGGTTAAAAGCAAATCATACGAGGAACATCTAGAGCATCTGAAGGTCGTATTTCAACGCCTCCGGCAATACAACTTGAAGATGAAGCCCCTCAAATGCGCATTCGGGGTCTCCTCGGGCAAATTCCTAGGATTCATTGTCCGACACCGAGGTATCGAGATAGATCCGTCAAAGATCAAGGCGATCATGGAGATGCCCTCGCCAAGGACTCTCAAACAATTGCGATCTCTCCAAGGAAAGCTCACGTATATCCGGCGATTTATAGCTAATCTCTCTGGCAAGTGCCGTCCTTATAGTCACCTGATGAAGAAGGGAACCCCGTTCGTCTGGGATCTCAAATGCCAAGGCGCGCTGGACGAAATCAAGCAGTACCTGCAGAACCCGCGAGTGTTGGCCGCTCCGGTCAAGGGAAAGCCCTTTATTCTTTATACAATAGCCCTCGAAGGCTCCTTAGGCGCATTATGGGCACAAGAGAACGACCAAGGGAAAGAAAGGGCTCTCTATTACTTGAGTCGAGTTCTGCTAGGGGCAGAAAGTAATTATTCTCCCATCGAAAAACACTTCCTGGCGTTGATCTTCGCGATAACGAAACTTAGGCACTATGCATTGGCGCATGAAGTCCGTCTCATATCAAAGGTGGACCCTCTCAAGTATTTGATGTCAAGGCCATATTAACGGGACGACTTGCTAAATGGGCCTTACTCTTGATGGAGTTCTCAATAACTTATCAGCCTCTTAAGGCAGTGAAAGGCCAGGCCATCGCCGACTTCCTCGCTGAACATCCGATACCGGCCGATTCCTCTTTGAACTGCGAACTGCCAGACGAACATGCGTTTGATGCGATCGATGGTGGTGCCATACGGTGGGAACTTTATTTTGATGGAGCATCTTCCATGAAGAAGCGCAAACAGAACACCCCCATAATCAAATCGGGGGTAGGCCTTATCTTCGTGACCCCACAAGGAGAGATAATACGCTTCGCCTTCTCCTTGACAGAGCCGAGGACGAACAATGAAGCCGAGTATGAAGCTTTGATAGCAGGCCTCGAGATCGCCATCGACATGGGAATTGAAAACTTCCTCATATACGGAGATTCCCAACTGATCGTTAGTCAAGTAAATGGCGACTATCAGACGTGCAAACCAGAGTTGGTGAAATACGGCGAGAGGGTACAGCAACTGCTGACTCAAATACCTTCCTACATCTTGGAAAGCATACCGCGCGCGGAAAACAGCAAAGCGGATGCATTAGCCAAGCTCGCTAAAGAACTGGCCGACGAGAGCCTCGATGACGTGAGAATCGTTGTGCTAAGCCGTCGGGTTCTTGCGCCGGCGGAAACGTCTCCGGAATCATCCGAGAAAAAGGAAGCGACTGAGCAGACGGCCCTGCAAATAAAAGACCAAGAAATGGTTGAGGATTGGAGAGAAGTCTTTATAGACTACTTCAAATCCCATCGAACACTTGAAGATGCGTCCTCAAGAAATCAGCTCATGAAGCGAGCCCTATCTTTCGCTTTCGTCAATGATATTCTTTACAAGAGGTCGTTTGATTCCCTATGGCTAAGATGCCTGGGACCAGAAGAGGCAAAAAGAGTCGTCCAAGAAGTTCACGACGGACTCTGCGGTTCTCACCAAGCAGGCCCGAAGATGAAGCTGAAGATTAAAAGGATGGGTTACTATTGGCCCACGATGATTCAAGACTGCCTCGAGTATGCGAAGCAATGCCATTCGTGCCAGATTCACGGGGACTTTATCCATCAGCACCCAAATCCACTACACCCGACAGTGGCTAGCTGGCCGTTTGAAATGTGGGGGACTGACATAATCGGCCCCATCGAACCAGCATCGTCCAGAGGGCATCGATTCATTTTGGCGACAACTGATTACTTCTCCAAATGGGAAGAAGCAGTACCGCCAAGGGAAGTGAAGACGGAGAATATCCTCCATTTCTTCAAGACCCACGTTATTTATCGGTTTGGAACTCCGCGATGGATCATCTCCGATAACGGGCCAGCCTACAGAAGCCACAAGATCAGCCGCTTCGCACAATAGCACAACATAGACTGAAGATACTCCTCAGTTTATAATCCCAGAGCTAACGGTCAAGCTGAGGCTTTCAATAAGACCTTGACGAAGATCGTGAAGAAGACGGTGTCCCGAAATAAAAAGGACTGGCACGAGAGACTGCATGAAGCTCTCTGGGCATATCGAACTACGTTCAAGACGGCCACGAACACAACACCGTACGCGTTGGTATTCGGTACAGAAGCGGTACTCCCCCTTGAGATAGAGTTCCCCTCTCTACGAGTGGCGGTCCATTATGAGCTAACGGACGAAGAGAATGCTCACCTTCGGCTTGAAGAGCTCGATGCCCTTGATGAAACCCAGCTCATAGTGCAACAAAATCCGGAGGCTTATAAAGCAAAGATGACGCGCTCATATGAAAGATTGACCAGGCCGAGGACATTCCGCCAAGGTGAACTCGTGCTAGTGGTCAAAAGACCTATGATCCCCAATCGTGCTAATCGAGGGAAGTTCGAGCCGAATTATGAAGGCCCGTACATCGTAGACAAGTTCTACCAGGGTGGAGCCTATCTACTTATGGACATGCATGGCGAAAGGCCCTTCAGGCCAATAAATGGTCGCTTCCTGATGAAATACTACGCCTAACGAGTCACGGCCTAGGTCAATGATAGATGACGACGACTATGTCTGCTCGCTATCTTCCTAAGCCTAAACTCTGTAAGTAGTAACCGGCTTCCTTAACAACGGACCGAAACGTCCTTAAACTAACAATGGACCGAAACGTCTTTAAACTAGCGGCGGGCCGAAACGTCCTTAAACTAATGATGGACCACTATGCCCTAAAACTAGCTGTTGAACGAGACGTCGATAAACTACGGTGGATTGCAGCATCCTAAAGCTGATAAAAAAAAAGAAAGAAAAAAGAAAACGGTATGTCCATAAGCAAAATGGGCACGGATGAAAACCCGAAAGGGCTCCGTGAGTAAAAACAGCAGGGCTACCGGCGAGTCTTGTGAAAACCCGAAAGGGCGCAATCTCGTTAGAATAAAAAAAAAGAGAAAAAAAAAATGGTATGTCCATAAGCAAAAAGGGCACGGATGAAAACCCGAAAGGGCTCCGTGAGTAAAAACTGCAGGGCTACCGGCGAGTCTTGTGAAAACCCGAAAGGGCGCAACCTCGTTAAAAGACACTTGCAAGGTCCTTTCGACCTTGTAAGGAGAAATCACCCGTGTGAGATCCTTACGACTCACAAAGGAGCAACACTTAGGGATCCCCACGATTCCTAGGGAGAAATTACACTTACGAGATCCTCACGAATCGTAAGGAGAACTCTCTTATGGGACCCTCACGGCTCATAAGATTTGAAAGTCTTAAGCTACAGAGACCTGAACCTGTTCTTAAGCAACCCCCACAACCTCTGATACTGCCTTACAAGCGGCTCAATACTGACCCTTGTATAAAATCCACGGGCGCGAATAAACATTTCCCTAACCAAGTCCCATCCGTTACTGGGGATATGTTCGCATGGTGAACAACCCTTGTAAGTCCTCTCGACTTATAAGGAGAAAACACTTTGGTAAGATCCTTACGACTTACAAGAGATCATACACTTGGGAATTCTCACGACTCCTAAGGAGAAAACACACCTACGAGATCCTCACGGCTCGAAGGGAGAAATACCTTTATGAGACCCTTACGGCTCATAAAGTCAAAAGCCTTAGTCGACGGAATCCTAACCCTGTTTACTAAGCCACCTTTGTTCGATATCGACAGGGGAAAATGATGATTCGCTCCTGGCAACATCCCAGTTGTAGTGGTGCTGATGCCGAAATCAGTGTCTAATCCCAAGCTGGTGGCAAAAAGCTAGAGCCACACATGCATACGAAATTGCCGAAATGATGGGGCAACTTGCAACAAAATCAGCAAGTAAAAACGTATGCATGAAAAATAGCCGAAATGATTGGGCAACTCGCAATAAAAAGCAGCGAGCAAAAATAAAACAAATAGCCGAAATGATTGGGCACCGCGAAAAATAGCCAAAATGATTGGGCAATCGCGACCTTCGCGATATAAAAAGCTGAAATGATAGAGCATCGCGGAAAGAAAAATAATGAATGAAATTTATGCCTTACAGGTAATATTACATCAATCCCTGTATACAATCCAGGGGCGCAGACAAAGAAGGAATCACACTCCTCCTCCCCAGGTTTCATCGGAAGAAGAAACTAAACCTCGACGGTCCTCAGATAGCCTGAAGAGCATCTCAACACTTGTCTCATTACAACAGACACAACATCAAGCAAAGCGGAACAGCGGCAACTCCCATTTCCATGGCTCGTCAGTGTACAGATGACCGAGAGTCAAATCCCAACTCCGTGAAATGCGGATATAATCAACAAATTTCCTGGCTACGTGGAACACGGATTATGTCACTTCTGACCCCGTGGAAAACGTCCAGAGCGGATCCCGGTCCTCGCAGAGCACGGCAGTGAACCCGTATGAAGCATCCAGAGCGGAGCCTAGTCCTCGCCGAACACGGAAGTGAACCCGTGTGAAGCATCCATAGCGGAGCCTGGTCCTCGCCGAGCACGGCAGTGAACCCGTGTGAAGCATCCAGAACAAAATTCCTGGCTACGTGGAACATGCACTTCTGACCCCGTGGAAAACATCCAGAGCGGATCCTGGTCCTCACAGAGCACGACAGTGAACCCGTGTGAAGCATCCACAGCAGAGCCTGGTCCTCGTAAAGCACGGCAGTGAACCCGTGTGAAGCATCCAGAGCAAACATCGGACTGTGGAGTCCTTAAATCCACGGACTATGATGTCCTTAACCTCGACCGTGATGTCTTAAAACTAACATCGGACTGTGGAGTCCTTAAATCCACGGACTATGATGTCCTTAACCTCGACCGTGATGTCTTAAAACTAACAATAAACCGTAATGATTTTAAACCAATTTCACCTTGGTTCAAGGGTACATCTCGTCATCCCTTTGATATTTGTCGTTGTAATTCCTCAACGTCTTCAGAGAGGTGACGGGTCCCGGCAACCACACATTTCATGGACTGTGAGGTCCTTAAACCCACGGACTATGATGTCCTTAACCTCGACCACAATGTCTTAAAACTAATATTGGACTGTGGAGTCCTTAAATCCACAAACTATGATGTCCTTAACCTCGACCGTGATTTCTTAAAACTAACATTGGACCGTGGAGTCCTTAAATCCACGGACTATGATGTCCTTAACCTCGACCGCGATGTATTAAAACTAACATTGGACTGTGGAGTCCTTAAATCCACTGACTATGATGTCCTTAACCTCGACCGTAATGTCTTAAAACTAGCAACGGACTGTGGAGTCCTTAAATCCACGGACTATGATGTCCTTAACCTCGACCGCGATGTCTTTAAACTACTGTACCCCGGAGAACATCCAGAACGGAGCCTGGTCGTCGCCGAACACGGCAGTGAACCTATTGGAAGCATCCAGAGCAGCCCCTAGCACCGTGAAATGCGGATAAGGGCAACTTCACCCATCACTTGCGGGTCCTCACGACTCGTAAGGGAGTAAATTCTCTTGTGAGATCCTTACGACTTTCAAGAGAAAACGGACACTTAGGAATCCTCACGATTCTTAAGGAGAAATTACACCTACGGGATCCTCTCGATCTGTAGAAAAAAAAAACTCTTTATGAGATCCTCATGGCTCATAAAGTTGAAAAGTATTAGGAGGCAGATCTTAACCCTGAATCCTAAGCTATTGTTGTCCTGCAAAGAGATCAAGATAGACTATCCGCAGAATACATTCGATAAAAAGAGACACGCCATTGAGAAGAAAAATATGCCTTTTATTCATGAACCAACAAGGATACAAAGTACAATTTGTGAAAGAACAAAAAAATATATACACTCATTCAGGAGTATGTACAAAAAGAAAAAAAAGGGATATACAAGTCTTCAAGACGGTGGGCGATTTAGCAGCTTGGTCAGCTCATCCCTCTTTCGCTGGGCCACGCCTTCGTGATTCAGTATCGCCAAAAGACAGGCCTCCGCCTGAGTTTGCTGGGCCTGATATGAGGCAAGCCGACCTTCGAGCTCTTTCTCGGTAGCTTTGTGAGCCTCGACCCTTTCGCGAGTAAACACGGCGGCTTTATCGATGGCCACCACCTCTTTGATGGCCTCTTGAAGCACTCGCCAGAGTTCATACGCTTCGTTGGCCTTAGCTGTAAGGTTGTCTTGGAGTTCACTCAGCGCTTTCGAAGCCAGCTCCCTCTCCAAGAATTTGCGGCCAAGCCTCTTCTCGCACGACACCATGTTCGCCGTGCACCGCTCTATCAGACCCCGCAAGCCCGCCTTTGCAGCCACAACCTCCGAAGAAAGGCGGGAACACTCAAGTACATGCAAGCAAGCCTCCACCCGCCGATAGAACTCAACCCAGACTTGCACCACCGCTTCGCTATGATAAGTGGCAAGAAATGGAAGAGAACTGTTAGCTTCGGCAGCAAATGCTTCAGCTGTGATTGCGCTGCCAGCGCGAAGCTCCTCGATCAAAGATGACCGGGAGACAAGGCTTAGCTTGGCCAAACGTTCTGAGGCTCGCAAAGCATAGGGGCCAGGTGGCATATTGATGCGCGACTCCAGTGTGGTAAGAACTGGAAGGGCTGTTCAGATGTGTAAACAGTCAGTGAAGCTTTTAAGCAAAGGAACAAGTGAGACCATATTAAGACTTCACTTACCCACAGTCATGCAAGAAGGAGCTGAAGGTTCCCCTGGCCCTTCGAGGACCGCAACCTCGTCATCGACCTCCAGAACTGTAAAGGACATCAATGTCATTTTGCGAAATAACAACAATGCTATGAAATGGTGAACGACGCTAACCTTGCCCAGACGAGAGGACGATGCGTTGAGGGGGTATCGCTTGTGGAGCAGCCATCTCCAACAGGCGCTGAAAGGATTGCCGGGGACATAGATCTGCAATAGAGGCCGCCAGTCCCCACAGTTCTTAAAAGATAAAAGAGTTCAGATAACGGAAAGATCACTAGTTTAAAATGTGGAAGGTTACCTTCGACGCTCCTCCCATTCTGAGCTGGAGGGATAGCAGCTTCAACGGCCTCCGCCGCGACCTCAGGCACAGTACCAAGGACACGAGCCGGCATAACGGCCTTTGAGGAAGGAGCGGCGACAGCCATTGCGGGTTCCAATGAAGGGAGGGTAGTCTCCACTACCTCCATCCCAGCCCCCGGGTCGCCCTCAGGAAGATCCGTTGGGACGGCGACCACCAAGGGTACCTCTCCCAAAGGAGCGAGTACTTCGGAATCAAGAACCTCCACAGGAGGCTCTATCGCGAGAGGGATAACGTCGTCAACCCCCTCCACATCGAGCAATGTTTCATTGGGGGTGTCAACAGGCTCTACCGTCAGCAAGCCCGTAGGAACCTCCCCCATCGCCGAAGTCTCTGCACAATTCACACAAGAATAAGAATACATATATACAAGTGCAAGTAATATGAAGTACTGCAAAGAAATATAGGAACATACCAATGCGTAGGGAAGCCTTCAATATGGCTTCTTCAAGCCGATGCTCCTTCTCAAGGAGGTGTGCTCTCCAGGGTTCAAGGGTGGACTCGTGGCCGTCGGTCCACAAGGAAAGCGCGTCCGCAGCATCCTCCGAAGCGGCCTGCTTAAGGGCCATTTCTCCCCATTCCTCCAAAGGGCCGATGAACCGCCACCGGATCCACGAAGAGTCTTCATAAAAGATTACGGCAGGATAAGGCCTCTTCGGGATCCTTACCTTCTCAGTTTCAAGCTGCGAGCGTCTTATAGCCTCAGCCAATTGTGCGGCTTCCTCGGCAGATGAACCTGGGAAAAGAAGACCATCGTCCGGCAATATCATGGATATTGGTTCGTCCTGAACGACAGGTTCGGATTCTTCTACAAGATTGAGCAGACGGGCGACTGTCTTCTTCTTCCTCTTTGGCCCAGAACTAATGCCAGAGGACGCTCGCTTCTTTTCCCATGGATCCTTGGCACGACGCCGACCCACCTCACCTTCAACACCCTCGTTACCGGCACCCTCGCTTGGCGGTGCTGCCGAGGACGACACGGCCATTGTCGACGCCGCCGGCGGTGGTACTGCTAATGGCACCCTTTTACCCCTTGACTGAGCTTGCGTATCTAACGACATACCAATTGTGGGGGTAAGGTCCACCTCCGACTCCCCTGGAATGAGCGCAACACTGGTGTCCCTCAAGGGAAAGCGGACTGGTGCGCGCGGCCGCAGTGGAATTCCCGCGGCCTGAGCCGGAGCAAGAGCGCCATAGCCAAGAAGTAACCTCTTCTCCTCAGCAATAACTAGGTTGACCCGATGAAGGTACCAGCCTGTGAAGGCCCCCACGCATCGGGGAGTATGATCCGCTTCGGGGATCATGAAGTAAGAACTAGTGTTCAACCTCATGAAGTGATGAGCGACATCGCGAACAGTTGCGGATGAAGGGACCGGCGCAACCGTAAAAGCCTCGAAGGGGACGCCCTGATCATATCCAAGCTGCTGGACGAAGCGATGCAGATTGTACCGCATAAACAGAGCCGCACTGTTCTGACAGAATACAAGATAGCCCGGTCTGATCGCGTACAAGTGCGTGGCCTCCCGAGGCTTCAAAGAAGGCACCTCACCTTTCGACTGGTCATGGAGTTGTTGAATCGGGCCTGAAGGAGCAGATAGAACCCGATCAACAAATGCCAGCCCGCCTGCACTAGCGTAGGGAGAAATCAACATGCGAATAGCCCCGAACTGAGTAGGGCCGGGAGCAGAAGCATCCACCAACCGCATGAGTCGCGGAAAAGTGTAGGCGTCATAAAAAGAAGGTCTATGATGCGCAGTAAAAGCCCCCAACACGTGCATCTCAATCCAAGATGTAAAATAGTGAAGGGAGAAGTATACTACGTCCACACCGGGAGTTGAGGTGTTAGCAGCGGCGCCCAATCCATGATAGAGATGCGCTAGCGCCGGGATGCCTATGGCCAGCCGTGTCCCCTCAGCGATACGATGAGCCGGATAGATAACCGAGACTCTCATGAAGCAGCGATGCATAGGGATGACGAACCAGCTGAGCCAGAAACAGATAAAGCCCACAAAGAATGTCTCCTCGTCCATGCCGGGAGCTGCAATCGATTCGAAAGATACCGGCGACATGATAGAATATAATACTGCGGTAAATCCGATTCCTTAGTCGGCCGCCTGTTCAAACCAAACCCAAAAGGGTCGTTGATGCTTGCAAACTTAGGAGCCGTCTTCGACAGGACATCCTCGCAAAGGAAGCAAGCGATGAAGCTCTTGAAAGTGACGCCCTGCTCCTCAGATTCTGTGAACAGTTTGTCGAAGATACCCAGCGCCTTGATCAAACTCGGACGCTTATGGCGGACGGCGTTCTCGGTAGACAAGCCGTCAAGCGTTGCGGGCTCAGTCTTAAAGACGTACTCGTCAGAAGGCAGCAATTCCTCGTAAAGTTTCCCTTTGATTGGCAGCCCCGAGATCTCCCGAAATTCTTCCATAGAAATTGAAACTTCACGATCCCCCAAGAGAAAAGTGTTGGTGGGAAGATTCCACTTGTTCAGGAAGGCCTTAACCCACCAGACGTGGGGGGACTGGTAGTGGAAGAGGGATGCATATATCCCTGATAAAGCCCAACCTCCTGCAATCGCGCGCGATGGGCGGACAGGATGTATCGAGCCCAAAGGAGATAGCCCGTAGGGTGTCGAGGGGTAAGCCCTATCTTATAAATCTGCCCCCACGGTTGGGCCTTGCCCTGGCAGATACGGCGTCCCAGAATATCTATGCCCGGTATCGGATGGTTCGGGATACCGGTCGTCGAAGGCTCGAGCCGTCCCATCGGGGTCCAATTCGGCATCTCCACAGCGAAGACAGTCCCTGGAGGATCCATCGGCAGAAACGGAAAGGTAGGCTCCGTCGGTATTTCGCAAAGAAAACTCCGGCGACCTCGGATGATATGACTGTACCAGGTCCCCCACAGAAGTAGATTGGTGCGATTCGGGTCGTGAGCCCTGATCATTGCCATCACCTCCTCGTCAGATGGTGATTGGGGAAAAGCGGCTTCCGAGCGGGTGAAAGGAAAATACGGAACAGACATCATTGCACCTGTAATAAAATAAGGGGAAACTGTTAAAGCGAAGACAAAAGTGTGTGTGTGTGTGTGTATAAAGACAGTGATAGAGGACTCATCTTATGGGACCATTGGTTACAAAACACATGGGTCCCACAAAATCAGGATGACGGCTTGTTAATAATGAGGCCAAGCAATTATGATGAGACAAAAGGAAGATTCTCATTAAATAAGCAGTGGATTTCAAATGACCCTACACATTCCCCTAAAAAGAAATCCATTTTGGACTCTGTGACAAATCAAACAGAATCAAGGAAATTAAATTCCCAGGAAGAGACATTGCAAACTTCTTCTCCTCGGATGTGAAAGAGACAACTCAGGGCAAGAAAACCCCAAGAAGCTCTCTGGGAAGAACTGAGTTCTTCATAGGAATTAAATTCCTTGTTAAAAAGGGGGGGAATTAAATTCCCAAAAACATTTTTGAAGATGGAATTAAATTCCATGGAAAAAGGCAAACACCACCATTAACCCTTGAAGATCAGAGAAACCCTAAAGGGCCTGTTGATTAAAGAATGAGTGGTTTTCTTCTTAAAGAACTTAAAAATGGGTTCTTGTTAAAAAGGAAAATCCTTGGTGTGGATTTAAAATCCAAAGAGTTTTATATGAATGAAAGTTCTTCGATCGTCCAAAGCCATTACCTGAAGAGATGGGTCTTTCTTAAACAGAGTTAAACTCTGAAGATTTTGGAACAGAGAACTAAGCTCTGAGAATGAGAATTAAATTCTCAAAAGAAAAGTTTGCAAGGAAAAAGATGAAAAAGTGGAGGCGCTTCTGAAGAGACCCATGCATTTATAGGATGTGATGGAAATGCTTCATCTTCCCGATTCCCTAGATGAATCCAACGGTCACAAAAGTGACAGCGTTGCACTCACGTGCAGACACGTGAGAGCAACGCTGTGGGGGCATTTATTTCCTGATTAAAAAATCAGGAATTACCTCAATGAGGTATCACGTGTTCACACGTGGCCAATGGTCACGGGATGACACATGATGGTTAAAACTTCATCAAACAGAAGCGAAAACAAACTGCTGAAAAATAACTCAATTGAGGGTCACGTGCTCACACATGACCAAGGGTCACGTGCAAACACGTGACAGGCTTTGAAAACTTTACAGCTTAAAAGAATTTAATTCTAAAAGTCAGAAAAATACCTCAACGAGGTGTCACGTGCTCACACGTGACCAATGGTCACGTGTTGACACGTGATGGTTAAAACAAAAACATAAACGAGCTACTGAAAAATAACTCAATTGAGGGTCACGTGCTCACACGTGACCAAGGGTCACATGCTAGCACGTGACAGGCTTTGAAAGCCTTACAGCTTAAAAGAATTTAATTTAATTCTAAAAATCAGAAAAAATACCTCAACGAGGTATCGCGTGCTCACACGTGACCAATGGTCACGTGTTGACACATGACGATCAAAACAGACACAAAATAACAAACGGCTGAAGGAAATACCTCATTGAGGTGTCACGTGCTCACACGTGACCAATGATCACGTGTTGACACGTGATGGTTAAAGCTGAAGCGTAAGTAAACGCTGAGAAAATGACTCAATTGGGGGTCACGTGCTCACACATGACCAAGGGTCACGTGTCAGCACGTGACTGGCTTTAAAAGACTCACAGTTTAACAGATTTAAAATTCTGAATTCCTCTAAAATCATTCCAAATGGGAAAGGAGTAAGGAGAACCGTTGGATAAAAAATTCAGGGGTGATTAAATATCACCAATTTATGGAAAAATCTTAGACAAGGAAAGATTTCCCCTAAATCTCACCAGAAATAACAAATAGAATATTTTTGGATTAAACATCCATCTGTGAATGAAATTCACCTAATAATCTAAAGGCTCGGATTAATGATGAAAACAAATCAAACCTTTCAATGAGAGATTTGCTAAACAAATTGATTCTTTCCCTCCTCCTATAAATAGAAGCCAAGGGAAGAGAAGGGGAAAATTTTTGAAGAGAGAAAACTTTGGAGAGAGTTTTGGAATCTTGAAATTTCAGAGAGAAAAGAGAGGAGAATTTAATTCTCTACAAAAAAAAACCTAGGTAAGAAAAGAAAAGGGATCAAAACTTCAATAAAGAGAATTTAATTCACAATCCAAGAATTTAACTCTTATACAAAAAGAACATAGTTCTTCTTCTGGTTGAAGATCTGCACAGAGCACATCTCCCCATAAGTTGAGAATTTAATTCTCATCGGGTCGAGATCCTGCCATGCAGATCCTAAACTTAGAAGGGAAATTGAGTTTTGAGAATTTAATTCTCCTAAAACAAAATTATGGTTTAACCCTATATGAGAATTTAATTCTCCCAAAGTTATAGGAATTTAATTCCTTTAAGATGGATGAAACTAGGGTTTAACCCTAATTGAGAATTTAATTCTCTCAGATTAACAGGAATTTAATTCCTCCAAGATAGAATCAGGGTTTCACCCTATACAAGAATTCAATTCTATTACATATATGGGAATTCAATTCCTCTAAAAGAAATTAGGGTTTAACCCTACATAAGAATTTAATTCTTTCACAATAGGAATTTAATTCCTCCAAAGTTATAATTAGGGTTTAACCCTACGGAGAAGTTAATTCTCAGAATAATCTCTGTGCATGAAAAAGAACCAGGGTCACGTGTCCCCACGCGACCCCTGAAAAGATCCCTAGAAATGAGAAGGAAATAGCTCAGAGGCAACGCCTCACGTGCTCCAAGTGACTCCCGAAACACAGAAAGAAAAAGCAAAAGAATTAGAGGCCTTGGGCGCTCTCACGTGTTCTCATGTGACCTCTTGGCAGACGCTTTAAATCCTCTTCACGTGCCAGCACGTGATGCTCCAAAATAAAATATAAAAAAATGCTTAACACTCGTTTGCATAACGAAGTAAAAGGATCTGGTCCCACTTCTGGGCGCCCTCACGTGGCCCCACGTGACCTATTCCTATTTATGGTTTAAACACTAATTCGTGAGCTTTATTCCTAGTGTTTAACACTGATTATCTTTTAGTGTTTAACACTAATTCCAGAACTTATACCCAGTGTTTAACACTGGTGTTTTCTAGTGTGTAACACTAATTTGGGGACTATATTTCCAGTGTTTAACACTGTTACCTTCTAGTGTTTAACACTAACTTGAGAGCTTTAACACTGTTGCTATCTAGTGTTTAACACTAGTTTTAACCAAATTGGTTAATCTTCCAGAGGCAAGGCCTCCCATTCAAAACTAAGCAAAAATCAGAGCTCTAATGTCTACTGCTCAATCACAGATAAAAATGTAATCAGTGCCCTCAAACTTTTGTTTAGAATTGCTAAATAATGTGGGCCTGAAACCAGACAAATAGACTAATTGTCCAACAAAGGGTCAATATGTCAAGCTTAATTGGACTTAGCCCAAATTGGCCATAAGTCCTCAATCCAGACTTAACTGAGCCAATGGGCTCATAATATAATTAATTGGTCTTCGTTCCAAACTGGGCTACAGATCATTTAATCCACCTTGTTTCAGGGGTACATATCTTCATCCCTTTGATATTTGTCGTAATCCCTCAACGTCTTCAATGAGGTGACGGGTCCCGACAACCATACATTTCACGGACTGTGGGGTCCTTAAACTCATGGACTATGATGTCCTTAATCTCGACCGTGATGTCTTAAAACTAACAACGGACTGTGGGGTCCTTAAACTCATGGACTATGATGTCCTTAACCTCGATCGTGATGTCTTAAAACTAACAACGGACTGTGGGGTCCTTAAACTCATGGACTATGATGTCCTTAACCTCGACCGTGATGTCTTAAAACTAACAATGGACTGTGGGGTCCCTAAACCCATGGACTATGATGTCCTTAACCTCGACCGTGATGTCTTAAAACTAACATTGGACTGTGGAGCCCTTAAATCCATGGACTATGATGTCCTTAACCTCGACCGTGATGTCTTAAAACTAACATTGAACCACCAGGCCCTTAAACTGGTAATCGACCGCAATGTCATTAAACTAAACAATAGAGCCCAATTGCTCTCTTGTCGGGTCTAAACGATCCTGTTAAGTCGATCTTAGTCTAAAAATTGGGCTAACGTATACTTAACAAACATTTAAGTTGATCTTAGTCTCAAAAGAGACTAACGTATCCTTAAACCAACCCCCAAACCCAAATCTAAGAAGATACGGATTTGGACTAATCCACGCCCTACGGGAGACAACATAAATTAGTCTCCGTATACAATCCACGGGCAACCAAAAACAAAACAAACACACACGACGTGAAGTGACCATCTAGAGAAGGAGAAAGTGGTTACCGCGACGCGGTAGCGTAATTAACTGCAGGGGCTTGCGCCTGCAGGGAAGAGCGTCCCCACAATCAAAAACCCCTCAAACGAGGGGGAATCTGACGAAGTCTGCTACATCGGACGCATCCGTTTAAACCTTCGATACATGGTGTCATAAATCAACTTGGTATCTTCGGAGAAGTGGACGAATAGCTCCAATTAGCATCTGCCCCCGAATTTCAGACAAGACGTCAGTCTTGCGCCGTCTTTCGGAGGGGAACAGCCGCCGCAGCTTTACTTGTGAAGTGCCAACAGAACCCATTCGCCCAATCTCATTGATGGAACACCCACGGACTGCTTATGTGGTGGAGGCGACGAATTGGACTCCCACGGGACAGCTCGATCCGTCAACGACCGGGATAACCAACCAGCCCCCAGTAGCTGTTGATATTTTGGGGGCGTCGCATATGTCAGGATGAAGCTCGACCCTGGGGGCAGGTGTAGAAGTTAGGCGTTACCCCGCGCCATCCAGTGGGCTAACTTTCTTGTTCTCGATACATTCTCTCCGCCCAATGTGCACGGCTGCAGAAGGTTGGGTTGTACCAAGCAGTGTACGCATCATTATTCCATTATTACGCCCCTCACGTCTGGTGGGTTAAAGCTTTCTTGAACCAATGGAATCTTCCCACAAACACATTCTTGCAAGGGGACCGCGAAGTCTCGATCTCACTGGAGGAGTTTCGTGAAATTTCAGGGTTGCCGATCAGGGGAGAGCATTACGAAGAGTTACTGCCTCCTGATGAGTACGTGTTTGCAACGGTGCCCGCTATACTTGACGGCTTGATGATTGAGAACGCCGTTCGTCACAAGCACCCAAGTCTAATCAAGGCCCTGGGTATCTTTGAAAAAAATTTCGTGACATCGGAAGGGCAAGGAGTCACTTTTGACGCTTTCATTGCCTGCTTTCTCCGCGAGGATTTCTTATCCAAGAAGGCTCCAAAATTCACGAAAATTGAAAATCCCTTTGGATTCGGGTTGAAGAAACTGACGGCCAAAAAAGAAGACCTGCCGCAGTTTTATGTTCGAAACTCGTCGGTTGTGTCTTTTGATCCGATCGCGGCCCCTGGCATGGACGAAGAAACTTTCTTCGTCGGCTTTATCAGTCTTTGGCTCAACTGGTTTTCCATGCCGATGCATCGCCGCTTTATGAGAGCCTCCGTCTTTTATCCTGCTCATCGCATAGCTGAAGGAGCACGGTTAGCTGTTGGCGTCGCGGGGTTTTCGCATCTATATCACGGGTTAAGCGCTGCCTCTAATACTTCGAACCCGGGTGCGAATACCGTGAATTTCTCCCTCCACTACTTCATGTCGTGGATCGAGATGCATGTGTTAGGAGCGTTTGTAGTGCACCAGCGACCATATTTTTATGAATCATATACTTTCCCGTGGATCATGAGGTTGGTTTATGCTTCTGCTCCTGATCCGACCTAGTTAGGGGCTCTCCGCGTACTGCTAAATCCATACTTAAATGAAAGCGGAATGGTTTTCAGCGATCGAGTCCTTTCTGCTCCAGCGGGGCCCATTCAACAATTGTTTGATTTGTCGAAGGGTGGGGTTCCGGCTTTAAAGCCTAAGGAGATTATGCATCTATACTCGATCAGGCCGGGTTATTTGGTGTTCCGCCAGAATGACACTACTCTTTTAGTGCGGTATAATCCGCATCGCTTCGCCCAACAGTTAGGCTAAAACCAGGGCGTTCCTCTAGAAGCAATTTTAGTTGAGCCTGCCCTCTCCCTGGAGGTTACTCGCGATGTCATCCACCACTTAATGCAGTTAAAAACTGGCTCCATCTTCATGATCCCAGAGCCCGACTATCTTCCGAGACCTGTGGGTTCCTTCAAGGGTTGGTATCGCCATCGGGTCGGCCCCGTCATTGCAGATGAGAGACGGGTGCTTTTCGAGTGTAGAGCTCCCGTTCCGACTCAGGTCACCAGCGCCCTATTGCGGCCGCGGTCGGTGGTTCGCCCTCCTCTGAGAGATAGCGGTTCGGTGCTTATTCCTAAAGCCGCAGAAGTAGAATCAGCCCCTCGCACTGCTGGTATGCCGGTGCATACTAGAGCCCAGGCGGAAGTTTCTGATGAAGCACCCGCGGTGGTGTCACCAAAGGGTGACACCGAATTAGAAGTAGGGCAACGCCGCGCCAAAGCACCAAAGGGGAGGAAGCGCTCCTCCGCTAGCGTTAGCACAGGCTCCAAAAGGAGAAAGAAATCGGTCGCCGGCCTACTCGACACTTTGCTTGAATCTGAGCCCTTTATTCAGGATGAGCCGATATCTAAGCAGGAGCTGGACGACAGTCTTCTCTTTCCTGGTTCGTCTGCCGAGGAGGCCGCGCAGTTGGCCGAGGCTTTAAGGCGCTCACAAGATGAGTCTGAAAATGTGCGTGTCCCGAAGAAAGCCTTCCCCGTTGTATTCTACGACGTTGACCCATCATTACGGAGGGTACACATGGGTCCTCTATTAATGGAAGAAGAATGGGCTCTCAAACAGCCCATCTCGGTTGTTTCTAAAGATGAGCTTGCACTGAAAACATGCAGCCATTCACTTGCGATTGAAACCCGGCGAGCGCATTTGATCAAAAAAGAACAACGGCTCGAAAAAGCCATACTTCAGGCTTCTTGGCGTATTGGTATGCATATTTTTCGTGCCTTTCTTTCGGCAAGTAATTAGTCTTGCTTTCACGTCTCCTTATTTTTTTTTGCAAAAACTTTGCAGGGACTTCTGCAGCGGAAGTGGGTTTGATCCCAGATCGAGCCATGGCTGCGGATTCTACGAATATCTCCCGTGACGCACCGGAAGGTGCAGAGGAGATTACTGAAGCTGCTACCCTTGCTGTGGAGCTCCCGGTTGTGGCTTCTGTCCCTTCCGCGTCTATTCCTCCAGCAGAGGTGGTCTTGTCGGCCATAGATCCCATTGATATCTCTAGTGACGCACCGGAGAGTGTAGAAGAGATTGCTGAAACTGTTATCCTCGCCCAGGGGCCTTTCGTGGCGGCTTTCGTCCCCTTATTGGAGGCTGTCATGCAGGCTATAAATTTCACAAATATCCTCAGTGATGCACCTGAGGGTGTGGAGGAGGCTGCCGAAGCTGCCATCCCTCCAGTTCAGGGTGGTCGAAGCATCGAAGGTAATCTTTTATTCTTACACATTTTATTTAACGATCCCTCCGTTATCTGAACTTTTCCTTTCCTCAGAATTGTGCGAGCTGGTGGCTTCCATCGTGGATCTTTCCTCAAGGAAAACCTTTCAGCGATTGCTTGACATGGCGGCCCCACAAGTGATACCTCCATAAAGCATAGTACTCTCTTCCGGCCAAGGTCGGTATTCTTTTTCCCTTTTTGTTTTATACTTTTATCATGATGCCGATATGCCCTTCATTTTAAACCACAGTTCTGGAAGCCGACGACGAAGTCGAGATTCTTGATAGACCCGGGGATCTCTCAAGCCAGCCGTGCATGACTGTGAGTAAGTGACATTTTATTTTTGGCTTGATTTTGCTTACTCTATATTCAAAAATATAATTGACCGCACATATATCTTCACAGCTTTTCCAGTCCTGACCCCATTAGAGTCTCGGATCCCTATGCCACCAGGTCCTTACTCCCGACGCGCATCTGCGAAGATGGCAAAACAGAGTGTTTATTCCCTGGCGGATCTCATCGAAGATCTTCGCGCTGGTACTTCTGTCGCGGCCGAAGAATTCGCTGCTGAAGCAAACGCTTATCTGTTCTTGCCACTTAGCAAGATGAGGCATTGGTGTGCACCTGGGTTGAGTATTGCCGCAGAGTGGAGGCCTGTCTACATAAGATTGAATTCATACGCCTTCCCTCCGACCTCTTGTTTGTAAAAGCGAGCCTGCGTGGATGGGTCGAACGATGTGCAACCAATCTCCAGTCATGCGAGAAGAGGCTCAACCGGAAGTTTTGGGCGAGGGAGTTGGATTCAAAAGCTTTGGGAGAACATCAAGCTCAGCTCACTGCTAAGACCACCCGTGCATATGAAATTTGGCAGGTGGTTCAAGAGGCCATCACAGAAGTGGTGGCTCTCGATAAAGCCGTTATTTTTATCCGTGAGATGGTTGAAGCCCACAAAGTCGCTGAGAAAGAGCTTGAAAGTCGGTTCGCTTCATACCAAAATCAACAGGCACAGGCAGGGACTCGTCTTGCGGCACTAATAGTGCTCGAAGCAGAAGTCCAACAGAAAAACGATGAACTTGCTGGC
The DNA here is from genome assembly GCA_030015575.1 of Agapanthus africanus. Taxonomy (NCBI): domain Eukaryota; kingdom Viridiplantae; phylum Streptophyta; class Magnoliopsida; order Asparagales; family Amaryllidaceae; genus Agapanthus; species Agapanthus africanus. The sequence goes on from CM057341.1 coordinate 769,502,005, forward strand.
TTATTGAACCGTCCGCCGTCTTAGACAATTTTGTCGCTGTATATTCTCCCTCTTTTTTTTAATTGTATTCATTTTGATTTATAAATAAGAGTCTCTTGTATTCATTTTGATTCATGAATAAAAGACATATTTCATTTCATACTAGCGCTTCTCTTTCTGTTGATATCTTGTCTTGGCGTAAAGTAGTTTATATACTCATTTCAGAGTTTGTAGTTTATTCACACATTCCGGGGTCTCTAGTTTATGGACTCATTTCGGAGTTTATTCAGTTTACCCCCCTTGGGTTTATTGGCAAACTTGTCCCAATGTCATAGATAACCCATGCTCTTTGCGACAGAGGTCCGTTAGGCTTTGTAGTACTAGGGTTTTAGTCCGTGGTACCGTCGCGTTGGCTGATGCATTCTTCGGTATGCAGACTTTACGCCGCTGTCCGAGTAGCCCCGCGACTGTCGTGTCTCTGATCCCTTCGGGGGCTGGACAAGACGTCTTCAAGTAATCTTCTTAGGCAGTTTGACCGTCGTAAAAGCAACCTGTAGGAATTTTTCCATGCCGCTTTTTACTTGAGGTTAGGGTCAGTTTGGGAGCTCCGATGAGTCATAACAACTCCGCACTGGTGTGGGATGATCTCCGATAGTCTTTCGGGTTTTATTTGAGTTACCATCAAGACCCTGAAGCTAGGAATTTTTCCTTCGCTTCCTTTTGATTTGGCTATTTTGGAGCCTTTGTTGACATTGCGTCTGCTGTAACAAGAAGAATGTCGGGATAGTCTTTAGGTTGTTTTGTGAACCGTTAAGACTTGGAGCTAGGAATTTTGCCACGGCTCCGTTTTGTTTCGACCCTGGGGTCTTTTGTTGACGTCGCGTCTGCATCCTGCTGGAATGAGAGGGAACGCCGTTGTTGATATTGCGTCTGCTCTAATGAGACGAATTTTGAGGTAGTATTTAGGTTTTTTATGAACCGCCAAGACTTGGAGCTAGGAATTTTGCAATGGCTCCATTATATTTCGACCGTGGGTATTTTGTTGACGTCGCATCTGCATCCTGCTGGAGTGAAAGGGAACGCCATTGTCGACATTGCGTCTGCTGTAACGAGACAAATGTTGAGGTACTCTTTAGGTTGTTTTGTGAACCGTCAAGACGTAGAGCTAGGAATTTTGTCATGGCTCCGTTTTATTTCGACCATGGGGTCTTTTGTTGACGTCGCATCTGCATCCTGTTGGAGTGAGAGGGAACACCATTGATTTCCAGGCTGTGGTTGTTGCAGTCGAGCTCTGGTTCTCCTTTTGACGGAGCCTGGTGGGAAAATATGGTTCCCTTTTTCATTTGTGCCCATGGATTGTATGCAGGGGTCGGTGTAGAATCACCTGTAGGGTAAAGGAAATTTTATATTTATTTTATTTTATTTTCTATTTCCACGATGCTCTATCCTTTCAGATTTTCATATCGCGAAAGTCGCGATTGCCCAATCATTTCGGCTCTTTATCACGGTGCCCAATCATTTCGGCTCTTTATCACGGTGCCCAATCATTTCGGCTATTTTTATATTCTTACTCGCTGCTTTTTATTGCGAGTTGCCCAAAAATTTCGGTTATTTATAAGCATATTTTTTGCTCGCTGATTTTTTATTACGAGTATGGAACTTACGATCGGATACCAATCTTGGCATCAGCATCGCTGCGACTGGAATAGTGCCAGGAGCGAATCATCATTTGCCATGAAAGGACTTAGAGTTTGACACCGATTTAGGCATCAGCATCGCTGCAACTGGGATATTTCCATGAGCGAATCATCATTTTCCTTGAAAGGACTTGGAGTTTGACATCGATTTAGGCATCAACATCGCTGCAACTGGGATATTTCCAGGAGCGAATCATCATTTGCCTATGTTGACCTGAAAAAAGATGACTTAGTAAAAAGGGTTAGGATCCTCTCGACTAAGACTTTAATATTTTATGAGACATAAAGGTATAATAAAGTTATTTCTCCCTACGAGTCGTGAGGATCTCATAGGCGTATTTTCTCCTTAGGAGTCGTGGGTATTCCTAAGTGTGTGTTCTCTTATAAGTCGTAAGGATCTCATAAGAGTATTTTCTCCTTATAAGTCGAGAGGACTTATAAGTGTTGTTCGCCACATGAGGAAATTTCTCATCATTGGTGGAACTTGGAGGGGGAAATTATTTATTTGTGCTCGTGGATTGTTTACAAGGGCCAATATTGGACCTCCTGTAGGGCAACTTAGGGAATACGACGGCTTAAGAACATTTCCTGTAACTTAAGACTTTTAAATTCTATGAGCCGTGAGGGTCTAATAGGGGGAGTTCTCCTTACGAGTCGAGAGGATCTCGTAAGTGAAAATTTTACGAGATTGTGTCCTTTCGGGTTTTCACAAGCTCGTCAGTAGCCCTGCTGTTTTTACTCACATTGCCCTTTCGGGTTTTCATCCGTGCCCATTTTGCTTGTGGACGTACCGTTTTTTTAACAACGAGATTGCGCCCTTTCAGGTTTTCACAAGCTCGCCGGTAGCCCTGCTGTTTTTACACACAGCGCCCTTTCGGGTTTTCATCTGTGCCCATTTTGCTTGTGGATGTACCATTTTTTTATCCACCTGTTTGCCAATGGGACTTGAGTTGCAGTCTTCGCCATTGGAGCTTTGATTGCAATATAGATCTCAATAGAGGATATCACCATATTTGGGGCGATGCACCATGTTTGAGACGGCGCCCTTGTTTAAGGACATTCCGGTCCATTGTTAGTTTAGGGACATCTCGGTCCATTTCCAGTTTAAGGACGTAATGGTCCATTATCACCATTTTTGAAGTGAAGCTTTAGTTTAATGACATTACGGTTCGTTGTCGCCATGTTTTAAGCAAAAATTTTCCTAATATCACTCAGAATTTTGACTCAAGAAGATAGCGAGCGGACAAAAGCGTCGTCATCTACCATTGACCTAAGTCGTGACTCGTCATGCGTGGTATTTCTTGAGGAATCGGTCTTTATTGGCCGGAAAGGTCTTTCGCCATGCATATCCATGAGCGAATAGACCCCACCTGGTAGGCCTTGTCTATGATGTACGGTCCTTCATAGTTTGGCTCGAATTTCCCCCGTTTTGCAAGATTGGGGATCATAGGTCTTTTGACGACTAGCACGAGTTCGCATTGGCAGAATGGTCTCGGCCTAGTCAGTTTTCGTATGAGCGCGTCATCCTTGCCTTGTAAGCTTCTAGGTTTTGCTGCGCCATGAGGCGAGTTTCATCGAGGGCATCGAGCGCATCGAGCTCCTCAAGCCGAAGATAGGCATTCTCGTCATCTGTTAGCTTGTATCGAACCGCTACTCAGAGAGAAGGGAGTTCTATTTCTAAAGGAAGGACTGCTTCAGTGCCGAATACCAACGCGTATGGTGTTGTATTCGTAGCCGTTTTAAACATCGTTCGGTATGCCGAGAGAGCTTCGTGCAGTCTCTCGTGCTAGCTTTTTTGTTTCTGGACACCGTTTTCTTTATAATCTTGGCCAAGGTCTTGTTGAAAGCTTCAGCTAGACCGTTGGCACGAAGATTATAGAGTGAAGAGTATCTCCAGTCTATTTTGTGCTATTCTGCGAAGCGACTGATTTTATGGCTCCTGTAGGCTAGCCCATTATCCAAGGTTATCCGTCGCGGAATGCCGAACCGGTAGATGACACGTGTCTTGAAGAAATGGAGGATGTTCTGCATCTTCACTTCCCTTAGTGGTATTGCTTCTGCCCACTTATAGAAGTAATCGGTCGTTGCCAGTATGAACCGATGTCCTTTGGATGACGCTGGTTCAATGGGGCCGATTATATTGGTTTCCCACATTTCGTACGGCCTGCTAGCTACTAGTGGGTGCAGCGGATTTGGATGCTGGTGGATGAAGTCCCCGTGAATCTGACACGAGTGACACTGCTTCGCATATTTGAGGCAGTCCTGAATTATTGTGGGCCAATAGTAACCCATTCTTTTGATCTTCAGCTTCATCTTTGGCTCGGCTTGATGAGAACCGCAGAGTCCATCATGAGTTTCTTGGACGACTCTCTTTGCTTCTTCTGGCCCCAAGCACCTTAGCCACAAACCGTCAAGCAATCTCTTATATAGAGTATCATTGACGAAAGCGAAAGACAGAGCCCGTTTCATGAGCTGATATCTTGACGACGCGTTTTCGGGCGTTCGATGGGATTTGAAGTAGTCTATGAGGACTTCCCTCCAATCCTTGACCTTTTCTTCGTCTTCTATTTGGAGGACCGCTTGTTTGGCTGTTTCTTTTCCTTCAGATAGCTCCATTGACTCCTATGAAGACATTTCTGCTGGCGCAAGAACCCGGCGGCTTTGCATAACGATCCTTACGTCATCGAGATTTTCGTCAGCTAGTTCCTTAGCAAGCTTGGCTAATGCATCCGCCTTGCTATTTTCCGCATGTGGTATGCTTCCCAGGATGTAGGAGGGGATTTGTGTCAGCAATTGCTACACTCTCCTACCATATTTTATCAACTCTAGTTTGCACGTCTGATAGTCGCCATTTACTTGGCTAACGACCAGCTGGGAGTCTCCATATATGAATAGGTTTTCGATTCCCATATCAACAACGATCTTAAGACTCGCTATCAAAGCCTCATATTCAACCTCGTTGTTTGTTCTTGGTTCCGTTAAGGAAAGGGAGAAACGCATTATCCCTCCTTGCGGAGTTACGAAGATGAGGCCCACCCCGGCTTTGATTATAGGGGTGTTATGCTTCCGCTTCTTCATAGAAGATGCTCCATCGAAGTAGAGTTCCCATTGGACATTATTTCCTTTCTCCTCCCCTTCGATTGTGTCGAACGCCTGTTCTTCTAGAAATTCGCAATTTAGGGGAGAATCGGCTGGTATCGGATGCTCAGCGAGAAAGTCGGCGATGGCCTGACCTTTCACTGCCTTGAGAGGTCGATACGTTATCGAGAACTCCATCAAGAGGAGGGCCCATTTGGAAAGCCTTCCTGTTAGTATGGCCCTTGACATCAGATATTTGAGAGGATCTACCTTTGATATGAGATGGACCTTATGTGCCAAGACATAGTGCCTGAGCTTCGTTATAGCGAAGATCGGTGCCAGGCAGTGCTTTTCGATGGGGGAGTAGTTGTTTTCTTCCCCCAGGAGAACTTGACTCAAATAGTAGAGAGCTCTCTCCTTTCCCTGATCGTTCTCCTGTGCCCATAGCCCGCCTAGAGAACCTTCAAGAGCCATTGTGTACAGAATGAGGGGCTTCCGTTTGACCGGAGCGGTTAGTACCGGCTGGTTCTGCAGGTATTGCTTGATTTCGTCCAGTGCACTTTGGAATTTATGATCCCAAACGAACGGGGTCCCCTTCTTCATTAGATGGCTGTAGGGACGGCATTTTCCGGAGAGGTTGGCTATGAACCGCCGGATATACGCGAGCTTTCTTTGGAGAGACCGCAATTGTTTATGGGTTCTTGGCATGGGCATTTCCATAATCGCCTTGATCTTTGATGGGTCTATTTCGATGCCTCGATGTCGTATGATGAACATAGGAATTTTCTTGAGGAGACTCCAAATGCGCATTTCAGAGGATTCATTTTTAGATTGTATTTCTGAAGACGCTGGAACACTATGTTCAGATGTTCCCTGTGCTCCTCGTACGATTTTATTTTCACCATAAGGTCGTCAATAAAACATTCGACAATCTCATGTATGAGGTCATCGAAGATCTTCGTTATGGTCCTATGGTAGGTAGCACCTGCATTCTTCAAACTGAAGGGCGTCACGTTATAGCAGAATATGCCTAGCGGAGTTCGGAAGGCGGTGTACTTTTGGTCTTCAAGATACATTTTTATTTGATTGTAGCCTGAAGATCAATCCATGAAGGAGAAGACCTCATGAGTGAACGTGTTATCAATCATCAGCTCGGTAACAGGTACTGGGAAGTCATCCTTCGGACAAGCTTTGTTAAGGTCCCGAAAGTCCATGCAAATGCGCACTGTCCCATTTTTCTTCATCACTGGAACAAGGTTGGCAATCCAGTCGGGATACTGAACTTCTTGGATGAAGCCGGAGTCAATTAGTTTTTTGACTTCGGCATTGATACACATCTCGAGTTCGACCCGCATTCTTCTTGGCGCCTGTTTGACTGGCTTGACGTCAGGCGATATAGCCAGTTTATGCACCGCTATTTTTGGATCCAGTCCTGGCATCTCAGAATAGTTCCATGCGAAGCAGTATTTATATTTCATAAGCACGTCCTTTAGTGTGGCCACCTGTTTTTTAGACAACAGCCCACTGACGAACGTGGGTCTCGGCTCATTTTCCGTGCCCAAGTCGATTTTTCTCAGGTTGTCTGCCGTAGTGTGTATCCCATCTTCCAGCTCTTTTGGTACTGGTGGAAACTCTGAGATCACTTCATCCTCGTCTTTATTTACGAAGCACCTGAAGGAGTTATCTATAGTCTCGTGCCCTCCCTCCTTTGAGAGTGTTACCACATGGCAGATATGGGTTTGCTTCCATTCTTGACGTTGAGCTGTTCCTGTCCTCACGGTATAGGTCCTCTTTGACTCATTTTTTTGCGGCGGGGTTACCCTCCAGCTGTCGGACAAAGCGAACTTGCCTTGTTGATACTGGTCTTCGACCCAGTCTTGAAGGTGAAGCAGTCTTCAAGAGGATGACCTATTGCTCGGTGATAGGAGCAATAATCCGGATGATAGACCTCGTTTATTTGTTCAGGATGCCGATACTCCGAAAGCATCATCATTTGATGGTTCATGACAAGGTTGAATATTTTCCTTGTCTTATCTTGAGGGAAAGAGTATTCCCGACCCATCTTCTTGATAAAGGTTGGGTTCCAACCACGTTTTTCTTTATAGCACGGCTTCTTAGATATACTCTGTTGCTTACGAACGTTGTTTGCGCTCTTTGTCCTGTTTTGTCCTCTATTTCGGGATTTTTCCTTCTTGCGAGGACATACAACGAGCTGGGGATGGATGGCGTTGTAGTCTTCTTTCTCTGCAGACTACTGGTTGAGGCATTGTGCCCTGGCCTTTTCATAAATAGCCATTTCGTGACTATGGTTATCCTGAATCTTTTGACAGGCTTTTTTTACTAGCTTGTTAAATTGTTCTTCGAACGATGGACTTAATGTTCTTAGAGCGGGATCTCGTTCTGTTTCAATGTCACAGCTATTTGAAAGAGCGTTCACTTCTTCACCAAAGCTGTTTATGACGCGGCAGCCATAAAATCGCTCCCGTTTCTTAGACTGAACGTATCCGAGCCCAGTTTTCTCCATCTTCCCATTGGGCATCTTTTGCTGAGTCCCGGGAATGTCCCAAATCTTGTTGTAGAACTGGGCTTGTAGAGCGGTTTTTTTGAAGGGTACGCCTTGGCATCTTAATAGCCTTTTCAATCCCTCTGCGTAATATCTGGACAGACGGATTGGTTGAAATCTGTCAAGCGCAAGATCGGCACCATGCCAGACTTCTTTCTCTACTTTAGTCTCCGTAAATTGATAGAAGAGGATCGCCTTTTCACCTCTTCGCCTGGAAGGGACGCAGAAAGTCCGCAACTCTTGTATGCTGTATGTATCAAGCGCATCAAGTTCTTTGCAATGCCGTGGCGGAACTATGGTGATTTGTAAACTCTGATCAGCTTCAGTAACAGTTTGTGCTGACGGGCGAGTAGAGAACACGGCGTTGGTCTCGTCCTCAGATTCACTGCCGAAGACCAAAATAGGAGCAGATGGGCCGGGCCTGTTGCCTTGGGGTTGCCCCTAGTATACTATCTCTTCATCCTCCTCGGTATCGCTTCCAAAGATCGGGATAGTGGTGAAGGCTTTTTGTTTATTCTCCGTCTTATGACATCTTTCCGTGTCTTTGAAGTCTGGTATGAAGTACTTGGCGTCTTTATATTTTCGGACTTCATTTATGGAGAATGGATTTAGCTCCCCTGTAACGGTGTACTCGAGGCCCTTTGAAATACTTCATACACTGATACTGTGTAGAAGGGATGACGTTTTACTCGTGCAACCAAGGCCTGCCAAGCAAAGCGTTGTAGCAAGTCTTGGCGTCAATGAGATGAAATTTGATGTCAGTGATGTGTAGCCCAAAGAATAACGTCAATATTACGGACCCAAGCGTCTGTGATGACTGTGAGTCAAACCCAGAGATGGTAATTTTGTCCCAAGCCAGGTGCTGAACGTTCATGCAGATCTCCTTCAGCACCTTCACGTTGAGAAGGTTGACGGAGGACCCGTTGTTGACCATAATCTTCCCTATCTTGATGTCATGGCTGTACCCGGTGACATATAGAGGACGGTTGTGCTTACACGTTCCGAGGAGGAGATCTTCATCGCCGAATATAATGTCAGCTGTATGAACTTCTGCCAGCTCTTCCTTTATTTTTTCTTCTGTAAGGAAAGCTTGGAACTGATCAGGCTCCTATAATTCCATGATCAGAGAATCTCTTGCTTTTTTGGACAGGAGGAGAGCATCCAATATGCTCAGTTGTGAGGGCATCTTCCTAAGATGTGCCAGGACATTGTAATCCACCTTGTTTTTCTTAGGTGGGTCCTTAGCTGCGAACTCTTCGACGACTTTATCATCGAGGGCGATTTCCTCAGGGACTTTCTCCTTCCCTTTGTCTCTTTTCCTCGAATCTTTGATTGTAGGCCCGAGGTTCTTCTCAGGCAGCGTGCGATTACGCAGCTAAATGTTCTCACAGTTCTTCTCCTCCTCCTCTTTTCCGGAGGTAGATTCTTTGAAGAGGGGGCCGAGGTTTATTTTTTCCTCAGAATCGCTCCCGAATGTAAGAACTTTTCATTTTGTCGAACTAATACCAACCATATGACAGTTTTCAGTCGTTCCTTCATGCTCATTTATCGCGCTTCTTTGCTGTCGACGAGCTTTGAGTTTCATCCGCTTGAAGTGTTGTCGGTGAGCATCGTATCCTTGCCACCACTTCTTGAAGGCATTGCACTCTTCGGTGGGGTGGATGGCCCTTCGATGATATAGGAAATAGTTCGGATCTGAAATCTCTTCGTTGAGGCATGTGGCTTCGGGAATATTTCCCTTGAGAGATGGAAGATTCATTCCCATTGACAGGGCTTTGGCGAACCATTTCTCCGTCTTAAAACTGCTTTTGTTTGTTGCAGGTGTGCTTCGGTCTAGTTGGAGTACTTTGTGACTCTTCCTCGCTGCGTCCACTACATCCTGACGCGGATGCTTGGCCTTTTCGTGTATGGTCGTTTCACATTCTCGGTCAGCTCTGCTCTTTTGAAAAGCTTCGTTTAGTAGCCTGTCAATTGGGACTTCTCGCAGCTCCGGGGATTTCGACACCGATCCTGCCCCCAGTTCTTCTGCGTTGCTTTCCGACGCCGAGGGAGTTTCTTCGTTATTTAATGACGAATGAGAAACCATGTGGCAACTTGCTACATAATCTTCGGTTTCTTCCAACGAGTCATTTCCCTCATTATCGTCATTATCTCCGTTCTCAAGTATATGGTTGAGAAACTCTTCGAGGGTGACTGGGGTCTGCGCCTTCTGATTGTACTCCTCCAGCACTTCGATGTACTTTTGCAGGTCCGTGCGCTTGTCGTCAGGCTGCACGGGCATCTTGGTCTTCTTCTTTCCCTTCGAAGACTCTGAAGGCTTGACCTGGGTGTTTTGCACATCGTTAGCAGTTTTCGGTGTGGGGCGTCATTTTAGCATTCCCTCAATGACCTCGGGCTCCAGCTGGCTTTTCCACCTGATCGCCGGACATGCTTGAAGATCTTTCAACATTCTTTTGGTTTTAGCTGAAAGGATAACTTTAAATGGAGCTTCTTCCACAAACGAACATGATGCCCCCGGCGTATCCACCATTTTAGTAGCGTGTCTCTGTGGCGGGTTCACCTTCCAATTCTCTGACAGCGTGAATTTCCCTTGACGGTACTGGTCTTCGACCCAGTTCTTGAAGATGTAGCAATCCTCAATGGGGTGGCTCACCATTCGGTGATAGGAGCAGTAGTTGAGATAGTTGACGTCACCGGGCTGCGGTGGACGTTTTGGGTCTGGAAAAGTGATGAGTTTGTTGCGCACTGCCAGTTCGAACAGTGTCTTCGTTTTATTACGGGGAAACAAGTAAGCACGTCCTAGCTTCTCTTCTAGGGATTGGTGCGGGCGTGCGTTGTTTTGGCGAGCAACCGGTTTCGGGTCACTCTTTTTTTGTTGAGCGTTTGCAACGAAGGCGCTTTCCCTTTACCCTCGGCATTTCGAGGGTCCATTTTTGAAGAGGAAGGTCCGTGGCCCATCTGGTCCATTTGGGCCAACTTGTCAATCAAAGCCTGGAAGGTGGTCGGTTTAAAGAACTTCATGAACTGGGACACAGTCGCCTGAGGATCTAGAGTCCCTATGAACATGCCCACGGCAGGATCTTCTTCGATGCGTTGTTCACATTTCGACCATAGGTTCCGCCACCGGATCGCGTATTGAACCCAGGTCTCTCCTGGCTTCATCCTGGCATTGATTAATGCCATGATTGGAGTGCGCTCGCTTATGCTGGCAAACCGCTGTGTGAACAGGTATTCCATCTCCATGAATGTTTTGATGGAGTCATTCGGGAGTTCCGAGTACCATTCAAACACCGTCTCTGACAGACTGCCAACGAACTGGCGAAGCAGCAATTTGTCGTCGCCTCCTGTATTGCCGCATAAAGCTCTGAACTGAGTGACATGCTGATGTGGGTTACCTGTTCCTTTGTACACTTGGAATTTGGGGATCATATATCCCGGCGGGTATTTGATTTGATCGTAACAGCCTGGGTACGGTCGCCCGGTTCTGAAGACTTGACCAGCCGCTTCACTTGCCTGATGATCTCGTATTTCTTAAGCTATGTAATCGTCAAGGGCAGTTTTGGAGATCGTTTCCTCCCTGGCCACTGATAGCGCCGGAAAAGGGTTCGATGTTTCTCCTCTGTCGTCCTCGATGATTATCGGTGGATCTTCGGCTGGAGGTTCTGGCTGGATCATCATTCCAACCATGTCCTGGAACAAAAGCACTATCTAATTTATATTAGCAGCTTGTTCCGCGGCCTCCTTATTCTTTCTTTCTAGCACCCTTCGCAGAAACTCTGTATTGGTCTTCTGCTCCTGGCGCTGTTCAAACGCCAATTCCGGGCTTTCTTTCTGCCCGGTGAGTGCTTCCATTTTCGTCAGCATCTCCTGGAGCTTTTGTTGCTGCTCCTGAGCTTTTGTCAACAACTGAGTTTGCGGCCGATGACCCACGGAAGTACGACTTTTCTCTTTCCCGGAAGCTATATAGACCGTGTGTACAACCATGCCCTCAGGCTTGGGGCGTTTAGGTCCAGCGCCTTTGGAATTTTCCGCAGGCAATGAGATTTTCTCCGGCCTCCTCCTTTTATGGGAGGTCGAGGTTGAAGGAGCCGTTGTAATAGGCGCGTGTGTGAAAGAAGTCCCTCGCTGTATGGTGGAGGGATGATTTTCCTCTTGTCGAACCTTCATTTTCTCCGGTTGAAGAGCGTGGTCTTTGTTGATCACAGAGTCCTGGACTTTCCTCCAGACCCTGTGGATTTGGGAGGAGAGCCGTTGAGGGGACTGCTCCGGTTTTTCCTGCGTCATGTTTTCAGAAGGAAGTGGAGATTTCTTCAAACACCGCGGTTGGGGAGTTCTTTTGCACCCTCCTAAGCTGTTCAAAGCAGTTCCTGGTTGGAACAGCACCGTCAACTTCCACCATTGGAGCTGGTGGGGTGAGTCCGGAGGGGGAGTTACCCCCATCTCTTCTCACTCGGCGCCAGTGGTGACGTCAAGCGTGCCTTGCAGACGGGACCACCTCAGTTGTGCAAGCGTCTCTGTCATTCCCCCGGCTTTGATGAGGGGGTACTGTTGGTGTCGGCCTGTCGAAGACTGATGTCCGTTGAGAGGGAACATCTAATCTTTCGAAATCCGACTTTCTGGTAAGGGAAGCACTTTTGATGACTTCATCCGCAGCAGGAGTTGGGAGGACTATCCGTTTCAGGATAGCCCCTTCAGGTAGCGCGAGTCTCTTTGCGGGCCCACTTGAGCTTCGGCTCAGCCTGTTGAAGACTGAGTTAACAAACTTGGACGACCCGTGGAGAGGGGCCGTGGTGGTTACAAGTTGATCGAAGACTGACTTCTTAGGAGTTTCTTGTGGTAGCACTGGGACGGTGAAGCTTGCTGGCAGGAGCATAGTCCCGAAGAACAATCCAGTGGTGGCTTGAGTCACCTGCCCCACCGGCATTGAAAAGATGGAGGCCGTATTGGGTCCGTATGTCACTCCTCCAGTTGGGGCGGAGCGGGAGTTGCTGTTGCAGTTTGTGCAGCTGGAAGCCATTGATGTTATCTTCTTCTTTCTGCATAGGAGCAAGACACCAAATCTTAGTACCTCGAATCCAAGGGCAACCATAGCAAACTGTGATTTTTGTTCGCGAAACACGACACACGAAGTGTGGAGTAGAAAGTGGAAAAGGTCCCACCGGGCGTGCCAGAATCTGTTTACCGCCGGAAATAGAGACGAACCGAGATGGATCGTCTTGCCCGAATTTTGGGGCAAATGCTATTTGGATTTATTCATCCACCTCTCCGAAGGTGCCAAGTTGATTTATGGCATCGTGTATCGAAGGTTTGGACAGATGCGGCCGTTGTTGCAGACTTCGTCAGATTCCCCATCGTTTGCGAGGGTTTTATGATTATGAGGACGCTCTTCCCTGCAGGCGCAAGCCCCTGTAGTTAATTACGTTATCGCATCGCGATAACCACTTTCTCCTGCTCCGGAAGTTCACTTCGTGTCGTGTGTGTTTTTGTTTGTTTAGGTTGCCCGTGGATTGTATACGGAGAATAATTTATGTTGTCGCTCGTAGGGCGTCGATTAGTCTAAATCCGTATATCTTAGATTTAGGTTTGTTTTATTTAAGGATCGTTAATCTGGTTTGAGATTAAGATCGACTTAAATGTATATGAGCATTTGGGGGATCGATTTGTTTTTTGTTAAGGATACGTTAGTCCAATTTGAGACTAAAATCTACTTAACAAGGTTTTAGGATCATTTTTGTTTCAGATCGAACAAGAGAGCATTTGGGCTCTGTTGTTTTAGTTTAAGGACGTTTCGTTCCGTTATCGCCATTTTGGAGGCGAAGTTTTAGTTTGAGAACATTTTGGTCTGTTGATCACCATTTTGGAGGTGATGTTTTAGTTTAAGGACGTCTCGGTCCGTTGATCACCATTTTGGGGGTGAGAGTTTTATTTTAATGACGTCTCGGTCTGTTGATCACCATTTTGGGGGTGAGATTTTAGTTTAAGGATGTCTCGGTCTATTGATTATCTTGCGCGCACGTATATTTGTTACGTGACGGGATGAACAACGATGATATGGGATGCACCCAGTTTGGGATGCGCTCTGATTTGAGGTGTACACATCAGTGCACCAAAAAGCTGTTGGTTGTTGGCACTCACCATCTCTCTGAAGTCGTTGAGGAATTATAGCGACGTGGATCAGAGGTGTCGAATGATGTACCCTTGAACCAATTCTCGTATTTGAGGGAAAAAGGAGTTAGTGGTAAACTAAGATTTGCTCGGGAGGATGTGGGATGAGTATCGTTTTGGATATCATCAGTTGGAAGATCAATAGTCATATTTAGGACTAAGATCAGTTTGGGAAAACATGAGCACAAAGGCTCGGTCGATTTGGAGATCAAAGAAGTTTTGACCTCGGGTAGACTTAGTCAATTTGTGACTAGGTTTGGGTCTTCATATTTACCCATGCAGTGCTAATCCCTGGTAAATGTAGTACTCACGTGTATCCCACGTGAGGCATTAGACCAGTGTTAAACACTGAACTTTGGATGCGCTCACGTGTGAATCACGTGAGATGTCCCAAAGTGGGTGCTGTTCTTTGGGTTTTATTCCCTTTTTGCATATAAGTGCTAAGCACTTGGTTCTTGTGGCGCTCACGTGTGAACACGTGAGATGCCCCAAAGTTGGGTAATGCCTTTTGGGTTTTATCCCCTCCTTTTTTATATAAGTGCTAAGCACTTGATTGGAGATCGCGTGCAAAACACGTGACTGCCCTAGGAGGCACTTCTTGTTCTTCTTTTAAGCGCTTGCGTGGGAAACGCGTGCGGCCGTCGTTATGGTGTTTAAACACTAATGAATCATCAGTCTTTCCTTCTGGGTGTTTGGAGATTTTGATCTCATGTTAATGACCCTAGGATTTAGAGGATCTCATGTCTCTTGTTTTGTAAGAATTAAATTCTTTTTATAGGGTTAAACCCTTGTTTTCAGAGGAACTAAATTTCCATGTGTTTTGTAAGAATTAAATTCTTTGAACTCAATTCTTTCCCCTAGTTTTGAATCTGCATGACAGAATCTTCCCGATAAAAATTGAATTCTCAATTTGTGGGGAGATCTGCTTCTGCAGATCTCAACCAGAGGAAGAAATAAGTTCTTGCATGAAAGGTTAAACCTTTAGAGAGTCAAAAGAGAGACAAGACGATCTCTGAGTTTTGTTTTCTTTTTACCTAGGGTTTCAATGAAACAAGTCTTTTTCTGTGAGAATTAAATTATCTGTTTCTTTTGAAGCTTTTCTTTCTACTTCTCTCTTTTTTTTTAAAAGCTTCTGAGGGGGTTCCTTTGTTCACTCTCCGTCCCCGAGACTTGAAGTCTTTGGTTCTAAATATAGTAGAGAGAAGTTTGTTTAATTCTGAGAAAATCTCTCATTGAGAGATCCTAATTGATTTAAATGGTTTCAGAATTGATTTGGGTAATTTTGCCCATCATTGGATCTTTGATCCAAGGATTTTTGTTTTACAGAACATATTTTTCTTGTTTTTAGCAAGATTGGGGAAATATTTTCCTATATGCAGAATCTTATTTTGTAAAAATAGTGAATTTAATCATCATTTGAATTTTAATCCAAGGGTGCTCGGTTTAACAGCGCACAATCTTTCTTTGTTTAGAAAGATATGGAAAATATTTTCCATCTCATAGGACCTTTGATCCACTAACTTTCTGTTTAACAGAGAATTTCCCTCCTCATTAGAAAGCTCTATGTTTAATCACCATTGGATTTTTGATCCAACGATCCCTTTTTGAGTAGAATTTAATTCTTCGTAGGGAGGTGCCCTCACGTGTTTAACATGTTAGGTTTATTTAGTTTGTCAGCTTTTTGATTGCAACGCCTATATGCTTTGTATATAGGCGCTCACGTGTTTAACACGTGAGGTTTATTTAGCCTATAGCTGTTTGATTTGCAGCGCCTATATGCATTGCATATAGGCACTCACGTGTTTAACATGTGAGGCTTTTTTAGCCTATAGTTTGATTGCAGCACCTATATGCTTTGCATATAGGCACTCACGTGTTTAACACGTGAAGCTTATTAAGCCTGTCAGTTGTTTGATTTGCAGCGCCTACATGCATTGCATATAGGCGCTCACGTGTTTAACATGTGAGGCTTATTTAGCCTATAGTTGTTCGATTTGCAGCGCCTATATACATTGCATATAGGTGCCCACATGTTTAACACGTGAGACTTGAACAGTAGGGAATTTTCCTCATCTCTATTTTTATAAGGGAACACCGGCCTGATGGAATACAAATGAACGATTTCTCGGGCCTCAATGCAGAAGCTCCGTCCTTGAAGACGTCGTGGAGCGGCTGGATTACCTTGGAGGGTTCCTTACCAATGGTCAGGACCCTGTCGACGAAGGTCATGCTATCCCCAACCATGCGTGGGCGAAGAAGCAATCGCCGAGCCTCTCACTGTGGTGGGTATGGAGAAGAAGTATCGACCAATTGCATGACCCAAGGAAAGTTATATCTTTCATAAAATCTGGGCCGTTTATGCACACTAAAAGCACCCAGCATGTGCATCTCGATACACGAGATGAAGTAGTGCAATGTGATATTTACGGGCTTCACGGGCTTCAAACCCGGCTGAGTGGTGTCAGCAGCTATACTAAGACCATGATATAAGTGAGCCAGTCCTGCGACCCCAATAGCCATACGTGCCCCCGCAGCGATGAGATGAGCCGGATAGAATACAGATGGTCTCATGTAGTGAGGGTGCATCGGGAGCGCAAACCAACTCAGCCACAAGCCAATGAACCCCATAAAGAACGTCTCTTTATCAATGTCCGAAGCAGTAATCTCTGCGAAAGGGATGGTGGAGGTATCCGGAATGAAGAACTGCTTTAAATCCGTCTCTGCGGTCGACACTTTGTCCGAACCAAAGCCAAACGGATCATCGAGCTAGGCAAGCTTCGCAGCTTTCTTCGATAAAACCTCTGGCCGGAGGAAATGGTCAACAAAGTCCGTAAAGCTAACGCCATGCCCCCCGGACTCCAAGAATAAGCACCTTGATCAAGCTAGAAAACTTGTGTTGAAAAGTATTTTCTGGGGTAAGACCCATAACCACTGATTCAGTAAAAAAGACGTACTCGTCAGGAGGAAGTATCTCCTCATAATCTTCTCCTCTGACGGGTAACCCGGATATTTCCGCGAATTCCTCCAGCGAGATTGATACCTCCCGATCCGATAAGAGAAATGTGTGGGTCGAGATATTCCATTGCTCCAGAAAGGATTTAACCCACCACACATGAGGAGTGTGGTAATAAAAGAGGGATGCGTAGATTGCTGGATATAGCCCGGTTTTCAGCAGTAATGGCTTCTTGGCCGACAAAATGTAACGGGCCCACTTCAGATAACTAGCCGGATGACGGGGTCACTCCTATCGTATAGACCTGGCCCTAAGGACGCGCTTCTCCTTGGCATATGCGACGCCCCAGAATGTCTAGGGCATCGGCGGATGCACTGGTATCGACGCAATGAAAGGTTGGAGACGACCTTCCGAGGTTTAGTTGACCTCTTCCACTGTGTAAGCGACCCGCGGAGGGTCAGCGTAATGGATTGACGGGATCGGTTCTAACGACACCGCAAAAGTGAAGCTGCGCCGACCCCGGATAATATGAATGTACCACGATCCCCACAAATGAAGAGACTTCTGCTCTGGGTCGTAGTCCCGAATTAGAGCAAAGACTTTCCGATCCGTAGGCGCATCAGCAAAAGCACTTTCCGAACGAACATAAGGAAAGAAGGAATCGGAGGCCATAGTACCTGAAAGGAAAAACCCGTAGAGAGTTAGTTATCTGAAAAATATAATTAACCACAACTAAGGGCCTTAGCATCTGTACTCCATTGTGGCATATTAAATTCACTACAGTCTAAAAAAGGAGGGGGTGAATGTAACGTTTTAAAAATCGTTTAGAATAATTATAGATTAATTAGCGAGATAACATGCGTTTTTCAATAAACCCTAGTTAATAATTATTTCCACATAGGTATAAATATACTAGTTCACATATGTAATTACTTATTAATTATGTATTTAATTAGTTATTTATTTAATTATTTGTTTATTTATTAAAAATTATATTTTAAATGCACATACATACTGATCGAGGGTTAACAATAGATTAGTATAGGTTAATACAAGTTTTTGCAACCATGACACATTTTACAAATGGTTAAGTCTTTTTAACATGGATGGTTCTCGATTATTGAGAAAAAAATAAAAATAAAAAATAAAAATGAAAATAAGAGGCATGGTGCATTAAATGTGAGGTGAGGGGTGTGCCATGGCTTGGATTCTCTCTCTCACTCTTTAGATATTTCTTCATCTTTCCATCTCTTCTTCTTCTCTCTTCTTAGAACAAAAATCCTTCTATACCTCACTTAAACCCTACCCAAATCACCATAAATCTTTCATTAAATCTTTCCAAAATCCTAATCCAAACCTCTTCAAGAGTTTCCTTCAAGCAAGTTTCCATTTTGGCGGCTATCCTATCAAGTTAGGATCACCTACTAGTCTATCTCAAGGTATGAGTTAAGTTTACTACTTGCTTTGCCAACCTTTTGTCATAATTGTTCTTGCTTAAATTAAGTTTAGAGTTTTCAAGAGAGGGTTAAGTCAAGTTTAAGGTTTTAGTGACTTCTAGGGTAATCATGACTCATATTAGGTTGGTTAAGAGTGGTGTAGAGTCTAATAGCCTTACTAAACTCCCAAGTTTGCACAAAAACACCTTAATATTTCAATTAGTGTTAAATACCGTTTTTAGCTAAAGGTTAGGGTTCTTACGAATCTGTTATCAACCCTGAAGTTTTTTTTGAGAAGTTGCAATTACTGAAAGATATATATTGGACTAGGAATATACCCTCGAAGCCTGAGCCCTCCCCTCCATACCAAGGCCGCAGATTTAATACTTCTGGCCGCAAATTGTGGCCAGGTGAGGGAGCTAGGTTGTGGGTCTTGGTCGTGGGCTCTCTGCTACATTAACTAGGTCTCTGGTGTGTGCAACTTTATCTAGTTGTACCCTTATAAAAATCTGGGACCATTTTACCTTAAATTAGACGTTTTGTTAATATACGATACGAACGTTTTGATTCTAGTTTTGGCGTTTTCCTTAGAAAATAGCCCTTAGGGGTGGTCTTAGACGTTGTTCCACAGGTTTAGAGCACCAAGTTTATACGTGTTTAACTTGTGAGAGTTCGTTCTTTTGTATAGTATTTGATTTCGCGTTATCTCGGATGTCTAGCCTTATATGTTAAGTTTGTGCGATTCTAGGATCGGTTGCGGAGACGTCGGACGCGGTTAGGAAAGGAAAGGAGGTGGTCGGATTCGAGTAGTCGAGATCATTCCGGTGAGTATATTTAACATTTATGGGGGAATCGTTTAGATGGCGTAAAGCGCCCGATAGTTAGAATCTAATTACAAATCTTGTATTCATATGCTTATACCATATTCATATTGCATAGCATCATCATGCACATCGATATTATCATCCTAGGACACTTGCACCATTACCAATGGTTCATGCCGCACGTGCACTATCATGTATGTACACACACGCCGTTGGTAATTGTTATGTCACGTACACTATAGAATTTACCGGATAACTTGCAATGTTTGCATTTGCATCATCATGACATATAAATCTTCAAATCATTCATCTAGTTGCATCATATTAATATCATGGACATTCGTCATCATCGACATATTCATGTACTATAATTTACTTGGAAATTTCCGTTTTTCATGCGATTTCTGGATTTGGGGACCGCAAACGAATTCTATGAACTTATGATCATTTTAAAAGAAAAATGTGGTTCTCGTGATATGATGTGTGGTGTCCACCATGAGTTTTCTCGATTCTGGAGTTATGTATATACCCGTTTCCAGGAGAGAGAAGGCACCATCTGCGGGTACATGGTGGACCCGGTGAGGTACCCCAGGGAAAAAAGATCGTATAGAGAGACGTTGAGTCCGACATGGGAACAATACCTACCGGTGATTGTTGGCTCGGCGGACATCCGGAGAATACCGATCAGAGTCGTGCGATTCAGACAGATTTGAGGGCCGATCTAAGAGACGGCACCCGAGATATTGAGATATTTGTGTGTAGATGCTTGACACGAGATATGTTGTTTCTATTGATGATACCTTGGTTTTATCATACCAAAATCTTTAAAGATAAAACTCAGTTTTCCGATAACAGATATACCCAGATTTCATATTTGTTCATTTAATCATATCGCATCTATACTAGTGCATCGCATCATGACTCATGCTTAGGATATGACATCTTTACGTGCATGCTTGAGATTGTCTCATATGATATTAATTACCACTCACGAGTTGGCAACTCACACCGTTGTACCACAGTGTCTTGCAGGACCGACCCGTCAGTATAGTCGCGGCAGGAGCACTGCTACTACTTCTGCTATTCCTTTTGCTTCGACTTTTGGGCGTGATACTTATAGGTGGGTTATGAGGATATTATTTTGTCTTCCATCATATATATTTACTTTTGTATCCAGTATACTCCATCTACCACCTGTATATTTGACCTAGAGACGAGACAGTGAGACTTGTATTATATTGATATCTGGTGTCGAGCTCGTGTGAGCCGATTTTTATGTTTTATTGTGGGCGATGTTTTCTATTTCTAGCTTCTTTATTGTTTTCGCGCTATTATGATATATTCTTGCCTGTGTTGTGTTCCGCCAATTTAGCGAAGAGCTAGCTCCTTCTTGGGGTTGCCTTTATGATTGGTTATGTATATTCATGTTATGTATCGATTTGGGACCAGTTTTTACAAAGGAGATGTTGTCGAAATTTTCATAAAACTTGGAACTTCCAAATATTTTTGATATAACTCTTGCATTTAAAATTTACCTTTTAAAACAAGTATTCTTTATCACTTTATTTTATTTCACGGTTTAGATTTCTGGGACTTTGGCTTACTTGAATTACGTTACGCCATTAGACGCTGCGTGATTTAAATACAAGTCACGTTCCACCTTTGGGTCGTGACAGGGACAATAGGCCCCACAAAATCGGGGTGACACCTGATCAATGATGAGACATGCACACATTGTGAGAATCCAAAAGGATTCTCATTAAATAAGAAATCTCATTAAGCGGTGGAGTCCAAAACTCCTAATGTTTATGAAGAACGTGTTCTACAACAAATCCAAACCTGTAAGAAGAATCTACAAACAGAAACCCTAAAAAGAAAAGAGGAAAGAAGAATAAAATTTCTAAAGATTTTCAAAATTCCCCATAGCTAAGCTCTGTCATATGAACTGGAATCAAATTCCTCCGACGAGGGGATTAAATCCCAGAAATCCCCATGAGAAAAATACTGGAATTAAATTCCAAACAACCCCCAAAGACCAGAGTTAATAATAAGGTAAAACCCTAAGATCTCCAAAGATCCACGATCAATCCAGATAAAGTTTTTTTTAGATCTCTAAGAGATCACTTCAAGAAAAAGAGCCAAGCTCTATTGATGGGTTTAAAATCCAAAGCAAAAAAGAGTTTCTTTTAAGAGTTAAAAAGTTGGCCATAATCCTTACTAGTTTTTTTTAAACAGAGTTCAACTCTGAGAGTTTTTTGGCGGCAGAGATCTAAACTCTGAGAGGAGAATTAAATTCTCAAAGAAGAAGAAAGAAGATGACGAAACGACAGTCATCTCAAGGGCCAAAAGCCCTATTTATAAGATGTGAAGGGACGGTTCAACTCCCTAAGAAATCAAACGGCGGAAAAAATGACACCGTTGCACCCACGTGTGAGCCACGTGAGAGCAACGGTGGGGGGGCATTTATTCCCACAATATTTAAACATATTAAAAGAGTAAAAATCTGTTGAAATTTAATAGGGCAGCGCCTCACGTGGTTCTCACGAGGGCGCCAGCGCCAACAGTGCAAAGAACATAAACGGTTCTGTATAAGAATCAAATTCTTATATAGCGCTGCATGTGCTCCTCACGCCGATGCCAATATGCAAAGAATTAAATTTTTATACGGCGCCGGATGTGCTCATCACGCGGGCGCCAATATGCAAAGCACAGAAATACCCAACATAAGAATTAAATTCTTAAGAGGCGCCCACGTGCACAGCACGTGAGCACTAGCGCCGAAATCAAAATTAATAGAATTAAATTCTATATAAAACGTTGGAATACTCTCTGTTAAATAGAGCCGTTGGATCAAAGATCCAACGGAGATGATAAATCATTAAAATATAGAATCAAATTCTATTAGGAGAAAATATCTCCCAAATCTTTCTAAACAAGAAAAATACTCTCGGTTGGATCAGTGATGTAATAATAGAATAAAATTTTATTTTGAGAATATATTCACTCAATTTTTCCAAACAAAAAGAGATTGCTCTCTGTAAAACAGAGCACCCTTGGATTAAAAATCCAATGGTGATAGAAATATCACCATTCAACACAATAAATTCTGTATACGGGAAAGTATTTTCCCAATCTTGTTAAAAACAAGAAAATATATTCTGTAAAACAGAAGTCTTTGGATCAAAAATCCAACGGTGGGTAAAATTCCCTAACTCAATTTTGAGACTAATTAAATCAATTGGAATCTCTCAATGAGTGATTTTCTCAAAATTAATTAACAAACTTGCCTCCACTATATAAAGGAGCCGAGACTTCAGGACCCGAGACTTTAAGTCTCACACATACAGACCTCAGACACACAGAGAGACCACAGATAGAAAAAACTCCCTATAAACTTCTACAAAAATACAGTGAGCTCTAAGAAACAACAGAGAATTTAATTATCAAAGAGGAAGACTTCCCTTTTCAAAAGAAAACCGAGGTAAAGAAAACATAAAGATAAAAATATCTCTTTTATCTATTTTAATGGTTTAACCCTTCTCAAAGAACTTAGTTCTTTCTCTGGATCAAAAATCCACAAAACAAGTCTCCCACAAGTTGAGAATTTAATTCTCATCGGGAAGATCTTGTTCTTGGGAATCAAAAATTCAGAAAAGAACTAGGTCCAAAAGAAAAACAAAAGGAAAAAGAACCTATAAAAGAACTTAGTTCTTAAAGAAAATCCTGATCCCAGATATTCAAAAAAAATGAAGATCTTAGTGATCATTAATGGTTAAAATGCCATTAACAGAGATTTAATCTCTAAAAAAGGGAAGAAGACTAGCGCCTCACGTACTTCCTACGTGGGCGCCCTTTTAACAGCGCTTAGTGTCTCATGTGAAAAACACGCGGACGCCCAAAGCAGAAGGCCAGCGCCTCACGTGAAACACACATGGGCGCCGAGTAAAAGTGATTAGCAGTCCATATACGGCCAAAACGGCTAAGTGCTTGGCACTGATTGGGCAGCGCCACACGTGCTCCTCACGTGGGCGCCACACAAAAGTGCTTAGCACTCCATATACAGCTAAAACAGTTGAGTGCTTAGCATTGATTGGACAGCGCCCAACACCTCACATGCTCCTCATGTGGGCGCCATATAAAAGTACTCAGCACTTCATATGTAGTCAAAACGGCTGACTTTTTAGAGACTAATTGGGCAGCGCCCAGTGCCGCACGTGCACCTCACGTGGACGCCATAAGAAGTGCTTAGCACTTCACATTTAGTCAAAATGACTAAAGTGTTCAACATTTATTGGGCAGCGCCTATGACTGAATGCTTCATATGACAAATATCTTAGCATCAGAGCTCAAATAAGTGCTTAGCACTTTTACATAAAAAGAAAAGGGCTGAACAAACAGAGCACAAATGAGTTCTTAGCACTTTTGAATAAGAAGAAAAAAGACTAAGTAGACTAAGCCCATATTGGCTAAGTCTCTAAAGTTTTCTCGCAGCTGAGCCCAAATGCACTTTTGATGGATCTTAAGTAAAAATGATCCTAAAATTTTGTTAAGTTGATCTTAGTCCCAAATAAGACTAGCGTATCCTTAGCGAAAACAAACTGAGCCCAAATGCACACTTATATATTTAAGTTGATCTTAATCTCAAACTAGGTTAACGGTCCTTAAAGAAAACCAAAAATATTTCTGAACTGTAGGAATCTATAGCAGCAGTTCCTCAAGAGGACTTATAAAGATGCATGGCTGATATTCTTAAACAACTTAAGTTCAAAACCACGTCAAGTAAATCCTTGATCCAAGCCCAAATCTAAAATATACGGATTTGGACTAATCCGCGTCCTACGGGCGACGACATAAACCAATCTTCGTATACAATCCACGGGCAACCAAAACAAACAAAAACACATATGGCACAAAGTTAACTGCTGGAGAAGTAGAAAGTGATTATCGCAATACGGTAATGTAATTAACTGCAGGATCTTGCGTCTGCAGGGAAGAGCATCCCTACAATCAAAAACCCCTCATAAAATGAGGAGGAATCTGATAAAGTCTACTACAATGGCCGCGTCTGTCTCTTTGACAATTAAATTCTCTGTTGTTTTTTAGAGCTCATTGTATTTTTGCAGAAGCTTATAAGGAGTTTTTTTTCTATCTGTGGTCTCTCTGTGTGTGTGAGACTTGAAGTCTCGGGTCCTTTATATAGTGGAGACAAGTTTGTTAATTAATTTTGAGAAAATCTCTCATCGAGAGATTCCAATTGATTTAATTGTTCTCAAAATTAAGTTGGGGAATTTTACCCACCGTTGGATTTTTGATCTAAGGATTTCTGTTTTACAGAATATATTTTCTTGTTTTTAACAAGATTGAGGAAATATTTTTCCGTATACAAAATTTATTTTGTTGAATGGTGATATTTTTATCACCATTGGAGTTGTAATCCAAGGATGCTCTATTTTATACAGAGCAATCTCTTTTTTTTTGGAAAGATTGAAGGAATATATTCCAAAAGTATAATTTTATTCTATTATTGGATCATTGATCCAACCGAGAGTATTTTTCTTGTTTAGAAAGATTTGGGAGATATTTTCTCTTAATAGATTTGATTCTATATTTTGATGATTTATCATCTCCGTTGGATTTTTGATCCAACGACTCTGTTTAATTGAGAGTATTCCAACTTTTTATGTAGAATTTAATTCTATTGATTTTGATTTGGGCGTTGGCACTCACGTGTTGTGCACGTGGGCGCCGCTTAAGAATTTAATTCTTTTGATGGGACTCCTGTGTTTTGCACATTAGCGACCGCGTGATGAGCATGTGCGGCGCCGTATAAGAATTTAATTCTTTACATATTAGCGCCGACGTGAGGAGCACGTGCATCGCCATATAAGAATTTGATTCTTACTCAGAAGCGTTTCTGTGTTTTGCACTGCTGGCGTTGGCGCCCTCGTGAGAAGCACGTGAGGCGCTGCTCCTTTAAATTTCAACAGAGTTTTGCTCTTTTAATATGTTTAAATATTGGGGGAACAGTTGTCTCTGGCATGCACAAGACCCTTGCTAAACATGAGAACATATCTCACCGATCGATTTCAAATGACCTAAAGACTGTTTGTTTAGTGACTTGCATATTACCCTAGATTACTACTATGAACCATGCCCACTACTGCTACCTATTTATGATATTTTATACATTCATGTTAGTGCTTATAAACGTTGTTTCATGCTTCACTAATTACTGTCGCCTGTTTAGTATTATTATATCATAATATTATGTCGCTCTGACGACATGAGTATGCATGCTCAGAGGAAGAAGTGGACCTGCCTTATTTCGAGAAGATCGCGGAAATTCAGACCAATGAACCCACCGTATCATTCCTTTGAGATCACTGGTTAGTTGTCTCTTTTATTTGTATCCGCTGCGATCAATTTTCTTTATATCTGATAGTTTTTGTGATTGTATTATCTCATCGTCTGAGTTAGATTACTGCTACCATGTATTGCTAGAAACCGAAGTGTGACTGCGGCATGATTATTTCTTGACCGTAGGAGTATGGTTGGCCTAATCCCCCTCGTATTCTCCGTATTTTGGGAAGCAGGGAATGACATGGTTTTGTTGGTATCAAAGCACTATGTTAAGAATGAGAATATAGATCAGTTAGGCATCCCTTGGTTTATACCATGTTATATTGTCTTCCATTCTCATATGATCCTTGTTGCATCATCATTCGATATCATATGATCATTTTTTTTATTTTTTCATTTATTCGATTCCTTTCCCTACTCATCTTTCAGCGATATGGCCTCCTAAATGACCACTCATCGGATTCCAGTTTTCAAGATCAGACTGAAAGGATACTTAGTGCTTTAACGATACTTGCAGAAGCCCAGGAAAGAAAGACTGGTCTTTTGACTGAGGGTTTGAGGGCGATTACCACATTAGGAGCACCTACAGCTACTGTTGCCGCCCCCGAATGCGCTATTGAACCAGCTACGGATGTCAGGACTGGTACCGTTGCAGATTTTAGGAGGCTGCTCCCAGCTGTATTCACCAGCATAGCAGATCCACTTAAGGACGAGCAATGGCTAGTGAACGTAGAGAACCTTTTGGCGGCTGCCGGAGTCCCTGAAGAAGACAGAGTGAACGTGATCACGATCCAGTTGGAAGACAAGGCACGTACATGGTGGCCAGTCGAGGGGAGCAGACTCAACCAGCCTATCGGGTGGAGCAAGTTCAAGGAGTGCTTTCTGGACCACTACTTTCAGGCTACAGCAAAAGTAGAAATAGAGGAGAAGTTCATTACGTTAAAGTAGAACGGCCATCATTTAGATGTTTATACTGCGGAGTTCAACAATTTGAGCCGCTTTGCACCTTATATGGTAGACACCGAGGCCACCACGGTCAGGAGATTTCTGTAAGGACTCGACTTTGAGTTGAAGCAACTTATCGCACCTCTCGATCTGCAGATCTTTTCACCTTATATAGTAAAAACCTTGGGCTATTTGCTCTTGGTAAAAAGCTCTTGGGCCCAATCAAAACCCTCTATATACCAATTGCTTGTAATATCTAAGCAATTGCTGTAATATCTAAGCAGTCATAGTTGTCTGTAATATCTAAACAGCTGCTTGCAATATCTAAGTAGTTGTTTGTAATATCCAGTCAGTTGAGAGAATACAAGGCTAAATGAAATAAATCCTAAGGGTTTTTTCACAAAGATTTTGAACTATAAGCCCTTTCTAACAATTTCGAAAATTACAGGGTTTTTTAGAAATCTCCCGAGCACTGTGGGGGCTTTTTGAAAATTTACCCTAATAAAAAAGATAGAACCTGAACACTTTTGATTTAATTTCTATTAGAAGTCCATTTCCTTCCATCCACTCTTCAAAAGCTGACGAAAAAAGGCCCATTTGTTTGCATCCCTTCTAAGAACAAGAAACCTCTTCTTTGTGTTAATGGTATGTTTCCAGTGTGTAGATGCGACCACGGTCCTCACAAAGCTGTCCTGCAGGTAGCCAAATATCACCATTTGTTTCTCTCTCCAATTCAGATGCACTGCATCCTTCTTACAGAATAATTTCTCTTTAAATAGCGAATATAATCACCAACATTTCGGGTGCAATTAAAAAGTTACTATATATATTATTTGAAAGTGAACTGAATGTTCTCCTTGGGCTTTGGACATGTGATGAATATTGGACAAAAACTGTTTCAATTTTGTTCTTGACTTATTGAGGTAAAAGATATGTACCTTGCATGTGTCCAACCTAATTATTCATAACGATATATATCATGATTAAATTTGCGATTTTCATATGCTGTATAGCATGCAGAGTATTAAAATTTGGAACGAAATGAAAATTTTTGGGAATTTTTAAAATATTTCAATTTTCGTGTGTAAGCAGAATATTGAAAAGTTCAAAAAGTTCAGTTTTTTAAAAAAAAATTGCGATCTTTATTATCTATATATTGCAAGCAAAATATTGAAAACCGAAGAAAAACAGAGATTTTTGAAAAATACTTAATTTTTCTGAGATAAATGGCAAATTTAAAGAAAATTAATAATTATGGATTTTTATAAATTTTGAGAATTTCATGTGTAATATAGCATGCAAAATATTAAAAAAACCGAAAGAAAACAGAAAAAATAATGTTTGAAAATTTCATAATTTTCGTTTTCTATAGGATGCATAATATTGAAAAAATGTAGAATACATGAAATTTGGAAATTTTTAAACTTTTATTACATTCGTCTGCCATATCATGAAAAATATTGAGAAGTTGAAGTAAACAAAAAGTTGAAGTAAAAGTTCTTAGCATTCCATATACAGCCAAAACGGCTAAGTGCTTGGGACTGATTGGGCAGCACCCCACGTGCTCCTTACGTGGGCGCCACACAAAAGTGCTTAGCACTCCATATACAGCTAAAACGGCTGAGTGCTTAGCATTGATTGCGCAGCGCCCAGTGCCTCACGTGCTTCTCATATGGGCGCCATATAAAAGTACTTAGCACTTCATATGTAGTCAAAACGGATGAATTTTTAGAGACTAATTGGGCAGCATCGAGTGCCGCACGTGCACCTCACGTCGACGCCATATGAAGTGCTTAACACTTCACATTTAGTCAAAATGAATAAAATGTTCAACATTTATTGGGCATCGCCTATGACTGAATGCTTCATTTGACATATATGTTAGCATCGGAGCTCATATAAATGCTTAGCACTTTTACATAAAAAGAAAAGGGCTGAACAAACAGAGCTCAAATGAGTGCTTAGCACTTTTGAATAAGAAGAAAAAAGAGTAAGTAGACTAAGCCCATATTGGCTAAGTCTCTGAAATTTTCTCGCAGTTGAGCCTAAATGTTCTTTTGATGGATTTTAAGTAAAAATGAACCTAAAATGTTATTAAGTAGATCTTAGTCTCAAATAAGACTAGCGTATTCTTAGCGAAAATAAACTGAGCACAAATGCTCACTTATATATTTAAGTTGATCTTAATCTCAAACTTGGTTAACGGTCCTTAAAGAAAACCAAAAATATTTTTGAACTGTAGGAATAAACAACTTAAGTTCAAAACCTCGTCAAGTAAATCCTTGACCCAAGTCCAAATCTAAAATATACGGATTTGGACTAATCCGCGTCCTACGGGCGACGACATAAACTAGTCTCCGTATACAATCCACGGGCAACCAAAACAAACAAAAACATACACGACACAAAGTGAACTGATGGAGAAGTAGAAAGTGGTTATCGCAATACGGTAATGTAATTAACTGCAGGAGCTTGCGCCTGCAGGGAAGAGCGTCCCCACAATCAAAAACCCCTCATAAAATGAGGGGGAATCTGATAAAACCTACTACAACGGCTGTGTCTGTCCAAACCTCCGATATATGGTGCTATAAATCAACTTGGTATTTTCGCAGAGGTGGACGGATAAATCCAAATAGCATCTGCCCCCAGATCCATGCAAGACGATCTATCCCAGTTCGTCTCTGTTTCCGGCGGTGAACCGATTCTAAACCAAGGGTGTGTTGGGGAAGACGATTCTAATCCCAGTTCGTCTCTGCCATAAATCAACTAAGTTCTTTCAGAAGGGTTAAACCCTTAAAATAGGTAAAAGAGATATTTTTATCTCTATATTTTTTTACCTCGTTTTTTTTAAAAGGGAAGTCTTCCTCTTTGAGAATTAAATTCTCTGTTGTTATTTAAAGCTCACTGTATTTTTGCCGAAGCTTATAAAGAGTTTTTTTTTCTATCTGTGGTCTCTCTGTGTGTCTGAGGTCTGTGTGTGTGAGACTTGAAGTTTCGGGTCTTTTATATAGTGGAGACAAGTTTGTTAATTAATTTTGAGAAAATCTCTCATTGAGAAATTCCAATTGATTTAATTGGTCTCAAAATTAAGTTGGGAAATTTTACCCACCGTTGGATTTTTGATTCAAGCATTTCTGTTTTACAGAATATATTTTCTTGTTTTTAACAAAATTGAGGAAATATTTTCCTGTATACAAAATTTATTCTGTTGAATGGTGATATTTTTTTCACCATTGGATTTGTAATCTAAGGGTGCTCTATTTTACAGAGAGCAATATCTTTTTGTTTGGAAAGATTGAAGAAATATATTCTCAAAATATAATTTTATTCTATTATTGGATCATTGATCCAACCGAGAGTATTTTTCTTTTTTAGAAAGATTTGGGAGATATTTTCTCTTAATAGAATTTGATTATATATTTTGATGATTTATCATCTCCGTTGGATTTTTGATCCAACGGCTCTATTTAACTGAGAGTATTCTAACTTTTTATGTAGAATTTAATTCTATTGATTTTGATTTGGGCGTTGGCGTTCACGTGTTGTGCACGTGGATGTCGTTTAAGAATTTAATTCTTTTGATGGGAACTCCTGTGTTTTGCACATTGGCGCCCGCGTAATGAGCACGTGCAGCGCCGTATAAGAATTTAATTCTTTATATATTGGCGCCGACGTGAGGAGTACGTGCGGCGCCATATAAGAAATTGATTCTTACTTAAAAGCGTTTTTGCGTTTTACACTGCTGGCGTTGGCGCCCTCGTGAGAAGCACGTGAGGCGCTGCTCCATTAAATTTCAACAGAGTTTTGCTCTTTTAATATGTTTAAATATTGGGGGAACAGTTGTCTCTGGCATGGACAAGACCCTTGTTAAACATGAGAATATATTTCACCGATCGATTTCAAATGACCTAAAGACTGTTTGTTTAGTGACTTGCATATTACCCTAGATTACTACTATGATCCATGCCCACTACTGCTATATATTTATGATATTTTATACATTCATGTTAGTGCTTATAACCGTTGTTTCATGCTTCACTAATTACTGTCGCCTGTTTAGTATTATTATATCATAATATTATGTCGCTCTGACGACATGAGTATGCATGCTCAGAGGAAGAAGTGGACCTGCCTTATTTCGAGAAGATCGCGGAAATTCAGACCAATGAACTCACTGTATCATTCATTTGAGATCACTGGTTAGTTGTCTCTTTTATTTGTATCCGCTGCGATCAGTTTTCTTTATATCTGATAGTTTTTGTGATTGTATTATATCATCGTCTGAGTTAGATTACTGTTACCATTTATTGCTAGAAACCGAAGTGTGACTGTGGCATGATTATTTCTTGACCGTAGGAGTATGGCTGGCCTAATCACTCTCGTATTCTCCGTATTTTAGGAAGCGGGGAATGACATAGTTTTGTTGGTATCAGAGCACCATGTTTAGAATGAGAATACAGATCAGTTAGGCATCCCTTGATTTATACCCTATTATATTGTCTTCCATTCTCATATGATCATTGTTGCATCATCATTCGATATCATATGATCATTTTCTTATTTTTTTCATTTATTCGATTCCCTTCCGTGCTCATCTTTCAGCCATATGGCCTCCTCAAATGACCACTCCTCGGATTCCAGTTTTCATGATCACACTGAAAGGATACTTAGTGCTTTAACGACACTTGCCGAAGCCCAGGAAAGAAAGACTGATCTTTTGACTGAGGGTTTGAGGGCGATTACCACATTAGGAGCACCTACAGCTATTGTTGCCACCCCCGAAGGCGCTATTGCACCAGCTAGGCATGTCAGGACTGGTACCGTTGCAGATTTTAGGAGGCTGCACCCAGCTGTATTCACCAGCATAGCAGATCCACTTGAGGACGAGCAATGGCTAGTGAACGTAGAGAACCTTTTGGCGGCTGCCGGAGTCCCTGACGAAGACAGAGTGAACGTGATCAAGATCCAGTTGGAAGACGAGGCACGTACATGGTGGCCAGTCGAGAAGAGCGGACTCGACCAGCCTATCGGGTGGAGTAAGTTCGAGGAGTGCTTTGTGAACCACTACTTTCCAGCTACAGCGAAAGTGGAAATAGAGGAGAAGTTCATTATGTTAAAGTAGAACGACCGTCCTGTAGATGTTTATACTACTGCGGCGTTCAACCATTTAAGCCGCTTTGCACCTTATATGGTAGACACCGAGGCCACCAGGGCCAGGAGATTTCTGTAAGGACTCGACTTTGAGTTGAAGCAACTTATCGCACCTCTTGATCTGCAGATCTTTGCACCGTATATGATAAAAACCTTTGGCTATTTGCTCTTGGTAAAAAGCCCTTGGGCCCAATCAAAACCCTCTGTATACCAATTTCTTGTAATATCTAAGCAGTTGCTGTAATATCTAAGCAGTCATAGCTTCCTGTAATATCTAAACAGCTGCTTGCAATATCTAAGTTGTTGTCTGTAATATCCAGTCAGTTGAGAGAATACAAGGCTAAATGAAATAAATCCTAGGGGTTTTTCACAAAGATTTTGAACTATAAGCCCTTTCTAACAATTTCGAAAATTACAGGGTTTTTTAGAAATCTCCCGAGCACTGCGGGGGCTTTTTGAAAATTTACCCTAATAAAAAAGATAAAACCTGAACACTTTTGATTGAATTTCTATTAGAAGTCCATTTCCTTCCATCCACTCTTCAAAAGATGACGAAAAAAGGCCCATTTGTTTGCATCCCTTCTAAGAACAAGAAACCTCTTCTTTGTGTTAATGGTATGTTTCCAGTGTGTAGATGCGACCATGGTCCTCACAAAGCTGTAACCAAATATCACCATTTGTTTCTCTCTCCTATTCAGATGCACTGCATCCTTCTTACCGAATAATTTCTCTTTAAATAGCGAATATAATCACAAACATTTCGGGTGCAATTAAAAAGTTACTATATATATTATTTGAAAGTGAACTGAATGTTCTCCTTGGGCTTTGGACATGTGATTAATATTGGACAAAAACTGTTTCAAATTTCTTCTTGACTTAATTAGGTAAAAGATATGGACCCGTGTCCAACCTAATTGTTCATAACAAAATCATGATTAAATTTGCGATTTTCATATCCTGTATGGCATGCAGAGTATTAAAAATATGAACGAAATGAATTATTTTGGGATTTTTTAAAATATTTCAATTTTCGGGTGTAAGCAAAATATTGAAAAGTTCAAAAAGCTCAAATTTTTAAAAAAAAATTGCGATCTTTATTAGTTATACATTGCAAGCAAAATATTGAAAACCGAAGAAAAACAGAGATTTTTGAAAATTACGTAATTTTTTTTTGATATAAATGGCAAAATGTTGTAAATTTAAAGAAAATAAATAATTATGGATTTTTATAAATTTTGAGATTTTCATGTGTAATATAGCATGCAAAATATTAAAAAACCCGAAAGAAAACAGAAAAAATAATGTTTGAAAATTTCATAATTTTCGTTTTCTATAGGATGTATAATATTGAAAAAATGTAGAATACATGAAATTTGGAAATTTTTAAATTTTTATTACATTCGTCTGCCATATCATGAAAAATATTGAGAAGTTGAAGTAAACAAAAAGTTCAAGTAAAAGTTCTTAGCACTCCATATACAGCCAAAACGGCTAAGTGCTTGGGACTGATTGGGCAGCACCCCACGTGCTCCTCACGTGGGCGCCACACAAAATTGCTTAGCACTCCATATACAGCTAAAATGGCTGAGTGCTTAGCATTGATTGGGCAGCGCCCAGTGCCTCACGTGCTCCTCATATGGGCGCCATATAAAAGTACTTAGCACTTCATATGTAGTCAAAACGGATGAATTTTTAGAGACTAATTGGGCAGCACCTAGTGCCGCACGTGCACCTCACGTCGACGCCATAAGAAGTGCTTAACACTTCACATTTAGTCAAAATGATTAAATGTTCAACATTTATTGGGCATCGCCTATGACTGAATGCTTCATTCGACATATATGTTAGCATCGGAGCTCAAATAAATACTTAGCACTTTTACATAAAAAGAAAAGGGCTGAACAAACAGAGCTCAAATGAGTGCTTAACACTTTTGAATAAGAAGAAAAAAGACTAAGTAGACTAAGCCCATATTGGCTAAGTCTCTGAAATTTTCTCGCAGTTGAGCCTAAATGTTCTTTTGATGGATTTTAAGTAAAAATGATCCTAAAATGTTATTAAGTAGATCTTAGTCTCAAATAAGACTAGCGTATTCTTAGCGAAAATAAACAGAGCCAAAATGCTCACTTATATATTTAAGTTGATCTTAATCTCAAACTTGGTTAACGGTCCTTAAAGAAAACCAAAAATATTTCTGAACTGTAGGAATAAACAACTTAAGTTCAAAACCCCGTCAAGTAAATCCTTGACCCAAGTCCAAATCTAAAATATACGGATTTGGACTAATCCACGTCCTACGGGCGACGACATAAACTAGTCTCCGTATACAATCCACGGGCAACCAAAACAAACAAAAACACACACGACACAAAGTGAACTGCTGGAGAAGTAGAAAGTGGTTATCGCAATACGGTAATGTAATTAACTGCAGGAGCTTGCGCCTGCAGGGAAGAGCATTCCCACAATCAAAAACCCCTCATAAAATGAGGGGGAATCTGATAAAACCTACTACAACGGCTGCGTCTGTCCAAACCTCCGATATATGGTGCCATAAATCAACTTGGTATTTTCGCAGAGGTGGACGGATAAATCCAAATAGCATCTGCCCCCAGATCCATGCAAGACGATCTATCCCAGTTCGTCTCTGTTTCCGGCGGTGAACCGATTCTAATCCAAGGGTGTGTTGGGGAAGACGATTCTAATCCCAGTTCGTCTCTGCCATAAATCAACTAAGTTCTTTCAGAAGGGTTAGACCCTTAAAATAGGTAAAAGAGATATTTTTATCTCTATATTTTTTTACCTCGTTTTTTTAAAAGGGAAGTCTTCCTCTTTGAGAATTAAATTCTCTGTTGTTATTTAAAGCTCACTGTATTTTTGCAGAAGCTTATAAAGAGTTTTTTTTTCTATCTGTGGTCTCTCTGTGTGTCTGAGGTCTGTGTGTGTGAGACTTGAAGTCTCAGGTCTTTTATATAGTGGAGACAAGTTTGTTAATTAATTTTGAGAAAATCTCTCATTGAGAAATTCCAATTGATTTAATTGGTCTCAAAATTAAGTTGGGAAATTTTACCCACCGTTGGATTTTTTATCCAAGCATTTCTGTTTTACAGAATATATTTTCTTGTTTTTAACAAAATTGAGGAAATATTTTCCTGTATACAAAATTTATTCTGTTGAATGGTGATATTTTTTTCACCATTGGATTTGTAATCTAAGGGTGCTCTATTTTACAGAGAGCAATATCTTTTTGTTTGGAAAGATTGAAGAAATATATTCTCAAAATATAATTTTATTCTATTATTGGATCATTGATCCAACCGAGAGTATTTTTCTTTTTTAGAAAGATTTGGGAGATATTTTCTCTTAATAGAATTTGATTATATATTTTGATGATTTATCATCTCCGTTGGATTTTTGATCCAACGGCTCTGTTTAACTGAGAGTATTCTAACTTTTTATGTAGAATTTAACTCTATTGATTTTGATTTGGGCGTTGGCGTTCACGAGTTGTGCACGTGGATGCCGTTTAAGAATTTAATTCTTTTGATGGGAACTCCTGTGTTTTGCACATTGGCGCCCGCGTGATGAGCACGTGCAGCGCCGTATAAGAATTTTATTCTTTACATATTGGCGCCGACGTGAGGAGCACGTGCGGCGCCATATAAGAAATTGATTCTTACTCAAAAGCGTTTTTGTGTTTTACACTGCTGGCGTTGGCGCCCTCGTGAGAAGCACGTGAGGCGCCGCTCCATTAAATTTCAACAGAGTTTTGCTCTTTTAATATGTTTAAATATTGGGGGAACAGTTGTCTCTGGTATGGACAAGACCCTTGCTAAACATGAGAATATATTTCACCGATCGATTTCAAATAACCTAAAGACTGTTTGTTTAGTGACTTGCATATTACCCTAGATTACTATTATGATCCATGCCCACTACTGCTACCTATTTATGATATTTTATACATTCATGTTAGTGCTTATAACCGTTGTTTCATGCTTCACTAATTACCGTCGCCTGTTTAGTAATATTATATCATAATATTATGTCGCTCTGACGACATGAGTATGCATGCTCAGAGGAAGAAGTGGACCTGCCTTATTTCGAGAAGATCGCGGAAATTCAGACCAATGAACTCATTGTATCATTCCTTTGAGATCACTGGTTAGTTGTCTCTTTTATTTGTATCCGCTGCGATCAGTTTTCTTTATATCTGATAGTTTTTGTGATTGTATTATCTCATCGTCTGAGTTAGATTACTGTTACCATGTATTGCTAGAAACCGAAGTGTGACTGTGGCATGATTATTTCTTGACCGTAGGAGTATGGCTGGCCTAATCACTCTCGTATTCTCCGTATTTTAGGAAGCGGGGAGTGACATGGTTTTGTTGGTATCAGAGCACCATATTTAGAATGAGAATACAGATCAGTTAGGCATCCCTTGATTTATACCCTGTTATATTGTCTTCCATTCTCATATGATCATTGTTGCATCATCATTCGATATCATATGATCATTTTCTTATTTTTTTCATTTATTCGATTCCCTTCCGTGCTCATCTTTCAGCCATATGGCCTCCCCAAATGACCACTCCTCGGATTCCAGTTTTCAAGATCACACTGAAAGGATACTTAGTGCTTTAACGACACTTGCCGAAGCCGAGGAAAGAAAGACTGATCTTTTGACTGAGGGTTTGAGGGCGATTACCACATTAGGAGCACCTACAGCTATTTTTGCCGCCCCCGAAGGCGCTATTGCACCAGCTACGCATGTCAGGACTGGTACCGTTGCAGATTTTAGGAGGCTGCACCCAGCAGTATTCACCAGCATAGCAGATCCACTTGAGGACGAGCAATGGCTAGTGAACGTAGAGAACCTTTTGTTGGCTGCCGGAGTCCTTGGCGAAGACAGAGTGAACGTGATCAAGATCCAGTTGGAAGACGAGGCACGTACATGGTGGCCAGTCGAGAAGAGCGGACTCGACCAGCCTATCGGGTGGAGTAAGTTCGAGGAGTGCTTTGTGAACCACTACTTTCCAGCTACAGCGAAAGTGGAAATAGAGGAGAAGTTCATTATGTTAAAGTAGAACGACTGTCCTGTAGATGTTTATACTACTGCGGCGTTCAACCATTTAAGCCGCTTTGCACCATATATGGTAGACACCGAGGCCACCAGGGCCAGGAGATTTCTGTAAGGACTCGAATTTGAGTTGAAGCAACTTATCGCACCTCTCGATCTGCAGATCTTTACACCTTATATGATAAAAACCTTTGGCTATTTGCTCTTGGTAAAAAGCCCTTGGGCCCAATCAAAACCCACTGTATACCAATTGCTTGTAATATCTAAGCAGTTGCTGTAATATCTAAGCAGTCATAGCTTCCTGTAATATCTAAACAGCTGCTTGCAATATCTAAGTTGTTGTCTGTAATATACAGTCGGTTGAGGGAATACAAGGCTAAATGAAATAAATCCTAGGGGTTTTTTTACAAAGATTTTGAACTATAAGCCCTTTCTACCAATTTCGAAAATTACAGGGTATTTTAGAAATCTCCCGAGCACTGCCGGGGCTTTTTGAAAATTTACCCTAATAAAAAAGATAGAACTTGAACACTTTTGATTGAATTTCTATTAGAAGTCCATTTCCTTCCATCCACTCTTCAAAAGCTGACGAAAAAAGGCCCATTTGTTTGCATCCCTTCTAAGAACAAGACACCTCTTCTTTGTGTTAATGGTATGTTTCCAGTGTGTAGATGCGAGCATGGTATCCTGTAGGTAACCAAAATATCACCATCTGTTTCTCTCTCCTATTCAGATGCACTGCATCTTTCTTAACGAATAATTTCTCTTTAAATAGTGAATATAATCACCAACATTTCGGGTGCAATTAAAAAGTTACTATATATATTATTTGAAAGTGAACTGAATGTTCTCCTTGGGCTTTGGACATGTGATGAATATTGGACAAAAACTGTTTCAAATTTGTCCTTGACTTATTTAGGTAAAAGATATGTACCTTGCATGTGTCCAACCTAATTATTCATAACAATATATATCATGATTAAATTTGCGATTTTCATATGCTGTATGGCATGCAGAGTATTAAAATTTGGAACGAAATGAAAATTTTTGGGAATTTTTAAAATATTTCAATTTTCGTGTGTAAATAAAATATTGAAAAGTTCAAAAAGTTGAGTTTTTTTAAAAAAATTTGCGATCTTTATTAGCTATATATTGCAAGCAAAATATTGAAAACCGAAGAAAAACATAGATTTTTGAAAAATACTTAATTTTTCTGAGATAAATGGCAAATTTAAAGAAAATAAATAATTGTGGATTTTTATAAATTTTGAGATTTTCATGTGTAATATAGCATGCAAAATATTAAAAAACCCGAAAGAAAACAGAAAAAAATTATGTTTGAAAATTTCATAATTTTCGTTTTCTATAGGATGCATAATATTGAAAAAATGTAGAATACATGAAATTTGGAAATTTTTAAACTTTTATTACATTCGTCTGCCATATCATGAAAAATATTGAGAAGTTGAAGTAAACAAAAAGTTGAAGTAAAAGTTCTTAGCATTCCATATACAGCCAAAACGGCTAAGTGCTTGGGACTGATTGGGCAGCACCCCACGTGCTCCTCACGTGGGCGCCACACAAAATTGCTTAGCACTCCATATACAGCTAAAATGGCTGAGTGCTTAGCATTGATTGGGCAGCGCCCAGTGCCTCACGTGCTCCTCATATGGGCGCCATATAAAAGTACTTAGCACTTCATATGTAGTCAAAACGGATGAATTTTTAGAGACTAATTGGGCAGCACCTAGTGCCGCACGTGCACCTCACGTCGACGCCATAAGAAGTGCTTAACACTTCACATTTAGTCAAAATGAATAAAGTGTTCAACATTTATTGGGCATCGCCTATGACTGAATGCTTCATTTGACATATATGTTAGCATCGGAGCTCAAATAAATGCTTAGCACTTTTACATAAAAAGAAAAGGGCTGAACAAACAGAGCTCAAATGAGTGCTTAGCACTTTTGAATAAGAAGAAAAAAGACTAAGTAGACTAAGCTCATATTGGATAAGTCTCTGAAATTTTCTCGCAGTTGAGCCTAAATGTTCTTTTGATGGATTTTAAGTAAAAATGATTCTAAAATGTTATTAAGTAGATGTTAGTCTCAAATAAGACTAGCGTATTCTTAGCGAAAATAAACTGAGCCTAAATGCTCACTTATATATTTAAGTTGGTCTTAATCTCAAACTTGGTTAACGGTCCTTAAAGAAAACTAAAAATATTTCTGAACTGTAGGAATAAACAACTTAAGTTCAAAACCCCGTCAAGTAAATCCTTGACCCAAGTCCAAATCTAAAATATACGGATTTGGACTAATCCGCGTCCTACGGGCGACGACATAAACTAGTCTCCGTATACAATCCACGGGCAACCAAAACAAACAAAAACACACACGACATAAAGTGAACTGCCGGAGAAGTAGAAAGTGGTTATCGCAATACGGTAATGTAATTAACTGCAGGAGCTTGCGCCTGCAGGGAAGAGCATTCCCACAATCAAAAACCCCTCATAAAATGAGGGGGAATTTGATAAAACCTACTACAACGGCTGCGTCTGTCCAAACCTCCGATATATGGTGCCATAAATCAACTTGGTATTTTCGCAGAGATGGACGGATAAATCCAAATAGCATCTGCCCCCAGATCCATGCAAGACGATCTATCCCAGTTCGTCTCTGTTTCCGGCGGTGAACCGATTCTAATCCAAGGGTGTGTTGGGGAAGACGATTCTAATCCCAGTTCGTCTCTGCCATAAATCAACTAAGTTCTTTCAGAAGGGTTAAACCCTTAAAATAGGTAAAAGAGATATTTTTATCTCTATATTTTTTTACCTCGTTTTTTTAAAAGGGAAGTCTTCCTCTTTGAGAATTAAATTCTCTGTTGTTATTTAAAGCTCACTGTATTTTTGCAGAAGCTTATAAAGAGTTTTTTTTTCTATCTGTGGTCTCTCTGTGTGTCTGAGGTCTGTGTGTGTGAGACTTGAAGTCTCAGGTCTTTTATATAGTGGAGACAAGTTTGTTAATTAATTTTGAGAAAATCTCTCATTGAGAAATTCCAATTGATTTAATTGGTCTCAAAATTAAGTTGGGAAATTTTACCCACCGTTGGATTTTTTATCCAAGCATTTCTGTTTTACAGAATATATTTTCTTGTTTTTAACAAAATTGAGGAAATATTTTCCTGTATACAAAATTTATTCTGTTGAATGGTGATATTTTTTTCACCATTGGATTTGTAATCTAAGGGTGCTCTATTTTACAGAGAGCAATATCTTTTTGTTTGGAAAGATTAAAGAAATATATTCTCAAAATATAATTTTATTCTATTATTGGATCATTGATCCAACCGAGAGTATTTTTCTTTTTTAGAAAGATTTGGGAGATATTTTCTCTTAATAGAATTTGATTATATATTTTGATGATTTATCATCTCCGTTGGATTTTTGATCCAACGGCTCTGTTCTACTGAGAGTATTCTAACTTTTTATGTAGAATTTAATTCTATTAATTTTGATTTGGGCGTTGGCGTTCACTTGTTGTGCACGTGGATGCCGCTTAAGAATTTAATTCTTTTGATGGGAACTCCTGTGTTTTGCACATTAGCGCCCGCGTGATGAGCATGTGCGGCGCCGTATAAGAATTTAATTATTTACATATTAGCGCCGACGTGAGGAGCACGTGCGTCGCCATATAAGAATTTGATTCTTACTCAGAAGCGTTTCTGTGTTTTGCACTGCTGGCGTTGGTGCCCTCGTGAGAAGCACGTGAGGCGTTGCTCCATTAAATTTCAACAGAGTTTTGCTTTTTTAATATGTTTAAATATTGGGGGAACAGTTGTCTCTGGCATGGACAAGACCCTTGCTAAACATGAGAATATATTTCACCGATCGATTCCGAATGACCTAAAGAC
The DNA here is from genome assembly GCA_030015575.1 of Agapanthus africanus. Classification (NCBI taxonomy): domain Eukaryota; kingdom Viridiplantae; phylum Streptophyta; class Magnoliopsida; order Asparagales; family Amaryllidaceae; genus Agapanthus; species Agapanthus africanus. Next base: position 769,542,145 of record CM057341.1, read on the forward strand.
TGTTTGTTTAGTGACTTGCATATTACCCTAGATTACTACTATGATCCATGCCGACTACTGCTACCTATTTATGATATTTTATACATTCATGTTAGTGCTTATAACCGTTGTTTCATGCTTCATTAATTACCGTCGCCTGTTTAGTATTATTATATCATAATATTATGTCGCTCTGACGACATGAGTATGCATGCTCAGAGGAAGAAGTGGACCTGCCTTATTTCGAGAAGATCGTGGAAATTCAGACCAATGAACTCACTGTATCATTCCTTTGAGATCACTGGTTAGTTTTCTCTTTTATTTGTATCCGCTGCGATCAGTTTTCTTTATATCTGATAGTTTTTGTGATTGTATTATCTCATCGTCTGAGTTAGATTACTGTTACCATGTATTGCTAGAAACCGAAGTGTGACTGTGGCATGATTATTTCTTGACCGTAGGAGTATGGCTGGCCTAATCACTCTCGTATTCTCCGTATTTTAGGAAGCGGGGAGTGACATGGTTTTGTTGGTATCAGAGCACCATATTTAGAATGAGAATACAGATCAGTTAGGCATCCCTTGATTTATACCCTGTTATATTGTCTTCCATTCTCATATGATCATTGTTGCATCATCATTCGATATCATATGATCATTTTCTTATTTTTTTTCATTTATTCGATTCCCTTCCGTGCTCATCTTTCAGCCATATGGCCTCCCCAAATGACCACTCCTCGGATTCCAGTTTTCAAGATCACACTGAAAGGATACTTAGTGCTTTAACGACACTTGCCGAAGCCGAGGAAAGAAAGACTAATCTTTTGACTGAGGGTTTGAGGGCGATTACCACATTAGGAGCACCTACAGCTATTTTTGCCGCCCCCGAAGGCGCTATTGCACCAGCTACGCATGTCAGGACTGGTACCGTTGCAGATTTTAGGAGGCTGCACCCAGCAGTATTCACCAGCATAGCAGATCCACTTGAGGACGAGCAATGGCTAGTGAACGTAGAGAACCTTTTGTTGGCTGCCGGAGTCCTTGGCGAAGACAGAGTGAACGTGATCAAGATCCAGTTGGAAGACGAGGCACGTACATGGTGGCCAGTCGAGAAGAGCGGACTCGACCAGCCTATCGGGTGGAGTAAGTTCGAGGAGTGCTTTGTGAACCACTACTTTCCAGCTACAGCGAAAGTGGAAATAGAGGAGAAGTTCATTATGTTAAAGTAGAACGACTGTCCTGTAGATGTTTATACTACTGCGGCGTTCAACCATTTAAGCCGCTTTGCACCATATATGGTAGACACCGAGACCACCAGGGCCAGGAGATTTCTGTAAGGACTCGAATTTGAGTTGAAGCAACTTATCGCACCTCTCGATCTGCAGATCTTTACACCTTATATGATAAAAACCTTTGGCTATTTGCTCTTGGTAAAAAGCCCTTGGGCCCAATCAAAACCCACTGTATACCAATTGCTTGTAATATCTAAGCAGTTGCTGTAATATCTAAGCAGTCATAGCTTCCTGTAATATCTAAACAGCTGCTTGCAATATCTAAGTTGTTGTCTGTAATATACAGTCGGTTGAGGGAATACAAGGCTAAATGAAATAAATCCTAGGGGTTTTTTCACAAAGATTTTGAACTATAAGCCCTTTCTAACAATTTCGAAAATTACAGGGTTTTTTAGAAATCTCCCGAGCACTGCGGGGGCTTTTTGAAAATTTACCCTAATAAAAAAGATAGAACCTGAACACTTTTGATTGAATTTCTATTAGAAGTCCATTTCCTTCCGTCCACTCTTCAAAAGCTGACGAAAAAAGGCCCATTTGTTTGCATCCCTTCTAAGAACAAGACACCTCTTCTTTGTGTTAATGGTATGTTTCCAGTGTGTAGATGCGAGCATGGTATCCTGTAGGTAACCAAAATATCACCATCTGTTTCTCTCTCCTAGTCAGATGCACTGCATCTTTCTTAACGAATAATTTCTCTTTAAATAGTGAATATAATCACCAACATTTCGGGTGCAATTAAAGGTTACTATATATATTATTTGAAAGTGAACTGAATGTTCTCCTTGGGCTTTGGACATGTGATGAATATTGGACAAAAAGTGTTTCAAATTTGTTCTTGACTTATTTAGGTAAAAGATATGTACCTTGCATGTGTCCAACCTAATTATTCATAACAATATATATCATGATTAGATTTGCGATTTTCATATGCTGTATGGCATGCAAAGTATTAAAATTTGGAACGAAATGAAAATTTTTGGGAATTTTTAAAATATTTCAATTTTCGTGTGTAAGCAAAATATTGAAGAGTTCAAAAAGTTTAAATTTTAAAAAAAAAATTGCGATCTTTATTAGCTATATATTGCAAGTAAAATATTAAAAACCGAAGAAAAACATAGATTTTTGAAAAATACTTAATTTTTCTGAGATAAATGGCAAATTTAAAGAAAATAAATAATTTTGGATTTTTATAAATTTTGAGATTTTCATGTGTAATATAGCATGCAAAATATTAAAAAACCCGTAAGAAAACAGAAAAAATAATGTTTGAAAATTTCATAATTTTCGTTTGCTATAGGATGCATAATATTGAAAAACGGTAGAATACAGAAAATTTGGAAATTTTTAAACTTTTATTATATTTATCTGTCGTATCATGAAAAATATTGAGAAGTCCAAGTAGACAAAAAATATTTTTTTTTTCACACTTTGGTGATTTTCTTTATAAGCAAAATATTGGAAAATCGAAGAATATAAAAACTTAAAATTTTTAAATTTTACCGCATTCGTGTTCTACAGGGTGCAAATTGTTAAAATTTTAACAAACATTTTTTGGGAGATTTTTGTACATTTCGTGATTATCATGTCGTATAACATGCATAATACCGAAAAATCGGAAAAAAGAAAATTTTGAGATTTTAAATATTTCCATGACCTCCAGAAGCTATAGGCAGGAAACTATTGAAAAGCTGAGAAAAATATCCAAGTATTTACTTGTTAATCATTCATTTATTTTGTATATGAAATTAATAAATATAGGATATAACTACTTGCTTATTATATAAAAATAAACTTATAAATTAATATGATTTTTCTTTATTTTGGACTTCGTATCCGTGCATTGATCTGAAGCTATCGCTAATTCTTTTAATAGCCCAATGTTGCATGAGGTAGAACGGATATATATGGCAGGGACAAAAGGACCGAGTTGATAAGGGTAATCGTCTAGAGTGACTAGGATACTACCGATAGGATTTAGAAACAAATCCAATCAACTTTTTAACCATTGGATTTACTTCGGGATATGTGCAAACAATTATGATAATGTTTGAATAAATGAGAATTTTTATTCATAATCATTTGCACACAACCCAAAGCAAATTCAATGATTAAAAATTTGGCTGGATTTGTTTTCAAATCCTACCGATATATAGAAATACAGTCATACTCGGTAATTCTCTCCCTCTTCTTATCAAGTTTGCCAGAGGACAAATAGACTTTTATAATGAAACGCACGAGGCACTTCTAATGCAGTAACTGCACTATATAATTAATTAATGTATATTCACACCATTTATGTGTCTTCCTCTCTTGCAATTATCCACCAAATATTGCTGGTTGTTTGAATTGTAATATATTCACAACAAATCATCTTATAATTAATTAATAGTGACTCCTAATGATAAAATATTGAAATAAGACATTGCTCACCTAGAGGGGAAAAACTTTTGTTATTTTCCTAACAGATAATGCATATTTAATTTCATTTTAATTGTAGAATTTAATTGATTTTAGATATGTCCCAATAATAAAATGAGCAAATTTAAAATAAGTCCATTTCTCTTGTATAGAATTTCTATTAGAAAGTCCATTTCTCTTGCATCCCCTCTTCTATGTGTCAATCATATGTTTCCCGTATGATGAAAAGAAGGCCCATTTGTTTGCATCCGATTAGAAGAACGAGAAAACTTCTTCCATGTGTCAATCATATGTTTCCCGTATGATGAGAGAGAAAGATATGTACACGTGGTTCCTATAGATGACCAAAAATCCCCAACCGTTTCTTAGCCCTCTTCGATCGGATGCACTGCAGTGAGCATATAACGAATAAATTCTCTTTAAATAGCAAATATAATCACCAACATTTCCGGTACAATTAAAAAGTTACTTATATTTACTATTAGAAAGTGAATCGAATATTTTCCTTGCCCTTCGGGCATGTGAGGAATATTGGACAAACACCTTTTCAAATTTCTTCTTGATTTATATAGGTAAAAGATATGGATCTGCATGAGTCCAACCTAATTGTTCAAAAAAACTATCCTGATTAAATTTTTATTTTTTAGCTTCCCAATTTCTTTATCTTAATCTTGGTGTTTCATTACAAAAAGAAGAAGAAGAAGAAGGAATTTATAGAAGAAATTATTGAAATTTGCCCAATATAACAAATTCATAATCAATTAGATAAATATTTATTCAATAAAACCATAGATAAATATAAACCCTAGTGATAACCAAACACACCATCACACACAAGCTCAAAACATATATCAAATAGTAGAAATCTCTCTTCCACCCAAATCAATCATTTTCTCAATCACATTCTCAATAATAAATATAAAAGAAATTGAATAACCATAAACAATATTCAAAATATAGAGCATCATTTGGATCATAGAATAGCCATAAAACAAATTCATTTAAGCAACCATTTATTCTCCATAACAATAGATAGAAACCCTGATGACAACCAAAGACACATCACACTTCAAACCCTAAAACACTAGAATCAAGCACAAACCAAACATAATAAGATAATTAATTTTCTTCCTCACATCATCCCTGGGAAGTTAAACATATTCTGTTCCCCCATCCAATCACCACCACCCCCAAAAGGCTCAACCAAGCCCCCATTCTGCACCCAGTTTGCCATCTTCACCCTCACCGCCTCCATTTTCTCATACACCACCTTAAGCTTCATGTCGACGTAATACAATAAAGTACTCGCGTCATCGATTCCCAGCATTTCAACGGTTCCACACCCGGCAAAACACTCGTAAATGAGAACGGTGTTTTCGAGTTCGCGGTTCTCACGGTCGATCTTGTGAAACTGCTCATAGATTTTCTTGGCTCTTTGGTCAAGAAACGCTTCTTGAGTCATCATCTTCTTGGACTGTTCTATTTCGGGTTTCGCCCGAAAACGGAGGAGGAGCTTTCGGGCTTCGGACTCGGAGGGCCAGACTTCGGGCTGAGCTTCATGGGGCCCGTAAATGATGGCGCAGGCCTTGACATCGCAAAGGATGGAGAGTTCCTGGACTTTCTTGAGGAGGCCGCGGCGGCGCTTCTTGAAGGTGGCTCTCCGGACCGCGTCATTGGGGATCCATGCAAGGTTCACCTTCTTTCTTGCCATTTTTTTGGCTATTATTTCTTGTTTTAGGGTGTGAGGGGTAGGGGTATATGATAGGGTTTATATAGAAAATTATAACACCTGGTGCAATGCATGTGGACAAAAGTGATAATGATTTGACTATTTGGGCACTATCCTTTGGCATCCGAAATTGTTGGGTTATTTACGTTTTGTTTCATGAATAATTTATTGAAATATGTTTTGAATTTGGATATACATTTGAAATTATCAACCATATATAAAATACAGAGAATTATTTTGTGCAGCCGGTTCAATACATTTGGATTTTCAATATCCAGATTGCTGGCTTCCGGTTGCAGAATCGACGGCTGGTACCCTACAAATTGCCGTAGGGTTTTTTCCTTTCTTTCATTGACCACATGTATCAAAGTTCTAGAAATGTAGCGTGAATTTGGATGTAATATAGAAATTATGACCTACGATGGTGGATTGAGGTTGTGAAAGTACAATGAAATGATTGGAAGCCTAAGTTTGCGGGTGCATCTTTCTGGGATTTTGTGTGTTGACCAAAATGGCTTATAGCCCTTGTTTGTTAGTGGCCAATTTTGTCATTAAGTTGGTAAATATAAATATATAATAATCTGCTCTTTTTATTGGAAAAAAAAGAATTTGCATTGGCTAATGAGTAATGTTACAAACCTTATTATGTTATCAAGTACAATTCTGACTAAACTCCTTATGGAAAAACATCATATATTCAAGAATAGCCCAATCTATCCGTCTATTGATCTATATGATAATCATAAATAAAGATGTCTCTTATAGAGTATTTTTGGCGTGACCCTTTTATTCTCTGTTTCACCTTCATGTAAGATCGGAAATTTCAGAATCAATTTTGGTATATACATTTGTTGAGGTAAAAAAAACAAAATTTTCCTTATTTGCTTCAAATAAGGTATTTGAGGGATTATACATGATTTTGTAAAGATGTTCAGAATAAGAAGAAAATGATAATTGCCCTTGTTTGCTTTCAATCGAGCGGCTTTTGGAGGTATTAAATAGTATTCTAGATAGCTATTCGGTAAGAAGCAAAATTAAAATTTCCTTATTGCCTTCCAATGAAGGGTATTTTGGGGATTAAACAGGTACGAGGACAACGGTTTAGATCGATCAAAAAAGAATAAACGTCTTAATATGTTATTAATTTTCTTAAATTTAATTAAGGGGTAAGGATACGAAACGGTGTGCTGGACAGCCGTACAGTCCGATCAAAAAGGCAAACATCATAATTACTTTCTTATTTTCCCTCCAATCGAAGGGTATTCTGATAATTATATGATCCATTGGAAAATTAATCATACCGATCAAGAATCTAAACATGTCTTTTCTTATATCAAGTTTGAAAGTTCAGTGTATCCTCGAACCCACTCTCAGTAAAGGTATACATCACCGACGAACCTCTTTCATCCGGTTGTGTAGACACATATATCAAGTTTTCCCCAACGGGCTTGTAACGGTGACAAAAAACCATATCAGTGTTATTTTTTTTGCATTTAAAGTGGGAATTTCAAACTTTACTTCTTCACACTACTACAAATATGGTTTGCCCCTATGGTTAGAACTGTAGGGGCAAACCATTGGCCCTACAGTTCCCACCGTAGGGGTAAAAAGACCATCCGTAGGGACGGATATCAGCCCTTACGGTGGGAACTGTAGGGGCATCTTAAATATTTTTAAAAAAAACGACTCTCCAAATTTCACGGTGAAAATTTTCCTCTTCCCGTCTTCTTCCATCATTTTCATATATACCCATACAAATAATAATGAACCCCAAATTTCAAACTCAAATCTAAAATAAAAACTTCAAATAACTCAAAAATCAAATGTCACAAAATTTTCCAAATTCGAACCGCTCACAAACCTTAGCTAGATGTAAACGAGATGATGATAATACACCTTAGCTAGGCCTGAACGAGCTTTAGTGGCCGCAGTGGTGGCGAATGCGAGAAGCTTCAGCCGATCGACTCTTCGACGAGGAGCACACATCCAAAACACATGAAGACGAAGATGAAGCCTCATCGCTGCAGATCGAATCCTCCTTCAGCTTCCTATCTCATTCGATCAGCTTCCCATCGCTGCAGATCAATTGATAAGCATCAATTTTTTTTATAAAAAAACCTCAAATTTCGGAAGGGGGGGGTGTTGGGGCTAACCGCGAGAGAAGTGGAGAGAGGAGCCGATGGTGGTGCCATCAATGGAGGGCGGCGGCGGCTGTTGCTAGGATTTGGGGGTGTCATGCGATGGTGGAGGCGGTGATCGATGGCAATGGTGAAATCAACGGTGGAGGCGGCGGTGACGAAGGTGCTAGCGATGGTGGTGGAGGTGGCAGTGACGAAGATGCTGGCGATTGTGGTGGAGGGAAATTAGGGGGGATTTTGGCGTGGGGGAAAGGGGAAGGGGAATGTTCTGGGTTTTAATTTTTTTTCAAATCCTTACATTGTCCCTACGGTGCCCACGGTAGGTGATGATACTCACAGTTGGGGATTCCCTAGATCTTGACACGTAGCAGATGACGTGTCCTCCGTCCATGCCGCCTAGATTCCTGGAGGGATACTGAACCGGAATAAGGACGATACGAAAGGAGCACTCCTCGGTGCCTCGTCTCGAAGGCTCAGTCCGAGGAATAGACCCCGACCTCTAGAGGCTTCCCCTTCGTACATTCCTCCTTCGACTAACCACCGGTCAGTAGTGTAGTTTGGCTATGCTCTCTACAATAGGGTTTATAATATAGCGGAAGCGATAATTTAAAAAATCTAGAGAGCAACTACAAGCAAATATAGGATCATGAACAACAACTACAATATGCAACAAAACTAGTGAGCTAATTCTACATGTTTAAAGAGACTACAACCTTTGTAGCATCTTCAAGCGCTCCTCATTTGTGTCAGACTTCTTATAGGCTCCACAAAGTCCGGAACAAACTTGCTCAGTGATCTCCTTGCCGAAAATGATCCACTTTAAGATAACTCCATCACAAACTATGGCTTCACTTGATCATATCAAAATGAAGCAACTCACTAATCAAACTTGCTAGGAATGATTAATGAGGATGTAGATTATAATTGCTCACTAATTTTTCTTTTCTTTTCCCACTTTTGAAAAACGCAAGAGAGAGAGAGAGAGAGAGAGAGAGAGAGAGAGAGATGAAGATGATCAGAATGGCTTGCAAAAAATAATGAGATTAAAATATTAGCCATATTTATGATTCTAGGTAAAACAAGAATGAGTCATGGTTTCTACACACAACTAAAGAAAATGACTCATTCTTTTTCCTAAAAAAATAAATAAGTAAATCCTTTGATCTCATCTTGTATTCAATGTAATTCTTATTCACACAATAATCATGTATTAGCTAAACTTGTGTGTGTATCACATACACACAACACTCATGTATAAGCTAACATGATACTTATATTTATATCAAATATAAATACATTTAAAGAGAAGAAATAATAAAGCGAGCATGATATTAGTTTAATATATATCTATATCATATATAAATATATATCTAACTATTATATCAACACTTGATTTAATAATCCGGTTATATCATATATATACTGGATAATATCATTAAATACCCGATTAAAATACGTGTATCATATACATGTGTATAATCGAACTCTTGCACGTATCCTTATACATGCCCTATATTATTTTGCCTGTGCTGGGAAATATCTATGTGGGACTCTAAAGTCTCGACAATATGCTGGTAGTAGTTTAAGATCATATCTATATCCCACAAGCACGTCAGCGGTACTAGCTGCATGTAACAGCTGCCCAGATATTGATCGAAAGAAGGTCAACGAGCAAACTCATTCGAACCTTGCAAAGTCTATCAGTGGCAATCACCGTACAGTCCGGTCTCTTCGTCTAATAGTGTCGCATACCGGATCTGCGAGGTGGAAACCGTCAGACTCCCAATAACCCAATAAGTCGTGTCGATCATAAACTCATAACCATCTGAGAAACCACTGATAATATTTATCAGTAAATCTCAATTTCTTTGGCTAAGAACTTATAGTTATAGTCGATCTGGCACAACACGATCTCGACTCTCTATACCGGGAGATACGAAATCCCTTCGATTGCTCACTTCCTCCATGTTTCAGGACTGCACCCAACTAAAACCTGTTTGCACGATTCAGTAGAGCCATGGTTGGGTAGTAATCTAAGTACATTAGGAACACACATAAGACACTATGATGATTTTAGGTCTACAGACTACTATGTACTCATGTCGTATGATAACTGCTATCTAACGATAGATACAATACCATCTAGGAGTACTCAGGTGAGTCCGTCCAGTGTAACTTATTCATCTAATGAGCACTTGTATATAATCTTTGGTATCAAACACCAATGGTTATGGGATTAACCATCATTCCGGTCGGGGTCAAGAAACGTATACACTAATCTAATATGGAGTATCGATGCCCAGTCTCGATACTCTCTCGATTATGGACTTTTAAGGATGTGCTTATAGACCACCCAGGCCCCACTAATATGATCCCTATCATAATCTTGGTAGTCAAGCAAAGATCCTATGGATTTTATCATTATGTATTGGCGATACGTGATAACGAGTAAAACGTATTCACATGAATGATAAAGACAAACTAGATAGCATACTATTATCTCGAGTAAGATTGTTCTCTCGTATAGGTCCTCCATCAATTACAATAATTTTCTTGAAAGCACCTATATCCAACAAGTAGCCCGTCTCTGAGCAATCATAGAGCTGAGATTCCTCGGCTATCTTGCTCGTCTCCGAGCTATCTTATAGTAGAGATTTCTCAGCTTCCCTATTTGACTAGGGGCATGGAGCACGGGCATCCTCGTAACGACTCCGTGTATCTCGCCATGACAAGATCTCCGCCGCTCTACGTCCCGTGTCCCGCGCTAGCGTATCTCGCCCTTAATTAGCGCATCTCGCTATTAATGCGAATGTTACTCCTGGGTGGAACTCACAGCGAGAATCTTGCAATGGCTTTCTCCGATGTGACCCCTATATAAACCCTTCCTCCAGATGATTCAGGTAACTGGAACTCATTCCAATACGCCGCTACTCTTCCTGAATATTCCCTGATACTTACTTGATCATCGAAAGGTCCTACGGTGGTCTCCCACCCCAGGACTTCTTTGCAGGCATCTCGGCGTCCCCATCAACCAACAACCCATTGAGATCCATACCCAATTTCCTACTACAAATCTCAACCGTTCAGCCCCGCTGTGTCACGCCCCGCTTCCCAAAATACGGAATACGAGGGGTTGACAAAGCCAGCCATGCTCCTACGGTCAAGGAAATATCCTGCCGTAGTCACACTTCGGCTTCTAGCTTTACGTGGTAATCAGTAAACAATGCACAGGTAATGAGAAATGCAGTAACTGAAACAAACAAATACAAAGAACTGACCTGATGGAGGTCAAAAGAGTATAGCTCTGGATAGCTGATCAAAATGTCCGTGATGTCCTCGAGGTACGTCTGGTCCTGGTCCAAGCTAAGTCCACTTCTCACTCTGAGCATGCATACTCAGGTCGTCAGATTGATACGATAGCAAATTATACATAGGTGCAAGTGGTAACTCGTACAGTAATAATGGATAGATAACAGTAAATCAAGATAGTAGAGATATGAACATGAAGTAGCCAATGCGGGTGTCTAAAAGAGCAGGTGAACAGTAAAGCAGTAAAATAGTATGTCAGGTGTGTCAATACAGTAAGTAATGCATGTCAATGTCACTATCCCTATCAGTCTCTAAGTCTCACTGTACAGGTCACTAAGCCTATCGTCAGTCCAAGTGTGAAAGTCAACCACTCGTGAGTGTCCTCCACCCAAGGGTAGGACCCAAGGGCAAGGGACCACGGGCCGAAAATATAACTCACGGTAATAATCATGTACCCTGTAAATCTCCATATATCTCCATATATATATATATATGCCGGCATGGGACTCCCGAGATTCTGTTGAACTCACACTCAAACTACCCCACACCCCATGGTCTACATCAAACGCCATCCATAGCCTCAAATACCGGTCGGTCCGTGACAAGTCTGCGTGAGAACTGGAGACAGGATCCCCATCAAGCACGTCCCAACTGATACCCAAGATAAATGGACAGTATTTGGTGCCTTACCTGTGACACCCATACAAGTGCTTCCATAAGTGTCCCATACCACTTATAGTCACACTTATATGCGTCTCACAGACGTCGACAATGCAATAGAATAATAGGGTCCACTGATTGTATACAAGTACGTGTTACTTTCACTGATCCATTCATGCACAAACACGAACGTACTTTCCACAATCACCACTAATACCTAACACTGGGTAATGCACATGATCGCTAGGTTACCAATGCAATGACATATATATATGATGTAATGAGAAAACAGTATGTAAAGTATGATTAAGATGTCATATATCGGTATCCTACCACTTACAGAATTTATCATAAATCATACATGCCAAATTTAGCGAAACAATGAACAGGGGATAAGTAGTGTGTTTGATTATCTAACCAGCAAATTTTATTTCACGTCAATCGGGTTTCGGGATCACTAGATATGGCCATTTCATTTTAAGCGTTCACTGCTAGAAATCCGGTTTCAGAATCGGAAGTCCGTTTTGCAACACATTTTAATCCCAGTTGGGATCAGGATTAAACGATGCTACAGTTGAATGAAATCTAGGGTTTTCAGTAAGGTTTTCAATGCAACAGACGGATTCTCAATCGCGTCTGTACGTCAAGAGTTATCCACTATTCAACATTGGGTGTCCGTTCTGGTTCTGTTTGGGACTGCTATACGTCCCGATCTTTTAAATTGCAGATTAAATAGCAAACGACGATAAAACGGAAAGGAACCACTTGTGTTATTTAGCTAACAGATTCAACTTTAATACACTGTAGAGTTCCGCAACGTATGAGTTCAGGAAACAAGGTGGTACCCATTACGGGACAACAAACAGTAACCAGAGTCACTCTGGACTGCAGTCCAGAGCCGCACTCCGACCCAATTATCGTCACAATTCCAGTACAGAAACCATTAGAAACTTGCATAGGGTTACATTTCGTTGAGTCGGCTTCGATTTGAGCCCTCGAACGCATCATTTCAATATATAAATAATTTATGGTGATTTTAACAATTTTCAGATGCGGGGAAATTCCCAGTTTTACGGGTGTGTTTGGGGTATTCGTTTTAATCATTAACAGTCATATTTTCCAATGAAATTTACACACAAGGTTCACTGCCTTACGGGACGGACTATGCAAATGAGTTTCGTCAAATTAAGTGAAGATTTTCATTAGGATCTTGCATCGAACAGTTATAACATATAATTTATCGTGACTTGTAAAACACGGAATTTATACGATTATAGTTTGTAACAATATAAATTAGCATGTAGCAAGTAGGGAACTTGCCTGGAAACATTTCGGGGATGCACGGTGGCGGCAACGTCATGAACGCGCGACGAACGGCGCGCTTTGGATGCACGGCCTCGGCTCGCGATTCGGGTTTGACGTCGGAGTTGCCCGGAGAACGACTCGTGGTCGCTGGAAGCGGAGGGGTGCTCTGTGGATCACCCGGGGTGTGCTGGGGTCGACGACGGTCGGCGGCGTCGCTCCGGCGATGGGCAACAGTGAGGGTGCTTTGATATGTGTTGTGGGTTGTGTGGCTTTGGAGAGAAAGAGAGAGTAGGTAGTGGGGCTTGGGCTTGGAGTGAGGATGATGATGCCGATGACGTTGGGGCGTCAACGAGATGGTTCTGGTCGGTTGGGGGCTCGCCGGCATCGAGTGTGCAGGGTGGCCGAGCTCGGGTGTGAGTGGATTGGGTGTGCAGGGGTGCTCGGTTGATGGAGGAGGAGTAGTGAAGGGCTCTGTTGGTGGAGGAGGAGAAAGGGAAGAAGGGAAAGGTCGCAGTCGTCGTCGTCGGAGGTTGAGCGGCGAGGTGTAAAGATGGCAGTGGGTTTCGTAGTGGGTTGAGAGATAGGAGATTTGAGAGTTGAAGAGTTTAAGAGAGTGTGAGGGATAGAGGAGTAAGGGTTAGCGACGAGGGGTTAGAGGGGATAGCGAGGGGCGCGCGGGTCGTGGGGCAACGGCAGGCGACGTAGCCGCGAAGATGGGCGCGAAAAGTGGATCGGGGAGAATAGAGATGTTGGGGAAGAAGAGGGAAGAGAGCGGGTCGGGTCGGGTGAAGCGGGCGCGGCTGGGGTTTGATAGGATTGGAGAGCTGGGCCGAAGGGGTTGTGAGGTTTTTATTTTAATAAAAAAGGGAAATGGGCTGAGGAAAAGAGGCGTGGTCTAGGAACTTTTATTAAGGTTTTAATTGAATTTTAAATTTTGTTTTGGGTTTATTTGTTGGGCTGGATAAAATGGTGGGCATAATCAGTGAATTGCGTTTTCTTCACTCGGGCTGAGGAAGGAAGTGTATATATTTTGTTTTGGGAGGAATTATAGGGTTTTAGTTTAATAAACTGCTTGGGCTGGAAAATGGATATATTTTATGGTTTGGTTTTAAGGGTTCAGGAAGATTTTAAATACTGAAAAACCTAACAACGGTTTCACACAAAATTTACGAGGGGGAGGGAACATCGGGGAACAGGAAAATAGAAAAACTTTTATTGATAGGAACGTGAAAAGGGATTAAGGTGGTTGGGGCAACGAATAAAGGAAGAAGGTAAAAGGGTTAAAATAAAACAAAACAATTTTAAATATAAATAATTAAACATGTAAGTAGCGTTTCATGAAAATACGGTTATTAGTGCGCAAAAGAACCGGGTATTACACGCTGGCTACAAGATCGATGGAGGATAACATCTGTGAGAGATTCCGATCTCCATCAGTTGGCTCCGTATGTGGAAATGAGAAGCATTTCCACCTAAAAAGTTGATCTTCCACCTTCAATTCGATGGCCAGCGATCATCGCAACCAAGATCCTAGCACGAACCATCCCGTCCTCCGCAACGGATGCGGGGCGGTTCCACTCCTCCTCCCAACATCGTCGAAGCTTAACGACACAGATCGACCGACTAACAGTGATAGTGAACGCGCTCGCTCGTGTCCAAACCGCCAGCAACGCTCGGAAAATTACCACCTAAGCTCCGCAGAACGGCAGCGTGCATGAGGCGACAGATGGATGCATTCAGGTCCTCTGCCTCGCTCGTGCCAATCTTGACACCACGGAACACCGTTGTGACGATTCCAGCAGTCATGAACCCCATACGAGGAATGATTCCATGACTCGTTGGGCGCCGAATAGTCCAACGCCATGGTCTTAGGACCAAATGAATTGTCGCTTCAATGCTCTCCGCGCTCCTTCGACCTTCGAGGCGACGTCGGTCAAGTCGCCTGATTCCAGGGAAGACCGACATCACCGTAATCATCGAGGCTATGCACAAGGCACACGTCGAGAGGAGCCACAAAGGGTTCACCTAGAGAATTTGAGGAACGTAATAGAGCGAAACCGAAGCTGCTCTATCGCCCAAGCTCGAAGCAGAGACATCAGGCACTCTAATTGCGGAGAATCCTCGGGGTACTAGCAGCGAATTAAGGACATGCAGCTTGCCACCCGTTCGCCTGGAGGATCGGCAGAATACTCCACGGACTCTCTCATGAAGCCCTTCACTGCGCAGTTACTGATGGAGCGGGTCTCATCCCAGAACAAACTGCCCAAAGTTGCTCTCTTCGACGGGAAGTCTGACCCGAAAGACCACCTGGACACATTCACCGCGGGCATGAGCTTTCAAGATAACTCGGAAGCGGCTCTGTGTCGGGCCTTCCCCACCACTCTCATCCGGGCTGGACGCGATTGGTTCTGTGACCTGACTTCGTGCTCAATCTCAAGTTTTGACGGGTTGGCTACTCAGTTCCTCATCCACTTCGTCGGCAACCGACGACAGAAGAGGTCGATAGATTACCTATTCACCAGCACAGAGTATCTTTCAAGGGATATATCACCCGGTTCTATATTGCTCTTCTAGAACTACTCGAGCAACGGGACGAGACGGTCATCACCGTCCTGAGATTCAGTTTTAGGCCCAAAGAGTGGCTCCGCTCTTTTACATTGGCGCAACCTAAGACCATGGCTAAGGTAAACGTTTAGACCGAACGGGAAATCTAACTCGAGTCTGTGGTGAACGCTAATCTTCCCCGTGGAGACCGGACATAACGAAAGAAACATGACCGGGATGAGAAGAAGAAGACTGGTCGTTCGAAACCCTATTCTCAGAGGTTTCATGAGTACACACCTCCGAACGTTTCTCAGGCCGAGATGCTAGAGGAGGCGAAGAGCGAGAGATTCTTCATGCTGTCGCCGATGATACAAAAGCCGGGCAAGCGACTCCGCGGCCTATATTGCGCCTTTCATCGGTTGCAGGGACACTCGACCGAGAACTGCAAACAGCTGCGCGATAACATAGAAAAGAAGTGTAACATTTTCAAAAGTATAAAATATTAATTTTGGGAATTTTATAATTTAATATTATTTTATTGATTATTTTAATATTAAATGCAAATAAATAGGAAAAATGTTAGAAAAATTATGAAAAATTATGGAAAATTCTAAAATAGGGTAAATTAGTGAATTATGACATTTTTAAGTTTTTGCGCTTAGTTTGACAGTAATTTAGTGCTAATCGCGATTAAAATCGCTAATCGGGTTTTTGGCAATTTTGTGCAAGACTTGCACATACCACTTTTTCCTACACTTGTGTATTTTTAGCCATGGTTTTCTTTTGGGATTACTATTGATGTGAGAAGGATTATGGTTTAAAAAGAAAAGGGAAAAAGAAAAGAAAAAGTGTAATGATGAGGGTAGGTAAGAGAGAGAGGTGGACTTTGACTTATCATACTTAGCCATTCTCCACCAATTCCTTCACCATTTCCGTCTCCATTCATGGAGTTGCTGCTGCTGCCCTTCCTCATCTTCCTCCCCTCTTCAACTCCCCACTTCATCTCTAAAACAACCCCAAAACCCCAATCTCCTTTCATTAAAAACGTGCAAAATCCCTAGATCTACACTTGGAGCTAAAGAAGCATGGATTTGGCCACTAGAGGGCAACTCAAGAATTTTCTTGAGTTGCTAATGAAGGTAATTTCTGAACCATTTGCTTGATTATAGCTTTTCCTATAACCCCATGTTAAGATTTAATCGATATTGTGTGATATTATGGATTTGATGAAAACCTAGTTAGGGTTTGAGAGGAACTTGGGTTGTATTGTGAAATTGAGTTCAATTGAGGATACACCAACACCCTAGTGTTTGAATTGAAACCCAAAACCTGAAGCAAACACCAGAATACGGATTTTAGAAAAGCAATATCGGGGAGAAACTGGAATCTGTCACTGTTAAATAGAATCTGCTAACACCCCGAGAACCCTAAAATAATATTGAGTGGGAATTGAGATGTGCAGGCACCATAGAGGCAACACCCAAAACCCTAGCTCCCCATTCTAAACTGAGGCCGCCAAAACCTCCATTCTGGCCGCAAATTGCGGCCAGACCAGTGAGGAAATTCCTCGTTTTCTGTGCATAGCCCCAATACCTCAATTCTTGGCCCTGGGTACTTCTAGTTTTGACAGATTCTTTCTAGGGTGGAATCTGGGACATATATCCTAAGTTGCTATTTTGGATTCGTGTTTCCGTATTCCGTATTTTTGATTCTGAAATGGTGGAACGTGTTTTGCCTCGACTATTTGTCGTTTATACGACGATATAGAGGAGTTATTGATGGTTTTAAAGGCGTGCCATAGGTTTTCACCTATAGGCCCCTTATCGTATCGTTTTGGATTTTATGCGCCGTTTTAGATTGGATTTGGTTTTAATGCGCATATACGATATTTTGATGTGTAGGTACCCATGAAGACTTCGGGACGACAAGCATACGTGGTGACGTCCGCAATTGGTGATGCAAGGTGAGTAGATTATATCTACAGGGGGAAGTCGGGTGGATGGCGTATAGCACCCCCGCAGTCCGTAGATAGATTACTTTGCAGTTTATTGTGATATAGGTGTATTGTGGATAATGTAGGGTTAGAAGTGGCTAGTGTGGCACATAGTCGCGAACCCTAGGATAGAATCACACCTATACACACACCCTTGCTTATCACTTGTACTTGCACTGTGATTGATGATATGTGATGACTTTGGAGATGAGTCGATGATGTAGGCTTGGTGCCCTGGGATCGGTAATTTGATACGATTCATATGTGGGATATGACTTGTGCTTCTTGCGGGCTTGGGATATGTGTTTACCCCCGCATGTATATTTACTGATGTTACCGTTTTGTACTAGACATAGAGTAGTACTCCAGACTATACGATCTGATGATGGTGATATCTGTTATGGGATGAGACAGTGAGATGTTGACCCTACCCAGCTATTGGGGATGCCGTACGACGATTTACCGTACGAGCCGATATTGAGGATAGATCCGCACTCATAACTCGAGGATATCTTATGATATGACATTGAGGCGAGATCACCGACTATATATCTTTATATATATGCCGACTCAGATTTAGGAGGTTTCCACACCTACCCCTCCTGATTGACCTGATACTTAGATGTAGTTGCATAGTAGATACTTCTCTGTGGTGTTGACTACTAGATATCTGCATTTTCCTGCTATTCGCATTGCGGGCATATGTTCATTATTATGCTATTATCATGCTGTTAGGACACCAGCACCATTATCGATGATGCGTATGTTTCACGTACACTATTTGCCGGCTCACACACTTCATTATCGATAATTGCCATGCCACTACACTGTAGTACTGTTGCATTCATGATATGATTACTGCTTGGCATATTGTACACATGTACCTGTACACAAACATAGATGATTCATGCTTGATTGAGATTGAGGACTGCAAGATATTCCATGTTACATGATTTCCGATATGATTACCTCTCTTTACTTGTCGCATACATCATGGATTGATTATATAGCACGTTGCATTGGATTTACTTCTCGATGTGGATTTTCATGTGATTTCTGGTTTTGAGGACCGTGGGATTATTTAATAAAAGAGGCACTTTTATGAAAACCCGGTACCTCGTGATATGATATTTCGGTGCGTCCACCACGCGTTTTCTCGGTGCTGAGACGTGTGCTTGAAACCCGATTCGAGGAGGTGATGTACCGTTTGCGGGTTCGTGGTGGGCCCGGTATGGTTCCCCTCGGCGAGATGATCGATGGGTTATGCCGATTGAGCCTGGAGGCGGGCGAGTACCTACCGGTGATTGTATTTGAGCTCGGCGGATATCCGGGGGATACCGCCTGGAGCTGAGAGATGGGCGTACTGCCGGGGGCCGACGGGCCGATACCGCAGACGGAGCCCAGAGATGGACATGGGTTGACTCGTACTGCCGGGGGCCGAGGGCCGATACCGCAGACGGAGCCCCATATGGATGAGGATTTACGTGTCGATGCTTGGCACGGGTTTCATGATGAGTTTTCCATGATTTTGGTTATATCCTCACATTGCATACATGATGCTTGCTGTCAGTGGGTGACAGGTGGACGGGTTCCACAGATATACAGATATGGATCATATACAGACTGGATTTACACTTATCTTACACCAATATTAGTGGTATGGGACGCTAATATATGTGTATTGATATCTTTGATATTTCATCATATCTACCTTATGCAGACATACCTTATACTGATGACATGTTATTACCTGAGTACCTGGCACTACATACATGATTAGATGTTACCTTGCCACCTTGTTACACTCAGATGTACTCTTGGGGATTATATTACTGATCGTTGACTTAGGTTTATGTCTTGCATTCGGTTTCTGCTTGTAGATGTTTCTATTCACGAGTTGGCAACTCACCCCCGTTGTGCCACAGTTCTTGCAGGTTCTGCCGTACAGGTTTCTTTGCGGCATTTCTGGCACACTACCTTCTTGCGGGTGATTTGCTTTGGTAGGTGGATTCTTTCGTATCAAGAATCACCATTGTATTTATTTATTTCATTGTATCTAGAAATGTCCATCAACCAAATCTTGTATATTCCTTCAGACTTAGAGACAGTGTTGTATTATTCGACCTAGAGTCGCGCTTAGTAGTATTGTGGTTTTACTGTTGCTTTTGAGCTTTCTTTTGGATTTGATCCTCGCCACTTGGCGTTGTATATTATCTTATCATTGTGTGGTTGTGACCGTCGATTGACGAAGAGCTAGCTCCCGCTTGGGGATGCCTATTTATATTGTTATCCTTGTTGTACCCCATTCGGGGCCAGTTTTACAAAAGAAACTCTGCCGAAATTTTTAGAAAAGACTTTATTGTTTTCAAAACGTACCTTCGGCTTAGTTATTTAAAAACCTTGATTTCAAACCTGTATTCTTCACTTCTTTAAACTAGTTTTCTTTACTTATTCTTAAAATGGTTTTAGATTTCTGGGCTTTTGGCTTACTTGGATCAGATGGAGTCCTATAGGCTTCATATGGTTCAAGGGCCAGTCACGTGCTCTTTTGGGTCGTGACAAGAAGATCCGCTCCGGTCACATGGCAAAGTACCTGGGAGACAAACGTCAAGCAGATAGGGAGCAAGAAGACCAACCTCACACCGGAGAGTTGATGGTCAGACAGATTATGGTCATCTCCGTTGGCTCGACTCCGAGCAACTAAGATACCCGCCGTATCAGGCCGATCATGACCTTAAATGCTTCCCCTTCCAAGAAGTACAAAATGGTTGCTCTCATCACCTTCACCGACGAGTACTTGCTTGGCATATCGGTCCTGCATAATGATCCCCTAGTGATCACGACCCGGGTGAATAGGTACGAAGTCAAGAGAATCCTCGTTGACTCAAGGAGCTCACCGAACATCCTATTTTATGACTGCTTCCAGCATTGTTGGGGTAAAAAATTACACCCCGGTTGACCAAGTCAAAGTCAGTCAACCCCTAGCCAAGCGGGTCTAAGCCCAAGTGAAGTGGGCCAAAGCCCAAGTCAATACCAAGCATGGAAGGGGCTAGCTCCATGCCAAGAATGAAGCCATAAATTAGTTTAATATAATTCTTTTTTTATATAAATGTAAGTAAGAAAAATGGGCATAAAGCCAAATTTTTGTAACGCCCATGGCTCATGTGCAAAAGAAATGACCACATGTGGCATGAGATGGGCAAAATGCCATTTTGTATAGCCTAAGGGGCTATGTGTAAATTTGTAAGCCTATATAAGGCAACATGATAATGGAAAAAAAAGACAACTTTTTCATTCTCTCAAAAAATTAGGGTTCTGTGCCTCATTCTCCTTCCTCAAGGTTCTAAACTCTCTTTCTTTCTTTGAATTAAAATAAGAGTTTAACTCTTCTTTTTCCAAAAAGAAACAGTTTTTCACCATAAAACTCTTGAAGGGGAGCTCGGATCTTCCATCAAATCCCCAAAGGGGGAGATTTTTTAGTCTCACCCATTTTTTCTCCAAGATCCAGCCAATAGGGAGGAGGAGTAAGAAGACCCATTTCCTAAGAACCATAGTTCAGGAAGATCCAAGGCTCAAAAGAAGATCCAAGGCTAAAGAGGAGAAGAAAGGGGTCCTCTTGGATCCTTCCCTTTTCTGGGAGTTTCCAAAGTCCCTCAGGAGTTTAACTCCAAATCCATATTTAATTTATTATATAGGATTTTAACTCTAAATCCAAATCTTTTGAGAGTTTAACTCCAAATTTATACCTAATTTCTGTTTAGGAGTTCAACTCCAAAACCTCTCGGGAGTTCAACTCCCAGCCCGGGGGCTATGCCCCTTTCTCTGTTGGTGTTTCCAGCGGTCGCGTGCCGAGCACGTGACCCGCTGGCGCCCGCGTGCAGGGCACGTGACCCGCGGGCGCCCAGTGCCCGCGCACAGGGTACGTGACCCAGGGTGCGCGCCACTCACGCTTCCTTAGGACGCTCCTCAGCCTTTTTTATACACTCCACACTTAAAACACGTCCCCCATTAGAAAAAAAAATTCTAACGGGGCGCTGCCCCGCACCCCGCAAGGGGGCTGCTAGCCCCTTCGTCCCCGCACCTCGCAAGGGGGCTTCTAACTCCCTTGACCCCCAGCCCGCTATCCGGGTAGTAGGACTACCGTAAACTCTGTGAGGCCCCCGGTATACCCAAAACCTCTCAAGACACACATACGCACACTGCACATTGAGTTCCCCGTCAATCGGAGGTTCCTTCACTTCAAAGGCAAGGGTTAATTAACGGCAGCTTATTTCGCGGCTGCCAGATATTCGGATTCTCACAATCAATAAACCCCGGCCTACCCTAGGCGGGGGGAAATCTGTATACGCACGACAAGAGACGCGTATTCTCATCTCAATGGGGTGAAGAAAAACACCCTACAGATTCTGGTACACCCGGTGGGACCTTTTCTCTCCTCCCATATTTCGGGTTAATTGTTCATGCGAACTCAATCAACATATATATCGACTGCCTGTGCTAAATTCATTTTTTTCCTTTCTTGTGTGTACAGGTTAACAGCTTTCAGTTACAATCTCGAACTCAGCAATTATGTCTCCCAAGACGATCTTCATTTCCGACACGACCCCGATCTAGTACGTGGTCAAGATTAACGCCCACGTGGTTCTCCCTGCAAGTCTCAGCCAGCAATGGGAGGAGTCACCCCGTCAATTTGGTTACGTCATTATCTACCCTGCCGGAAGCGCTCATCTAGAAGAAATCCCGGCAAACCAGGTAGCCAAGCCGGTCTCAAGGGGCAAGAGGCCGAACGTTGTGATCGCTAAGGCACCACAACCCAAACTTAAGACGTTGTACGAACGACTCTCTAGTGCTCCAACTGGGGGCAAGACTTCCGGTACAAAGGGCAATATCAAACGTTGTGGACGAGCTTAGACGACGACTCCAACAAGTGCACAATCGGGCGTATCTCCAAAGACCTCCATCGCCCGGTCTACGGCGGCTTCCCGAAGAGCCGTAGCCAACTAAGTGCTCAAAACATAAAGGTTGAGACAGAAGCGGCTCAGGTATCGAGCCAACAAGAGGGCCAGGACTCTGGCCAAATGGAATCTTGTGAGGTTCTAAGAGAAGGGTCATCCCGCGACGACGGCTGAGTCGGCCGTAAAAGTCAGCAGTTCCATCGAACCTCTAAAGTGGGTTCAGAAAAACACCATGACTGCTAGAATCAGGAAAACAACTGCCCGAATGATACTATAAAGAGATGTATCCCAGCCCCAACAGAGAAAGCATGACACCGTCTCTTCAAGAGTCTATCAGGCGCTCTGTGCCGCGTGAAAACAGCGGGGCAAAGCCAAAAAGGAAGAGCCAGCACCATTCAAGAACCCGGTCAGGCCAACCACCTTCAGTCGATTGCTCGTTACCGAAAAAGAAGGGCTACGACATCAGTCCTCAAAATCAGCTGCCAATAATGAAAATACGGCTGTATATGTTATCCATACGGTCTATATGGAGGGCGCACGTCCTAGCGACAACTTGCGCAGCAAAAACAATGATGGGGCCACCACATCCCAAGCCCAATCTGGCTTGAATGTGGTTGTCGTTTCCTAAGATCAGCCGCCTTCGTTGGATGATGAAAACCCTCTCGATGAGGCCGATAGACAGAAGGACCCCTCAATCCATGTGGAGTCAAGCTCGGACAGCGAGGAAGAGCCGACTTTCCGCTCCAGGACAGCAGAGCAAAGCCGCTTTAAGAGCTTCGAAAAAAGCTCAGGAGCAAAGATAAAGAGATGGCCAAGCTCTATTAAAAAATTAACGACCTAATGAACGTTAAAATGCAGCTCACGGCTCAAATTGCTCGAGCGCCTCCCAATCAAGCATAAGTCTCTACTCATGAACCGGGTGATGACAACCTGAGGCAACTGATGCCAGTCCCCTTGGGTCCAAAATTGGGTGAGCCGCACGAAACCCGACCACATTTCGCTTATGGGGACACTTGGCCCCAGATATCACCATCCCGCTAATACAAGACCGGATAATGGATTTGGTCACCAGCAAGGTTAAAACATTGGTGGCCAAAGCCAAAGCTCAGAAAGAAATTGGCAGTAGTGGGCGGCCATATCCCGTATAGTACGATCTGATCGAGTTCCCGAGCGGCTACATCATTCCCAAGTTCGAAAGATTTGATGGGACGGGAAACGCGAATCAGCATGTCTCCCACTTTAAAGCGTCATGCGGAAATACAGGGGGCAATGATGCACTCTTTCTTCGTTCGTTTGTCAATAGTCTGACCGATGTTGCTCTTGACTGGTACGCGAGCATATCAGACGGGTCCGTCATTACTTTTTCCCAAATGGAGTCTCTGTTTTGGCAAAAGTTCATGAGTGTCAATGATAAAATCTCCATTGCTGACCTTGTAAGGATCAAGCCGGGAAACAACGAAAGCAACACGGACTTTATTGCCCGATGGAGCAATCTCACTGTCAAGTGTGAACCGCCGCTAGAGCAGGACTAGTCCATCAGCCTCTTCATTGGGAACCACAGCAATTGGATGGTCCCATTCTTGTGTATAGAAGGCCGTGAGACGTTTCAGGAGCTGACCAAGAGAGTTCGAATGTTGGAACGCTCGAAGCAAGAGTTTGCCTGAGACTCTCGAAGAGACAAGCGTTGGAGAAGCAATAGGGACGACAGCCGTAGAAGAGGGAATTCCAGCAATTCCAATGTATTTAATGCGTCCTATAATGAAGACAAGCGAAAGGCAGGCGAATCCAAAACCAACCGGTCTCGAAATCCAGTGCTGGGAGGAGAAGGCCTTCCCTATAGGAGAAAAAGAACAAGCTTTACTCTTTCATGAGGGACAAGGTCCGAAAGATATTTAAAGATGCTCGGAACAACGGACTACAATTACCGGAGTCAAAAACACCTCACGAAGCAAAAATGACCGACAATCCTCTGTATTGCCCGTACCACCGAGTAGTGAGCCATGAGATCGAGGTTTGCTATATCTTCAAAGACTGGGTCGAGAAGAAGTACAAGACTAGAGAGATCGAGCTGTCCAAGAGTGTGTTGGTGAACAATCAAGTTGCAATCACCAACTATACAGACAGAAGTTGAAGCCTTTTGGGAGCAGACAGCTAAACCCGCTGCCCTGAAAAATGAAACTGACTCACCACAGCCTCTATGGAGTACGCACATATCTAATAAGACAAAGAAAATGCTAAAGCTATTTCGGAAAGAGCCCAGAACAGAATGGGAAGGGCAGAAGAAGCCTACCATTCCAGCTATCAATTCGGCTCAATCAGGTTCAAAATCCAAAAAGCTCAAGAAGAAGAAAAGTGTAGCTCGACGTGAAAAAAAGTTTGCAGGGAGATCGCCCATTCAAAAATATATTGATTCCCTCGAAAACTATGAACAAAAGGAAAGAACTCTAATTCAATTGAAAGAGTTCTTCCCTGTAGAAGCAGTTGAGATTCTAGAGGAGCTAGAAGAAGACTCCAATGAAGAGATCCCTATAGTGACCTGCTACGCCATCCATCTTGGCAGCGACTCTGAGGAGGAGTTCTGTTTTCCCGAAGAGGACGTGGAGCTCGCAACAAAGCCCAACCAAATCCAGCTCAGAAGCGGCAGGGCTCTACCACTAAATCAGGGTAGCACCCTAAAAGGGAAGGAAAAACAATTCGCTAATGAAGAAGATGGCAGACAGTCGGCTGTTGAAAATTCGAGTCCTTTCTCGGTGGACTATAATGTCTTAGCTCATCTCCGAAAGCTTCCGTCTCTCCTGAGCATCTACGACGCCTTGGTCCTATCAAAGGAGCTTAGAGATGTTCTCATTCACGCTCTACAAAACCCCGAGTGGTACCAGGCTCGCTTTGCGGAAATTGATATGAAAGAAGCCCAGTACACTCTGCATACAACCGCGGTCACATTTAAAGATGAAAACCTGTTACTAGGAACAGTTGAGCACAACCGACCGCTTTACGTGACAGGGTACAGCGACAGAGATCGGATTAATCGCATATTGATTGATCCAGGGTCCTCAGTGAACATCATGAACTTGCGGACTCTGAAGAGTTTATCAATGGACGTCCGACACCTGTCAGGGGAAATGATTGTCATTCAAGGCTTCAATAAAAATTTCCAGCAAGTTCTGGGATCCATAGCTCTGCCGATTAGGTTCGAAGACCTACAAACTGAAGCCAAGATATACGTGATCGATACCGACACGTCCTATAAGATTCTTCTAGGAAGGCCGTGGCTTCACGATTATGGCATTGTTCCATCAACTCTCCATCAATGCATGAAGCATACCAAAAATGGAGAAGAAAGACGCATTGACGGAGACATCCAGTCGTTCGGTATGCATGAAGTCCGATATGAAGATTCTTGGTACTTTATGAACCTCCAAAGTGCTGAGTCACAGCTTACAAAAGACAGAGCGGCACCGAAACTCAAAAGCAAATCTGAGCCGGCTGTCACTTTCAAAAGCAAAATCCCTCAAGTGCGTCCGCATTTCGGCAGTGATACGGATGAGTCCAACGTTGGAAGTCCATCCGTTCATAAAAACCGCCGTCATCTTGGTAGCGATACGGACGATTCTGATATCGAAGGCCCATCCGACAGCAAAATTCACCCTCGTTTAAGCAGCGACACTGAAGAATCAACGCCTCGGTCTTTAACAGGCTGAGCCGCAGCTCAAGTGAGCCCGCAAAAAGGTTCGCGATACTCGAAGGGGTTATCCCGAAGCGGATAGCCATTCCAGTTCAGGCAGGTGAAGTCGTCGGAAGGGATTCTCCTGCTAAAGGATTGGTCTTTGCAAGATTGGACGTTCCAATTCTTACTTCCGGCGAAGTCACCAAGACTGCTTCTTCTATCAAAAGGTTGGCCTTCGCAAGATTGACCGTCCCCTCTCAATGGACGTCAGTCTTCAACAGGCTGATACCAACGGCGGCCTCTCCTCAAAGCGGAGGGCATGACGAAGCCGCTCTCATGACAGAGTTGGTTCCGTCCGTACAACATGCTTGACGTCGCCACTGGCACCGAGTGAGGAAAGCTTAGGGCAGTTTCTCCTCTGGACTTAACCCACCAGCTCCAATGGTGGAAATTTACACTGTTGTTCTAACTGGGAACAGCTTCGAGCTGCTCAGGAGGGTGCGCAAGAACTCTCCAACCGCTGTACTAAAGAAGTCTCCTCCGCCTGTTGAAAACACAATGCAGACAAAGCCGGAGCAACCCCCTCAGTGGTTGTCCTCCAAAATCCACAGAGTCTGGCGGAAGGTCCAAGATTCTGTGATCGATAAATACTACTCCCGCCGACTGAAGAAAACGATGGCTCGGCAAGAGGAGGACCATCTCTCCGTCGTACCATGGAAGGTATTGTCTGCATGGGTGCCTGCTGCAACGGCCCCCTCAACTTCGGCCTCCCACAAAAGGAGAAGGCTGGAGAAGATCCACATGCCTGCGGTAAATTTCAAAGGCGGTGGACCCAAACGCCCCTAGTCCGGGGGCATGGTAATACACACGGTGTACATGGCTTCCGGAAAAGAGGAAAGCCATACTTCCACGGGTCATCGACTACTCACCCGGTCAGTGACAAAATCTCAGGAGCAACAACTAAAGCTTTATGAGATGCTGATAAAGATGGCCGCACTCACTGGGCAGAAAGAAAAGCCCGGAAGTATCGTCCGAACAACGCCAAGATCAGGAGACTGACACCGAGTTCCTACGGAGGGTGCTGGAAAGGAAAGAGAAGGAGGCCGCGGAACAAGCCGCTAATATGAAACAGATGGCGCTCCTGTTCCAAGACATGGTTGGGATGATGATCCAGCATGACCCTCCAGCCGAAGATCCACCGATAATCGTTGAAGACGACAGAGGAGAGACATCAAACCTTTTTCCGGCTTTATCAGCATCCTGAGAGAAGACGATCTCCAAAGCTGCCCTTGATGACTACATAACTCAACCAATACGAGCTCATCAAGCGAGTGAAGTGGCAGGCCAAGTCGTCAGGACTGGGCGACCGTATCCAGGATGGTATGATCAAATCAAGTACCCTTCAGGATATACGATCCCTAAGTTCCATGTGTATAAGGGGACGGGAAATCCGCATCAGCACGTTGCTCAATTCAGAGCTTTATGTGGTAATACTCGAGGCGACGACAAACTGCTGCTTCGCCAGTTTGTTGGCAGCTTGTCGGAGACGGCATTTGAATGGTACTCCAAGCTCTCAAATGACTCTGTCAAAACGTTCACGGAAATGGAGCTACTGTTCACACATCGGTTCACAAGCGCAAGTGAGCACACACCGATCACGGCATTAATCAATGCCAGGGTGAAGCCAGGAGAGACCTGGTGTCACGCCCCGCTTCCCAAAATACGGAAAACGAGGGATGACTGGGCCAGCCATGCTCCTACGGTCTAGGAATCATCCCGCCGTAGTCACACTTCGGCTTCTAACATTACATGGTAATCAGTAAATAAAGCACAGTATTAAAGGAATCACATCACTAATTTATTACATTAATATTCCATTGTTCACACATTACAGATAACAAGAACAAATACTAACCAAAGTCAAACTCACGATCACTTTTATGGAAAGCAGTAAAGATAGGAAGTACACCAGACTATATCTCTGTGAACTCGAATGGTAGATCAGTCTCCTGTGCTGGTCCTCCCGCGGGATCTGAGCATGCATACTCAGGTCGTCAGAGCGACACAATAACAATATTATTATAATAAGACGAAACAGGTATATGAGGTAATGCTGGTGTAAGAACAATGCAAGTAATCACTATGTCACTATACGATGCAGAATATGTTATGTGTCCCTATCGGTCTCTAGGTCATGTTTGAAATCACATAGTAGAAGGAGGATCATGTTTAACAGGAGTCTCGTACATATCCGAGACAACGGCCCACATGCCCGGGACATAACCCTGTCAGCCGGATCGCTAGATCCTACCCTACATGTATCAGTATCACGATACGAATGATCATCCTCTAAACACGGTCCCGCTAAATACGATACTCTTTCCACTTTGATTTCCCCTTTTTCCCCAGGTTCTCACTAGTTATGATCTTGATTTAGTCGTGTACAAGTATACCAATGGCACGGTTTTATCACTGTTCACTGTATCAATCACTGTCACGAATATTCACTTCCCCTTTGGTATACTCGTCACTCCTAAACCAACATCAACCACACACGATAATGCACTGTCCACTGATTCTAACACGCACTAGCACTAAGTATATGGTAAATGGTGTATGATACATGTATGTATGCCATCGTTACGCTAAGGGTAATATGAATCAATAGGCATGTCATTATCTTCCAGAAATTTCATAAATTCATATGTTAAGAATCCAACAAAGTGATACAAGTAAGATAAATAGAACATTCAGTCAGAAATTCGTCAAAATTAGTTTCAGTTCAATCGGGATTCCGGTTTTCAAGATACAGCTGTTTCATTTTAAGTGCTCGCGGCTGGAAATTCAGTTTCAGAACCGAACGTCCGTTTCGCGACACGAATTGTACCCAGTTGGGCTCAGAATTTAGCGATGTTACAGTTGAATGAAATCTAGGGTTTTCAATAGAGTATTCAACACAATAGACGGATCCTCAATCGCATCTGTACGTTGAGAGTTATACACAGTTTAACCTCAGTGTGTCATTTCTGGATCTGTTCTGGACAGTTATACGGTCTGCCCTTTTAAATACAGTTTAAAATAGCAAATGGCGATGAAACGGAATGGAACCACCTGTTTTATTCAGCTAACAGAGTTATCGTTAATCTACTGTAGATTTCCGTAACATACGATTTCAAGAACCACAGTGTCACAGGTATTGGGACAGTACACAATAATCAGAAACGCTCTGGACTGCAGTCCAGAGTCGCATTCCGATCTAATTATCATCACGGTTACAGAACAGAAATCATTGAAATTCTACATAGGGTTAAATTCGTCGAGTCGGCTTCGATTTAAGCCCTCGAACGCATCATTCCAGTATGTATGTAATTTATGGTGATTTTATTCATTTTCAGATACGAGAAAAATATTAGTTTTAACGGCATATTTGGGGGTATCAATTTTTGTCTCTAACAATCGTATTTTCCAGCGAGATTCATACACGATATTTATCATCAAATGGGCCAACAGAAAATATCATTTTCCGTCAAAATAAACTATTATTTCCATTGGGATCTAGCATCGAACACTTAGGTCACAATACGTATCGGGAATCGGTAAATTCGTAAACTAGATTATTTAGGGTTGTACCACTATTATTTTAGCATGAAGCAAGTAAACACTTGCCTGGAAACGTCTCGGGGTCGCAAGGCAGCAACGGCGTCATGAACGCGTGATGTACGCCGTGGAACCGATCCGCGCGAGCTTGGATCGATATGCGGATCTTGCGTCGGAGTTGTCCGGAGTCGTTGCACGGTCACTGGACGTTGAGGGGTGCTTGATGATCCTCTGTGAGGGTATTAGGGTTGACGACGGTAGACGGCGTCGCTCCGGCAACGTGCACAGTGAAACTCGCAGTGATCACTTGGTGTGGGTTTTGGAGAGAGGGAGAGCAGTGGGGGGGTCGGGTTTGGAGTGATAAGGATGGTGCTGAGGATGTAGAGGGTCGCAGAGGTGGTTCAGGTGAAGTGGGGGGCTCGTCGGCGTCGGTTGCAGCGGTGACCGTGGTTGGGTGCAAGTGGGTTTGGGTGTGCAGGGGATATTTGGCAGGGCTCGGGTTGATGAAGTGTGGCGTCTTAGAGGGAGAAGGTTGGTAGAGGAGCAGTGAGCGAGGTTTGCCGAGGGTTGTCGCCGTCGGAAGTGGAGGTTGCAGTGGGTTGTTCGAGGTTGGGGGATCGGTGGGTGTAGAGAGAGAGATGAGAAGTGAGTTGGAGAGGTAGAGTGACGAGAGGAGTTAGAGACGAGGTTGAAATCGTGGGTGTAACGGCAGGAGCGGGGGCGTGGGCGTGGGCGTGAGACGCGGCGGAGGAAGGGGATCGCGAGCGGGAAATGAGGGAATGTTACCGTTGGGGTGAAGGAGATGAACAGGAGTGGGGTCGGGTTCGAAGAGGAGGTGGGCTTCTGAGCTGGGCCGGGCCTGAAAATTTTGATTAAGGAATAATTTTTAAAAATGGATGTGGGCTGGCGAGGGAGAAATGGGCCGGGGATTTTAGTAAAGAATTTTTTGAAGAATTTGGGAGTGGGCTGAGGGGCAGCGGCTGGGGAAATTTAAATTAGGGATTGATTAAAAGAAAAGTGTGGGCTGAGTAGGGGAAAAAGAAACGGGCCGGCTAAAACAATTTATTTGTTTGAAAACAATGGGCTGAGGTTTAAATAAAGGGTTTAATAAAGGAAATGAATGAGTGGGTTTGGGTTTTGTTGTTAAAATTTTGGTCTTAACTTTTAGGGTTATGGAAATTATAAATATTGGAATTCAAGCAACCACCTTCTACAGAATAATTACGAGGAAAAGTAAATCTCTGGAATTTGGAAAATACAGGGAAAATTCTTATAGATGGAGAACGGGGATTTACATCATACCCCCCTTAACAAAAATTTCGTCCTCAAAATTTAACAAGGATACAAGAATACAATGTACTAAACAAAGAGATGTGGATAACGATCACGGATATCTTCCTCCCGCTCCCAGGTGGATTCTCCTGGGGAACGACCGCCCCAAGACACTCGGACTAAAGGAATGATCTTATTCTTCAGCACTTTCTCTCCGCGGTCGAGGATGGTAGTAGGCTGCTCCTCGTACGATAAATCGGTACCCACAACTAGCTCCGAATGGTCCAGGACATGGCTCTCATCCCGAACATAACGCCGTAACTGAGATACGTGGAAAGTGTTGTACACACCAGCTAGCGATGGAGGCAAGGCAAGTCGATAGGCCACCTCTCCTACTCGCTCTAGCACCTCAAAAGGTCCGATAAAATGGGGACTAAGCTTTCCCCGACTTCCGAATCTGATAACTCCACGAGTAGGGGAAATCTTCAAGAACACATGATCTCCAACTTCGAACTCAAGTGCCCTTCTGCTGGTATCTGCCCAACTCTTCTGTCGATCCTGAGCCGCCTAGATACGTTGTCTGATCATTTGGACTTTGTCGACTGTCTGAACAATGAGTTCGGGGCCCAGTAGTCTTCGTTCTCCCACATCATCCCAACATACTGGGGATTGACACTTCCATCCGTATAGTGCTTCAAAAGTAGCCATCTGGATACTAGCCTGATAACTATTGTTGTAAGAGAACTCGACTAGGTGCAGATGGTCCTCCCAGGAACCCTGAAAGTCCAACATACAGGCTCTCAACATGTCCTCGAGCGTCTGAATCGTACGCTCGGATTGTGCATCCGTCTGTGGGTGATAAGCTGTGCTGAATTTGAGGCAGGTTCCCAAACTCTCCTGTAAGCTCTTCCAAAAGTGCGACAAGAATCTCGTGTCCCGGTCTGACACAATGCTGACTGGAACACCGTGAAGTCGCACAATCTCCTGCATATATCTTTCTGCCAGTGATTCTGTCGACTGTCCCACTCGGAAAGGTAGGAAGTGTGCAGCTTTTGTGAGGCGATCGACGATGACCCAAATGGCGTTATTGCCCCTAGGGCTCCGTGGTAATGCCGTCACAAAATCCATAGTAATGTGCTCCTACTTCCATTCAGGTATCGGCAATGGTTGTAACAATCCTGCTATCCTCTGATATTCCGCCTTCACCTGCTGACATACCAAACATCTGGATACAAACCTCGCAATTTCCCGCTTCATTCCGTTCCACCAAAAGTGCTGCTTTAGGTCCTGATACATTTTTGTACCTCCTGGATGCACAGAATAAGCCGAACTGTGTGCTTCAGCCAAAACTTCTTCTCGAACATCTCCTTTAGGTACGCAGAGTCTGCTACCGAATCTCAGAGAGCCATCTTCATGTATAATCAAATCCGTTCTCAGTCCAGCTTCCACTTGCTCTCTGAACTTTTGCAATCGGGGATCATCCTCTTGTGCAATCTTGATGCGATCCATCAGGGAAGATTGCACCTGTAGTTGCCAAAATTAACTGAGTGCGTTCGGCGTAACGACCTCAAGTTCAAGTCTCTGGAAATCCTCAATAATGCTCCTCTGATCGGTCAACATCATGACCGCTGGTTTGCGACTGAGCGCATCTGGTACAACGTTTACCTTCCCCGGGTGATACTGAAGGTCCAAGTCATAATCTGCCATCATCTCCAGCCATCGACGCTGCCTCATGTTTAGTTCCTTCTGAGTGAAAACATACTTCAAACTTTTGTGATCTGTGTACACCTCCACTTTCTCACCCAATAGGTAGTGTCTCCAAATCTTCAATGCAAAAACTACCGCAGCTAACTCCAAGTCGTGTGTGTGGTAGTTCTTCTCATGGTTTCTCAGTTGTCGAGAGGCGTAAGCAACCACTCGGCCGTGCTGCTTTAGAACACAGCCTAAACCCTTCCCTGAGGCATCACTGTGTATCACCAAACCACCTGAATCATCTGGTACAGTAAGAATAGGCGCCGTGGTTAACTTCTGCTTTAGTGTGTCGAATGCCTGAGTGCACTCCTCTGTCCATGTAAACGGCACGTCCTTCCGTGTCAGCCTCGTCAATGGTTCCGCGATCCTTGAGAAATCTTGGATGAATCTCCGATAATAACCTGCAAATCCTAGAAAACTCCTGATCTCAGCCACTGATTTCGGCGTCGGCCAGTCTCTGACAGATTCTATCTTTGCCGGGTCCACCGAGATGCCTTCGCCCGAAACGATATGTCCCAAAAACTGAACCCTGTCAAGCCAGAATTCACACTTACTTAGCTTCGCGTACAGCTTCTCTTCCCGAAGAATTTGTAGTACCGTGCGCAAATGCTCAGCGTGCTCTTCCCGGGTCTTCGAGTAGACAAGTATGTCGTCGATAAACACAACGACAAACGTGTCCAAGTACTTTGCGAACACCCTGTTCATCAAGTCCATGAATATTGCTGGGGCATTGGTAACACCGAACGGCATCACAAGGAATTCTTAATGTCCGTATCGGGTCCTGAAAGCCGTCTTGCATACATCCTCGGCTGCTACTCTGATTTGATGATATCCAGAACGGAGGTCCAACTTCGAGAATACCTTGGCTCCACTTAGCTGATCGAATAGGTCGTCAATGCGCGGTATTGGGTACTTGTTCTTTATTGTGCCTTGTTCAGCTCCCGATAATCTATACACATTCACAGTGATCCATCCTTCTTCTTTACTAGCAGGACTGGTGCACCCCACGGTGAAGTGCTTGGCCGAATAAATCCCTTCTCCAATAGTTCTTCAACCTGCTTCTTCAATTCCGCCAACTCAACTGGTGCCATTCTGTATGGGGCCCTGGATACTGGGGCTGTACCTGGAATCAAATCGATTGAGAACTCCAAAATTCGAGGAGGTGGTAGACCTGGTAGATCTTCGGGAAATACATCCAGAAAGTCCCGAACAATTTCTGGAACTGGGCTCTTATCAATCTCCATAGCTGTCAGTTCCTTGGGCTTGGCTCTATACTTAGCTGGCTCCAAAGATTCACTTCCGCCCTCGAAAATAAACTCCGGGTGATTGGGGATGCGGAAGATCACCTTCCTTGCACGACAATTGATAACTGCATGGAAAGTGCTCATCCAATCCATCCCGAGAATTGCGTCGTAACTGCCTGTCCCGATCAGAAGGAAATTCGCATAGAATTCCCTGCCACACACTACAACTGGGCATAATCTACATTCTCGACTAGATATTATAATGCCATTACCCGTATGAATTTCCCATCCCTTGGTTAGTGGTTCATATGGTATTGAGTGTGTATTAGTGAAATGCTCAGACAAGAAACAATGCGATGCTCCCGAATCAAATAGTACTCTAGCTGGCAAGGAATGTACGAGTAGAGTACCTGTAACCACGTCTCCTGACGCCTCTGCCTGCTCGGCGGTCAAGGTGAAAGCCCGTCCCTGACCGCGACCTGTAAGGGGTTGCCTCTGCTCCTGCGGCCTCTGCTGTGACGGTCCAGAACCTCCCTGTATCTCTGCTCGCTCAGGGCAACTGTTAATCCTGTGCTGACTGGAACCGCAAATCAAGCACTGTCCCTTGGCACGGCGACAGTCCTTCTGGGTATGCCCTCCTCTAC
This sequence comes from Agapanthus africanus, assembly GCA_030015575.1. NCBI lineage: Eukaryota > Viridiplantae > Streptophyta > Magnoliopsida > Asparagales > Amaryllidaceae > Agapanthus > Agapanthus africanus. Next base: position 769,576,642 of record CM057341.1, read on the forward strand.
CGCGATAGCCGCAAACTACGCCCTGTCTCTGGGGACGATGCGGTGGTACGAACGGGCGCTTCATTTGTGTCGTTCCTGCTCTGTGAACCGGTATGGTTCCTCGAGAAGGCGCGTGGGTACGTGCTGGAACGACTGGGGGTCTTCTGAACTTGTTAATCAATTGCTCCTGAACCCTTGCTGCGTTGAGTACCTGTGCGAAAGTCTGCAAATCTAACGATGCAATCAACTGCTGCAACTCGAAATCTAACCCCTGAAGGAAACGTCTGGCCCTGGTGGCCTCTTATTTCACTATGTATGGAGCGAAGCGGCTCAGACGGTTGAACTCTGCCGCATATACGTCCACTAGGCGTCCATTCTGCTTCAAAAGAATAAACCTTTCCTCCATTTCTGCCTTGGCTGTGGGAGGAAAATAATGATCTAGGAAGCACTCCTTAAAGTTGCTCCATTCAATCGGCTCGTCAAGTCTACTTTCTTCCACCGACCACCAAGTACGGGCTTCGTCTTCTAATTGAATCTTTATCACGTCCACTCTGTCTTCCTCTGGAACCCTGGCGGCTGTCAATAAATTCTCCATGTTCACCAGCCATTGTTCAGCCTCAAGGGGTTCAGCTAGCCCTGTGAATGCAGCTGGGTGTAACCGTCGGAAGTCTGATACGGTACCGGTCTTAGTCTGATAAGCTGGTGGAGTAGCGCCCTCGGGAGCGGTAATGAGTGCGGAGGGTCCTCCTGCGGCGGTAGCCCTAAGTCCCTCAGTGAGTAAATCTGTCTTTCTCTCCTGAGCTTCCGCGAGAGTGGTCAGTGCACTAAGTATTCTTTCCGTGCGGTCCTGAGAGCTGGAGTCCGAGGAGGGGTCGTTCGGGGACGTCATATCACTGGAAGATTCAAAAGGATAGGATCAGATTCAAGGATGAAAAACAAAAGTAGTGAAACAAGAATAACGTAATACAGTATAGTTAATGTTATCCCTTGATACTAAACACAGGCTCTGATACCAACTAAACTATGTCACACCCCGCTTCCCAAAATACAGAAAACGAGGGATGACTAGGCCAGCCATGCTCCTACGGTCTAGGAATCATCCCGCCGTAGTCACACTTCGGCTTCTAGCATTACATGGTAATCAGTAAATAAAGCACAGTATTAAAGGAATCACATCACTAATTTATTACATCAATATTCCATTGTTCACACATTACAGATAACAAGAACAAATACTAACCAAAGTCAAACTCATGATCACTTTTATGGAAAGCAGTAAAGATAGGAAGTACACCAGACTATATCTCTGTGAACTCGAAGGGTAGATCCGTCTCCTGTGATGGTCCTCCCGCGGGATCTGAGCATGCATACTCAGGTCGTCAGAGCGACACAATAACAATATTATTATAATAAGACAAAACAGGTATATAAGGTAATGCTGGTGTAAGAACAATGCAAGTAATCACTATGTCACTATACGATGCAGAATATGTTATGTGTCCCTATCGGTCTCTAGGTCATGTTTGAAATCACATAGTAGAAGGAGGATCATGTTTAACAGGAGTCTCGTACATACCCGAGACAACGGCCCACATACCCGGGACATAACCCTGTCAGCCGGATCGCTAGATCCTACCCTACATGTATCAGTATCACGGTTCGAATGATCATCCTCTAAACACGGTCCCGCTAAATACGATACTCTTTCCACTTTGATTTCCCCTTTTTCCCCAGGTTCTCACTAGTTACGATCTTGATTTAGTCGTGTACAAGTATACCAATGGCACGGTTTTATCACTGTTCACTGTATCAATCACTGTCACGAATATTCACTTCCCCTTTGGTATACTCGTCACTCCTAAACCAACATCAACCACGCACGATAATGCACTGTCCACTGATTCTAACACGCACTAGCACTAAGTATATGGTAAATGGTGTATGATACATGTATGTATGCCATCGTTACGCTAAGGGTAATATGAATCAATAGACATGTCATTATCTTCCAGAAATTTCATAAATTCATATGTTAAGAATCCAACAAAGTGATACAAGTAAGATAAATAGAACATTCAGTCAGCAATTCATCAAAATTAGTTTCAGTTCAATCGAGATTCCGGTTTTCAAGATACAGCTGTTTCATTTTAAGTGCTCGCGGCTGGAAATTCAGTTTCAGAACCGAACGTCCGTTTCGCGACACGAATTGCACCCAGTTGGGCTCAGAATTTAGCGATGTTACAGTTGAATGAAATCTAGGGTTTTCAATAGAGTATTTAACGCAATAGACGGATCCTCAATCTCATCTGTACGTTGAGAGTTATACACAGTTTAACCTCAGTGTGTCATTTCTGGATCTGTTCTGGACAGTTATACGTTCTGCCCTTTTAAATACAGTTTAAAATAGCAAATGGAGATGAAACGGAATGGAACCACCTGTTTTATTCAGATAACAGAGTTATCTTTAATCTACTGTAGAGTTCCGTAACATACGACTTCAAGAACCATAGTGTCACAGGTATTGGGACAGTACACAATAATCAGAAACGCTCTGGACTGCAGTCCAGAGTCGCATTCCGATCTAATTATCATCACGGTTACAGAATAGAAATCATTGAAATTCTACATAGGGTTAAATTTCGTTGAGTCGTCTTCGATTTAAGCCCTCGAACGCATCATTCCAGTATGTATGTAATTTATGGTGATTTTATTCATTTTAAGATACGAGAAAAATATTAGTTTTAACGGCATATTTGGGGGTATCAATTTTTGTCTCTAACAATCGTATTTTCCAGCGAGATTCATACACGATATTTATCATCAAATGGGCCAATAGAAAATATCATTTTCCGTCAAAATAAACTATTATTTCCATTGGGATCTAGCATCGAACACTTATGTCACAATACGTATCGGGAATCGGTAAATTCGTAAACTAGATTATTTAGGGTTGTACCACTATTATTTTAGCATGAAGCAAGTAAACACTTGCCTGGAAACGTCTCGAGGTCGCAAGGCAGCAACGGCGTCACGAACGCGTGATGTACGCCGTGGAACCGATTCGCGCGAGCTTGGATCGATATGCGGATCTTGCGTCGGAGTTTTCCGGAGTCGTTGGCCCCTTAAGTGCGGCCATTTGTGTTAGCATTTCCTGAAGCTTCTGTTGCTGCACCTGGGTTTTTGTCATGGATCGGGTGAGCGGTCGGTGACCCGTTGAAGCGTGGTGTTCCTCCTTTCCGGAAGCCATATAAACAGTATGCACTATTATGCCCCCAGACTTGGGGCGTTTGGATTCGGCGCTTTTACGGTTCGCTACGTTCACACAGGCTTTCTCTGGCCCCCTTCTCTTTTGGGCGGTTGACGTTGAGGGAGCCGTTGCAGTGGGCACCCAGACGGATGACATTTTCTGTGGTACCTCAAGATGGCTCTTTTCTTGCTGAGCTTTGAGCTTTTTGGGTCGGCGAGAGTAATCTTGATCAATTACTGAGTCTTGAACCTGTCGCCAGACCTTGTAAATTTTGGAGGACAGCCGCTAAGGGGACCGCTCCGGCATCGTTTCTGTAACATTCTCCACGGGTAGAGGAGATCTTTTCAGTACGGCGGTATGAGAGTTCCTACGCACCTTGTTCAGCAATTCAAAGCTGTTCCCGGTTGGAACAGCAGCATCGATCTCCACCGTTGGAGCTGGTGGAGTATGTCCAGACGGAGAGCTGCCCCCAGCCTTCCGTACTCGGCGCCAGTGACGACGGCGAGCATGTCGCGCAGATGGTGTTGGTTCGGCTATGGGGATGGCTTTGTCATGCCCCTTGTTTTGAGGAAAGGCTGTTATTGGCGCTAGCCGGTCGAAGACTGACGTCCGTTGAGAGGGGATAGTCAGTTTTGCGAAGGCCGACTTTCGAACAGGGGAAGCAGCCTTCATGACTTCGCATGGAGTAGGAGCTGAAACGGACAGTCTTGTGAAGACCGACCCTTTAACAGGGGAAGCTGCCTTGACGACTTTAGGAGCAGGAATGGCTATCCGCTTCAGGATGGCCGCTTCAGGTATCGCGGGCTTCTTCATGGGCCCACTTGAGCTTTGGCCCAGTTTGCTGAAAACTGAGGCATTGGACTTGGGCGACCTGTTGAAAGGGGCCGCGGTAGTTGTAAGCCGATCAAAAACCGAATTCTTTGGAGCTTCTTGCGACGACATTGGGGCATTGAAGCTCATCGGTGGGAGCATAGTCCCGAAAAATAGCCCAGTGGTGGCCTGAGTCACCAGTTCCACCGGCATAGCGAAGATGGAGGCCGCTTGGGGCCCGTAAGTCACTCCTCCAGACGGGACGGAGCGAGAGTTGCAGTTGCAGTTTGAAGCCATTGATCTTCTGTTTTCTGTACGGAGCAAGACACCGAATCTTAGTACCTCGAATCCACAGGCAACCATAGCAAACCGCGATTCGTTCGCGAACACGACACACATAGTGTGGAGTGGAAAGAGGAAAAGGTCCCACCGGGCGTGCCAGAATCTGTTTACCCCCAGATTCAGTCAAGACGTTTGTGGGGGCAGAGGTAAAGGCCACCGCTGAACAGGTCACTCAGGCCACCACTGGATTGTTTTTCGGGACCATGCTCCCGCCAATGAGCTTCATCACTCCTATACCAACACAAGAAGCTCCAAATAAGTCGGTCTTTGATCGGCTTACAACTACCGCGGCCCCTCTCAATGGGTCGTCCAGCTCCAGTGCCTCAGTCTTCGCCAGATTGGGCCAAATTTCATGTGGGCCCATGATGAAGCCTGCAGTTCCAGAAAAGGTTATTCCGAAGAGGATAGCCATCCCTGCTCCCGAAGTCGTCAAGGCGGCTTCTCCTGCCAAAGGGTCGGTCTTTACAAGACTGACTGTTCTGGCTTCCACTCCGGCTCCCGTCCCTACTCCAAAGTCTGTCTTTGACAGATTAGATACTGCTACTCAACGGACATCGGTCTTCAAGAGGCTGACGCCGGCAACAGCCCTTCACCAGAACAGGGGGCATGACAAAGCCATCCCCATCACCGAACCAACACCATCGGCTCGACACGCTCGACGTCGCCACTGGCGCCGAGTAAGGAAGGCTGTGGGCAACTCTCCCTCTGGGCTAACTCCACCCGCCCCAACGGTGGAAGTCGATGCTGCTGTTCCAACCGGGAATAGCTTTGAATTGCTTAACAAGGTGCGCAGGAACTCTCCTACCGCCATACTGAAAAGATCTCCTCCACCAGTGGAGAATGTTACATAAATAAAGCCAGATCAGCCCCCTCAACGGCTGTCCTCCAAAGTTTACAAAGTCTGGCGACGGGTCCAGGAGTCGGTGATTGATCAAGACTATCCTCGCCGACAGAAGAAGGTGAAAGTTCAGTAAGAAGAGAACCGTCCTGTCAAACCACAAAGTACGACAACTACTTGGGTGTCCGCTGCAACGACCCCCTCAACGTCAGCTGCTCAAAAGAGAAGGAGGCCAGAGAAAGCCCCTATGAACGTGGCGGGCCACAAAGATGCTGGGCCCAAATGCCCCAAGTCTGGGGGAATAATGGTGCATACTATTTATATGGCTTTCGGAAAAGAGGAAAGCCGCGCTTCTACGGGTCACCGACCGCTCACCCGATCCGTGACAAAAGGCCAGGAGCAGCAACAGAGGCTTCAGGAAATGCTAACACAAATGGCCGCACTCACTGGGCCAAAAGAAAGCCCTGAGGCGTCATCGGAACAGCGTCACGAACAAGAAACCGATACTGACTTCCTATGCAGGGTCCTCGAAAAGAAGGACAGAGAAGCAGCAGAACAAGCTGCCAATATAAAACGAATGGCGCTTCTTTTCCAAGACATGGTCGGGATGATGTTACAGCCGGATCCTCCAGCTGAAGACCCTCCGATCATTATTGAAGATGACCGAGCGGAGACGTCAAATCCCCTTCCGGCTTGTTCAGCAGCCAAAGAGGAGACTATCTCAAATGCTGCGCTCGATGATTATATTGCTCAGCAAATACGAGCTCACCAGGCGAATGAAGTGGCTGGCCAAATTGTCAAGACTGGACGACCCTATCCGGGCTGGTATGACCAAATAAGTTAGCCGCCGGGATATACGATCCCTAAGTTCCATGTATATAAAGGGATGGGGAATCCACATCAGCATGTCGCTCAATTCAGGGCCTTATGCGGCAACACTGGGGGCGACGACAAACTGTTGCTTCACCAATTCGTCGGCAGCTTAGCGGAAACGGCCTTCAAATGGTATTCGGAGCTGCCTAACGACTCTGTCAAAACATTTGCGGAGATGGAGCTGTTGTTTACACAAAGATTTGCAAGCGCCAGCGAGCGCACCCCGATCATCGCATTGATCAACACCAGGGTAAGGCCAGGCGAAACATGGGTTCAATACGCAATACGAAGGCGGAATCTGTGGTCGAAATGCGAACAGCGCATCGAAGAAGCGCCTGCGGTAGGCATGTTTGTGGATACCCTCGACCCTCAAGCGACCATCTCGCAATTCATGATGTTCTTCAAGACGACTACTTTCCAGGCCTTGATCGACAAATTGGCCCAAATGGATCAGATGGGTCATAGACCATCTCCTTCAGAGACGGATCCTCGGAATGAAAAGGGGAAAGGAAAAGCAACTTTCATCGCCAATACTCAACAACAGCCGAGCAACTTAAAGCCGGTTGTTTGCCAAAACAATATGCGTCCACGCCCATCCCTCGAGGAGGGTCTAGGACGTCCTTACTCGTTTCCCCATGATAAAACGAGGAGACTGTTCGAGCTGGCAGTGCGCAACAGACTCATCAATCTGCCAGATCCAAAACGTCCGTTGCAGCCAGGTGATGTCAATAATCCTAATTACTTCCCTTACCATCAAACGGTAAGCCATCCAATCGAAGATTGTTACATCTTCAAAAGCTGGATAGAAGATCAGTACCAGCAGGGAAAATTCTTATTATCTGAGAATTGGAAGGTGAACCCGCCTCGGCCGCACACTCCCAAGAAGACGGATACACCGGGGGCATCATGCTCTTTCGTAGAAGAAGCTCCATGGGAGGTTGCTCTTTCAGCCAAAACTAAAAGAATGCTGAAGGATCTCCGCACATGTCCGGCAATTAGGTGGAAGAATCTATTAGAACCTGAGATCATCGAAGGGATGCTGAAGCCACGCCCAACACCAAAGATCGGTGGTGATAGCCAAAGCGCTCACATCCAGCCGTCAAAGTCTTCGAAAAAGAAGAAGAAGACCAAAAAGCCCGTGAAGCCTGGTGACAAGCGCACGGACCTGCAAAAACAGATTGACGCACTGGAAGAGTATAACCAGAAGGCGCGGACTCCAATCACGCTCCAAGAGTTCCTCAGCCACATCCTTGAGGACGGAAATGATGGAGAAGACTCGTCGGATGAATCTGAAGATTACGTGGCAAGTTGCTATGTGATCTCTCACTCGTCGATAGACTATAAAGAAGCTCCTTGCACAAAGAAATTAGGGGCAGATCCTGAGCCGGAACTTCTAGGACCATCAGATGTAATGATTGATGCATTCCTGAACGAAACCCGTCTTAAAAGTAAAGCTGATCGAGAGCGTGAGATGACCATATTTGAAAAGGCCAAATACCGGCGACAGGACGAAAGGGTTAAAACACTCCCCCCAGATCGAAGCACTTCATCTACCGCAAATAAAATAAGGTTCAAGACGAGGAAAAGATTCTCCAAAGCCATATCGATGGGAATGAAGCTGCCCTCTTTTAGAGAAAATTCTCCTGGCAATATACGCCTTAATGATGAGGATGTGCATCCTAATTACTGTTTATATCATCAAAGGATTGCACACCTCACCGAAGAGTGCAACGCCTTTAAAGATTGGTGGCAAGGGTATGTCGCTCACAGGCAGCACTTCAAGAGGATAGAACGTGAAACTCGTCGACAGCGGAAAAATGCGACAGACGAACGAGAAAGAGCTGCCGACAACTGTCACATGGTTGATAACATGGGATCGCAAGTTCTCACCTTCGGGAGCAATGCTGAAGAAGAAATTACTCTCAGCCCTCTCTTCAAGGAATCCACCTCAGGAAAAGAGGAAAAAACGAAGAGCCCCGAGAACATTCCGCTACGCAATCGCACGCTATCTGAAAAGGATCTCGGACCCGCAAACAAGGGATCAAGAAAAAAGGATAAGGGGAAGGGAAAAGCGACCTTTGTCGCCAACGCTCAGCAACAGCTGAGTAACCCGAGACCATCTGTTCGTCAAAGCAACAAGCCGCGATCCCTCGATGAGAAGTTGAAACGTCCTTACTCATTTCTCAGGGATAAAACAAGGAGACTGTTCGAATTGGCAATGCGCAATGGGCTCATCACTCTGCCAGATCCAAAACATCCGTCGCAACCGGGTGACGTTAACCATCCTAACTATTGTCCCTACTACAGAGTAATGGGCTACCCACTCGAAAATTGCTATGTCTTCAAAGGCTGGATTGAGGATGAATACCAAAAGGGAAAATTCGAGTTGTCTGACAACTGGAAGGTGAACCCGCCACAACCACATGCTCAGAAAAGGATGGACACGCAGGGGGCATCATGCTCTTTTATAGGGGAAGCTCCATGAGAAATTGTTTTTTCGGCAAAAAACTAAAAGTGTGCTGAAAGATCTTCAAACATGTCCGACCTATGAACCAACGACCGAAACGTCATTAAACTACTATCAACCCGTGGCATCCTCAGGCTAACGTGGTAAAAAAAACAGTATCCATAAGCGAAAAGGGCACAGATGAAAACCCGAGAGGGCTTTGTGAGTATAAACAGCAGAGCTACCGGCGAGTTTTGTGAAAACCTGAAAGGGCGCAATCTCGTTAAAAGAAACTTGCAAGGTCCTCTCGACCTTGTAAGGAGAAACCACCTGCGTGAGATCCTTAAGACTCACAAAGGAGCAATAGACTTAGGGATCCCCACGATCCCTAAGGAGAAAACACACTTACGAGATCCTCACGACTCGTAAGGAGAACCCTCTTATGAGACCCTCACGTCTCATAAGATTCAAAAGTCTTAAGCTACAGGGATCTGAACCTGTTCTTGCAACAAAATCAGCAAATAAAAATATATGCATAAAAAATAGCCGAAATGGTTGGGCAACTCGCAATAAAAAGAAGCGAGTAAAAATAAAATAAATAGCCGAAATGATTGGGCACCGCGAAAAATAGCCGAAATGATTGGGCAATCGCGACCTTCGCGATATAAAAGCTGAAATGATAGAGCATCGCGAAAAGAAATAAAAAATAATAATAATATAAATAAAATTTATGCCCTACAGGTGATATCACATCAATCCCTGTATACAATCCAGGGGCACAAACAAAGAGGGAACCATATCATCCCACCAAGTTCCATCAGAAAGAGAGCCAAGTCTCAACGGTCACATCTGCATCCCAGAAGACCAACAACAACGTTCCTCCTTATGCCAGCAAGGCACGGAAGCGACACAACGAAATGGAGCCACGGCATTGTCCCTAGTTCCAAATCTTAATGGCAATATCTACAGCCTAAAAATCAAAAAAGGTGATCTTCCTCATTCCAACAGGACTCGGATGTGACATCACTAAGCGGAGCATGGCAAAGTCCCTAGTTCCAAGCATCGACGGTTCACCAACAACCTAGAGATAACCGCGACATTCGCCTCGATACAGCAGACGCAATGCCAGCAAACGAAGCGAAGGCCAAATTCCTAGCTTCAGGGTCTTGACGGCAACTCATATAAAACTTGAAAGACTATCGGATATTATCCCACGCCAGCACGGAGTGGTCACCACCTCGACGTTCGTCTCGATACAGCAGACGAGATGTCACCACAACGTTCTTCCGCCAGCAGGATTCAGACGCGACAATCAAACAATGGAGCCACGGCAAAATCCCTAGTTCCAAACCTCGACGGTTCACCAACAACCTAGAGACAACCGCAACATTCGTCTCGATACAGCAGATGCAATGCCAGCAAACGAAGTAAAAGCTAAATTCCTAGTTTCAGGGTCTTGACGGCAACTCATATAAAACCTGAAAGACTATCGGAGATCATCCCATGCCAGCACGGACTGGTCACCACCTCGACGTTCGTCTCGATACAGCAGACGAGATGTTACCACAGCGTTCTTCCTCCAGCAGGATTCAGACGCGACAATCAAACAACGGAGCCACGGAAAAATCCCTAGTTCCAAGCCTCGACGGTTCACCAACAACCTAGAGACAACCGCGATATTCGTCTCGATACAGTAGACGCAATGCCAGCAAATGAACCGAAGGCCAAATTCCTAGCTTCAGGGTCTTGACGACAACTCATATAAAACCTGAGAGACTATCGGAGATCATCCCACACCAGCACGGAGTGATCACCACCTCGACGTTCGTCTCGATACAGCAGACGAGATGTCACCACAGCGTTCTTCCTCCAGCAGGATTCAGACGCGGCAATAAAACAACGGAGCCACGGCAAAATCCCAAGTTCCAAACCTCGACGGTTCACCAGAAACCTAGAGACAACCGCGGCATTCGTCTCGATACAGCAAATGCAATACCAGCAAACGAAGTGAAGGCCAAATTCCTAGCTTCAGGGTCTTGACAGCAACTCATATAAAACCTGAAAGACTATCGGAGATCATCCCACACCAGCGCGGAGTGGTTATGACTTATCGGGGCTCTCCAAAATGAGCCTAACCTCAAGTAAAAAGCGGCATGGAAAAATTCCTAACGCTTGCTCTTCCGACGGTCAAACTGCCGAGGAGGATTGCTTGAAGACGTCTTGTCCAGCCCCCAAAGGGATCAGAGACACGACAGTCGCGGGGCTACTCGAACAGCAAGATTATGCGTCGAGAAATACACCGGCCAACGCGACGGTGCGACGGGTATAAAACCCTAGTACCACAGGCCCTAACGGACCTCTTTTGTAAAGTGCAGAGGTTAACTGTGACCTTAGGATATTCTTGTGAGAATTGCTCGATTCGTCTCGACTTGTGAGGAAATTAGTGTCTTTGCGAGAACTTCTCGATTCGTCTCGACTCGTAGGGAAAAGTCTTAGGCAATGGAGATAAGAACCGGTTTTCTAAGCACTGGGGCCCTGCAAGTCAGTCCAAGATGGACTCTTGCATACTATTCACGGGCTACACTTTCCAAAGTCGAATCTCGACAAGGAGGGAAACAACCGCTTACGGGTCCTCTCTACTTGTAGGAGGGAAAATTCTCTTGTGAGATCCTTACGACTCTCAAGAGAAAACGCGCTTAGGAATCCTCACGATTTCTAGGGAGAATTTGCACCCACGAGATCCTCTCGACTCGTAGGGAGAAATACCTTTATGAGACCCTTACGGCTCATGAAGACGAAGAAAGTCTTAGGCTACAAGGACCCTAAACTTGTCTCCTAAGCCTTCAATTCTGTAGCCGTGCATAACTCTGCACTACTTCACCCACGTACATACTTACGTGGGCAAAGTAGTGGGGGGCATTTGTTCCCGCCAAAATTTTGGCTCACAACCTGCTCCCTTATAAAAAAAATATAATAATAATAAAAATAAAAAAAAAAGGAAAGGAAAAACTCCATATGCAAAGAATGTAACAAATGCCTCAAAGCCAAGAGTTAAAACATTGTGAAGCAACGCTTTAGATGCAGCACCAAGTGCGCTGCGCCCTAAACAGTGCACCACATGCAAAGCACGTGTGCGCTATCGCTAGGTGCGCTGAGCTCCAAGAAGCGCACCACGTGTCAAACATGGGTGCGCTAGCACAATGTACGTTGCCTTTTAAGCAGCGCACCACGTGCAAAGCACGGGTGCGCTAGCGCTGGAACCTAAAAGCTCCACACCGTCAGATCAAAGATCTAATAATAATGATAAATCATTAATTAATCAGAATCTTTCCAAAATAACAAGATTGTGCTCTGTAAATCAGAGCACCGTTGGATCATTGATCCAATGGTAAATAAAAATTACCAAAAGACAGAATAAGTTCTGTTATGCAAAGATTTTCTCAAGCTTGTTAAAAACAAGAAGATTGCCTTCTGTAAAACAGAAGCCCTAGGATCAAAGATCCAACGGTGGGGAAACATCCCCAAATCAATCAGAGAAAGATCTCTTTAACTGATTTAACAAATCAGCTTGCCCTATATAAAGGCCCCAAGACTTCATGTCTGAGATAGAAAAACTCCCCTACAAACTTTGAGGAAACTCAAAGAAAGAAAAGCAAGCTTTTAGCAAAAAAAGATCATTTCCTCAAGGTAAAGAACATGATTCTCGAACACAGAGATGAAAACATCTCATGAAAAGAAGAACTATCTTCAAAATAAGATCATAGATCTACAAAAGACCAAGGTCTTTGATAAAAAAGAGATCAAAAGATCTCATCATAAAAACAAAAAGAAGTATTTACTTCATTCACAGATCATTGATCTACAAAGGCAGCGCCTTTTTATAAATAAGAACTTTTGTTCTTGAATCTTGAGGCAAAGCCTCCTTTAAAAAGAACATAAACTTGTTCTCTGATCATAAATTTGATCAAATGCGCTTTGCGCTATTGAAAAGTGCCTTGCACTCATGAACTGCGCTTTTGCGCTCCTTGGACCGGCGCTTAGCGCCAAAACATGCCACGTGTTAACCACATATACAACTTGCGCTTTGCGCTTCTGAAACAGCGCACTGCGCTCATGGGCTGGCGCTCAGTGCCAAGCGCGCCACGTGTCATTCACGTGTGCGCCACTAAACTAGCGCAACACGCTCATAAATTGAAAGCGCATTGCGCTTATAAACTGGCGCTTAGCGCTAAGCGCGGCATGTGTCCTTTTCGTGGGCGCCACTTGGCAGAAGCGCACTGCGCTCTTTAATTGGCGCAAAGCGCCTGGCGCAAAGCGCCTGGCGCGCTGTCAGAACACACATTGTTCTGATAAATGCTATGCATTCAATACAAGACAAAAGAATGTGTCAGGATCTAATGCTCAGCATTATTAAAAGGGGCCAAGCCCAAATAAAGGCTCAACAGCCCAGAACAATAAAATGTTAAACATTTATTGGACTTAGCCCAAGATTGGCCGTAAGTCCTCAACTCATATCAACTGAGCCCATATGCTCATAAACCTTTTAACAGACTTTAGTCCTAAATTGGACTATAGATCTCCCAACCAAAATTGGTTCAAGGATACATCTATGAACTCCTCTGATATTTGTCGTTGTAATCCTTCAACGTCTTCAAAGAGGTGACGGGTCCCGACGGCCATACATTCCACAGACAATGATGTATTTAAACCGGACTGTGGGGTCCTTAAACTCATGGACTACGATGTCCTTAACCTGGACTGTAGGGTCCTTAAACTCATGGACTACGATGTCCTTAACCTCGGACTGTGGGGATCCCTTTAAACCCATGGACTACGATGTCCTTAACCTCGGACTGTGGGGTCCCTTTAAACCCACGGACTATGATGTCCTTAACCTCGGACTGTGGGGTCAATTTAAACCAACGGACTACGATGTCTTTAACCTGGACCACCATGTCCTTAAACTGGTAATCGACCGCAATGTCCCTAAACTAAACAATAGAGTCCAAATTCTCTGTTGTTGGATCTAAACGATCCCGTTAAGTTGATCTTAGTCTAAAATTAGACTAACGTATCCATAACAAACTTTTAAGTTGATCTTAGTATCAAATGAGACTAATGTATCCTTAAACCCAAACCAAAACCTAAATCTAAGAAGATACGGATTAGGACTAATCTACGCCCTACGGGCGACAACATAAATTAGTCTCCGTATACAATCCACGGGCAACCACAAACAAAACAAACACCCACGACACGAAGTGACCATCTGGAGAAGGAGAAAGTTGTTACCGCGATGCGGTAGCGTAATTAACTGCAGGGGCTTGCGCCTGCAGGGAAGAGCGTCCCCACAATAAAAAAAACCCCTCAAAAGAGGGGGAATCTGACGAAGTCTGCTACATCGGCCGCATCCGTTTAAACCTTCGATGCATGGTGCCATAAATCAACTTGGCATCTTCGGAGAGGTGGACGGATAGCTCCAAATAGCATCTGCCCCCAGATTCAGGCAAGACGTTTTGTCTTCCCGGTTTCCGGCGGTAAACAGATTCTGGGGGCAGATGCTAATTGGTGCTATCCGTCCACCTCTCCGAAGATGCCAAGTTGATTTATGGCACCGTGTATCTGTTTACCGCTGAAAGGTGAATGAATCTGTTTACCGCCGGAAAACAATGGAATCAGCGGGTTAAAGCTTTTCTGAACCAATGAAATCTTCCCACCGACACCTTCTTGCTAGGGGATCGCGAGGTCTCTATTTCACTGGAAGAGTTTCACGAGATCTCTGGATTGCCAATGAGGGGAGAGCATTATGAAGAGTTGCTGCCTCCCGACGAGTATGTGTCCACGACCATGCCGGCTATGCTTGACGGCCTGACGACTGAAAACGACGTCCACCATAAGTACCCCAGTCTAATCAAGGCTCTAGGTATTTTTGAGAAACCGTTCGCGAATTCAAAGGGGCAGGGAATCATCTTTGAGAGCTTCATCACCTGCTTTATCCATGAAGACGCTTTATCCAAAGAGGCTCCAAAGTTTGCGAACATTGACGACCCTTTTGGGTTTGGGCTGAATAAACTGCCGGCCAAAAAGGAAGACTTGCCGCGGTTTTATATTCCGGCCTCGTCGGCCGTGTCCTTCAATGCGATTGCGGCCCCTGGCATGGACGAAGAGACCTTCTTCGTCGGCTTCATCAGTATTTGGCTCAGTTGGTTCGCCATGCCGACGCATCGACGCTTCATGGGAGCCTCCATCTTCTACCCCACTCATCGCGTAGCTGAAAGGGCACGATTGGCCGTTGGCATTGCGGGATTGTCGCACTTATATCATGGATTAAGCGTTGCGGCCAATAATTCAACCCCAGGTGCGAATGTTGTGAATTTCTCCCTCCACTACTTCACGTCGTGGATCGAGATGCATGTACTGGGAGCATTTGCAGCACATCGGCGGCCAGATTTCTATGACTCCTATACCTTCCCACGGGTTATGAGGTTGGTGGATGCTTCTACTCCCGATCCAACTCAGCTAGGGGCCCTCTGCGTGTTGCTCAACCCATATTCAAATGAAGGCGGGATGGTGTTTAGTGACCGAGTCCTCTCTGCTCCTGCGGGGCCCGTTCAACAGCTTTTTGATCTATCAAAATGGTGAGCGCCATCTTTAAAGCCTAAAGAGATTATTCACTTGTACTCGATTAGTCCGGGCTACTTGGTATTTCATCAGAATAACACGGCTCTTTTTATGCGGTATAATTCGCACCGCTTTGCCCAGCAATTGGGCTATAACCAGGGTGTCCCTTTCGAGGCGTTCTTAGTTGAGCCCACTTCGTCTCTGGAAGTCACTCGTGACGTCATCCATCATTTTATGTGTCTGAACACCGGATCTCGTTTCATGATCCCTGAGTTCGACTATCTTCAAAGATGTGTGGGGTCTTTCACGGGTTGGTATCATCATCGAGTCGGTCCTGTCATTGCTGAGGAGAGGCGGGTACTCTTCGAATATAGATCTTCAGCTCCGACCCAAGCCACTAGCGTTCCGTTGCGGCCGCGGACAGTGCTTCACCCTCCATTGAGGGATAGCAGGCCGGTACTTATCTCCAGAGCCGCTGAAACAGAATCGATCCCCCGTACTGTTGGTATGCCGGTGCGTACTAGAGCCGAAGCAAAGGCTTAGTGTCATCAGTGGCGGCGTCATCAATGGCGGTGTCATCAGCGGTGGTATCACCAAAGGGGAATACCGGAAGTGAGGTTGGTTAACGTCGTGCTAAAGTGCCGAGCGGAAGGAAGCGTTTTTCGGCTAATGCTAGCACAAGTTCTAAGAGGAGGAAGATATCGGTCACCGGCTTACTTGACACCTTGCTTGAGTCCGAGCCGTTCATTCAGGACGAACTGATAGCTATGGAGGAATCGGACGCCGGTTTTATTTATCCTGGCTCGTCCGTCGAGGAAGCCGTGCAATTGGCTGAGGCTTTAAAGCGCTCACAAGATGAGACCGAGAACGTACGCATCCCGAAAAATCCCTACCCTCCAGTTATATTCTATGACGTTGATCCATCATTACGGCAGGTACATATGGGTCCTTTGCTAATGGAAGAAGAACGGGCCCTCAAACAGCCCATAACGATCGCCTCCGAAGACGAGCTTGCATTAAAGACAGGCAGTCATTCATCTGCACTTGAACCCCGGCGAGCGCACTTAGCAAGAAAGGAAAAACGTCTCGAGAAATCCATACTTCAAGCTCCTTGGCGCATTGGTATGCATCTTTCTCATGTCCTTCTTTTAGCGAATAGTCTGCATTACTTTTATGTCTTCTTATTTCTGTGAAAACTTTGCAGGGAGTTCGACGGCGAAAAAGGATTCGAATCCAGATCGGGCCATAACTGTGGAATCTACAAATATCTCCCGTGATGCACCGGCAGGTGTAGAGGAGATTATTAAAGCTGCTACTCTTGCCGTGGCACTTCCGGTGGTAACTTCTGTTCCTTCAGTGTCTATTCTTCCAGCAGAGGTGACTTCACCGGCCATAGATCCCATGGACATCTCTAGTGACGCACCGAAGGGTTTATAAGAGACTGCTGAAGCCATTAGTCCTATCTTGGAGCTCCCGGTGGCGACTTCCATCCCTTCAGTATCTACACTTTCAGCAGAGGTGACATCGCCGGCCATAGATCTAATGGATCTCTCTAGTAGCGCCCTAGAGGGCGTGGAAAGTATTGCCGAGACCGTTGTCTTCTCCTTGGAGCCTGAAGTGGAGGCTGTTGTTTCTCAATTGGAAGTTGCCACGCCTGCACATATCGCCAGTGATGTATCTGAGGGTGTAGAGGAGCCTGTTGAAGCTGCTATACCTCCGGTTCAAGGAGGGCGAAGTATCGAAGTTAAACTTCTACATTTTATTTTAACGATCCCTCTGTTATCTGAACCCTTCTTTCCATCAGAATTGCAGGAATTAGCGGCTTCCATCATGGATCTATCTCCTAGGAAAACCTTCCAGCGTTTGCTTGATATGACTGCCCCACAGGAGATACCCCCGCAAAGCATAGTCCTTTCTTCTGGGCAAGGTCGGTGTTCTTTGACCCCTTTTGTTTTATTATTATATTTTTTTAATGACGCTAATATGCGCTCCACAGTTCTGGAAGCTGATGACGAAATCGAGGTCCTCGATGGGCCTGGGGATCTCTCTAACCCCCCTTGCATGACTGTGGGTAAGTAAGACTCTAACTTTAGCATTGTTTTGGCTATTTCATGTTCGTAAATCTCACTGACTTTTCATGAATCTTGACAGCTCTGCCAACCCTAACCCCGTTAGAATCTCAAATTCCTATGCCACCAGGCCCTATGCCCGGAATGCGTCTGAAAGGATGGAGAAACAAAGCATTTACTCCCTGGCGGCTCTCATTGAAGACCTTCACGCTGGTACCTCTATCACGGCCGAAGAATTTGCTGTCGAAGCCAACGCTTCCTTGTCCATTCTCACCACCTATCATGACGAAGCATTGGTGCGCGTCTGGGTTGAGTATTGTCGCCGAGTGGAGGTCTTCCTACACGGGCTTGAGTGCACCCGCCTTCCCTCCGACATCTTAACCGTAAAATCGAGTCTGCGGGGGTGGATCGAATGGTGCGCAGCCTATCTACAGTCATGCAAGAAGAGGCTCAACCGGAAGTTTTCGAAGAGGGAGTTAGCTTTGAATGCTTTGGGGGAACTTCAGGCTCAGCTTACCGCCAAGACTACCCGTGCGTACGAAATTTGGCAGGTGCTTCAAGAAGCTATTACAGAGGTGGTGGCTCTTGACAAAGACGTTATCTTTACCCGCGAGATGGTTGAAGCCCATAAAGTTGCCGAAAGGGAGCTTGAGAGTTGGTTTGCTTCATATCAGACTCAGCAGACTCAGGAGGGAACCCGTCTTGCCGCATTAACGGAGCTTGAAGCCGAGGTCCAGCGGAAGAACGATGAACTCACGAGCTTATTGCACCATCCACCGGCTTAAACACATTTTTTTGTTGCTGTATATTCTCCTTCTTCCTCTTTTTTGTATTCACCCATGAATAAGAGTATTTTGTATTCATTTTGATTCATGAATAAAAGGCAGATTTTTCTTCATATTAGCGCTTTTCTTTCTTTTGTTGTCTTGGCTTAGTAGTTTATATATACTCATCTCGGAGTCTCTAGTTTATGAACTCATTTCGGAGCTTGTTTAGTTCACCTCCCTCGGGCTTGCAGGCAAACCTGTCATAACATTACAGTTAACCCCTGCTCTTTACGACAGAGATCCGTTAGGGTCTGTAGTACTAAGGTTTTTTTTTGTCCGTCGTACCGTCGCGTTGGCTGATGTATTCCCCGATATGCAATTTTTCTGTTCGAGTAGCCGCGCGATTATCGTGTCTTTGATCCCTTCAGGGCTGGACAAGACGTCTTCAAATAATCTCCCAGGTCATATTACCGTCGGGAAAGCACATTCTTCTTCGAAATTGTGAGGATTTCTAAGTGTTCATCGCCTCCGTGAGTCGCAAGGATCTCACTTAGGTATTTTTTCCTTACGAATTGTGAGGACTCGTAAGTAGTTTCTTTACGTCAGTGGCCCGTAGATAGTCCATCTTGACCTCCTTGCAGGACGGTGATGGCTTAGGAAACAGGTTTGGATCTTCCGCCTAAGACTTTTCAACTTTATGAGCCATGAGGGTCTCATAAAGTCTTTTCTCCCTATGAGTTGAGAGGATCCCGCAGTTGTATTTTCTCCTTAGGAGTCGTGAAGACTCCTAAGTGCATTTTCTCTTGAGCGTCGTAAAGATCTCCCAAAAGAATTTTCCCCCTTAGAAGTTGAGAGGACTCGTAAGTGGGTTTTTTTCCTCCTTGTTGATATTCGACTTTGGAGAATATGGCCCGTGGATAGTATACAAGAGTCAGTTTGGACATGCTTGTAGGGCCACGACACTTAGATAACAGGTTGATATCCCCGTTGCCTAAGGCTTTCCACCTTCATGAGCCGTGAGGATTTCATGAAGATGTTTTTCCCTACGAGTCGAGAAGTTCTCGTAGGAACATTGTTTTCCCTACGAGTCAAGACGAATCGAGAAGTTCTCGCAAGAATATCCTAATTTCACAGTTAACCTCTGCTCTTTACGACAGAGGTCCGTTAGGATCTGCGGTACTAGGGTTTTTGTCCGTCGTACCGTCGCGTTGGCTGATACATTCCCCGATACGCAGTCTTGCTGTTCGAGTAGCCCCATGACTATCATGTCTCTGATCCCTTCGGGGGCTGGACAAGACGTCTTCAAGTAATCTTCCAGGTCATATTACCGTCGAAAGAGCAAGCGTTAGGGATTTTCCATGCCGCTTTTTACTTGAGGTTAGGCTCAATTTGGGAGCCCTGATGAGTCATAACCACTCCGCGCTGGTGTGGGAGGATCTCCGATAGTCTTTCGGGTTTTATTTGAGTTGCCGTCAAGACCCTGAATCTGGGGATCTTCCTTTGCTTCATTTGTTGACATTGTGTCTGCTATATTGCGATGAATGTCGAGGTTGTCTCTAAGTTGTCTGTGAACTGTCGAGACTCGAAACTAAGGATTTTGCCATGGCTCCGTTGTTTTGACCCTGGGGTCAGTTGTTGACGTCGCGTCTGCATCCTGTTGGAGTGAGAAGGAACGTCGTTGTTGATCTCTAGGTTGTATATGTTGCCGTCGAGATTGGGAATTAGGGACTTTGCCATGGCTCCGAGGTAGTCACTAGGTTGTTGGTGAACCGTCGAGGCTTGGAACTAAGGACTTTGCCATGGCTCCGTTGTTTTGACCCTGGGATCGGTTGTTGACGTTGTATCTGCATCCTGCTGGAGTGAGAAGGAACGCCGTTGTGGATCTCTAGGCTGTAGATGTTGCCGTCGAGACCTAGCTCTCCTTCTAGTGGAGCCTAGTGGGAAAATGTGGTTCCCTTTTCGTTTGTGCCCATAGATTGTATACAGGGGTCGATGTGGACTCACCTGCAGGGCAAAAGTTTAATTTTCATTCATTGTTTATTTCTTTCTGTGACGCTCTATCATTTCAGCTTTTTATATCGCGAAAGTCGCGATTGCCCGATCATTTCGGCTTTTTATCGCGGTGCCCAATCATTTCGGCTATTTTTCTTTTTCTTTTACTCGCTGCTTTTTATTGCGAGCTGCCCAAACATTTCGGCTATTTTTATATGCATATATTTTGCTCGCTGATTTTTTATTGCGAGTTGCCCTATCATTTCGGCTATTTCATATGCATTTTTGCTCCCTGATTTTTATTGCGAGTTTGGATCTTGCGATCTGATACCAATCTTAGCATTAGCATTGCTGCGACTGGAATATGGCCAAGAGCGAATCATCATTTGCCTTAAAAGGACTTGGAATTTAATACCGATTTGGGCATCAGCATCTCTACGAATGGAATATTGCCAAGAGCGAATCATCATTTGCCTTTGTTGATTTGAACAAAGGTGGCTTAGCAAACAGGATTAGGATCCTGTCGACTAAGGCTTTTTGACTTCATGAGCCGTAAGGGTCTCATTGTAACTCCATGCTACCCGTCCCCGGTTCTTTAGGGTTGCGGAAGTAGTGAAAAACGATTTTTCATGAGGTGGTAACATGGACTACAAATACGGATCTTTGTTAAACAATCTACCTAACAACCTAACTAGGAGTTTTACCTACTCTGTTAGGGGGTTATACCTTTCTTGAACTCCTTCGTCTTCAACTCTTGTGGTGTACAGACCGGCCTCTCCTCGTCGTCTTCTCGCGCCGAAGACGGATCCACCCGAAAGCTTCTACCTTTGGCTTCTTCTTCGAACATTGAAGAAACTAGAACACTTGGCTTGCTAGGCCTTGTGAACTAGGATGAGTAGAGGATTGTTTTGGTGCTTTTATCTCTAAGGCAATGAATCTCAACACATGAGAAGGGTTTGCCTTGAGCTAGAGAGAGCAAGAGGAAGAGGGAGAGCTTGAGCAAGTGATGGCAAGAGAGAGAAATGAAATGAGAGAATGAGTGAACCTTTTGCCATCCTTGCTCTCATAATCCAAAATCATCATAACAAGTAATGATAATTGAGTATATTGTAATGGTTATTATCATGACAAATGACACTATCATTTCTTGCATTAAATGCAAATGGTGAACAAAACAAGCAAGCATAAGTCAATGCAACCAAATGATGGCCATTGTCATGATGGTGGTCAATAAGTCCAACCTAGTCAACCGGTCAACAAAAGTCAACAAGTCAACTAGGTCAACCTTTCAACCCTAACCATGTCACTATAATACTCAATTAATATTATTGTTAATCATATTTCTTAATCTCATTAGGGTTTGACAAAAGTCAACAGTCAGCAACCCTAATGAGAATCCTCTGCCTCTGTCTCTGTCAACTGTGCATACACACCCGTATCCGCATTCCGGGGAACACGAATACAAACGAGATAAAACCAATCCCAAAACGTATACTAGGATCTGGCTTAAACAAAAGCCCGCTAGTAATAACTGCACGGTCACTAAACGTGAACAAGTGCGCGGATGTGACCGAACCCTGTCGCAAAACCATACGACCTGTCGCAAAACCATGCGACCTCTACTCTTTTGCCTAAAGGCGAATAGCTCTCTGTGTGGGACTCTAAAGACTCGACACTACGCTGGCAGTGGGTTTAACCACAGACCGCAAGCGGGACTAGCTGTGCGTAACGGCCCCCAGGTAGATGCCGATAAGAAGACGGACGAGGTGAAACCCATCTGAACTCCTACTGAGCCTGAATGTGACGGTCTCCGTACAGTCCGGTTTGTTCGTCTGATACATCGCATGGCGGGCCTAGGGGGTGGTGAACGTCAGTCCCCTAATAGCGGTACAAGTCGTGTCGGAGTGTAGCCCAGAACACCCTGAGATAACACTGGAAACCTACCAGTATATCTCGCTTGCCCTGGCCAGGGACTACTCGTGTAATGGCTCTCCTAAACACAGCGCGATGTCAACCCCCAATACCGGGAGAGACGAATCCTGTCTAACCGTCACTGCCTCCAAGTGCTTCGGGACTGCACCCAACTACTACCTGTTTGCACGACTCCTTTGAGCCGTGGTAGGGTAGTAATCAAAGTACAGTGGGAACACACTCGAGGCGAAGTGACAGTGTCAAGTCAGCGGACTAAGATGTACTCATGTCACCTGGGAACTGATAACTGACGATAGGTATAGTACCAACCAATCAGTTCCCGATGAGTCATGTCCAGTGTACTCATAACCTAACGAGCACCCGCATACTATCTCAAGTACGACGTACTGACGGCTGTGGGACAGACCGTCTCCCCTGCTGGGATGAGAAGCGCATACGCTAGTCTACTCCGGAGTATCGATGCCCTGTCTCGATAGTCCTACGACTAGGGACCTGTATAAGGATGTGCTTGTGGATTACCCAGCCCCCAAGAGTGTGACTGCTATCACAACGCTGGTAATCAAGCAAAGATCCTAAGGGCTCTACTAATATGTATAAGCAATATGCTAAAAGAAACACATGCACATATTAAAGTAGAAACAAACCAAGTAGCATACTATCATTTTGAGCAAGATTGTCTATACAACTGTGAATATCCCAAGCTTCCATTAAGTAATATACAAACTAGTATGATACAGTAATGGCCTTTAGGGCATATACACTAACACTCATAAAGGTATTTCTCCCTACGAGTCATGAGGATCTCGTAGGTGTGTTTGCTCCTTAGGAGTTGTGAGGATTCCTAAGCGATATCTTCTCTTTTAAGTCGTAAGGATCTCACAAGAGTGTTTTCTCCTTATAAGTCGGGAGGACTTACAAGCGTCGTTCACCAAATAGAGAAATTTCGTGCCATTGGTGCGACTGGGCGAGGGAACGTTTATTTATGCCCGTGGATTGTATACAAGGGCCAATATTGACCGCCTGTAGGCCAACTTGGGGAATGTGATGGCTTAAGAACAGGTTCAGGTCCTTGTATCTTAAGGCTTTTGAATCCTATTAGCCGTGAGGGTCTCATATGGGGGATTCTTCTTACAAGTCGTGAGGATCTCGTAAGTGTAATTTCTCCTTAGGAATAGTGGGGATCCCTAAGTGTGTTGCTCCCTTGTGAGTCATATGGATCTCACGTGGGTATTTTTTCCTCATAAGGTCGAGAGGACCTTGAAAGTGCACATGATTTTTTTACGAGTCTGCGCCCTTTCAGGTTTTCATAAACTCGCTGATAGCCCTGCTATTTTTACTCACGAAGCCCTTTCGGGTTTTCATCCACGCCCATTTTGCTTGTGGACGTACCGTTTTTTTAATAACGAGATTGCGCTTTTTTAGGTTTTCACAAGCTCGCCGGTAGCCCTACTGTTTTTACTCACGGCGCCCATTCGGGTTTGCATCCGTGCCTATTTCGCTTGTGGACGTACCTTTTTTTAACGATGAAACACTCGAAAATAGTTTCGCCACAGGTGACCCATCTGATTGCCGGTGGTATTTGAGTTGTTGTCTTCGCCGCCGGGACTTGTGGACTTGAATTCCACTGTCGCCATGTTTGAGGCGACGTACTTAGTTTAAGGACATTACGGTCTATCGTTAGTTTAGGGACATCTCGGTCCATTGTTAGTTTAGGAACATCTCGGTCCAGTGTTAGTATAAGGACATTTCAGTCCAGCTGTCGCCGTGTTTGGAGGCGATGGTTTTTGCCGGCTACTACTTATAGAGTCTGGACTCAGGAAGACAGCGAGCGGACACGAGCGTCGTCATCTATCATTAACCTGAGTTATGACTTGTCAAGCATAGTATTTCTTAAGGAATCGGCCGTTTATTGGCCGGAAAGGTCTTTCGCCATGCATATTCATGAGCAAGTAGACCCCACCTTGGTAGACCTTGTCTATGATGTACGGACCCTCATAGTTTGGCTCCAATTTCTCCCGCTTTGCAAGGTTGGGGATCATAAGGTCTTTTTACGACTAATACGAGTTCACCTTGGCGGAATGTTCTCGGCCTAGTCGGTCTTTCGTATGAGTGCGTCGTCCTTACTTTGTAAGCTTCCAGGTTTTGCTGCGCTGTGAGACGAGTTTCATCGAGGGCATAGAGCTCCTCAAGCCGAAGATGGGCATTTTCTTCATCCGTCAGTTCGTAATGAACCGCCACTCGTGAAGAGGGTAGTTCTATCTCCAAGGGAAGTACCGCTTCCGTGCTGAATACCAACGTGAATGGCATTGCATTTGTGGCTGTTTTTAACGTGGTTCGATATGCCCAGAGAGTTTCATGCAGTCTCTCGTGCCAGTCCTTTTTGTTTCTGGACACTGTTTTCTTTATAATCTTCGTCAAGGTCTTGTTGAAAGCCTCAGCTAGACCATTAGCTCGGGGATTATAGACTGAAGAGTATCTCCAATCTGTACTATGCTGCTGTGCGAAGCGGCTGATCATATGGCTCCTGTAGGCCGGTCCATTATCCGAGATGATTTGTCGTGGAGTGCCGAACCAGTAGATGACCTATGTCCTGAAGAAATGGAGGATGTTCTCCATCTTCACATCCCTTAGCGGTACTGCTTCTGCCTACTTAGAGAAGTAATCGGTTGTTTCCAATATGAACCAATGTCCTTTAGATGACGCTGGTTCGATAGGCCCGATTATATCGGTTCCCCACATTTCGAACGGCCAACAAGCCAATATTGGATGTAACGGATTCGGATGCTGGTGGATGAAGTCCCCATGAATTTGGCACGAGTGGCACTGCTTCGCATATTCAAAGTAGTCCTGAATCATCATGGGCCAATAATAACCCATTCTTTTGAACTTCAGCTTCATCTTTGGCCCTGCTCGATGGGAACCGCAGAGTCCGTCTTGAGTTTCTTGGACGACCCTTTTTGCTTGTTCCAGCCATAAACATTCGAATGATCTCTTATATAGAGTATCATTAACGATGGCGAAGGATAGAGCTCGTTTCATGAACTGATGTCTTGATGACGCATCTTTGGGCATTTGATGAGATTTGAAGTAGTCTATGAAGACTTCTCTCCAATCCGTAATGTTTCCTTCGTCTTCTATTTGGCAGGCTGCTTGTTTGGCCGCTTCCTTTTCTTCAGACGACTCCGGAGATATTTCTGCTGGTGCGAGAATCCGGCGGCTTTGCACAATGATCCTTACGTCATCGAGGTTTTCGTCAACCAGTTCCTTAGCAAGCTTGGCTAATGCAACTGCCTTGATATTTTCTGCACGCAGTATGCTTTCCGGGATGTAGGAGGGGATTTGAGTCAGCAATTGCTGCACTCTTTTGCCATATTTTACCAACTCTGGCTTGCACGTCTGATAGTCGCCATTTACCTGGCTAACGACTAACTGGGAGTCTCCATATATGAGGAGGTTTTCGATGCCCATGTCAACAGCAATTTCAAGACCTGCTATCAAAGCTTCGTACTCAGCCTCATTGTTTGTTCTCGGCTCTGTTAAGGAAAGGGCGAAACGCATTATCCCTCCTTGCGGAGTCACGAAGATGAGGCCCACCCCAGCTTTGATTATGGGGGTGCTTTGCTTTCGCTTCTTCAAGGAAGATGCTCCGTCGAAGTATAGTTCTCATCTGGCATCATTCCCTTCTTTCTCCCCGTCGATTGTGTCAAACGTGTGTTCGTCTGGCAATTCACAATTTAAGGGAGAATCGGCCGGTATCGGATGTTCAGCGAGAAAGTCGGCGATGGCCTGGCCTTTCACTGCCTTGAGGGGCCGATACTTTATTGAGATTTCCATCAAAGGGGTGCCTATTTGGCAAGCTTTCCTGTTAGTATGGCCCTTGACATCAAATATTTGAGAGGATCCACCTTTGATATGAGATGGACCTCATATGCCAAGGCATAATGCCGAAACTTTGTTATCGCAAAGATTAATGCCAGGCAATGCTTTTCGATAAGGGAGTAGTTGTTTTTTGCACTCAGGAGAACATGACTCAAATAGTAGAGAGCTCTCTCCTTTCCTTGATCGTTCTCCTGTGCCCATAGCGCCTAGAGAACCTTCAAGGGCCGTTGTATACAGGATGATGGGTTTTCCCTTGACCGGAGCGGTCAGTACCGGTGGATTCTGCAGATATTGCTTGATTTCATCCAGTGCACTTTGGCATTTACGATCCCGAACGAACGGAGTCACCTTCTTCATTAGATGGTTGTAGGGACGGCATTTGCCGGAGAGGTTGGCTATGAACCGCCGGATATACGCGAGCTTCCCTTGGAGAGACCGCAGTTGTTTGAGAGTTCTTGGCGAGGGCATTTCCATAATCGCCTTGATCTTTGATGGGTCTACTTCGATGACTCGGTGTCGTATGATGAATCCTAGGAATTTGCCTATGGAGACTCCAAACTCGCATTTCTGAAGGTTCATCTTCAGATTATATTTCCGAAGACGCTGGAACACTATTTCAAATGCTCCTAATGCTCCTCGTACGATTTTATTTTCACCACGAGATCGTCGATATAACATTCAACAATCTCGTGTATGAGGTCATCGAAGATCTTCGTCATGGACCTCTGGTAAGTAGCGCCAGCGTTCTTCAGACCGAAGAGCATCATTTTATAGCAGAATATGCCCAGCGGCGTTCGGAAAGCGGTGTGCTTTTGGTCTTGAGGATGCATCTTTATTTGATTGTAACCCGAAGATCCATCCATGAAGGAGAAGACCTCATGAGTGGACGTGTTATCGATCATCAGCTCGGTAACAGGCACTGCGAAGTCATCCTTCGGACAAGCTTTGTTGAGATCCCGAAAGTCCATGCAGATGCGTACTGTTCCATTTTTCTTCATTACCGGAACGATGTTGGCGATCCAGTCAGGATATTGAACTTCTTGGATGAAGCCGGAGTCAATTAGCTTCTTGACTTCGGCATTGATACTCATCTCAAGTTCGAGCCGCATTCTTCTTGGCGTTTGCTTGACTGGCTTAACATTGTTCATACCATAATTTTGCATTATTTTATTCCCCATTCTTATTCATTTTACAAATAAACATGTGCTTTTGACCCATGTCTGCTACATAGTTGCAGGTTACAGGTTCTCGGAACAAAAACAGTGAAGAAGATGAAAAGACGATACAAAAGTGAGACTACGACCAACAAATGGAAAGATCTTGATCATGCCTACAGTTTGAAGACTAAACGAAGATTAATGGACGATTTCATAAAGAACAAAGGCAGTGCAAGGTTCAAGACTTCGACACGAAGCAAGCGGTAAAAGTCCACGAATTTATTCACTGTGGAGATCTGGAAGAGAACCAGAAGACATTCTGAAGAACAAACTGAAGAAAATAGAAGTAAAAAATGCAACAGAAGAAACCCATAGAAAATTGAGCCCACAAGCCCTATATACGGCCGCGGATCCGCGGCCACGTGTCGCAAGTGTCGGTGGAAAATTCTTGAGGCGGCTGGCGAGCGTTGACTAGTTCTTTTTCTTAGGGGGTAAAATTGTAATAGCAGACGTGACTCGAGTGTAACCCTAGGGTTTCTATGAATCTATAAATAGAAGCCCTAAAACCTTTTTTAGGTTATGCCTCTTCTTGTGCCTCATTTTATATCTAAAATTCAGATCTGTAAATTTCTGCAATGAATAAAGAGTGCATCAAATTAGAGTAAGTTTTCAATTCTTGCCCTAGTTAATTTTATTATCTGCCCTAGTATAACTTTCATTAATTGCCTTAGTTAATTAGTATAGATCATGTTATTCAATTCCCTAATGAGTGAGTAGTCTCCTCGCTTGTTAGGGTTAGATTTGGGGAAGGCTTGAGAGATGATAATCTCCCACCCCTTTCTTGCCCATCACACGTTTTTATAGGACTCCATGCATACATGCACACACCGCTCCCTACAACACCCCATCCCACGAGGTAGCGGTGATACCGTAGTATAAAGGACCGGTTGAGCGTGTTTTCCATAGAGGTTAGGGTAAGAATTGATAATGGAAGGACAAGAACCTAGAGGAAGAAACATCGTTTCTTCCCGATGGTACTAATCCGCTTTATTAATTATTACCATAACACCTCATAGATCTTAATTTGGGCATAGAAAGCGGTGAGGAATATTGAGTTTTCAAACTTAACCTAAACCTAACCCTAGCAAGGTTGTAATCCTAGTTTAGATCAACTTAGTTTTTAGATATAATCAATCCGACAACAATCGGTATTAACTCGTTAGAGCAAATTGAGAATACACAAAATCCCTGTGGACCGACCCGTACTCACCGGCTAGCTACCAAGCAACGCCGTTCTTGATTGCGGTTATAAATAATTCTTTGAGACAAATCAAATGGCGCCGTTGCCGGGGATGGCGTGTTATTTTCTTTTTGCAATTTCGGGTTAATATAAAATTAAAAAAATCATAAAAATATAAAAATATAAAAATTCATCATCTTTTATTTTGTGAAGGGAATTTTCGTGTGAATTTTGCAGGATCGACGAACAAGTTCGGATCTGGAAAAATCCAGAAAGCAAAACAGAAAACGGCAGATCTGAAAAGCACAGAAAAATCAGACCAGACGAGCAGAAGAAATCTTGGGAACTGAACCGTCGCCGCCGCCGCGTTTCCGCCGCCGCAACCCCATTCTGGCCGCGCTTCCACCGCAGGGAGGTGACGTCATCACCTAAAAAACTCACTGTAAGTTTTCTCTCTCCTCCTCTGAAGCCCCTGATAGCTCCTCTGTAAATTTGCCTGCAGGATTCTTTGCGCTAAAAAAATCTCTCCCCCTTCCAATAATTGATCTTGTGCAGGATTCTTTGCGCCGCGCTAAAAATGAAAAAAATTGTTTGCATGTGATTGTTACTTCTTTACATATTTTTAATCAGACTTTAAGGGGCTTGAAACCAATCCAGATTGGGTTGGGATTTCATCACCCTTCTCAGGACCCCAGAAATCACATAAGGCATATTGCATTGACCTTCAATTAATTAAAAAAGATTAGACTCAGCCCTAAGGACTTCGCGCTCAATAGGACAAAGGAATAGTTGTAGGCATCGACCGTTGATCCTAACCTGACTTTATGGTGCCTAGGCTAGACAGGTAGGGAGAGGTAACTTTAAAAGGCCCATCTCACGGTGATTCGTGAGCGGATCCCTCCTCTCTCTACTTGTGCTTACCTGGCCACAATTGGCGGTGAAGAGGCGGTTTGAGGTTCTACTTCTTGCCCTTTGGAACAGTTAGGAGCTGTCTAGCTGACCTAGGTGACCCTAGATCTAGGTCTGATTGTGCATTTGTGGTTGATTGAACGTGTGTCTAAGCCTTTTATCAAAAATCTTTTTACAAAGAGCACCACATAAAAAAAGGAATTTTTTTTACAAAAACTTGCAACTTATCGCTAAGAAATCCTTGCACCTCACATCCACCCACATTCTTTTTTCTCCTTTCTTACATCATGGGTACCCCACCTCCCAAAACCCTTGCCGAACTTTGGTACCCTGAACCAAACTTTGCTTCCTACGCGAATTGTTTCGGTAGAATTACGGACGACCCCTCCATGCCCAAAATATCTTTGAAAGATAAAATAGAAGCGTCTGGGAGAAACAGTTGGACTCCGCAATCCACTTTGTATCAACCGTGTCAACCTTCACCACCTTCTTACGTTGATACTCATTTTTCGAGTCCTGTTGTAACTCCGAAAACCAAGTCTATAGCTAAACATATTGAATAATCTCGTAGCCGATCTTTCACTCCTTTCAACGCATCCAGTTCTTGGGATGAACAAGTCCATTCACCTTTTTATCCAAATATTGATCCTACTCCTGTCCAACTTCCTACCAGTCCTACCCGACTTTCGCACCTTCCCTTGACACTGTTTCTACACAACCATTTGGGAGTCTCACGTATCCAAACAACTTTGAATCTTTTACTGAAACCCCTTCACAACCCATGTCTAGTCTGGAACAGTCGTTAGAAGCATATATGGTAGCAACAAACCAAATGATTAGGAATGTGGATGCGTCCATGGCCGCCCTTATGCAACCTAGTGATCCGGTAGCTAGTTTCCAACTAGCTCCAAAAATTCCAATGTATGAGGAGGCGGTTGGACAGAGTGAGAATTTGAGTGGTGAAAATGAGCCGTGCACCCTTTCAAATCAAACCTACCCATTACCAATTGAATTCCACAACTCCAGTTTTCAAACAAGTGTCCCAAATGATTTATCAGTTGAAAATAAAACATTTAATGAGTTGTGCGATTTTGTAGTGCTTGATTTGCCAGATTGTGAAGAGTCCCTTTCGAGTGAAACCGCACCTAATCCTTTTGAACCTTACACCTCCAATCTAGAACCTGAATTGATAAATATCCATGCTTTTGATGAGGTGTCTAAAAAAATTGATTTTCACTTTATTGAGGATATTGACGCCGGGAATATTTTGGATGATGAACCCGTAGATTTGATTGAAATTTTATCTCCAATTCATCATCCCGAGTCATTAAATGTTTCTCCCGAACCTCATATGCGTCTTGATTTTGATGATAATGGCATGGATAAGCTAAATTTTAAGGAGAATTATGAGGATAGTATTGAGGAGGGTATTGAGGATAGTATTGAGGATGAACCATTTTTGTTTGATGTGTCGGATTTTCCATTTCATCCTCCTGAACCTTTAACTGTTATACTTCCTAAATCAAACCCCCTCCTTTCCATCGTTCCAACCACGCAAAAGATCACGTTTGAGGACTGTGAGCTTGAAAAATTTATGTTTGATCACAACGGTTTTGACGCCACTAGTGCGGTCCTCTTTGATCTGACACGGTTCTCACAGCTGATAACGATTATGAGTTTCACTTTTTCGGACGATATTGAAAACTCACCTCCCGAGTTTGAGTTCTTTAAATTTTCAGATGAGTTAGTTGAACCATCCGACTCGGTTGCTTACAGTCATTTCGAACCATTGATGGAATCCTTCAAGTTCGAGACAGATTACTTAGGTGAGAATAAGACTATCCCTAATTCACTCCCTTTCGTCCTTCCTATCGTTTCGACCACGCAAGACCCCGTCGCGTTTCCATTTTCAATGGAGGGTTTACCAAGTTTGACGTACCCATGTTTTCTTGCGAATCTTGAGGGATTTGACCCCATTTCTCGACGGGTTGATAGATTAGCACAATCGCTTTTAACACATCGGTCATCACAAATTGCGCTAATTTATTCACTCGATTTTCATCCTCAAGATCGTACTACACTTCTTTCTCTTTTCCGCCATTCTTCTCCTCCACCGAGACCATATTCCACTCTTCTTCCCATTCGGTCTCGTGTGTTTCTCAACTCCTTTCTCTACACTCCATTCTTTCACCAACCCTACCATTACCACGATAAGATTTTTGAATGGTTGGTACTAACTTTTGGTCTGTGTAAGGTCTTGTATAGTTTGATTTTTCTCCTCCCTAACTCTGAACTTTAACGCTTAAAACAGTGAAAACACTGTTTCACTTAAGTTTGGGGGGAACCTTGTTGTATTTATATTTTGTTTTTCTTTTAACAATAAAAAAAATTATAAATAAATAAACAGGGGAGTGCCGACATTTTTGACCCTCTTGGTGTAACCTGACAGTGAGGACACTGTCAAGTTTAAGTTTGGGGGTATGCTCGGTAAGTTTTCTTCCTTCGCATTCATGTGTATATTTTTGCATTTTCATACTTATTTTAAAACCTATAAAAATTTAAAATTTAAATTTTTTTTTATAAAAATTAAAGTATTCAATTTTGGCCATAATTGACTTGAGTTTGACAAAAAGGTTAACTAGCTAGGAACAACTAGATCTTATACTTAGTAAATTAAAAACCCTAAAATTAACCTTTCTTAAAATTTAACGGTAAAAAGGATATGTCTTTGTAGTTTATTTAGAAATAGGCAAATTTTGAGTTCACTTCTTGGGCTAAGTCAAAATAAAGGAAGAGTATTGATATTTTTATTAAATTATAAGTTTGAAAAATAATTCCTAGCTTAAGTCTAAATTCTGAAAATATATACCCTAAAAAATTGCACAAACACGAACCTTGAAACTTGGAATAGTAGAAGAGACCTTGAAATGCTCTTGTCTAAAGTCCTTAGTATGAAGAAAAAAAATACATGTGTGAATAAAGAGATAAAAAAATGAACACTGGTTTTTGTAATTACTTAAGGCTGCATGAATAGAAAAAATATTTAGCGAGGGTGCTTCATCACCTAGTGCCTTAGACCAATTGGTGTGGGAGTCACTGCTATAAGCCTTAGGTGTTACAAGACTAGGAATTACGCATTAATGTGCAAACACATTTTGTAATCAGTTGTTGGTACCTCAAGAAGTATTAACGGTCGCATGAAGAATGTGTGGGAAATTTCATCTAAAAATTCACCAATTGAAAAGTACTTTGGACGATGGAAAAGAATATAATAGCTTGATTTGAATTTCCAAGTGTAGGGGTGATATATACACACACGTAGGGGTATGTGATTGGGGTTTAGATGAGAGATAGGAATGAAAAATAGGACTTATATCTTTAAAAGAGATGATAAAAATTCCTAAGTTGAGATAGAACCCCAGAAGGAAAACTTAAAAGATGCCAAAAGCTAAGTAAATTCACAAAAATATATATAATCTTAAGTTAAATGATAAGGAAGCATGAAAAATACGGGTGGATAATTTCTGAGTCGAAGATAATAGAATTCCTTGTTAGAAAACCAAATTGGAGAATAAAAGTTAATAAGCCAAATTTATAGGATTTTGTGGGTAGTATCCGCTGAAAACCCTCAGGAGACAACACTCCTCCTACTAGGAACACCTAGAGGTTTAACGGCTTGTTGCACGAGCTCAGTGCAATCACGTTTCCCTGCGAAAGTGAGGCTAGGTCTTTTTCGAGAATAAAACTAGGTTTGCTCGAGGACGAGCAAAAGATAAGTTTGGGGGTATTTGTTCATACCATAATTTTGCATTATTTTATTCTCCATTTTATTCATTTTACAATTAAACATGTGCTTTTGACCCATGTCTGCTACATAGTTGCAGGTTACAGGTTCTCGGAACAAAAACAGTGAAGAAGATGAAAATACGATACAAAAGTGAGACTACGACCAACAAATGGAAAGATCTTGATCATGCCTACAGTTTGAAGACTAAACAAAGATTAATGGACGATTTCACAAAGAACAAAGGCAGTGCAAGGTTCAAGATTTCGACACGAAGCAAGCGGTAAAAGTCCATGACTTTATTCACTGTGGAGATCTGGAATAGAACCAAAAGACATTCTGAAGAACAAACTGAAGAAAATAGAAGTAAAAATGCAACAGAAGAACTTCAGAGAAAATTGAGCCCATAAGCCCCATATACGGCCGCGGAACCGCGACCAAACGTGGGCTTTGGCCGCGGATCCGCGGCCACGTGTTGCAAGTGTCGGTGGAAAATTCTTGAGGCGGCTGGCGAGCGTTGACTAGTTCTTTTTCTTAGGGGGTAAAATTGTAATAGCAGACGTGACTCGAGTGTAACCCTAGGGTTTCTATGAATCTATAAATAGAAGCCCTAAAACCTTTTTTAGGTTATGCCACTTCTTGTACCTCATTTTATATCTAAAATTCAGATCTGTAAATTTCTGCAATGAATAAAGAGTGCATCAAATTAGAGTAAGTTTTCAATTCTTGCCCTAGTTAATTTTATTATCTGCCCTAGTATAACTTTCATTAATTGCCCTAGTTAATTAGTATAGATCATGTTATTCAATTCCCTAATGAGTGAGTAGTCTCCTCGCTTGTTAGGGTTAGATTTGGGGAAGGCTTGAGAGATGAAGATCTCTCACCCCTTTCTTGCCCATCACACGTTTTTATAGGACTCCATGCATACATGCACACACCGCTCCCTACGGCACCCTATCCCACGAGATAGCGGTGATACCGTAGTATAAAGGACCGGTTGAGCGTCTTTTTCATGGAGGTTAGGGTAAGAATTGATAAAGGAAGGACAAGAACCTAGAGGAAGAAATATCGTTTCTTCCCGATGGTACTAATCCACTTTATTAATTATTACCATAACACATCATAGATCTTAATTTGGGCATAGAAAGCGGTGAGGAATATTGATTTTCCAAACTTAACCTAAACCTAACCCTAGTAAGGTTGTAATCCTAGTTTAGATCAACTTAGTTTATAGATATAATCAATCCGACAACAATCGGAATTAATTCGTTAGAGCAAATTGAGAATACACAAAATCCCTGTGGACCGACCCGTACTCACCGGCTAGCTACCAAGCGACGCCGTTCTTGATTGCGGTTATAAATAATTCTTTGAGACAAATCAAACATCCGGCGATATCTCCAGTTTATGCACAGCTATTTTTGGATCTAGTCCCGGCATCTCAGAATAGTTCCATGCGAAGCAGTCTTTATACTATATAAGCAGGTCTTTTAGTGTAGCCATCTGCTCTTTAGACAGCAGCTCACTGACGAACGTTGGCCTCGGATCGTTTGTCATCCTCAAGTCGATTTTCCTCAGATTGTCTGCAGTGGTGTGTATCCCATCTTCCAGCTCTTTTGGCGCCGGTGGAAATTCGGAGATCACCTTGTCCTCATCTTCATTTGCGAAGCACTGGGAGAGGTCGTCCACATTCTCATGCTCTTTCTCCTTTGATAATGTTATCATGTGGAAGGTTCGAGCTCGTTTCCAAGCTCGATGTTGATCTGGACTTACCCTCGCAGTGTAGGTTGCTTTTGGCTCATGCTTTCGTAGTGAGGCTACCCTCCAATTGTCGGACAGAGCAACCCTGCCTTGCCGATACTGGTCTTTGATCCAGTCTTTGAAGGTGAAGCAATCATCAAGAGGATTTCCTATTGCTCGGTGGTAGGAGCAATAAGCCAGATGATGGACCTCGTTTATTTTCTCAGGGTGCTGAGACTCCGGGAGCGTCATCATTTGATGCTTCATGACAAGGTTGAATATTTTCCTTGTCTTGTCTTGAGGGAAAGAGTATTCCCGACCCATCTTTTTCATAAAAGACGGATTCCAGCTGACTTTTTCTCGATCGCGTGGCTTCTTGGATCCGCTTCGCTATTTTTGAACTTCATTCCTGTTCTTGATCTTGTTGTTACTTCTGCGTCGGACTTTTTCCTTGCAACGAGAGCGCACAGAAGGCTGAGGATGAAAGGCATCGTAGTCTTCTTTTTCTGTGGACTGCTGAATGAGACGTTGCGTCCTGGCATTCTCGTAAATGGCCATTTCGCGGCTGTGGTCATCCCGGACCTTTTGTCCCGCTTCCCTTATTAGCTTGTCAATTTGTTCTTCGAATAACGGGCTTGGTATTTTCACGGCGGGATCTCGCTCTAGTTCGATATCAGCGCTGTCTGGAAATGCATTCGCTTCTCCACCAGAGTTATTTATGACATGGCAACCATGGAATCGCTCCCGTTTCTTGGACCGAACGTATCCAAACCCAGTCGTTTCCATCCTCCCGTTGGGCATCTTTCGCTGAGTCCCGGAAACATCCTAAATCTTGTTGTAGAACTGGGCTTGCCGATCGGTCTGTTTGAAGGGTACACCTTGGCATCTTAATAGCATCTTCAATCCCTCTGCGTAGTACCTGGGCAGCTGGATTGGTTGAAGTCTGTCAATCGCAAGATCGACACCATGCCAGACTTCTTTCTCCACTTTGGTCTCCGTGGATTGATAGAAGAGAATCGCCTTTTCATCTCTTCGCCTAAGAGGAACATAGAAGGTCTGCAGCTCTTGCACGCCGTATGTATCGAGCGTATCAAGTTTCCTGTAATACTGCTGCGGAACTAGGGTGATTTATAAACTCTGATCAGCTCCTGTGATGGTTTGTACTGACGGGCGAACGGAGAATACGGCGTTGGCCTCGTCTTCAGAGTCACTGCCAAAGACCAAAATAGGAGTAGATGGTCCTGGCCTGTTGCCTTGGGGTTGCCCCGAGTAGACTATTTCTTCATCTTCCTCGGTATCGCTCCCAAAGATCGGGATGGTGGCGACGGCTTTTTGTTGGTTCTCGGGTTTACGACACATTTCCGTGTCTTCGAAGTCTGGTAGGAAGTACTTGGCGTCTTCATATTTGCGGACTTCATTTACGGAGAATGGGTTTAGCTCCCCTATAACTGTGTACTCGAGGCCGTCTTTGAAGTACTTCATACACTGGTGTTGTGTAGAAAGGATGATGTTATACTCGTGTAACCAAGGCCGGCCGAGCAGAGCGTTATAGCAAGTCTTAGCGTTGATGAGATGAAATTTGATGTCGGTGACGAGCATCCCAAAGCGTAATGTCAATATCACGGACCCAAGCGTCCGTGATGACTGCGAGTCAAACTCGGAGATGATAATTTTGTCCCGAACCAGGTGCTGAACGTTCATGCAGATCTCCTTCAGCACCTTCACGTTGAGAAGGTTGAAAGAGGACCCGTTGTCGACCAGGATCTTCCCTATCTTAATATCATGGCAATACCCGGTGACATATAGAGGACGGTTGTGCTCGCACGTTCCGAGGAGGAGATCTTCATCGCCGAATGTGATATCGGTTGTATGAACCTCTGCCAGCTCATCCTTCATCTTTTCTTCTACAAGAAGGCTTGAAACTTTTCGGGCTCTTGTAACGCCCTGATCAGAGAATCTCGTGCCTCTTTAGACAGGAGAAGGGCATCCAAAATTCTCAATTGTGAGGGTATCTTCCTCAGATGTGCCGGGACATTATAATCCACCTTGTTTTTCTTAGGCGGTTCCTTGGCTGCGACCTCTTTGACGACTCTATCATCGAGGGCAATTTCATTAGGGAATTTTTCCTTTCCCTTGTCTCTTTTTCTTGAAACTTTGTTTGCAGGCCCGAGGTTCTTTTCAGGCAACGTACGGTTACGCAGCTGAATGTTCCCGCAGTTCTTCACCTCTTCTTCTTTTCCAGAGGTGGATTCTTTGAAGAGAGGGCCGAGGGTTATTTCTTCCTCAGAATCGCTCCTGAAAGTAAGAACTTGAGATTTCCTGGTATCAACCATATGACAGTTGCCAGCAGCTCCTTCACGCTCGTATGTCACGCTCTTCTGCTTCTCCCGACGGGCTTTGTGCTTCATCCACTTGAAGTATTGTCGGTGAGCAACGTATCCTTGCCACCACTTCGTGAAGGCATCACACTCTTCGGTAGGGTGTGTAACCTTCCGATGGTATAAGCAGTATCTCGGATGTACGTCCGCTTCTTCGAGACACGTGCTCCCAGAGGTATTTCCTTCGAAAGGTTACAGCTTCATTCCCATTGACAGGGCTTTGGCGAACCATTTCCCCATCTCAAACCTACTTTTTTTCTTCCGTGGGTATGCTTCGATCTGGTTGTAGTACTTTGTGACTCTTCCTTGTCGCAGCTTCTTCATCCTGGCGTCGACGCTTAGCCTTTTCGTATATGGCCGTTTCACGTTCTCGGTCAGCATTGCTCTCTTGAAGGGCTTCGTTTAGCATCCTGTCAATCAATTCGTCTGACGGCTCTAGGGATTTTGACGCTGGTCCTGCCCCCAACTTCTCTGCATTGCATTCTGACGCCGAGGGAGCTTCTTCGTCTTTTAACGACAAGTGAGAGACCATGTGGAAACTCGCTACATAATCCTCGGGTTCTTCTGACGAGCCGTTTCCTTCATCAATATCACTGTCTCCGTTCTCAAGAATATGCTTGAGGAACTCTTCAAGTGTGACTGGGGTCCGCGCTTTTTGGTTGTATTGCTCCAGTGCGTCGATAAATTTTTGCAGATCCATAGGATTGTCATCGAGCTGCACGGGCTTCTTGGTCTTCTTCTTTTTCTTCGAAGACTTTAAAGGCCTGACCTGGGTGTTTTGCCCATCGCTACCAACTTTCGGTGTTAGGCGCGGTTTCAGCATCCCGTCAATGATCTCAGGCTCCAGCGGGCTTTTCCACCTGATTGCCGGGCATGCTTGAAGATCCTTCAGCATTCTTTTAGTTTTAGCCGAAAGGACAACTTCCCACGGAGCTTCCTCTACAAATGAGCATGATGCCCCCGGCGTATCCACATTTTTAGGAGCGTGCTACGGTGGCGGGTTTACCGTCCAGTTTTTGGACAGTACGAACTTGCCTTGTTGGTACCGGTCCTCGACCCAGTTTTTGAAGACGTAGCAATCTTCGATTGGGTGGCCTATTAATCTGTGGAAGGGGCAGTAGTTGGGACTATTGATGTCACCAGGCCGCAGTGGGCGTCTCGAGTCCGGCAGAGTGATGATCCTGTTGCGCACCGCCACTTCGAACAGCCACCTCATTTTATCCCGGGGAAACAAGTAAGGACGTCTCAACTTCTCTTCGAAGGATCGGCGTGTGTTGCTTTGGCGAGCAACCAGTTCTGGGCCACTCGGTTGTTGTTGAACATTGGAAACGAAGGTAGCTTTCCCTTTGCAATTTTCATTACGGAGATCCGTTTTTGAAGAGGACGGCCTATGGCCCATCAGGTCGATGTGGGCCAGCTTGTCAATCAAGGCCTGGAAGGTGGTTGGCTTGAAGAACATCATAAACTGGGATATAGTTGCATGAGGATCAAGGGTCCCCACGAACATGCCCACGGCAGGAGTTTCTTCTATGCGTTGTTCACATTTTGACCATAGGTTCCGCAACCGAATTACGTATTGAACCCAGGTGTCGGGACCCGGTTCTTGCTCACGGAGCAAAGTGCCACACGGAACAAAGTGCCACGCTAAGTGTCGTGTTAAGTGGGCGGGGGCTACCTCTTGAATCCGTGGGGGCCATCTCTTGAGTCCGTGGGACCTACTGTAGAACAATGGGGACTCTTCGGAATACATTCCGAAAGGGGGCAGATCTGTACTATAAATGGAATGATACCACTCTTCAATACAGAGGCGCCTTTTAAGTGAACCGGAACTACAGGAGCTTGAGAACTCCGTAGTTAAGCGTGCTCGGGCCAGGGAAGTCTTGGGATGGGTGACCTCCTGGGAAGTGGCCCTTGGTCGGGTCCGGTTCGCTCTAAAGGGAAAAACCGTGCGGTTTCGGCCAAAGCGGACAATACTCTCTGTATTGGGGGTGGAGCGTGACTGCTGCGCTCGATGATTATATTGCTCAGCAAATACGAGCTCACCAGGCGAATAAAGCGGCTGGCCAAATTGTCAAGACCGGACGACCCTATCCGGGCTGGTATGACCAAATAAGTTAGCCGCCGGGATATACGATCCCTAAGTTCCATGTATATAAAGGGATGGGGAATCCACATCAGCATGTCGCTCAATTCAGGGCCTTATGCGGCAACACTGGGGGCGACGACAAACTGTTGCTTTGCCAATTCGTCGGCAGCTTAGTGGAAACGGCCTTCAAATGGTATTCGGAGCTGCCTAACGACTCTGTCAAAACATTTGTGGAGATGGAGTTGCTGTTTACACAAAGATTTGCAAGCGCTAGCGAGCGCACCCCGATCACCGCATTGATCAACGCCAGGGTAAAGCCAGGCGAAACAAGGGTTCAATACGCAATACGACGGCGGAATCTGTGGTCGAAATGCGAATAGCGCATCGAAGAAGTGCCTGCGGTAGGCATGTTTGTGGGTACCCTCGACCCTCAACCGACCATCTCGCAATTCATGATGTTCTTCAAGCCGGCTACTTTACAGGCCTTGATCGACAAATTGGCCCAAATGGATCAGATGGGTCATAGACCATCTCCTTCAAAGACGGATCATCGGAATGAAAAAGGGAAAGGAAAAGCAACTTTCGTCGCCAATACTCAACAACAGCCGAGCAACTTAAAGCCGGTTGTTCGCCAAAACAATATGCGTCCACGCCCATCTCTCGAGGAGAGGCTAGGACGTCCTTACTCGTTTCCCCAAGATAAAACGAGGAGACTGTTCGAGCTGGCAGTGCGCAACAGACTCATCAATCTGCCAGATCCAAAACGTCCGTTGCAGCCAAACGACATCAACGATCCCAATTACTGCCCCTATCACCGAGTATTGGGCCATCCGGTCGAAGACTGCTACGTCTTCAAAAACTGGATTGAGGACCAATACCAACAAGGCAAATTCGCATTATCGGAAAACTGGAAGGTGAACCCGCCGCAACCTCATACCCCTAAAAAAGTGGACATGCCGGGGGCATCGTGCTCTTTTATAGAAGAAACTCCGTGGGAGGTCGCTCTTTCAGCCAAAACTAAAAGAATGTTGAAGGATCTCCAAACGTGCCCGGCAATCAGGTAGAAAAATCAACCGGAACCCGAGGTCGTCGAGGGAATGCTGAAACCGCACCCAACTCCAAAAATTGGTGGTGATAGCCAAAGCATTCACACCCAACCGTCGAAATCTTCGAAAAAGAAGAAGAAGCCCGTGAAGCCTGGTGACAAGCGCACGGACCTGCAAAAGCATATTGACGCGCTGAAAGAGTATAACCAGAAGGCGCGGACTCCAGTCACACTCCAAGAGTTTCTCAGCCACGTCCTTGAGAACGAAGATGATGGAGAAGGCTCGTCGAGTGAATCTGAAGATTACGTAGCAAGCTGCCATGTGATCTCTCACTCGTTAATAGACAATGAGGAAGCTCCTTGCACCGAGAAATTAGGGGCAGGATCGAAGCCAAAACTCTTGGAACCGTCTGACGAGATGATCGACTTGCTACTGAACGAAGCCCATCAGAAAAGCAAAGCCAATCGAGAACGTGAACTGGCTATATTCGAAAAAGCCAAACGCCGATGACTGGAGGAAAAGGTCAAGACACCCCAACATGAGCAAAGCATCCCTATCGCCAGCAAAAGCAAGCTTAAAGTAAGGAAACGATTCGCTAGGGCCCTGGCAATAGGAATGAAGTTGCCCTCTTTCAAAGGAAATTCCCCTGGAAATATACGTCTTGATGAAGCGGACATGCATCCTATGTTCTGCCTATACCATCAGAGGATTGCACACCCTACCGAGGAGTGCATAGCCTTTAAAAACTGGTAGCGGGGATATGTTGCCCATCGACGACACGTTCAACAAGTGAAGCGCAAGGCTCGTCGAGAACAGAAAAGCACGACAGATGAGCGCGAAAGAACTACTGGCAATGGTCACATAGCCGACACTAAGGGATCGCAATTTATCACCTTTGGAAGCGACTCTGACGAAGAAATCGCCCTCGGCCCTTTCTTCAAGGAATCCACCTCCGACACAAAACATGCGAGGATTCGCGGCAAAATCTAGCTGCGTAATCATACGTTGACTTATGACCGAAACGTCGTTAAACTACTACCAACCCGCGGCAACCTCAGGCTGACGTGGTAAAAAAAACGGTATGTCCATAACCAAAATTGGCACGGATGAAAACCCTAAAGGGCTCCGTAAGTAAAAACAACAAGGCTACTGGCGAATTTTGTGAAAACCCGAAAGGGCACAACCTCGTTAGAATAAAAAAACGGTATGTCCATAAGCGAAGAGGGCACGAATGAAAACCCGAAAGGGCTCCGTGAGTAAAAACAGCAGGGCTACCGGCGAGTTTTTGTGAAAACCCGAAAGGGCGCAACCTTGTTAAAAGACACTTGCAAGGTCCTCTCGACCTTGTGAGGAGAAACCACCTGCGTGAGATCCTTACGACTCACAAGGGAGCAATACACTTAAGGATCCCCACGATTCCTAAGGAGAAATTACACTTACGAGATCCTCACGACTCGTAAGGCGAACCCTCTTATGAGACTCTCACGGCTCATAAGATTCAAAAGTCTTAAGCTACAGGGATCTGAACCTGTTCTTGAGCGGCCACC
This sequence comes from Agapanthus africanus, assembly GCA_030015575.1. Classification (NCBI taxonomy): domain Eukaryota; kingdom Viridiplantae; phylum Streptophyta; class Magnoliopsida; order Asparagales; family Amaryllidaceae; genus Agapanthus; species Agapanthus africanus. The sequence continues at coordinate 769,618,324 of CM057341.1, forward strand.
ACAACCTCCAATGCTGCCCTACAAGCGGCTCAACGCTGACCCTTTTATACAATCTACGGGCGCGAATAAACATTTCCCTAACAAAGTCCCATCCATGACTAGGGATATGTTCGCACGGTGAACCCCCTTGTAAGCCCTCTCGACTTATAAGGAGAAAGCACTCTTGTAAGATCCTTACGACTTATAAGAGATCATACACTTAGGAGTCCTCACGACTCCTAAGGAGAAAACGCATCTACGAGATCCTCACGTCTCGCAGGGAGAAATACCTTTATGAGACCCTTACGGCTCATGAAGTCAAAAGCCTTAGTCGACAAGATCCTAACCCTGTTCGCTAAGCCACCTTTGTTCGACATCGACGGGGGCAAATGATGATTCGCTCCTGGCAATGTTCCAGTTGTAGCGGTACTGATGCCGAAATCGGTGTCTAATTCCAAGCTTGCCGTAAGAAGCTAGCGAGCCACACATGCATACGAAATAGCCGAAATGATGGGGCAACTTGCAACAAAATTAGCAAGTAAAAATATATGCATGCAAAATAGCCGAAATGATTGGGCAACTCGTAATAAAAAGCAGCGAGTAAAAATAAAATAAATAGCCGAAATGATTGGGCGCCGCGAAAAATAGCCGAAATGATTGGGCAATCGCGACCTTCGCGATATAAAAGCTGAAATGATAGAGCATCGCGGAAAGAAAAAAAAGAAAAATGAAATTTATGCCCTACAGGTGATATCACATTAATCCATGTATACAATCCAGGGGTGCAAACAAAGAAGGAATCACACCTTCCCTCCCCAGGCTTCATCAGAAAACGAAGCCAAATCTCGACGGTTCAGAGATAGCCTAGAGATCATCAACAGCGTTCCTTCCCATTCCAGCAGGATTCATACGCTGTAATCAACCCTGGAGCTACGGCAAAGCCCCTACTCCAAATCTCGATGGTTCACAGACAACCTAGAGACCACCTCGACATTCGTCTCGTTACAGCAGACGCAACGTCAGCAAAGCGAAGTGATGGCAAAATCCCAGCTCCACCTCAGCATTCGTCTCGTTATACCAGACGCAATGTCAACAACGGCGTTCCTTCGCAGTCTAGCAGGATGCAGATGCAACGTCAACGAAAGACCTCATGGTCGAAACAAAGCGGAGTGACGGCAAAATCCCAGCTCCACCTCAACATTCATCTCGTTACACCAGACGCAATGTCAACAACGGCGTTCCTTTGCAGTCCAGCAGGATGCAGATGCAGCGTCAACGAAAGACCTCATGGTCGAAACAAAGCGGAGTGACGGCAAAATCCCAGCTCCACCTCATCATTCGTCTCGTTACAGTAGACGCAATGTCAATAACGGCGTTCCTTCGCAGTCCGGAAGGATGCAGATGCAACGTCAACGAAAGACCCCATGGTCGAAACAAAGCGGAGTGACGGCAAAATCCCAGCTCCACCTCAGCATTCGTCTCATTACAGTAGACGCAATGTCAATAACGGCGTTTCTTCGCAGTCTAGCAGGATGCAGATGAAACGTCAACGAAAGACCCCATGGTCGAAATAAAGCGGAGTGCCGGCAAAATCCCAGCTCCACCTCAGATTCGTATCATTACAGTAGACGCAATTTCAACGACGGTGTTCCTTCGCAGTCCAGCAGGGTGCAAATGCAACGTCAACGAAAGACCTCACGGTCGAAACAAAGCGGAGTGATGGAAAAATCCCAGCTCCATCTCAGCATTCGTCTCGTTACAGTAGACGCAATGTCAACAACAGCGTTCCTTCGTAGTCCAGCAGGATGCAGATGCAACGTCAACGAAAGACCTCACGGTCAAAACAACGGAGCCATGGCAAAATCCCTAGTTCCAAGTCTTGACGGCCACATTTACAGCCTGGAGACCCACAATAGCATCCCTCCTTATTCCAGCAGGACTCAAACGCAACATCACCAAACGGAGCCATGGCTTAGTCCCTAGCTCCAAATCTCGATGGCTCACAGACAACTTAGAGATCACCTCAACATTCGTCTCGTTACAGCAGACGCAACATCACCAAACGGAGCCACGGCAAAATCCCTAGTTCCAAGCCTCGACGGTTCACCAATAACCTAGAGACAACCGCGACATTCGTCTCGATACAGCAGATGCAATGCCAGCAAACGAAGAAAGGCCAAATTCCTAGCTTCAGGGTCTTGACGGTAACTCATATAAAACCTGAAAGACTATCGGAGATCATCCCACATCAGCGCGGAGTGGTCACCACCTCGACGTTCGTCTCGATACAGCAGACGAGATGTCACTACAGCGTCCTTCCTCCAACAGGATTCGGACACGCCAAAGCAAACGAAGCAAAGGCCAAATTCCTAGCTTCAGGGTCTTAACGGTAACTCATATAAAACCTGAAAGACTATCGGAGATCATCCCACATCAGCGCGGAGTGGTCACCACCTCGACGCTCGTCTCGATACAGCAGACGAAATGTCACTACAGCGTCCTTCCTCCAACAGGATTCGGACACGCCAAAGCAAACGAAGCGAAGGCCAAATTCCTAGCTTCAGGGTCTTGACGGCAACTCATATAAAACCTGAAAGACTATCGGAGGTTATCCCACACCAGCGCGGAGTGGTCACCACCTCGATGTTCATCTCGATACAGCAGACGAGATGTCACCACAACATTTTTCCTCCAACAGTATTCGGACACGCCAAAGCAAATGAAGCGAAGGACAAATTCCTAGCTTCGGCGTCTTGACGGCAACTCATATAAAACCTGAAAGACCATCGGAGATCATCTCACACCAGTACGGAGTAATCACCACCTCGACGTTCATCTCGATACAGCAGACGAAATGTCACTACAGCGTCCTTCCTCCAACAGGATTCGGACACACCAAAGCAAACGAAGCGAAGGCCAAATTCCTAGCTTCAGGGTCTTGACGGTAACTCATATAAAACCTAAAAGACCACCAGAGATCATCTCACACCAGCACGGAGTGGTCACCACCTCAACGTTCGTCTCGATACAGCAGACGAAATGTCACCACAACATTTTTCCTCCAACAGGATTCGAACACACCAAAGCAAACGAAGCAAAGGCCAAATTCCTAGCTTCAGGGTCTTGACGGCAACTCATATAAAACCTGAAAGACTATCAGAGATCATACCAGCGCGAAGTGGTCACCGCCTCGACGTTCGTCTTGATACAGCAGATGAGATTTCACTACAGCGTCCTTCTTCCAACAGGATTCGGACATGCCAAAGCAAACGAAGCAAAGGCCAAATTCCTAGCTTCAAGGTCTTGACGGCAACTCATATAAAACCTGAAAGACTATCGGAGATCATCCCACACCAGCACGGAGTGATCACCACCTCGACGTTCGTCTCGATACAGCAGACGAGATGTCACCACAGTGTTCTTCCTCCAGCAGGACTCAGACGCAACATCACCCAACAGAGCCACGGAAAAATCCCTAGTTCCAAACCTCGACGGTTAACCAGCAACCTAGAGACAACCGCGACATTCGTCTCGATACAGCAGACGCAATGCCAGCAAACGAAGCGAAGGCCAAATTCCTAGCTTCAGGGTCTTGACGGTAACTCAAATAAAACCTGAGAGACTATCGGAGATCATCCAACACCAGCACGGAGTGATCACCACCTCGACGTTCGTCTCGATACAGCAGACGAGATGTCACCACAGCGCTCTTCCTCCAGCAGGACTCAGACGCAACATCACCCAATGGTGCCACGGCAAAATCCCTAGTTCCAAACCTCGACGGTTCACCAGGAACCTAGAGACAACCGCGACATTCGTCTCGATACAGCAGACGCAATGCCAGCAAACGAAGCAAAGGCAATATTCCTAGCTTCACGGCCTTGACGACAACTCATATAAAGCCTGAAAGACCATTGGAGATCATCTCACACCAGCACAGAGTGATCACCACCTCAATGCTTGTCTCGATACAGCAGACGAGATATGACCACAGCGTTCTTCCTCCAGCAGGATTCAGACGCGACAATCAAACAACGGAGCCACGGCAAAATCCCTAGTTCCAAACCTCGACGGTTCACCAGCAACCTAGAGACAACCGCGACATTCGTCTCGATACAGCAGATGCAATGCCAGCAAACGAAGTGAAGGCCAAATTCCTAGCTTCAGGGTCTTGACGGAAACTCATATAAAACCTGAAATACTATCGGAGATCATCCCACACCAGCGCGGAGTGGTTATGACTTATCGGGGCTCTCCAAAATGAGCCTAACCTCAAGTAAAAAGCGGCATGGCAAAATTCCTAAAGCTTGCTCTTCCGACTGTCAAACTGCCGAGGAGGATTGCTTGAAGACGTCTTGTCCAGCCCCCGAAGGGATCAGAGACACGACAGTCGCGGGGCTACTCGAACAGCAAGATTATGCGTCGAGGAATACACCAGCCAACACGACGGTGCGACGGGTATAAAACCCTAGTACCACAGGCCCTAACGGACCTCTATCGTAAAGAGCAGAGGTTAACTGTGACGTTAGGATATTCTTGCGAGAACTGCTCGATTCGTCTCGACTTGTGAGGAAATTAGTGTCTTTGTGAGAACTTCTCGATTCGTCTCGACTCGTAGGGAAAAGTCTTAGGCAATGGGGATAAGAACCAGTTTCCTAAGCACTGGGGCCCTGCAAGTCGGTCCAAGATGGACTCTTGCATACTATTCACGGGCCACACTCTCCAAAGTCGAATCTCGACAAGGAGGGAAACAACCGCTTACGGGTCCTCTCTACTTGTAGGAGGGAAAATTCTCTTGTGAGATCCTTACGACTCTCAAGGGAAAACGCGCTTAGGAATCCTCACGATTTCTAGGGAGAATTTGCACCCACGAGATCCTTTCGACTCCTAGGGAGAAATACCTTTATGAGACCCTTACGGCTCATGAAGACGAAGAAAGTCTTAGGCTATAAGGACCCTAAACTTGTCTCATAAGCCCTCAATTCTGTGGCCTTGCATAACTCTGCACTACTTCACCCACGTACATACTTACGTGGGCAAAATAGTGGGGGGCATTTGTTCCCGCCAAAATTTTGGCTCACAATCTGCTCCCTTAAAAAAAATGAAGGGAAAATCTCCACATGCAAAGAATGTAACAAATGCCTCAAAGCCAAGAGTTAAAATATTGTGAAGCAACGCTTCAGATGCAGCGCCGAGTGCGCTGCGTCCTAAACAGCGCACCACGTGCAAAGCACGTGTGCGCTAGCGCTAGGTGCACTGCGCTCCAAGCAGCGCACCACGTGTCATACACGTGTGCGCTAGGGCAATGTGCGCTGCCTTTTAAGCAGCGCACCACGTGCAAAGCACAGGTGCGCCAGCGCTGGAACCTAAAAGCTCCCAAACTGTCAGATCAAAGATCTAATAATAATGATAAATCATTAATTAATCAGAATTAAATTCTGTTAAGAGAAGATTCCTCAAAATCTTTCCAAATGACAAGATTTTACTCTGTAAATCAGAGCACCGTTGGATCAATGATCCAATGGTAAATAAAAATTATCAAAGACAATAAATTCTGTTATGGAAAGATTTTTCCAATCTTGTTAAAAACGAGAAGATTGTCTTCTGTAAAACAGAAGCCATAGGATCAAAGATCCAACGGTGGGAAATATTTCCAAATCAATAAGAGAAAGATCTCTTTAACTGATTTATCAAATCAATTTGCCCTATATAAAGGCCCCAAGACTTCAAGTCTAATATAGAAAAAAAAAACCTACAAACTTTGAGAAAACTCAAAAGAAAGAGAGCAAGCTCTTGAAAGAAAATCATTTCTTCAAGGTAAAAAGAATGATTCTTGAACAAAGAGATGAAATCATCTCATTAAAACAGAAGAATTATCTTCTTAAAAGATCATAGATCTATAAAGACCAAGGTCTTTCATAAAAGAGATCAAAAGATCTCATCACATAATCAAAGAAGAACATGTTCTTCATTCACAGATCATTGATCTACAAAGGCAAAACCTTTCCAAAAATAAGAACTGTTGTTCTTGAATCTTGAGGCAAAGCCTCCTTTAAAAAGAACATAAATTTGTTCATAGATCATAAATTTGATCAAATGCGCTTTGCGCTATTGAAAAATGCCTTGCACTCTTGAACTGCGCTTCTGCGCTCCTTGGACCGGCGCTCAGCGCCAAAACATGCCACGTGTCAACCATGTATACAACTTGCGCTTTGCGCTTCTGAAACAGCGCACTGCGCCAAGCGCGACACGTGTCCTTTTTGTGTGCGCTACTTGGTAGAAGCGCAATGCTTTCTTTAATTGGCGCAAAGCGCCTGGCGCGCCACGTGGCGCGCTGTCAGAACACACATTGTTCTGATGAATTCTATGCATTCAATACAAGACAAAAGAATGTGTCAAGATCTAATGCTCAGCATTATTAAAAGGGCCAAGCCCAAATAAAGGCTCAATAGCTCAGAACAATAAAATGTTAAACATTTTAACCTGATTGGACTTAGCCCAATATTTGGCTTATTTGACTAGAGTTTGATAGATAGGTTAACTAGCTAGGAACAACTAGATCTTTGACGTAGTAAATTAAAAACCCTAAAAATAACCTCCCTTAAAGTTTAACGGTAGAAAGTATATGTCTTTGTAGTTTATTTAGAAGTAGGCAAATTTTGTGTTCAGTTCTTGGGCTAAGTTGAAACAAAGGAAAAGTATTGATGTTCTTATTAGAGTATAAGTTTGAAAAATAATTCCTAACTTATTAGAGTATAAGTTTGAAAAATAATTCCTAGCTGAAAATGTATACCCTACAAATTTGCACAATCACGCACCTTGAAACTTGGAATAGTAGAGGAGACCTTGAAATGCTCTTGTCTAAAGTCCTTAGTATGAAGAAAATAAAATAAAAGAAAGAAAAGTGAATAAAGAAAAAAAAATGAACACTGGTTTTTGTGATTACTTAAGGCTGCAAAAATAGAAAAATATTTAGCGAGGGTGCTTCATCACCTAGTGCCTTAGACCAACTGGTTTGGGAGTCACTGCTAAAAGCCTTGGGTGTTGCAAGACTAGGAATTAAGGTTTAAAGTGCAAACATATCTTGTAATCGGTTGTTGGTACCTCAAGAAGTATTAACGGTCGCATGAACGATGTGTAGCAAAATTCATTTAAAAATTCACCAATTAATAAGTACTTTGGACAACGGAAAAGGGTATGATTGCTTGATTTGAATTTCCAAGTGTATGGGTGATATATACACACACGTGGGGATATGTGATTAGAGTTTAGATGAGAGAAAAGAGTGAAGAATAGAACTTGTATGTTTAGTAGAGTTGATAGAAATTCCTAAGTGGAGATGGAACCCTAGAAGGAAAACTTAAGAGATGCCGAAAGCTAAGTAAGTCTATAGAACATATATAATCTTAAGTTAGATGATGAGGAAGTGTGAAGAATATGGCTGGATAATTTACGGGTCGAAGATAATAGAGTTCCTTGTTAGAAACCCTAATTGGAGAACAAAAGTCGAAAAGCCGAATTGATAGGATTTTGTGGGTAGTATCCGCTGAAAACCCTCAGGAGACAACACTCCTCCTACTAGGGACACCTAGAGGTTTAACGGCTTGTTGCACGAGCTCAGTGCAATCGCGTTTCCCTGCGAAAGTGCTGTTAGGTTTTTTTGTAGAGAATAAAAATAAGTTTGCTCGAGGACGAGCAAAAGATAAGTTTGGGGGTATTTGTTCACACCATAATATTGTATTATTATATTCTCCATTCTTATTCTTTCTACAAATAAACAGGTGCTTTTGACGCATGTCTGCTACATCTTACAGGTTATAGGTTCTTGGACAGAAAACAGTGAAAACGATGAAAAGACGATACAAAACTGGACTTTGACCAACAAACAGAAGACTCTTGATCAAGCCTACATCAAAGATAAAATTCACAAAGTACAAGGCAATGCAAGGTCCAAGATTACAAAGCGAACGGTTAAAAGTCCACCGCAATTATTCACTGGAGGTCTGGAAGAAACATAGAAGCTATTTTAATAAAAGAACCAAATAATAAGGAAGCCCAAAGACAGAAGAGCCCACAAAGGAAATTTCAAGGCCCAATACTTCCTTTTAATAAAAGACAGAGACATAAAATTTTACCAATGCTTGAAGTCTACTTTGACTAGGTATTCCTAAGGATATTTTGGTAAATATAGATATGTGAATCAATTGTAACCTAGGGTTTCCTATCCTCTATAAATAGGAACTCTAAATCATTGTAAAGGCTATGCCTCCCTATGCCTCTTTTTATGAATAAAATTTAGAATTCTTTTGGAGAGTATCGATGCCTCTTTTCATATCATCTATTCAGATCTGACAACCCTGTGTAAATGTTTGGAGAGAGTCATCTGTAAAGTAAGTAGATTTATTTAATTGCCCTAGTTTAGATTTCAATTCTTGCCCTAGGTAATTTTCATTCTCTGCCCTAAATAAATGTTTTTAAATTCCCTAATGAGTGAGTAGTCTCCTCGCTTGTTAGGGTTAGATCTGGGGAAGGTTTGAGAGACGAAGATCTCTCATCCCCTTTCTTGCCCGTCATATATTTTCATAGGACTCTATGCATACATGCACATACCGCTCCCTACGGCACCCTATCCCACGAGGTAGCGGTGATACCGTAGTATAAAGGCCCGGTTGTGATTGTTTTCCATGGAGGTTAGGGTAAGGATTGATAAAGGAAGGACAAGAACCTAGAGGAAGAAACATCTTTCCAAATGATTCTAATCCCTTTTATTAATAATTACCATAACTTCTAATTAGATCTTCATATGGGTATAGAAAGCGGTGAGATTTATAGACTTTCCAAACTTAACCTAGACCTAACCCTAGCAAGACTTAGATATAGATAGATTTAGTTTTTAGATTTAATAATCAATCCGACCACAATCGAAATTAACTCGTTTGAGCGACTAGGAAATTCACAACATCCCTGTGGACCGACCCGTATTCACCGGCTAGCTACATGCGACGCCGTTCTTGATTACGGTAATAGATAATATTTTTGATCAATCACCCCCCCCCCCCCATAAGCTTTGAGAAACAAAAGAAAAATGAAAAAAAGAGAATTCAATTCTCTAGAGGAAGAAAATCCCCTTCTTAAATAAAAATCGTAGGTAAGAAGAAAGTACATAGATTATCTTATATCTTCTTTAAGGGTTTAACCCTTCATACAAGAACTTAGTTCTTCATCTGGTTGAGATCTACAGAAGCAGATCTTCCCACAAGTTGAGAATTTAATTCTCATCAGGAAGATTCTGTTATGCAGATTCAAAACTTAGGGGAAAGAACTAAGTCCAAAGAATTTAATTCTTCCAAAAGTATATAGGAATTTAATTCTTCTGATAAAACTAGGGTTTAACCCTGTAAAAGAATTTAATTTTTATAAAACAAGGAACCTGAAATTCTTAAAACTCAGATCAAAATCTCAATGCATATAAAAGAAAAGACTGGTCACGTGTTCCCATGTGACCACCTCCGATGAACAAAAAGGAATGACTGAGATCGAATCATGTGTTCTCATGTGAACCCCAAACAGTTGATTAAATGGAAAAAGGGAAAAATCCAAAGACAGCGCTCACATTTTGAGCACCTCACGTATCTGCACGTGAGCACTATATGAGCTAAGTGCTTAGCACTTATAAAAGAAAGATGGAATAAACCCAAAGAAGCAGTGCCCAACTCCGGGGTGCCTCACGTGCCCACACGTGATAGCCACAAGAATTAAGTGTTTAACACTTATATACAGACGGGGATTTGGACCCAAGTGTATAGAGAACAAGGAGAAGCCAACTTCAGCCCTAAATTGGCTAAGTCTTCTTGAGATTAAAACGTCTTGGATCTCCAAATAAACTGAGCCTCTATACTCATAACTTCCCAAACTAATTGACCAGAACGATGTCCATCACACATTTCCTAAGTTAATCTTTGTATCCCAAAAATGACTAATGATTCTTAGATGGTCCACCATGATCTCTCCCCTCAATCTGGAATTTGGTTCAAGGTTACATCTCTCCACACCTCTGATACATGTCGTTGTAATTCTTCAACGTCTTCAGAGAGGTGGAGGTCCCGACAACCAACAATTCTTTGGTGCACTCCCAAACCGATGAGCACATCCCAACGGACCACAACTTACTTAAACTAGCTAAGGACCGAAATGTTCTTAAACTAACAACGGACCGTAACGTCCTTACACTAAAACAATGAAGCCCAAATGCTCTTTTGTTGGGTCTGAATGATCCCAAAATCCTGTTGAGTAGATCTTAGTCTAAAATTGGACTAACGTATCCTCAATAAACATTTAAGTTGATTTTAATCTCAAACAAGATTAATGATCATTAAACCAACCCAAACCCAAATCTAAGAATATACGGATTTGGGCTAATCCACGTCCTACGGGCGACAGCATAAATTAGTCTCCGTATACAATCCACGGACAACCAAAAATAAAACAAACACACATGACACGAAGTGGCCTTCTGGAGCAGGAGAAAGTGGTTATCGCGATGCGGTAACGTAATTAACTGTAGGGGCTTGCGCCTGCAGGGAAGAGCGTCCCCACAATCAAAAACCCCTCACAACGAGGGAGAATCTGACGAAGTCTGCTACAACGGCCGCATCCTTCCAAACCTCCGATGCACGGTGCCATAAATAAACTTGGCATCTTCGGAGAGGTGGACGGATAAATCCAAATAGCATCTGCCCCCAAATTCAGGCAAAACAATCCATCCCAGTTTCGTCTCCGTTTTCGGAGGTAAACAGGGGCCTTGTACTATATGTTACCATAGTCCACGGGGTAAGATGGACGCCTCTCGTATAACTGAATACGTTATTTATCAAGCTTCAAACACCCACGTTAGAATAAAAATCATTTACCTGTACAACTTACCAGTTCATTTCACATTACATGTTATATTATCTATCTTCTTTTGGGACTTACCGAGCGCTAGTTCGCTGACGACATTCCTTTCTATTTCTTTCTTTGGAATGTTCGTCAGGAGGACCGGACTCTCAGGAGCTCGAGATTAGCTAGGAGGACTTGGACCTGGTCACCACTCAGCCTAACTACTAGTTCACCTGCACTTTCATTTTGTATGCCATTGTTTAGGCACTGCTATACTCATTATATCTTTTCTTTTTAAACAATTGTATGTAAAGTTGAATGTAAATAAAGTTGTTTTTTATTTTATATCACTTGTCATTCTTGTTCATTTATATATATTGCTAAATTACGCTTAACGTATTTATTTTATAGTAAATAAGTTGCGGCCTGCCATGTCATCGTTTCCGTCTAATGGGAAGCGGGGCGTAACACTACAGTTTTGATCACAGAACTTACCGAACATCCTAAAAGCCAAACGAGATCAAATCTCGAATCTGGGGAAAATCAAACAATGTTAAAAATCCAAATTCCATGAGTTGAGGCCACTGTCCAAGCCTGAGACCAAATTTCCTCATCTTGGCCGCTATTTAACCGCTATTGGAGGCCAGATTAAGGTGTTGTAGGCCTGGGTTTGGTACACATCATTTTCATGAAGAAATCATCACTTTGCATTACTTTATAAAAATTTTGAGTGAAGTTTTTAAAAATGTACAGAGGCTTGAAAATCGGATTAGAAAATGGCTAGTTTCGTGATCCGACACCGTAACTTCGTACCAATGCCAGCTAGGGTCTATGGCCGGCTCTAATACCATTGTGAGGTGGGTGTGCTCTTTGGAAGGTTTTTAGAAAATTTGCGGAAGCGTAAAACGAAAATTCCGAGCAAAAACAAACAACGCTAACCCTAGAATCAACCATAGACAGTACTAGTTTGCAAACAAAATTGAGCTAAACTAGAAAGTACAACCTTTGAAACTTCTTTTCATACACCAATGATAATACCAAGGACTCCGCATAAGCTCCGAGGCGATCCGGATCTCGCTTGGTTCCCGATCGGCTCCGTCGAAGATGATCCATGCGAAGACCACCAGTTCTAGCTTCAACTTCAATCAAATTGAAGTTACTCACTCACTCAATCTACTAGATAGATAGAGTAAGAAATACAGTATATGTAGTGAATTCTTAAACTCTCTTTCTTTTTCTTTTATTTCTTCTTTCTTTTTGGTTCTTGAAAAAAATGAGAGATGGAAAAACTTAGCCTTTTCCCTAAAACAACCACCATGGATGGAATGCAGAGAGTAGAGAGTCTAATCATTTCATTCCATCCTCTCTCATCTCCAAGTGTCATGAGTATAGCAAATGAGTAAGAAAATGAGCTCCACCTCATTTCTATATCATGCAAAAAGAAAAAGGATAAAAAGAAATTACATATTTACACATAAATACATTACACACACACATATAAACAAACATATAAATATAGATGACATGTAATATGCACATGATATGTAACAAGATAAAAGAGAGTGTGAGAATATCACAATAATACTAGTTTATATATGTATCATCATATATAAGTAATATCATTAAATCAACACTTAATTTAATGACCCGGTTCAATTATAAACTGGCTAGTATCATCCGTCCGATTAATACATGTAGTATCACATACACATGTTTAATTGGACCCTGCATGCATCGCCATACAAGAACTACATTATTTCGCTAAAACGAGAAAAACCCTCTGTGTGGGACTCTAAAGTCTCGATAATACGCCAACAGTAGGTCAGGATCATATCCGATTGATCTGAAACACTTTCAGATCAATCCCCACTGTGTTAACCTACAAGGACGTTAGCGGTACTAGCTGTACATAACGGTTACCCAGGTATTAAACGAAAATCTGGTCGACAAGTAAGCTTGTCCGAACCCTGCAAGACCCTATCAGCGACATTCACCATACAGTCCGGTCTCTTCGTCTAAGACCGTCGCATACCGGGTCTGGGAGGTGGAAACCATCAGACTCCCAATATACTGATAAGTCGTGCCGACGTCAAGCTCATGTCCATCTGAGAAACTACTGATAACACTTATCAGTAAATCTCGTCTGCCTTGAATAAGGACTTATGGTCATTACCAGCTGTGCACAGTGCGACATCAACTCCCTATACCGGGAGAGACGAATTCCCTCGACCGCTCACTGCCTCCATGTGCTTCGGGACTGTACCCAACTAAAACCTGTTTGCATGACTCTTTAAAACCGTGGTAGGGTAGTAATCTAAGTACAGTGGGAACACACACAAGACACTATGGCGATCTTGGGTCTAGGTACTACCCTGTACTCATGTCACCATAAAACTGCTATCCGGCGATTGGTATAATACCATCTAGGTGTTCTCGGCGAGTCCGTCCAGTGTAACTCATCCAATTATCACCTATATACAACCATCGGTGTCAAACACCAATGGCTATGAGATCGGCCATCGCCCCATACAGGGTCATGAAATGTATACACTACTCTAAACCGGAGTACCGATGCCCAGTCTCGATACTCCTATGACTAGAAACTTTAAGGATGTGTTTATAGACTACTCAGGCCCCACTAGTATGATCTCTATCATAATCCTGGTAGTCAAACAAAGATCCCAGAGGCTTTATCATCATATAGTAGTGATACGTTATAGCAAGTAAAACGTATACCCATGAATGATAAATACAAACCAGATAGCGTACTATCATCTCGAATAAGACTGTTCTTGGTATAGACCCTCCTCGAATTCAGTAATTGCATTTCTACAACTACGATAATTGCCTTGAGGGCAACTATATGCAACACATGGCAGTCAGGAGGGCGCAGTGTTGAAAGACCTGCAGAAAAAAAAAGCGGACAACAATCGTTAGGGACTAAACAAGGGAAAAATTACTTGAAAAAATTATGGAGAAATCACCAACCTGGACGGCCTCCTGGGCAATCGCAGCGACCTGGGCTTTCATAGTGCCCCGAGTATTTTGGCCCCCGCCGCTTTCTCCATATCCGTCAGTAGGCTGTCGGCCACGAATAACCCTGACGGCACCTCGAGGCTCAAGTCGCCCTCCTGCAAACGTATCCTGGCCGGAGACGGCCGGAAAATGACCTTCTTGAGCGTCTTGGTCGGAGACTTAGTAGAAGAAGGCGCCTTCGGCCTCACCCGAGGAACCTGTTCTCAGGCTTGTTTCTGCCCGCCACTCCTGCGCTCCTCGGGGATAGGCGGAGGGGCGGCGGCCTTTGCTGAAGGCCCCTGACAGAGCGTCCCACTCGGCACGGGCTTGGACGAGCCGCCGCCGTCACCCTTCTTTCCATGTACCTTGGTGGTCAAAACGGCCATTATCTTTGACCGGTCCATGGGCTATGCAGGGAGAAACAAAAAAGGGTTATCAACAAAAGCAGTAAAATATACCAACTCTAAATTGATCGGTTGAGATATAACTTACCTACGAAGCTTGTGGGACTGAGTCCCGCCCAGCTCATGGCCTACTTGGAAAGCAAGGCATTGGCACGCTGAATCGATTCCCACCGGGACACGATTCCCGCCTCCGGGGCATTCGACAGCTTGGCCTTCGGGCAATCTACCATATGCCACTCGGTAGGCACCAGCCACTCCTCTCCTGTCGGTAGACCGACGAAGATGAACTTCTCTTTCCACTCATAGATAGAAGAAGGGACAACCACAACCCCTGACCCGTCCGTCTTACCCTTGAGCTTCTTAAAAGAAAAATATACCCAACTCGGCTCATCCTTACGGGTACCTGGATGGTTCTTATAGCAGAGAAAGGATAAGAGAAGCCCGGGATTAAAGGGGATTCAATCAATTTTATGCTGAACCAGGAATCCGAGGAGAATCCTCTACGAATTTGGTGCTAGCTGGCCCGGGGTGAGTTGAAAACAGTGAACGACTGCAAAAATCTCAGGCAAAAAATGCATATGCATCCCTGCTCGGAACGCTTCCAAATACAGGGCAATCTCGTTGCCATATACTTGGTTTGCTCGTTCACCCTCCCTTTCCAGACGGAGTGTGTAGCCATAGGAAATATGGAAACGAGTCCGTATGTCGGAAAGCTCATCCAGCCTGTTCAGCGCCGAGGCAGCGTCACGAGTGTTCTTGATATGCACTTTAGGGGCCTTCTTGGCCCCTCGACGACAGGGAACAAGAGAATCACCACCCCTTGGGGGCGAACCCGACACAGAGAAAAGAAAACTTTCTCCGCTATCAGAAGACAAGGAAGACCCATTAGATTCTGCTTCAGAAGTTGAAACCTCATCGCCAGACTCTACCCTAAATACATCTACTAGAGCATCAGAGAAAGACATCTGACCTGACTCTAATAAAGGGGAGCCGAAGAAAGGTTTGAACTGTAGATCTGACCTAAGTGCAAGAGCGCCGAGTAATCCACTGACGATAGAAGGAAAGCAAAGCAAAGGTATTTCCTGGTGACAACCCGCCCTATTTATACACTCAGCAAAGACCATCTAACGGCCCAGATCCGCTCTCATCAAAGCGAAGCGTCACACCTAACGATCTAGATGGCGCCACACGGTAGCCAACCATTAGACGTTTCCCCCTCATGCAGATCCGGTCGGCTGAAGCTACGTCTCGCAATCTGCCATCTGATTGCGGCCACATGGCATGAAATCGACAGTTATCATGTTTCCACGATGGCTTGAACAAACGATGTGACGTCTCCATGATGGCGTCTTCTTCTCAGCGATCCGTTGATGTCATCGAGGACACGCGCAGAAATTAAGGCGCACAGTGAAGGTCATGTGGACCCGGAAGTCAGGGAGACACAAACCCCGAACACCATGCCGTTCCCAAACGTTCCACCGCGTAGATTCCTCGGCAAAAGGCTGGAGGGAGAAGACCAAGTGATCCACCCATGACCCGACCTATAAAATAGTCCAGGACGAGTGTGGAGGGCTAATGATGATATTCAAAAGTGGGGATTCCCCAGATCACGACACGTAGCAGATGACGTGTCGTTCACGTAAGCCCACTAGATTCCTGAGGGCTATGAAGCTGGAATAGGTATGATGCAATAGGGACATTTCTCGGCGCCTCGTCTCCGTGGTAACACCCGACCTTTTGGGGGCCTCCCTTAAGTACGTTCCCTCTTCACCTGACCACCAGCCAATTCCTCGTCTCGGAGAAATTATAGAGTCGAGCTTTCTCAGCTTCCTTACTTGTCTCTGAGCTATCCTATAACTGAGATTCCTTAGCGTCCTTATTTGGTCGGGAGCATGGAGCACGAGCGTCCTCATAATGGCTCCATGTATCTCATCACGACGAGATCTCCACCGCACCACGTCCCGCATCCCACGCCAGCGTATCTCGCCATCAATGAGCGCATCTCGCCATTAATACGGACGTTATGCTTGGACGGAACTGACGGCGAGAATCTGGCAACAGCTCGCTCCGATGAAACCCCTATATAAACCCCTCCTCCAGACGATTCAGGTAACTCAAATTCATTCCAATATGCCGCTTCTCTGCCCAATTATTTCTCGGCACTTACTTGATCGTCGGAGGGTTATATGGTGGTTTCCCACCCCGAGACTTCTTTTGCAAGTAGCTCGGCGTAAACAACCAACAAACCTATTGAGATCCACACGCTCAATCTCCCTACCCCAAATCTCAACCGTTCTACCTCGCTGGTCACAAGATCGACGGGGGACAATATCTGGGGAAGATTTCGACCACTATCAGTACTCTTGTGTGATCTATTGAGATTACAGTTGCCGAATGAGTATATGCTTGATATGTTCCATGTTTATATACAACTTGTTCAATTCTTTTTAAGATTAAGATGATTTGTTCTCTTTGACTTTTATAGATTACCAAAATGCTTAAACATTTGTAATCTCCATAAAACTATCATGACTAACGACTAGATGTCAGCTCTCATGGAGTCATGTTATCGCCACATCAGCATGATAAACGAAACTGCCACATTATCCTAATATTGCAAGAAAAGCAAAATTGCATTCTTCTCTGTCCTCTTAACTCTAAACCTAACCCTAACCCTAAATCTTCAACTGCTTACCTCCGCAACCGGGCCACCGGCTAGCCCAACCGCCATCTTCATTCCTCTCCTCTTTAAAATCATCTTCAACTTCGCCAATCCCGAACCTAGCCTCGCCTCCGCCAAGCCCAATAATACTCGCCTCTGTCGCCGTCCTAGGCTCGCCGCCGTTACCACCTCCCCATCTTTGTCTCGTTGCTGTCTCACTTCCGACTATGTTAACATAATAGTCCCACATTGGTTAATTGAAGAGAGTTGCATTGGTATAACATATAAATGGGCATCTCATGAATAAACTTTAAGTCTTTTGGATGAAAACTCATTATATTGAAAGTCCGTAAGTCCGTGTACTCTCATTAAAACCTAACACTCCAACTACTTTAAATTTAATAGCCTAGCCTTAGGTTCACCTCCATCATCATCTCTTAGCCTTCCATATTCTCACCAGCTACATTTTCTTCCTTATCATCATCTTCTCTCTTCCATCATCTTCTTCGGCGCCTCTTACGTGGCCTTCCTCTCTCATCTCGGAATCCAACCATACGCCGTCCTGCGACCGCCTACTAGCCGCCATAGCCATGAATTATAAAGTAATAATTAAAAATTATTTAGCAATAAAGTAGTAAATGTAAATAATTGTAATCATTTAAATAGCAGAAATGTCATTTAATATGCAAAATTTACCCTGTTAATTGTAGATCAATGTACACCATTAGTCCTTGTAGGATTATGAAGATTGCTGACATTTTAATAGTTTTCTCTCAAACGCATATGCCATGTGCGGCTTTCATTTTGGAGTTTAGAAAACTCCGGTTACACAAATTCCATAGTTAAGATAACCATAGTTAACTATATACTCCAATCCGATTATAGTTTTCTAAACTCCAAAAAAATGAGAAGAAAACACTCATTTTGGAGTTTAGCAATGAACTATAGCTCAGTTGGTATGACACTTCCCCACTTGGGGAGAGTGTGGGTTTCTCCAGGAACCCTAAGAGGAGAAGTGACCACAACTTAACACTTTCGGAGCAAAATCGTGGGTTCTTTGGGTGCGCGTGTGTTGTGTGCTGTGTTCGCGGATGTGTTGTGTGTTGTATGCATAGGTCAGGGCTTACAGGCCTGTGCCACAAAAATTAAAATAAAAACTTTAAGATAACTCCATTGCCAAATACCTAATCAACTAAAATTTAAAATGGAGACATGGACTTACAAACTAGAATTTGCATCCTAATCCATCTCCATATGAAAATAAAATCCTTTTATTCTGACTCTATATGCAAGCAGGAACTTTTTTGTAGTGTACTAAAACAAGCCTTTTTTTAATTTCCTTTTATTTCTCAAAATGTAAAGTTGGCTCCACATGAGACCCATATATTTGTGTTCGGTTGACACGTTGTGAGGTGGAATCTTTTTATTTTTCCACATTATTTCTCACTGGAACTTGTGCATGTGCATACCTAAAATATAATATTTCATATTTGTAAGAATGGAGGTATAAGTAAATTTGTAAATAATGAAGATTTACGTGTAAATATGCATTCCATATAACTGGGAATGAGTATAGATGTAAATTTGTAAATATCAATAGTTTATGTGTAAATTTACATTGCAAGGGATCATTTTCTTTTGTCCTCTTCCTTAATGAGGTGGAGGCCCCAAGAGAAGAGGATGATGAAGTGGACGCGAGAAGATTTTTCTACTTTTTCTTTGAATTTTGGAGAAAGGAGAGAATGTCCACCTCACTGAGGGGTGTTTGCATTATAAAGAAAGATGATGTTGTACCATATTTCACGTCCTTAATTTAAGAGGATTCGGGACGGGTAACGTACCCTACATGTCCTCCCCCTCCCTCCAAGCGGTGTCCACATCCATGGGCATGTGGGGCCTAATGGCTTATTTTATTTGCATAATGGTCCCTGTGGTCTCATGTACCCATGGGTCTAGACGCTGTTGGGAGAAGGCTGCACGGACATTGCAGGACCCTTATAGCCTTAGATTAAAAGATATTATAACGCAATAAAACCTCCAGCAATATATCATCTTTAAGTAGCCCATACCAATAAATGGCCTGGCGGATACACAACAGGATACGAAAAAACAATTCAGCATCATTAACCTTACAAAACTTCTTAAAAAGTGCTTTAATCTTTTTCTCTCCCATGTCCGTATGCGTCCGATACAGAACGCCGAATAATTTCTAACACTTAAATACATTATTCAAACAGCTCAAAAGGGAGGTAATGGATTCCATTCAAATGAAAAAGAAGGTGAAAAGTAAAGGAATTAATACACAACATGTTGTGCTGGGCACATAGCCCAAGTGGTTTTGGGAGGAGATCGGACCCAGATTCTTCTATTTAGTGCTTCAAAAAGGGACACCTGAGGCATGTGGGCTTCCGTTGCCATAAAAAAAATATGCATGTTACATCGAAGCTGTCAGAATTAAAAAAATGGGTGCAATTTGTAAAGCCTTCAACTTTAAGATTTCCACCAGATAAGCATAACGCGGTTTATTTAGTAACGTAATTAAAACCACGTGCTGCTAATCACGTGACCTATAGTCTATAAATTTGGAAGCAAGTCTCTTTCTCGAATTTATCTTCTTCAAAACTAATCAAAATCATGGCTGATGAAGGAACTGCAAATTGCATAGACATCCTCTTGGCTGTTCTTCTCCCTCCTCTTGGGGTTTTCCTCAAGTTTGCATGCAAGGTGATTTTATTTTATTATTATTTTATCAGAGTGTTGGATTTGAATCCATATGGCTCAGATGATATCTATCTATGTACTTCAAATTTGGGTTGTCAAGATTGCTGCAATCACATGACGACTGGATTTGAATCTGGATGGTTCTGAAATCATATAAACTATGATATTTTGTATGCAGGCTGAGTTTTGGATTTGTTTGGTTCTGACGCTATTTGGGTATCTACCCGGAATCATCTATGCTGTTTATGCCATCACCAAGTAAACTGAAGGTGCAAAATGTTTCTAATTTTTATTTTAATTAGGAAAATAAATAAATAATTTTTATGAGGAAGGAAACTGATAATTTAATTGTTTGTTGTTTCAGGGAATGGGAGTCGTAATGGAGTGATCAGTACCTTTTTTAATAATTTATTTTGATTTGTATTTTCATATTAATTTCTCTTTCATTAGATTGTGGGTTGTAATGCAACTTTTTATTAATTTGGTATTATTATTATTATTGTCGTCATTTTCAGCTATGTAATTTAACGTTGTTTGGTTACATATAAATTAATCAATTGTTTCCTTGCATTAAAATATAGAACTTTCCAAAATTCAAGACAAAAACTTTATTTTAAATTGGCTTTATTTATTTAGGAGAAGGGGTGGATCCCTGAATGGAGTCAACGGGCTCAAAAACTTGGATTATAAAATCGCTTCATGTCTGCTCGATCTATTCGATTTTTCTTTAAGTTCTTTAGGGGGCGTTTGGTTGCAGGATTATGAAATTTGGATTTCAAAATAGTAATGTTGAAATTTTTTAGATTTAGTAATATGTTGTTTAGTTGGTATTGCATTCTTAGTATTAGATTTATAGATTCTTGTAATTCTTGTTTGGTAAGTAAAAAGAATGTGAGATTTGAATTTGAAGATTTTAGAGAGAGAGGTAGAGAGAGTTAATTTTTTAATATATAAAGTACGGTGAGCCCCACTTAAAATACTGAAAAATCCAGCTGAATCTTTTCAATTTTGAAGGATTCATGTGTTCTCATTTTTGAGTGCCCCCTCCTGCCCCCCTCCCGCGCAAAAGACAAGCAAATCCAAGAAACCAAAATACTGCAACCAAACACCAATTTTGTTAATTCTATGGATTTTGCAGGATTCCACAATCCAAATACTGCAAATCCATTGCAAAACTTGCAACCAAACATGTCCTTAAAAAATCGGATTAAAATTATGCACTCTACTCGCAAAAAGGTAATGCTATGAAAGTGTTTTGTATTCAACAGCAGAGAGTGGTCAAACGTCTAAACAATAGTGCTTCAGAAGTCTGAAGAAGAGATTTTCATAAATCCAGAAAGTATTGAGAAGTCTGACGAAGAAGTGTTCAGAAGAACAGAGCTTGGAAAGACGTCTGAGCACTTGTGCTTCAGACGTTTGTCGACGATTTTGGCGTATTATAGAAATATTCGTTTGAAAAGATTTATTTGAAGGTTTATTTGAAAAGATATTTGAAAATTTGTTTTGAAGATTTGATGAGATCCTATTCTTTTGAAAATTTATTTTGAAATAAATCGCCGTAAAAAAGGTAATGTTATGAAAGTTTATTTGAAGGATCTTATCAAATCTTCAAATATCTCTTCATAAATATTCAAATAAATTTTCAAACGAATCTTTTCAAATGAATTTTTCCATAACACGCCAAAATCGTCGACAGACGTCTGAAGCACAAGTGCTCAGACGTCTGTCCATGCTCTACTCTTCTGAACACTTCTTCTTCAGACATCTGAACACTCTCTAGATTTCTGAAAATATCTTCTTTAGACGTCTAAAACACTATGGCTCAGATATCTGACCGCTCTCTGATGTTGAATACAAACCACTTTCATAACAATCTCCATCTTAACTTGTATTCAACAAGCCATCTTCTATCTGTTGGATATGTATGTCCTAAAAGCCATTATTATATATTAAAGGATTATATATTATATTTGGATGTTTGGGATATATATGTACAAGACAGTCTTGCTCGATATGATAGTATGCTATCTAGTTTGTTTTTATCTTAACATATGTATATGTTTATTATTACGTATCGCTAATACATGTTGATAAAGCCTATAAGATTTTTACTTGATTACCAGCATTGTGATGGCGATCATACTCGTGGGGGCTGGATAGTCTATAAGCACATCCTTAAACATCCCTAGTCATAGGAGTATCGAGAATGGGCGTCGATATTTCAGTGTAGACTCGTGTATACGTTTCTTATTCCCGAAAGGGGAGATGGCTGGTTCCACAGCCATTGGTGTATGGCACCAAAGATTGTATACATGTGCTTATTAGGTTATGAATTACACTAGATGGACTCGTCGGGAAATGCTATATGGTATTATACCTATCGTCAGATAGCAGTTCTTTGGTGATATGAGTACGAGTAGTCTGTTGACTTGATATCGTCATTTGTCTTGAATGTGTTCTTACTTTACTTTGATTACTACTCTACCACGGCTTTAAAGAGTCGTGCAAACAAGTAGTAGTTGGGTGCAGTCCTGAAACACTTGGAGGCAGTGAGTGATAGAAGGGATTCGTCTCTCTAGGTATTGGGAGTCGATATCGTGCAGTGTACGGTTGACCATCACCAAGTGTGGGGTTTCGGTTCTAGGGTCGTGACATTCACGGACAGCGGCGGAAATAGAAAACAATAATTTTTCAAATATAGAACCAAAATCTAAACAAGATTATCAAATTCTTACAATGAAAAAGGAAAAAAGAACAAGTTTAGTGTGCAACAACCTTTGTAGCGTTTCTGATCGCCATCGAAAGACCCAAGCTAGACATCGTGATCTCTGGAGAGTTTACTATCTGATCGCCTCGCGATAGATGATCCGTGGTGAAGAGTGACCACCCGAAACTCCATCTTCACTTATCAAGTGAAGAAACCCACACATTGAACTAGCTAAATTAATATGTAAGGGGATGTGATCATGAAAAACACTCAATTTTTTAATTCTAATCTCGTATCTATCCTCCACCATTTTTAAAGATCGAAGGAAGAAGATGAAGAAGAAGAGCCATGGAAAAAATATGTTAAAGAATTAACATAAAAAGAACAGAGAAGAATAGAAGAGAAGAGAAAAATGAATAAAATAAAGAAAAGAAGATAGAAGATGTAAGAAGAAGTTCACTCTTCTCTTTATTTCTTTTCTTTTATTTTTATTTCATTTCTGTATGTTTATTCTTAACATGAATCATTTATCTTTTCTTTACACACACTCATACACATATTTATAAAGAGAAGAAAACATGTAGCAAATACATTTCCATATTACGTATTGCATACGCAATAATATATCAGTATCGTATACTAATACATATACATAGAGAGTGTGTATGTATCCAATACACAGTACTAGAAACCATATTAAAATATGGTCATTAAGTCAACACTTGACTTAATATTCTGGTTTTTAAACCGGCTAGTATTTTTCGGACATTCGATTAAATCATACATTTAATCGAACTCTCGCACGTATCCTATATGCACGTCACATCAACATTTTGCCCAGACAGCCATCTTCGTTGCGGGACTCTAAAGACCTGTCAATACGCTGACAATAGGTTATATATGATCATATCCTATTGAATCCGAAACCGTTTCGGTTCCAATCCTCTGATGGGGTAACTCACAGGCACGTCATGTAAGTCGATGTCGCACACCCCGCGTGTTCGCGGGGAGGCGGAAAACGTAAAAAAATGATTTTTACGGGTGTCGCAACACCGACTTGAACTCCAGGATCGATGCTAAACCCTAGCTAACAAACTGGTATGAGGTAAACTACTCGAATAGAAGTGTTATACGTCACAGATTCATGTCCTTCAGGTCTTCTTATCGCTCTCCTCCTCCTCGTCATAAGCTCCAAGGATAGTAACAGATCGACGCATCCTCGTCGGCTACCTCGAGTTAAAGATGATCCACCCGAAAGTCTATAGTCCGAGCTTCTACCTCAAATCCAAGATAACTAGGGCACCTAGTTCACTAAACTAGATAGCCTAGATGATGTAGAGAGTGTAGATGGATTGATATGTCTCTAATTGCCATAGGTTTCTCAACACATGAGACATGAAGGGCTAGAGGTAGAAGAAGTGGAGCTTGAGGAAGTGAGAGTGAAGAAGAGAACATTAGAATGAAGTTTGCTCATTTGTGATGAATAATATGAAGCATACAAAAATCAAGCAAGAAAATATCTCATACAAATATCTAGAATGCTTCATTAATTCATAAGGAGAGGCATGCCATGAGTCACCCCTATGAGTCATGTCTTGAGCTATGCTACAATCAATGCAAAACTCCACCTCATTCCTCCACCTCATAATCTTTTAATCAAAAGATTAAAAACCCTAATGAGGTG
Source organism: Agapanthus africanus (assembly GCA_030015575.1). Classification (NCBI taxonomy): domain Eukaryota; kingdom Viridiplantae; phylum Streptophyta; class Magnoliopsida; order Asparagales; family Amaryllidaceae; genus Agapanthus; species Agapanthus africanus. The sequence goes on from CM057341.1 coordinate 769,642,374, forward strand.
TTTTATTCTAGAAACAAATGTCACGATCCGAAAGGTACGGAATATGACCGGCACTTAAATTAAGAAACGTCTCGAGACGTACGTAATCTAAGTAAGCCAAAACCCAGAAATCAAAACCAAAGAAGCAGTAGAGTGAAGGAAAAACCAACTTAAAACAAGTAGTTTTAATAGCATAAGCCGAATTATGCGTTTTAAAAACATCAAGTATTTTCTGAAAATTTCGGCAGAGTCTCCTTTGTAAATACTGGCCCCAAAACGGGATACAACATGAATAGTATACGAAATCAATAAAAAGGCATCCCCAACCGGGAGCTAGCCCTTCGTCAATCGACGGTCACAACCACACAAGCAATATAATATACTACGCCAAGGGCGAGAATCAAAACTCAAAAGGAAACTCAAAACAGCAAGAAATCCATAGAAATACAACGCGCGACTCTAAGGTCGAAAGAATAAACATCACTGGTCTCTATCTCTGAAATAAATACATGTTTGGTTGATGGAACTTCTAGATACAACAGAATAATAATATACAAGGTATAATGATGGGTACGATACAAGTAAACCCACCTACTAACAAGTCACCCGAGAAAGAAGCAGTGCCAGCAAAACCTGCAAGAAACTGTGGCACGACGGGGGTGAGTTCCTAACTCGTGAGTAAAAAACATCTACGAACAGAAATCACATGAACAACGCAATCTTAAGTCATACGATCATAATATATCCTCAAATATATAATCTGCAGCCTATAACAATGGCTAGGGTATACCTCTAAACAACGGTAATACCAAGTGCTCGTGTCAGTGCCTCAGGTAGCAATATATCATATGGATGAGGTATGAATGCATGAAAACAGAATACATGTAAATGAAGAAACTGCTTTCATAATTTAGTGAGATTTCTATATTTTCGAAACGATGTATCATAAATGAAATCAGCATAAACAGTGTCTAGCATCGACACAAAACATGAAACCCAATATCTCAATATCTCAGGCTCCAGCTATCCGGACTGGCCTGGATCATCAATCTCAGTACCTCGATGTCTCAAAATCTCAATGTCTCAATCTCACTATCTAGGGCGCCGTTAGTCCGGACCGGCCCCTACCATCAATCTCAAGATCACGACGGTATGCTCCAGATATCCGACGCGTTGGGTAAAATCACCGGTAGGTAGTCCTCCCCTGCCAGGCTCATCGTCTACTACTCGAACTTCTTGCCCCGGGGTACCTTACCGGGCCCACCATGTACCCGAAACGGTTCATCCAACTTCTCGAATCGGGTCTCAAAATCCATCAGCAAACTCATGGTGGACGACTCATACATCATAGGAAAACCACACTTTTCATTTAAAAAGAGAGAGAAAAGAAGTTTATAAATGTTTTTGCGGTTTTCCCCAAATCCAGGAAATCTCATGAAAATCTGAATCCAAATCCTTAATAGCATGTAAACAGTGAATATAGGCATAAAAATCCACGAATGCGGCATAACAGTGAATAATAACATGCATGAAGTAGCAAGTAATAACTATAATGTCTAAACTAGTATATAAAGCAAGTACACTAATATTATGTCTAAATTATTAGCTAACAAACTATGTCAATGAAATAGTATTTTCTAAAGTGTTCGTGACATGGCAATTACCGATGAAGATGTGTGTGAGCTGGCAAGTAAGTGAACGTGGTACATACGCGTCATCGGTAATGGTGCTGGTTTCCTAGCAGCATGATATCAATAACGGTATATGAATCACAAAATAAGTATGCGATGCGGAGCGAACAACAATAATGTGCGGGAGCTGAATACTAAACACAATGATAACTAATCTGCATTTAATAAAATATGAGTTCCACGGTGGTGCCATTTGAAATAACACGAATCGTGGGGTTTTGAAAATAAGGGCTACGGTGTTTTTAAGAAAAGATACGTTCTTTGAAATATCCGTAGAATCCCTTGACCTGTCTTTTAAAATATCCACGATTCGTTAGTTTTTGAAATAGGTAGGAATCGAATCTAGTCTAACAACTACACTAAACTATAGGGCTGAGCTAACAGGCTAACTGAAGGTAAGGAAACCGCCTAACATCTGAGTCGATACATATATATATATATATATATATATATATATATATATATATATTAGTCGGTGATTCCGCCTCAATAGTATCACACCCGATACAATATCTATAATTAGACATCCCAAGTCAAGAGTGCGGATCAATCATCAATATATAGCTCGTACGTAAATCCGTCGTACGACATCCCAAATCTGGGTACGGGTCAAATATCTCATTCATCACATTATTCATCTGGCATCCTCTTTATCAAAGATCATAATCCGGGGTACTGATCTACGTTTAGTACAATACTGATACTAATCAAAGTAAATGCACGTGTGGAAACACTACGTCAAAGGACCCGCTACAACGTCATGTCGTATTTCAAATACGAACCCATCCATATCACCGATCTCACGGCCTCAAATCAAATCTCATCGACTCATCTGAAATCCCAAGTACTATCCTCAAATCCAGTATATGAACACATAGTCCCATACCCATGTGAATACATATACACATATCCCTATATACGCACATGTAAAAGAATGAATGTAAGCAAGTGTATGTGCGTGTGTGGGTGCAACAACTACTCTAGGGTTTCGCGAGTAACACTACTATCCATGAATACATAACCATATCCTGAATATCATCCACGTATCATAAACCACACACACACACACACACACATATCCATTATATAAGCAATATTACGAACTGCGGGGGTGTTATACGCCATCCACCCGACTTCTCCCCGTAGATATAAATCTACTCACCTGGTCCTCGCTCGCCGGTGCCGACGTCGCCACGCGCTTGCTTGTCGTCTCGAAGTCCACATGGGGGTACCTACATGTCACAACGTATCGTGTCACATAAACACCCAATTCGAAATCGAAACGGCATATGAAAACCAAATCGGCACGCGTATCACGCATAGGTCAAAACCTATCGCCTACGCATGCAAGAATAGCCAAACCAACCCTCGATGTCGATGTACAAACGTCAAACCATCGAGAGAAACCCAAACACACCCATTTACACATTCACAAACACTAATTATAATATGAAATAGGTTGCAATTCACAAAAACCTCAAACTCACTTTAAAAGCTATTTTTCTGAAAATCTAGCAAGCAAAATTAACCATTTTAGTACAAAACTTGATATTTAAACAAATGTAGCGTCCACAATATCCACTAAATATTATAAATAAGTCATACAACCCTAATTAGATTTTTAATCTCATCAGTTTCATTAAACCCAAAAACTTAGTTTACAAATAGCTTAATTAGCAAAATTTTGAAATAACAATTTGCAACTAGCTACAAGGTTTGGTTTTTAGCATTCCATTAACATGTTAAACTCCTCATGAAAACAACAATCATATGATAAAACCCTCACAATAGTTTTATCTCACATAAAAAAATATTTTACAAAACCGAGTTTGCACTAGAAATCGAAAATTTGCGCAAACATCGCGGATTTGCGACAAAATGGTCACAACATTGCACAATCACCCAATCCACACTACTAGCTAGCTACAACACTCAAATTAACCCATATGAAATAATTCAATTTCAATTTCTAACATCAACCCTTCTCTTGATTTTTAATAACTAGCAACAACAAACAATTTCACACTTTAAATAACTAATTTAGCATATGCAAGTTACAATTTAACTATTAGATTAGAGTTTTACCTCCCAAGTTTGAAACCCTAGGCTCTCAAGCCTCCAAATACACCATCTTTCTCCAAGTTTTAAACCAATTTGGGCGTGAGAAGGGATAGAATTAGGATTTGCTTTGAATTTGTGAAGAAATTGTGGATTTTTTTGATGTGTTTTGAGATGAAATTGAAGCAAAAGAGATGGGAATTTAGGGGGAAAAGATGGGGCTGCTGCAGGTCATTTTCGGCCATGAGAGGAAGTGGGGAGTTGTGAGGGAATGGTGTGAAAAAAACTAAGTCAAAGCCCCTCCCAATTACCATAATACCCCCACCGACATAAATATATAATAAAACCTTTATTTTAACCATTCTTTTCACATGAAAGAAGAAAAAAGGAGGGGGGAAAGTGGGCTGCTGCCAAGGTGGTGGTGGGGCCGGCCATGAGTGGATGAGGATGGGTGAGAGAGAGTAGAAGAAAATTCCATGCAAAAAGAACCCCTCAAGTTACCAAATTGCAAGTTTTAGTTAAATTATTTAAATTTTAGTTTTCCTCTTAATTATAACAATTAGAACTTGAAATAAATTGCTAAAATTTTATATTACTAACTAGAGTTTAGTTGTCAAGGTTCTATAGTGTGTAATTAGCCTATTCAAATTTGTATTTATCGCTAATTTAATGTATTTGTGACGGCTTAAAATAATATTAAAATAATTAATTTCGGAAAAAATTTCAGAAAATTAGAAATTTTATCTGTGGCTCAATAAACACCAAACACTAGTAATTATATAGCTAGAATATGTATATTTAATTTTATATTAAAGATATTTACATTTTGATTTTTTTACGGAAAACTCCCCTATTTTACCGATTTTCCGAAATTTCACCGAAACGATTTTCAAAACGTTACAACAAACTTGAGGAAATTACAATAATTCTCCTCATCCGTATATACATATCCGTATCAGTATTCTGAAAAATATGAATACAAAGAGACGAAAATAATCTATCAATATAATACTAGGATCCGGCTTAAACCAAAGCCCATTAGTATTATCTGTCCGAATCATCATATGTGCACAATTACACATACGTGTTCGAACTCTGTCGTAAAACCATACGACCTCTATATCTTTTGCCTGATGCAGGAAAACCCTCTATGTGAGACTCTGAAGACTCAACACTATTGTCATGCCCCGCTTCCCAAAATACGGAATCCGAGGGTTGACAAGGCTAGCCATGCTCCTACGGTCAAGGAAATATCCTACCGTAGTCGCATTTCGGCTTCTAAGTTTACATGGTAATCAGTAATCAATGCACAGGTAATGAGAAATGCAGTCACTAAATCAAAACAAATACAAAAGAACTAACCATATGGAGATCAAGAGAGTATAGCTCTGGGTCACTGATCAAGATGTCCGCGATATCCTCGAAGTACGTCAGGTCCTGGTCCAAGCTAGATCCACTTCTCACTCTGAGCTTGAATACTCAGGTCGTCAGAGCGACATGATAGCAATATATATATAGATACAAATGTGAACTCGTGCAATAATAATGAACATGGAACAGTAATCATGGAATAAAGACGTGAACATGAAGTAGCCAACGCAGGTAGCTAATAGAGCAGGCAAACAGTAAAGCAGTAAACAGTATGGCAGGTATGTTGAATCAGTAAGCAATGCATGTCAATGTCACTAATCCTATCAGTCTCTAAGTCTCACTGTACAGGTCGCTAAGCCTATCGTCAGTCCAAGTGTGAGAGTCAACCACTCGTGAGTATCTCTCACCCAATGGTAGGACCCAAAGGCAAGAGAACACGGGCCCGAGTCGCTCGCTAATAATCAATAATATCCCCATATATCTCCAGAATCGCTGTACGTGCCGGCATGGGACTCCCGAGATTCTGTTGAACTCACACTCAAACTACCCCACACCCCGTGGTCTACATCAAACGCCAACCATAAACTCAAATACCAGTCGGTCCATGACAAGTCTACGCGAGAACTGAAGTCAGGGTCTCCATCAAGCATGTCTCGACTGATACCCAAGATGAATGGACAGTGTTTGGTACCTTACCTGTGACACCCATACAAGTGCTTCCATAATCTTCTCATACCAATTATAGTCACACTTATACATGTCCCACAGACGTCGACAATGAAATAAATCAATAGGGTCCACTGATTGTGTACAAGTACGTGTCGTTTTCACTTATCCATTCATGCTTAAACACTAACGTACTTGCCACAATCAAACACTAATACCTAACACTGGGTAATGCATATGATCACTAAGTTACCAATGCAATGACACCCATATAATGTGATGAGAATCCAGTAATTTAGGCATGATTAAGATATCGTCAGTCGGTGTGCTACCACTTATATAATTTATCATAAATCATACATGCAAAATTTAGAAAAACAAATAAAAGGGGGTAAACAGTATGTTTAATTATCTATCCAGAAAAATTGGTTTCACATTAATCGGGTTTCAGGATCACTAGATATGGCCATTTCATTTTAAGCGTTCACTGCTGGAAATCCGGTTTCAGAATCGGAAGTCTGTTTCGTAACGCAATTTAATCTCAGTTGGGATCGTATTTAGGCGATTCTATAGTTGAATAATATTTAGGGCTATCAGTTAAGTTTCCACTGCAATTGGCGGATCAGTAATATATTATGGATACAGGGAGTTATGGACAGGTTACGTTCGATGTGTAAAATCTGCCTCTACAGAATTCAGCACAACGTATCAACATTATAAAATGAGTTAAAAATATCAAACGGAGGAATCCAGTGATACCAGTGGAGGAAGAAAGCTAATTTAATTCTCTACGTAACGATATAGGGTTCCGTGCATTCTCATAATGGAACAGGAATATACAGGGGTTTAGGAACAGGGGTTAACTGGGATTTCCGCTCTGGACTGCAGTCCAGAATCGTTCCCCGTCTACGAAATTTTTCCTATTTTTAAATCCCCGTTCCCCATCTACGAAATTTTTCCTACAGTTCCCGAGTCCCTAAAGAGTATCCCCATTTTTCCCGTATTACTGCCTTGTGTGAAGATTAGTACTTAAGTTCCAACATTTAAATTTTTCCCAAACTTTTGAACCAAAACAAAATAAACTAAACTCACCTTTAATTTAAAACAAAACCCTAACATAAAATAAGCCCAATACTCCCTTTTCCAAACCAATTAAACTTTTAATTTAAACCTTATCCCCTCAGCCCACCCATTCTTTTCTTTAGCCCAAGCCTCATCTCCTCAGCCCACGTTAGAAAAAAAAGGAATTTAATTAATTATTCCCAAACCCCGGCCCAGCCCATGTTCCCAAACCTTACCCAAGCCCGCTACGACCTCTTCTTCTCTCCCCCAACGGCTCTTTTCTTTTCCCGCTCACTTTTTCTTCGATCCACTTCCCTCGCCGATCCTCGCGGCCACGTCGCCGAGCCATTGCCCCACGACCCGCGCTTTCCCTCGCGACCTCCTCAACCTCGAACCCTCGCCTCCCCTCACTTCTCTTTCCCTCTCCAACTCTCAGAACTCTCCTCCCTCTCCAAAATTTTCCCATGAACCCACTGCCTTCTGCACCTCGCCGCTCACCTCCGACGATGACGACTGCGACCTTTCCCCCTCCTTCCCTCGTTTCTCCTCCAACAACAAAACCCTTCACTACTCTTCCTCCACCAACCGAAAAGCCCTGCACACTCAACCCCCTACACACCCGAGCTCCTCTGCACCCATTCGACCACCACCCTACACCCTCACGCCGGAGATATCCCCATCATGTCGTCGACCTCTACACCCTCTTCTCCTCAGCCTCATCTCCATCACGACAAGCACCCGAGCCCCTACTCTCTCTCTCTCCCTCCAAAACAGCAACCCACAACACACAACCATCACTTCCCCCACTGCGAGCTTACTGTATTCATTGCCGGAGCGATGCCACCGACCGTCGTCGACCACAGCACTTCCCAGGAAAACCACTGAGCACCCCTCAACTTCCAGTGACCGTGCAACGGCTCCGGGCAACTCCGACGTCAAATCCGTATCGCGAGCCAAGGTCGCGCAAATCGATTCACGTCGTTCGTCGCGCGTTCGTGACGCTGCTGCTGCCGTGCATCCCCAAGATGTTTCCAGGCAAGTGTTTTACTTGCTACATGCTAATATAATCGTGTTACAAACTTAAATCGTATAGGTTATAATTTACAGATTTCCGATAGATTATGTGACATACCTGTTCGATGCGTGATCCCAATGAAAATACTCACCTAATTTGACTGAAATGAATTGTTTCTGTTGGCCCATGTCGTGACGAACATCTTGTATAAATCTCGCTGGAAAATACGACTATTAGTGACTAAAATGAATACCCCCAAATATACCAATAAAACTAGAAATTTCCCGTATCTGAAAATGGTTAAAATCACTGTAAATTATGTACATACTGGAATGATGCGTTCGAGGGCTTAAATCGAAGCCGACTCGACGAACTTTAACTCTATGTAAGCTTCTAATGTTTTCTGTACTGTAACTGCGACGATATTTGGATCGGAGTGCGACTTTGGGCTGCAGTCCAGAGCGACTCTGATTACTGTTTACTGTCCCAAAATGTGTGTCACTTTGTTTCCTGAATTTGTATGTTACGGAACTCTGAAGTGGATTAAATATGGATCTGTTAGCTAAACAAAACAAGTGGTTTCATTCCGTTTCATTGCCGTTTGCTATTTAATTTGTAAGAACGTATAACTGTCCAGAACAGATTCAGAAGTGACATACTAATGTTAAACCGTGTATAAATTTCGACGTACAGACGCGATTGAGGATCCGTCTATTGCGTTGAATATCCCATTGTAAACCCTAGATTCTATTAAACTGTAGCATCGCTAAATTCTGAACCCAACTGGGTGCAATTCGTGTCGCGAAACGGACGTTCAGTTCAGAAACTGAATTTCCAGCCGCGAGCACTTAAAATGAAACAGCTGTATCTTGAATACCGGAAACCCGATTGAACTGAAACTAATTTTGATGAATTTCTGACTGAGTGTGCTATTTATCGTATTTGTATCATTTCGTTGAATTCTAAACATATGAATTTATGCAATTTTTGTAAGTTAATGACATGCACATTGGTTCATAACATAGCTTGTTAATGGCATACATACATATATCATACCCCATTTACCATATACTTAGTGTTAGTGCGTGTTAGAGTCAGTGGATATTGCATTATCGTGCGTGATTGATATTGGTTTAGGAGTGAAGAGTACACCAATGGAAAGTGAATATTCGTGACAGTGATTGATACAGTGAACAGTGATAAAACCGTGCCATTGGTATACTTGTACACGACTAAATCAAGATCATAAATAGTGTAAACCTGGGGATAAAGGGGAAATCGAAGTGAAAAGAGAATCGTATTTAGCAGGACCGTGTTATAGAGGATGATCATTCGAACAGCGATATATATATTAGGTAAGATCTAGCGATCCGGCTGACAGGGTTATGTCCCGGGCATGTGGGCCGTTGTCTCGGGTATGTACGAGACTCCTGTTAAACATGATCCTCCTTTCCACTATGCGATTTCAAATATGACCTAAAGACCGATAGGGACACAGATCATATTTTGCATCATATAGTGACATAGTGATTACTCGCATTGTACTTTTACTGTTATTACCTCTTTTACCTGTTTCATCTTATTATAATAATATTGTTATTGTGTCGCTCTGACGACCTGAGTATGCATGCTCAAATCCCGTGGAAGGACCAGCGCAGGAGACGGATCTATCTTTCGAGTTCACGGAGATCTAGTCTGGTGTACTTTCTTTCTTTATTGCTTTCCATAAAAGAGATCGTGAAATTGAACTTGGTTAGTAACTGTTCTTGTTATTTGTAAATTGTGAACAATGGATCTTAATGTAATAATTTAGTGATGTAATTTCTTTACTGCTGTGCTTTGTTTACTGATTACCATGTAATGCTAGAAGCCGAAGTGTGACTACGGCGGGATTATTTCTTGACCGTAGGAGCATGGCTGGCCTAGTCATCCCTCGTTTTCCGTATTTTGGGAAGCGGGGCGTGACATGGTTTTGTTGGTATCAGAGTCGTGTTCAGTAACAAGGAATAACATTGACTATGCTGTATTACATTATTTTCGTTTCACTAATTCTTGATTTTTCATCCTTGAATCTGATCTTATCCTTTTGAATCTTCCAGCGATATGACGTCCTCGAATGACCCCTCCTTGGACTCCAGTACTCAGGACCGCACGGAAAGAATACTTGGTGCACTGACCTCTCTCGCGGAAGCTCAGGAGAGGAGGACAGACTTACTCGCTGATGGACTCAGGGCGATTACCGCTGCAGGAGGACCCTCCTCACTCATTACCGCCCCCAAAGGCGCTACCCCACCAGCCTATCATGCTAGGGCTGGTACCGTATCAGACTTCCGACGGTTGCATCCAGCTACATTCACAGGGCTAGCTGAACCCCTTGAGGCCGAGCAATGGCTAGTGAACATGGAAAACTTACTGACGGCCGCCAGGGTACCAGATGAAGATAGGGTGGACGTGATAAAGATCCAATTGGAAGATGAAGCCCGTACATGGTGGTCAGTGGAAGAAAGCAGTCTGGACAGGCCGATTGAGTGGGGCAAATTCAAAGAGTGCTTCGTAGATCATTATTTCCCCTCCACCACCAAGGCAGAGATGGAGGAAAGATTTATTCTATTGAAGCAGAATGGACGTCCAGTGGACGTATATGCGGCAGAGTTCAACCGTCTGAGCCGTTTTGCTCCATACATGGTCGCCTTAGAGGCCACCAGGGCCAGACACTTCTTGCAGGGGCTTGATTTTGAGTTGCAGCAGTTGATTGCATCACTGGAGTTGCAGACTTTCGCATAGGTACTCAACGCGGCGAGAGTTCAGGAGCAATTGATCAACAAGTTCAGGAAGCCCCCAGTCGTTCCAGCACGTACCCACGCGCCTTCTCAAGGAGCCATACCGGTTCACAGGCCTGGAACAACACAAATGAAGCGCCCGTTCATACCACAGCATCGCCCCCAGAGACAGAGCGTAGTTTGAGGCTATTGCGGTAGAGGTGGGCATACCCAGAAGGATTGTCGCCGTGCCAAGGGACAATGCTTGATTTGCGGATCCAGTCAGCACAGGATTAGCGGTTGCCCTGAGCGAGCAGAGATACAGGGAGGTTCTGGACCGCCACAGCAGAGGCCATAGGAGCAGAGGCAACCCTTTACAGGTCGTGGTCTGGGAAGGGCTTTCACCTTGACCGACGAGCAGGCAGAAGAGTCAGGAGACGTTGTTACAGGTACTCTCTTGTACATTCCTTGCCAGCTAGAGTATTATTTGATTCTGGAGTATCGCATTGTTTCTTGTCTGAGTATTTCACTGATACACACTCTATACCACATGAACCACTAACCAAGGGATGGGAAATACATACGGGTAATGGCATTATAATATCTAGTCGAGAATGTAGATCATGTCTGGTTGTAGTGTGTGGCAGGGAATTCTATGCGAATTTCCTTCTGATTGGGACAGGCAGTTACGACGCAATTCTCGGGATGGATTGGATGAGCACTTTCCATGCAATTATCGATTGTCGTGCAAGGAATGTGATCTTCCGCATTCCCAATCACCCGGAGTTTATTTTCGAGGGCGGAAGCGAATCTTTGGAGCCATCCAAGTATAGAGCCAAGCCAAAGGAGCTGACAGCTATGGAGATTGATGAGAGCCCAGTCCCAGAAATTGTTCGGGACTTTCTGGACGTATTTCCTGAAGATCTACCAGGTCTACCACCTCCTCGAATCTTGGAGTTCTCGATCGATTTGACTCCAGGTACGGCCCCAGTATCCAAAGCCCCATACAGAATGGCACCAGTTGAGTTGGCGGAATTGAAGAAGCAGATTGAAGAACTATTGGAGAAGGGATTTATTCGGCCAAGCGCTTCACCGTGGGGTGCACCAGTTCTATTAGTAAAGAAGAAGGATGGATCGCTGCGAATGTGTATAGATTATCGGGAGCTGAACAAGGTCACAATAAAGAACAAGTACCCAATCCCGCGCATTGACGACTTATTCGATCAGCTAAGTGGAGCCAAGGTATTCTCGAAGTTGGACCTCCGTTCTGGATATCATCAAATCAGAATAGCAGCCGAGGATGTATGCAAGATGGCTTTCAGGACTCGATACGGACATTACGAGTTCCTTGTGATGCCGTTCGGTGTTACCAATGCCCCAGCAATATTCATGGGCCTGATGAACAGGGTGTTCGCAAAGTACTTGGACACGTTTGTCGTTGTGTTTATCGACGACATACTTGTCTACTCGAAGACCCGGAAAGAACATGCTGAACATTTGCGCACAGTTCTACAAATTCTTCGGGAAGAGAAGCTGTATGCGAAGCTAAGCAAGTGTGAATTCTGGCTCGACAAGGTTCAATTTTTAGGACACATCGTTTCGGGCGAAGGCATCTCGGTGGACCCGGCAAAGATAGAATCTGTCAGAGATTGGCCAACGCCGAAGTCAGTGGCCGAGATCAGGAGTTTTCTGGGATTGGCAGGTTATTATCGGAGATTCGTCCAAGACTTCTCAAGAATCGCTGAACCATTGACGAGGCTGACATGGAAGGAAGTTCCGTTTACGTGGACAGAGGAGTGCACTCAGGCATTTGACACACTGAAGCAGAAGTTAACCACGGCGCTTATTCTTACAGTACCAGATGATTCCGGTGGTTTGGTGATACACAGTGATGCCTCAGGGAAGGGATTAGGCTGTGTTGTAATGCAGCACGGTCGAGTGGTTGCTTACGCCTCTCGACAACTGAGAAATCACGAGAAGAACTACCCTACGCATGACTTGGAGTTAGCTGCGGTAGTCTTTGCGTTGAAGATTTGGAGGCACTATCTATTGGGTGAGAAAGTGGAGGTATACACGGATCATAAAAGTTTGAAGTACGTTTTCACTCAGAAGGAACTAAACATGAGGCAGTACCGATGGCTAGAGCTGATGGCAGATTATGACTTGGACCTTCAGTATCACCCGGGGAAAGTGAATGTTGTACCAGATGCGCTCAGTCGCAAGCCAGCAGTCATGATGTTGACCGGTCAGAGAGCATTATTGAGGACTTTCAGAGACTCGAGCTTGAAGTCGTTACACCGGGCGCACTCAGTCAACTTTGGCAACTACAGGTGCGGTCTTCCCTGGTGGATCGCATCAAGGCTGCACAAGCGGATGATTCCCGATTGCAAAAGTTCAGAGCGCAAGTAGAAGCCGGGCTGAGAACGGACCTGATCATACATGAAGATGGCTCTCTGAGATTCAGTAGCAGACTCTGCGTACCCAAGGGAGATGTCCGAGAAGAAGTACTGGCTGAAGCGCATAGTTTAGCTTATTCTGTGCATCCGGGAGGTACAAAGATGTATCGGACCTAAAGCAGCACTTTTGGTGGAACGGAATGAAGCGGGAAATTGCGAGATTCGTATCCAGGTGCCTGGTATGCCAGCAGGTGAAGGCGGAGCATCAGAGGACAGCGGGATTATTACAACCACTGCCGATACCAGAATGGAAGTGGGAGCACATTACCATGGATTTCGTAACGGCCCTACCACGGAGCCCTAGGGGCAATAACGCCATTTGTGTTATCGTCGATCGCCTCACGAAAGCTGCACACTTCATACCATTCCGAGTGGGACAGTCGACAGAGTCACTGGCAGAGAGATATATGCAGGAGATAATGCGACTTCTCGGTGTTCCAGTCAGCATTGTGTCAGATCGGGACACCAGATTCGTGTCGCACTTTTGGAGGAGCTCACAGGAGAGCTTGGGTACCCGCCTCAAATTCAGCACAGCCTATCACCCGCAGACGGATGGAAAATCCGAGCGTACGATTCAGACGCTCGAGGATATGTTGAGAGCCTGTATGTTGGACTTTCAGGGTTCTTGGGAGGACCATCTGCATCTAGTCGAGTTCTCGTACAACAATAGTTATCAGGCTAGTATTCAGATGGCTCCTTTTGAAGCACTTTACGGGCGGAAGTGTCGATCCCCAGTATGTTGGGATGATGTGGGAGAACGAAGATTACTGGGCCCCGAACTCATTGTTCAGACAGTCGACAAGGTCCAAATGATCAGGCAGCGTATTAAGACGGCTCAGGATCGACAGAAGAGTTGGGCAGATACCAGCAGGAGGGCACTAGAATTCGAAGTCGGAGATCATGTGTTCTTGAAGATTTCCCCTACTCGTGGAGTTATCAGGTTCGGAGGTCAGGGAAAGCTCAGTCCCCGTTTTATCGGACCATTTGATGTGCTAGAGCGAGTAGGAAAGGTGGCCTACCGACTTGCCTTGCCTCCATCGCTAGCTGGTGTGCACAATACCTTTCACGTGTCACAGTTGCGGCGTTATGTTCGGGATGAGAGCCAAGTCCTGGACTATTCGGAGCTAGTTTTGGGTACCGATCTATCATACGAGGAGCAACCCATTACCATTCTCGACAGCAGAGAGAAAGTGCTGAAGAAAAAGGTCATTCCGTTAGTCCGAGTGTCTTGGGGCGGTCGTTCCTCAGGAGAACCCACCTGGGAGTGGGAGGAAGATATCCGTGCTCGTTTTCCACATCTCCTTGTTTAGTACTTTTTTTTCTTTGTATCCTAGTTAAATTTCGAGGACGAAATTTTTGTAAGGGGGGTATGATGTAAATCCCCGTTCCCCATCTACGAAATTTTTTCTACAGTTCCCGAGTCCCCAAAGAGTATCCCCATTTTTCCCGTATTACTGCCTTGTGTGAAGATTAGTACTTAAGTTCCAACATCCCCGAGACGTTTTCAGGAAAGTGTTTTACTTGCTACATGCTAATATAATCGTGTTACAAACTTAAATCGTATAGGTTATAATTTACAGATTTCCGATAGATTATGTGACATACCTGTTCGATGCGTGATCTCAATGAAAATACTCACCTAATTTGACGGAAATGAATTGTTTCTGTTGGCCCATGTTGTGAAGAATATCTTGTATAAATCTCGCTGGAAAATACGACTATTAGTGACTAAAATGAATACCCCTACATATACCGATAAAACTAGAAATTTCCCGTATCTGAAAATGGTTAAAATCACTGTAAATTATGTACATACTGGAATGATGCGTTCGAGGGCTTAAATCGAAGCCGACTCGACGAACTTTAACTCTATGTAAGCTTCTAATATTTTCTGTACTGTAACTGGGACAATATTTGAATCGGAGTGCGACTTTGTATTACAGTCCAGAGCGACTCTGATTACTGTTTACTGTCCCAAAATGTGTGTCACTTTGTTTCCTGAATTCGTATGTTACGGAACTCTGCAGTAGATTAAATATGGATCTGTTAGATAAATAAAACAAGTGGTTTCATTCCGTTTCATTGCCGTTTGCTATTTAATTTGTAAATAAAAAGGGCAGAACGTATAACTGTCCACAACAGATTCAGAAGTGACATACTAATGTTAAACTATGTATAACTTTCAACGTACAGACGCGATTGAGAATCCGTCTGTTGCGTTGAATACCCCATTGTAAACCCTAGATTCTATTCAACTGTAGCATAGCTAAATTCTGAACCCAACTGGGTCCAATTCGTGTCGCGAAACGGACGTTCAGTTCAGAAACTGAATTTCCAGCCGCGAGCACTTAAAATGAAACAGCTGTATCTTGACTACCGGAAACCCGATTGAACTGAAACTAATTTTGATGAATTTCTGACTGAGTGTGCTATTTATCGTATTTGTATCATTTCGTTGAATTCTAAACATATGAATTTATGCAAGTTTTGTAAGTTAATGACGTGCACATTGGTTCATAACATACTTAGCTTGTTAATGGCATACATACATATATCATACCCCATTTGCCATATACTTAGTGTTAGTGTGTGTTAGAGTCAGTGGACATTGCATTATCGTGCGTGATTGATATTGGTTTAGGAGTGACGATTACACCAATGGAAAGTGAATATTCGTGACAGTGATTGATACAGTGAACAGTGATAAAACCGTGCCATTGGTATACTTGTACATGACTAAATCAAGATCATAAATAGTGTAAACCTGGGGATAAAGGGGAAATCGAAGTGGAAAGAGAATCGTATTTAGCGGGACCGTGTTATAGAGGATGATCATTCGAACAACGATATATATATTAGGTAGGATCTAGCGATCCGGCTGACAGGGTTATGTCCCGGGCATGTGGGCCGTTGTCTCGGGTATGTACGAGACTCCTGTTAAACATGATCCTCCTTTCCACTATGCGATTTCAAATATGACCTAGAGATCGATAGGGACACAGATCATATTTTGCATCATATAGTAACATAGTGATTACTCGCATTGTACTTTTACTGTTATTACCTCTTTTACCTGTTTCATCTTATTATAATAATATTGTTATTATGTCGCTCTGACGACTTGAGTATGCATGCTCAGATCCCGTGGAAGGACCAGCGCAGGAGACAGATCTATCTTTCGAGTTCACGGAGATCTAGTCTGGTGTACTTTCTTTCTTTATTGCTTTCCATAAAAGAGATCATGAAATTGAACTTGGTTAGTAACTGTTCTTGTTATTTGTAAATTGTGAACAATGGATCTTAATGTAATAATTTAGTGATGTAATTCCTTTACTGCTGTGCTTTGTTTACTGATTACCATGTAATGCTATAAGCCGAAGTGTGACTACGGCGGGATTATTCCTTGACCGTAGGAGCATGGCTGGCCTAGTCATCCCTCGTTTTCCGTATTTTGGGAAGCGGGGCTTGACAACATTCATCATAACCCGGGCCGTCACATATTATATGTCGCCGTCAATTTAGCGGTTTTCTCTTATTCGGGTTTTGCATCGAGCACGTGGATTATAACGATTCACATGAAATAGTGTATACGGAAATCATTGATAACTTGAATTGTAATATAAAAATTAGCATGAACCAAGTATCAAACTTGCCTGGTGACGTGTTGACGACGGTACGGCAGCGGCGCAATTACGACATACGCGCGGCACGGCAACAACACAACAGCTAGGTTCGATCTTGGCTCGCGCTTGGGCTCAAGGCAAAAAGGGAAATGCTTGGCTCGGTCTCGGGCTTGGAGTGGTCGACGGCTAGGAGCTCTGGTAATGGTTTAGCAGCGACTCATCATTCGCGATGGGGGCTCAGACGACGTGGGTGTTGGAGTTTGGTTGAGCAACGGCGCTCGGGGTGGGTGCTGGAGTTTGGTTGAGCAACGGTGCTCGGGTTGTAGGGAAATGGGTGAGCTCGGGAAGAGGAAAGGGGGTTGCTGAGGAGCTCGGGATTGTTGAGGTGGGCTCGTCGGAGATGAGTGCAGCGGCGATAGGGTGTGCCAGTGAGGGTTTTAGGCGGCGAGAGCTCCGGCAATGGGAGCTCGGGGTGCAGGCGATAGAGAAGAGGGGTGTTGCCCGGTTGCAAGGAGGTGGCGATGTCGCAGAGGTGAGACGAGGAGGGCGGCGGTGTAGGCCCGTCAGTGAAGGAGGAGATGGCAACAGCTGGTGGCGGCGTGATAAGTGGGCGTGGGAGCTTGATCGTAGTGAAGAGGCTCGGGTGATGCAGGGTGGTTGGGCTCTTCATGTTTGATGGAGGTAGCCCCAGTAGTGAGCTCAAACGGTGGTGTCGGCCGATGTGGCAGGAGCTCGGGAGAGGCGATGGTGATGGGTTTTCTTGGGTTGGTTGCGGGTATGTTGTCGGGGACGTGGGTTCGGAACAGAGGAGAGGAGGCAGTCGAGGTGTGGTTGAAGAGAGGGGATGGCGACGATGGTGGAGGAGAAAAGGAGGAGCAGGAATGTGAGGGAGGGAGAGAGAGAGAGAACGTGAATAGGGGGAGAGGGGGAGAGCGAGAGGGAGTGCAGAGATGCAGGCGAGGAGTTCGCGGCGGTTGTGAGAAGGGGGTGTGGTTGGGTCATAGTGAGCGCGACTGTTGAGGTTGTTCGAGGGAAGCGCGCGTCGTTGGGCATGCGGGCGAGGCGTGGGTGCGTGAGAAGCGGTCGTGGGCAGGGAGAACGAGTGGGAAAAGAAGAAGAGGAAGAAAGAAGAGAAGCGGTTCGGGTCGGGGGAGTCGCGGGTAAGGATGAGGAATTGGGCCGGGAAGGTAGTGGGCTGGGGATTGGGTTTATTAATATATTTATTTATTTTTGTGCAAAGGGAAAATATGGAAGTGAGCTAGGCTTTAGGGAAAATAAAGGAAAAGGAGATGGGCCGGGCTATGAGGGAAAATAGGAAAAGTAAAAATGGAAATAGGGCTAGGGTTTGGGTTAAAAATTTGGGAAATAGAAAGGGAATTAGATGTAGGGTTAGGTTTTGGAGGTTTGGGCTGGGCTCGGGGAAAAATGGAAATAGGGAAATAAAAGAAATAAGTAATAGGATTTTAGTTTTTAATTGGGAGTTTAGTAAATTAGTTTAAATAAAATTTATACACATTTTAAATCGGAATAAATCTAGATTAAATTCTGGAAAAATACGGAAAATTTGTAGAAAATTTTGGGGAAACATCTGAAGACTTATTTATTAAAATACGCTAATCATATATAGCGACTGGGTATTACAACTACGCTGGCAGTAGGTTTAATCACAAGCCGTCAGCGGTACTAGCTGCATGTAACGGCTACCCAGGTATCTGTCGATAAGAAAGCCGATGAGCAAACTCATCCGAACTCCTACTGAGCCTATCTGTGACAATCTCCGTATAGTCCGGTCTGTTCGTCTAAGAGTATTGCATATCGGGCCTAAGGGCGGTAAACGTCAAACCCCTAATAGCGCAATAAGTCATGTCGGAGAATAGCCCAAAACACCCTGAGAAACTACTGGAGTACCTACCAGTAAATCTCGCTTGCCCTGGCCAGGGAGTTTGTGTAATGGCTTTCCGAAAACAGCGCGGCATCAACCCTCAATACTGGGAGAGACGAATCCTATCTAACCGCCACCGCCTCCAAGTGCTTCGGGACTGCACCCAACTACTACCTGTTTGCATGACTCCTTTGAGTCGTGGCTGGGTAGTAATCTAAGAATAGTGGGAACACACTCGATGCGAAATAGAAGTGTCAAGTCGACGGACTAAGCTGTACTCATGTCACCTGGGAACTGCCACCCGACGATAGGTATAATACCTACCATCAGCTCCCTACGAGTCATGTCCAGTGTACTCATATCCCAATGCACACCTGCATACTATCTCCAGTACGACGTACTAATGGCTGTGGGACATACAATCTCCCCTGCTAGGATTGTTAGTTATATGTATGCCGTAGAGGCCATTACTGTACATGTGATGTATATTATAGTGGATGCTTGGACATATATAGGGAGGACTTTCTTGCTCGACATGATAGTATACTATCTGGTTGCACTTTATCTTAACATGTACACTTATTGTCTCTCTATTACATGTTGATAAAGCCCTTAGGATGAGTACTTGACCACCAGGACTATGATGCAGATCATACTAGTGGGGACATGGTAGTCGGTAAGTACATCTTTCAAATGTTCCTAGTCATGGGAGTATAGAGACGGGGCATCGATACACCATAGTAGACTAGCGTATACGCTTCTCGACCCATGCGATGGGTGATGGATGATCCTACATCCATTGGTGTTTGATATCAGAGAAGGTATACGGGTGCTCAGTGGAGACTGGGTACACTGAACAGACTCGTTGAGAACTCCTAGATGGTATAATACCTATCGTCGGATAGCAGTTCTCCGGTCACACTGGTACAGGTTAGTCTGTAGACCCGAGATCGTCATAGAGTCTTGTGTGATTCCCACTGTGCTTTGATTTCCACCATACCACGTTAAAGAGATCGTGCAAAAAGGTGGTTTTTGGGTACAGTCCCGAGTCGCATGGAGGCAATGAACGATAGGAGGGGTTTCGTCTCTCCCGGTATTGGGAGTTGATATTGCGCTATGTTCGATTGGCCATAACAGGAAATCTCTGGTCAGGGTTGCTGAGATTTACTGTTAAGTATTATCAGTAGTTTCTCGAACCGTTATGGACCTTGCATCGGCATGACTTATCAGGCTATTGGGGTCTGAAGTTTTACCACCTATAGGCTGTGATATGCGACATATCTGACGAAGAGACCGGACTGTACGGTAGTGTTACTGATTGGATTCACAGGAGTACGAGCAGGCTTGCTTTTTGATCTTCTGATCGCTCAATACCCGGGTGGCCGTAACGTTTAGCAGACCTCTTGTGGATAATGGGTCCACGTTACCCACCCCGGTTCTTTCAGGGAGACGGAATAGGGAAAACGAAAATTTTTCCCTAACTAGGTAACATGGACCGTTTCATGAATGATCGTTGCTAAACAAAACTAACATAAAATCTACAAGTTTTAACTACTATGTAGAATGGTTATACCAAGCCTTGAACTCCTTCTCTTCTTGTTGTTCTCTTGAACTCCTTCTCTTCTTGTTGTTCTCCTCCTTACTTGCTCCTTGTAGTAGTTTGTACGGCTCCTCCTCGTCGTCTCCTCTTTGTCGAAGATAGATCCACCCGAGGGTTCGAACTTGAGCTCCTACCTCAACCTAGAGGTAACTAAGGTGCTTGGTTTGCTAAACCTAGAACCCTAGAAAGAGTAGAGAGTAGTCTTGGTGTTTTATCTCAAAGGAAAATGGTTCTCAACTCATGAGAAGAAATTTCCTTGAGCTAGAGGATGAAGGAGAGCAATGGATGAGAGAGAAGATGCAAGTGAGAAAGATACAATTTTCAACCATGTTCTCATAATTTAGAAAAATGATGATAATAATAATAATAATTAACAATTTGTGATGGTGAGTTGATGAATGACCATTATCATTTCATTCATTAAATGCTTTTGCAAAGAATAAGAAGTATCTTTGAAAACAAATGATGATGGTCAACAAGTCTACTTTGGTCAACCGGTCAACGAAGTCAACAAGGCAACAAAAGTCAAGAATTCAACTCAACCATGGCACAAAAATGTTAACTAATATTATTAATCATATTTCCTATTCTCATTAGGGTTTGGAAAAAGACAACAGTCAACTGTGCATACACACCCGTACCATAACCCTAATGAGAATCCTCTGCCTCTGTCCCAGTCAACTGTGCATACACATCCGCATCCGTGATCCGAGGAACAGGAATACAATGAGATAAAACCAACCCCAAAACATATACTAGGATCTGGCTTAAACCAAAGCCCACTAGTAAAACTGTCCGGTCACTAAACGTGCACAAGTGCGCGGATGTGAACGAACCCCGTCGCAAAACCATGCGACCTCTACTCTGTTTTGCCCAAAGGCGAATAACCCTCTGTGTGGGACTCTAAAGACTCGACACTACGCTGGCAGTGGGTTTAACCACAGACCGCAAGCGGCACTAGCTATGCGTAACGGTCCCCAGGTAGATGCCGATAAGAAGACTGATGAAGTGAACCCATCCGAACTCCTACTGAGCCTGTATGTGACAATCTCCGTACAGTCCGGTCTGTTCGTCTAAGAACATCGCATGGCGGGCCTATGGGGACGGTAAACGTCAGTCCCCTACTAGCGGTACAAGTCGTGCCGGAATGTAGCCCAGAACACCTGAGATAACACTGGAAACCTACCAGTCTATCTCGCTTGCCCTGGCCAGTGACTTTGTGTAATGGCTCTCCTAGACACAGCGCGATATCAACCCCCAATACCGGGAGAGACGAATCCTGTCTAACCGTCACTGCCTCCAAGTGCTTCGGGACTGCACCCAACTACTACCTGTTTGCACGACTCAGTAGAGCCATGGTAGGGTAGTAATCTAAGAATAGTGGGAACACACTCGAGGCGGAGTGACAGTGTCAAGTCAACGGACTAAGCTGTACTCATGTCGCCTGGGAACTGTTAACTGATGATAGGTATAATACCAACCAACAGTTCCCGACGAGTCCTGTCCAGTGTACTCGTAACCTAACGAGCACCTGCATACTATCTCCAGTACGACGTACTGATGGCTGTGGGACAGACCATCTCCCCTGCTGGGAAAAGAAGCGTATGCACTAGTCTACTCTAGAGTATCGATGCCCTGTCTCGATAATCCTACGACTAGGGACCAAAATAAGAATGTGCTTATAGACTACCCAGCCCCCACTAGTGTGATCGCCATCACAACACCGGTAGTCAAGCAAAGATCCTAAGGGCTCTACTAATATGTTTTTAGCGATATGTTAAAAGAAACATATACACATATTAAGATAGAAACAAACCAAGTAGCATACTACTATATCGAGCAAGACTGTCGTAAAACCATATATATATCCCAAGCCTCCAAAATGTATTATACAAACCAGTACTATACAATAATGGCCTCTACGGCATACATATCTAACAATCTCCCACTTGCACTAAAGCCCAGTAATTGGTGTACCGCATACCCAATGACTGCACTAAGGCCAGCTGCCGGCGTACCGCATACCCAATAACTGCACTAAGGCCAGCTGCCAGCGTACCGCATACCCAATAGCTCAAAAAGTCGCTCGAACTGTGTTTGAGGGAGGGCTTTCGTGAATGGATCCGCAGTGTTTTCTTTTGTATTCACTCTCCATACCTCGATCTCCTGACGATCAATGATCTCCCTGATCAGGTGATACCGCCTTAAGATGTGTCTGGATTTCTGATGGGACCTTGGTTCCTTCGCTAAAGCTATAGCCCTATTGTTATCGCAATACAAAGGTATTGGGTCAACAATGGATGGAACCACCTGAAGTTCACTAATGAACTTCTTTATCCAGACCGCCTCTTTTGCGGCATCGCTTGCAGCAATGTATTCAGCCTCCATCGTCGAGTCTGCGACGGTATCCTGCTTGGAACTCCTCCAACATACCGCCCCTCCGTTGAGGGTAAACACAAAACCCGAGACAGACTTGCTGTCATCTTTGTCACTCTAGAAGCTTGAATCGGTAAAGGACTCGACCCTGAGGTCTCCATTACCGTAAACCAGGAACATCCCCTTAGTCCTTCTCAGGTACTTGAGAATGTTCTTCACTGCCGTCCAGTGGTCCTCACCTGGGTCTGACTGATACCGGCTCACCACGCTCAGCGCGTAAGCTACATCTGGTCTTGTACATAGCATCGCATACATTATAGATCCTACCGCCGAAGCGTAGGGTATAGTGTTCATGCGAACCCTCTCTTCGTCAGTCTTAGGAGACATCTTCTTGGAGAGGGTAATTCCGTGCAATGCGGGTATGTTACCGCGCTTGGAATCCTCCATACTAAATCTCTTTAGTACGATCTCTATGTACCTGGACTGCGAAAGTCCCAGTAGTCTCTTAGATCTATCTCTATAGACCTTGATCCCCAGAATGTACGAGGCATCACCTAGGTCCTTCATTGAGAACCGTTGTGACAAGAACAGCTTGACTGATTGTAGCATAGGAATGTCATTTCCTATCAAAAGAATGTCGTCCACGTACAAGACTAAGAACACGACAGTTCATCCTACAATCTTCTTATAGACACAAGGTTCATCTTCGTTCTTGATAAAATCAAATTCCTTGATTGCCTCATCAAAACAGATGTTCCAGCTCCGCGATGCCTGCTTCAATCCATAAATGGATTTAAGTAACTTGCACACCTTCCCGCTGCTCCCACTGTCCACGAAACCTTCTGGCTGATCCATGTAAACGCACTCTTCTAAACAGCCGTTTAAAAAAGCCGTTTTAACGTCCATTTGCCAGATTTCATAGTTATGGAAGGCAGCAATGGCAAGTAGGATCCGAATGGATTTGAGCATAGCCACTGGAGAAAAAGTTTCATCATAGTCCAAACCAGGTCTTTGACGAAAACCTTTTGCAACGAGTCTAGCCTTATAAGTTTCCACCTGCCTATCTACACCAAGTTTTCTTTTGTAGATCCATTTGCATCTAACGGGTTTTACCCCAGGTGGAGCAATATCCAAGGTCCACACTTTATTGGTGTACATGGACTCCATTTCGGATTGCATTGCATCCAGCCACTTATAAGAGTCCCTACTGATAATAGCCTGCCTGAAACTGGTAGGGTCATCTTCTTCCAAGATGCAATCCTCTCGATCCCCGTCTATGAGAAAACCGTAGTATCTCTCGGGCGGATGAGAAATCCTACCAGATCTGCGGAGTGGCTGAGGTTCGTCTAGGGTTATTGAATCCAGTGGTTCCTCCAAATTTTCAGTTACATTTTGTAGTCGCTGAATTTCTTCCAGTTCTACCGAACTCCCACTAGTTTCTTTTGCAAGAAACTCCCTTTCTAAAAAGGTAGCGTGGCGAGATACAAACACCTTCTGTTCCTCAGTGTGGTAGAACAGATATCCTAGTGAGTCTTTAGGATATCCCACAAATTTACACAGAACTGATCGTGCCTCTAGCTTGTCCGGTTTCTGTGTTTTCACATAGGCCGGACAACCCCATATCTTAAATCGCTTAAGATACCGATTTCTTCCACTCCATATTTCATATGGAGTCTTAGGCACTGATTTGATGGAACGTAATTCAGTAGGTATGCCGCTGTCTGAAGCGCATGTCCCCAAAATGGAAAAGGCAACTCGGCACTACTCATCATGGAGCGAACCATATCCAATAGGGTATGATTCCTCCATTCCGATACACCGTTGTGTTGTGGTATATAAGGAGGAGTAAGCTGAGAGAGAATACCATTCTCTTTTAAGCAATCTAGGAATTCCGTGCTTAAGTACTCCCCTCCTCTATCAGACCGGAGGATCTTGATACTTTTGCCAGTCTGGTTCTCTACTTCGTTTCTAAATTCCTTGAATTTCTCAAAAGCTTCAGATTTGTGTTTCATAAGATACATATATCCGAATCTAGAGAGATCGTCAGTGAATGTGATGAAGTACGAGAACCCACCCCTTGCATGTATAGACATCGGACCATATACATCACTGTGTATGAGTCCCAAGAGCTCTACTGCCCTTTCTCCATGTCCGGTGAACGGAGATTTGGTCATCTTCCCTTTGAGACAAGACTGACAAGTTTCATAAGATGAAAACTCGAACGTATTCAAGAGTCCATCTTTATGCAACTTACTTAGTTTTTTCTCTCCGATATGACCAAGTCTACAATGCCACAAGTAGGATTCATTCGTATATGAATTCTTCCTCTTGCGTGTGTTTTGTATATTGAGAACTGTATTCTGATTTAGAACGTAGATACCATTACACAGTGTACCTTCTGCAACCAGTACCTTATGAAGGTAGATGTTCATGATATTTCTATCAAGAACAAAGTTATATCCATCTTTATCGAGTAAAGAAACTGATATAATGTTGCAAACCATGGAAGGTACATGGTAGCAATCGTTCAAAATCATAGTATTGCCATTTGGCAACACTAAGTGATATTCACCGACGGCTGCAGCATTAACTTGTGCTCCATTCGCTACTCTGAGCGACATATCACCAGGTACAACTTTCCTACTTTTTCTCAGTCCCTGCAATAAATTACAGATATGAGATCCTGATCCGGTATCAAGTACCCAGGAGGTAGGGCTGACCGTAAAGCAGTTCTCAATTACAAGAACACCTGAAGTAAA
This sequence comes from Agapanthus africanus, assembly GCA_030015575.1. NCBI lineage: Eukaryota > Viridiplantae > Streptophyta > Magnoliopsida > Asparagales > Amaryllidaceae > Agapanthus > Agapanthus africanus. Next base: position 769,667,671 of record CM057341.1, read on the forward strand.
TGCAAAACCATACTTCTTCTTCAACTGGGTATCCTTGGAATCCATACAATCCTCTTTTCCTTGCTCATACTTATGACTGTTGTCATAAGTTAGAGCTGAACCAATGTTCCCCAGCCCCGAATAAGAATTCGGATCGGTTAAGTGATACATTTTATTATCTTGATTAGGGCGTGAAATGGCTGCTGCCTGGAGAGAGATAAAAGAAACACTCAGCGTGCGCTCTTGTAAGATTAGATTGGTTTATTGATTTATCTAATCAGGATGGCTCCCACTGTTTCCTCAAATTCTTCTTCAAACCTTAAAAGAAGAACTAGTCAGGATTAATCGCACGTCACAATACTTGCTTAACCTTTCAGCCAGGCTGGTGTTGGTACTTCGAGGGAGGTTTTCCAACGCTTTCGCGAAGTTCCTTAATTAAATAACCTCTTTTCCCTGGAGGCGTAGCCCCGCTAACACCGTTCTAGACACCTACTTGGTTTATAGCATTGATTGTTAAGTGAAAAAATCTCCCGAGAGTAATCCAACTCATCAGTGGGATCGGGATCCAACTATCATTGTGCGATGACCTAGATGGAATCCACTCTAGTCACCACACTCCAGAAGGTATGCTAAATCTGCAAGTTTCAGTTTCTTTAGAAACTCCCGATGTGGATTTTTGCCCCTAGGACCCAAGTGACCTTGACGGAGTCAACAAATCAAAGAGTCCTAGTCAAGTTCAACCCGTCATTATCTGGATTGCATTAAACTCACCCGCATAACCCTTGATGGAGTCAACAAGATTATACGACTGTCCTAACCAATTCCATATACTGCTACAAACAAGCAGCACTCAGCTACCGTACACTACGTCTTGACGGAGTCAACAAACGCAGCACGAATACTAAGTGTTACTTGTAAGAAATGACGGAGGGCTACGGCAGGGTTTTTAGCGAAAACCCCTTTAACGTAATGAACTTGATATCGTTGAAGGAACATGATTGCCTTTTTAAAAATATAGTGGCGAAAACTTTTGCTAAAGAGGTCACTCCCTGCGAAGGGATCTCGGCTCTTTCCTCATCGAATGAGATGCAGCATATTCCAAACTGAATACCTCGATGCAAAGCAAGAATAATCGACTATAGTGAAGTTATTACCCTGACGCAAACCTTTTGTCCAAGGGGTCACTCCTGATGAAGGGATCTCGGCCCTTGCCTCATCGACTGAGGTGCTGGGCATTCATAACTGAATACCTCTATGCAAAACAAAAGAGAACGTCCTTGCAATAACAGCTTTTTGAAAATTATTCCAACAACGTCTTTTTGGTTTATTTTTCTTTGCATTAATTTAATGCGTCCCATCAGTTAATCCTACCATTGCAGAAAACAACGAAAATATGACGTACGCTTATGCCATCCGCATTCGCCACGGGGTCCCGTCATCACCCGTTAAGTTACTTAACTAACAACAGAGCGGGGGCTGGACTAGCGCGGATGCAAAACATAAGCAACGCCTAAATAGATATCATATAGATATATACACATTCGTCAGATGCAATGATAGCCATTCCAGATCACAGATGAACACCTTGGATATACTAGGAATCCGCATTCCGTACGAGCCTGTAACGAAGAGCGGATTACACGGTCGCGATGAATAGCCAAAACCCCACCCTAGACCCCTACGGGTGCGGCAAACTACCCGCCAAGTACCCGAAGTGAAGCAACCTCCCTCAATACCGTGAGTAGGCTACTCGGCACTTAGAGGTACCTGGTAGGTTTTGCACCCCACCTTGGGTCTATCCTAGGAGCAAAAACAGTAAAAGAAATTATACAATGACGGCTACAACCCCATCCCGGTTGTGCGGCCAAATAAATAATATTACATCAATTTACATATTACATGAATTGAAAGATAAAGAAAACTCTCATCTCACAACCCCTGGCTATTCATCCGCGACAATCCAACGAATTCATATACATAAACCATCAACATTACAGATCACAGATATGCACAACCCCCACTAATCGACGTATAGCGATTAGCCGACGTTCAGTGCATATATCACATCACAGATATAACCCATTAGCCAAAGTCTAGAGAAGTTCAATCAAAATACGGATTTGTAACCACCCCAAAATCAAATTTGTTTCCTGGAAAATCTGGGCAGAAACAACATATACAAAAAATTCCAAAACATCCAAATAAGAACACTGCATAAAACCCGATCCACGGCCGAGTCAACTCGGCCGCGGTTCCGCGGCAGGAAGCATGTTCATGCCGCGGATCCGTGGCGCTTTGACCGAGTCACTGGATCCTTTTTGTTCTGTGTTTTTACAAAACCCTGAGCCGATTTTTCATGTATGTTGAATCATTTTTAGAGCAGTATAAAAAATCGGCAGAAACATGGGTTTTCCGGATGTGTTTTGCGATTTTTGTCCGATAAAAATTCTAGATACTTTGCTAACATGCTAGTTTGTGTTTAGCTAGGCTCTGATACCACTAATGGGTCCACGTTACCCACCCTGGTTCTTTCAGGGAGGCGGAATAGGGAAAACGAAAATTTTTCCCTAACTAGGTAACATGGACCGTTTCATGAAGAATCGTTGCTAAACAAAACTAACATAAAATCTACAAGTTTTAACTACTATGTAGAATGGTTATACCTAGCTTTGAACTCCTTCTCTTCTTGTTGTTCTCTTGAACTCCTTCTCTTCTTGTTGTTCTCCTCCTTACTTGCTCCTTGTAGTAGTTTGTACGGCTCCTCCTCGTCGTCTCCTCTTTGTCGAAGATAGATCCACCCGAGGGTTCGAACTTGAGCTCCTACCTCAACCTAGAGGTAACTAAGGTGCTTGGTTTGCTAAACCTAGAAACCTAGAAAGAGTAGAGAGTAGTCTTGGTGTTTTATCTCAAAGGAAAATGGTTCTCAACTCATGAGAAGAAATTTCCTTGAGCTAGAGGATGAAGGAGAGCAATGGATGAGAGAGAAGATGCAAGTGAGAAAGATACAATTTTCAACCATGCTCTCATAATTTAGAAAAATGATAATAATAATAATAATTAACAATTTATGATGGTGGGTTGATGAATGACCGTTATCATTTCATTCATTAAATGCTTTTGCAAAGAATAAGAAGCATCTTTGAAAACAAATGATGATGGTCAACAAGTCTACTTTGGTCAACCGGTCAACGAAATCAACAAGTCAACAAAAGTCAAGAATTCAACTCAACCATGGCACAAAAATGTTAGCTAATTTTATTAATCATATTTCCTATTCTCATTAGGGTTTGGAAAAAGACAACAGTCAACTGTGCATACACACCCGTACCATAACCCTAATGAGAATACTCTGCCTCTGCCCCAGTTAACTGTGCATACACACCCGCATCCGTGATCCGAGGAACACGAATACAATAAGATAAAACCAACCCCAAAACATATACTAGGATCTGGCTTAAACCAAAGCCCACTAGTAAAAACTGTCCGGTCACCAAACGTGCACAAGTGCGCGGATGTGAACGAACCCCGTCGCAAAACCATGCGACCTCTACTCTGTTTTGCCCAAAGGCGAATAACCCTCTGTGTGGGACTCTAAAGACTCGACACTACGCTGGCAGTGGGTTTAACCACAGATTGCAAGCGGCACTAGCTGTGCGTAACGGTCCCCAGGTAGATGCCGATAAGAAGACTGATGAGGTGAACCCATCCGAACTCCTACTGAGCCTGTATGTGACAATCTCCGTACTGTCCGGTCTGTTCGTCTAAGAACATCGCATGGCGGGCTTAGGGGGCGGTAAACGTCAGTCCCCTACTAGCGGTACAAGTCGTGCCGGAGTGTAGCCCAGAACACCTGAGATAACACTGGAAACCTACCAGTCTATCTCGCTTGCCCTGGCCAGGGACTTTGTGTAATGGCTCTCCTAGACACAGCGCGATATCAACCCCCAATACCGGGAGGGACGAATCCTGTCTAACCGTCACTGCCTCCAAGTGCTTCGGGACTGCACCCAACTACTACCTGTTTGCACGACTCAGTAGAGCCATGGTAGGGTAGTAATCTAAGAACAGTGGGAACACACTCGAGGCGGAGTGACAGTGTCAAGTCAACGGACTAAGCTGTACTCATGTCAGCTGGGAACTGTTAACTGACGATAGGTATAATACCAACCAACAGTTCCCGACGAGTCCTGTTCAATATACTCGTAACCTAACGAGCACCTGCATACTATCACCAGTACGACGTACTGATGACTGTGGGACAGACCATCTCCCCTGTTTGGAAGAGAAGCGTATGCACTAGTCTACTCTGGAGTATCGATGCCATGTCTCGATAATCCTACGACTAGGGACCAAAATAAGGATGTGCTTATAGACTACCCAGCCCCCACTAGTGTGATCGCCATCACAACGCCGGTAGTCAAGCAAAGATCCTGAGGGCTCTACCAATATGTTTTTAGCGATATGTTAAAAGAAACATATACACATATTAAGATAGAAACAAACCAAGTAGCATACTACTATATCGAGCAAGACTGTCGTAAAACCATATATATATCCCAAGCCTCCAAAATGTATTATACAAACCAGTACTATACAATAATGGCCTCTACGGCATACATATCTAACAGTGGATTGTGGGTGTTTGATATGATCATCACCGACTGCCAGCGTATTGACGAGTCTTTAGAGTCCTACACAGAGGTTTTCTGGTTCATGCGAAACGGAGTAAAAGCAAATATGTGATATGTGCGGGACCGAGATTAATGCGCGTATGTTATACCGCATTATATTCTCGCGACTTGTGACATTGGTCGGTTATATGTGATATATCCGGGTTATCGGATCAAGTGTTAATTCGATAAGGTGTTGCATTTGATATTAGTCGGTTCTACAGTATATAGCCGGATTATTAAATCAAGTGTTGATTCAATAATTTAATGTATAATTATATATTTGATATATTACATTACATTAACTAATATTAGCTCACTTAAGTATTCATTTTTCTCACTTATAATACATTGATATATATGTGATATATGTTAAATATATTGTTTTCTTTTTGCACAAAATATATATGTGATATATATTGTTGTGTCATGCAAGGTTACACATGCAACATGTTAGTATGAGACTCACACCATGCTAGGTTAATGCTAGGGTTTTATTAGTTTTAAGTAATTCAAACATTTGGAATTAGTCATGGATGAGCTTGGAGAAGCTAGTAGAACATTGACTTAGTCCACTTGTTTGTCTAGCTTAAGATATTTGTTAACCCAACACTTAACATTTAGCCTTAGTTTATTCTCTACAAGAGTTAATGTATGACACTAACTCACCATGGTTGCAATTCTAACCTCACTCTCTCATTCATCTCTTCATCAATTCTTCATCTTCTTCAAGAGCTCAAAACGCTTTCTAGGGTTTTGAGATATGAAGAAATGTTGTGAGAAAAATAAAACTAAAGTGAGCTCACTTCCTACTTCATCATCCTCTACTATTAGCCATTTAGTTTAGGGTGTTTGCATCATGAATTTCACCATTAGTGAAGAGATAGCATGAGCTCGAGTCTTCTCGACGTAGATCATCTTCGGCCTCGAAGACATTGAGCAAGCTTGTTCGTTTCTTCATGTGAACCCTTACTTGAGTCCGGGTCTTCACAACTCGCAGCGAAGGGACTACGACATGGAGCTTTAGAAGTGAAGAACCGGTCTACAAAGGTTGTATTCCCTCATTCACTTAGATGTAAAGTGTTTACATTTAGTATCGTCGGATTTTCTGGTAACGATTCTAGGGTTAGGGTTAGCTAATACGGCAATTTTTAAAAAATGGTATGGACGATGCCTCCCGAAAACTTACTGCCGTGCTAGACAACCCTACGAGTGGTATCAGAGCTATGCTAGAAAATTAGACAATATTTACTAGGATTACGAAACCGAAACAACTCCAAAACACCCGATATGAAATCTAGTTTCTATCGAATATTTAGAGGTGTCAAAAAATTTTTTAAACAACTGCAGAATGTTGTATGTGATATAACATGAACACTATGAAAATTTGGAGCAATTAGGAGTGATTTTGGCCGGCCACATTGGGTCTAAAACCGAGCTCACCGGCCCTATTAAGGATTCTGGGCTTCAAATTTTTCCAATGTTCCAGTCTCTGGGTTTTGGTGTTTCAGGTATTGTTTGTTTTTGCTAAATTTTCATGTGATGTGAACTTTCTGCAAAAGAAATTCGTAGTGTTTCGTAGTCGTAATTCTAACATGTGTTCGGGTTATTTAGACGATGTTAAAAATTTTGAACGGATATCAATAACCTAATTTTTCCCCGCTGGAAATTTTCCAAGTTTAAAATTTTAAGAAAATTTTGCAAGCGATTCTATGAACCCTCTAGAAGAACGAAACCCTAACTCGATTCTTTGACCATCAGAACCGCCATCAAACCCTAGGGTTTGTGGTAGTTCAGCGGTGCCACAGGTGAGGCATTGGTTGACCCTTCTACGGCTGGTTCATAAGAGTTGTGGCATTGTTCCCCTCCGAATGGCGATGATGACGTGAGAACGTCTTGCCTGAGATTCGGGGCAAATGCTATTTGGTTTTATCCATCCACCTCTCCGAAGATGCCAAGTTGATTTATGGCACCATGTATCGGAGGTTTAGACGGATGCGGCCGATGTAGCAGACTTCGTCAGATTCCCCCTCGTTTGAGAGGTTTTTGATTGTGGGGACGCTCTTCCCTGCAGGCGCAAGCCCCTGCAGTTAATTACGCTACCGCATCGCGGTAGCCACTTTCTCCTTCTCCAGAATTTCACTTCGTGTCGTGTGTGTTTGTTTTGTTTGTGGATGCCCGTGGATTGTATACGGAGACTAAGTTATGACGTCGCCCGTAGGACGTGGATTAGTCCAAATCCGTATTTACTTAGATTTGGGTTTGGTGTTTTAGTTTAAGGATACGTTAGCCATATTGAGGATAAGATCAACTTAAACGTTCGTTAAGGATACGTTAGTCTGATTTGAGACTAAGATCAACTTAACGGGATTGTTTGGATCCGGCAAAAGAGCATTTGGGGGGGCTCTATTGTTCCAGTTTAGGGACGTAGTGGTCCATAGGTAGTTTAAGGATGTTTCGGTCCATTGCCAGTTTAGGGACATGGTGGTCCATCTCCAGTTTAGGGACATGGTGGTCCGTCTCCAGTTTAGGGACATGGTGGTCCATGTTCCAGTTTAGGGACATAGGGGTCCATTGGTAGTTTAAGAACGCATAAGTCCGTGGGTTTAAGGACCCCACAGTCCATATGGGTGTGTTTAAGGACGCATTAGTCCGTTAGTTTAAGGACGCATAAGTCCATGAGTTTAAGGACCCCACAGTCCGTATCTTGGTTTAAGGACGCATAAGTCCATGAGTTTAAGGACCCCACAGTCCGTGTTGATGTGTGGTTGTCGGGACCCGTCACCTCTCTGACGTCGTTGAAGGATTACAACGATAGGAGTCAGAGGAGTTCGGAGATGTACCCTCGAACCGGATGTAAATTGATTTAGGAGAGCAGCCGTGCTCAGTCAATTTAATTTGAGGACTTACGGCCATGATTGGGCTAAGTCCAGTTGGAAATATTCAACGTTTTTATTTATCTTTGGCCTATTAGGCATGTGCTAGGGCTTTGCCCCCTTTTAATAATGCACTGCATTTTTATTTTGTTTAGGCTCTGCCCTTTTATAAATGATGCAGAGCATCTGCTTAGTTTGGGCTCTGCCTTTTTATAAATGATGCAAAGCATCTGCTTTGTTTGGGCTCTGCCCTTTTATAAATGATGCAGAGCATCTGTTTTATTTGGGCTCTGCCCTTTTAATGCATTGCATTTTATTTGGCCTGTTAGGCCTTTTTTAATTGGGCTTGGCCCTTCAGTAAATAATGCAGTGCATTAATTGTCTGACATTGGCTTGTCAGGTGCTTTGCGCCAATAATTGAGCGCAAGCGCATGTGGAGGTGACACGTGTCACGCTCTGGTGAGCGCGAGCACAACAGCGCAGTGCGCTGCGTCAGTGCGCCGCGCTGTTGCGCCGCTGACAAGTGGTGCTCTCAGGTGGCTTGCGCCAACCCAGGAGCGCAACAGTGCAGTTTTGCAAGTGCAAGGCACCGTTTCAATAACTTGATCCAATTTTGGATTCAAGAAAAGAATTTTTCTGAAATTCCAGAACCAATGGTTCATAAAAAGTGTAAGGCACTGTTATTATTTATTTTTTATTGAAGATCATTGATCTTGTTCTTAGATCAATGATCTATTCAGAAGAAATTCTTCTCTTTTATAAAGGTTTTTACCTTTTTCTTGAGTTCTTTTCAAAATTCTTCAGAGTTCTCTCTGTTTTGAAGTTCTTGATCTCTCACGATGTTGATAATGATTTGAATTGGGGTCTAGGGGTCTTTATATAGTGCCCATAGATTTGTTAAGTTTGGTAAAGAGATCATTCTCTGAGTGATTTGGGGAATTTTCCCTACCGTTGGATCTTTGATCCAAAGGCTTCTGTTTTACAGAAGACAATCTTCTTGTTTTAACAAGAACAGAAGGATCTTACTAGAATTTTAATTCTGTTTGGCGCAAACGCCCCAGCGCTTGACACGTGTCACGCAGCGCACAGCGCAACTGCGCTTGCGCAACTGCGCTGACACGTGTCGCTCAGCGCACAGCGCAGCGCACCTGCGCTGACACGTGTCGCGCAGAGCGCAGCGCAACTTCGTTTGCGCTGACACGTGTCGTGCAGCGCAGCGCTTGCGCAACTGCGCTTTCGCTGACACGTGTCGCGCAGCGCAGCGCTTGCGTAACTGAAGCATTGCTTCCTTTAATTTTTGTTTTAAATAGAGCCTTGCTCTGATTGGGCGCGCTGCCTTGGGCACTGAGCTGACGTATCAACTTCTGACACGTGGCGCGTTGCGCGCAGCGCATGGGATTTGAAGCGTTGCTTCAACTGAGATGTCTTTTCACCTTCCTTTTTCAAGTCAAACTTGTATTTCCCAGAATTTTCATTTCCCGAGTCTTGGAAATAACGCCACTGTGTACAGAATTTTCTGTGCTTGGTCTATATAACTCAAAGCCGAGCCTTTTCTTCTCTCATCTTCAAAGAACCTTTTCAATTATGGCTTGCAACCGCCCTCATGCCCGTCGACAACCATGGGAAGTGCCCATTCAGGACATTGTTCCCTGTTTTGCTGCACGCTTGGTGGATTCTTCTCTTATAGATGAGCAATGCGATGTTACAATGTATGAGCTTTTGACTCGTGTGGGGTCTCCTCTCCCTCCGCACTCCATTTGGCTTCGGATGATCCTTGCATCGGTGCTCGCCGATCTTCCCCCTCCTCCAGTAGAGATGTCCTCGGCAATGCTTGATGCCGCCGAGGATAAGATCGAGTGCTTCTTCGAAGCGCACTTGATCACTAAATCCCTGAGAGACTGCTCTTTCCACTTGCTGAGCCAGATACAGGCTCGTCGGGTTGTCATCGCCACCTTTTTTGATGAATGCGGCGACGATCGTTGGATGTCTACCTCTCGGGAGGACCGCCGCTTTAACGTGGTGGAGAAGACGGAAAGGGAACTGGAGAATCTTCTTCTTAACTTTGCGAACCCTTGTCCTTTCGATCCCATATTTGGTGATCTTTTTTCAATGTAATAATAATAATAATGAACAAGTGTTGTAATCGAGTATTTTATTATCCGTTAAGGATTCCTTTTTATTTTAGCCCTCTGTTATGCTTGTGCATTGCATAATTTAATTTGCTATTATTAGGTACAGGTGATTCTTGCAAGGATAAAGTGCCTTTGGTGCTTAGCCCCTTTTTATGAAGCATTGCTTTACTTTTCAGTCTTAGAAATAGAGTTTTGCTCTAATTGGGGGAAACAAATGCCCCCCCCCCACCGTTGCACTCACGTGGCCCCAAACGTGAGTGCGGCGGTGGCAACATCTCAGTTGTTGGATCAACTTTTTGGAAGTTGAAACGGCTCCGGATGTCTATAAATAGGACCTTTAGTCCTTTAGATGATTTCCGTTTTGATTACTCTGGGGAGCAGTGATGGCTTAGGCCGCAGGTTCAGATCTGCCGCCTAAGACTTTTCAACTCTATGAGCCATGAGGGTCTTATAGAGATTTTTCTCCCTACGGATCGAGAGGATCTCGTAGGTGTATTTTCTCCTTAGGAATGTGAGGATTCCTAAGTGCGTTTTCTCCCATAAGTCGTAAAGATCCTATAAGAGAATTTTCCCTCTTACGAGTCGAGAGGACCCGTAAGCGGTTGTTTCCCTCCTTGTCGAGATTCGACTTTGGAGAGTGAGACCCGTGAATAATATGCAAGAGATCGTTTTAGACCGACTTGCAGGGCCCCAGTGCTCAAGAAACAAGTTTTTTTTAATCCCTGTTGCCTAAGGCTTTATCTTGCAAGTTGAGACGAATCGGGAATTTCTCACGGAGACACTGGTTTCTCTGCGGGCCGACGCGAATCAGGAGGCTCTCATCAAGGACGCTAGTTTCTCTGAGTTGAGGAGTTTGCCAAGGACACTTGTTTCCCTTGGGTTGAAACGAATCGATGTATTCCTGCGGAGACGCTAGTTTCTCTACGGGTCGACGCGAATCAGGATTTTCTCGTCAAGGACACTGGTTTCCCTGAGTCGAAGGATTTTGCCGAAGACACTGGTTTCTTCGGGGTTGAAACGAATCGATGTATTCCTGCGGAGACGCTAGTTTCACTGCGGGTCGACGCGAATCAGGATTTTCTCGTCAAGGACACTGGTTTCCCTGAGTCGAAGGATTTTGCCGAAGACACTGGTTTCTTCGGGGTCGAAACGAATCGGGAATTTCTCGTGGAGACACTGGTTTCTCTGCGGGTCGACGCGAATCAGGATTTTCTCGTCAAGGACACTGGTTTCCCTGAATCGAATAGTTTGCCAAGGACACTTGTTTCCCTGGGGTTGAAATGAATCGGGAATTTCTCGCGGAGACACTGGTTTCTCTGCGAGCCGACGCGAATCAGGAGGCTCTCATCAAGGACGCTAGTTTCCCTAAATTGAGGTATTTGCCAAGGACACTTGTTGTTAGTGTATATGCCCTAGGGGCCATTATTGTATCATACTAAGTTGTATATTACTTAATGGAAGCTTGGGATATTCACAGTTGTATATAACAGTCTTGCTAAAAATGGTAGTATGCTACTTGGTTTGTGTCTACTTTAATATGTGCATATGTTTCTTGTAACGTATCACTTATACATATTAGTAAAGCCCATAGGATCTTTGCTTGATTACCAGCATCGTGATGGCAGTCACACTAGTGGGGGCTGGGTAGTCTGTAAGCAACATCCTATACAGGTCCCTGGTCGTTGGATTATCGAGATAGGGCATCGATATTCCGAAGTAGACTAAGTGTATACGCTTCTCATCCCAGTTGGGGAGATGGTCTGTCCCACAGCCATCAGTACGTCGTACTGGAGATAGTATACAGGTGCTCGTTAGGTTACGGGTACACCGGACAGGACTCGCCGGGGAACTGATTGGTTGGTATTATACCCATCGTCAGTTAACCGTTCCCAGGTGACATGAGTACAGCATAGTCCGCAGACTTGACACTGCTACTTCGCCTCGAGTGTGTCCCACTGTTCTTAGATTGCTACCCTACCACGGCTCAAAGGAGTCGTGCAAACAGGTAGCAGTTGGGAGCAGTCCCGAGCACTTGGAGGCAGTGGCGGTTAGATAGGATTCGTCTCTCCCGGTATTGGGAGATGATATCGCGCTGTGTCAGAGAGCCATTACGCAAAGTCCCTGGCCAGGGCAAGCGAGATATACTGGTAGGTTCCAGTAGCTTCTCAGGGCGTAATGGGCTTCGCTCCGACACGACTTATACAGCTATTAGGGGACTGACGCTTGCCGCCTCCTAGGCTTGATATGCGATAGTCTTAGACGAACAGACCGGACTGTACGGAGACTGTCACATCAGGCTCAGTGGGAGTTCGGATGATTTACCTCATCGGCCTTCTTATCGACATCTACCTGGGGACCGTTACATACAGCTAGTGCCGCTTGCGGTCTGTGGTTAAACCCACTGCCAGCATAGTGTCGAGTCTTTAGAGTCCCACACAGAGAGTTTCCCTGCTCCGGGCGAAACGATATAGAGCTCGTATGGTTTTACGACAAGGGTTCGGATGCATACGTGTGTTTACGCACTTACGACTTTTCGGACAGTTTTTACTAGCCGGCTTTGGTTTAAACCAGATTCTAGTATCGGGTTATTGGATTTATACAGTCTAGAGTTTTTCCGTGTTTTCACGGATTGGAGGGGCGTTCTCGTAATTTTTCGAGAAGGTTCTATAAGAGTGGTGACATGAGGGGTTGAGGTGGCTTTTTCATTAATTGCTTTGTGTGACTCATTTATATGATTCATCATATCATTAATGCTTCATTAATGATCTAATGACTCACATGATGAATCACTCTCCTTGATTAAATGAAACATGGTAATTAATCAATTAATTGATATTATTTGATAATTCATTATGTATCATATATTCAAGTGAGAAGGATTTTTTGTTCTCATTATCATTCTCACCTTCTCTCTCCTCAAGCTCACTCTCTCTTGAAACCCTAACCCTAACCTCTCATGTGATGAGATCAAGGGTTAGATAGACTAAAACATCCATAACCTCACTCTATATCCTCTAGGTAGCTTAGATTAGCACTTTAAGCAACCTAGTTATCTCAAGTTTGAGATTAAGCTTGGCGTAGAAGCTTTCGGGTGGATCGTCTTTGATTTGAGGAGGCCGTGAAGTTGCCGATGTTCCAAGGAGCCTACGAGGAGTGGAGGACAGCGATGAAGACCCGAAGGACACGGTTCTTGAGGTATAATCACTTCACATAGTATTTTAGAACTTCTATGATAGTTGTTAGTTATCGTTTAGCTTCAATTCATTCAGTTAGTCGATGTTTAAGCAAAGAACAAGATCGTTTTTCATATTTCCGCCTCCCCGCAAGTCGTGGGGTGTTGCACATCGACTTACAGTGGTATCAGAGCCTCGCTAAACAAAAATAACTCACTTGCAAAATCGTATGAATTTCGAACGGAAAAAACAAAACCGGAAAACCCCGATATCATGGTATTCTGTCGATTTTTAAATGTGGTCCAAAAATTTTTCATGGACCTTCAGAAAGCTCAAAATGATAGTATAAGAACACCCAAGAAATTTGGGCTCATGAATCGACCAAAGCGCCGCGGAACCGCGGCCGATCGCACCAATCCGCCGCGATTCCGCCGCGCTTTAGAGGATTCATCATCCCAGTTTTCTTGTGTGGTTCCTCTGTGATATTTGGTATTTTCTGGAATTTTTTAATTTTCGCTCAGGTTTCAGATTTACAGAGAAGTATTGGAACAAAATTAAATGTGTTTAATCGATCGAAATTATACGGTATTTGCTTGTTGGATTATATCTGTGTTTGTATAATGTGTTCGTAAACCTCCCCTAACTGCTAGTATGTCGGTTGGCAGGGGGTTGCACATTTCTGTAATAGATTTTATCTGTTTGTGTATATGAACTGTGTTGGACTGTTGTGATGTATAGCCGGGGTTATGTGATGGGTTATTATTTAATTCATTTGATGTAAGTGTAATTTATTGTAATATTATTTTGCGGGGCACATCCAGGTTGCGGTTGTAGCCACCGTTGTATTATTTCATTTTACTGTTTTTGCTCCTAGGACAGACCCAAGGTGGGGTGCACAACCTGCCGGGCGGGTAGTTTGCCGTACCCGTAGTGGTCTTCGGTGGGGTAATGGCTATTCATCACAACTGTGTAATCCGTCTTTTGTTGCAGGCTCAAAACAAACACGGATTGCTTGCAAATCCAATAAAATTCATCTGTGATCTGGAATGCTTATTATTGCGTCTGACGAATGTACAATATCTATATATAAATAGCTATTAGACGTCGCTTATGTTTTACACCCGCGCTAGCCCAGCCCCCGCTCTGTCGTTAGTTAAGTAACTTAACGGGTGATGACGGGACCCCGTGGCGAATGCGAATGGTATAAGAGGACGTGGTATTTTCGTTATTTTCTGCAATGATAGGATAATTGATGGGATGCATTATTATAATGCAAAGAAAATAAACCAAAGTTTAAATTGTTGTAATAAATTTAAAAGAAACCACTCGGTTATTTTAAAAGAGCAGATTTTTTTAAATTACGGAGGTTTAACCACTCCTTTTAAAAAGTATCAGGTTCCTTCAATTATATCAAGTTCACTACGTTCACGGTTTTGCCAAAACCAGTCATAGCCCTCCGTCATTTCAGTTAAATATTCAGTAGTATTCAAGCTATGTATTTTGACCTTCGCCAAGGCATAGTGATTGGTAGCTGCTGGATATTTATCTGTAGCATAGATAGATGCGTTGGTTTGGGACAGTCGTACTACTATTTTGGCCTTCGTCAAGGGTATGTACGGGTAGGTTCAAATTAACCTGGATAATGATGGGTAGAACTTGACATGTGATATGTTGGCCTTCGTCAAGGTCATAAGAGCATGGGGCAAAAATCCACATCGGGAATTTCTAAAGAAACTGAAATTTGCAGAGAGATGAATACCATTTTGGAGTTTGATGAATGTTGGTAGGATTCCTTCAATATTATCATACGATGATATTTTGGATCCCGATCCTACTGTGAGTACATGCTACTTATCAAGAGATTCGTCACTTAACGATCAATGCTATAAACCAAGTAGGTACCAAGAAAGGTGTCAGCAGGGTTACGCCCCCAGAGAAAAGAGGTTATTTAATTAAGGAACTTCGCAAAAGCGTTGGAAAACCTCCCTCGAAGTATCGACACTGGCCTGGCTGAACGGTTAAGCAAGTATTGTACGGTGAGAATTGTCCTGGCTAATTCTTCTTTTATGGTTTGAGGAGGGATTCGAGAAACAGTGGGAGCCATCCTGTTTAGATAAATTAAAAACCAATCTAAACTTGCAACAGCATCATGCTAAAATGTTTTCTTCTCTCTCTCTTAATTGCAGCGAACTTGTGACCACACATAGGTTACATCTAGATAACAAATTGACTGAATCTGAATTATATGACTGGAAAAAGTCTGTCCAGATGTCCATTGCCTATAACAAGCTGGACCACCCTATTACTACTCAAGATCCCGCCGTCCCAGTTCCAGTTTCCACTGTCCCGGATTTGGATATCCGTCAGACAAGGGAAAAAGATAAAGCAAAAGCTAAGTGCCTCGTGTTAGCTTCAGTTGATGGTATATACCAGAAGCAGCACGAGAAGATGGACCAAGTTTCCATCTTTCTCCATAATAAATATTTATATGGAGAGCAATCTCATATCACTAGATATGAAACCTCGAACGAATTAATTCAAGCGAGGTTAGCTGACGCGTCATCTGTAGGGGACAACGTCCTTACAATGACTAGCTGTATTGATGAGCTCCAGGACCTGGAGACCGCGTTGGGGAACGAGTCAAATACTGACTTGATTCTACAGTCTCTGCCTCCTACCCTGAAGGAAACCAGGGAGGGAGAAGGAAAGAGAAAGGCAAAAGTTTCGGGACTGGATATAGTAAAACAGGGACGTTCCTATTGTTACAGGAATGAACATTGGCAGAAAGATTGCAGGGCTTTAGAAGCCAGTAGCCAGGATTCGAAGCATGTTGTGGCTTCATCTTCGGGTGTGTTTATGATAGAAAACTGTATGTCAGTTAACCCCACTTCCTGGGTATTGGATACCGGGTCAGGAACTCACATCTGTAATTCTTTACAGGCTCTGAGAAACCGTAGGGTTATCGGGATAGGTGATATGACCCTCACAGTTGCTAACGGAATGAGCATGGACGCTGAATCCGTAGGGGAATATCATCTTGGACTGACAACTGGGCAGATATTGATTCTGCGTAACTGTTTTTATGTACCAGGTACGACTTGTAATATCATATCTGTACCCTTACTTTCTAAGGAAGGATATGATTTTACTTTTGCAAGAGATGTGGTTTACATCCACCTAAATCAAGTTTTGATTGGGTCAGGTACATTAGAAAACGGAATATACGTATTAAATCAAGCTCAGATTTTCAGTGTCCAGAACACACCTAAAAGAAAGTCTCCGGAAATAAATCTGGCTTTCTTATAGCATTGTAGACTGGGTCACATCAATGAGAGAAGATTAAAAAAGTTACATAGAGAGGGATACTTGGATCCGTTCGAGTATCAGTCTTATGCCACTTGTGAATCTTGTCTCATGGGAAATATGACAAAGACTCCGTTCACTGGACACGGAGAAAGAGCAAGCGAGCTCTTAGGACTCATACACAGTGATGTGTGTGGTCCAATGTCTACACATGCGCGAGGTGGTTATTCCTACTTCATTACTTTTACGGATGATTTCTCTAGGTATGGACATATCTTCTTAATGAAGCATAAATCCGAGGCCTTTGAGAAATTCCAGGAATACAAGAATGAAGTGGAAAAACAAACCGGCAAAAGTATCAAGACACTGAGATCTGATCGAGGTGGTGAATACTTAAGCGCCGAGTTCCTTGGTTACTTAAAAGAGAATGGAATTCTCTCTCAACTTACTCCTCCATACACACCACAACACAACGGTGTATCAGAAAGGAGGAATCAAACCCTATTGGATATGGTTCGTTCCATGATGAGTAAGGCTGAGTTACCGCGATTTTTCTAGGGTTATGCACTAGAATCAGCTGCATATCTTTTGAACAAGGTTCCAACCAAAACTGTGCCTACCACACCATATCAGATGTGGAGTGGGAAAAAACCCTGTCTTCAGTACCTAAAGACATGGGGATGTCCAGCTTTTGAAAGCAGCATCCAGATAAGCTCGAGGCACGCTCAGTACTGTGTAAGTTTGTGGGATACCCAAAGAACTCCAGGGGGTATTTTTTCTATTACACAGAGGAACAAAAGATTTTTGTTTCTCGTAATACCCATTTTCTAGAATATCAATTTTTAGAAAAGGAAACAAGTGAGAGCGAAATAGAACTGGAAGAAATTCCAGAAACACAAACTACAACTGAAGGTATGGTAGAACCAGAAGTTTCAGAAGAAAGGGACATCCCGACGCCACTCCGTAGGAGTAGTAGGCAGTCTCATCCGCCCTAGAGATACTATGGTTTTCTCATAGACGGGGATAGAGAGGATTGCACTATTGATTATGATGAGCCTACTAGCTTCCAGCAAGCCATTCAGAGCGGTGACTCGGTGAAATGGCTAGATGCAATGCGGACCGAAATGGAGTCCATGTACACCAACAAAGTATGGACTTTGGACATTGCTCCAGATAGGGTAAAACCCGTAGGATGCAAATGGATCTTCAAAAAGAAGATTGGTGTAGATAGACAGGTTGAAACCTATAAGGCTAGACTTGTTGAAAAGGGTTTCCGTCAAAGACCTGGTTTGGACTATGACGAAACCTTTTCTCCAGTGGCTATGCTTAAATCTATTCGGGTCCTTCTTGCTATGGCTGCCTTCCATGATTATGAAATCTGGCAGATGGACGTAAAGACGGCCTTTCTAAATGGAAATTTGGAAGAAAGCGTCTATATGGATCAGCCAGAAGGATTCATTCAGAGTGGGAGCAGCGGTAAAGTTTGCAAGTTGCTTAAGTCCATTTATGGACTAAAGCAGGCATCACGGAGTTGGAACATCTGTTTTGATGATGCTGTCAAAGAATTTGACTTTATCAAAAATCCAGATGAACCATGCATATACAGTAAGATTGTAGGGAAAGCTGTAATATTCCTCGTCTTGTACGTGGATGACATTCTCTTAATAGGAAATGATATTCCTATGTTACAGTCAGTCAAAAGATTCTTGTCACATAAATTCTCCATGAAAGACCTGGGTGATGCCACCTACATTCTGCGAATTCGGATCTATCGTGATAGATCAAAGAGGATGTTGGGACTTTCGCAGTCCACGTACATAGACACCATAGTGAAGAGATTCAGTATGGAGGATTCTAAGCGCGGTAACCTACCGGCTTGTCACGGAATCACCCTCTCCAAAGAGATGTCTCCCAAGACTGATTTGGAAAGGGATCGCATGTCGATTATACCCTACGCTTCTGCGGTAGGCTTTATAATGTATGCGATGTTATGTACCAGACCAGATGTGGCATACGCATTGAGCGTGGTAAGCCGGTATCAGGCAAACCCAGGGGAGAAGCACTGGATAGCAGTAAAGAACATTCTCAAGTACCTGAGAAGGACTAAGGAGATGTTCTTGGTGTATGGCGGAAAAGACCTCCAGATGGAGGCCTTTGCCGACTCCGGCTTCCAAAGTGACAAAGATGACTCCAAGTCCATGTCGGGTTATGTCTTTACCCTCAATGGAGGGGCGGTCTGTTGGAAGAGTTCCAAGCAGGAGACCGTTGTTGACTCAACGATGGAAGCGGAGTACATAGCTGCTTGCGATGCCGCAAAAGAAGCTGTCTGGATGAAGAAGTTCCTCACAGAACATCAGGTGGTTCCTTCCAGTGTTAGTCCAATACCTCTGTATTGTGACAACAACGGCGCTATAGCTTTAGCGAAGGAACCCAGGTCCCATCAGAAGTCCAGACACATCTTAAGGCGGTATCACCTGATCAGAGAGATCATAGATCGCCGGGAAATCGAGGTGAAGAAAGTAAAGACGGAGGATAACATTGCTGATCCATTCACAAAGGCCATTCCTCAAACGCAGTTCGAGAGGCTATTCGAGATGATAGGTCTACGATATGCCAGCTCATGGCCTTAGTGCAAGTGAGAGATTATTAGTGTATATGCCCTAGGGGCCATTATTGTATCATACTAGGTTGTATATTACTTAATGGAAGCTTGGGATATTCACAGTTGTATATAACAGTCTTGCTAAAAATGGTAGTATGCTACTTGGTTTGTGTCTACTTTAATATGTGCATATGTTTCTTGTAACGTATCACTTATACATATTAGTAAAGCCCATAGGATCTTTGCTTGATTACCAGCGTCGTGATGGCAGTCACACTAGTAGGGGCTGGGTAGTCTGTAAGCAACATCCTATACAGGTCCCTGGTCGTTGGATTATCGAGATAGGGCATCGATATTCCGGAGTAGACTAAGTGTATACGCTTCTCATCCCAGTTGGGGAGATGGTCTGTCCCACAGCCATCAGTACGTCGTACTGGAGATAGTATACAGGTGCTCATTAGGTTATGGGTACACCGGACAGGACTCGCCGGGGAACTGATTGGTTGGTATTATACCCATCGTCAGTTAACCGTTCCCAGGTGACATGAGTACAGCATAGTCCGCAGACTTGACACTGCTACTTCGCCTCGAGTGTGTCCCACTGTTCTTAGATTGCTACCCTACCACGGCTCAAAGGAGTTGTGCAAACAGGTAGCAGTTGGGAGCAGTCCCGAGCACTTGGAGGCAGTGGCGGTTAGATAGGATTCGTCTCTCCCGGTATTGGGAGATGATATCGCGCTGTGTCAGAGAGCCATTACGCAAAGTCCCTGGCCAGGGCAAGCGAGATATACTGGTAGGTTCCAGTAGCTTCTCAGGGCGTAATGGGCTTCGCTCCGACACGACTTATACAGCTATTAGGGGACTGACGCTTGCCGCCTCCTAGGCTTGATATGCGATAGTCTTAGACGAACAGACCGGACTGTACGGAAACTGTCACATCAGGCTCAGTGGGAGTTCGGATGATTTACCTCATCGGCCTTCTTATCGACATCTACCTGGGGACCGTTACGTACAGCTAGTGCCGCTTGCGGTCTGTGGTTAAACCCACTGCCAGCGTAGTGTCGAGTCTTTAGAGTCCCACACAGAGAGTTTCCCTGCTCCGGGCGAAACGATATAGAAGTCGTATGGTTTTACGACAAGGGTTCGGATGCATACGTGTGATTACGCACGTACGACTTTTCGGACAGTTTTTACTAGCCGGCTTTGGTTTAAACCAGATTCTAGTATCGGGTTATTGGATTTATACAGTCTAGAGTTTTTCCGTGTTTTCACGGATTGGAGGGGCGTTCTCGTAATTTGTCGAGAAGGTTCTAGAAGAGTGGTGACATGAGGGGTTGAGGTGGCTTTTTCATTAATTGCTTTGTGTGACTCATTTATATGATTCATCATATCATTAATGCTTCATTAATGATCTAATGACTCACATGATGAATCACTCTCCTTGATTAAATGAAACATGGTGAATAATCAATTAATTGATATTATTTGATAATTCATTATGTATCATATATTCAAGTGAGAAGGATTTTTTGTTCTCATTATCATTCTCACCTTCTCTCTCCTTAAGCTCACTCTCTCTTGAAACCCTAACCCTAACCTCTCATGTGTTGAGATCAAGGGTTAGATAGACTAAAACATCCATAACCTCACTCTATATCCTCTAGGTAGCTTAGATTAGCACTTTAAGCAACCTAGTTATCTCAAGTTTGAGATTAAACTTGGCGTAGAAGCTTTCGGGTGGATCGTCTTTGATTTGAGGAGGCCGTGAAGTTGCCGATGTTCCAAGGAGCCTACGAGGAGTGGAGGACAGCGATGAAGACCCGAAGGACACGGTTCTTGAGGTATAATCACTTCACATAGTAGTTTAGAACTTCTATGATAGTTGTTAGTTATCGTTTAGCTTCGATTCATGCGGTTAGTCGATGTTTAAGCAAAGAACAAGATCGTTTTTCATATTTCCGCCTCCCCGCAAGTCGTGGGGTGTTGCACATCGACTTACACTTATTTCCCTGGGGTGGAAACGAATCGATGTATTCCTGCGGAGACGCTAGTTTCTCTACGGGTCGACGCGAATCAGGATTTTCTCGTCAAGGACACTGGTTTCCCTGAGTCGAAGGATTTTGCCGAAGACACTGGTTTCTTCGGGGTTGAAACAAATCGGTAATTTCTCGCGGAGACACTGGTTTCTCTGCGAGCCAACACGAATCAGGAGGCTCTCATCAAGGACGCTAGTTTCCCTGAGTTGAGGAGATTTCCAAGGACACTTTTGTTTCCCTGAGGTTGAAACGATTCGATGTATTCCTACGGAGACGCTAGTTTCTCTGCGGGTCGACATGAATCGGGATTTTCTCGTCAAGGACACTGGTTTCCCTGAGTCGAAGGATTTTGCCGAAGACACTGGTTTCTTCGAGGTTGAAACGAATCGATGTATTCCTGCGGAGACGCTAGTTTCTCTGCGGGTCGACGCGAATCAGGATTTTCTCGTCAAGGACATTGGTTTCCCTGAGTCGAAGGATTTAGCCGAAGACACTGGTTTCTTCGGGGTTGAAACGAATCGGGAATTTCTCGCGGAGACACTGGTTTCTCTGCGAGCCAACACGAATCAGGAGGCTCTCATCAAAGACGCTAGTTTCCCTGAGTTGAGGAGTTTGCCAAGGACACTTGTTTCCCTGGGGTTGAAACGAATCGATGTATTCCTGCGGAGACGCTAGTTTCTCTGCGGGTCGACGCGAATCAGGATTTTCTCGTCAAGGACACTGGTTTCCCTGAGTCGAAGGATTTTCCGAAGACACTGGTTTCTTCGGGGTTGAAACGAATCGGAAATTTCTCACGGAGAAACTGGTTTCTCTGCGAGCCGACGCGAATCAGGAGGCTCTCATCAAGGACGCTAGTTTCCCTGAATTGAGGTATTTGCCAAGGACACTTGTTTCCCTGGGAGTTGAACTGATCTGTGGTGGTCTTTCAGGTTTTATATAAGTTACCGTCAAAACCGTGAAGCTAGGAATTTGATCTTCGCTTCGTTTGCTGGCACTGCGTCTGCTTTATTGAGACGAATGTCGCGGTTGTCTCTAGGCTGTTGGTGAACCGTCGAGATTTGGCTTAGCTTTCTGGCGGGGCCTGTTGGGAAAGTGTGGTTCCCTCTTTGTTTGTGCCCTTGGATTGTATACAGGAATCGATGTGATCTCACCTGTAGGGTAAAAGTTTCATCATCATTTTTTTATTGCTTTATTTCCGTGATGCTCTATCATTTCAGCTTTTATATCGCGAAAGTCGCGATTGCCCAATCATTTCGGCTATTTCCCACGGTGCCCAATCATTTTGGCTATTTATTTTATTTTTACTCGCTGCTTTTTATTGCGAGTTGCCCAATCATTTCGGCTGTTTTATATGCATACGTTTTTACTTGCTGCTTTTTATTGCAAGTTGCCCCCATCATTTCGGCTATTTTGTATGCATGTGCGGCTTGCTGGCTCTTCGCCGTAAACCTGAAATTAGACACCGATTTCGGCATCAGCACCGCTATAACTGGGATATTACCAGGAGCGAATCATCATTTGCCTATGTCGATGTCGAAAAAAGGTGGCTTAGCGAACAGGGTTAAGGTCTTGTAGACTAAGGCTTTTAACTTCATGAGCCGTAAGGGTCTCACAAAGGTATTTCTCCCTACAAGTCGTGAGGATCTTGTAGGTGTATTTTCTCCTTAGGAATCGTGAGGATTCCTAAGTGTATGTTCCTCTGTAAGTCGTAAGGATCCTACAAGAGGGTTTTCTCCTTGTAAGTCGAGAACACTTATAAGTGTTATTTATCATGCGTACATATCCCCAGTCATGGATGGGACTTGATTAGGGAAATATTTATTCGCGCCCGTAGATTGTATAGGGTCAGTATTGAGCCACTTGTAGGGCAATATCGAAGGTTGTGGGGGTTGCTTAAGCACAGGTTTAGATCTCTGTAACTTAAGACTTTCAAATCTTATGAGCCGTGAGGGTCCCATAAGAGAGTTCTCCATACGAGTCGTGAGGATCTCGCAAGTGTATTTTCTCCTTAGGAATCGTGAGGATCCCTAAGTGTGTTACTCCCTTGTGAGTCGTAAGGATCTCACGCGGGTGGTTTCTCCCTACAAGGTCGAGAGGACCCTGTAAGTGTCCTTTGACGAGGTTGCGCCCTTTCAGGTTTTCACAAACACTCGCCGGTAGTCCTGCTGTTTTTACTCACGGAGCCCTTTCGGGTTTTCATCCGTGCCCATTTTGCTTACGGACATACCGTTTTTTTATTCTTTTTATTCTCTTCTTCTTCTTTTTTTTCGAGGTCGCGCCCTTTCGGGTTTTCACGAACACTCGCCGGTAGCCCTGCTGTTTTTACTCACGGAGCCCTTTCAGGTTTTCATCCGTGCCCATTTTACTTATGGACATACCGTTTATTATATATTTTTTTATATATTTTTTTATTTATCTCGTCAGCCTAAGGATGTTGCGGTATTAGTTTAAAAGACGTTTCGGTCCTTCATTAGTTTAAGGACGTTTCGGTTCGCCATTAGTTTAAGGACGTTTCGGTCCGTCCAGGAGAAGGCTGGCTACTGCTTATAAAGTTTAAGCTTAGGAAGATAGCGAGCGGACATAGTCGTCGTCATCTATCATTGACCTAGGCAGCAACTCGCTAAGCGCAGTATTTCTTTAGGAATCGACCATTTATTGGCCTGTAAGGCCTTTCACCGTGCATATCCATGAGTAGATAGGCTCCACCCTGGTAGACCTTGTCTATGATGTACGGGCCTTCATAGTTTAGCTCGAATTTTCCCCGCTTGGCTCGATTGGGGATCATAGGCCTTTTGACCACTAGCACGAGTTCGCCTTGGCGGAATGTCCTCGGCCGAGTCAATCTTTCATATGAGCGCGTCATCTTTTCTTTATAGGCCTCCAGACTTTGTTGCGCTATGAGCCGGGTTTCATCAAGGGCATCAAGTTCCTCAAGCTGAAGGTGAGCATTTTCCTCGTCTGTCAGCTCATAGTGGACTGCCACTCGTAGAGAGGGTAACTCTATCTCGAGGGGGAGTACTGCTTCTGTACCGAATACCAACGCATATGGCGTTGTGTTCGTGGCTGTCTTGAATGAAGTTCGATACGCCCAGAGAGCTTCTTGCAGTCTCTCGTGCCAGTCCTTCTTATTTCGGGACACCGTCTTCTTCATGATCTTTGTCAAGGTCTTGTTGAAGGCCTCAGCTAGACCGTTAGCTCGTGGATTATAAACCGAAGAATATCTCCAGTCTATATTGTGTTGTTGCACGAAGCGACTGACCTTGTGGCTTCTATAAGCTGGTCCGTTATCGAAGATGATCCGTCGCGGAGTTCCAAACCGATATATGACGTGCGTTTTGAAGAAATGGAGGATAGTCTCCGTTTTCACTTCCCTCAACGGTACCGCTTCTGCCTATTTGGAGAAGTAGTCGGTCGTCGCCAGGATGAAACAATGTCCTCTAGACGATACTGGTTCGATGGGGCCGACTATGTTAGCTCCCCACATTTCGAATGGCCAGCTAGCAATTGTCGGGTGTAGAGGATTTGGGTGTTGATGAATGAAGTCCCCATGAATCTGGCATGAGTGGCATTGCTTCGCATATTCGAGGCAGTCCTGAATCATCGTGGGCCAGTAGTAGCCCATCCGTTTGATCTTCAACTTCATCTTTAGGCCTGCTTGGTGAGAACCGCAGAGTCCGTCATGAACTTCCTGAACGACTCTTTTTGCTTCGTTAAGTCCCAGGCATATCAACCACAAAGAATCGAACGACTTCTTGTACAGAGTATCATTGACGAAGGCGAAAGACAGAGCTCGTTTCATAAGCTGATGTCTTGAGGACGTATCTTCGGGCGTTCGACAGTATTTGAAGTAGTCTATAAAGAATTCTCTCTAATCCTCAGCCTTTTCCCGGTCTTTTATTTGCAGGGTCGTCTGCTCAGTCGCTCCCTTTTCTTCGGATGATTCCGGAGATATTTCTGCTGGGGCAAGCACCCGACGGCTTTGTACCATGATTCTGACGTCATCGAGGTTCTCGTCAGCCAGTTCTTTAGCGAGCTTGGCCAACGCGTCCGCTTTGTTGTTTTCCGCGCGCGGTATGTTTTCCAAAGTGTAGGAAGGAATTTGGGTCAACAGTTGATGCACTTTTTTGCCGTACTTCACCAGCTCTGGTTTGTACGTTTGGTAGTCGTCGTTTACTTGGCTAACGACCAATTGGGAATCTTCGTATATGAGGAAGTTTTCAATTTCCATGTCGATGGCGATCTCGAGGCCTGCTATCAAAGCTTCGTATTCGGCTTCATTGTTTGTCCTCGGCTCTGTTAGGGAGAAAGCAAAGCGCATATCCCTCCTTGTGGAGTTACAAAGATGAGTCCTACCCCCGATTTGATTATAGGGGTACTTTGTTTGCGCTTCTTCATGGAAGATGCTCCATTAAAATAAAGCTCCCAACGGGTATCACCACCATCGATCGCATCAAACGCATGTTCGTCTGGCAGATCGCAATTCAGAGGAGAATCAGTGGGTATCGGATGCTCAGCGAGGAAGTCGGCGATGGCCTGGCCTTTCACTGCCTTGAGTGGTTGATACGTTATCGAGAACTCCATCAAGAGCAGGGCCCATTTAGCGAGCCGACCTGTCAATATGGCCTTCGACATCAAATATTTAAGAGGGTCCACCTTCGAAATGAGACAGACTTCATGCGCCAACGTATAGTGCCTGGGCTTTGTTATCGCGAAGATCAACGCCAGGCAGTGTTTTT
Source organism: Agapanthus africanus (assembly GCA_030015575.1). Classification (NCBI taxonomy): domain Eukaryota; kingdom Viridiplantae; phylum Streptophyta; class Magnoliopsida; order Asparagales; family Amaryllidaceae; genus Agapanthus; species Agapanthus africanus. The sequence continues at coordinate 769,693,178 of CM057341.1, forward strand.
CAATAGGGGAGTAGTTGCTTTCTGCCCGCAGTAGAACTTGACTTAAGTAATAGAGTGCTCTTTCTTTCCCTTGATCGTTCTCTTGTGCCCATAATGCACCTAAGTCACCTTCGAGGGCGGTTGTACAAAGGATGAGAGGTTTTCCCTTAACCGGAGCAGCTAACACTGGCGGATTCTGGAGGTACTGCTTGATTTCGTCCAGCGCATCTTGGCATTTATGATCCCAGATGAACGGGGTTCCTTTCTTCATCAGGTGGCTGTAAGGACGGCACTTGCCTGAAAGGTTGGCTATAAATCGCCGTATATACGCGAGCTTCCCTTGGAGAGACCGCAACTGTTTGAGAGTCCTTGGCGGAGGCATTTCCATGACCGCCTTGATCTTTGACGGATCTATCTCAATACCTCGGTGTCGGACGATGAATCCCAGGAATTTGCCCGAGGAAACTCCGAATGCACACTTGAGAAGGTTCATCTTCAAGTTGTATTGTCGAAGGCATTGAAATACGGTCTTCAGATGTTCTAAATGCCCCTCATATGATTTGCTTTTAACCACGAGGTCGTCGACATAACATTCGACAATTTCATGTATAAGGTCATCGAAGATCTTCGTCATGGCCCTCTGATCGGTGGCACCGGCGTTCTTTAGACCGAAGGGCATCACCTTGTAGCAGAATATATCTAAAGGAGTCCTGAAGGCGGTGTGCTTCTGGTCTTCGGGATGCATCTTTATCTGATTATACCCTGATGAGCCGTCCATGAAGGAGAAAACTTCGTGAGTGGACGTATTTTCTATCATCAGCTCGGTGACCTGCACTGGAAAATCGTCCTTCGGGCAAGCTTTATTGAGATCCCGGAAATCCACGCATATGCGCACCGTCCCATTTTTCTTCATCACCGGGACGATATTGACGATCCATTCGGGATACTGAACCTCCTGGATAAAGCCAGAGTCGATCAGCTTCTTGACCTCAGCATTGATACTCATCTCAAGCTCGAGCTGCATTCTTCTTGGCGACTGTTTGACCGGCTTGACGTCCGGAGATATTGCCAATTTGTGCACAGCAATTTCTGGATCTAGTCCCGGTATTTCGGAATAGTTCCATGCGAAGCAATCTCTATGCTGCATAAGCAGGTCTTTTAATGAAGCCACCCTTTCTTCAGATAGCAGCCCGCTGACAAATGTCGGTCGCGGGTCATTCATCGTCCCCAACTCAATTTTCTTGAGGTTATCCGCAGTGGTATGTATTCCATCCTCCAGCCCTTTCGGTGTTGGCGGAAATTCTGAGATCACCTCATCGTCGCTGTTTTCGAAGCACCAGGGAAGGTCATCCATATTCTCGGGCTCTTCCTTTGATATCGTTATCATGTGACAAGTACGAATTCGCTTCCAAGCCCAATGTGGAACTGGTTCTGCTCTCATGGCTTTAGGTTCGTGCTTCTGTGGCGGCGTTACCCTCCAGTTGTCAGACAGAGCGAACTTGCCAAGCTGATACTGATCTTCGACCCAATTCTTGAAGGTGAAGCAGTCTTCGAGAGGGTTCCCTACTACTCGGTGATAAGAGCAATAGTTCGAGTGAGAGACTTCGCTTACTTGTTCGGGGTATTTAGACTCCGGCAGTGTAAGCATCTGATGTTTTAGAGCGAGGTCAAGTATTTTCTTCGTCTTGTCCCGAGGAAAAGAGTACGCTCGACCCATTTTCCTCATGAGGGATAGATCGGAACCGTTCGATTCCCGCTTGCGTGGCTTCTTAGTCTCGCTTTGTTGCTGTTGAGCGCCTTTTTCGCCTCTCGACTTATTTCTGCCTCTGCGTCATGCCTTTTTTATGACAGGTTGACAGGGAGCGGCATTTTCATCTTTCACAGCCTGTTGGAGGAGGCGTTGCGTTTTGGCTTTCTCGTAGATGGCCATTTTGCGGTTATGATCGTCTCTGATTTTTTGACCAGCTTCCCTTATAAGCTTGTCCATTTTTTCTTCGAACAACGGACTGGGCACTTTTGCATCAGGAACTTTTACTGCTTCAGGATTAGCATCTTCCCATTGAGCATCCGCTTCTTCATCGAAGTCATGCACGACGTAGCAACCGTGGAGTAGCTCTCGTTTCTTGGACCGGATGTATCCAAGCCCGATTGTTTCCATTCTCCCATTAGGCAACTTGTGCTGAGTCCTGGGAACATTCCAGACCCTGTCATAGAATTTGGCTTTTCGAGCGGTCTGTTTAAAGGATATTCCCTGGCACTTCAATAGCCTTTTCAAGCCTTCTGTATATTATCTGGGGAGACGGATGGGCTGAAGCCTGTCAAGCGTAGGATCCGCGCCATGCCAGATTTCTTTCTCCACTTTGGTTTCCTCAGAGCGGTAGAATAGAATTGCTTTTTCGCCTTCTCGCCTGGGAGGGACATAAAATGTTCGCAGTTCTTCTACACTGTAGGTATCGAGCGCATCCAGTTCTTTTTGGTGTTTAAGTGGAACCATGGCGACTCGCAGACGTTGCTCTTCGTCAGCGGACGTTTGTATTGAAGGTCGAGCAGAGAATACAGCATGGACCTCATCTTCCGAGTCGCTACCAAAGATCAACGTAGGAGCAGATGGTCCTGGCTTGTTGTATTGGGGCGGACCCGAATAAATCATCTCTTCTTCCTCTTCGGTATCACTCCCGAAGACAAGGATGGTGGCGTTAGCTTTGTTCTCCGGCTTGTAACACCTCTCCGTGTCTTCGAAATCCGGTAAAAAGTATTTGGCATCTTCATATTTGCGGACCTCGTTCACAGAGAATGGTTTCAGTTCTCCCGTTACGGTATACTCGAGACCATCCTTAAAATACTTCATACACTGATGTTGTGTAGAAGGGATGATGTTGTACTCGTGTAACCATGGTCTGCCGAGCAAAGCATTGTAGCACGTCTTGGCGTCTATGACGTAGAACTTAATGTCCATGATGAGTAGCCCAAAACGTAGCGTCAGTATCACAGACCCAAGAGTTCTTGATGATTGGGAGTCGAACCCGGAGATGGTGATTTTATCCCGAGCAAGGTGCTGGACGCTCATGCAGATTTCTTTTAACACCCGCACATTGAGGAGATTAACGGAGGATCCATTGTCGATCAGGATTTTGCCTATCTTTATATCATGGAAGTATCCTGAGACATAGAGGGGGCGATTGTGTTCGCACGTTCCAAGGAGAAGGTCTTCATCGCCAAAAGTGACATCGGCCGTGTGCACTTCCTCCAATTCATCCTTCATCTTTTCTTCGGCCGGGAAAGCTTGGAATTGTTCCGGCTCCTGTAGTGCCTTGATTAACGAATCTCTCGCCTCTTTTGATAGTAAAAGGGCGTCAAGAATGCTGAGCTGTGAGGGTAGCTTCCTCAGATGGGCTAAGACGTTGTAATCCACCTTATTTTTCTGTGGCGGGTCCTTGGCAGTTAGCTCTTCTATGACTTGGTCATCTAAGACGATATCTTCAGAGACCTTTTCTTTCCCTTTATCTTTTTTGTTTGAGGCTCCGAGATTCTTTTCGGGCAGCGTCCGATTACGCAGCCGGATATTTTCGCAGACCTTCAGCTCTTCTTCTTTTCCCGAGGTGGACTCTTTAAAGAAGGGGCCAAGCTCCAGCTCCTCATCAGAATCGCTCCCGAATGTGAGCACTTGTGATCCCCTGGCGTTAACCATGCGACAATTGCCGGTAGTTCTGTTAAGCCCTTCGGTCGTATTTTTCCGCTCCCGACGAGTTTTGCGCTTCTCCCGCTTAAAATGTTGTCGATGAGCATCATATCCTTGCCACCATCTATTGAAAGCTTTGCACTCTTCAGTGGGGTGCGAAATCTTCCGATGATACAAGCAGTAGGAGGGGTGCATTTCCACTTCACCAGTAATGCTTCCTTCAGAGGATGGTAGCTTCATACCTATTGATATGGCCTTAGCAAACCTTTTCCTCGTCTTGAATTTGCTTTTATCCGCGGTGGATGTATTTTGCTCCAGCGGGAATGTCTTAACTCTTTCGTCAAGTCGCTGGCGCTTGGCCCTTTCAAATATAGCCGTCTCGCGTTCCCGATCAGCTTTACTTTTCAACAGAGCTTCGTTGAGAAATGCGTCAATTACTTCATCTGATGGCCCCAGAATTTTTGGTTCAGGATCTTCCCCCAGCTTTTCAGTGCAAGGAGTCTCCTCATCGTCCGTGAACGAATGGGAAATCACATGACAGCTCGCTACGTATTCTACAGATTCATCCGACGAACTTTCTCCCTCATCTTCCTCTTGAAAGACGTAGTTGAGAAACTCTTGGAGCGTAATGGGAGTCCGTGCTTTCTGGTTGTATTCCTCCAGCGCGTCAATTTGTTTTTGTAAGTCCGTGCGCTTGTCGCCAGGCTTCACAGGCTTCTTGGATTTCTTCTTCTTCTTCGAAGATTTTGACGGCTGATTGTGAGTGCTTGGGCCACCACCATCGGTCTTTGAAGTTGGACGGGGCTTCAACATCCCTTCAATGACCTGCGGTTCCAACGGGTTCTTCCACCTGATCGCTGGGCATGTTTGAAGATCGTTCAGCATCCTCTTTGTCTTGGCTGACAGCACAACCTCCCATGGGGCTTCTTCAACGAGAGAGCACGTTGCCCCCGGCATATTCATCCTTTTAGAGGTGTGAGGTTGCGGCGGATTCACCTTCTATCTGTCGGACAACGCGAACTTGCCCTGTTGGTTCTGGTCTTCAATCCAATTTTTGAAGACGTAGCAATCTTCGATCGGATGACCCAGTACCCGATGATAGGGACAGTAGTTGGGCTCATTGACATCATTTGGTTGCGACGGACGTTTTGGATCCGGCAGATTTATGAGTCGGTTGCGCAACGCCATCTCGAATAATCTTCTCGTTTTATCTCGGGGAAACAAGTAAGGACGTCCTAGCCTCTCCTCAAGGGGTACGTGCGGACGCATATTATTTTGACGGAAGACCGGCTTCGAGTTGCTCGGCTGTTGTTGAGCATTAGCGACAACGATCGCTTTCCCCTTCCCCTTTACATTTCAGGAGTTCGGTTTTAGAAGAGGAGGTCTATGGCCCATCTGATCCATTTGCGCTAGCTTGTCGATCAGGGCCTGGAAGGTAGTCGGCTTGAAGAACATCATAAATTGCAAGATGGTTGCTTGCGGATCGAGGGTTCCCACAAACATACTGTCACGCCCCACCCCAATACAGAGAGTATTGTCCGCTTTGGCCGAAACCGCACGGTTTTCCCTTTAGAGCGAACCGGACCCGACCTGGGGCCACTTCCCAGGAGGTCACCCATCCCAAGACTTCCCTAGACCAAGCACGCTTAACTACGAAGTTCTCAAGCTCTTGTAGTGCCGGTTCACTTAAAAGGCGCCTCTGTAATTGAGGGTGGTATCATTATATTTATAATGCAATTCGGTCCTCTTTCGGAATGTGCTCCGAAGATTCCCCATTGTTCTACAGTGGGTCCCACGGACTCAAGAGGTGGCCCCCGCCCACTTAACACAACACTTGGCGTGGCACTTTGTTCCGTGTGGCACTTTGCTCCGTGAGCAAGAACCGGGTCCCGACATTCTCCCCACCTTTGAACAATGGTTCGACCTCGAACCACAGACCTACTATTGAGGAACCGGCTCTGATACCATTCTGTCACGCCCTACCCCAATACAGAGAGTATTGTCCGCTTTGGCCGAAACCGCACGGTTTTTCCCTTTAGAGCGAACCGGACCCGACCAGGGGCCACTTCCCAGGAGGTCACCCATCCCAAGACTTCCCTGGACCAAGCACGCTTAACTACGGAGTTCTCAAGCTCTTGTAGTGCCGGTTCACTTAAAAGGCGCCTCTGTAATTGAGGGTGGTATCATTATATTTATAATGCAATTCGGTCCTCTTTCGGAATGTGCTCCGAAGATTCCCCATTGTTCTACAGTGGGTCCCACGGACTCAAGAGGTGGCCCCCACGGATTCAAGAGGTGGCCCCCGCCCACTTAACACAACACTTGGCGTGGCACTTTGTTCCGTGTGGCACTTTGCTCCGTGAGCAAGAACCGGGTCCCGACACATACCTACTGCAGGAGCTTCTTCAATGCGTTACTCGCATTTTGACCATAAGTTCCGCCACCGTATAACATATTGGACCCATGACTCGCCTGGCTTCCCCTGGCATTAATCAATGCCATCATCAGGGTGCGTTCGCTGGCGCTTGAGAAACGCTGGGTAAACAGCAGTTCCATCTCCGCAAATGTCTTAATAGAGTCGTTTGGGAGTTCAGAGTACCACTCGAACGCTGTATCTGACAAGCTACCAACGAACTGGCGAAGCAACAATTTATCATCACCTCCGGTGTTGCCGCAAAGCGCTCTGAACTGGGCAACATGCTGGTGGGGATTGCCCATCCCTTTATAGACATGGAATTTAAGAATTGTGTAGCCCGGCGGGTACTTTATCTGATCGTACCAGCTCGGATATGGTCGTCCTGTTTTTACGACCTGACCAGCTGCCTTAGTCGCATGATGAACTCATATTTGTTGGGCTATATACTCATCCAAGTCAGCTTTGGAGATTTTCTCCTCCTTGGCTGTTGACAAAGCTGGTGGAGGATTTGACGTTTATCCCCTATCGTCTACAAGGACGATTGGGGGATCTTCAGCTGGAGGATCTTGTTGGATCATCATCCCCACCATGTCTTGGAACAGGAGGGCCATACGCTTTATGTTGGCTGCTTGTTCAGCAGCCTCTTTATCCTTCTTCTCCAATATCCGACGAAGGAATTCAGCGTCAGTTTCTTGCGCCTGGCGTTCATCCAAGGACGCTTCGGGGCTTTCTTTTGGCCCAGTGAGTGCGGCCATCAGGTTCATCATCTCTTGGAGCTTTTGCTGTTTCTCCTAAGCTTTGGTCACTGACCGTGTAAGCGGTCGATGACCTGTAGATGCACGGCTGTCCTCTTTTCCAGACGCCATGTAGACGGTATGAACCACCACGCCCCTAGACTTAGGGCGTTTAGGCTCGCCGCCCTTGGCATTGGCCGCGGGCATGGGAATTTTCTCTGGCCTCCTTCTCTTATGGGCCTTTGAAGTTGAGGGGGCCGTTGCAGCAGGCACCCTGGTGGTGGTCGTCCTTTGCTGTTTGTCCGGACGGTTCTTTTCTTCTTGCACTTTTGCCCTTTTCTGTTGGTGAAAGTGATTTTGGTTGATTACCGAGTCCTGAACTCTCCGCCAGACCTTATAAATCCTGGAGGACAGCCGTTGAGGGGGCTGCTCCAGCTTCATTTCCAAAACCCTCTCCGTAGGTGGAAGGGATCTTTTCAGCATAGCAGTTGGAGAGTTCTTACGCGCCCTCCTTAACGGTTCAAAGTTGTTCCCAATTGGAACAGCAGCATCAACTTCCACCATTGGAGCGGGTGGAGTTAGCCCCGAGGGGGAGTTGCCCCCAGCCTTCCTTACTCAGCGTCAGTGGCGACGTCGAGCATGAAGATCCGTTGGGACTGGCTCGGCGATAGGGACAGCTTCATCTTGCCCCCTGTCCGAATGAGACGCTGCTGGTACCAGCCCCTTAAAGACTGAGGTCGTCCTTTGAGTGGCAATATTCAATCTGTCAAAGACAGATCCTCGAGCAGGGGCACGAGCCGGAATAGTCAGCCTTGAAAAGACTGACTCCTTGACAGGAGAAGCCGCTTTGGCGACTTCGGGAGCAGCCGTCTTCTTTGGGATGGCCTTCTCAGGTATCATGGGCTTTTTGGCGGGCCCTTTGGAGTTCAGGCTCGGTCTGGTGAAGACTGAAGAGTTGGACGACCCGTTGAGAGGGGCCGTGGGAGTAGCAAGTCGATCGAAGACCGACTTCTTTAAAGCTTCCGGTACGGGTATTGGCAGGGTGAAGCTTGCAGGAGAGATCATGGTCCCGAAAAACAGGCCGGTGGTGGCCTGAGTCACTTTCTCCACAGGCATAGTAAGGACGGAGGCCGCATGAGGCCCATATGCTACACCTCCAGGTGAGGTGGAACGTCGGTTGCATTAGCACTTCGAGCACTTCGAGCAATTGGAGGCCATTGATGCTTGATTTCTGCGCCAGGCAAAAGACCAAATCTTAGTAACTTGCAATCCAAAGGCAATCATTAACAAACCGCGATTCGTTCGTGAAGACGACACACGAAGTGTAGAGTGGAAAGAGGAAAAGGTCCCACCGGGCGTGCCAGAATCTGTTCCCCTCCGAATGGCGGCGACGACGTGAGGACGTCTTGCCTGAGATTCGGGGCAGATGCTATTTGGTTTTATCCGTCCACCTCTCCGAAGATGCCAAGTTGATTTATGGCACCGTGTATCGGAGGTTTAGACGGATGCGGCCGATGTAGCAGACTTCGTCAGATTCCCCCTCGTTTGAGGGGTTTTTGATTGTGGGGACGCTCTTCCCTGCAGGCGCAAGCCCCTGCAGTTAATTACGCTACCGCATCGCGGTAGCCACTTTCTCCTTCTCCAGAATTTCACTTCGTGTCGTGTGTGTTTGTTTTGTTTGTGGATGCCCGTGGATTGTATACGGAGACTAAGTTATGCAGTCGCCCGTAGGATGTGGATTAGTCCAAATCCGTATTTACTTAGATTTGGATTTGGTGTTTTAGTTTAAGGATACGTTAGCCATATTGAGGCTAAGATCAACTTAAACGTTCGTTAAGGATACGTTAGTCTGATTTGAGACTAAGATCAACTTAACGGGATCGTTTGGATCCGGCAAAAGAGCATTTGGGGGGCTCTATTGTTCCAGTTTAAGGACGTAGCGGTCCATAGGTAGTTTAAGGACGTTTCGGTCCATTGCCAGTTTAGGGACATGGTGGTCCGTCTCCAGTTTAGGGACATGATGGTCCATGTTCCAGTTTAAGGACATAGGGGTCCATTGATAGTTTAAGAACGCATAAGTCCGTGGGTTTAAGGACCCCACAGTCCATATAGGTGTGTTTAAGGACGCATTAGTCCGTTAGTTTAAGGACGCATAAGTCCATGAGTTTAAGGACCCCACAGTCCGTATCTTGGTTTAAGGACGCATAAGTCCATGAGTTTAAGGACCCCACAGTCCGTGTTGATGTGTGGTTGTCGGGACCCGTCACCTCTCTGATGTCGTTGAAGGATTACAACGATAGGAGTCAGAGGAGTTCAGAGATGTACCCTCGAACCGGATGTAAATTGATTTAGGAGAGCAGCCGTGCTCAGTCAATTTAATTTGAGGACTTACGGCCAAGATTGGGCCAAGTCCAGTTGGAAATATTCAACGTTTTTATTTATCTTTGGTCTATTAGGCATGTGCTAGGGCTTTGCCCCCTTTTAATAATGCACTGCATTTTTATTTTGTTTAGGCTCTGCCCTTTTATAAATGATGCAGAGCATCTGCTTTGTTTGGGCTTTGCCCTTTTATAAATGATGCAGAGCATCTGCTTTGTTTGGGCTCTGCCCTTTTATAAATGATGCAGACCATCTGTTTTGTTTGGGTTCTGCCCTTTTAATGCATTGTATTTTATTTGGCATGTTAGGCCTTTTTTAATTGGGCTTGGCCCTTCAGTAAATAATGCAGTGCATTAATTGTCTGACATTGGCTTGTCAGGTGCTTTGCACCAATAATTGAGCGCAAGCGCATGTGGAGGTGACACGTGTCACGCTCTGGTGAGCGCGAGCGCAACTGCGCAGTGCGCTGCGTCAGTGCGCTGCGTTGTTGCACCGCTGACACGTGTGGCTCTCTGGTGGCTTGCGCCAACCCAGGAGCGCAACAGTGCAGTTTTGCAAGTGCAAAGCACTGTTTCAATAACTTGATCCAATTTTGGATTCAAGAAAAGAATTTTTCTGAAATTCCAGAACCAATGGTTCATAAAAAGTGTAAGGCACTGTTATTATTTATTTTTTATTGAAGATCATTGATCTTGTTCTTAGATTAATGATCTATTCAGAAGAAATTCTTCTCTTTTATAAAGATTTTTACCTTTTTCTTGAGTTCTTTTCAAAATTCTTCAGAGTTCTCTCTGTTTTGAAGTTCTTGATCTCTCACGATGTTGATGATGATTTGAATTGGGGTCTAGGGGTCTTTATATAGTGCCCATAGATTTGTTAAGTTTGTTAAAGAGATCATTCTCTGAGTGATTTGGGGAATTTTCCCCACCGTTGGATCTTTGATTCAAGGGCTTCTGTTTTACAGAAGAAAATCTTTTTGTTTTAACAAGAACAGAAGGATCTTACTAGAATTTTAATTCTGTTTGGATTAAACGCCCCAGCGCTTGACACTTGTCACGCAGCGCACAGCGCTGCGCAACTGCGCTGACACGTGTCGCTCAGCGCACAGCGCAGCGCAACTGCGCTGACACGTGTCGCTCAGCGCACAGCGCAGCGCAACTGCGTTTGCGCTGACACGTGTCGCGCAACGCAGCGCTTGCGCAACTGAAGCGTTGCTTCCTTTAATTTTTGTTTTAAATAGAGCCTTGCTCTGATTGGGCGACCTACCTTGGGCGCTGCGCTGACGTATCAACTTCTAATACGTGGCGCGTTGCGCGCAGCGCACGGGATTTGAAGCGTTGCTTCAACTGAGATGTCTTTTCACCTTCCTTTTTCAAGTCAGACTTGTATTTCCCAGAATTTTCATTTCCCGAGTCTTGGAAATAACTCCACTGTGTACAGAATTTTCTGTGCTTGGTCTATATAACTCAAAGCCGAGCCTTTTTTCTCTCATCTTCAAAGAACCTTTTCAATCATGGCTTGCAACCGCCCTCATGCCCGTTGACAGCCATGGGAAGTGCCCATTCAGGACATTGTTCCCCGTTTTGCTGTGCGCTTGGTGGGTTCTTCTCTTACAGATGAGCAATGCGATGCTACAATGTACGAGCTTTTGACTCGTGTGGGGTCTCCTCTCCCTCCGCACTCCATTTGGCTTCGGATGATCCTTGCATCGGTGCTCGCCGATCTTCCCCCTCCTCCAGTAGAGATGTCCTCGGCAATGCTTGATGCCGCCGAGGATAAGATCGAGTGCTTCTTCGAAGCGCACTTGATCACTAAAGCCCTGAGGGACTGCTCTTTCCACTTGCTGAGCCAGATACGGGCTCGTCGGGTTGTCATCGCCACCTTTTCTGATGAATGCGGCGACGATCATTGGATGTCTACCTCTTGGGAGGACCGCCGCTTTAACGTGGTGGAGAAGACGGAAAGGGAACTGAAGAATCTTCTTCTTAACTTTACGAACCCTTGTCCTTTCGATCCCATATTTGGTGATCTTTTTTCAATGTAATAATAATAATAATGAACAAGTGTTTTAATCGAGTATTTTATTATCCGTTAAGGATTCCTTTTTATTTTAGCCCTATGTTATGCTTGTGCATTGCATAATTTAATTTGCTATTATTAGGTACAGGTGATTCTTGCAAAGATAAAGTGCCTTTAGTGCTTAGCCCCTTTTTATGAAGCATTGCTTTACTTTTCAGTCTTAGAAATAGAGTTTTGCTCTAATTGGGGGAAACAAGCATGTTCTGGGTACTTTTTGAACTCCGCTCAAGTTTTGAGCTTGTTGGGATATTTTTGGCACTTACTTATTCGATCGAAAAATTTAATATCGTCTAGCTATCTGTGATTGTTATACAATATTTGGAATCCACATAATTGGTTATGTGATAACTAGTTTGAATTCTATAAATCTAGCAGTTTAGTCTCATTTGATCGGTTGCCACGGAATTTTTATGTGGATCAAATTTCCGTCGTAATTACGTAGTGTACGCAGATACTCGCCGGGTAACCATACTAGATAGCCACGCCCCATAGCCCCGACCAAGTGACTGTAGGAGAACCCCGTCGCCAAAAGCATCCGTTCGGGTGCTCGCGGCTGTGGTGTTCCGCCTTAGTACACTTCATCGACGGCATCGGGGGTGCGGCCGTCTACTAAAGTTTCCGACGAGCATTTGATCAGGTTATCAGGAATCTTGTTGAATTACCCGACAGATAATTGGAAAGTGTTTTCAATATCGAGACTAAAATGCGGGGTTTATAATTGTTAAGCATGTGATGTCTAAGGAATTCATTTTGTTGGGCATGAAATCCAAAGTATATGATACATTGGGTTTCTGATGTCTAAGGTGGTTCCGGATTCCAATTGTTGTAGTTTTTCACTTTCTTTTCTGCGACCGTAAGTGTAATATGTGGTGTATCGCCGGTTTCGTTGCTATACGTCAACGACAATTGGGATACGCATATTTACTTGCGTTGATGACATATGATGTTATATATTGCTGTGATATGTTATATTGGATCGTCGTGTTTTGAATATCCGGGGTTTTATGTGAGATGAGGGTTTTTATTTTCATTCATATAAAATTCATTGTATGTAATATTCTTTTATTGGGGCACTTCCGAGTTGAGGATGATGTCACCATTGATGTATTACTTTTCCGCATTAGGATAAACCCAAGGAGAGGAGCACAAATAACCGGGTTCTAGGGTCCAGTGGGAAACTATCTCGAGGAGTCGAGACCGGCTCTCCTAACTCTAGAATTAGTAGGGTAACTTGTCGCTCTCGTAGGGGTCTAGGGATGTGGGTTTGGCTATTCATCACGACCGTCCGCGTTTTTACTGGCTTAAATAAAACACGGAATTCCTAGTATATCCAATAGTTCATATGTGATTCTTCTGCTGCTGATATTCTGTGATGTGATCACTTGATATGTTCTGAGACGAATGCCTATATTATATATATGAGATATAATAAATATTGATGCTTTCGTTTCTTATGTGATGCTTAGGAAGCATAACAGATGGGACTTCATTAATGAGATTAATGAAAGAAAAAGAAACCTAAAGATGTTGCAGAATCTTATTTTAAAAACTGGTAGCACTAGTTCTTGCTTTGCATAGCGGTATTCCTTGTAGAATATCCAACACCTTATTCTATAAGGAAAGAACCGAGATCTCTTCACCGGGAGTGACCTCTTAACGAAACTAGCAGATGCTACAACCCATTCGGTTTGTCTTTTAATTGCTTCTATAGTTTTTGCTTTGCATAGTGGTATTTGTGAAATATCCTACAGCTTATTCGATAAGGAAAGAGCCGAGATCCCTTCTCCGGGAGTGACCTCTTTAGCAAAATTTGTAAAACCCTAAAAAACACTCCTTTTCAAATTCACTCGATTCTACAACGATATCAAGTTCTTTACGCAAAGGGTTTTCTTAAAAACCTGTCGTAGCCCTTCGTCATTTCAGATAAGTGGTAATTAGTATTCGTGATGCGTTTGTTGACCTCGGTCAAGGCATAGTGTGCGGTAGCTGATTAGTGCTTATCTGCAAAGCATATGATGCGATTGGATTAGGGTAGTCATGCGACCTTGTTAACCTCTGTCAAGAGTCGTGCAGGTGGGTTTATTTCAATCATGAAATGGCGGGTTGAACTTGACTAGCAGCCTATGGTTTGTTGACCTCTGTCAAGGTCATAGGACGCTTGGAGCAAAATATTATCGAGAATTTCAAGTGTTGAATTTTGCAATGAGATTGCATACCTTCTATGAGATAGTTGGACCCCGATACCCACTGCGAGTAAGAGTTACTCCTGAGAGAGTCTTACACATTACAATTAGACGATCAAGTAGATGTCTAGAAAGGTGTTAACGGGGTTACACCCTTGGGAAAACGAGGTTTATTTTAATTAGGTCCGTGCGATAGCACGGGGAACCTCCCTTAAAGTACCGACACTGTCCTGGCCGAAAGATTGGCGAACTTGTAGGGTGTAATTAATCTCGGCCGGTCTTACCTTTTAGGGTTTGAAGGTAGATTTGACTAAAACAGTGGGAGCCATCCTGATTAGATAAACTAATAACCATTCTAATCTTGCAAGAGCGCACACAGATTGTTTTCTTCTCTCTCTCCTGGTAGTGACCATGTCACGGCTTAATCAAGATAATAATATGGATGCAGTGATCGAACCTGCTTATTATACTGAGCTAGGGAACGTTGGTTCCGTTCTTTCTTATAATTGTTATAAGTCTGAGCAGGAAATAGGGGAATATCTGGATTCCCATGCCACCCAATTGAAGATTAAGCATGTTGATGCATATTCTTCAGGTGTGTTCATTACCAAGAACTGTTTCTCAGTATTTTCTACGTCCTAGGTATGAGATACCGGATAAGGATCCCATATATGTAAGATTTACATGGGCTACAAAAAGGTAGAGAACTGAGAATAGGTGATATATCTCTAAGTGCTAGAGAATAGTGCAATTGTTGCAGCCAAGTCAGTTGGCAGATATCACCTTGTATTAATACATTGATTCTGAACGAATGTTATTACATACCGAACATGATATACAACATTACATCAGTTTCTTTAATGAGTTAAAGAAGGATATAATTCTGTATTGGAGGATAATATTGTAAACATTTTCCTGAATCAAGAGTTGATTCGATCAGGCACGTTATATAATAGCATATATGTTCTAAATCAAACCACATTTCAAAGTATGTAGAACACACACAAGAGGAGTAGTTCAGAAATGAAATAATCATTCTTAAGGCATTGTAGACTAGGTCATTTCAATGTGACACGACCAGCTAAATTACATAAGGATGAATATAAGAATCTGTTCGAATTTTCATCTTATGATATTTGTCAGTCTTATCTCAAAGGTAAAATGACCAATACTCCATTTACTGGAAATAGAGAAAGAGTTAGTGAACTCTTGGGACGGATACATGATGATGTATTCGGTCCTATGTCTACAAATTCTAAGGTTGGTTCTTCATACTTCATTTATTCACCGACTATCTCTCAAGATTCGGACATATGTTTCTGTTGACACACGAGTCTGAAACTTTTAAGAAATTCAAGGAATATAAGCTTAAAGTTGAGAACCAGACGGGTAGAAGTATTAAGTCCTTCGATATGATCGAAGAAGAGAATACTTGCGCATGGAGTTCCTAGAGTTTCTAAAAGGAGAATGTGATTCTCTTTCAGCTTACTCCTTCATATAGACCGCAGCACAACGGTCTATAGGGACGGAGGTATCGCACCCTATGAGATATGGTGCGCTCTATGATGAGTACTGCTGAGTTACCTGTTTTCTTTTGGTGTTATGAAATTGAGAAGCCGCATACCTATTGAATGGGGTTCCATCCAAATCAGGGCCTATCACTACATATGAGATATGGAATGGGAAGAGACCAGGTCTTAAGCGAGTTAAGATATGGGGTTGTCCGGGCTACGTTGAAAAGCAAAATCCGGACAAGCTCGAGGCAAGGTCAGTTCTGTATAATCTTGTTAGGATATCCCAAACATTCACAAGGGAATATCTTCTACCACACTGAGGAGCAAAAGGTGTTTTGTTTCTCAGCATGCCACCTTTTTAGAAAAGGAATTTCTTGTGAAGAAATTTGTGGTTATGAGGTAGAACTGGAAGGAGTTCCAGCTAGACAAACTAACACCTGATGATTTGGTGAAACCAAAGGATTCAATAGTTTCCAACGAACCTCAGCCTCTCCACAAATCTGGTCGGGTTCCTCATCCACTTGAGAGATACTACGGTCTTCTCGGTGACAGTGGGAGCGAGGATTGCATCATGGTAGATGATGACCCAACTAGGTTCAGGCAGGCTATCACAAGTGAGGACTCTGTGAAAAGGCTGGATGTTATGCGATCAAAGATGGAATCCATGTATACCAACAAAGTATGACTTTGAATGTTGCACCTAAAGGGGTAAAACCCATTGGGAGAAAATGGATCTTGAGAAGATTCTTGGTGTAAATGGAAAAGTCGAGACTTTCAAAGCTATGCTTAAGTCCATCAGGATCAATGCGTGCATCGCTGAGTTAGAACATCTGTTTTGATGTGGTAGTCAAAGAGTTTGACTTTATCAAAAAGGTAGATGAACAATGAATGTACAAGAAGGCTGTAGAGAGTAAGGTTGTCTTCCACGTATTGTACGTAGATAACATACTCTTAATAGGAAATGGTTTTCTATGCTACACTCGGTCAAGCTCCTCTTATCACGAGGATTCTCAATAGAAGATCTGGATGATACCTACTACATCTTATGGATAATGATCTATGGTGATAGTTCTAAGTGGATGTTGGGAGTGTCCCAAATCCAGGTACATTAACACCATACTAAAGGGGTTTAGTATGGAGGATTCTAAGCGTGGTGGTACGCCCACTAACTAAGGAATAACTCTCTCCAAAAAGAAGTCTTCTAAGACTGATTTGGAGAGAGCTCGCGTGCAAGGGATATCCTATGCTTCGGCAGTAGGCTCTATCATGTATGCGATGTTATGTACCAGACCAGATGTAGCTGACTCATTAGGTGCAGTGATCAGGAATCAATCGGATCTTGGGAGAATCACTGGACAGCTGTGGAGGACATTCTTAAGTACATGAGAAGTACTAAATGAATGTTTCTTGGTTCCACCTTCCAGAGTGATAAGGGTGACTGAAAGTCAGCCACGGGCATTGTCTTTACCCTCAGTGGAGGGACGGTATGTTGGAAGAGTTCCAAGCTAGATACCGTGACAAACTAGACGATAAAGGCTTAATACATTGCTACCAATGATGCTACCAAAGTGGCAGTCTGGGCATTTCTTATTCATGAGATGAACAAGGTTCCTACCATTGAGCGTCCAATAACTGTTATTGTGACAACATGGAGTTGTGGCTTTGTCCTAGGAACGTTATCTATGGAATGGTTGAGTATGGGATACTACAACCAATGCTATATTGTTGGGTATAAGATACTACAACAGATGGCCTTAGTGCAAGTGGGAGATTGTTAGTTATATGTATGCCCTAGAGGCCATTACTGTACGTGTGATGTATATTGTAGTGGATGCTTGGACATATATAGGGAGGACTTTTTTGCTCGACATGATAGTATGCTATCTGGTTGCACTTTATCTTAACATGTACACTTATTGTCTCTTTATTACATGTTGATAAAGCTCTTAAGATGAGTACTTGACTACCAGGACTATGATGCAGATCATACTAGTGGGGATATGGTAGTCGGTAAGTACATCCTTCAAATGGTCCTAGTCGTGGGAGTATCGAGACGGCATCGATACTCCAGAGTAGACTAGCGTATATGCTTCTCGACCCATGTGAGGGGCGATGGATGATCCCACATCCATTGGTGTTTGACATCAGAGAAGGTATACGGGTGCTCAGTGGGAACTGGGTTGTAACAACCTTAAATTTCCTATACAAGTTTTTACAAAAAAAATTCAAAAAATCCATAAAAGGGTATTTATTGCCTGAGCACAAGACTTAAGTAATTAATTAGCAATTTAATTATAAGAAGGGGCTTGTGGCTCATTGGTAATACCTTGCACTGCTGAACCAAGCCACTAGAGTTCAAATTCCATGTCCCATATTATTTTTAATATTTATTTTGTTTTAAATTTTATAGAAGCCCAACAGTCAACACGTGATAACTCCAGAAATTCCCACTACACCCACTAAACTAAATGCACAATAGGCTTAACCAGGTGACCCCCCACATTCCGAGCCCCCGACTCGGCCTGACTCGGCCGAGTCGGCCAGACTCGGCCGAGTCGTCAACGGCAAAAAGTTGCCTTTTCCCCTTCCCACCTTCACTTCATACTTCAATTTCTGAGATCGTTTCCAGATAGCCTTTAATACCTCTTTTACTCCATTTTTAATACATTTTTACATTTTTTAAATTAAAACCCTTCATCTACCTTAACCATTGCCTAACCCTATAAGTACCACCCCTGCCCTCTACCCTCTCACCCCAAACTCTGAGCCAACTCTCAAAAATTCTTAAGAAATCTTGTGTACTTTGAAATCGAGCACGAAGCGAAGCTACGACGAATTTTCCAGCGAACTTCCGATGATCATTCTGGGAGCCCCCGGCGACGAAGCGATGCACCGACGACTCCTCCCATTCTATCTCTTTCTCCTAGTTGTCCAAAACCCGTAAGTCCCCATTTCTACCTCTTTTTTCTTTTCTACAAATACGGATTTACAAAACCCGACGGAATCGGAACAAATCCGATTTCCGATTCGGTTTTCTTATAAAACTTCACTTCTCGTTAATACAATTATTCTTAAACTCCCTCATGTTGACTATTAAACACTAATCAACCAAATTAATTAAGTTTCATTTCATAAAATGATGGCTATTTCACTTTATCGTATTTTTCATTTAAATACCACATTGTTTCAATTATATATTTAAACCATTAAACTTGTTATACCTTTAAGTAGATCACGAGGTAACGACCTACCTCCTCACACACTCATATGCAACATAACACGATACCCTCGAGAACTTAGAATACGGGAAAACAAACGTTTTCATTTAAAAACCCTTTACTTAATAAAACCATTTCTAAAAGATTTAGTATTGATACATCTTTACAAATAAATAACCTTTGAGCTAATAAAAAAAATCTAGACTCAGCCAATTAAGGACTGTCGCGCTCGTTTGGACAGAGGAAGGTTGTGGGCATTCAGTCATTTATCTAAACCTGACTTTGTGGTGCCTAGGCTAGACAAGTGAGAAAGCCAACTTTAAAAGGCCCGTTTCACGGTAATTCGTGAGCGGAACCCTCATTTCTTCACTTGTACTTACCTGGCCACAATTGGCGGTGAAGAGGCGATTTGAGAGATATCTCACAACTTGTCGCTTTAGAACAATTAGGAGCAGTCTAGTTGACTTAGGAGATCCTAGAACTTAGAATACGGGAAATCGATATCTTTACAAATAAATACCATAATTAATAAAACCGTTTTTCCTTAATGATTAGTATTTATACAAATCTTTGCAAAGCGCCGCTACAACCCATTTGGGGAACCCATTCGGGATGGTGCATATTATCGCACATCCTCGGGCTTAGTAGTGCGAGATGCAGACATCCGCAAGGAGCATTCGGTCTCGAAAGATTTAAAATACGACATCTTAAGAAAACGAGATTTCTAGAATATTATATATATACTAAAATTATTTTCATATAAATATATGTATATGTAACATAAAAATATCTATTTTGAATATTCCACATTTTCCTAAAAATGTCACAAGAATCATTTTTCACTAAATATCATGAATTCCATACAAATCAATATTATAAATAAATACCCTTTATTATGAAAATAGGATATTTTCACTAGAAATATCACAATATAAAATCTACATTCATTACAACTCTAAAGACGATTAATAAATACTTGGGGTGTATTTTGAAAAGTATATAAAAGTATTTTTACATAAAACCCCTTCAAGTTCTATAAATTACTCTGAGGACCCTAGTAAATATAGGTTTTGGCGGAACCAGTCTCTTGAGCCTCCGATGTAACAACCCTAATTTTCTTATACACTTTTTCCTATACAAAAATTTTTTCAAATATTTTTTCAAAAATCCACAAAAGGGTATTTTAGCCTGAGCACAAGATATAGGTAATTGTTTTGTTTTTTAAATTACAAGCTACAAGAATGTAATAACTCCATTTTTAGTGTACAAGAAATTACTTTAAATTTAATGTATACTTGGAGTATTTAATGTTGCTGATATCACTTTAAGTATCTATTTTCCCACAAAAATTACAAGAAGGAGCTTGTAGCTCATTGGTAATACATTGCATTGCTGAACCAAGCAACCAGAGTTCGAATCCCATGCCCCACATTATTTTTAGATTATTTTTCTTTTAAAATTCTTGGAAGCCCGACAGTTCAGAGGCCATAACTCCCAAAAGTTGAACTGAACCCTAAAATCTAAATATACCAGAGCCTACGTTAGGAGACCCCCCCCCCACCCAACGGCACCTCGACTCGGCCCGACTCGGGCCGGTGCCGCCGGCCGGACTCGGCCGGACGGCCGAGTCGCCAACACGAAACTTGTGTCTTTCTATCTTCTCAACTCCCCTGTTTACTCCAATTTAATGGATCGGTTCTCTAATTTTAATTACACCCTATTTAATACAAATTTTAATGATTTTTTCTTTAATTTTTACATTTTTTTTAAAATAAAAACCTTTCACCTAGCCTACCCTAGTCTACCCTATAAATAGACACCCCTACTTCCTACCCTCTCATTCCAAAACATTAGGTTTACTCTCTCGAAATTTTCACAAGAAGGGTGTACTTTGAAACCGAGTTCACGGCGAATCGCTGACGGAATTCCGGCGACGTTTTTTGAAACAACCGGCGACGAAACAACATCTCGGCCACGCAACTAGTTCCTCTATACTCTTTAGTATAGATCGAAACCCGTAAGTCCCATTCTTCCTTTCTTTCTACTTCTCAAAAATACGAAATTACGAAACCCGACGGAAATCGGAACAAACCGATTTCCGATTCGTTTTTTTATAAAATCTCACTTGTCACACATTCCATAATACCTAAACTTATTCATGATGACTATTAATCACATAACGATTAATTTGGACAAAGTTTCTCACATGAAATGATAGCTTTTGCAATATCGTATTCTTTTTCACATTAATACCATAATGTCTATTTTTCTTCTTCTAATCAATTAAATCACTCCTAAACATCGCTATCATGACCATTAAACTTGTAAAAATCAATTTAAATAATTTTTCACACATGAAATGATAACCTTTTCAATTTACCGTATTTTCACTTTAATACCATGAAGTTTCAATTTCACATTTAACCCCTTAACCTTAATATACATTTAAGGTAGAGCACGAGGTAATGACCTACCTCCACACACATGCAAAGACAACCCTAAAATGATAACATCAAAACTTAGAATACGATAAAATGAAATTTTCATTAAATTACCATAATCTTCATAAAACCATCCTTAAAGGTTTTAGATTTGTTACACTTTTAAGTAAATATTTCTTACTAGGAAAATACGATAAGTTGTGGACATCGATCGTTTATCTAAACTGACTTTGTGGTGTCTAGGTAAGGCAAGTGAGCTTGGATAACTTTAAAAGGCCCGCCTCACGATTCGTGAGCGGATCCCTCCCTCCTCACTTGTACTTACACGTTCACAATTGGCGGTGAAGAGGCGATTTGAGTCTTCTAACGACTTGTCGTTTAGACCATTTAGAAATAGGCTAGTTGGCTTAGGAAACCCTAGAATCTAAAATACGGAAAATTACACTTTTCAAATAAATACATTTTATTTTATAAAATCCGTTTTCTAAAGGGTTAGTATTTTACAATCTTTGCAAAGCGCCGCTACAACCCATCTTTGGGGAACCCGTTCGGGATCGTGCGGTTTATCGCGCACCCTCGGGCTAGTAGTGCGAGATTCAGACATCTGCAAGGAGTATTCGGTCTCGAAAGGTTGAAAATACGACATCTTAAGAAAATGAGAGTTTTGAAATATAAAATATTTATTAAAATTAATTTTTATGAACATATGTATATCTATCTTTTAAATACATATTTTATTATAATATAAATATTCCACTTTTTTCTAAAATCATAATAATAAAGTTTACACTAAAATACCATGAACTTCAAATAACCAAAACTAGGATATGCTCACTAGAAATGTCACAATATAAAATCCACCCTCATTGCAACTCTAAAGACGAGTAATAAATACTTGAGGTGTATTTTGAAAAGTATATAAAAGTATTTTTACATAAAACCCCCTCAAGTTTTATAAATTACCCTAAAGACCCTAGCAGTTATAAGACTTTGTTTCACATTTCTGATTGTCTGACTCGGGTTTGAGTCTGATTAATTTGACTTGAATATGATTCAAGTCAACCCATAATCTACAAGTTTCCAATTCAATATGAACACATGAATCCATGAATACAATTATCAGTTTATACAATTTGGCTGAACCGAACCATGGATATATATTCCTTTTACATGATTCCCAGTATTCCATTTACATGACTCTACGGTTATAACCGTTTCCTGATATCATGGTTTCGGTCAGTCAGTCAATCAATCATGCAACCAACACAAATTACAAGATAACACTACAAACAAGACATCACGGGGTTTAAGGGGTAGATTGGTACGGAAGGTGTTAAAAGTGGCACGAGACGGTCAGACTTAAGACACCTAACATGAATCCAATTGCCGTTGTTCCGGGTTGTATAACGGAGCCTTGTACTCTATTTTCCGTTTGCTCTAGTCTCTGGCATATAGAGACATCTCTCGTATACACTGACATTCTTCTGTACCAAGCTACAAACAACAGCGTTAATACAACATTACCACAATATAATACAATTGTAAAAGATACTCTCTCCCTCTCTCTCTTACTTTCTGTCTATTCTATTCTCCTCTTATCTTGGGACTTACCGAGCGACCTGTTCGCTGACGACATTCTATTTCTTTCTTCTTTGAATGTCGTCAGGTGGTTTGGACCCGGCAGAGATCGAGCCATCTGCAGAAGACTTGGAGCAGTTTGTCGAAGATCCAACACTTTAGTTCATTGTACACTTTTCCATTCAGTACTTTACATTCCTGTTATGCCACTGTTTAGGCATCTTTTTATTTCAGTTGTATTTCCTTTCATGTATTGTACAAAGAATGTTAATAAATAAAAGTTGTTGTTCTTTTATATTTTGTCTCTTGTGTAATTATTTTATATTGCTTAGATACGCTTAGCGTATGTACTTCTGAGTATATATGTAGTGGGCCTCGTCGCGTCCCCTTCGCCGTATACCGGGAAGCGGGGCATGGCATCCGGGAGCCGGAGATATGGGTTCTTGCCTATCTAAGGTAGAAAAATTAATAACGGTGTTATCAATACGGTAATCGTGTTTGAAAAAGACACAAATCCTGCAGTCCATGTGCAGCGGTTACCGATAACATCAAAACAATCAGGACTTCAATTTACTTTTCTAATTGTCTGACTCAGTTTGAGTCTCATTATAATCTGACTTGAATATGATTCAAGTACAATCTGCAGTCTACAGTCTACAATCTACAATCTATAATCTTCAATATTACAATTCAATATGAATTCATGAATTCAATTATCAATCTATACAACTTGACCGAACCGAACCATGGATATACATTCCATTTACATGATTCTCCAGTAATTCCATTTACATGATTCTACGGTTGCATCCGTTTGCTGATATCATGGTTTTGGTCAGTCAATCAATTATACAACCAATACAATTTACAAGACAAACAATACAAACAAGACATCTCGGGGTTTAAAGGGTAGATTGGTACGGAAGGTGTTAAAAGTGGCACGAGACTGTAAGACTTAATACACCTAACATGAATCCAGTTGTTGTTGTACCGTGGCATAAACGGTTTCTTGTACTATACTTGCCTCTGGTCTCTGGCATATAGAGACTCCTCTCGTATACACTGGCATTCTTATGTACCAAGCTACAAATAACAGCGTTAATACAACATTAAAACAATATAATACAACTTTAAAAGATACCTTCTTATTCTGTCTATTCTACTTTCCTCTTATCTTTGGGACTTACCGAGCGACCTGTTCGCTGACGACATTCTATTTCTTTCTTTTTTGAATGTCGTCTGGTGATTTGGACCCGTCAGAGATCGAGCCCACTACTGAAGACTTGGACCATTTCAATGAAGATCTCGAGCTCTAGTCATTGTACATTTTCCATTCAGTACTTTCATTTCTGTTATGCCATTGTTTAGGCATTGTTTTTTATTCAGTTGTATTTACTTTTCATGTATTGTACAAAAGAATGCTAATAAATAAAATTGCTGTTCAGTTTATATCTCTTGTCTCTTGTGCTTACTTTTATATTGCTTAGATACGCTCAGCGTATTTACTTCACAGTAAATACGTAGCAGCCTCGTCCCGTCCCCTTCGCCGTATACTCAGAAGCGGGGCGTAACATGGGTACACTGAACGGACTCGCTGAGAACTTCTAGATGGTATAATACCTATCGTCGGATAGCAGTTCTCTGGTGACGCTAGTACATGTTAGTCTGTAGACCCGAGATCGTCATAGAGTCTTGTGTGATTCCTACTGTGCTTTGATTTCCACCATACCACGGTCAAGAGATCATGCAAAAAGGTGGTTTTTGGGTACAGTCCCGAGTCACATGGAGGCAATGAGCGATAGAGGGGTTTCGTCTCTCCCGGTATTGGGAGTTGATGTTGCGCTATGCTCGATTGGCCATAACAGGAAATCCCTGGTTAGAGTTGCTGAGATTTACTAGTAAGTGTCATCGGTAGTTTCTCGAACCGTTATGGACCTTGCATCGGCATGACTTATCAGGCTATTGGGGTCTGACGTTTTACCACCCCCAGGCTGTGATATGCGACATATCTGACGAAGAGACCGGACTGTACGGTACTGTTACTGATTGGATCCGCAGGAGTACGAGCAGGCTTGCTTGTTGATCTTCTGATCGCTCAATACCCGGGTGGCTGTTACGTTTAGCAGACCGCTTGCGGCTTCTGGATGTTTGATATGATCATCAATCACTGCCGGCGTATTGACGAGTCTTTAGAGTCCTACACAGAGCTTTACTGGTTCATGCGAAACAGAGTAGGAGCACATATGTGATATGTGCGGGACTGAGATTAATGCGCGTATGTGATACCGCATTATATTCTCACGACTTGTGATATAGCCGGGTTATCGGATCAAGTGTTGATTCGATAAGCTGTTGCATTTGATATTAGTCGGTTATACAGTATATAGCCGGATTATTAAATCAAGCGTTGATTTAATAATTTAATGTATAATTATATATTTGATATATTATATTACATTAACTAATATTAGCTCACTTAAGTATTCATTTTTCTCACTTATGATATATTGATATATATGTGTGTGTGTGTGTGTGTGTGTGTGTGTGTGTGATATGTTAAATGTATTGTTTTCTTTTTGCACAAAATATATGTGATATATATTGTTGTGTCGGGCAAGGTTACACATGCAGCATGTTTGTATGAGACACACACCATGCTAGGTTAATGCTAGGGTTTTATTATTTTTAAGTAATTCAAACATTTTGAATTAGTCATGGATGAGCTTGGAGAAGCTAGTAGAACATTGACTTAGTCCACTTGTTTGTCTTGCTTAAGATATTTGTTAACCCAACCCTTAACTTTTAGCCTTAGTTTATTCTCTACAAGAGTTAGTGTATGACACTAACTCACCATGTTTGCAATTCTAACCTCACTCTCTCATTCATCTCTTCATCAATTTTTCATCTTCTTCAAGAGCTCAAAAAGCTTTCTTGGGTTTTGAGATATAAAAAAAATGTTGTGAGAAAAATAAAACTAAAGTGAGCTCACTTCCTACTTCATCATCCTCTACTATTAGCCATTTAGTTTTGGGTGTTTGCTTCACTAATTTCACCATTAGTGAAGAGATAGCATGAGCTCGAGTCTTCTCGACGTAGATCATCTTCGGCCTCGAACACATTGAGTAAATTTGTTTGTTTCTTCATATGAACCCTTACTTGAGTCCGGGACTTCACAACTCGCAGCGAAGGGACTACGACATGGAGCTTTAAAAGTGAAGGACCGGTCTACAAAGGTTGTATTCCCTCATTCACTTAGATGTAAAGTGTTTACATTTAGTATCGTCGGATTTTCTAGTAACGATTCTAGGGTTAGGGTTAGCTAAGACGGCAATTTTTTAAAAATGGTATGGACGATACCTCCCGAAAACTTGTTGCCATGCTAGACTACCCTACAGAGATGAGAAGCGTATACACTAGTTTACTCTGGAGTATCGATGCCCCGTCTCGATAATCCTACGTCTAGGGACCTGTATAGGATGTGCTTATAGACTACCCATCCCCCACTGGTGTGACTGTCATCACAACGCTGGTAATCAAGCAAAGATCCTAAGAGCTCTGCCAATATGTATAAGTGATATGCTAAAAGAAACACATGCACATATTGAGATAGAAACAAACCAGGTAGCATACTACCATTTTGAGCAAATCTGTTACTATATCCATATATATCCCAAGCTTCCATTAAGTAATATACAAACCAGTATGATACAATAATGGCCTCTAGAGCATATAACACTAACAATCTCCCACTTGCACTAAGGCCATGTATTGGCATATCGCAAACCTATGATCTCGAATAGCCTCTCGAACTGTGTCTGAGGGATGAACTTTGTGAGTGGATCTGCAGTGTTGTTCTCCGAATATACTCTCCTTACCTCGATCTCCAGGCGATCAACGATCTCACTGATCAGGCGTTACCGCCTCAAGATATGTCTGGACCTCTGATGGGACCTGGGTTCCTTCCCTAAAGGTATAGCGCCGTTGTTGTCACAATACATGGGTATTGGATCAACAATGGAAGGAACTACCTGAAGTTTTGTTAGGAACTTTCTCATCCAGACTGCATCTTTGAGGTGTCACAAGCAGCGATATACTCTGCATCCATCGTCGAGTCGGCAACAATGCCCTGCTTGGAGCTCTTCCAACAGATCATCCCTCCATTGAGGGTAAAGACATAACCCGACATGAACTTGGAGTCATCCTTGTCACTCTGGAAGTTGGAGTCAGCAAAGGCCTCGATCTGGAGGTCTTTTCCGCCTTACACCAAGAACATCTCCTTAGTTCTTCTCAGGTACTTAAGAATGTTCTTTACTGCTTCCCAGTGCTTCTCCCATGGGTTTGACTGATACCGACTTACCACGCTAAGTGCGTAAGCAACATCTGGTTTGGTATACAACATCACATACATTATAGCGCCTACCGCAGAAGCGTAGGGTATAATCGACATGAGAGCCCTTTCCAAATTAGTCTTGGGAGATATCTCTTTGGAGAGGGTGATTCCGTGACAAGCCGGTAAACTACCGCGCTTTGAATCTTCCATACTGAATCTCTTCAGTATGGTGTTGATGTACCTTGACTGTGAAAGTCCCAACATGCTCTTAGATCTATCACGATAGATCTGGATCCCCAGAATATAGTAGGCATCACCCAGGTCTTTCATGGAGAATCTCTGTGACAAGAATTCTTTGACTGATTGTAGCATAGGAAAGTCATTTACTATTAAGAGAATGTCATTCACGTACAAGACAAGGAATACCACAGTTCTCGCTACAATCTTACTATAGGTGCATGGTTCATCTGGATTTTTGATAAATTCAAATTCTTTGACTGTCTCATCAAAACAGATGTTCCAACTCCGCGATGCCTGCTTTAATCCATAAATGGATTTAAGCAACTTGCACACTTTCCCGCTGCTCCCACTCTGAATAAAACCCTCTAACTGATCCATATAGACGCACTCTTCCAAATTACCATTTAGAAAAGCGGTCTTTACGTCCATCTTCCAAATCTCATAATCGTGAAAGGCAACAATGGCAAGAAGAATCCGAATGGATTTGAGCATATCCACTGAAGAAAAGGTTTCATCATAGTCCAAACCAGGTCTTTGACGAAATCCTTTTGCAACAAGTCTAGCCTTATATCTTTCAACATATCCATCTACACCAATCTTCTTTCTGAAAATCCATTTGCAGCCTATGGGTTTTACCCCTTCTGGAGCAAAGTCCAAAGTCCATACTTTGTTGGTGTATATGGACTCCATCTCGGTCCGCATTGCATCTAGCCATTTTACCGAGTCTCCGCTGTGAATGGCTTGCTGGAAGTTAGTTGGCTCATCATTGTCAATGATGCAATCATCTCTATCCTCGTCTATGAGAAAACCGTAGTATCTCTCGGGCAAATGAGACTGCCTACTAGTTCTGCGGAGTGGCGCGGGGATGTCCGGTTCTTCTGAAACTTCAGGTTCCACCATGCTTTCAGTAATAGTTTATGGTTCTGGAATTTCTTTCAGTTCTATTGCGCTCCCACTAGTTTCATTTTTCAAAAATTGATTTTCTAAAAAGTAGGAATGACGAGAAACAAAAACCTTTTGCTCATCTGCGTAATAGAAAAGATACCCCCTGGAGTTCTTTGGGTATCCCACAAACATACACAGTACTGAGCGTGCCTTGAGCTTATCCGTATGCTACTTTTTTTACAAAAGCTAGACATCCACATATCTTCAGATACTGAAGATAGGGTTTCTTCCCACTCCACATCTGATATGGTGTGGTAGGCACAGTCTTGGTAGGAATCTTATTCAAAAGATATGCAGCCGATTCTAGTGCATAACCCCAGAAGGATCACGGCAACTCAGCATTACTCATTATGGAACAAAACATATCCAATATGGTTCTGTTCCCCCTTTCCGATACACCGTTGTGTTGAGGTGTGTATGGAGGAGTAAGCTCAGAAAGAATACCATTCTCTTTTAGGCAATCCAGGAACTCGGCATTTAAGTATTCAACACCTCGATCAGATCTCAGTGTCTTGATACTTTTACCGGTTTGTTTTTCCACTTCATTCTTATATTCTCGGAATTTCTCAAAGGCCTCAGATTTATGTTTCATCAAGAAGACATGTCCATACCTATAGAAATCATCCGTAAAAGTAATGAAACAGAAATAACCACTTCGTGCATGTGTAGACATTGGACAACACACGTCGCTGTGTATGAGTCCCAAGAGCTCGCTCGCTTTTATTTCGTGTCCAGTGAACAGAGTCTTTGTCATCTTTCCTATGAGACAAGATTGACAAGTTGCATAAGACTGATATTCGAACGGATCCAAATACCCCTCTCTATGTAACTTCGACAACCGTGTTTCATTGATGTGACCCAGTCTACAATACCATAAGAAAACCTTATTTAATTCTGGAGACTTTCTTTTAAGTGTGTTCTGGACGTTAAAAACATGAGCTTGATTTAACACGTATATACCGTCCTTTAGTGTATCTGACCCAATCAAACCATGATTAAGGTGGATACGGACCACATCGCTTACAAATATAAAATCATATCCTTCCTAAGAAAGTAAAGATACATATATGATATTACAAGCTACACTAGGTACACACAAACAGTTACGTAAAATCAATACCTGCTCCCTTGTCCTTGGATTTGCTTGACTTTTGCCTGAGGGGCCACACAAAAATGAGAACACATGAATCCTTCAAAATTAAAAAGATTCAGCTGGATTTTCCACTGTTTTAAATACCGTACTTTATATATTAAAAAATTAACTCTCTCTATCTCTCTCTAAAATTTTCAAATCCAAATCTCACATTTTTCTCACCCACCAAACAAGAATTATAAGGATCAATAAATCCAATACTAAAAATGTAATACCAACTAAACAACAAATTATTAAATCCAGAAATTTTCAATCGTACTATTTTAGAATCCAAATTTCCCCCTAAAGAACTTATAGAAAAATCCAATAGATCGAGTAGACATGAAGCGATTTTAAAATCTAAGATTTTGAGCCGTTGACTCCCATTCAGGATCCACCCCTTCTCCTAAATAAACAGAGCCAATTTAAAATAATTTTTTTGTCTTGAATTTTGGAAAGTTCTATATATTAATTCAAGGAAACAATTAATTAATTTATATGTAACCAAACAACATAAAATTACATTAATTTATATGTAACCAAACAACATGAAATTACATAGCTGAAAATGACAATAATAATAATAATACCAAATTAATAAAAAGTTGCATTACAATCCACAATCTAATGAAAGAGAAATTAATATGAAAATACAAATCAAAATAAATTATTAAAAAAGGTGCTGATCACTCCATTACACTCCCATTCCCTGAAACAACAAACAATTAAATTATCAGTTTCCTTCCTCATAAAAATTATTTATTTATTTTCCTAATTAAAATAAAAATTAGAAACATTTAGCACCTTCAGTTTACTTGGTGATGATAAAAATAGCATAGATGATTCCGGGCAGATATCCAAATAGCGTCAAAACCAAACATATCCAAAACTCGGCCTGCATACAAAATATCATAGTTTATATGGTATCAGAATCATCCAGATTCAAATTCAGGGCTGACAATCCAAATTTGAAGCACATATAGATAGATATCATCAGAGCCATACAGATTCAAATCCAACACTCCGATAAAATAATAATTAAATAAAATAAAATCACCTTGCATCCAAACTTGAGGAAAACACCAAGAGGAGGGAGAAGAACAGCCAAGAGGATGTCTACGCAATTTGCAGTTCCTTCATCAGCCATGATTTTGATTAGTTTTGAAGAAGATAAATTTGTGAAAGAGACTTGCTACCAAATTTATAGACTATATGCCACGTGATTAGCACGTGGTTTTAATTACTGTGCGAAATAAACCGCGTCTTGCTTAGCTGGTGGAAATCTTAATGTTGAAGGCTTTACAAATTACACCCATTTTTTTTATTCTGATACCTTGGATGTAACATGTTGTATATTAATTCCTTTACTTTACACCTTCTTTTTCATTTGAATCGAATCCATTACCTCCTTTTTGTGCAGTTTGAATTATGTATTTTAGTGCTAGAAATTATTCGGTGTTCTGTATCGGACTCATGCGGATAAGGGAGGGAAAAGGATTGGAGCGCTTTTTAAGAAGTTTTGTAAGGTTCATGATGTTGGGTTGTGTCCCGTATCCTGTTGTTTATCCGCGGGTCATATGGACCAGGTCATCTATTGGTATGAGCTACTTATAGATATGGAGACAAAAGACTATTTAATTACAATATGCCGTAGTCCGCAAGATTTACGTAACACTGAGTGTATCCACAATATCCACTTAATATATATCTAGATTTGTCCTACTCCCTATCTACATGTTTTTCTTGAATCCTTCTCAATATTTTCGGGTTTTCAACATACATATACCTAATGAAGCCTATTTTATGTAATTTAGTAATTCAATATCACTTATATATAATTTGTTTATGAGTTATGCACTGATCAAAACCAATCAAGAATAATACATGTTTAATATCAAAACATTGATGTTATCTCTTTATTTATTATGGTCGGACATATATGATCCGTTTTCTTACTTAACGTCAGCTGTGGAATTCCAAACATCAAATAAAAGGTCTGAGAATATCTGAGCGCTTCCATATGTCAAAACTCCATTGATCTCTAAAAACTTTATAATATTGGCTTTTAACATAGATTACTGTTGTACCAAGATATTTTGCTAGATATTTGTACAGCACATCGATCAAGGAAATTGAAAACGACTCAATAACATTTTGATCCTATGTTTTCATTTTCTGTGTGGAATTTCACAATCACGTCGGCCACTTCGCACTCTTACGTGTGAGACACCTAACTCTATGCTCACTGGCACGTGTCTTACTTGTGCCATTGTCGTACAAGTGCCGTTGACCTTTTATCTATCGTTGAAAAATTCTACTGTGGACGAATCCATATATGCCCAGTAATAAGTTTTAAAGAATTAAGAATACAGCCTCCACTGATCTGTCCGAAATTAAAACCGTCTCGAATTCTTCATCTCTTTGTTGTGGTCTGGATATATTACTCTCGACATAGTTTCTAACAATTTATATACCGGTCATAACCTAAATCCGAAATCCGTCCAAATTGGAACGAAATGCAATCCATTATTTCCAAATATGTTGATGGAGGTCTGGATCTCCTTCAGATGTTGTCTTCCATTGATCTGTCGCGAGCATTGATGGATGGCTGGGATTGGATTGGAGGGTTGCTTCCTGATGCGTGTGGATCTCAGTGGACATGGTTTGGAATGAAGCCGAGCAACCTGTAAGGAAGTCCCGGGGTGGTTGTACCATCGATAACCCTCCGACGATCAAGTTAGCCGAGATATTTGGGCAGAGTAGCGGCCTATTGGATAATAATTGCCTTACCTGAGTCGTTTAAAAGAGGGGTTTATAAAGGGGGCGCGTGGAGCGAGCCGGTGCGAGATCTCCGTCGGCAGTTACGCCCGTACATTACGCCCGCGTTAATGGCGGGATCTGCTCATTAATGGGGGAACGAGCCTGCATGGGACGCGGGATGTAGGGCGGCGGACATCTCGCTTTGGCGAGATGTGCGGAGCCGTTGCGGAAGCGCTAAGGCCTTGCGTTCTCGGTTGATCGGGAGAGCTGGGGGAGGCTTAGCTCGGCGTGAGGCTCGGAGACAAGCCGGGAGGCCGAGAAAGCTCAGCTCTGTAATAGCTCGAAGACGAGCACAGGAGAATAGGCGCCAGTTCAGCAGCCAGGTCGCTCTTGGGTAAGAGGCGGAGTGTTAGCTCGGGGATAAGCAGAGGAAGATCATCAATGCTCCGCACTGATTTTACATCGGTAGCCTCCCAGGAGTCCAGTGAGCTGTCGCGAGTGGCATGTCATTCGCCACGTATTGTGATATGAGGAATTCCACTTCTGATCACCATCATTAGCCCCCCATTCTTGTTCCGACCTATTCATGGGTCGGATCGAGAGTGGCATACACAAAGAATCTTTTGCTCAGTTTGGAACCGAGAATCATGATTTCGATTAAGCCATGTTAGGAGCTTGCCTTTTTCGGGTGCATGCGCTGGGAAGAGGCTTGCCAGCTGGTTCAATGTGAGGCTCAAGGATCCACCGTTGAGACTGAGCATGAAGATGTCTGGCGGTTTCGTGACGAGGGCTTTGATCCATCACTTTGCAGTGCAGGAAGCTGCCTAGAGTGGATGGACCGAGCAGGAGAATGCCCGGTCACCTCGTGATAAGGGCTTTTAATCCGCATTGTTGTGGGGCAGGAAGCTGCCCGATGTTGACGAACCAAGCAGGGAAGCTTCCCGGTCGCCTCGTGATGAGAGCTTTCGATCCTTGTCATCGAGGGGCAGGAAGCTGCCCGCCAGGA
Source organism: Agapanthus africanus (assembly GCA_030015575.1). Taxonomy (NCBI): domain Eukaryota; kingdom Viridiplantae; phylum Streptophyta; class Magnoliopsida; order Asparagales; family Amaryllidaceae; genus Agapanthus; species Agapanthus africanus. Next base: position 769,725,791 of record CM057341.1, read on the forward strand.
TGAACCGAGCATGAGGATTCCCGGTCGCCTCGGGAGGAGGGCTTTCGATCCTTGGCGCCGAGGGGCAGGAAGCTGCCAGCCAGGATGAACCGAGTATGAGGGTGCCTGGTCGTCTCGTGATGAGGGCTTTAGATCCTTGGCGTCGTGGGGCAGGAAGCTGCCCACCAGGATGAACCGAGCATGGAAGCTGCTCGGCGGCCTCGGGAAGAGGGCTTCAATACGCAGCGTTGTGGGGTAGGAAGCTACCGGCTGCGGATGGACCGGGCAGAGTAGTTGCGCGGTGGCCTCGAGATGAGGCTTCGATCCTTGGCGTGGATGGGTAGGAATCTACCCGTCAGGGATTGACCGGGCAGGGAAGCTGCTCGGTAGCCTCGAGATGAGGGCTTCGATCCGCAGCGTTGTGGGGTAGGAAGCTACCAGCTGCGGATGGACCGGGCAGAGAAGCTGCGCGGTGGCCTCGAGATGAGGGCTTCGATCCTTGGCGTGGATGGGTAGGAATCTACCCGCCAGGGATTGACCAGGCAGGGAAGCTGCTCGGTGGCCTCGAGATGAGGGCTTCGATCCACAGCGTTGTAGGGTAGGAAGCTACCAGCTGCGGATGGACCGGGCAGAGTAGCTGCGCGGTCGCTTCAAGATGAGGGCTTCGATCCTTGGCGTGGATGGGTAAGAATTTACCCGCCAGGGATTGACCGGGCAAGGAAGCTGCTCGGTGGCCTCTAGATGAGGGTTTCGATCCGCAGCGTTGTGGGGTAGGAAGCTACCAGCCGCGGAAGGACCGAGCAGAGTACCTGCGCGGTGGCCTCGAGATGAAGGCTTCGATCCTTGGCGTAGATGGGTAGGAATCTACCCTCCACGGATTGACCGGGCAGGGAAGCTGCTTGGTAGCCTCGAGATGAGGGCTTCGATCCGCAGCGTTGTGGGGTAGGAAGCTACCAGCTGCGGATAGACCGGGCAGAGTAGCTGCGCGTGGCCTCGAGATGAGGGCTTCAATCCTTGGCGTCGGTGGGTAGCGAGCTACCAGCCAAGGATGGACCGAGCAAGGAAGCTGCTCGGTGGCCTCGAGATGAGGACTTCGATTCGCAACGTTGTGGGGTAAGAAGCTACCAGCTGCGGATGGACCGGGCAGAGTAGCTGCGCGGTGGCCTCGAGATGAGGGCTTCGATCCTTGGCGTCGGTGGGTAGCGAGCTACTAGCCAAGGATGGACCGAGCAGGGAAGCTGCTCGGTGGCCTCTTGATGAGGGCTTCGATCTTTAGCGTAGATGGGTAAGAAGTTACCCGCTAAAGATGGACCAAGTTGAGAAGCTGCTCGGTGGCCTCTTGACGAAGGCTTCGATCCTTGGCGTCGGTGGGTAGCGAGCTACCAGCCAAGGATGGACCGAGCAGGGAAGCTGCTCAGTGGCCTCTTGACGAGGGCTTCGATCCTTGGAGTCGGTGGGTAGCGAGCTACCAGCTAAGGATGGACCGAGCAGGGAAGCTGCTCGGTGGACTCTTGATGAGAGCTTCGATCCTTAGCGTAGATGGGTAAGAAGTTACCCGCTAAGGATGGACCGATCAGGGAAGCTTCTCGGTGGCCTCTTGACGAGGGTTTCGATCCTTAGCGTCGGTGGGTAGCGAGCTACCAGCCAAGGATGGACCGAGCAGGGAAGCTGCTCGGTGGCCTCTTGACGAGGGCTTCGATCCTTGGTGTCGGTGGGTAGCGAGCTACCAGCCAAGGATGGACCGAGCAGGGAAGCTGCTCGGTGGCCTCTTGACGAGGGCTTCCATCCTTGGCGTCGGTGGGTAGCGAACTACCAGCCATGGATGGACCGAGCAGGGCAGCTGCTCGGTGGCCTTTTGGCGAGGATTTTGATCATTAGTGTAGATGGGTAAGAAGTTACCCACTAAGAATTGACCGAGCAGTGAAGCTGCTCGGTGGCCTCTTGACGAGGCCTTCGATCCTTGGCATCGGTGGGTAGTGAACTACCAGCCAAGGATAGACTGAGCAGAGAAGCTGCTCGGTTGCCTCTTGGCGAGGGCTTTGATCCTCAGCGTATATGGGTAAGAAGTTACCCGCTAAGGATTGACCGAGCAGTGAAGCTGCTCGGTGAGCTCTTGACGAGGGCTTCGATCCTTGGTGTCGGTGGGTAGTGAACTACTAGCCAAGAATGGATCGAACAGGGAAATTGCTCTGTGGCCTCTTGGCGAGGGCTTTGGTCCTAAGCGTAGATAGGTAAGAAGTTACCCATTAAGGATTGACCGAGTAGTGAAGCTGCTCGGTGGCCTTTTGACAAGGGCTTCGATCCTTGGCATCGGTGGGTAGTGAACTACTAGCGAAGGATGGACCGAGAAGGGAAGCTGCTCGGTGGCCTCTTGGCGGGGGCTTTGATTCTTAGCGTAGATGGGTAAGAAGTTACCTACTAAGGATTGACCGAGCAGTGAAGCTGCTCGGTTTTGCGAGGCGTTGCCCGACCTTCCTGGGTGTGTGAATATCGAGAAGAGTGACCGTCGTGGTGATCACTCGCCATAACTTCGAGATTGGAAGATCAATTTTCGTTGAGTGGAATTTTCTTTCCTACAGACGGCGCCAACTGATGGAGGTCTGGATCTCCTTCAGATGTTGTCTTCCGTTGATTTGTCGTGAGCGTTGATGGATGACTGATATTGGATTGGAGGGTTGCCTCCTGATGCGTGTGGATCTCAGTGGGCTTGGTTTGGAATGAAGCTGAGCTGCCTGCAAGGAAGTCCCGGGGTAGTTGTACCACCGAGGACCCTCCGACGATCAAGTCAGCCGAGGTATTTGGGCAGAGTAGCGGCCTATTGGATAATAATTGCCTTACCTGAGTCGTCTGAGAGAGGGGTTTATATAGGGGTCGCATGGAGCGAGCCGGTACGAGATCTTCGCTGTCAGTTATGCTCGTACATTACGCCCGCGTCAATGGCGGGATCCGCTCATTAATGGAGGAACGAGACCGCGTGGGACGCGGGACGTAGGGCGGCGGGCATCTCGCTTTGGCGAGATACGCGAAGCCGTTGCGGAAGCACTAAGACCTTGCATGCTCGGTTGATCAGGAGAGCTGGGGAGGCTTAGCTCGGCATGAGGCTCGGAGACGAATCGGGAGGCCGAGGAAGCTCAGCTCTGTAAATAGCTCGGAGACGAGCATAAGAGAATGGGCGCCAGTTCGGCGGTTAGGTCACTCTTGGGTAAGAGGCGGAGTGTTAGCTCGGGGATAAGCAGAGGAAGATCATCGATGCTCCGCACTGATTTTACCTCGGTAGCCCCCCAGGAGTCCAGTGAGCTGTCGCGGGAGGCACGTCATTCGCCACGTGTTGTGATATGAGAAATTCCACTTCTGAGCACCATCACATGTACTGACAGGTTTCTGATGGGTTTGAGATTTTGATGCATGGGTCGGGATTCCAGTATTTTCTGAATTTAGGTCATTACAAATTATAAAACAAAACCTGTGACGAGTTTTATCAAACAATCGCTTTGAAAAAACCAATATTAAATTTATCATAGAACTATAAATTAAAGTTTGCATGAGCTATAAAACAATGCACAGATTCTAAAAATTTTAACATTTAGAATTAAAGGTCTTTGGAGTAATTTGTGGTGTGGATATAAGAAACGGGTCTGGTGTAGGGTTCGGGCCGGCGGGTTCGTAGTAAACCCATATCCAACCTAAAACTTTTGTGGCTAATTTCATATTCGTCCTTTCGGTTTCGAGGGATGGGTATAGATGTCGAGAATATCTGAAAATATCTGATTGGATAAGATCGGACGCGGGTCGGATCCCAACGCGTTGCACCCCTATTTATCACCGTAATTATCCTTATCATAACTTCTAGGGTTTTAGATAATCACGCCTCTTTTTGGTCGGTAGCAGCAAAAAGTCAGCAGCTTGCGAGAAATTCGATTCCACGTGTCTAACACTCCTTTGCAGGAACCACTGGCACGTGTACTTGGTGACTCTCCACCCTGCACTGATGATGCACCCAAAATGCCACGCAGACCAAGTGTTTGATGAAATGTCTCAAAGGGATTTGCTCCTCTAAATGAATGAAAGGGTCTCTTTTTGAACCGTAGGTTATGAGGTAAAATAAGGTAAATAACTCTCAAGCTTTAAACTTATTCTATATATTTCATTAAACATATTTCTTTTAATATTATTGTTCAACTTATTGTGTTTTTGGGCTGTGCATTTCCTTGTTAATTTCGAACCATGAATCTGCATCTTTTTTGTTTGTTTTGAGTGGAATTTCAACGACATTACTCTTGTACATGCTCTTATTTCTACTCCAACGCCACGTAGATTACTTTAAATTAGATATAAGAAAAATTGGGGTAAGATGGACCGTAGATTCATCATGTGACCCAACCCCGGAGGTCAGAACTGTTTAACCCAGGCCAACTGCACATTTTTGGGATGCAGCGAGCCCTGGAGGGTGGGTCCCGTCCCAACTTAAACCAGACCCTTTCTCTACAGACCACCGCAGCCACATGTATCTCATAAGATATATACATAGTTTCGATGGTATACCTTTTAAGCTCTAAGTCAAACCGGAGTTTAGATTATGTATTGGAGAGCGCGTAAGGGGCGGTCGCAGGAAATGAGAATTTTGACAAGACAGTCATGTTTGCGCTGCTACAATGGTATATGTGACAAAATTTGTAAATATATACCATGAAAAATAAAGCATGCAGAGAAACTCATATAAGATAAATTCATCTCATTATGTATCACTTATACACATATCTCAAGTGCCATGCATATATTCTCCATTCTGTATGTTTGCTGTATCTGACCTTAAACCTAAACCTACCATTTAACAAAAATGAGCTTGGAACAAGGTAATAATATCCCTAGCAATTATCAGCCCTTGCTATCTTCAATCTCTTCACAGTGGTCAAAAACATCCTGTCAAGCAAGTCGGGGAGATAAAAACACACATTGATAGAAGCTGTTTTGAACAAAATTAATGAAGAGATGCAACAACAAATGTTGTGACTGCTAACACACGCTGTGGTTTCAGTATTTTTGGGTTATTGCGTAAAACATACTAATATTTCTATAATAAAATCTAAGAAAATTATGTCAAAATATACTATTAGACTTGGAGTTTGTAGTAATAGTTTCTGCTAGGATGTTCGAGGTGCGAGTATTATGTTAGGATGGTAAATAGAGAAAATAATATATATGTGAGAGTTAGTAGGTTGATCCATAGGGGCATTTTGGGGTTTCCCTGAAAAAATTTCCCTCCCCCTCGAGCTTCGTAGTCAGGTTAGATGGCTAGGTTTCCTTTGGTTGTACAATTTTGTGCACCAAAGGCGGATTTTAACAATAACCATGTCGTATCAGCTAACTACTTAGGTAACTAAGCTTTTGCAACAAAGTCATCATGCAACTTGCGGATTTGGAGACTCTGCTTTTACCTCCATACAATTTCCCTGCCTTTATAGAACACTGCTCACACATCATATATCAAATTATACGAAACCTGTGGATCCACATGCATGTTTTATCCCCATTTCCACGGTTGGCTTTGATAGCAGGCAATAGCAACGGCCAAACAATAGCCAGGACCCTGAATCCTAGCAACTTGCCAACCAAAATTTGGTACTATTTACTAGCAACAAATGCTGCATGCAAAAATGCAAAATAGTTTGTCATATGAGACCTACTCCCAAGGGACATCTCCCACCATCATCCAATCTCCCTCCTGGTCTTCATATGTCAGAACATGAGCTTTACTACATGGATGTACTTGGGCAACAGCAGGATCTATTTCAACAAATACAAGTTAAGAAACACAAGTAGAAGGCTCATGTTTGGAGAGAATAAAACACATTGTGTAAGTTTTTACATGAAATGGGTGTCTTGAACATGCGCCGGAGAGTCATTATCAAGCTTTCGTAGTCGTTGACGGTGAACAAATCGAGTTTCCTTCCAATACCGACTCCTTCCATATAAACTTTGACGAAGAAAGTTGATAATTGACGACTATTCGCTTTCTCTATTAGCATGCTCCTAAGAATTGGTTTGATCGGTGGCCAATCAGACAATTGTTGCCTAATTGTGCACATGATTAATAAAGAGTACCATTCGTAGACGAATGAATAATGATATAAGATTAAGTTTATTGTCAAAGACAAGAGTTACTGGGACTAAAAAGACATGTTTGGGGGTTTCATGTAAACGATCGTAATTATATATATTCAGGAATCAGGAAATGCAAGTGGTTTCTCATATATATAATGGAATGAATGAACAAAAAGTTATTTGTATATGTCGACGATTTTGAATCTTATATGTTGACAATTAATATATATTTTTCTCGAGTTGGTGAAATTACTATGAGATATTTATTGTATGTCCTTTTAGTTGTTTGTATCTTGTAATTCCTATCATTTCATAATTTTAATGAAATGTTTTATTTGGCCAGGGCCATATTGACATATCAATGTTCCTCCAAAAAGTTCTTTGTTTTCCCAAAAAAAAGAAGAAGAAAGAAGAAACGAAACTATTCATTTTTGTTTCGTTCGGAATGGTATAGATAACAACCATTTGATGTTAGCGAAACTAGTTGATTTCGTCAAATGTTTTAACATAGGAGAGATGAAATGGGTAGCTGTGCACAAGATCATCAAAACATTAAGGATAAAAACAAAGAGATTTCTTAGAAAAGATAAATAAATTTCGGTGGTGATACCTTGCATTAGAAGATGTTTCATGAAATGAGGAGGTCGAGAGGCTAAGCCCGAACCTTAGATCAGTATTCAAGTCTCTTCTCTGTTGAGAAAGAGACGAAGAGGGAAGAGAAGGGTAGCTGCTGCTATCTATGGAAGATGTTGGAGAATTCCCTTGTTTTTCCATTTGAAAATAGAACAAGAGAGAATGGAAGTAGATACTGTCAGAGGTCTATATATATATGTATGCAAATAGAGGGAGAAAGAGAGAGGGCTTCTTTTCAAAGTGAGAGGGCCACCAACATGTGTGTTGAAAAAAAAAGTATTATTACGCATATGTTGCTTGCCTCAAGGAACATTGAGTCTATATTCATACTGATATGAATGAGTAGATATGAAAACCTGATATCTATCATTTCAGATGCATATATAGAGCAAATTATGTTTGGTGATAAATATATATATAAGGATTCAAGAGTTGTGGCTCGATACCTCTTCTCTACTTTTATTTTCTTACATTATATTTATGAGAGACCATGAAAGATATATAATTATTTTGTCATGTAGAGCACTTTGTTACAAGACTTGGAATAAATCATATATTTTCTCCTTATTTGAGTTATTGTTTGGCTCTGAAGATGTTAACTGGCCAGTGTGCACACATGAATAGATCTTTTTGGTTGTCGAACATATAATACGTATCATCAAATCTTTCGATAAATTTCTTTCCATCGTGTCCCTTCAATGATGTTAACTAACGTCTTACCACCATGACTTGAGTGGTATCTTGAGTTAAAGACTTACTTCTGAGGTGACATGTACAAGTAAATTTCATCGACTTAGTCTGGCAAAAATCACGATGTGTGTTTTGCCTCAAAACTCATGGACAGTTCTAGACCTGAATCTACTTGATCATTAAAGTTTCTCCAACACAAATATCCTAGTTTCTCCCCAATATATTTTTTGTTGATAATTTACCTACATGTGTGATCATGACACTCCAACTACTGCTCATGTTCTCTCAATTTTTGCTACTAACCCAAATTGTGACAGCATTGAAATTTCACTTATCAACAAATATGGAAGGAGAAAAGGCAAGCTATTGGAAATAAAGGGACAAAATCACCATATCTTTTTCTTTTGTGTACTTCTTTTTCCTTTTCTCATGGCATGTGGCCCTTCTGCTTGCTTACACTTTTCCTAACATGAGAACCACATAGAATTAAACCTACACAATTTTTCTGATACCATTACAGCAAGTTTTACTTTTACTATTTTCTTGTGCGAGCTATTAAAATTCCCTCTAAATATGATATTGACTTATAATTGCATTCTGAAATCAATATTAGGCTAGAGTTATTCTAGAAGCGACATCGGATAATAAAACGAGGATTATAATGAGATTGGATACAAGTGGTTGCAAACTTGCAATGACAAATTAGTCATCTAGATTGATGGTGCCATCTTTGATGTGTAAGTCTAAGGGTGTTTTCCTAATGTCAACAATGAGTTCTTAAACTAAGGAGTAGAGAGAATCTATATGCATTAGGTTTTTTGGGCAATGGAAAGACATGACACTACTACAAATAAGGGTTGCCCCTATGGATTTATCCATAGAAGCAAACCACTGCCCCTACGGATATATCCGTAGGGGCAAGAAAATACCCTGTAGATACAAACGCCGTAGGTGCAAGTCGCAGCCTTGAACATGTCCCTACGGTCAAAAACTTGTCCCTACGGAGTAATATGTAGGTCCAGTTGTCCCTACGGATTTATCCGTAGGGACAAAAAATTTATTTAATGTATGATTTTATAAAATAAATAGGTGTCCCTACGGACTAATCCGTATAGACAAGTATTTGCCCTTACAGATAAGTGCGTAGGTATAACTCCGTAGGGACAAAATATCAGGTATCCTGATATTTTGTCCCTACGGATACCTGTGTAGGGGCATTTGGTTGCCCTTACGGATATATCCGTAGGGGCAAGCGTAACCCCTAATACTGAGACCATAGGGGCAAAATATCAGGTATCCTGATATTTTGCCCATACGGATAAATCGGTAGGTACATTGTTGGGCCCTACGGATTAATCCGTAGGGGCAATGTTGGGCCCTACGGTTAAATCCGTAGGTACATATTATCAGTTTTTTTTTATAAAAAGGGCTGTCTATTTTTTTCTCGCCCTGTGCACAATAATATATACATCATATATAAAATTAATCATCACGCAGAACATATATCGCAGTATTCATTATCATATCTCACGCATAATATACAAAAGCAATCAATAAGCAGAATATGATATCAATATAAACACGCAAACACCACCAATATCAATATCGTCCAAAATGTAGTACAATATGTATCATATAAATAAATACATGTTCAAAATATAAGAATCAAAAAATCATGCAATGCGGAGCGTGCGGGAGTCTGAGCGGGCTGTGGAGCTGTAGGAGTGGTCTGCGCAGCCGCCGTCGAGATAGTGGATTGCAGAGCCGCGGCTGCGGGAGTCTGAGCGGGCAGTGGAGCTATAGGAGCTGTCTGCGGAACCACAGCCGATGTAGTGGCTTGCGGAGCCGCAGCCGAAGGAGATGCATGTGGAGGCTCGGCCGATGTACCCTGTCGCGTCTGGACCTACGTGTGTAATAAGCGAGTAAGAACTGTGTATTATTCGAATTCGTATCATTATCAAGTTATTTCGAAACCCCAATCTATGTATACTTAGGGACTTAGGCCTCGTTTGGATATCTAGTTTGGAAAACCGTAGTTATTTTAATTAGATATGTATGTATGATTAATCAAAACTAAGTCTACAACCAAATAAGCTCAGGCTACGTACTAATATTGGATATGTTGCTATCTATAATATGACATAATATTTTACTATTAAGTAGTATACATACCAACATCTCCTTCAACTCCTGAACGGTGGCCTTTAAGCTCTCCAATTCCTGTTGGAAACGTCGCTCACTGGAGACGGAGGAAGTAATCGCTGGGGTGGAGTCCAACTTCATATGGGCCCTGCTAGGGCCCAGTTCCCGGCCTCTCTCCCAACCTCCGTGGTGCCCTCCGTGTGCTGCGTCCAGGACCGGGGTCAACAGCATCGGATCGTTCTGTCCGGTAAAATCGATCCCCGATGCCTCGGTCTGCTCAACCACCCGCTCCTACACCCACATTAACCAGTAAAATATAAGTAAATCATTTAAATTTGAACCTTTCAAAACTAAAATTTCAAATAGGGGTTGAATAAATATTAACACTTACGCAATACTTCTGGGTAGCGACGTCGGGATATCGAAGGTCGCCCGTGGCGGGATCTGTCGAGGTGCCGTGGACGGCAAGATATGCGGACAGCACGCTCGGTGTACCACCTTGTGCCAGGGTCTGAGCTCTCTGCAATATTAGAAAATAACTCTTAATATTAGATATATTAGAAAATAACTCTTAATATTGCATTATATCACAAAAGTCGGTCTATTGTAATTTACCGATAACTCCATGGCTCGAGTAATATTCCTCGAGCCACCTGTATAAGTGGGGCGACCCCTCTTCGTCGACTTCTTATTCTCTATATTTTGAGCGGCCTGTTTCTGCACAACACATTCACATTTAGTTTTCTAATTAAGGAACACAAAAAAATAAATTATATACTAAACAATGAATTACATTTAAAATACATATCTGTTTGCGTTGAGAGTCGAAATATTCGTACAATAGAGGCCATGTCTCTACGTCGACTCTTGCAAAGGCCGGAGTAGATAGGAGGGCCGCTCTCTCTGCCTCGGGGGTCGCCATCCACAGGGAGTAGCAGTCGGCCTTCAGCTCATTCCTGTTGTATCGGACCTTGGTCTGTATGTTCTTCATCAGGCTATTGTACAGAGCATGAAGATCGAGCACCCTCCCAGGATGATCAGGGTCGGGTACAGGCTGAAAATCGTAATTAAACTGAAAATACAAAAAAACATTGTTATTAGATTGCAAGTGTTAATAATAAATATATTGGATAAATCAAATGAAAATATATATTAATACCCAAGCCTGATCAAAGAAGAGGGCGAATGAGCGCCGGTGCTGGTCGCCCCACTCAACGTGAAGTGGATAGTTCTTCACGAGCCGGCTCTCATCCCCCATATACCGGCCGAACCTCTCGGCATGATCGCCGGTATAGCGATAATCAGGGGTAAAAAAGATGGGGAATGATGCCTCCCCCTAGCTCTGTCAGGCCTCAGCCTGTGAGACTGATTCGGGCCTCGAGTCCCCCTCTGGGGATGGGGAGGCCCTGCGTCTGCAAGAAATATCAAGACAATCAATATTAAGACAAAGTTGTATTAAGAAATCAAGGTTAAATGAAAATTGAAGTGTGATATATACCTTCGGTGACTAAAGCACGAGCCTGGGCCCGGGCAGCAGCACGAGCGGGACGATAGTTTCGCCGGTGAGGAACAGCCGGTGTCCCGGATGTGGACGCATCCCCTCCAACTAGAAAATAAACATTGACGCTAAATTTCCATGAAGTTCATATTTATTCTTTAGAGGATATGTAAAATGAATAAATATTTTATATTTATTCATACTAACCTACAGACTGAGCGGAGGGTACGGATGTAGCAGGAGTGGCCCCTGCGTCAGATATGGACGCACCACCTATAATTAGTCAATTAAAAATAGATTGTATAAGTAATTGCAAAAAGAATGTGTAGATCAATAATATAACATTCTAAATTAATATGCATGCACTATAAGATATATAAACATACCCGCAGGTGCGGTGGTGTCATCACCTACAGCTAGACAATAAAAAAATGATTATCTAAATAAGAGCAAAAGAAATGTGTGTATATTTATGATATATCATTCTAAATCAATATACATGCACTATATGATATATAAACATACCTGAAGGTGCGGGAGTGGCCTCTGTCCCTGATGTGGACGCATCACCAACAACTAGACAATCAAACATTGACAATATAAGTAATTTTGACATGAACAGGTATGGATATCTATAATATTACATTCAAAATGGATATGCGTGCAATATACTTGGAGGTGTGGCAAAGTCCACACGGAAGGAGGTATTCGAAGGGGTCTCCGATCTGGGTGCAAGACCGGCCCTCTGAAGCTCCCTACACAGCTCTCCGGGTGGCAGAACCGCTCTGCCTCTGCCTCTGCCGGTGCCACGGCTGGAGCTCCTGCCGCCCCTCGCTGCTCCCGTCATCGTCATCAAATCTAGATAAACGGTTCATGGACGCATTAGATAATCATTACAAGTATTGACTATATATGTATAGATCGTAAAATGTGAAGTAATAATATAACATTACTGATAATCTTTTTCGTTTCGTGGGCGCATTAAACATATCTACTTGGATTTTATCATCGATAGCATTTCTAATCCACGTAACTTCATGATCGGCCGAAGACAACCGTCTTTCGAAACAGACGGTCGGAGTACTCTAAGCCTTCTCTCTTCTTCATCCTCATCGCTGTCCTCGAATTCTGGGACATCGTAGACATCCCTGGGTTTCCAACGGCATATGACACTCCATCCCGGATGCTTCAAACACTGTGAGTAGTATACTTGGAACGCTTGGTTCGGAAAGATAAACGGATCTTCCTGACCGTAAAATCGAAGTGTGTTCACACCGGTCAATCCATATTCATCTTTCCAAGCCCCAAGATTGCTTCTCCACTTATCCGTATCGGTTCGCGTATCGTACCAAGTACACTGGAATATATAAAAGGGTTCTGATCGTCCGGGATAGTGAATGCCGAGTATACAATTTAAGTACTCATAATAAATCACACCGTCTGATCCTATCGTCGCAATCCCACTATTCTGAATGGTTCTAGAGGTTTCTATGTCCTTAACTTCGAATTTGTATCCAAGGACACCGAATCCTTTATAATATGCAACCTCCATACTAGGAAATTGAGCTAAACATCTTGAATCACTCTCAAATGATGCAGACAAGTTCGGATCGTGAATCTAATAAAACAAATTTTACGACAAATACATAACGATATAAGTTTAGATTAAAACTGATAGCAATAACATGTTATTCGAATAACTTACATGATCTGTGACCCAATCGCAAAAATTAACCCAATGATATTTTTCCAATCGTTCTTCGTTCCAATCAGGATGCCCCTCACGTACCTCGTTAAAATGAATTCTGTTTTCGACAAATAAGAGTGACATTAATATTATATCATTTCATACACACACAAACATAAATATAACAATTAATCCAAAAAAACTTACTCTCTAATTTGTTCAATTTTGTTGATAAACATAGTGTCTACCCTCTTATAATCGGCTTTACCATATGGCCTGTCTTGAATTTTTCGAGGCCGGTTAAGTCTCGTCTCAATGTTCTCGTCCAGATAGCGGGAACAAAATGTGGTTGCTTCATCAAGAAGATAACCTTGTATGATAGAACCCTCTGGTCGATTTCTATTGCGTATATACTTTTTAAGAGTGTAGAGGTATCTAAAGAAAATATATTGAATAAATAAATAAGGGCATACAGAACACCAATAATTTTAAAAATTGCGCGAAACGAAAAATTCCATACCTCTCGACGGGATACATCCATCGATATTGTACCGGTCCGGCTAACTTAGCCTCAGTTGCAAGATGAACTGTCAAGTGTATTATGATATCGAAAAATGACGGTGGGAAAATACGCTCAAACTTGCAAAGTATCAACGCAATAGAATTTTGTAGTTTATTCAGCGTCACAACCTCCAGTGTTTTAGCACACAACTCTCCGAAAAAACAACATAGGTCGTTGATTACTAGACCAACCGATTCGGAGAGAGAAGTCCTGAGGGCCAATGAAAAAAGGTGCTCCACGATAACATGGTGATCATGACTTTTCAGCCCATCGATCTTGCCTTTCACAATTTTTATTTTCTTGCTGAATGATCCTGAGAAACCTATGGGAACTTTCAAATCATGCAACGCCTGCAGGAATCTTTTCTTCTCTGGTTGTGACATATGATAAGCGGCATTGGGAAGTACAAACTTGCCTGGTTTACCCGCTACCGGTCTAGGGTGCAATTCACTTCTTATTCCCCACTCCTGTAGATCCATCCGAGCATTCAGGTTGTCTTTCGATTTCCCGTCTTTACAAAGAAGCAAGTTGAGTATGTGCTCTGATACTCCCTTCTCTATATGCATGACGTCCAGACAATGACGCACTAAATTTGTTGACGAGTACGGAAGCTCGAAGAAAATGCTTAACTTGTTCCAAAATGGTGGTTTGACCTGTTTTGTTGGATCCATCCTGAAGGTCATATTATTGTAACCATCCCACTGAGCAGTCACGTCCTGTCCGGACAATGGGACTGGAGGTCCAAGAAACTCCTAATGACCATCAAAGTGAACAGTGTCTAACCTGTAGGGGTGGTCTAGAGGCAGGAAACGTCGATGGCCGCAATAACAAACCTTCCTGCTAAAATTCAAGAATTTCGATGTTGTGTGTTGATGGCAATGAGGACATGCTTTGTGACCATGTACGGACCAACCTGATAGCATTCCATGCGCAGGAAAGTCATTAATTGTCCACATTAAAGCCGCACGCAGTATGAATGTTGTATTTGTGTTTGCATCGTAAGTCTCTACACCATCAATGAACAAAGATTTTAACTCCTCGATCAGAGGTCGGAGATAGACGTCGATATTGTTTCCCAGTGAGTTTGGTCCGTCGATAAGAAGAGGCATCATAAAGTATGATTGGTCCATAGCCAACCAAGGCGACAGATTATAAATTATCATTACAACGGGCCATGTGCTCTGACTTCCAGCCATATAGTTGAATGGGCAGAAGCCATCACTAGCCAGTCCGAGCCGGACATTGCGAGAATCGCTACTGAATATTGCGTGTCTCCTATCGAAATCTTTCCATGCCGGTGAATCTCTTGGATGGCTCATTTTTCCATCTTCACTTGGAGGAGCACGGTGATGCCAAATCATTACCTCGGCTGTTTTCTTGCACTGAATAGCCTCTGCAGTCTCTGTATTATGGAAAAGTATCGTGCTATCTTGACAGGTATATCAGACTTCTTATCAGAATCTTTCGGCTTAGACCTGGCCTCTCCGCATGTTGGACATTCTTTCAAATCTGAATTCTCTTTCCGGTACAACACGCAATTTTTAGGACATGCTTGAATCTTCTCGCACTTTAGACCCAAATCAGACATCATTTTTTGGGCTCCGTACTAGCTGTCGGGCACGTTATTTCCCGGAAGCATAGAATCTTTCAAGAACGAAAGAAGCATTGTGAATGACTTGTTGCTCCATCTATTTAGGCACTTAATCTGGAAAAGTTGGACGAACCATGAGAGGGTGGAATACTTTGCATTCTCATAAATTGGTTTTCTAGCATCATTCATGAAATTTTTATATTTATCCGCACGCGGTCCTTGACCGGAAGGAATGTCATCTTCGGTACGAATAGATTCACCTAGGGCAGCCTCTACCATATCCTCCATTTCTTCTGATGGAAATAAATTACCGTCTTCTTCTTCTGCCGCATTACCGTCTTCTCCTTCTTTTCCTGCCGCATTATCGTGTTCTCCTTCTTCTTCTGCCACATTACTGTGTTCTTCTTCTTCTCCGTGATATTTCCAAGTTGTATAAAGTCTAGTAAAACCATATTTTACGATATGAAGCTCTGCCAATTCTACTTTCTGCCAGTATTTATTGCCACATCTATCGCACGAGCAGAGAATCTTCTCTATCACGATCTTATTATATGCGCGTGCAAATTCAATAAAAGCAGCAACTCCTGCGACAAATTTAGGTTGCATACGTTGTTGCCAATCTACATGCATCCAGTCCTTAACTCTAACGTACTCATGGGCCATATTAAACTGTATGACATATAAATTGTAGGTTATGGTGACTATATTGAGAAATTTAAGAACGACATAGTTACTGACAAAGGAGAAAATCCGTGTATATGTTTTGTGTGTGCGTTTGTCGTTGAAAAGAATAAATTATCGAATGTATGTTAACCGATAGACGGGGACTAAGTGGCGATTTTAGTTTCATATATGAGTATCGATGAGAATATGAAAGTTTCATATTATCATCGAGTATTATATATTGGTTTTAACTTGAACATTTTGAATCACTCTCTAATGATACGTTTGTTGTGTATTCTTGTTGTATGTGTGTGTTTCGGCTGTCGGGGGTAAGACTTTTATCCCATTAAGAATGTATAGAGCGAACACCCATTCGCTTGTGCTTTCAACCGTTACGAGTAAATTTCGGCAGCACCTTCCCGCTGTTCTCCGAGTACACTGTAATAGAATAGATAATCATTTCAAAACTGTGAAACAACGTTGAAATGAACATCTAATCTATTTTTGTACACGGAGAACCAGCGGAAAGGTACCGACGAAATATCTCGAAACGGATGAAAACACAAGTGAATGAAGGTGTTTGCTTTATACATTCCTAACTTGTCCACACGAGACAAATCTATCGGTTATCATACGATTGAATCTTCTCGTCACATAGACTATACGACGGTTATTAGTATCGAGCTATACCGTCCGATATTTAACAACTTTCGTATAGTTCTATCTCACGACGAATATCGAACGTATGTTAACCGATAAACGGGGACTAAGTGGCGCTTTTAGTTTCATATATGAGTATTGATGAGAATATGAAAGTTTCATATTATCATCGAGTATCATATATTGGTTTTAACTTGAACATCTTGAATCACTCTCTAATGATGCGTTTGTTGTGTATTCTTGTTATATGTGTGTGTTTCGACTGTCGGGGGTAAGGTTTCTATCCCATTAAGAATGTATAGAGCGAACACCCATTCGCTTGTGCTTTCAACCGTTTCGAGTAAATTTCGGCAGCACCTCCCTGCTGTTCTCCGAGTACACTGTAATAGAATAGATAATCATTTCAAAGCTGTAAAACAACGTTGAAATGAACATCTAATCTATCTTTGTACACGGAGAACCAGCGGAAAGGTACCGACGAAATATCTCGAAACGGATGAAAACACAAGTGAATGAAGGTGTTTGCTTTATACATTCCTAACTTGTCCACACGAGACAAATCTATCGGTTATCATACGATTGAATCTTCTCGTCACATAGACTATACGACGGTTGTTAGTATCGAGCTATACCGTCCGATATTTAACAACCTTCGTATAGTTCTATGTCACGACGAATATCGAACGTATATTAACCGATAGACAGGGACTAAGTGGCGCTTTTAGTTTCATATATGAGTATCGATGAGAATATGAAAGTTTCATATTATCATCGAGTATCATATATTGGTTTTAACTTGAACATCTTGAATCACTCTCTAATGATGCGTTTGTTGTGTATTCTTGTTGTATGTGTGTGTTTCGGCTGTCGGGGGTAAGGCTTCTATCCTATTAAGAATGTATAGAGCGAACACCCATTCGCTTGTGCTTTCAACCGTTTTGAGTAAATTTCGGCAGCACCTCCCCGCTGTTCTCCGAGTACACTGTAATAGAATAGATAATCATTTCAAAGTTGTGAAACAACGTTGAAATGAATATCTAATCTATCTTTGTACACGGAGAACCAGCGGAAAGGTACCGACGAAATATCTCGAAACGGATGAAAACACAAGTGAATAAAGGTGTTTGCTTTATACATTCCTAATTTGTCCATACGGGACAAATCTATCGGTTATCATACGATTGAATTTTATCGTCACATAGACTATACGACGGTTGTTAGTATCGAGCTATACCGTCCGATATTTAACAACCTTCGTATAGTTCTATGTCACGACGAATATCGAACGTATGTTAACCGATAGACGGGGACTAAGTGACGCTTTTAGTTTCATATATGAGTATCGATGAGAATATGAAAGTTTCATATTATCATCGAGTATCATATATTGGTTTTAACTTGAACATCTTGAATCACTCTCTAATGATGCGTTTGTTGTGTATTCTTGTTCTATGTGTGTGTTTCGGCTGTCGGGGGTAAAGCTTCTATCGGTTATCATACAATTGAATTTTCTTGTCACATAGACTATACGAAGTATTTAAATAAAATATAAAGTAACTGATATAACATGATTTTAAACTTATGAAATAATACTTGCTTAGTTACTTGCAAGTTGCAACTTGAAAATAAGATATATGAAGAATTGAGTATTAAAGAACTAAGATGCATATTTTGGGTTTTTGTGATGAAGGATTAGTGCTGAAGATTCAATCCTTTGTGATGAAGGATTAGTGCTGCAGATTCACCTTCCTAAAGTGAATCACGAGATCCAACTGGGTGGTTTGTCTATTCGACCCGTCTTGATGCGTTCCTTGAATCCGTTCTTTACTAATTTAGTACGACTTACTTGTTCAGAGAGATGAACAAATATTTTTTTGACAGAAGCATTTTGAACATCAAACAATTGGAAAGCAATGGCAGATGAGAAGAACTACTATATAAGGCTTGCATGGTGCAAGCCCTTAGATAGTCCTTGGATGGATTTCCCCCTATACAAGTAGCATCAATATCTGAGACAGTACTGAGAACAGCCCACATGCTCACCGTATCCTCACCTAAACTCATTGATTGAATACAACAACAACAAAAACGCGTTCACAAATGATGCTGCAAACAGTAGAGAAAACCTGTTGCTAATTAAAGAACCAAAATCCTTTCCAGCTCTAAACAACAAAAATCAAAAGAGCCTTCATCTTCAATATAAACAACACTAATCCTTCATCACTTCAGCACTAATCCCCAACTCCAACCCCAACCGCAACCCTAACCCTAACCCCAGCCCCAGCCAAACCCACCCAACCCTAACCCTAATCCTAACCCCAGCCCCAGCCGAACCCCAACCTCAACCCTAATCCCAACCCCAACTGCAACCCTAGCCGAACCCCAACCCCAACCGCAACCCCAACCTTAACCCTAACCCCAACCGATGCCTAACCCTAACCCTCATCGCCAAACCCTGAACCCTAGCGCCCTAAAATAATCAAAAAATTCTTTAATTGAAAATTTAATTACTTACCTGTTCGGTGGAGGAGACAATCAATGCAATCGGCGACGAGAAAGAACGGCGACGAGATCGGGAACGAGAGAAAGAGAACGACGACGAGATCGGCGAGATCGGCGACGAGAAAAGGGGATTTGGGAGTTTCGCGCGCTCGAGCGAGAGAGAGGAGATGATCAGCGTAGGGAAATTATATGCCTTTTTTATTAAATCCATATTTAGATTCCCCTACGGATTAGTCCGTAGGTCCTTGGTTTGCGGTTCCGTAGGGACAAACAACAAATTACGATTTAATATTTTTAAATTAAACGTCTGGGACCGTAGGGGCAACCGTCTAGCCCTACGGACTAATCCGTAGGGCCAAAATAAATCTGCCCCTACGGATTTCAATATCCGTAGGGGCAACCCCTATTTTAGTAGTGTGATGGCTACTAATAGGAGACATGCAATCAACTATATCCCCAGAAACTAGAAAAAGAGAATAAAAAGGAACAAAATTCTTGACAAGCCATCAACTTAGGATTATATAGAAGGAAACAGGTAATTGTTTATTGAGGTGTTAGTAACGAGTCATGGCTTAATGAGTTTTTTTGAGTCAAGACTAAATTGAAAACAATGCTAGGATTAGAGCACATTTTAAACAATGGGAACACTTGGCTTATCTTGTTGCTGAAGAAATGGCTAATGATGAAGGGATTGTGTTGTAACAAGGAAAACAGGGGTCATTGCTTCCCTTGTGTTTCCATTTGGCTAATGAATGCAACTTTGTGTAAAACTCAAGTATAAGCACAATTATGCACTTTGCTCACCCAAATCAATAGCCAAAGGGAAAGCACCAATGATAGTCACAATTAGCCCTTCTTCGCCGACCAATAGTGATAAGACATCTGGGTCTTAACCCTTACCTGAGCAATAATGGTTAAATTAACTCCTTCCTTTTGCTTGATTACTGAAAACCACCTATTTTACAAACCCGTTATGTTTACAGCCACTAACTTTTATGTTAGCGCATCTGAACTCTCTCAATAAAAATATTAGAAGAAATGCGAGTATACAAGGACACTGTAGGAACCGACAGGGCACATGTCAACACATTTTGATGTTTGTCTCTTTACTTCCTTTTATTTTAATCTAAAAGATTCTTGTATTTGCAAAACAAACTTGCACATGGTATGATGTCATGTGTCCCATGATTATAGGAAGTTCTTACGTTGAGAATGTATACTTTGTTTTCTCATATAGTAATTATGATCATTACGGAAAAATGATGACAGAAGCCCGGGGTTTATTTCGTGAATAAAAGTTTGACTTTAGCGGAAATTATAGTTCCATTGAGCTGGACAGGTGAAGCGTAGATTTTTAGGATAGAGAGCAGTTTTTAGCTAATGGGAAATAAGATGAAGGGGGTTTCATGCAATTTAGCCTAGATGGCGAGTACGATGTATCACAAGCGCGTTAGAGTGGGCTTTGTATAGAGTGCACCATGTGCTTTGGCAAACATCACCCATCACATTGCCACCATTAGACCATACATTGGTTTCTTTATTCAACCTTTACACCACTCTACAAGCCCAATAAAGAAAGGGCACACCAACTAAGCAGACAAGCTCTCCTTCTTCCCTCAATAATAATGGTGTCTCACTTGTTCTCTCTTCAACCAATATCTTTTCCCTTCTTGGGCTTTGATTTTGTTGAAGTAGTCTTTTATTTTAGTGTTAGGTTTTCCATGATCATTGCCTGGCAACAGCCTTTTTTTAAGACTTATGGGCATATCCCCTTGGGAATGTCTGAGAATGTTTTCACAGGTTTAGGGTTTTTAGATATCAGTACTATGCTTTTCATTAAAGTAATGGTGCCAGAAAAAGTGTGACTGGTTCACAAATTTGTTGAAGGTGCATGCATACAGTTCTTCTCCCATTCTGCGCCGTCAAGGGTCGTCTTCTATATGAAACCTATAACTAATACATCCCTCTTAACCAGCTCCATCCATGATCAGTACTGACTAAAATTTTATGACCTTTTTTGATTGGTGCACTTAACGACTTCATTGCATATCCTGAAACCATCAATCCGCTCTCCTGCGGTTTATTCTATATGAATGCTACGGTCTAGGTCTAGTTATCGCTAATTTTCTCTTAAGTATTATTGGTCACTCATCTCAACATTCTTTACTTGTGTTTCATATATGTGAGAGTTGAGTAAATTCACCCTACTTCTTTCAACATATTTCCTTGTGTGTTGAATTTCGTTTCCCGACTTTGTGACCTTCTTGTCACAATTTTCATATACTACCAACTCTTCATCCTTTGGGTAAGTAATAATAATTTATAGATTTACTATAATTGTTTCTTTAATTTTGCAGGTAATAATATTATGGTACAAAATCACATGCCTAGTTTTTTTTTACTGAGCTCAATACTCATGGATAAAAAGATCCGCTTAGTAAAAGCTTAAAGTTACTTTTCTCTATTATCATGTGGCCATTCACTATATATAACTACATGCTTGTATCTTTCTACATTAATTAATGAATTGAATCATGATCTTTTTAAGAGAGTTGTAATAGGTTTGTATACTAGTTTTCTCCATGTAAATATAGCAGTTTGTGGGCTTTTCCCATGAGCCTTGGATAATAGAGAATGATGAAGCCATGGATGAGTGTGAGCTGCATCATATGCCATATTATCTCATGAGATTCTTCCCGTGACACTTGCAAGCAATAGGAAACACTTGGAACTGGTCAGAAATAACATTAATTAATATGTGGATAATTTAATGTTGCCAGCTGAACCTAGGATATCTAGCATCAGATCTGCAGAGATTTTCATAATCTTGTTATAGCTATGCAATTATCAGCTGGTCCCGGTCGCATGTGTCGCATTAATTTGTTTCATGGGCATTCTACTTCCATTGTGTGCTTTCCAATTCTTACTTTCTTGACTTGTTAAAATGATTACTTTTTAAACAGAGCTAAATGGAAGAAAATGCTTCTAGTAGCCGACCTCCCTCAGAATTTTGGAATTAAGGGCTTCTGCTATTGTTACTTTGTAAGCAAATACGAGGTAACTATTTTTCTACTTCTGAATCAATTAATATGTGGATATATCTTATACTATGTTGCACGCATTTGTTGCCGAGGAGACATATCCGTATCGGACTCGTATCCATGTTAGATTCATCGAGTATACTGAAAACAGACTTAGAGGGGGTGAATAAGGCTTTATGACAAACTCAAGGTGATTTGTAATAATTTAAAAAATAATACACGGAATATAAAATCAGAGCCTAAACTACAAATACCATCACAACACAGATTCACAGAAACAACACAGAATCACAGAATAAGTAAATGGACACAGAAAATTGTTATCGAGGTTCACTAACTCTATGGCTGATCCCCGCCTGAGAATTCCTGCTCAGGATTCAACTTCACCAACCAGTGATTACTTCACGGGTGGAGAAATCCATATCTTTTACGAGACTCGGATTTTAGAACCTTTACACTTACAGGCAGTGAACATCTAGACTTTTTACCAAAGGTTTAAGTCCGAAACTTTTTACATTTGCAGGTGGTGGACACCTAGAATTTTTACTAAAGGCTCAAGTCCGAAACCTTTTACAATATGAAGATCTTAGACTTTTTTTTACTGGGTCGTACAATGAAAGATTTTATAATCTTTACAAACCAACTTCAACAATCCTAACGATCTCAAAGGGATAAATCAAATTTTCGATTTAAGAAGATGAGAGATTGTATTTTGGAGATTAAGAAAAGTTTAAAAAAATTCGAAGAAGTTTTTCAAAATATTTAGAAAGGTTTAAAACATAAACTTTTTCGACAATTTAAAGATCTTTCAATTTTAATGACTAGAAAAGTCTAAAACACTGAAAGATCTTTTCTTTAAAAAAAAATATTAAAAACTTAAGAACGATTCAAAGAAGTTTTCAAAAAGAATAAGAAAGACTAGAATCAAATGAAACTTCTTTCAAAAACTAGAGGTCTTCCTTTTCTAAAGACTAGAAAATTTTAAGGCTCTTGAAAGATCTCTGTAGGGTTCCTAGGCACTCTTGTGAAAGTTCAAAAGGCATCAAACATGCTCGGATAAAAATTTAGATGTGCCGAACAACCCAAAGCCGGGATCTTTGCTAGATTATTAGGGTTTAACATGCAAGATGATAACTTTTATCTAAGTGTGAGGGATTACAACCTTTGTAGTCCGCTCCTTCACTTCACATGCTCCGAGTAGAAGTCCCTTTGCCGCGATCCACGATCTCCCGGACTCATGAGAGGCTCCACGACTCGAACGATCCATGCTAGCTCGAAGTATTCCAAATCTCCGATGATCTACCTTGAAGTTGCAACGACTCAAGCTTTCTCACTCAAAAGAGAAGAACACACTAATCCCATGGGCTAGATGAGATGAGGATGAGAGAGTAGTAATTTTGCTTTCTTTTTAAATCATTTTCTCATTTTATTTCATCACTAAAAGAAAAACTAGCAAGCTTTCTTCAAGAAGGAAGAAGATGATAATGAAAAGATAAATGAATTCTTTTTCTTTTGTGATGAATAGAATAAAACCTATATGATTGATTATTAACCATGGTCAAGGATGATTGGATGAGAATGTGTAGAGAAACAACTAGAGTTAGGGTTTGGTTAGGTTTAGAAATGTGTCATCACAAAATATCTAAACCATGACAAAAGAAATAGCTTCTAGAAGGTGCATGAAGCAACTAACCCTAATCAAACCCTAACCTCAATTAATCATCCTTAAACATGTTTAACAATTAATCATATCATGTCACAATAATATATATCATATATATTATATATTTGCAACAAAGGAAAATAATACAATTAACATATATCGCATATATATCAATGTATCTCCACTGAGAAAATGAAATAATAAAGAGAGCCAATATTAGATAATGTAATACAATATATCATATATATTATTATACATTAAATCATCGAATCAACACTTGAATCGATGATCCGGCTATATCGAATATTACCGACTAATATATCATGTACCGATTCATCGAATCAACACTTGATCCGATGTCCCGGTTCATTTCTAAATATCGCGAGAATATAATACGGTATCCCATATCGCATTATTCTCGGTCCTGCACATATCACATATGTGCCTCTACTCCGTTTCGCCTGAGCCAAGAAACCTCTGTATAGGACTCTAAAGAATCGTCAATACGCCGGTAGCAGGTGATGATCATATCAAACACCCACAAGCTGCAAGCGGTCAGCTAAACGTAACAGCCACCCAGGTATTGAGCGATCAGAAGATCAACAAGCTAGCATGTGCGTTCTCCTGTGAATCCGATCAGTAACACTCCCGTACAGTCCGGTCTGTTCGTCTGATATGTCGCATATCAAGTCTAGGGGTGGTATACGTCAGACCCCAGTAACCGATAAGTCGTGTCGATGTATGGTTCATAACGGGTCGAGAAACTACTAGTAACACTTACCAGTAAATCTCTATATCAGCCCTGGCCAGGGACTTCCAGTTATAGCCAATCGAACACAGCACAACATCAACTCCCTATACCGGGAGAGACGAATCCCCTCCTATCGCTCATTGCCTCCATGTGATTCGGGACTGTACCCAAAAGCCACCGTTTTGCACGCCCTCTTGGACGTGGTAAGGTGGAAATCAAAGCACAGTGGGAATCACACAAGACTCCATGACGATCTCGGGTCTACAGACTACCCTGTACCAGTGTCACCGGAGAACTGCCATCTGACGTGTGGTATATCACCATCTGGGAGTTCTCGGCGAGTCCGTCCAGTGTATCCAGTCTCCACTGAGCACCCGTACACCATCTCTGATGTCAAACACCGATGGATATGGGATCATCCATCGCCCATCATATGGGTCAAGATGCGTATACGCTAGTCTACTCTGGTGTATCGATGCCCTGTCTCGATATACCCTCGACTAGGAACAGTTATAGGATGTACTCATCGACTACCGTGGCCCCACTAGTATGATCTCATCATAGTCCCAGTAGTCGAGTACAGATCCTAAGGGCTTTATCAACATGTGAGAGTAAAACAGTAAACCAATACAAGTCAACATGTTAAGATAAAGTGAAACCAAATAGCATACTATCATGACGAGCAAGAAAGTCATCTCTATATATAACCAAGCATCCATTATAATATACATCATATGTACAACAATGGCCTCTAGGGCATATACATAACTAACAATCTCCCACTTGCACTAAGGCCAGCTGCTGTAGTATCGCATACCTAGCATCCCGAATAATCTCTCAAACTGTATCTAGGGAATAGCCTTCGTGAATGGATCCGCAGTGTC
This sequence comes from Agapanthus africanus, assembly GCA_030015575.1. NCBI lineage: Eukaryota > Viridiplantae > Streptophyta > Magnoliopsida > Asparagales > Amaryllidaceae > Agapanthus > Agapanthus africanus. The sequence goes on from CM057341.1 coordinate 769,750,839, forward strand.
GTCCTTCGTATCTACTCTCCTGACCTCGATCTCCCGGCGATCAACTATCTCCCTGATCAGGTGATACCGCCTCAGAATATGTCTGGACTTCTGATGGGACCTGGGTTCCTTGGCCAAAGCCACAGCTCCATTGTTATCGCAATACAGAGGTATTGGATGCTCAATGGATGGAACCACACCAAGTTCACTAATGAACTTCTTGATCCAGACAGCCTCTTTGGCAGCATCGTTGGCAGCGATGTATTCAGCCTCCATCGTCGAGTCTGCAACGGTATCCTGTTTGGAACTCTTCCAACATACCGCCCCTCCATTGAGGGTAAAGACAAAACCCGAATGCGACTTAGAGTCGTCCTTATCACTTTGGAAGCTGGAATCGGTAAATGACTCCACCTGGAGTTCTCCATTACCATACACCAAGAACATCTCCTTAGTCCTTCGTAAGTACTTGAGAATGTTCTTCACAGCTGTCCAGTGACTCTCTCCAGGATCTGCTTGATACCGACTCACTACACTTAGTGAGTATGCTACATCGGGTCTGGTACATAGCATCGCATACATGATAGAGCCTACTGCCGAAGCATAGGGTATCCCTTGCATGCGAGCTCTCTCCAAATCAGTCTTGGGAGACATCTCTTTGGAGAGAGTGAGTCCAGAGATCGTGGGTTGGTTCCCACGCTTGGATTCTTCCATACTAAACCTCTTTAGTACGGTGTCAATGTACCTGGATTGGGACAATCCCAGTATCCGTTTAGATCTATCTCTATAAATCATAATTCCCAATATGCAGGAGGCATCACCTAGATCTTTCATTGAGAATCTCTGTGATAAGAAGAGCTTGACTGATTGCAGCATAGGAATATCATTTCCTATCAAGAGTATGCCATCCACGTATAATACGAGGAAGACAACCTTACCCTCTGCTACCTTCTTATAGATACAAGGTTCATCTATATTTTTGATGAAGTCAAACTCTTTGACTACAACATCAAAACAGATGTTCCAACTCCGCGATGCTTGCTTTAACCCATAAATGGATTTAAGCAGCTTGCACACCTTTCCGCTGCTCCCACTATCTACGAAGCCCTCTGGCTGAGTCATGTACACGCTCTCTTCTAAATCACCGTTTAGAAAGGCGGTCTTAACATCCATTTGCCAGATTTCGTAGTCATGGTATGCAGCAATGGCAAGTAAGATCCGGATGGACTTAAGCATAGCCACTGGAGAAAAGGTTTCGTCATAGTCCACACCTGGTCTTTGACGAAAACCTTTTACTACAAGTCTAGCTTTGAAAGTCTCAACTTTTCCATCTACACCAAATTTCTTTTTAAAGATCCACTTGCTCCCAATGGGTTTTACCCCTTCAGGAGCATGTTCCAAAGTCCATACTTTGTTGGTGTACATGGATTCCATCTCAGATCGCATTGCATCCAGCCATTTCACAGAGTCACCACTCGTGATGGCCTGCTCGAAACTAGTCGGTTCATCATCATCCATGATGCAATCCTCGCTTCCACCATCAATGAGAAAACCGTAGTATCTCTCAGGTGGATGAGAAACCCTACTAGATCGGCGGAGAGGCCGGGGTTCGTCGGGTACTACTGAATCCTCTGGTTCAACCAAGTCTTCTGTTATAGTTTGTGTTGCTGGAACCTCTTCCAGTTCTACCTCAATACTACTATTCTGTTTCATAAGAAAACCTTTTTCTAAGAAAGTAGCATGTCGAGAAACAAACACCTTTTGTTCCTCGGGGTGGTAGAAGATATACCCTTGTGAATTTCTGGGATATCCTACAAACTTACATAAGACTGATCTTGCCTCGAGTTTGTCCGGATTTTGTCTTTTGACATAGGCCGGACAACCCCATATCTTAATATAATTAAGATGTGGTCTCTTCCCTTTCCATATCTCATATGGAGTGGTAGGCACATATTTGGTAGGAACTCTATTCAATAGGTCTATGGCTGTCTCAAGCGCATACCCCCAGAAGGAAATAGGTAACTCGGCTGTACTCATCATGGAGCGCACCATATCTAATAGGGTGCGATTCCTCCGCTCCGATACACCGTTGTGCTGTGGTGTATAAGGAGGAGTAAGCTGAGAGAGAATCCCATTCTCTTTTAGATAATCTAGGAACTCATTGCTTAAGTATTCACCTCCTCGATCAGATCGAAGAATCTTAATACTTTTGCCCGTTTGATTCTCTACTTCGTGCTTATATTCTCTGAATTTCTCAAAAGCTTCAGACTTGTGTTTCATCAGAAACACATGTCCGTATCTGGAGAGATCGTCAGTGAATGTAATGAAGTAGGAAGAACCGTTCCTAGCATGCGTAGACATGAGACCGCATACATCACTATGTATTAGTCCTAAGAGTTCAGTAACTCTTTCTCCGTGTCCACTAAACGGAGCTTTGGTCATTTTTCCTTTGAGACATGAATGGCAAGTATCATAAGATGATAATTCGAACGGATTCAAATAACCATCTTTATGTAACTTAGCTAGTCGTGTCGCATTGATATGACCAAGTCTACAATGCCACAAGTAGGATTCGTTCACATCTGAACTTTTCCTCTTGTGTGTGTTTTGTATATTCAGGACTGTATTCTGATTTAGAATGAATATGCCATTATGTAACGAGCCTGATGCAATCAACTTTTGATCTAGGAATATGTTCATAACATTATCCTTTACTACAAAATTATATCCTTCTTTACTTAATAAAGAAACTGATATAATGTTGCACATCATGTTCGGTATATAATAACACTCATTCAGAATCAGTGTATTACGACTTGGTAATACAAGGTGATATTCGCCAACTGCTTTGGCTACAACACTTGCACCGTTCCCTACTTGAACGGAATGATCACCTTTTCCCAGTTCTCTACCTTTACGTAGCCCATGTAACTGTTTACATATGTGGGATCCTGATCCGGTATCTAATACCCAGGACGTAGGGTGAACTGAGAAACAGTTCTCAATAACTAACACACCTGAAGAATATGCATCAACATGCAAGTTCTTTTGGGCGGCGTGAGAATCCAGATATTCTCCTGTTTCCTGTTCAGTCTTATAACTCTTATAAGAAAGAACGGGTCCAACGTTCCCTTGCTCAGTACAATAAGCGGGTTCAGTCAATACATCAATATTATTATCTTGATTATGGCCTGACATGGTCGCTACCTGGAGAGAGAGAGAAGAAAACACTTTAGCGTATGCTCTTGCAAGATTAGATTGGTTATTATCTTATCTAATCAGGATTTCTCCCACTGTTTTTATCAAATCTACCTTCAAACCCTAAAAAGGTAAGATTAGCCGGGATTAATTACACCTTACAATTTCGTCAATCTTTCAGCCAGATCAGTGTCGGTACTTTGAGGGAGGTTCCCCGTGCTTTCGCACGGACCTAATTAAAGTAAACCTCGTTTTCCCAGAGGCGTAACCCCGTTAACACTTTTCTAGACACCTACTTGATCGGCTAATTGTCCTGTGTAAAACTCTCCCAGGAGTAACACTTACTCGCAGTGGGTATCGGGATCCAACTATCTCATAGGAGGTATGCAATCTCATTGCAAATTTCAACGCTTGAAATTCCCGATAATATTTTTACCCCTAGTGTCTTATGACCTTAACTATGGTCAACAAATCATAAGCACTAGTCAAGTTCTACCCGTCATTTCTTGATTAATTTAGACCCACCCACATGACCCTTAACTATGGTCAACAAAGTCACACGACTGTCCTAATTAATCACATCTTATGTTATATAGGTAAACATCACTTAGCTATCGTACACTGCGCCTTAACTATGGTCAACAAACGCAGCACGAATACTAAGTACTCTATTTTCCTAAAATGACGGAGGGTTACACAGGATTTTCAAAAAAACCCGAGCGTAATGAACTTGATATCGTCGTAGAATCATGTAGTTTTTGAAAAGGAGGGTTTTTGAGGCTTTTCTTAGTTTCGCTAAAGGGGTCACTCCCGGTGAAGGGATCGTCGGCCCTTTCCTCATCGAATAAGGTGCAAGATATATCATATATACCGCTGTGCAAAGCAAAACACTAAAAGCATTCAAAAGACAAACCACGTTTTGTAGCATCTGCCAGTTTTGCTAAAGGAGTCACTCCCGGTGAAGGGATCTCGGTCCTTTCCTCATCGAATAAGGTGCAGGACATATCATATATATCACTGTGCAAAGCAAAACTGTAGCTACCCTTTTTATAAAGTTTTGATTCTACAACATCTTTAGATTTCTTTTCTTTTCTTTTATTAATCTCATTAATAAAAATCCCATCAGCTTATGCTTCCTAAGCATCACAGAAGAAACGAAAGCAGTAATATTTATATATCAGCATATATATATAGTATAAGCATTCGTCTCAGGCAGTAATATGATCTCATCACAGAACATTGCAGCAGAAGAACATATATGAAATATTGGATATACTAGGACGTCCGTGTTTTCAATACGAGCCTGTATAAAACACGGATTCCACGGTCGCGACGAATAGCCAAACCCACATCCCAAGACCCCTACGAGAGCGGCAAGTAACACTGCCAATTCTAGGGTTAGGAGACCCGGTCTCGACTCCTCGAGATGGCCTCCCACTGGACCCTAGAACCCGGTTACTTGTGCTCCCCTCCTTGGGTCTACCTAATGCGGAAAAGTAAATAATATACACTGGTGACAGCAACCGCAACCTGGAAGTGCCCCAAATAAAAGAATATTACATTACAAATGAATTTTACATGAATGAAAATAAAAACCCTCATCTCACATAAAACCCCCGGCTATTCTTATCGCGACGATCCAATATAACATATCACAGCAACACATAATATCTCATATCATCAACGTAAGTAAATATGCGCATCCCAATTGTCGTTGACATATAGCAACGAAACCGGCGATATCACATATTACACTTACGGTCACAGAAAAGAAAGTGTAAAACTACAATATTTGGAATCCACAATCACTTTAGACATCGTAAATCCGAAATATCACATACTCCGCATTTCATGCCTAACTCTATGAATTCCACATATTGTATCACATTCCAGATAAATAGACAGTATTAAACTTTCCGAACAGATAATCAAACACCCAAAATTTCCCAAAGTGCTCAACTCTTGAGCGGAGTTCAAATAATCCCATAATATGTCACAGTACCGGTGATCCAGCCGTAGAAGGGTCAAGCCAATGCCTCACATGTGGCACGCCGTACTGCCCCAAACCCGAAGGTTCAAAAGGCAGTTCAAGACGGTCACATAATCGAGTTAAGGTTTGTTGTCTTCTAAAGGGTCCACCGCTTAACTTGTACAATTTTCCGAAAGATTTAAACCCAGTAAAAATTCAACGCTTGAAAGTTTGCCGTACCGGGAAAAAGTCGGTTAATGATATCCGTTCAACTAGTTTAACAATTTCTAAATATCCGGAAAGAAATACGAACTTAAAAATTCCGATCGAATCTACTATTACAAAATAAACCCCAGATTTAAACAATACTGGAATCACAGTTAAAAATATCCAGAAGCCTCAACAAGTACCTACGGTTATTACCAGGAAGCCACGTGTCGCCAATCGATCAATCCGCCGCGGAACCGCCGCGCAAGGCATGCTTGCGCCGCGGTTCCGCCGCCGTTTGATCGAATTGGGGCTCGGGTTTTATGGTAATTCTTAGAATTCCCTGCTGATTTTTTACATATTTTTAATTCATAAAAATCCCAAAATTTAAAAAATTTCCAGAGAGGGGTCTTTTTGTGTCGTTTCGGGTTCGATCGGAGTTTTAACTTCGTAAACACATCGCCTAATGCTCTAGCTAGGCTCTGATACCACTGTAGGGTTCCTAGGCACTCTTGTGAAGGTTCAAAAGGCATCAAACATGCTCGGATAAAAATTTAGACGTGCCGAACAACCCAAAGCCGGGATCTTTGCTAGATTATTAGGGTTTAACATGCAAGATGATAACTTTTATCTAAGTGTGAGGGATTACAACCTTTGTAGTCCGCTCCTTCACTTCACATGCTCCGAGTAGAAGTCCCTTTGCCGCGATCCACGATCTCCCGGACTCATGAGAGGCTCCACGACTCGAACGATCCATGCTAGCTCGAAGTATTCCAAATCTCCGATGATCTACCTTGAAGTTGCAACGACTCAAGCTTTCTCACTCAAAAGAGAAGAACACACTAATCCCATGGGCTAGATGAGATGAGGATGAGAGAGTAGTAATTTTGCTTTCTTTTTAAATCATTTTCTCATTTTATTTCATCACTAAAAGAAAAACTAGCAAGCTTTCTTCAAGAAGGAAGAAGATGGTAATGAAAAGATAAATGAATTCTTTTTCTTTTGTGATGAATAGAATAAAACCTATATGATTGATTATTAACCATGGTCAAGGATGATTGGATGAGAATGTGTAGAGAAACAACTAGAGTTAGGGTTTGGTTAGGTTTAGAAATGTGTCATCACAAAATATCTAAACCATGACAAAAGAAATAGCTTCTAGAAGGTGTATGAAGCAACTAACCCTAATCAAACCCTAACCTCAATTAATCATCCTTAAACATGTTTAACAATTAATCATATCATGTCACAATAATATATATCATATATATATATTATATTTGCAACAAAGGAAAATAATACAATTAACATATATCGCATATATATCAATGTATCATCCACTGAGAAAATGAAATAATAAAGAGAGCCAATATTAGATAATGTAATACAATATATCATATATATTATTATACATTAAATCACCGAATCAACACTTGAATCGATGATCCGGCTATATCGAATATTACCGACTAATATATCATGTACCGATTCATCGAATCAACACTTGATCCGATGTCCCGGTTCATTTCTAAATATCGCGAGAATATAATACGGTATCCCATATCGCATTATTCTCGGTCCTGCACATATCACATATGTGCCTCTACTCCGTTTCGCCTGAGCCAAGAAACCTCTGTGTAGGACTCTAAAGAATCGTCAATACGCCGGTAGCAGGTGATGATCATATCAAACACCCACAAGCTGCAAGCGGTCAGCTAAACGTAACAGCCACCCAGGTATTGAGCGATCAGAAGATCAACAAGCTAGCCTGTGCGTTCTCCTGTGAATCCGATCAGTAACACTCCCGTACAGTCCGGTCTGTTCGTCTGATATGTCGCATATCAAGTCTAGGGGTGGTATACGTCAGACCCCAGTAACCGATAAGTCGTGTCGATGTATGGCTCATAACGGGTCGAGAAACTACTAGTAACACTTACCAGTAAATCTCTATATCAGCCCTGGCCAGGGACTTCCAGTTATAGCCAATCGAACACAGCACAACATCAACTCCCTATACCGGGAGAGACGAATCCCCTCCTATCGCTCATTGCCTCCATGTGATTCGGGACTGTACCCAAAAGCCACCGTTTTGCACGCCCTCTTGGACGTGGTAAGGTGGAAATCAAAGCACAGTGGGAATCACACAAGACTCCATGACGATCTCGGGTCTACAGACTACCCTGTACCAGTGTCACCGGAGAACTGCCATCTGACGTGTGGTATATCACCATCTGGGAGTTCTCGGCGAGTCCGTCCAGTGTACCCAGTCTCCACTGAGCACCCGTACACCATCTCTGATGTCAAACACCGATGGATATGGGATCATCCATCGCCCATCATATGGGTCAAGATGCGTATACGCTAGTCTACTCTGGTGTATCGATGCCCTGTCTCGATATACCCTCGACTAGGAACAGTTATAGGATGTACTCATCGACTACCGTGGCCCCACTAGTATGATCTCATCATAGTCCCAGTAGTCGAGTACAGATCCTAAGGGCTTTATCAACATGTGAGAGTAAAACAGTAAACCAATACAAGTCAACATGTTAAGATAAAGTGAAACCAAATAGCATACTATCATGACGAGCAAGAAAGTCATCTCTATATATAACCAAGCATCCATTATAATATACATCATATGTACAACAATGGCCTCTAGGGCATATACATAACTAACAATCTCTTCTCTCTAAACAGTAATAAAAATTTAAGAATTGAGAGTGAAAGAGTTTTCTCACGAAGAAATTAAAGAATGATAAAAATTAGAAAAGAAATTTTCGTGAGAAGAATTGTGTATTAAAACACAAGTCAATGGTCCTTTATATAGAATTTTTGAGTATGGGAAGTTAAAATAACCGTTCCAACACTTTGGGACTGTTAGGGGCAGTTATGGAAAGTTACGGTTTGAATTTCAAACCAAAAATAGACTTTTTAAAAGTTTTTAACTGCTATAGACATCTCTATAGACATCTATTGGGATGTCCATTTCTGCTATATCCGACACTAAAACAATCATAACTTTTTGCTCGCTTATCTGATTTTGATGTTCTTGGGCTTATTGGAAAGATCTTCTCGAGACCTATATTTTGGAACTTTAATTTTAGAATTCTAATCAAAAGTGTAAACATCTATTTAAATAAAGAGGTTTCTACTATAGAAAATTAGGATCAGAAAAGAGATTCTAACCATTGAGATCGACTCTAGACTCAAAAAAAAAAGTCTTGAATACTCCATTGTATGGCTTCTTCAATATTTCCTTTGAACTTGCAATTTGGTCTTCAGAGTTTCTCAATATAACCGTTGTGATGCTAGTTGAAGTGTTAGTTGTTCTCTTACTTGAACAATTCTATTGTTGTAGCACTTTATTTTATCTGGCATGGTTAGTAACATATAATATTTTTGAAATATAATTTTTGTAAAATAATCAAAACTAAATAGAATGAGATTTGTAGGTCAACAATCTCCTCCTTTTTTATATTTTACAAAACTTAATTAATTAATATATATTATTTCAAAAAATTTATTATTCAAATGCTCCACCTGAATATATGCATATTAATTCTCCCCTTTTTTGGAAATATCAAAATGTTTTAGTATGGGGGAAGAATAAAAAAATTGGGTAGTAAGTGAATAGTAGATAAATACTAGCCAAAAATATAAGAAAATACTTGTTATTTATAAAAATAATAATACATATTAAAGTAATACTATAAACACAATAATAAAAAAACAAAACATACAAACATACTTAAAACAACAGACATATAGACACACTAAGAAACTAAACCAACCTATGATAGACGACCTAATGCATTCCTAGGCTAAGGAGATGCTTCGAGTATTCCATTGCCTTCCTTTAAAAACTTATTCATTTAGAACAAATATCTAAACACTAAAGATAAACTATAACTAATTTCTAGTCCTAATTTTTGTAGGTTCTATGATCGAGATAAAAGCTTAATTTATGATCTGGTAACTACTCTTTTATCTATTTCTCTAATTATTAAGTTCTTAGGATGATCTTTGTTGAATTACTTTTTCTTATTCTTCCAATTGATTAGTTTTAACTTTTTTAACCTAGTTACCACTCCTTTATCAACTTCTCATATTATTAAATCCTTATGGCGATTTTTTTTGAATTGCCAATCTTTTGAAAAAGAAGTATTAACCACTTCGTCTTGTTATTCCAATTTATTGGTTTCAATATCTTTGTCTATTAATGAATTATCGAAACATTTTAGCAGGTTACAATCATTATTGTCTATTGAATTATTAGGATTAATGGAGTTAATTTCATTAAATTGGTCATGTATACTTTCTTAAATTGTTAAAGTTCGTTTGGGATTTATTATTATTGATCTTAGGAACCTATACCTTTTGTGATTTATTTGGGTAAGATTAGTTATTTTTAATTGTACAATATTGAGATATATGTCCTACAGTACAACAATAGTTACACGTAGAATTAGATATTTGTTTCCATAAATATAATAGTATTTACACGTAAATGGTTTAGTTTTAGGGAGTAATTCAGAATAGTTATTATACCCTACATCTTCTTTCTTACAGTATTTTATTGCTTGTTCTAACATTACATCTAAATTAACTTTACTTTTAGTGAATTTTAGAATCATTTTATCGTTTAAATTTACTTTTCTTTTTAAGTTAAAGATTTCAAAATTTAGTGTATTATTTGTTTCAATTAACTTATTATTTGTTAAAGTTATAGATTTTAATTTTTTGTTTAAATTTTCATATTCTAATTTGATTTGATTTGATTTGATTTATTTTGTGTAGATATTTCTAACTTGTTTTTAGTAGATAGATTTGACTTTAATATTTTATATTTAGTATTAACCTTATCATAACCATCCTTAAGATAATGACAGAATTCTATTAAATCGTTTTTATTAAGAGAATCGAAATCAAAGTATTCATTAATTACCTCATCGTCTTATGCCTTGAAACATATGTTTGTGACTTCTTCGGCTTCTGAGTCGCTGAAATCAGTATTATCCCAAATAGGTTGAAACGAATGCTTATTTGATTTCTTCTTTGACTTCCACTTAGAGCGTAGAACACTCCAACTTGACATGGCCTTCCTTATTACGTTCAAAATAACGAAGAATTTCATTAAAATTAAAACCTTCATTAAATTTATACGTACTTTTCTTCGAAGAGAATTTATGGACTTCAGATACTTCATGAAGTGTCTTACAATATCGACCATTTCTTCATCGTCGCTTTCATCATCACTAGATATTTCTTTAGGTTTTGACTTACCACCGGTTGCCTTTAGCGCAATATTCTTCCTTTGAGTGTTCTTCTCCTGCTTTTGCTTAAGATGCCCTAATTACATCTCGTAAGTTTTTAATTTTCCTATAAGAGTGTCAACTTTCAACGCTGTCATATCATTAGCCTCTTCGATAGTAGTGATCTTAGGTTGTCATGATATCGTAAGAAATCTTAACAATTTATAACATTTTTCTTTGTTATTGAATTTCTTTCCTAAATTGAAAAGCTCGGTAATTATATTGTTGAACTTAGAATACATAGAGTCGATGGTTTTATCATCTCGCATTTGGAACATCTCATACTCATGCATGAGACAGTTGATCTTACTTTTTTTAACATGACTGGTTCCTTCATGGGCAGTCTGAAGAGTATTCCAAATCTCATTTACCGTTTGACACATAGAGACTCTATTGAATTCTTCTAAATTCCAAGAACAATGAAGTGCATTCATTGTCTTGACATTCAATGTTATTGATCTCTCATCGGCACTAGATAAAGGATTCGTGGTAGGGATGACAAAGGGCTTTTCTATGATTTCTAGATCTATACACTGAAGGAAAACTCTAATCATGGTTTTTCAGAATTGGTAGTTGATACCGTTGAAAAGAAGATGACGGTTAGTGGATTGTCCTTCCTTTTGATTTGCCATAGGATCAAAAACTCGAGATTAATCTTAAAAACAGAGTAAGCTTCTCTGATACCAATTGAAAACAGCCTTAGAGGGGGGTGAATAAGGTTTTATGACAAACTCAGCGTGATTTGTAATAATTTAAAAAATTATGCAGCGGAATATAAAATCAGAGTCTAAAGTACAAATACTATCATAACACAGATTTACAGAAACGACACAGAATCACAGAACAAGTAAATGGACACAAATGATTGTTATCGAGGTTCACCAACCCTGTGGCTAATTCCCGTCTGAGAATTCCTGCTCAGAATTCAACTTCACTAACCAGTGACTCTTTTACGGATGGAGAAACATAGATCTTTTATCAGACTCAGATCTTAGAACGTTTACACTTGCAGGCGGTGAACACCTAAACTTTTTACCAAAGGCTCAAATCTGAAACCTTTTACACTTGTAGGTGGTGAACACCTAAACTTTTTATCAAAAGCTCAAGTCCGAAAGCTTTTACAGTATGAAGATCTTAGACTTTTTTTTCACTAGGTTATACAATGAAATTTTTTACAATCTTTACAAACCAATTACAACAATCCTAACGATCTTAAAGGGATAAATCAAATTTTCGATTTAACGAGATGAGGAATTGTATTTTGGAGACTAAGAAAAGTTTAAAAACGATTCGAAGAAGTTTTTCAAAAAATTAAGAAAAGTTTAAAACGGAAACTTCGACAAATTAAAGATCTTTCGATTCTAATGACTAGAAAAATCTAAACCACCGAATGATCTCTTCTTTCAAAAAGAATAGCAAAAACTTAAGAACGATTCAAAGAAGTTTTCAAAAAGAATAAGAAAGACGAGAATAAAATGAAACTTCTTTGAAAAACTAGAGATCTTCCTTTTCTAAAGAATAGAAAATTCTAAGGCTCTTGAAAGTGAAAGTAGATCCCAGCATCTCTACTAGGGTTTTAACAAGAGCAAGTCGGCAATTTTAGAAATTCTAGAGGGCTAAGTCTACAAGCTAGGATCAAACTAAAAGTTTAGAGTTTAAAAGAAAGCAAAAGGAGTTAAACTAAGTGATGAAGAAGATACAACCTTTGCAGCCAAGTCCTTCACTTCTTAAGCTCCTTGTAGTAGTCCCTTAAACTTCTTCTAGAGCTCCACTTGAAAAAATGAACTCTCTTTCTCGATATCTTCTTAGCCGAAGATGATCCACCTTGAGGCAGCACTCACTCAAGCTCACACTTCACTAATCAAAGTATTAGTGAAGAGAACAACCTAAACTAATTTGCAAGTTTAGTCTAGATTGATAAAATAGGGTTTTAGCTCACTTAAAATTCTTTTGTTTTTCTTCACACTTGGATGAATAGTGATTCAAGAAGAGATGAAGAAGATGAAGATGGTAATGAGAATGAGCTTGTGTTGTGAGGATAAGTGCAAATGATAATCATATATGAATTAAATCGAAAAAAGAAAATGAGTCATACACTCTCCAAGGTTCTAAAGAAACGACTCATTGAATCTTTTCTCAAATTCAAAAAAGAAATCATTATCCTCTTATCTTTAACACAATGTAATTCTCATATACACAACTCTTGTGTATATACAACTATGTCAGACATGTAAATATATATTTATATCATATATATAAATATATAAAGAGGAGAAAATATCAAGTGAGCATAATGTAGGGTTAGTATAGCACCTTAGCAAGGTTTAGGAAGGCATCACACATGCCATATTGAATTTTTTGGGGTGCTAAATAAACCCTAACCAAGATCTTAACTAGAGAATTAAGCAAACAAGCATGTTAAACACTTTAACAGCTAAGAGTTAGGGATTACAACCTTTGTAGTCCGTTCCTTCACTTAATAAGCTTCATGTTGTGGTCCCTTTGCTGCGATCATCAAGTATCCGGACTCTAGAGAGTCTCCATGAAGAGAAAAATGCAAGCTTGCTTCCGATCTTCAATAACTAAGATGATCTACCTTGAAGAAACTCAAACCCAAGCTCTTGCTTTGCTAATCAAGTATTAACAAAGCAAACACCCTAATCTAAGTGGCTAGAATAGATGAGAATGATGAAGTAGGAATTTAGCTCTCATTTGTTTTCAATTTCTCACTCAAAATCATCACATAAGAAAAAGCTAGAAAGCTATTCTCAAAGGAAGAAGAAGAAATTACTTTATGATGAATAATGAATTATTATTCTATGGTTACAATTGCAACCCATGGTTAAGAATAAAGACTTAACCCATGTAGAGAGTTAACTAGGGTAAAGGGTTTGGGTTGGGTTAATAAAATATCTACACAAAAATATCTTTGCTTAAAACAAAAATAAAGCTTCTAGAAGCTTCATGAAAAAGCTAATCCAAATCAAACCCTAACTATGTTTAATCTCCACAAAACATGTTGCATTTGTAATCATAACTTGTTACAATATTATATATCACATATATAATATATTTTGTAACAAAATAAAATAATACAATTAACATATATCACATATATATATCAATGTATTATCCAGGTGAGAAAAAGAATCTTTAAGTGAGCTTATATTAGTTAATGTAATATAATATATCAAATATATAATTGTACATTAAATTATCGAATCAACACTTGATCCGATAATCCGGCTATTTCACAAATAACCGACTAATATAATCTGTATCAGTTCATCGAGTCAACACTTGATCCGATGACCCGGCTATATCACATATACCCGGCCGATATCTCATATCGCGAGAATCTAATACGGTATCGCATACACGTATTATTCCCGGTCCCGCACATATCACATATGTGCTTCTACTCCGTTTTGCCTGAGCCAGGAAACCTCTGTGTAGCACTCTAAAGAATCGTCAATACGCCGGCAGTAGGTGATGATCATATCAAACACCCACAAGCTGCAAGCGGTTAGCTAAACGTAACAGCCACCCAGGTATTGAGCAATCAGAAGATCAACAAGCAAGCCTGTACATTCTCCTGTGAATCCAACCAGTAACACTCCCGTACAGTCCGGTCTCTTCGTCTGATATGTCGCATATCTCGCCTAGGGGTGGTAAACGTCAGACCCCAGTAGCTTGATAAGTCGTGTCGATATGAGGTCCATAACAGTTCGAGAAACTACTGATAACACTTACCAGTAGATCTTAGCAACCCTGGTCAGGGATTTCCAGTTATAGCTAATCGAACACAGCGCAACATCAACTCCCTATACCGGGAGAGACGAAACCCCTCCTATTGCTCATTGCCTCCATGTGATTCGGGACTGTACCCAAAAGCCACCGTTTTGCACGCTCTCTTGGACGTGGTATGATGGAAATCGAAGCACAGTGGGAATCACACAAGACTCTATGACGATTTCGGGTCTACAGACTAATCTGTACGAGTGTCACCAGAGAACTGCCATCCGACGTGAGGTATAATACCATCTGGGAGATCTCGACGAGTCCGTCTAGTGTACTCAGTCTCCACCGAGCACCGGTATACCTTCTCTGATGTCAAACACCAATGGATATGGGATCATCCATCGCCCATCATATGGGTCAAGAAGCGCATACGCTAGTCTACTCTAGAGTATCGATGCCCTGTCTCGGTACTCCCACGACTAGGAACATTTGAAGGATATACTTAGCAACTACACTGTCCCCACTAGTATGATCTGCATCATAGTCCTGGTAGTGAAGTACTCATCCTAAGGGCTTTATCAACATGTAACATAGAGACAATCAGAGTGCATGTTAAGATAAAGGGAAACCAGATAACATACTATCATGTCGAGCAAGAAAGTCCTCCCTATATATGTCCAAGCATCCACTACAATATATATCGTATGTACAGTAATGGCCTCTAGGGCATACATATCACTAACACATAATATATATATATATATATATATATATATGAGAATAATGGAGGAAAGATGCCATAGGAGGGAATTTCCTCCTATGGCGTCGAAAAAATACAATCTCCATCGTGTTTTCCGACGATCAGCACCCATCATCTTCATCGTTATCATCTAAGATATGGGTACACCAAACTTCATGTGATTATACAACTTTTTCACCGTTGAATTAGTAGGTTCAAAATTAACGGTTTACCGACAATAGAACTTTTTACATTGCTAAATCAACGGTAAAAAAGTTGTAGAATCATATGAAATTTGGCGTACCCACATCTTAGATGATGAAGATGATGGATTCCGATCGTCGGAAAACACGATGGAGGGCGTATTTTTTCGACGCCATAGGAGGAAATTCCCTCCCATGGCCTCTTTTCTCCATTATATATATATATATATATATATATATATATAGAGAGAGAGAGAGAGAGAGAGAGAGAGATAGAGAGAGAGAGGTTAATGGATGAAAGGTGCCATAAGAGAGAATTTTCTCCTATGGCGTCGGAAAAATGCATCCTCCATGATTTTTTTCGACGATCGGCATACATCACCTCCGTCTTTATCATCTAAGATGTGGATACACCAAATTTCATGTGATTATACCATTTTTGCATCGTTGACTTAGTTGGTGCAAAATTAATAGTTTGCCGACAATAGAACTTTTTACATTGCTAATTCAACGATGAAAAAGTGGTGGAATCACATGAAATTTGGTTTATACACATCTTAGATGATAACAATGATGATGATAGATGCCGATCATCGGAAAAAAATGGTGGAGGTTGTATTTTTTCGACGCAATAGGAGGAAATCCTTTCTTATGGCCACTTTCCTCCATTATATATATATATATATATATATCAAATTATTAAATCAACAATTGATTTAATATTCCGGCTAATATTAAATAACGCTAGATTAGAATACGGTATCATATATCCATATTTAATCGAGCTCCTGCACATATCTCTGTACATGCCCTAGTTCGTTTCGCTTGAGATAGGAAACCTCTATGTGAGACTCTAAAAACTCGTCAATACGCTGGCAATAGATAATGATCATATCAAACACCTACAAGCATATCAGTGGTACTACCTGCACGTAATGGCTACCCAGGCATTAAACGAATAGAAGATCAACAAGTAAACTTGTCCAAACTCCCGCAAAGTTTATAAGCAACACTTACCGTACAGTCTGGTCTCTTCATCTGATATGTTGCATATCGAGTTTGGGAGGTGGTTTCGTCAGAACCCAATAACTCGATAAGTCATACCGATGTGTAGCCTATAACCAATCGAGAAACCACTGATAACACTTATCAGTAAATCTCATCAGCCATGGCCAGGGACTTACGGTTATAGCCAATCGAGTATAGCACAACATCAACTCCCAATATCGGGAAAGACGAAACCCCTCCTGTCGCTCACTGTCTTCATATGACTCAGGACTGTACCCAACTACTACTTGTTTGCATGATTCAGTAAAGACGTGGTAGGAAGGTAATCAAAACACAGTGGAAACCACACAAGACACTATGACGATCTCGGATCTACAGACTAACATGTACAAGCGTCACCACAGAACTACTATCTAACGATAGGTATGGTGTTATCTAGGAGTTCTCAGCGAGTCCGTTCGGCGTACTCATTCTCCAATGAGCATCTATGTACAATCTTTGGTGTCAAACACCAATGGTTGTGGGATCAACTATCGCCCCATACAGGGTCAAGAAACGTACACACCAGTCTATACTGGAATATCGATGCCCTGACTCAATACTCCCTCGACTAGGAACACTTCAAGGATTATTCAGGGCCCACTAGTATGATCTACATCATATTCCTGGTAGTCAAGCAAACATATCCTAAGGGCTTTATCAACATGTATCAATAAAATAGAAAACTAGAACAAATGCACATGTTAAGATAAAAAGTAACCGGATAGCATACTTTCATGTTGAGCAAGAATGTCCTCTCTCTCTATATATATCTCCAAGCCTCCACTATAATTTACAATAATGCCCTCTAGGGCATACATATCACTAACAATCTCTCATTTGCACTAAGGCCAGTTGTTGTAGTACCGCATACCCAACATCCCAAAAAGTCTCTCGAACCGCGTCTGGGGAATGACCTTCGTGAGTGGATCCGCCGTATTGTCCTTCATGTCAACTCTTATGATCTCGATCTCGCGGTGATCAACTATCTCCTGGATCAGGTGATACCGCTTCAGAATATGTCTGGATCGCTGATGGGACCGGGGGTCCTTGGCTAAAACCATGGCTCCATTATTATCACAATACAAGGGTATTAGATTAACAATAGATGGAACCACACAAAGTTAGTGATGAACTTCTCATCTAGACAGACGCTTTGGCAGCATCGTTAGCAGCGATGTATTCAGCCTCCATCGTCGAGTCTGCAACGGTATCTTGCTAGGAACTCTTCCAACATGCCGACCCTCCATTGAGGGTGAAGACAAAACCTGAAACAAACTTACTGTCATCCTTGTCACTCTGGAAGCTCGAATCGGTAAAGGGCCCCATTTGGAGTTCACCGTTACCATACATCAAGAACATTTCTTTAGTCATTCGCAAGTATTTAAGAATGTTCTTCACAACTATCCAGTATTTCTTCCCTTGGTTTGATTGATACCTACTTACCATACTAAGTGCGTAAGTTACATCCTATCTGATACATAATATCACGTACATGATATACCTGACTGCTGAGGCATAGGGTGTCATGTTCATGCGAGTCCTCTCCTCATCAGTCTTGGGAGACATCACTTTGGAGAAGATAATTCCTGAGCAAGCGGATAAGTTACCACTCTTGGAATCTTCCATACTAAACCTCTTCAGTATGGTGTCTATGTACCTTTGTTGGGACAATCCCAACATCCTTATAGATTTATCTTTATAGATCTTTATCCTTAGGATGTAGGAGGCACCACTCAGATCTTCCATGGAGAACTTCTGTGATAGGAAGAGTTTGATCGAGTGTAGCATATGAACATTATTTCCTATCAAGAGTATGTCATTCACGTACAATACGAGGAAAACAACCTTACTCTCTACTACTTTCTAATATATACATGGTCCATCTACGTTTTTGATGAAGTCAAACTCTTTGACAGCTGCATCAAAACAAATGTTCCAACTCCGTAACGCCTGCTTTAATCTGTAATTGATTTAAACAGCTTTCACACTTTTCCGCTGCTCCCACTGTCTATGAAGCCCTCTGGCTGTGTTATATACATGCTCTCTTCTAAATCACCATTTAGAAAAGCGGTCTTGACATCCATCTGTCAGATTTCATAGTCGTGGTAGGCAATAATGGCAAGTAGAATCAGGATGGACTTAAACATAGCCACTGGAGAAAAGGTCCCATCATAGTCGACACCTGGTCGTTGACGAAAACTTTTTGCTACAAGTCTAGTTTTGAAGGTCTCAACCTTTCCATCTACACCGATCTTCTTCTTGAAAATCCATTTGCTCCCAATAGGTTTTACCCTTTCAGGAGCAACCTCAAAAGTCCATACCTTGTTGGTGTACATGGATTTCATCTCAGATCGCATAACATCCAGCCATTTCACGAAGTCCCCACTTGTGATAGTCTGCTCGAAACTAGTCGAGTCATCATCTTCCATGATGCAATCCTCGCTTCCACCGTCAATAAGAAAACCGAAGTATCTCTCATGTGGGTGAGAAATCCTATTAGATCCGCGGAGTGGCTGAGCTTCGTCGGGGACTATTGAATACTCCGGTTCTACCAAATTCTCAACTACAGACTGTACTTCTGAAACTTCTTCCATCTCAACCCTACTCCAACTAATTTCTTTTGCAAGAAATTCCTTTTCCAAAAAAATAGCGTGATGAGCAACAAACACCTTATGTTTCTTAGTGTGGTAGAAGATATGCTTTCGCGAATGCTTGGGATATCCAACAAACTTGCATAAAACCGGCCTTTCCTCGAGTTTGTCCGGATTTTAATTTTTAACATAAACCAGACAACCCCATATCTTAATGAAATTAAAAAATGTTATCTTCCCCTCCTATATCTCATATGGAGTGGTAGACGCAGACTTGGTAAGAACCCTATTTAATATATAAGCAGCTGTTTCAAGCGCAAATCCCCAAAATGAAAGAGTAACTCAGCACTACTCATCATAGAGCGCACCATATTTAATAGGGTGTGATTTCTCCGCTCCGATACACCGTTGTGCTGTGGTGTATACGGAAGAGTAAGCTGAGAGAGAATCTCATTTTCTTTTAGATAATCTCGGAATTCTGTGCTCAAGTATTCGCCTCCTCGATCAGATCGGAGGATTTTGATACTTTTTCCTGTCTAGATCTCTACTTCGCTCTTATATTTCTTGAATTTCTCAAAAGTTTCAGATTTGTGTTTCAATGGGAACGCATGTCCGAATCTAGAGAGATTATCTGTGAATATAATGAAGTACAAGAAACTACCCATAGCATGTGTAGATATAGGACCGTATACATCACTATGTATCAGTCCCAAGAGTTCAGTAGCTCTTGCTCCGTATCCTGTAAACGGAGTTTTGGTCATCTTTCCTTTGACACAAGACTGACAAGTTTCATAAGATATAAATTCGAACGTTTTCAAATATCCATCCTTATGCAATTTAGCTAGTATGGTCGCATTGATATGGTCTACAATGCCACAAGAAGACTTCGTTCATTTCTGAACTTTTCCTCTTGTGTGTGTTATGTATGTTTAGAACTGTATTTTGATTTAAAACATATAAACCATTACACAATGTACCAAACCCAATCAACACTTGATTTAGGAAAATGTTCATAATATTTTTCTATAATGCAAACTTATATCCATCTATATCTGATAAGGAAACAGATATTATATTGCACATCATAGACGGTACGAAATAACAATCGTTCAAAATCAATATATTACCAATTGGCAATACAAGGTGATATTCGCCAACAGCAACAATTGTTCTGTTAGCTACTCTAAGAGACATCACTTTTTCTTAGTGCTCTACTTCTTCTTAACTCTTGTAATATATTACAAATATGGGATCCTGATCCGGTATCTAATACCCAGGATGTAGAGCAAAATGAGAAACAATTTTTAATAACTAACACACCTGAAGAAAATGCATCAGAATGCTCCTTCTTCATTAGAGTTGCGTGGAAATCCTTGCATTCCCCTTTCCCTTGCCCATAATTATGACTATTGTCATAAGTTAGAGCGGAACCAACGTTCCCCAGCCGAGTATAATAACTAGGTTCGGTCAATACATCCATATTATTATATTGATTAAGGCGTGATATGGTCCCTACCTGGAGAGAGAGAAGAAACATTTTAGCGTGCGCTCTTATAAGATTAGAATGATTATTATCTTACCTAATCAGGATGGCTCCCACTGTTTTTATCAAATCTTCCTTTAAACCTTAAAAGGAAAAATTAGCCGGGATTAATTACAACCTATATGTTCGCCAATCAGTCAGCCAGGCCAGTGTTAGTACTCCGAAGGAGTCTCCCCGTGATTTCGCACTTAACTAATTAATTAATCTCGTTTCTGCAGAGGCATAACCCTATTAACACATTTCTAAACACCTACTGGATTAGCTAATTGTAAAGTGGAAAACTCTTTCGAGAGTATCACTTACTCGCAGTGGATATCGGGATCCAACTATCATATAGAAGGTATGCAATCTCATTGCAAATTTTAACACTTGAAATTCTCGATAATGGTTTTTACCCCTAACGACCTAAGACCTTGATGAAGGTCAACAAACCATAGGTCGCCAGTCAAGTTCTACCCGTCATTTCGTGATCGATTCGAACCCGCCCGCATAAACTCTTGACGGAAGTCAATAAGGCCGTGTGACTGTCCCTACCGATCACATCTATATACTGCAGATAAGTATTGCCCAGCTACCGTACACTGTGCCTTGACGGAGGTCAACAAACACAACACGAATACTAAACACTACCTATCTGAAATGATGGAGGGCTACGGCTGGTTTTGACGAAAACCTTTAATGTAATGAACTTGATATTGTTGTAGAACCTAGTGATTTGAAAAGGAGTGGTTTAAGCTCCGCTTTAAAAATCGAGTAGTTTTTAAAAAAAACGAGTGGGTTGTAGCATATACTAGTTTTTGCTAAAGAGGTCATTCCCTGCGAAGGGATCTAGGCTCTTTCCTCATCGAATGAGATGCTAGATATTCGTAAATGAATACCTCTATGCAAAGCAAAAAGTAGAGCTACCTTTTTTGAAAAATGTGGTTCTACAACATCTTTTAGATTTCTTTTCTTTTCATTAATCTTATTAATGAAATCCCATAATTTGATTTCCTAAACATCACAGAAGAAACGAAAATAAAATACACAAATATATCATCCACATTCGCCATAGGGACTCGGGTCTTCACCGTAAGGTTACTTAACTTACGGCAGGGCGGGGTCAGGAATAGCGCGGATGCAAAACATATATAGTGTCTACTAATATATCATGTATATAAGTAGCACCCGTCTCACACATTTATATGATCACATCACAGCATAGCACAGCAGAAGCAAATATATGAAATATAGGATATATTAGGAGTTCCGTGTTTTCGATTAAGCCATTAACGAAAAACCCGGATTCCACGGTCGTGATGAATAGCCAAGCCACACCCCTAGACCCCTACGAGAGCGGAAAGCAACCTTGCCAAGTTAGGTGACCGGTCTCGACTGCTCGAGATGGCCACCCTCTGGACTCTAGAACCCGGTTACTTGAGCCCTCCGTCTTGGGTCTATCCTGATGCGGAAAAGTAAATAATATATATTAAGGTGACTGCATCCTCACTCCCGGATGTACCCTAATAAAAGAATATTACATACAATAATTTACATGAATGAAAATAAAAAACTCTCATCTCACATAAAACCCCCGGCTATTCAATCACGACAATTCAATAAATCATATCGATACAGCAACATAATAACACCGCATGTCATTAACGTAAGTAAATATGTGTATTCCTAATGCCGTTAACGTATAGCAACGAGATTAGGAACTGTAACGACTCACTATATTTGAATCTATCTCACTTCTTTCGTTTGATTTTCTTGAAAATCACTTCTTACTCTTTTGAAATCCGTTTCTGTGTCTCCTTATATTTCTTTGACCATCTTTTACATGCAATATTACTCTCTTGTCAATTAGAGTACCGATTGGTGGAGCGACAACGAAATGTGGCCATATTTAGTTTCCTTGTTCCGTTACCATATCCTTCCTAAGTAATTTCGAGGACGAAATTATTTTAAGGAGGGTAGAATGTAACGATCATAAAACTCCTATACTTTCACGTATCTTTTCTTTAATAAAATATTGCAATTATTTATTTTTGGTATATTTTGTTTTCCAATAAATACATTATTTTATCACTGCATCTATTTTATCCATTTTATAATTTTTTAAAAGCCAAAGCCAAACCAAGACAAATCCATTTGATTTCTTTCTTTTCTTTTTCTAAGCCAATTTTCTTTTCAAAGTACGACATATATTTAATTCTTATTAAATATGTGCATGAGCAACTTTGTAGTTTATTGGTTAAGTCCTTACATTGTTATTCCATAGATCACATGTTCAAATCCCCATTCTTGCAATTATTTTTTATCAATTTTTATCTTTCTCATAACCTACAAATGAGACATTTTATTTCATCTTCCTTTTAGCTCCCAAAATAATTAGAATGGTTATAAGCTATAATTTATTAGAATTATGGTGGCCATAAATCTTTTTTATATGTCACTCATCTTTCTTTTCTTCATCACACATTTCTATCATTTTCCGTCTCCTTCTTCATCTAGATTTCTCGAAGAAAAATATGAAGAAATTCTTAAGAAAGTCTCGCTAGAAACGCGAGGCTATCGGCGGATAGACAAGCCCGGTGACAATACCGGTTTGTGTATGTAAGTCCCCTTCGTTTCTTCTCCTCCTCTTGTTGAATCATCCTCATCTTGTCATGTCTCCACTGATTTCCATACTTGCTCACTTCATCTGTAATCTCATTGTTTAGAAAACACACATAAAATAAATAGATAACCTAATGGTTAATTGTTTTGTAAACTTATTTACCTTCATGAATATGATAAATTTTTAACTAGTAGTGATTATCTTGTTTCTTGTTTTAGTAGTTATAAAAATATATGAATCATATCATCCTATATTGCATACCATCACATAACACGGTCGTTTATTTAAAACAAAATAAAGTGTTTAATAATTTTTGTGTAGAATCTTTATTAATCTTTTATATCGATTTTAGTATATATATATCATGACCGATTCATATGCTTGTCCGTATTCCTTTAATAATTTATTACTCGCTATTTTTACTTTATTTTATTTATATTTAGTTTTAAAAGAAAACGAGATTTCAAATAAATACCATGACCTTGTCAATCTCAAATACCACCTTGAAGAAATACCTTTACCTTCAATATAATTTTTAGAAAATCAATGTTGAATTCTGAACATTCTAGAAAAATTAGATTATATACTGGCTAGAATTTCAGGTCTACAGTAAAAATTTCATATCAAACCGTATAACGGTTTAGGTGTTACGTAGTTTTTTTATTCGTTGTTTTTAAAACCAGAAAACTGCCAATAAGGGTCTTCTTCGAGAGACCATAACTCTATAATCGTTGATCCAAATTAAGTGTTTTCAGATATTTTGAACATTTACATCGAAAAATCTAGATTTTCTTAGTTTTAAGTTTTTACTGAAAACCGATGTAAAATATAGAAAACCGCGTTACAATATTTAGTGACGGATCTGAACAGAATCTGTCCTGATTCGCACACTGTTTTTAAATAGGACATGACTCGAACTCTCGATGTCCGTTCGTGACAAACTTTAGATGTGGAGATGCACGATTGATAGAACTATAATTTTATGTATACTAGATTACTTAGAAATGCATGAAACAACCTGATATAGGCTTTGCAATATAACATATTTGAATTTGAATTTCTGTTTTAAACGCTGATATTAAAATGATCATAACTAGAGCTTCAGAAATCTAAATCACACGGATATTAGTGTTTTGGATAACTACATCGAAAGACCTACAATTTTTTTAACCTGAAACTCGATGGAAATTAACTCAAACTGCGTTTTAAAAATATATGACGGTGTTGAACAGATCCTGATCTGTTTTGCTCGACGATATGAAAACGAGTATATCTCCCAAACCGGTAGCCGTATTTAGGCGATACTGGAACTCACACGTGCACAACACTTAGATATATATTTCTGTTTATATTTCGAAATTGATTGACTTGATTGATTAGTCATACACAATACTTATTTACAATATTGTTTTTGGACGTTACTTGTATACTTATCTTATATTATGTTCTGTGATTGCTTATTTAATTTTACCTATATGACTTGTGATTAATCCATTACATGCTAGAATTGACTTAATTTTGACACGACTCAATCATGAATACTTGAACCCAATATGTACACGTGAACCAACTTGATTCGAACCATGAATACAATTGACATGATTTGCACTTAACATGACTATATGAACTCAATCTTGAAAACTTGATATCATACATCACCTTTGGTATTCATGTATTCGATCAAGACCCGTAACATTAATTATAGACTAATATACACGGGGTGTTGGGTTAGTTTGAGTATGAATCCAACGTAATCTCATGCTATTAATACAGATCATGTTGCTGTGGTACCTGAAACAGTACAAATCATGTTGCTGTTGTACCAGGCTGAAACGGTACAAATCATGTTGCTGTGGTACCGGGCTGAAATGGTACAAATCATGAATTCACAAATGAGGGCCCGTATTTCTAAACCCCTGGATGCTAGCCCGTTGGGTTTGGAATACTTCAATAACAATTAAAATCCCGCTATTTTGGGCCCGTGATTTCTTGCCCCTGGACGATAGCCTTGGGTTTGAGAATACTCTTGAGATTGGTTGATATTCATATTTGAACTCATGTTAGTTATTTTTACCCTTTTATAGACCTTTTAGGACACTTACATTCACTTTATATTCACTATACCTATACTCCACGGCCATATTATATTTGTTTGCCATGCTCATGTTACATTGCCATGCTTACATAGTTGCCATATATATTACCATACTTGTTCACATATTACGATTTTCATTTATATTATATTACATGTCATCCTGCACTCAATCTATATATTACGCATCTCTTTTGGGACTTACCGAGCGCAAGTTCGCTGACGGGCATTCTACCCATCTTTGTTTCTTTAGAATGTTCATCAGATAATTTAGAGACTGAGGAGGTGGAACCGACTCCATAGGACTACGACTAGTTCACGGCGACAGAGGAGATAGAAGCAGTCGAAGAGGAGTACAACTAGTTCGCATCATAACCGGACGTCTAGTTTCATTCAGCTTTTCATTTCATTTCAGTTTATTTATGTATGCCTCCTTATTAAGACTTATCATGTTATCGTATCTTTTATTCAGATATTTTGTCAATTGTGAATCTTGAATGTAATAAATCAAAATTGGATTTCATTCTTTTGTTTATTCTTATTACTTTATATTGCTTATAGACGCTTAGCGTATTTATTTCGATAAAAGGCCTTCTTGGAATAAATACGCCGCATGCTTCGTTACGTGCTGTTACCACTCTTTTGGAAGCGGAGCGTGACAGGAACACCTCCACATATTACACTTACGGTCGCAGAAAAGAAATGAAAAATACAACAATTAGAATCCGCAACCATAGACATCATAAACTCGGATTATCTCATAGTCTGAATTTCATGCCTAATCCTATAAACCTTACATTTAAGTCTCGAATTGAAAACCATTTTCATTAATAAAGCCGGTAAATTCAACAAGATTTCCGGTGAAAGAATCGAAGGATTGCCGGGAATGTTAGGGAATGGTCGCACCCCGAGGCCGTCGACGGAGTAGACTTGGGCGGGACACCATGGCCGCGAGCACCCAAGTGGATGCTCTTGGCCATGGGGTTCTCTCATAATCACTTTGTCGGGGCATAAGGTGAGGCTCTCCTCTAGTATCTTCAGGCGAGTCCTCACATATGATATGAAATTACGATTGAGTTTCGATCCAAATCTAAACTCCGTGATAATTCATCAAGCAAGGCTAAAAGGTGATATATATAACTAGTTTTCGCAAAACTAATTAAGGTGGATTCTAAAAATTGTATCAAACAAGCAAAAACATTTAAACGACGTTAACAATTCAATCGACTTTCATTTCCACTTCAATAAGCAGAGACCTTAATCACTTGAGTCCCAACTAAAACACCCAGAAAGCACATTTCCTCAAATTACATCCCCATAAGAAAATTGGAACCCAAAGCCCACCAAGTCACGTGGATTCGCTGCCGACGTCAAGTCTAGGCCGCGGATCCGCGGCGTTTTGATTGCTTCATGGGCCACGTTTTCTTGTGGGCCTATAAAAAAGCCTGCATGATTTTTTGTGAATTTTTATTTCGAAAAATATCACAGTATTAAAAATTAGACAGAAAGGTGTTTTATTCGGGAAAAATCGGTCGATCGAACACTTTTAACTTCGTCTAAACATTTTCTAAGCCTATAGTTTGGCTCTGATACCATGAAAGTAGATCCTAATACCTCTATTAGGGTTTTAATAAGAGCAAGTAGGCAATTTTAGAAATTTTAGAGCGCTAAGTCTAGAAGCTAGGATCAAACTAAAGGTTTAGAATTTAAAAGAAAGCAAAATGAATTAAACTAAGTGATGAAAAAGCTACAACCTTTGTAGCCAAGTGCTTCACTTTTTAAGCTCCTTGTAGTAGTCCATCGAACTCCTTCTAGAGCTCCACTTGAAAAAATGAACTCGCTTTCTCGATGTCTTCTTAGTCGAAGACGATCTACCTTCAGGCCACACTAACTTAAGCTCGCACTTCACTAATTAAAGTATTAGTGAAGAGAACAAACTAAACTAATTACTAGTTTAGTCTAGGTTGATAAAGTAGAGTTTTAGCTCACTTAAAATTCTTTTGTTTTTCTTCGTTCTTGGATGAATAGTGATTCAAGAAGAGATGAAGATGATGATGAGAATGAGCTTGTGTTGTGAGGATAAATGCAAATGATAATCATATATGAATTAAATGAAAAAAATGAGTCATACACTCTCCAAGGTTATAAAGAAATGACTCATTGAATTTTTTCTCAAATTCAAAAAAGAAATCATTATCCTCTTATCCTTAACACAATGTAATTCTCATGTACACAACTCTTGTGTATATAAAATCATGTCACACATGTAAATATATATTTATACCATATATATAAATATATAAAGAGAAGAAAATATCAAGTGAGTATAATATTAGTTTTTATATATATATATATATATATAAGAGAATAATGGAGGAAAGTGGTTCTAGGAGGCTTTTTCGTCAGGTGGCGTAAAAAAACTACACCCCCACCGTTTTATTCGACGGTCGGCATCCATCATCTTCATCTTTATCATCTAAGATGTGGATACACCGAATTTCATGTGATGTTACCATTTTTTCACCATTGAATTAGTAGGTGCAAAATTAACGGTTTACCGACAATAGAACCTTTTACAATGCTAATTCAATGGTGAAAAAGTGGTAAATGTTAGTCATATATGCCCTAGAGGCCATTATTGTATCATACTGGTTTGTATATTTCTTAATGGAGACTTGGGATATACACAGATATAGTAACAGTCTTGCACAAAATGGTAGTATACTACCTGGTTTGTTTCTGCCTCAATATGTGCATGTGTCTTTTTAGCATATCGCTTATACATATTGGTAGAGCCCTTAGGATCTTTGCTTGATTACCAGCGTTGTGATGGCAGTCACACTAGTGGGGGCTGGGTAGTCTATAAGCACATACTTATACAGGTCCCTAGTCGTAGGATTATCGAGACGGGACATCGATACTCCAGAGTAGACTAGTGTATACGCTTCTCTTCCCAGCATGGGAGATGGTCTGTCTCACGGTCATTAGTACGTCGTACTATAGATAGTATGCAGGTGCTCATTAGGTTATGAGTACACTGGACATGACTCGTCGGGAACTGCTGCTGGGTATTATACCTATCGTCGAGTAGCAGTTCCCAGGTGACATGAGTACAACATAGTCTGTTGACTTGACACTGCTACTTCGCCTCGAGTGTGTTCCTACTGTACTTTGATTACTACCCTACCACGGCTCAGAGGAGTCGTGCAAACAGGTAGTAGTTGGGTGCAGTCCCGAAGCACTTGGAGGTAGTGGCGGTTAGATAGGATTCGTCTCTCCCGGTATTGGGGTTGATGTCGCGGTGTGTTCGGAAGGCCATTACACAAAGTCCTTGGCCAAGGAAAGTGAGATTTACTGGTAGGTACTCCAGTAGTTTCTCAGGGTGTTTTGGGCTACTTTCCGATTTTGTGCTCATTAGGTTATGAGTACACTGGACATGACTCGTCGGGAACTGCTGCTGGGTATTATACCTATCGTCGAGTAGCAGTTCCCAGGTGACATGAGTACAACATAGTCTGTTGACTTGACACTGCTACTTCGCCTCGAGTGTGTTCCTACTGTACTTTGATTACTACCCTACCACGGCTCAGAGGAGTCGTGCAAACAGGTAGTAGTTGGGTGCAGTCCCGAAGCACTTGGAGGTAGTGGCGGTTAGATATGATTCGTCTCTCCCGGTATTGGGGTTGATGTCGCGGTGTGTTCGGAAGGCCATTACACAAAGTCCTTGGCCAAGGAAAGTGAGATTTACTGGTAGGTACTCCAGTAGTTTCTCAGGGTGTTTTGGGCTACTTTCCGACACGACTTATTGCGCTATTAGGGGTCTGACTATTACCGCCCCTCTAGGACCGATATGCGATACTCTTAAACGAATAGACCTCCACTGTACGGAGATTGTCACGGATAGACTCAGTTGGAGTTCGGATGAGTTATTCTCATCGGCCTTCTCATCGACATATACCTAGGGGCCGTTACGTGCAGCTAGTACCGCTTGCGATCTGTGGTTAAATCCATTGCCAGCGTAGTGTCGAGTGTTTAGAGTCCCACACAGAGGGTTTCCCTGCATCGAGCAAAAGATATAAAGGTCGTATGGTTTTTACGACAGGGTTCAATCGTGTACGTGTACTTGTGCATGGATGATGATTCAGACGGACAATACTAGTGGGTATTGGTTTAAGACGGATCCTAGTATTGTACTGATGGATAGTGTTTGTCTCTTTTGTCTCCGTGTTTTTCGGAATACGGATACAGGTATGTATATACGGACGAGGGGCATTTTTGTAATTTGTTCAAAGATGCTTTTAGAAGATGACATGTCATAATTGTATTATTCATTTTAGGTTAAATGAAAAATGCATTATGTAATTGAGGAAATGAGGTGGAATATGCATGAATTTGAGCATGGCTTCATGTGACACATGGTGAGTTTTGGAGCCATGACCCATATGGTTGATAGTTGAACCTTATTTTGATTATTCATATGATTTATTCTATGGATAATAGGTATGGTTCAGTTTAGAAAAACAAGAGCTCATTCTCATCTCTCATGCTAAGCTCACTAGCTTTTCTTTAAGCCATCTTCTTCTTCCTCAAACCCTTAACCTCTCATGTGTTGAGAAACTTAAGGCAAAAAGAGACAAAGCATTCCATCTTCATACTCTACATCGCCTACGACATCAAGTGTAGCGAACTTGGTGCCCTAGTTACTTCAGTTGAGGTAGGAGCTCGATACACATACTCTCGGGTGGACCGTCTTCGATTTGAGGAGGCATACAAGGAAGCGCCGATCCAAATGGTCCATGGAGCCTATGACTAGGTGGAGGACAACGAGAAAAGAATACCCGAAGGACATGTAACGTGAGGTATAAAGTTATGTACTTGTAGTTAACCTCACAAATTTTGCTAGTTAGGGTTTATGATCAATCCTTGGTTCAAGTCGGTGTTGCGAAGCCCGTAAATTTTTTTTTTTTGCAATTTCCGCCCCTCTAAGAACACGTGAGGTGTGCGACATCGACTTACAGTGGTATCAGAGCCTCTCATAAACCTTAGACAGCTTGTAGCGATATTAGAAATCCGCCGTTTTTGTCGCGCAAAAAATGCCGACAAAAACTGTTTCCAAAAATGATGTTTTGAGTTATTTGCATACCCCGAGGGCTCACGGTTTGAACCGAAAAGCAGCGGTATGGAGCGTGCGCATCCCGGGGACACCCCGGGGGGGGACCAAAGGCCGGGCCCACCCCCCAAGAGCACCACAAGGTGGCCTTGGGGTGTGGTGACCCGAGAGCACCCAAGAATGGTGCTCTCAGGTCTGCCATCCCTTAGGGGCCACTTCGTGGTAGCTCTCGAGGGTGGGTACCCTACTGACGCCCCCCATTCGACAGTTAATTTTGGTATCTTCTTCTCCGCGAAGATTCGGGCGGGTTTCGAGTTCGTTTCGACTCTTGGCTTAAAACGGTCGTTTTTGGAACTTTAGCTCACTGGATTTTTCAAGTTTTGGAAAAATTGGTTTAGTTTGCTAATTGCGTGCAGAATTCTAATGTCGCGGTTACTTTATAAGCTTTTTGATGTGTATATGTGTTTTGAAACGTCGACTAATTGCTATACGTCGATTAGTCGGGGTTGCACATATCTGTGATGTTATGTTGGTTTGTGTATATGGATTTGTTGGATCATCGTGGATGAATAATCGGGGATGTGAGATAAGGGTTTTCATTCTTTCATTCGAAATAAAATTGTAATTTGATGTAATATTATTTTGTGGGGCACATCCGGGATGAGGTTGTAGCCACTGTTTTATTATTTCTTTTTACCGTTTTCTGCTCCTAGAATAGACCCAAGGTGGGGTGCACAAACTATCGGGTTCTTTGAAGTACTGAGTGGCCTACTCACTTTGCTTAGGGAGGTTGCTTCGCTTCGGGAATTTAGCGGGTAGTTTGACGCACCCATAGGGGTCTGGGGTGGGGTTTGGCTATTCATCACGACCATAGAATCCGTCTTTTGTTACAGGCTTAAACGAAACACGGTATTCTTAGTATATCCAATATGTTCATCTGTGATCTAGAATGCCTATTATTGCGTAAGACGAATGATTATATATATATATGCTATATATTAGACGTTGCTTATATTTTGCATCAACGATAGTCCCGCCCCCGCTCTGTCGTTAGTTAAGTAACCTAGCAGGTGATGACGGGGCCCAGTGGCGAATGCGGATGGCATAAGCGGACGTGTTATTTTCGTTTCTCTCTGTAATGATAGGTGTAAATGATGGGACTGTATTAGATTAATGCAAAGCAAACAAACCAAAGTTGAATCGTTGGAACAAATTTTTAAAAGCACTCGGTTATTTTTAAAACAGGAGACTTTTAAATGCGGAGTTTAAACCACTCCTTTTTAAAAGCTATCAGGTTCCTTCGATTATATCAAGTTCACTACGTTCACAGTTTCGTCAAAACCATTTGTAGCCCTCCGTCATTCCATATGAATATTCAGTAGTATTCAAGCTATGTTTGTTGGCCTTCGTCAAGGCATAGTGATTAGTAGTTGCTGGGTATTCATGTGTAGCATAGATAGATATGTTGGTTTGGGATAGTCGTATTACTTTGTTGGCCTTCGTCAAGGGTATATACGGATGGGTTCAAATTAACCTGGACAATGATAGGTAGAACTTGACACGTGACTTATGATTTGTTGGCCTTCGTCAAGATCATAAGAGCATGGGGAAAAAATCCACATCGGGAGTTTCTAAAGAAACTGAAACTTGCTAGTGCTGCATACCATTTGGAGTGTGCTAATGTTGGTAGGATTCCTTCAGGATTATCACATAATGATATTTGGATCCCGATCCTAATGTGAGTATCTGCTACTCCTTGGGAGATTTCTTTACTAACACAATCAATGCTATAAACCAAGTAGGTGTCTAGAACGGTGTTAGCAGGGCCACGCCATTAGGAAAAAGAGGTTATATAATTAAGGAACTTCACGAAAGCGTTGGAAAACCTCCCTCGAAGTACCAACATCAGCCTGGCTGAAAGGTTATGCAAGTATTATAGGGTGAGATTAATCATGACTAATTCTTCTTTTATAATTTGAGGAAGGATTCGAGAAACAGTGGGAGACATTCTGTTTAGATAAACTAAAAACCAATCTAAACTTGCAAGAGTATCATGCTGAGTGTTTTCTTCTCTCTCTCCTAATTACAGCGACCAGGTGACCAGAAATAGGTTACAATTAGATAATAAGATGACTGAGTTTTTACTATATTGACTGGCAGAGGTTTGTCCAGATGTCCATTACCTATGACAAGCTGGACCACCTTCTTACTACTAAAGCCCCTGCTGTCCCAGGTTCAGATTCCACCGTCGCGGATGATATCCGTAAGACAAGGGAAAAAGACTTTGCGAATACCAAGTGCCTCGTGTTGGCCTCAGTAGATGGTGTATAACAGAGGCAGCACGAGAAGATGGACTTTGGTTTCCATCTTCCCCCATAACAAAGATTTATATGGAGAGCAATCTCGTATCACAAGATATGAGATCTCGAAGGAATTGCTTCAAGCGAGATTGACTGTCAGGTCATCTGTAGGGGACCATGTCCCTATAATGATCAGCTGTACTGAACAGCTCACGGACCTGGAGATCACGTTGGAGAACGAGTCATATGCTCACTTAATTCTACTGTCCCTACCTTCTACTTACGCCAAGGGAAGAAAGTTGTACTTCCAGTTGAGGGCACCCTGAAAGAAACTAGGGAGACACCCGCTCTGCTTATTGGGGAATCTTCCACTTATGGATCCAAGACAAACGCCAAGGATGAGAAGAAGAAGACCTCTACAAAATCGATAGGCGGTGTCAGTAAGGTAGAAGAAAAAGGAAGGGCAAAAGTTTCAGGCTAACAGTAGGGAAGGAGAAATGTTCCTATTGTCACGGGAAAGGACATTGGCAGAAAGAATGCAGGGCTTGGAAAGCAAGAATTCAGGATCCGAAGCATGTTGTGGCTTCGATTTCGGGTGTGTTTGTGGTTGAAAACTGTCTGTCAATTAACTCTACTTCCTGGGTACAAGATACCAGATCAAGGATCTCATTTCTGCAATTCTTTACAGGCTTTGAGAAACCGTTGAGTTATCAGGGAATGTGATATGACTATCAGGGTTACTAACAGAATGAGCATGGACGCTGTATCCGTAAGGGTATATCACCTAGGATTGATAAGTGGACAGATATCGATTTTACGTAACTGTTTGTGTGTACCTAGTTTAGTTTGTAAGCGATGTAGTCTACATCCACCTAAATCAAAGTTTGGTTGGGTCAGGTATACTAGAGAACAGTATATACGTATTAAATCAAGCTCAGGATTTCAACGTCCAGAACACACTTAAGTCTCCAGAATTAAATATGGCTTTCTTATGGCATAATAGACAGGGTCACACTAATGAAACAAGATTGACGAAGTAACATAGAGAGGGATATTTGGATTCGTTCTAAATATCAGTTTTATGCAACTTGTCGATCATGTCTCATAGGAAAGATGACAAAGACTCCGTTCACTGGGCATGGAGTAAGAGCGAGCGAGCTCTTGGGACTCATGCACAGCGTGGTGTGTGGTCCAATGTCTAAATATGCACGAAGTGGTTATTCTTATTTCATTACTTTTACGGATGTTTTCTCTGGGTATGGAGATGTTTTCTAGTTGAAACATAGATCCAAGGCTTTTGAGAAATTCCGAGAATATAAGAATGAAAGGGAAAAACAAACAGGCATAAGTATCAAGACACTGAGATCTGATCGACATGGTGAATACTTAAATGCCGAATTCCTGGATTACATAATAGAGAATGGAATTCTCTCTCAGCTTACTCCTCCATACACACCACAACACACCGGTGTATCGGAAAGGCGGAACAGAACCCTATTGGTTATGGTTCGTTCCATAATGAGTAATGCTGAGTTGCTGCGATCCTTCTAAGGTTATGCACTATAATCAGCTGCATATCTTTTGAATAAGATTCCTACCAAAACTGTGCCTACCATACCATATCATATGTGGAGTGGGAAGAAATCCTATCTTCAGTACCTGAAAATATAGAGATATCCAGCTTTTGTGAAAAAGCAGTATGAGGACAAGTTCAAGGCACGCTCAGTACTGTGTAGGTTTTTGGGATACCCAAAGAATTCCAGGGGTATTTTTTCTATCACGCAGAGGAACAAAACCCCGCCGACTGAGGGCGAGCTCCTCTGTTGAAAATCCTTGTCCGGTGAGCTCGGCCGGTGAGCTCGAACATAACTCGGCCTGCTTGCTTACCCGCTTACTCGAACTGATTTTTTGTTTCTCGCCATGCCCACTTTTTAGAAAATCAATTTTTTTTGGAAAAAGGATAGTGGGAGCGCAATAGAACTGGAAGAAATTCCAGAACCACAAACTATTACTGAAAGTATGGTAGATCTTTCAAAAGAACCCGACATCCCCACGCCACTCCGCAGGACTAGTACGCAGTCTCATCCGCCCGAGAGATACTACGGTTTTCTCAGAGACGGGGATCGAGATGATTGCATTATTGTATATGATGAGACAACTAGCTTCCAGCAAGCCATTTAGAGCAGAGACTCGGTAAAATGGCTGGATGCAGTACGGACCGAAATGGAGTCCATCTTACACCAACAAAGTATGCACTTTGAACATTGCTCCAGAAGGGGTAAAACCCGTAGGCTGCAAATGGATCTTCAAAAAGAAGATTGGTGTAGATGGATGGGTTGAAACCTATATGGCTAGACTTGTTGCAATAGGTTTTCGTCAATGACCTGGTTTGGACTATGATGAAACCTTTTCTCCTGTGGCTATGCTCAAATCCATTTGGATCCTACTTGTTATTGCTACCTTCCATGATTGTTAGTTTTGGCAGATGGACGTATAGACCGCTTTCCTAAATGGATATTTGGATGAGTGCGTCTATATGGATCAGCCAGAAGGTTTCAATCAGAGTGGGAGCAGCAGGATAGTGTGCAAGATACTTAAGTCCATTTGAAGACTAAAGCAGGCATCGCGGAATTGGAACATCTGTTTTTATGAGACAGTCAAAGAATTCGACTTTATCAAAGATCCAGATGAACCATACACCTATAGTAAGATTGTAGGAAGAACTGTGGTATTCCTCGGCTAGTACGTGGATGACATCTCTTGATTGGAAATGACACTCCTATGCTACAATCAGTCAAAGGATTCTTGTCATATAGGTTCTCCATGAAATACCTGGGTGATACAAACTACATTCTAGGGATCCAGATCTATCGTGATAGATCAAAGAGGATGGTGGGATTTTTAAAGTCAAGGTACATCAACAACACACTGAAAATATTTAGTATGGGCGATTCTAAGCGCGGTAGTCTACCTGCTTGTCACGGAATCACTCTCTCCAAAAGTGAAGTCTCCCAAGACTGATTTGGAAAGGGCTCGCATGTCGATTATACCCTATGCTTCTGCGATAGGCTCTATAATATTGTAATATTTCAGAAAAATATAAAATATTATTTTTGGAATTTAATATTAAAATAATATATTTCGCGAAAACTACCCGATTTGTGAATCTGGGATTTTCGTAAAATGATATAAATATATACCAATATTTGTGAAATAATTGAAGATTAAAATTATTTATTCATTTAAAAATATATTTATCGGATTTGACATTTTTATAATTTATTATATACAGTTTAAATAAAAATTGATTAGTGCACTACTAATCGCGATTAGGTCAAATCCGTGTTTCTACAGTTTTTCATGGTTAGCGCACCATGTCATGTTACATTTTAGTTATATGTTGTTTTAATTGTGTTTGGTGTTATTTGTGAGAAGGGAAAAGAAAAGAAAAGAGAAAGAGAAAAGGGTAAAAGAGTGAATGATTGGAGAGAGAGAGAGAGAGAGAGGCATGAGCTTGTGAGGGATGAGAATAAGAGAAAGTGAGGGTAGGAGAGAGAGGGCTGCCATTCATTTCCTCCCATTTCTTTTCTTCAACTTCTTCTTCCTCCTCATTTCCCTCCACCTTCACCTCCAAATATCATCTCCAAATCTTCATTAAAACCATGCACCCTTTTCATTAAAAATGATCCCCTCTTCATCCTCAACACATTGGACCAATCAAAGTTGAATTTTGGAGACTTTGATAACCTAGGGTTTTTCTTGAGTTGCCAAAATGAGGTATAATTCTAGACCCTAGTTTAGTTTTGAGTTTAATAGCATCCTAGCTTAATTTAGAGTTAAACTTGTTTAGATTAGTGATGCTTAGAAATTCCTAGAGAAGGGTTTGGGTGATTGTGTGGACTTATGAACTGTAGTGGGTGTTTACTTAACCCTTAGTGTTGATTTACTGGCCAAGAAAAGAAAATAAAACCCAAATACGGACTTAGAATTTCCCGACGTCGGATTTGTGATAGATTTTGATAGTATATAGGAATCTGGGATGACCTGAGACCACCATAAAATAAGTTCCCTTGACAGTGATACGTGCAGGCAATTTTGAAGCTAACCCTGAAACCCGAGACCCAAATACCAATATCTGGCCGCAAATTAATTCATTGTGGTCGCAAATTGAAGGGTGGAGGTAGAAGAAGAAGTTTGAGGATGATAGTGAGAGGCAACTCAAGAAAAAATGGCTAAGTCTTTTGTTGTGAGTTGTATGAGTAATAATTGAAGCCATCCAATAAATATCTCAAGTCTCCAAAATATCTTAATTCAACACAAAATATCTCAAATCAACAAAAAGATTTCAAGACTTCAAAATATCTCACAACAAAGAAATAACCAAGCATGCTTGAATAGTAACCATGAGTCACTATAGAGCCATGCCAAAATAAATACAATAAACACCTCATCCTCTCCACCCCATTAACCATTTAATCCTAAATGGTTAAAACTAAATGAGGTGGTATCTTTTAGAAGCACCTTGTAATAAATTACAAGAATACCCCTCATCCGTATATACATACCTATAACCGTATTCCGAAAAATACGAATACAATGAGACAAAAATAATCCAACAATATAATACTAGAATCCGGCTTAAACCAAAGCCAGTAGTATTATCCGTCCGAATCCTGATACGTGCACAAGTGCACGAATATGATCGAACCATGCTGTAAAACCATACGGCCTCTACATCGTTTCACCCGAAGCAGGGAAACCCTCTATGTGGACTCTAAAGACTCGTCAATGCGCTGGCAGTGGGTTTAACCACAAGCACGCCAGCGGCAATAGCTGTACGTAACGACTACCTAGGTATTGAGCGAAAGGGAGGCCGACGAGCAAACTCATCCGAACCCCTACCGAGCCTGTCCATGACAATATTCGTCAAGTCCGATATGTTCGTCTAAGAGTATCGCATATCGATTCTAGGGAGTGGATAAAGTCAGACCTCTAATAACGCGACATTTCATGTCGGTATGAAGCCCGTCACCAACTGAGAAACTACTGATCCAAATCAGTAATTCTCGACTACCCTGGCCAAGAATTTCTGGTGATGGCCACCCATGCACTACACGACATCAACCCTCAATACCGGGAGAGACGAATCCCTGACAATCCACTCACTGCCTCCATGTGGCTCGGGACTGTACCCAACTAAAACCTGTTTGCACGACTCCTTTGAGCCGTGGTAGGATAGTAATCAAAATACAGTGGGAACTTGATTGATACGAAAAAGTGTTTATAGAATAACCGCAATCAGAACGGTGTCGCGCGTGGCTAGACCGAGATGAGTACGGGTCGTCCTCAGGGAAACGTTGAACCTTTTACTCTTACTTTAGATGTGTTGAAAAAGAGAGGAGGGATAAGAATGTTGAGGAATGGTTTCTAGATCTACGTTAATCACTAATGCATAATATAGATCTAGATTATTTATGGATGTAGTTAATATAATAAGAGGGCTTGTAGGGTTAGTTAGGATTTAGTAGTTATGGACGATTAATTAAAAGTTACCATTTTTATCCTTCAATAGATTTAAAACTAGAACGACGGTGATGCGTGTAGATTAGGGTTTCTGGAGGAAAAAAGAATCCCACTCTTAACTCTTATCTCGACACGGAACTCCGTTCATATCTAGCCTTTACCAAAACAATCATTAATCTAATCTCTAATCGCGGTCGGAACTAACAAAGAATTGTTAGCGCGTCCGATTAGGATGTTAATGATTCTTTTGATAAAGTTCATAAACTTTATAGGACTTAAAAAGGGTTTAGGGATGTTCATCATCCATTAGCCTACCCTAATCCTACGAACTCTAACAAGCGGAGAATTACTCGCGCATGTTGAGAGAAAAAGAGATGGAAAGAAATTGCATAATTAAACTACGAAGAAATAGAATAAGAAAAAGAAAGCTACCTTTATTAATCAACAATATTCATTACACTTGAATCCTTAGAAAATGATTACAATTTCTAGTTGCTTCTCGATCTCTTTTAAGGAGGTAGACGAACAGTTGATGATCAGCCTGGATGCGTGAGCCGTCTTGGACTTCGTGATCTCGTCGGCTTGATAATTTTTCCAAGAGGCTCTCGGTCCATATTTATAGTCCCAAAGCCAGAAACCTTGCTACCAAATTAGGAAGATAACAATATAGATTCACCCTAGAAAATTGCAACCTCTATCTCCTAAATCTTGCCGCGGATCCGCGGCCCAAAGGGGGTATGGCCGCGGATCCGCGGCCATATGATCTCGGCCTTTGATCATTTTCTTGGGGCTTCCTCTATGTGACATGTGGTGTTCTCTGGAATCTTTGGATCTTTGAAATCTTCTCTTAGTTGCTGCCAGACTTGATCTCCAAGTTTTGCTTTCTTAATTAGGCAAGTTTTCTTTAACAACTTGATTTCTTGGAAAAATGCTGCACAACAACTTAGAAAAATTCTGCACAACAACTCAAATAATATTTAGTAGACTTTGTCTTCTTAGGATTTGGTCAATAATATTATTTGCATACATTTTTCTACCAAATACTAATTATAATATATCAACACATGGAAAATATTATTTTTACAGATAAACCATCATATGTATGATATATTATAATAAAGACCTTTTTTAATATGGAAATGGTAGGAAAAATGTAATAACAAATGTGCAGTTTTATCAACTGAACAAATACCCCCAAACTTATCTTTGATCGTCCCGAGCAAACTAGTTTATTCAAGAGAAGAAAAAGAAGGGAGAAAACTAAGCACACTTTCGTAGGCAAACACGATTGCACTGAGCACGTGCAACAAGCCGTTAAACCTCTAGGTGTCCCTAGTAGGAGGAGTGTTGTCTCCTGAGGGTTTTCAGCGGATTACACCCAAAAAATCCTATAATAAAAGAGAGATGGTGAAATTTACATATAAATATAAGAACCATAAAAGGAAGACTTTGAAAATAAGAGTTTCCAACTACACTAGCTTTTCAGTTGTTATGAGCCCTATCTTAATAGTTATGAAAAGAAGTTAGAAATCACATCATCTCTCAATAAAACATCGTCTTTATTCTTCATTCCTACCTTTCATCCAAATATCGATCATATACCCCTGCGTGTGTGAATAGAACATCCCTATACTCGGAGAATTCAATTCAAGCTATCATACTCTTGTCCATCTACCTCAGTATTTTTTTAACTTGATGAATATTTAGATTTGCTCACACATTTTCATGCGACCGTTAATACTTCTTGAGGTACTAACCGACCGATTACTTATGTGCTTGCTGATTAGATGATAGTATTTTCCTCGTCTTGCACCACCTAAGGCTTAGCAGTGACTCCCAAACCGGTTGGTCTAAGGCACTAGGTGATGAAGCACCCTCGCTATATTTTTTTATTGCTTCCTTGGCGATAACAAAACCAGTGTTCATTTTTCTTTTCACCATTTTTTTATTTTCTTCATTTTTTTATTTCCTTCATACTTTGGCTTTTAGACAAGAGCATTTCAAGGTATCCTCTACTATCCCGAGTTTCAAGACGTGTGTAAGTGCATATAGTAGGGTATCAACATTCAAATGTTTGACTTCCAGAATAGAAACTATTTTTCAGACTTATTTTTATCCTCAGATTAGTGACTTCCTTCATCTTACTAACCCTTGGGACAACAGCTCATAACTACTTATTACTAGTTCGTTTAAGAAAACTTCTAATTTTCTTGGTTTTCTTAAACTATTCCTATCTTTTGGATGTAATTTTTCACTTTCTACTCTTTTGTTATAAAAGAATTTTTTTTTAAAATTTTTGAAAATGTTGTGCTTATGCAAAGTATGATGCAAATTGATGTGTAAATAAGCACAAACCTCCCCCAAACCTGTTTACAGCAGTGTCCTCACTGATATCATCCGTTAAGCTCAAAAACCTGTAGACTTGGGAGGAAAAAGGGGGCAAGAAATAATGCAAGTGAAATCCTCCCCCAAACTTATTTTTGGCTCACAATCTTATAAAAATTCTTTTTCTTTCAAGAGCCAAAATATACCCCCCAAACTTGAGTTAAAAAATGTCAATCTTTTAAAATCACACGAGGGGGTCAAGGATATTGATCAATGCCAAGCTTTGCAAAGACCGAAGGTCAACACCAACCATTCAAAAATTTTATCGATGAAGCACCAAGGTTGGTGGAAGAACATGTCACCTTTCGACGTGAAGAAGTGGGGAGGTGATAAGAGGTGTAATGGAAAAGGATTGCGTCTCAATTTGGAGAGACGACACAGTGATAGTGATGATGGATTACCCGTATTATCATGATTGTCCAGAAGAAGGGGTGGAGGTTCAATTTCTTTATCTTAGAGTTGATTCATCTCAACACCCGTATCTTTTAAAAATGCGAGTTCATCAGCGAAAATTTCCTCAAAGCTTTCATCGATACCCCGAAGAGTAATGTCATCAGGAACAACAGGGTGATCGTCAGACTCTATAAAAAGTTCCTCATCAGCGTTAGATGTTGACCCGGATAACTCGGTGGAATAGTACATGGTTGGGTCAAACAACAACATATGAAAAGAGTCAGTATCATGAGGTTGATCAAATTCGCTGCTGTCGACATCCATTAATTCGACAGAACACACATGAGCATAGGATTCGGAGGGTTCACTTCCCAACTTGTAAATGTTAAGCTCAATTGATTTCTTTCCAAAGGATAGGGTCATAGAGCTGTTTCTACAATTGATTACTGCGTTGGAAGTAGCTAGGAAGGGTCGACCGAGTATCACCGGGATTTGATTGCGTGGGTTTGCCACAGGTTGTGTATCAATAACGATAAAGTCCACAGGAAATATAAATTCCCCGACTTTGATTAACACATCCTCTAGCTCACCCCTAGGTTGGGTGATAGATCGATCGGCCATCTGAAGAGTACAATGCGCCGGTTTTAACTCTCCGATCCCTAATTGCTCATAAACAGAATTCGGAAACAAGTTAACACTAGCACCTAAATCAAGTAGAGCACGATTGATATTTTTACCCCCAATAGAAATAGAAATTGTAGGACTTCCGGGGTCCTTTCGTTTCTTGGGTAGTTGTTGTGTAAAAGCTGTGCTCACATTACTCGCAAAGAAAACTTTTTTAGGTACTTGAACTTTTCTCTTCCTAGTGCACAAGTCCTTTAGGATTTTCGCATATGACGGAACTTGTTGAATAGCATCTAGGAGAGGAATGTTTATGTTCACTTGCTTAAAAATTTCCACAATCTTCTCCATTTGTGGACTTGGTCTGTTTCCCCTTAACCTGTTTGGATAAGGTGCTTTATCAATAAGGGTTTGGTCCAACATTGGAGAGAATTGTGGGGATGGAGTGGATCCCAGAATTGGAGTGGGGATCGTTTTAAGTAGATTCGAGGAAATGGGCGAAGGGTTCGAGCTTTGGGGAAAACGGAGAATAGGCTCGGATGAAGGTGGGAGACTAGACGAATTAGAGGAAGAAGTAGAAGCTGGGGTATCATTGGTGTCACTAACATCTTCAAATTGCTCACCCACTCGGTTATTCAGCACTTTTCCCGATCTCAACGTAGTAACGGCACTCACATTATAACTTTATGAGTGGCCAGGATTAGGTATGGGTTGAGATGGGAGTTTCCCTTTCTCTCTCGCACTCATTGCGGCGTTTAACTATGCAAGTTGGTTTTCTATTGATTTAATACTCTCACCATGGGAGGCGGATTCTTTCTTT
The DNA here is from genome assembly GCA_030015575.1 of Agapanthus africanus. Taxonomy (NCBI): domain Eukaryota; kingdom Viridiplantae; phylum Streptophyta; class Magnoliopsida; order Asparagales; family Amaryllidaceae; genus Agapanthus; species Agapanthus africanus. Next base: position 769,793,217 of record CM057341.1, read on the forward strand.
ATGGTATCAATAGAAGACTTCATCTCGCCCGACAATAGCATGGAATGTTTCATGAACAAATCCAAAGTTTGTGCGAGTGAAGAGTTATCTGTACCGGCCACTTGTGGTGTAGAAGTGTTGGCCGGATTTTGAAAATTTTGTGAGTGAAAGGGGAGCTGATTTTGTGGTTGTGGTTGCTGTGGAGGAGGTCTTTGATAATTGCTTTGGAACTGATTTTGATTTTGGGGTTGGTTTTGGTTCCAAGCAAAGTTAGGATGATTCCTCCATCCTTGATTGTACGTGGAAGAATAAGGATCGTTTCTAGGTTGCTGCTGAAAAGCAGCATTAGTTTGAAACGATGCATTCATAGGACATTCTTCCGTTAAGTGTGAAGGATCAAAACAGCAACCACAGACGGTCTTGGGAAGCGTGACCTGATTTAGGGAGAATGATGAGAACTTGTTCTCAATAGCGTCGAGTTTCTTCTGTATCGCTGCCATTTCCGCTTTTACTGCAATGGAAACATCGAGCTGATGAATACTTCCCTTAGAAGAAGGTGGTCTTACGCTTTCCCACTGCAAAGAGTGTTCAGCAAGGTCTTCCAGATATTTCCAAGCTTCACCGTCGTTTTTAGACATGAAATTGCATTGACAATTTGTTTCAAGCATCTGCTTTGTCGCTGGATTAATGCCCTCATATATAATTCAGCATAAATCTCATCTATTGATTCCATGATGAGGACATTGGACAAGCAGATCTTTGAAACGTTCAAAGCACTTCCAAAATGGTTCATTGGGAAGCTGGGTGAACTGGTTGATCTCGCTCCTAACCCGGGCGGCTTATGGTTTGAGTAAAACTTCTTAAGAAATGCTATGGCGAATTCATCCCAATTAGTGATAGAGTGTGCGGCAGTATTATAAAGCCATTTTTCTGCCAAGTCGCACAGTGTGAATGGGAGAAGACGCAAGCGCATAGCATCGACAGTCAACTGTGAAGTACCCATCATTGCGCATACGTTTTCGAATCTGGTGATGAAAACGTACGCGTCTTCCGACTCAAGCCCGTGAAATTTGGGCAGCAGATTGATGTAGTGGGGTTTAATTTCGAAATTATTCCCGTTAGCTGGTGGAATAGATAGACAAGTGGGAAGAGGACCACGGATAGGATAGCATCTCTCTTGGAGAGAGATGCGTGGTGGATTCTGCGCACCTACGGGCGGTGGCAGCGTGGTGTTATAATCTGATGGAGTACCGTCCATCTCGGTCGTTGTAGTATAGTGGTGAGTATTCCCGTCTGTCACGCCGATGACCCGGGTTCGATTCCCGGCAACGGCGCCATTTGATTGATACGAAAAAGTGTTTGCAGAATAACCACAATCAGAACGGTGTCGCGCGTAGCTAGACCGAGATGAGTACGGGTCGTCCTCAGGGAAACGTTGAACCTTTTACTCTTATTTTAGATGTGTTGAAAAAGAGAGGAGAGATAAGAATGTTGAGAAATGGTTTCTAGATCTACGTTAAGCACTAATGCAAAATATAGATCTAGATTATTTATGGATGTAGTTAATATAATAAGAGGGCTTGTAGGGTTCGTTAGGATTTAGTAGTTATGGACGATTAATTAAAAATTACCCTTTTTATCCTTTAATAGATTTAAAACTAGAACGACGGTGATGCGTGTAGATTAGGGTTTCTGGAGGAAAAAGGAATCCCACTCTTAACCCTTATCTCGATACGGAACTCCGTTCATATCTAGCCTTTACCAAAACAATCATTAATCTAATCTCTAATCGCGGTCGGAACTAACAAGGAATTGTTAGCGCGCCCGATTAGGATGTTAATGATTCTTTTGATAAAGTTCATAAACTTTATAGGACTTAAAAAGGGTTTAGGGATGTTCATCATCCATTAGCCTACTCTAATCCTACGAACCCTAACAAGCGGAGAATTACTCACGCATGTTGGGAGAAAAAGAGATGGAAAGAAATTGCATAATTAAACTACGAAGAAATAGAATAAGAAAAAGAAAGCTACCTTTATTAATCAACAATATTCATTACACTTGAATCCTTAGAAAATGATTACAATTTCTAGTTGCTTCTCGATCTCTTCTAAGGTGGTAGACGAACAGTTGATGATCAGCCTGGATGCGTGAGCCGTCTTGGACTTCGTGATCTCGTCGGCTTGATAATTTTTTCAAGAGGCTCTCGGTCCATATTTATAGTCCCAAAGCCAGAAACCTTGCTTCCAAATTAGAAAGATAACAGTATAGATTCACCCTAGAAAATTGCAACCTCTATCTCCTAAATCTTGCCGTGGATCCGCGGCCCAAGGGGGGTATGGCCGCGGATCAAGAAAATGATCAAAGGCCGAGATCATATGGACGCGGATCCGCGGCCATATGATCTCGGCCTTTGATCATTTTCTTGGGGCTTCATCTATGTGACATGTGGTGTTCTCTGGAATCTTTGGATCTTTGAAATCTTCTCTTAGTTGCTGCCAGACTTGATCTCCAAGTTTTGCTTTCTTAATTAGGAAAGTTTTCTTTAACAACTTGATTTCTTGGAAAAATTCTGCACAACAACTTGGAAAAATTCTGCACAACAACTCAAATAATATTTAGTAGACTTTGTCTTCTTAGGATTTGGTCAATAATATTATTTGCATACATTTTTCTACCAAATACTAATTATAATATATCAACACATGGAAAATATTATTTTTACATATAAACCCTCATATGTATGATATATTATAATAAAGACCTTTTTTAATATGGAAATGGTAGGAAAAATGTAATAACAAATGCGCAGTTTTATCAACTGAACAGAACTCACACGAGACAAATGACGATCTCAGGTCGACAGACTAACCTGCACATATGTCACCTGGGAACTGCTATCTGAATATAGGTATACTACCAATTAGCAGGTTCCCGGCGAGTCCGTCCAGTGTACTCATAACCCAATGAGCCCCTGTATACTATCTTAGATGAACAAACTAACACCAATGGCTTGTGAGACCTGGCCACCACCCCTTGTCGGGGTCTCGATCTGTATACACTTGTCTACTCTGGAGTATCGATGCCCAGTCTTGAAACTCCCACGACTAGGGATATTTAAGGATGTGCTTATAGACTACCTGACTCTCACGTATATGATCGCAATCACAATGCTGGTAGTCAAGCAAGAATCCTATGGGTTCTATTAACATGTAATAGTGATCTGTTGTCACGCCTCGCTTCCCAGTGTACGGCAGAGGACGGGACGGGCCCGCTACGTATTTATTCAGAAGTAAACACGCTAAGCGTATCTAAACAATATAAAATAAAATATACACAGGAGACAAGATGTAAATGAACAGTAACTTTATTTATTAACATTGTTTTTACAATACAACTGAAATGAAAATACATGTATTGAAAGCAATGCCTAAACAATGGCATAACAGAAATGAAAATGAAATTTACAAGTAAACTAGAGCTCCGGGTCAAAGGCTAGCTAATCCAAATTCTCGTTGGTGAGCTCTGTTTCCAGAAGGTCCGATCCACCTGACAACATTCCAACGAAAGAAGAAAAGTAATGTCGTCAGCGAACAATCGCTCGGTAAGTCCCAAAAGTAAGAAGAGACAGAATAGACAAAAGGAGAATGTAACTTTTAAAGTTGTATTATATTGTTAACGCTGTTGTTTGTAGCTTGGTACAGAAAATGCCAGTGTATACGAGAGGAGTCCCACTATCCTGGAGACTAAGGTATATGGAGTACAAGGAACCGTTCAGCCACGGTACAACGACAATGGAGATTCAGGTTAGGTGTCTTATGGTTAAAATCTCGTGCCACTTTTAACATCTTCCGTACCAATCTACCCCTTATAAACCCCGCGATGTCTTGAATGTATTATTTGTATTGTATTGTATTGTCTTGTATTATAAATTGTATAGATGGATGACTTGCCGAAACCATGATATCAGCAATGGAACGGATATAATGGATGAACATATAAATGGAGGATATCCATCGTTCGGTTCAGTCAAGTTGTATAGATTGAATAGATTGAATAGATTGAATAGATGAATTCATATTGAATTGTGGTTTTATACTTGAATCACATTCAATTCAGATTGACTATATTTAGACTCAGTCTGAGTCAGACAATTAGGAAAGAAATTGAAGTCCTGAATTAGGTTTTGATTTTATCGGTAACTGCTGCACATGGACGGAAGGATTTATGTCCTTTTCCAAGACAATTACCGTATTGATAACACCGTTTGTTAGGTTGTCTACCTTAGATAGGCAAGCACCCATATCTCCGGCTCCCTGAAGCTCAAGAGACTGGTCCCGCTTAAACCTATGTTTACTAGGGTCCTTATTATAATTTAGTATAACTTGAGGGGTTTTATGTAAAAATAGTTTTGGCATGATTTCAAAATACTCCCCAAGCATTTAATTACCGTCTTTAGATTTTTCATAGATGTTTATTTTTCAATTGTGCAATTTCTACTAAATAGAACCTAGTTTTCATAGTATGTGGTATTTTCTTGAAATAATGTACTTGTGTTGTATTTGGATGATATTTTCATGTAATAGTGATTTCTTTGATTTTGAAAACTTGGAATATTTATATAATTAAAATAGATCTTTTGATAATATATATATATATATTTAATGAAAATAATTTATTTATTTTCTTGTAGAAATCTCATTTTTCTAAAGAAAAATGTATAAAAATTTCCATCGAGATCGAATGCTCCTTGCGAAGGTCTGCATCTCGCTCTACTAAACCTGAGGATGTGCGATAATCTGCACCATCCCGAACGGGGTTCCCCAAAATGGGTTGTAGAGGCGCAATTGAATGGAAATTGTTAATACATCTTTTTATAGAAAATGGTTTTGTAAGTTTAGTGTATTTATTTGTAAAGTCATATTTCCCGTATTCTATTGTCTCAAAATCAATCGTTCTATGATAGAGATGTGTGTTGTGATGAGGTAGGTCTTTACCTCATGAACTATCTAAAGGTATAGCAAGGCATAAAGGTTATAATGTCGAAATGTAAAGTATGTGGTATTTTTATGTAAAAATGCGATAAATATCACATAGATAATTATTTTGATGTGAAACTTGTTTTATTGAGTTATTAATGTTTATTAATCAACATATGAGAATATGGTTTTATCTTGTTAAAGAAAAGTGTAGTTTTCTAAAGAAAACTGAATCGGAAGTCGGACTAACTCCGCTTCCGTCGGGTTTTAGAAATGGAACTTTTTAAAGATGAAGATGAGAGGGGAAATGGGACTTACTAGCTTGGGTTCAAGAGGAGAGAGAGGGGGTCCTAAAGAAAGCTTCGGGACGTTGTTTCATCACCGGAATCTCCTCGAAAGATCGCCTGAGTTTCGCCTTTCGCTAACTCCACTTGTACACTAAAAGACTTGGGAATTTGGTATAGTTTTTATAATAGAATTCTGAGTGAGAGGGGTGTAAAATAGAGTGGGTATTTATAGGGGAAATTAAGGTTTAGGGGGTGATGAATTTGAGAATTAAAATGCATTTAAAATGAATTAAATGGGCGATTTAAGTTCTCTGTGTGAATGCAGAGAAAACAAGCTTTGTGAAAGGAGTGGGGTAGCTGAAAGGTTGCAGGGGTTTAAATATGGGAGCAATAGGGATGGGGGAGACCGGCGCTGCTAGGCTTTTTGCCAATGTCGCCGGTTTTGTACCGACGGATGTGGGTTGGGTTTGGTGCAAAGTGTTGGGGTCGTTTGGTATTCTTCAGTGTATATGTTTGATTAGTTAGTAACTCTTCAATTTACGTGTTGTGCACGTGTAGACCTTTGGGCTTCTAAAAAAATTAAAAGAAATTAAAATAAAAAGATAATGTGGCTGATAGGATTTGAACTCAAGTGCTTTGTCTCAGCAGTGCAAGACTTTACCAATGAGCTACAAGTTGTTTCTTGCTGTTCAAAAGTAAATTAAACTTTTAACCCGTGCTCAGGCTCAAGTGTCCCTTTCTGTATTTTAGAAAAATTCAGTAAAGAAAGTTATGATTGTTACATTCTACCCTCCTTATAAAAATTTCGTTCTCGAAATTTGAAAAAGGAAAGAGTAACAGATTCAAGAAAAGTTTGGTGATAGAAGTACTGATAGTGTATGAAAAATAACAAAGTGGTACAAGGGTTTGAAAATGTTGAAGAGAATTACCAATATTACCTTGGTCTACATCCTATGCTTCTTCGGCCGCTAAAAAGAAAGCCTGACGCCATGGTTCATTCCTCCTAGCTGGAGGCACATTCCTCTGTCCTTAGGGTATGTTTCTCTGCCCTCGAGGCATGTTCCTCATTCCCTGATGGAATTGGCGAGTAGGATGTGTAGGTGGTGGAGCTGGGAGTGCAAGACGAGGTACATGAGCATGGATAGCTGGCCGCTGCGAATAGTTGGTGTGTGTAGGAGCTGAGTTGCGTCTATAAGGACAAGTTCCAATTCCATGATTGGAGGCGCCACAAACTAAGTACAGGCCTTTTGCGCGCCTACAGTCCTTCCACAAGTGTCCATCTCTCTTGCAATAGAAGCAAAAATCTGGACTAGGCTGGTTATTGGTTTCTTCCGGTCTCCTTGGCACAAAAGGTGGCCTTAAAGAGGCTCCTCCTGCCATCTGGTTGGCAGGGCACTTCATCCCGGCAGACTGAAGTATGCCCCTCATCTTTACCACCGCCTCATATCGACGGGCCGCTTTCAGAGCCAATTCATGAGTCGGGAAATCTCCTGTGGCTAATGCAGCCTAGATCTTCAGATCTAACCCTTGTTGGAATCGTCGGGCTCTGATCTCATCCGTCGGTATCAGGTGTGCCGCGAATCTGTTAAGGTATTGTGTTAGCTGTGTAATATGTGATATTTGGAAAATCGAAATATTGAGACATATCTTACCGACTGACCATGGTAAACCCAGTATCGTACTCATCCACTGATTTGGTCCACATTAAACCATGTTGTAGGTGGATGAACTGTTGTTTCATGTCGAATCTTGCAGTCTCGGGGAAGTACTTTGCTTCGAACATATCGCAAAAAGTCCTCCATTAGATCGGTTGGGTGAGACGGATTTCTTCCGCCTTCCACCAAACCCGTGCATTATCAGTGAGCTGCAGCTTTGCAACTCGAACCCAAGCGACCTTTGACACTTATGCTGCTACCAGGTCATCTTCAATACTCTGAGCTCATTCCTCAGCTTCTAAGGGGCTCTCTTTTCCTGAGAACTGCTTAGGGTGCAAGGCCCTGAATTGCTTCATCCCAGGTGCTTCTGTCTCGGGACGGTTCATCAAGATAGCAGTCTGCTGCTGCTGTCCTTCCAGGAGGCTGCGGATAGCCTCAAGCAGTATCGTCTGCTCATTGATCGGAGCAGCTACGACCGGTATAATTGGTAGGGGTGGTGGAGTGTTGTTGAAGTTAGTGCTGGTGTTGTTTGGGGAATCCATAACCTTAAAAGAAAATTTTGGGTTAAGACAGATTCAAAATATATGAAATTGGAAGATTCAAGGAATATGAATTGTAAAGAATGTTTTCAGTTGCTGGTTCTTGTGTTATATTGCATAGGTTGTCCACGCAGAGCTGACCTGCATGTCCATGCAGAACTGGCCCGCATGTCCACATAGAGCTGACCTGCATGGGCCACCAACAAAACCTGTCATGCCCCGCTTTCCGGTGTATGGCAGAGAACGCGACGGGCCCGCTACGTATTTACTCAGAAGTAAACACGCTAAGCGTATCTGAGCAATATAAAATAAAATATACACAAGGACAAGATGTAAATGAACAACAACTTTATTTATTAACATTCTTTTTACAATACAACTGAAATGAAAATACATGTACTGAAAGCAATGCCTAAACAATGGCATAACAGAAATGAAAATGAAATGTACAAGTAAACTAGAGCTCCGGGTCGCATCCGATCCACCTGACAACGTTCCAAAGAAAGAATAAAATGAATGTCGTCAGCGAACAATCGCTCAGCAAGTCCCAAAAGTATGAAGAGACAGAATAGACAAAAGGAGAATTTAACTTTTAAAGTTGTATTATATTGTTAACGCTGTTGTTTGTAGCTTGGTACAGAAAATGCCAGTGTATACGAGAGGAGTCCCGCTATCCCGGAGATTAAGGTATACGGAGTATAAGGAACCGTTCAACCACGGTACAACGGCAATGGAGATTCATATTTGGTGTCTTATGGTTACAGTCTCGTGCCACTTTTAACACCTTCCGTACCAATCTATCCCTTATAAACCCCATGGTGTCTTGATTGTATTGTTTGTATTGTATTGTCTTGTATTATAAATTGACCCCTTAGAGGTTCTAACCAGGGAGCACGGAGATCCCAAAAGCACATAGTTTCTCCTCCAAAGATGGATGACTTGCCGAAACCATGATATCAGAAATGGAACGGATATAATGGATGAACATATAAATAGAGGATATCCATGGTTCGGTTCGGTCAAGTTGTATAGATTGAATAGATGGATATTGAATTGTGGTTTTATACTTGAATCACATCCAAGTCAGATTGACTATATTTAGACTTAGTTTGAGTCAGACAATTAGGAAAGAAATTGAAGTCCTGAATTAGGTTTTGATGTTATAGGTAACTACTGCACATGGACGGCAGTATTTGTGTTTTTTCCAAGACAATTACCGTATTGATAACACCGTTTGTTAGGCTGTCTACCTTAGATAGGAAAGCACCCATATCTCCGGCTCCCTGAGGCTCAAGAGACTGGTCCTGCTTAAACCTATGTTTACTAGGGTCCTTATTGTAATTTAGTATAACTTGAGGGGTTTTATGTAAAAATAGTTTTAGCATAATTTCAAAATACTCCTCAAGCATTTAATTATCGTCTTTAGAGTTTTCATAGATGTGTATTTTTCAATTGTGCAATTTCTAGTAAATAGAACCTAGTTTTTATAGTATGTGGTATTTTCTTGAAATAATGTACTTGTGTTGTGTTTGGATGATATTTTCATGTAATAGTGATTCCTTTGATTTAGAAAACTTGGAATATTTATATAATTAAAATAGATCTTTTGATAATATATATATATATATTTAATGAAAATAATTTATTTATTTTCTTATAGAAATCTTATTTTTCTAAAGAAAAATGTATAAAAATTTTCATCGAGATCGAATGCTTCTTGTGGAGGTCTGCATCTCGCTCTAATAAGCATGAGAATGAACAATAATCCGCACCATCCCGAACAGGGTTCCCCAAAATGGGTTGTAGAGGCGCAATTGCATGGAAATTGTTAATACATCCTTTTATAGAAAACGGATTTGTAAGTTTAGTGTATTTATTTGTAAAGTCGTATTTCCCGTATTCTATTATCCCAAAATCAATCGTGCTATGATAGAGATGTGTGTTGTGATGAGCTAGGTCATTACCTCGTGAACTATCTAAAGGTATAGTAAGGCATAAAGGTTATAATGCCGAAATGTAAAGTATGTGGTATTTTTATGTAAAAATGCGATAAATGTCACAAAAATGATTATTTTGATGTGAAACTTATTTTATTGAGTTATTAATATTTATTAATCAACATATGAGAATATGGTTTTATCTTGTTAAAGAAAAATGTAGTTTTTAAAAAAAACCGAATCGGAAGTCGGACTAACTACGCTTCCGTCGGGTTTTAGAAATGAAACTTTTTAAAGATGAAGATGAGAGGGGAAAGGGGAATTACTGGCTTGGGGTCAAGAGGAGAGAGGGGGTTCTAAAGAAAGTTTCGGGGCGTCGTTTCGTCACCGGAATCTCCTCGGAAGATCGTCGGGGTTTCGCCCTTCGCTAACTCCACTTGTACACTAAAAGATTTGGGAATTTGGTATAATTTTTGTAATAGAATTCTGAGTGAGAGGGGTGTAAAATGGAGTGGGTATTTATAGGGGAAATTAGGATTTATGGGTGATGAATTTGAGAATTAAAATGCATTTAAAAGGAATTAAATAGGTGATTTGAGTTCTCTGTGTGAATGCAGAGAAAATAAGTAGTGTGAAAGGAATGGGGTAGCTAAAACGTAGCAGGGGTTTAAATATGAGAGCAATAGGGACGGAGGAGACCGGCAGTGCCGGGCTTTTTGCCAATGTCGCCAGTTTTGTACCGAAGGATGTGGGTTGGGTTTGGTGCAAAGTGTTGTGGTTGTTTGGTATTCTTCAGTGTATGTGTTTGATTAGTCAATAACTCTTCAGTTTATGTGTTGTGTACGTGTAGACCTTTGGGCTTCTAAAAAGATTAAAATAAATTAAAATAAAAAATAATGTGGCTGATGGGATTTGAACTCAAGTGCTTTGTCTCAGCAGTGCAAGACTTTACCAATGAGCTACAAGTTGTTTCTTGCTGTTCAAAAGTAAATTAAACTTTTAACTCGTGCTCAGGCTCAAGTGTCCCTTTCTGTATTTTGGAAAAATTCAGTAAAGAAAGTTAAGGTTGTTACATCTGTAATACCATATAAATCATGTACATAATGATAAAAACAAAGCAGATAGCATGCTATCATTTTGAGTAAGACTGTTCTATCCGTATAGGTCATCTCTCAATCATCGCAATCGCGTGCCTGCGATTCAATAATTGACTTGAGGGCACTATAGCCAACATCTTTCATCCACTGATTTATTGATGCTAATTATGCTCCCGAAATTGGTTTCCATGCATTTGCTTTGATACCACTTTAAAAAGTCATAAGAATGCCGATAATTGCCGAAGAGAGTCTCTTATGTCAATTCCCTTGCATTCCACGCAATATTGTATGAAATCTTGACCCCGAACCTCTGATGGAAGTCTTTCTTAGCCTTGATTGGCTGATAGGCGGGTCGTGACCTTAAAACATTTACAAGCATGTCGGTTACCAATTTCCTAGTAGTAGCTTGAAATTTTCCCGGAACATGTGTGCATCGGGTAGTATCTCTTTATAGCCCATAGAGTACAGCTCAAACATAACAAACAATCAAACATTAGCATAACTTAACAGTTTAAACAATTGACAATTTGAAAATGATAATTAAACTTTTATATTACTAAGGTATATGTTAACTATATACCTCTGAATACAAGGCGATGCATGCAATCTCCATTGGCATCCTTTATTCCTTTGGGAACATTCCACTGTTACCCTAAAGCTATTGTTCTTTATGTAGTCGAACTTGAATTGTTTCACAATAGCAAATTTGGAAAGAACTATCCTAACTTCGAAAGAACTCTTGAATATTTGAGATGTGCCCACGATTGCGTCATGCCACGCAACCGGGATATTGTTCCTCATTACCTGATCATCTTGCTTCACCAGTGTAAAGGTTGACTCCAATTCATGTACAATTGCTGGAGCGGAAGACGATGATGCGTGTTGACTGTTACATAGAAAACTCTTATATTAACATATTATTACTTGCATCTATATTGATATTGCAGGCAACTTATTAGGTATTACAGGCAACTCTTCTTAGAAATTAAGGCATGTAACAGGTTAGATATTACAGGTAACTGCTTGGATGTTACATGGAACTTTTATAGATGTTATAAACAAGTGTTTAGATGTTACAGGTAACCACGTAGATGGTACAGACAACTTTTATAGATGTTACAGGCAGCTGTCTAGATATTACAGGCAACTTTTTTATATGTTACAGGTAAGTGCTTAGATATTACAGGCAACTGCTTAGAAGTTACATGCAATTTTTTTAGATGTTAAAAAGGCAATGTTTTTAGATATTACAATATACTGTTTAGAAGTTACAGACAACTTTTTTAGATGTTAAAAAGACAACTTTTTTAGATGTTACAATATACTACTTAGAAGTTACAGGCAAGTACTTAGATATTACAGGCAGGTGCTTAGATGTTTTAGGCAAATGTCGTGTATATTATTCTAAGCAAAAATCAAGTCAAATAAAGATCAAACCTGCTCATAATGAGTTGAGAATCAACAGAGCCTTGCATATGAATGATCTTCTCGTTCATTTCTTGATGGATGCAGACCATATGTATGTAGTCATCTTCATTTATCGTCCTAACCTTTTGATCTCCATATTTCTCCATTTTATAAGAAAATTTTACTTCTCAATCGGTATATCGAGTCGAAACGAGATTGATCCTTTCATTTGAAACTATGATGTCGTCTCTGAGATGGTCAAAACCGAACCTTTACCATTTGATCCAATCACAAAACACATTAATGTCCAAGTTTGAACCATCTTCAATGAGCAAGAAAGTAAATGAAGATCTAGTTTGTTGGGGTAGTAAATGAGAGACGATAATGAAGAAAATGAAAGGAATAATTCTTGTTCTGGTGCTAAATATGGGTTTTTTTTGGAGGGGGTAGTGAATTTGGAGGAAAAATGGATTTGTTGGAGCATTCAATACCCAGTCCTTTAAGTAAAAATCAACAAAAATCAAACTCATGATAGAAGTTACAAACAAGCAGATAGAAGTTACAGGAACTAAAACAATAACATTATTGCAAAAATGGGCAGCTTTCATCTTTGTACTTGTGTACATGGGCTCTAAGTGGAATTTCTGGGATATGCCAAAATACCCATTGCTATCGGTATTTGATGGAATCATTGATGGGTCTAGAAGTTTTTTAACATGTTAAAAAAGCCCAGGGAGTTTTTCACATGTTTTATAAGGGCCGGGGGATTTTCAACAATTTACCCAATTATAAAACATGGATTATCTTTGGATCAACACTATCAAATTCTTAGTTTCTTTAGTTTAAATTAAGCTAATAAGATGAGTTTAAGTAATCATGTATGAATGTATGTATAAGCGCGCACGCGCACAACAAGAACTTAGCGTATCTGGATATTTGGAAAATTACGAATCCGTAAATCCGAGTTGTATCGTTTCCCGTATCCATGTCTATATATACATGCTGCTTTCCATGAAGGATAGCGAACTGTTATCGATAGAAATTGCGAAAGCAGCTTAAGAGGCACATGGTAAAAACATAGCGGGTACCATCATCAAGAAACATCACAGCAGCATAGAGGCAGAATTAGGAAGATACAATATAGGGTGAGCACTAAACAGCACACATATGCCTCACAATTTGGAAACAAATAACCAACAGGAGAAATTTTTTGTGATCGACATATCTTATCTCATGAACCCATATGCCAGAAATCTGTTCTTTTGTCTACGTGTAAGCCCTGCGTCGTCGTCGCGTCGACACGTGTAATGTAGATAGTATCCAGTCAGCGATTGATCCACATAATTATTGGTTTCAATCATGAATTCACAGCTCATCTCTGATTCAGCTGAGGAAGCATTAAAACTTTAAGAATGAGAATCACAAGTAATCTAAAAATGTTGGTAATACTAAAACTAAAAGACATTTTCAGAGTATATCAAACTTTTTCTGTATCTAATTATCTCAGTATCTTATTTTGCTACTGTGCATGAAAATCTAAGGATTCATGAGAAGCAAGAAATTTGCAATTCTTTTTTTTTATGATAAGTAGCAATTTTAAGATGTACAAGAGATAAATAAATATCATGTTGATGCAATAGGTATAGTGGAGCCTTGTAAATTTGTTAATGCACCATTGATTTTTCCAAAGACTTGTAAATGTTTTTATTTACACATATATGAGCATAAATGTTTGTGTATATATGTATATTCCTTCAGACTAAATGTGCATAGCTCAGTTGGTACCAATTCTGTCTCCAATGTGAGATGTCGCAAGTTTGATGTCCGAAGGGGTTGATTTCAAAAATAAATTCCTTCGGTAACAATTTAAGTTACACAAACAGAAATAACGAACCTAAATCTTCAGATCCAGCATGAGACGACAGACGTCTGTGCTTCAGCTAAGCATGGAACCAGAGCTTAGCCAGACATCTGGAACTTATGGTTCAGACGTCTGACACCCTCGACACAAAATCTACAGAACATGGCCAGACGTCTGAAGATGCTCTGTAGATTTTGTGTCGAGAGCGTCAGACGTCTGCACCATAAGGTCCAGACGTCTGACTACGCTCTGATTCCATACTTGGCTGAAGCACATACGTCTAACTCGAAAAGCTCAGACGTCTGTCATCTGATACTGGATCTAAAGGTTTAGGTTCATTGTTAACCGATACTAGAAAATAAGATGGAGGAAAATATTATGTGACCGCCTTCAAAACAACACACATGCCTCACATTTTGGAAACAGACAACCAACATCAAGATTTGTTTTCATGATATCTAGGAGAAATCTGCCTCATATGATTAAGGCACAGCTATTAAAATTTGTTTTTTTATATATACGAGAAGAATGGAGGAATGATGCCATGGAAAGGATTTCCTCCTATGGGGTCGAAAAAATATAACCTCCACCATTTTTTCCGACGATTGGCATCCATCATCATCATCGTTATCATCTAAGATGTGCATACACCAAATTTCATGTGATTCCACCACTTTTTTACCGTTGAATTAGTAATGTAAAAAGTTCTATTGTCACTAAACCATTAATTTTGCACCAACTAAATCAACGTTGAAAAATTGGTATAATCACATGAAATTTGGTGTATCCACATCTTAGATGATAAAGATGGAGGTGATGTATGTCGATCGTCGAAAAAAATCATGAAGGGTGCATTTTTCCGACGCTATAGAAAAAAATTCTCTCCTATAACGCTTACCTCCATTAACCTCTTTATATATATACACACATACAGAAAAAGGGAATGAGGTGGCGACCCCTTTTTCAAGAAGAGGCCCCTGCCTCAAATCACACATATCCCCGTGTATTTTACCGATCCTAACCGGTCATATTGTTTTATGTATCATGAAAGCTCTATGTACAAAAAATCTTAAGATATGAGAATCTCTAGTCCGTCCATCAAGGGACAACATTTTTTTAATATCGATAAGCCGTTGATTTTTCTATATACTTGATGAACGTATTAGAGGTCTTCAAATCTTGAAATTTTTTGTACATAAAGATTTCATGATATGCAGATCAAGATCACCGGTTTGGATCGGTGAAAAATATGGATAATACGTGTGTTTGAGACGGGTGCCCTTTATAAAAAAGGAGCCGCCATATATACCTTCCCCTGGTCTCTCTCTCTCTAGAGAGAGAATAATGGAGGAAAGATGCCATATGAGGGAATTTCCTCTTATGGCGTCAAAAAAACACACTCTCCATCGTGTTTTCCGACGATCGGAATGTATCATGTTCATTGTTATCATCTAAGATGTGGGTACACCAAATTTCATGTGATTCTACAACTTTTTCACCGTTGATTTAGTGGGTTCAAAATTAACGGTTTACTGACAATAGAACTTTTTACATTGTTAAATCAACGGTGAAAAGGTTGTAAAATCACATGAAATTTGGTGTACCCACATCTTAAATGATAACGATGAAGATGATGCATTACGATCGTCGGAAAACACGATGGAGGGTGTGGTTTTTCGACACCATATAAGGAATTACTTCCTATGACATCTTTCCTCCATTATTCTCACATATATATATATATATATATAGAGAGAGAGAATAATGGAGAAAAGAGGCCATAGGAGGAAATTTCCTCCTATGGCGTGGAAAAAATACAACCTTCATCAAATTTTTCGACGATCGGCCCCCATCATCTTCATCGTTATCATCTAAGATGTGGGTACACCAAATTTCATGTGATTCTACAACTTTTTCACCGTTGATTTAGCAATGTAAAAAGTTCTATTGTCGGTAAACCGTTAATTTTGAACCCACTAAATCAACGGTGAAAAAGTTGTGGAATCACATGAAATTTGGTGTACGCACATCTTAGATGATAACGATAATGATGATGGGTGCCGATCGTCGGAAAAAATGGCGGAGGTTGTATTTTTTCCACGCCATAGGAGGAAATCCCCTCCTATGGCCTCTTTCCTCCATTAATCTCATATATATATATATATATATATATATATATATTTTCAAGGATAAGCAGTTCAAATATGGTTTAAAACTAAAAGACAAGTAGTCGTATTCAAAGAAGATCAACTGTACTGTTATCTGGCTTAGATTATAATCTTCCTACTTTTGTTCTTTACTTCTGCTAAACATTTATTTTTTCCTTGAATCTAATCCTAGTATCCTATTCATGCCAACTGCAGGCTGACACAAATGGGAAATTTTCAATTCCTTCTACGGTAAGTACCAGGTTAAGATATGCATGAGATAATATATTTGATTGATGCATGATATTTTCATATTTGGTTGGAAAAAGGTTAAAAACAAAGTCAAGTGGACCCATTTTGTGAATAAATTATCACCAATACTAATGATGCTGATCAGTGGTGTCTTCTTAGATTACGACACGTGGCGGATCACGTGTCCCGAAGGCTACGGAGGTGGAATAAATGAGTTGCATTGGGGATATTCCTCGGAATCCACTTCTCGAAGAACGTATCCGACCTTTCAGGAGACCTTCCTGAATACATTCCAACTTCTCCCAGGAAATTACCAACAGCTCGTCTCCGAGTTTTCTCAGTCTCCTTGCTCGTCTCCGAGCCGTCTGACGTGCCAAGCTTCCTCGACCTCACGGCTCGTCTCCGAGCCTTCTGACGTGCCGAGCTTCCTTGACCTCCCCCGATCAACCAAGAACGTGGATCCCATACGCCCTGCAATGGCTCCGCGTATATCGTCAGGGCGAGATATCCGCCTCCCCACGATCCGCATCCCCCTCATTAATGGGCGCATCCCGCCATTCAAGACGAGGATAACGCTTGGGCGTAACTGACGGCGAAGATCTCGCGCCTGCTCGCTCCACGCGACCCCTATATAAACCTCTCTCTTAGACGACTCAGGTATCTTAAACTCATTTCCAATACGCCGCTACTCTGCACTTATACCTCGGCACTAACTTGATCGTCGGAGTGTCCTACAGTGGTCACCCACCCTGAGACTTCTTTGCAGGTAGCTCGGCGCCAGATACCAACCCATTGAGATCCACACTCAACAACTTCCAAAACAAATCTCAGCCGTCAAAGACGCCATCACAAGATCGACGGAGGACAACATCTGAAGGAGATCACAAGTTCCATCAGTTGGCGCCGTCTGTGGAAATGAAAGACTATTTTTTGTTCCACCATAAAAGTTGATCTTCCGCCCTCGACCCAATGGCGAGCGACGACCGCAACGATCCAAATACGAGCTGCCACAACGGAGGCAGGAGCGGCTCGGCTCCCCCTCCTAATACCGTCAACGTCTTGTCCGTCCGGATCGACAGGCTCACATCGCTGGTGGAAGCCCCCCTCCGCGTTCAAGCGGCGGGCCCTACCCACCAGGCCACGGCTCCCCAGCCCCGGGACAACGACGTCCGCCGAATAACGAACGGGCACACTCAAGCCTTCGATCTCCCTCACCCTCATCACAGCACCACCGAGCGCCGGCGGGCCAACTCAGGCCACTTTAACCCACACACGACGATTGATTCCATGACCCGCTGGGCGCCGGACAGCTCCACGCCGCGGTCCCAGGGAAGACTGTGCCGTCACTCCAATGCCCGCCGCGCGCTTTCACCCCTTGAGGAGGTGTTGGTCAGCTCGCCTTCTTCCAGGCATGACCAATGCCCTCACCCTCACCGAGGTCACGCGAACGACAAGCGAAGGGACTGCTTGAGAAGGGCCTTGCCTGAGGATTTGAGACACCTGATAGAGCGAAATCGAAGCCGCACCTTGGCGCAGACCCGGAGCGGGGGTAGCCACCACTCCGACTGTGCAGAATCCTCGGGATACCACCACCGACTCGAGACCCTCGAGAAGAAAATCGAGGGCATACGACGGGACGACCATGCGTCCGACGAAGGGGCCAGATACTCCGCCGATTCACTGACGAAGCCCTTTACAGAAGAGCTGCTGGTCAAGCACGTCTCGTCCAGGAACAAACCGCCTAAGGTGGCCTTCTCCGAAGGGAAATCCGACCCAAAGGACCACCTAGACGCATTTACTACGGGCATGAGCTTCCAGGATAACTCCGACACGGCTCAATGCCGAGCTTTCCCCACCACCCTCATCCGGGCTGGCCGGGACTGGTTTTGAAGACTTACGCCATGCTCCATCTCGACCTTCGACGAGATAACCATTCAATTCCTCGGTCACTTTGTCGGGAATCGACGACAGAAAAGGACGGTCGACTACCTGTTCACCATCAAGAGCGGAGACAAAGAATCCTTCATGGGATATGTCACCCGCTTTTACAACGCCCTCCTCGAGCTCCTCGAGCACCGCGATGAAACAGTCATCACTGCACTAAGGTCGGGTCTTAGGCACAAAGAGTGGCTCCACTCTTTTGCATTAGCACAACCTAAGACCATAGACGAATTAAAAGCCTAGACCGAGCGGGAAATCCAACTCGAGTCCGAGGTAAACTCGAACCTGCCCCGAGCCGATCATATGGACAGAAAGAAAAGGGACAGGGAGGAGAAGAAGAAAGTCGACCATCCGAAGCCTTACTCACCGAGATTTCAGGAGTACACTCCCCTGAACATCTCTCAGATCGAGCTGTTGGAAGAAGCTAAGGGTGAGAGGTTCTTCAAGTTCCCGCCAGTCACCCAAAGGGAAGGCAAGCGACTCCGTGGCCCATACTGCGCCATCCACAGGTCGTAGGGGCACCCGAATGAGAACTGTAAAGAACTCCGTGACTATATCGAGGAGTTGATCCGCTCAGGCCACCTGGAAGAGTACCTGAGGGACAAGCGGTAGGCGGAGCGGAAGCAAAATGATCAAACCCCTTCTGGGGAATTAACGATCGAGCAGATCAAGGTCGTTATCTTGGATCTTGCTCGAGAAAGCGAGGGGAACCGCCATATCCTCCCAATCGAGGGAACAAGCGGTATGTCACACAAGAGGTGTAGGAGGGATGAGCCGATCACTTTCACCGATGAAGACCTTCACGGCATATCGTTCCCTCACAATGACCCACTCGTAATAACGGCCAGAGTCCACTGTTATGAGGTCCAGAGGATATTGGTTGACTCAGGGAGCTCGGCGGAGATCATGTTCCATGACTGCTTCCAGCATATAGGGCAAGGACCATCCAACCTCCGACCTACCTCCCATGTCCTCTCTGGGTTCACCAATCATTCTGTCCCTACCGAGGGATTGGTCACCTTCCTCCTCAATATCGGGGAAGCGGGCAATACGCGGACAGTACCAGTGGACTTCCTCGTCGCCAAGGTCCCTTCATCCTACTTCATTCTCCTAGGACGTCCGACCTTAAACGCTCTTTGAGCCAAGATATCGGCTTATCACCTTGCGATCAAGTTTCCTTTAGATCAAGGGGGAATAGGCCGGGCCTACGGAGACCAGCAAACCGCTAGGATTTGCCTCGCCTCGACGTCCACCGCAGAAGATCAAGGCGATAATTTTGAGGACATGCCTGACTTCCAGGGGTCTTTAGATGCATGCGACGCCAAATGGAAGTTATAGGAGCCCCGGTAGAAGCATTAACGGAAGTACCCATCGGAGAAGGGGTCAATAGCTGGACAGTCCAGATCGGCTCTCTCCTGACTTGGGATCGCCGCGAAGAACTGATCCGGTTCCTCCGAGATAACTCGGACGTATTCGCTTGGGCACCGGCGGACATGACCGGAATCGACCCTAGTATGATCTCCCACAAGCTCGGGGTCGACCCGAAAGCAAAACCCGTCCGACAAAAGAAGAGAAGCTTTGCACCGGCAAAGCAAAAGGCAATAGAGGACGAAGTGGATCGACTACTCACCGCTGACTTTATCAAGAACCTGGACTACTCTGATTGGCTGGCGAACGTGATCATGGTCAAGAAGGCAAATAGGAGATGGCGCATGTGCGTCGATTTCATGGATTTGAATAAGGCCTGCCGCAAAGATAACTATCCCCTCCCTCGGATAGACCAGCTGGTAGACAGCTCGGCCGGCCACGAATTATTGAGCTTCATGGACTCTTTCTCAGGTTACAATCAGATCAGGACGAACCTGGCCGATAAAATACTTACCTCCTTCACCACTGACCGGGGGGTATATTGCTACAAGGTGATGTCCTTTGGACTAAAGTACGCCAGGGTCACATATCAGCGACTGGTCAATAAGCTGTTCAAACTCCAGATCGGCAGAAACATAGAAGTCTACGTCGACGACATGCTCGTAAAATCCATCTCATCAGCGGGGCACACTAAAGACCTTAGGAAGACATTTGATGTCATGTGCAATTACAAAATGAAGCTGAATCCAGCTAAGTGCGCGTTCGGAGTCACCAGCGGGAAGTTCCTCGGGTTCATGGCAACCCACCAAGGAATCGAAGCAAACCCTGAGAAGATCAGCGCCACCCTCAACACGGCAACGCCCAAGAGCAATGTCGAGATCATGCGGCTCACGGGAAGGGTCGCTGCCCCGAGTCACTTTATGTCCAGATCCGGAGAGAAGTGCCTCTTATTTTTCAAGGCCCTGAGGAGGATCCTAAGTTTGAATGGTCTGAGGAATGCCAGAACACTTTCGAGCAGCTTAAAGCACATCTAGCGACCCCACCGCTTCTCACCCGACCAGTCGAAGGTGACGAACTATTGCTATATCTGGCCGTCTCCGACCAAGCAGCAGGATCAGTGCTTATCAGGAAATGCGAAGGCATACAAAGGTCGGTCTATTACGTGAGCCATGTCTTCAAGGACGCAGAAACGAGATACCCAGCCATAGAAAAAATAGACCTGGCACTTGTCGTCGCCTCTAGAAAACTTTGGCACTATTTTCAAGCGCACACGATCCTCGTCCTCACCGAGCGACCTTTAGGGTCGATCCTCGCCTCCCCGAGTCATTAGGATGACTGGAGAAGTGGAGGTGGGAGCTATCCCAATTTGATATCAAATACCGCCCCGACAAGCCATCAAAGCGCAAGTCTTGGTGGATTTTGTTGTCGAATGCACCATACCCACTAAAGAAGAAACGCCGACCCGGGGCCCTGAACCACGACCCTCGATCAAAGAGGTGCCCGACCCTATCCCGGATTGGGTGCTCTACATGGACGGATCCTCTGGCGAGGAGAGGAGCGGGGCTGGCCTGATCATCCGTGGCCCAGACGAAGCTGAAATGGAATACTTCTTAAAGCTCGGGTTCAGAGCATCAAACAACGCCGCGGAATATGAGTCCTTGCTAGCAGGACTGAGAATCGCCTCCGGGGTGGGACTAAAGACCATCAGAATTCGCAGCGACTCAGCATTGGTCATCGGTCGGGTAACCGAGCAATTTGCAGCCCGAGAACTGCTCATGATAAAGTACATGGCTGAGGTAAAAAAGCTTCGGAAAAATTTGGACGAAGTCCAAGTGGAACAGGTCCCCAGAAACTTGAACACCCGAGCAGACGCTTTGAGCAAGCTCGCTTCTTCCTACCCGGCCACCCATAAAAGAAACATCCTCTTCGAAGTCTTGCCACGACCCAGCATGGAAGAATGAGAGGTAATGCTTTAGATCTACGCAACCCAAGAAGAAGGCCAAGATTGGAGAAAACCACAGGTAGAGTTCCTGAAAGATGGTGTACTCCTCGAAGACCGAGGAGAAGATCGCCGGCTACGAGCCAAACCACGCCACTTCGTCTGGAGCAACGGAAACCTTTACAAGACGTTGTACACTCAGCCTTTGCTCCTGTGCATCGACCCCTACGAGGCTGACTATGTTCTGCGAGAAATTCATGAAGGGGTAGGGGAGCGCATCAAGGAGCCTGCACCTTGGTCCAGAAGACACTGCTCCAAGGGTATTACTGGCGAAAGTTGCACCAGGACGCCGAGAAGCTGGTCAGAAGGTGCAAGAACTGCCAACTCTTCGGCAGTATACCTCATCTTCCCGCAACCGAACTAACGCCGCATACCCCCTTGGCCGTTTGCGCAGTGGGGAATGGATATGGTCGGTCAACTCCCCACCGGCACGGATGTACACTGATACATCCTTATCGCCGTGGACTACTTCACAAAATGGATAGAGGCCGTACCCATCAGAAAACCGGATGCCACCTCTACAATAAAGTTCCTACATAACAACATAATTTCCTGATTCCAGATCCCGAGGTGTGTAGTTACCGATCACAGGACCAACTTTGAAAATGATAAGGTCAAAGAGTTCTGCAATGACTACCACATACTAATGAAGTTTGCCGCAGTCGCGCATCCTCAATGCAAAGTCAGGACGAGGTAGCGAACCGAGGTGTCATCCGAGGTCTCAGAGCCCGCTTCGAAGGAAGGTAGAGTGGCTGGGTCGAAGAACCGCCACGAGTGCTATGGGCACTACGAACATAAACTAAGACACCCACGGGAGAAACCTCCTTCAGCCTCTGCTGTGGCACCGGGGCAATGGTCCCCGCGGAGATCAGACTGCACAGTTACGGGGTCGAACACTTCGACGATGAAGCCAACACCTCTGCTATCCGAAGCAACTTGGACATCTTATTGGAGAAGCAGGACCGAGCACAAATCAGAGCAGCCGCCTATCAGCAACAAATCGCTCTCTACTACAATACCCGAGTTAAATATCGGGCCTTCAAGACGGAAGATTTGGTCTTACGAAAAATCGAGTTCATGGACCAAGGGAAACTACACAAATTCTCACCGAAGTGGGACGGACCATTCCTCGTCACAGAGGTTTTTCCCGGTAGGGCATACCGCCGCAAGATGCTAGGGGGAATAACTTTCCCGATCTTACAACGCTGAAAAACTCAAGTTGTATAAATAAAAAATGTATCCTCTTTTGAAATAATATAATTCCTGTTGGCGATTAGTTAAGTCTATAGAATGTAAGAAGAGAAAAGGAAAAGAGACAACACACTACTGCCAAAAGCATAATTTATTTATTGATTAAGGGTATTATGAGATCCCCAGCCTTACAATAATTACAACGGAGGGAGATGAGGATCAAAGAAGCACTATTGACGGTACTCCGAGGAAATCTCCTACAGCCGAGCCCGAGCCTCCTCAACCCGTTCCCTCTGATGGTGCCAACGGACTCTAGAAGCCACGGAAGCGCCGGGGACCCCAACCGCCACACAAGAAGAAACGATCAGCCTTTTCTGGAAACACTCTAAAAAAAGATTCACTGATCGTTCCCTCCTGCTCTTCGAGATCAGGCTGAGGTGGTAGAGCGTGTGCATCTTGTCAAGCGCCCCGTCCCTCAGCTGCGGAAACAGGACGTTGTGCAGACCCGGGGACATCTTCCAGATCGCATAAATGAGCACTTGGAGGTGAGCAGATCGCCGAGGAAGAAGGCGTCCAAAGTGGCCCTCCACACGTTCTATCACCGCCTTGTAGGCCTGCTTGGAGCGATCGAGGCAGTAAAGGTACAAGTCGTCACGAGAGATGATCTTCCCAATGGTAAAAATACGCCCGGACATCTTCAGAAAAACAATGCTAGAAAGAAACCAACATGCCTTCGCTATTTATAGCTTCAACAAAAATCTTCCAACGGCCGAAATTTACTCACGCAACTACGCGAATCACGGGATGTCTCAATTTCCCGATATAGAACTGCCATGTGTCGGCTATGTCGGTCCTCACGAGCGGCTATGCGGGCCACGGAAGGTTGAACAACGCCCTCACTCTCGCCAATACGGACCACGGATGGATGAACGACACCCCACGAAGGTGCTAGGGAATCTAGAAAGCCCTCTTCACGAGGCCACCGAGTAACTTCCTGCTCGGTCCATCCTCAGTTGGTAGCTT
Source organism: Agapanthus africanus (assembly GCA_030015575.1). Taxonomy (NCBI): domain Eukaryota; kingdom Viridiplantae; phylum Streptophyta; class Magnoliopsida; order Asparagales; family Amaryllidaceae; genus Agapanthus; species Agapanthus africanus. The sequence goes on from CM057341.1 coordinate 769,816,879, forward strand.
CCTGTCTATCAACGCTAAGGATCTAAAGCCCTCATCTCAAGGCTGTTCCCGCCAAAATTTTCGGCCAAGAGCCATTTGTTCCCTTATAAAAAAGGATGAGGGAATGATTCCTCACTAAAACAGCCCCACGTGTTTAACACGTGAGTGCCTATATGCAATGCATATTGGCACAGCAATTAAAACAATTGCTAGGCTAAAACAGCCCCACGTGTTTAGCACGTGAGTGCCTATATGCAACGCATATAGGCACTGCAATTGAAACAATTGCTAGGCTAAAACAGCCCCACGTGTTTACCATGTGAGTGCCTATATGCAACGTATATAGGCACTGCAATTGAAACAACTGCTAGGCTAAAACAGCCCCACGTGTTTATAGGCACATTAATTAAAACAATTGCCAGGCTAAAATAGCCACACGTTTTTAACACGTGAGTGCCTATATGCAACATTATTACAATTTCCAGGCTAAAACAGCCTCACGTATTTAACACGTGAGTGCCTATATGCAACGCATATAGGCACAGCAATTAAAACAATTCCCCGGCTAAAACAGCCCCACGTGTTTAACACGTGAGTGCCTATATGCAACGCATATAAGCACAGCAATTAAAACAATTGCTAGGCTAAAACAGCCCCACGTGTTTAACACGTGAGTGCCTATATGCAACGCATATAGGTACAGCAATTGAAACAATCGCCAGGCTAATAAACCTCACGTATTAAACACGTGAGGGCACTTCCCTACGTAGAATTAAATTCTACTCAACAAGGAACCAATCCAACGGTGATTAATCATAGGATTAAATTCTATTGAACTTTTAAAAGGGAAATGATATTTTCTGTTAAACAGAAAGTTGGAGGATCAAATATCCTATAAGCTGGAAAATATTTTTCATATCACTTTAAAACAAAGAAAAGTTGTGCTCCGTTAAACCAAGCACCCTTGGATTAAAAATCCAACGGTGATTAAAAATCACCAATCTACAGAATAAATTCTGTACAAGAAAATATTTTCCAAATCTTGTTTAAGAAACAAGAAAATATATTCTATGAGATAGAAACCCTTGGATCAAAGATCCAACAACGGGTAAAACCCCGAAATCAATTGGAGTCTCTCAATGAGAGATTTCCTAAAAACTAATCAACAAACTTCTCTCCACTATATAATGAACCAATGACTTCAAGTTAAAAAAAAGGAAGGAACAGAAGAGAGCATACAAAAAAAGGAGAAAAAAGAAAGAAACATAATTCAATTATCTAAAAGAAGAAGATCCCCTTCTTAAACAAAAAAAACCTAAGTAAGAAGAAAACAGAGAGATTGTCATAACCCTTCTACACCTCTTTAAGGGTTTAACCCTTCATACAAGAACTTAGTTCTTCCTCTGGTTGAGGTCTGCAAAAGCAGATCTCCCCACAAGTTGAGAATTTAATTCTCATTGGGGAGATTCTGTTATGCAGATTCAAAACTTAGGGGAAAGAACTAAGTTCAAAGAATTTAATTCTTACAAAAGTATATAGGAATTTAATTCCTATGATAACACTAGGGTTTAACCCTGTAAAAAGAATTTAGTTCTTATAAAACAAGAGAATTGAAATTCTCTAAACTCAGATCCCAGCATCGTTAATATGAGATCAAGATCTTCATGCACATAGAAGAAAAGACTGGTGATTTATTAGTGTTCAACACTATAACGAAACCTCACGTGTTTCCCCACGTGAGCACCTCTGATAAACAAAAAAGAATGGCTGAGACCGAGTCACGTGTTTCACACGCGAGCATTTAAAGAGAACAAGGAGTGCCTCCTGTGGCAGTCACATATTTGCCACGCGACCCTCAATTAAGTGCTTAGCACTTATATGAAAAAAGGAATAGACCCAAAAACAGCGCTCACATTTTGATGGCGCCTCACGTGTTCGTATGTGAGCACCACAGGGTCCAAGTGCTTAGCACTTATAAAAGAAAGAGAAATAAAACAGAGAACAGTTCCCATTTCGGGCACCTCACGTGCTCGCACGTGAGCCGAGTGCTTAGCACTTATAAAAGAAGATGGAAATAAAACCCAAAAAGGTAGTACCCAACTTTAGGGCGCCTCACGTACTCACACGTGAGTGCCACAAGAATTAAGTGTTTAACACTTATATATAAACGAGAACTTGAACCCAATGTACAGTGCCGGCTTTGAGATTCCCCATGTGCCACATGTGAGCGCTCCCGAAATCCAGTGTTTAACACTGCTTTAGAACCTCACGTGGGATCACGTGAGTGTTGAACGTATACTAGTGCTTAACACTATGGGAAATCAACTCAGCATCATGTTGGTTAAGTCTTCTTGAGATTAAAACATCTTCGATCTCCAAATAGACCGATCCTCTATGCTCATGACTTCCCAAACTAATGAAGAAATCTTATTCTCAAAATACGACTAATGATTTCTGGGCTCGATCATCAATTCCTCTTCCCTCAAACATGGAATTGGTTCAAGGGTACATCTCTCTACGCCTCTGATACATATCGTTGTAATTCCTCAACGTCTTCAGAGAGGTGGCGGGTCCCGACAACCAACTGCTTTTGGATGCACTTCCCAAAATGGCGACAACGGACCATAACGTCCTTAAACTAAAATCTCACCAAAAAATGGTGATCTGCGGACCGAAACGTCCTTAAACTAAAATCTCACCTCAAAAATGGTGATCTGTGGACCGAAACATCTTTAAACTATTAACGGACCGAAACGTCCTTAAACTAAACCAATAGAGCCCAAATGCTCTTTTGTTGGGTTTGAATAATCCCAAAATCCAGTTGAGTAGATCTTAGTCTCAAATTGGACTAACGTATCCTCAAACAACATTAAAGTTGATGTTAATCTCAAATGAGACTAACGATCCTTAAATTAAACCAAACACAAATCTAAGAATATACGGATTTGGACTAATCCACACCCTATGGGCGACATCATAAATTAGTCTCCGTATACAATCCACGAGCATCCATAAATAAAACAAATACACACGACACGAAGTGAAATTTCGGAGTAGGAGAAAGTGGTTATCGCTATGCGGTAACGTAATTAACTGCAGGGGCTTGCACCTGCAGGGAAGAGGGTCCCCACAACCAAAAACCCCTCACAACGAGGGGGAATCTGACGAAGTCTGCTACAACGGCCGCATCCGTCCAAACCTCCGATACATGGTGCCATAAATCAACTTGGCATCTTCGTAGAGATGGACGGATAAATCCAAATAGCATCCGTCCCCATTCAGGCAAGACGATCCATCCCGGTTCGTCTCTATTTTCGGCGGTGAATAGATTCTGGAACGCCCGATGGGTCCTTTTCCTCTTTCCACTCCACACTTCGTGTGTCGTGTTCACGAACAAATCGCGGTTTGCTATGGTTGCCCCTGGATTCGAGGTACTAAGATTTGGTGTCTTGCTCATTGCAGAGAAGAGAAATCGATGGCTTCCAACTGCACCTGCAACAGCAACTCCCACTCCGTCTCCGCTGGAGGAGTAACGTACGGGCCAAATGTGGCCTGCATCTTCTCAATTCCAGTGGAACATGTGACTCAGACCACCACTGGATTGTTCTTCGGGACCATGCTCCCACCGACAAGCTTCAGCGCCCTGATGCCATCACAGGAAGCTCCAAAGAAGTCGGTCTTTGATCGACTTACAACCACCATGGCCCCTCTCAATAGGTCGTCCAAGTCTGCCACCTCAGTCTTTGATAGGCTGAGCCAAAGCTCAAATGGGCCCACAAAGAGGCTCGCAATACCTGAAGGGGTTATCCCGAAGCGGATAGCCATTCCAGTTCCGGTAAATGAAGTCGTCAAAGGGGCTTCTCCTACTAAAGGATCGGTCTTCGCAAGATTTGTTGTTCCAACTCCTGCTACGGGTGAAGTCGTCAAAAATGCTTCCCCTACCAGAAGGTCGGCCTTCGAAAGATTGACTGTCCCCTCTCAACGGACGTCAGTCTTCGACAAGCTGACACCAGCAGTAGCCCTTCACCAAAGCAGGGGGAATTAGGAAGGCACTCCCACAACTGAGGCAATCCCATATGCAAGGCATGCTCGACGTCGCCACTGGCATCGAGTGAGGAAAGCTGGGGTCAACTCTGCCTCTGGACTTACTCCTCCAGCTCCAATAGTGGAAGTTGACGCTGTTGTTCCAACTGGGAACAACTTTGAATCGCTTAGGAGGGTTCGGAAGAACTCTCCAACCGTGGTGTTGAAGAAATCTCCAATTTCTGCTGAAAATATGATGCGGGCGAAGCCGGAGCAACCCCCTCAGCGGCTGTCCTCCCGAATCCACAGAGTCTGGCGAAAATTCCAGGATTCTGTGATCAACAAGAACCACTCTCGTCGACCGGAGAAAATGAAGGTTCGACAAGAGAGAAGTCATCCTTATAGCATGCAGCAAGGGACTTCTCAGGCGCCTATTACAATAGCTCCTTCGACATCGACTTCTCACAAAAAGAGAAGGCCAGAGAATCTACCACCACCGGCGGCAAATCCCAAGGGTGATGGATCCAAATGTCCCAAGTCTGGGGGCATGATCGTGCACATGGTGTGCATGGCTTCCGGGAAAGAGTAAAGCCATACTTCCATGGTTCATCGACCACAAACTCGGTCGTTGACGAAAGCTCAGGAGCGGCAACAAAAGCTCCAGGAGATGCTGACAAAACTGGCAGCACTCACTGGGCAAAAAGAAAGCCCGGAATCGACGTCTGAACAACGCCAAGAGCAGGAGATTGATACAGAATTTCTGCGGAGGGTGCTCGAAAAGAAGGATAAGGAGGCCGGGAAACAGGATGCTAATATAAAGCAGACGATGCTTCTGTTCTAAGGCATGGTTGGGATGATGGTCCAGCCGGAACCTCCAACTGAAGACCCTTCGATAATCATCGAAGACGAAAGAGGGGAAACGTCAAACCCTCCACCGGCTTTCTCAGCAGCCAAGGAAGAAACGATCTCTAAGGCTGCCTTTGATGACTACATAGCTCAACAAATACGAGCTCATTAAGCGAGTGAAGCGGCTGGCCAAGTCGTCAGAACTGGGCGACCTTATCCAGGCTAGTATGATCAAATCAAGTACCTGCCAGGATATACGATCCCTAAATTCCATGTGTATAAGGAGACGAACAATCCACACCATCACGTTGCTCAATTCAGAGCTCTGTGCGGTAATACTGGAGGAGACGACAAGCTGCTGCTTCGCCAGTTTGTTGGCAGCTTGTCGGAAACGACATTTGAATGGTACTCCGAACTCACAAATGACTATGTCAAAACATTCACGGAGATGGAATTACTATTCACACAGCGGTTCGCAAGCGCAAGCGAGCGCATCCCGATCACGGCATTAATCAATACCAGGGTGAAGCCAGGAGAGACATGGGTTCAATACGCAATTCGTTGGCGGAACATATGGTCAAAATACGAACAACGCATAGAAGAAGCTCCTGCTGTGGGAATGTTCGTAGGGACCCTTGATCCTCAGGAAACTATATCCAAATTTATGATGTTCTTCAAGCCGACCACCTTCCAGGCTTTGATCGACAAGCTGACCCAAATGGACCAGATGGGCCATAGGCCGTCCTCTTCAAAAATGGATCCCCAGAATAAAAAGGGGAAATGGAAAGTGACCTTCGTTGCCAACTCTCAACAGCAACCAATTGACCCGAAACCGGTTGCTCGCCAAAGCGACACACGTCCACGTCGATCCCTCGAAGAGAAGCTAGGACGTCCTTACTCGTTTCCCCGGGATAAAATGAGAAGACTGTTGGAACTGGCAGTGCGCAACAAACTTATCACTCTGCCGGATCCAAGACATCCTCTGCAGCCTGGTGACGTCAACAGTCCCAACTACTGCTCCTACCAAAGATTATTGGGCCACTCAATTAAGGATTGGTACATCTTCAAAAATTGGGTCGAGAACCAGTACCAACAAGGCAAGTTTGCACTGTCCGAAAACTGGAGGGTGAACCCGTCACAGAAGCACGCTCTTAAAAAGGTGAACACGCCAGGGGCATCATGCTCGTTTGTAGAAGAAGCTCCGTGGGAGGTTGTCCTTTCAACTAAAACTAAAAGAATGCTGAAGGATCTTCAAGCATGTCCGGCGATCAGGTGGAAAAGCCCGTTGGAGCCTGAGATCATTGAAGGGATGCTGAAACCGTGTCCTACACCTGTAATAGCTAATGACGGGCAAGACACCCAGGTTAAGCCTTCAAAGTCTTCGAAGGGAAAGAAAAAGACCAAGAATCCCGTACAACCTGACGACCAGCGCACGGACCTGCAAAAGTACATCGACGTGTTGGAGGAATACAACCAGAAGGCGCGAACCCCAGTCATTCTCGAAGAGTTTCTCGACCATATCCTTGAAAACGGAGACAGTGACATTGATGAGGGGAACGACTTGTCAGAAGAACCCGAGGATTATATAGAGAGTTGCCACATGGTCTCTCATTCATCGTTTAAAAACGAATAGACCCCCTCGGAGTCAGAAAATGGCACAGAGAAGCTGGGGACAAGACCGGTGCAAAAATCCCTGGAGCCGTCAGACGACTTGATTGACAGGCTGCTAAACGAAGCCCTTCAAAAGAGCAAAGCCAACCGAGAGCGTGAAACGGCCATATACGAAAAGGCCAAGCTTCGGCATCAGGATGAAGAAGCTGCGGAAAGGAAGAGTCATAAATTACTCCAACCGAGCCGAAGCACACCCACGACAGACAAAAGCAGGATCAAAGCAGAGAAGCGGTTCGCCAAATCTCCGTCAATGGGAATGAAACTTCCATTTCTCAAGGAAATCACTCCCGGGAGTACGTGCCTCGACGAAGTGAATGTAAATCCAAACTACTTCTTATACCATCGGAAGGCAACACACCCCACCAAAGAGTGCAGTGCCTTCAAGAGGTGGTGGCAGGGATACGTTGCCCACCGACAATACTTCAAGAGGATGAAGTGTAAAGCTCTTCGACAACGAAAAAGTGCGACAGATGAGCGTGGAAAAACCACTGGCAACTGTTATATGGTTGATACTAGTTTGAAAAAAGGGAAAACTCAAGTTCTCACATTCGGGAGCGATTCTGAGGAAGAAATAACCCTCTGTTGGGGTCAAAATTTGCACCCCAGTTGACCGGGTCAAAGTCAAGGTCAACCCCAAGTAAGCAGGCCCAAGCCCAAGCAAGTGGGCCCATGCCCAAGTCAAGCCCCGCGGCCGGCCTCCCCCGTGCCGAAATAAAAAATCATGTAATAAATAATTTTGATGAAATTTTTTGTGCATGAATGTAAGAAAATAGGCATAAAGCCAAATTTCTATAAAGCCCATGACTTATGTGCAAAAGAAATAAGCACATGAGGCATAAGATGGGCGAAATACCATTTTGTAAAGCCCAATGGGCTATATATAAATGTGTAAGCCTATATAAGGCAACATGATGTTGAAATAAAGGAGAACTTTTTCTCTCCCTAAAAAACTAGGGTTTTTGTGCCTCCTTTTCCTTCCTTAAGGTTCTAAACCTTCTCCTTTTTTTGAATTAAATCAAGAGTTTAACTCTTCCACTTCCAAAAATAAATAGTTTTCCACCACAAAACCCACAAAGGGAAGCTCAGATCTTCCATTAGATCTCAAAAAAGAGAGATTTTTAAAATCCCACCCCTCTTGTTCTTCAAGATCCGGCCAACAAAAGAGGAGGAAGGAGACTCATCTCCAAAGATCCCATTTTGGGAAAGATCTAAGGCTCAAGGGAGAAGAAAGGGGTCCCTTTTAAGCATTTACAAAGATTCCCTGGAGTTTAACTCCACAATCAAAGTTTCTAGGAGTTTAACTCCATAAAAATAAACAAACAATAATAATACATCTTTTTAAAGGAGTTTAACTCCCAAAAGTCAATCGGAGTACAGCTCCAAGTAAGGGGGGCTGACCCCCCCTTTTTTACTTTCCGCAGGTGCCTTGCGCCCAGCGCACGCGTGCCGCGCACGTGAGGCGCTGGAGCCATGCGCCCAGCGCCCACGTGCCGCTCATGTAAGGCGCTGGCGCCTTGCGCCCAGCGCCAGCGTGCCGCGCTCGTGAGGCGCTGGCGCCTTCGCTTTCTCCCATGCATCCTTTGGATGCCTTTCCTTTTTTATATATATGTATACACACACACATACATACTCCACAACACTGTCCCCGTTAAAAAAAATTTCTAGCGGGGCGCTGCCCCGCACCCCGCAAAAGGGCTGCTAGCCCCTTTGACCTCCAGCCCGCTATCCGGGTAGCGGGACCCCCGTACAAACTCTGCGGGGACCCCGATATATCCAAAAACTCTTCAAAACACAACACTGCATATTGAGTTCGCATGACCTATTTGACCCGTCAATCGGAGGTTCTCTTGCTCCAAAGACGAGGGGTAATTAACGACAGCTTAGTCCGTGGCAGCCGGAGATTTGGATCCCCACAACCAATAAACCCCCGCCCATCCTGGGCAGGGGGAATCTATAGTACGCCTGACAAGCGCGCGTATTCCCATCTCAATGGGGTGACGAAAAACACCCTACAGATTCTGGCACGCCCGATGAGACCTTATCTCACCTCCCATATTTCGGGTTAAATATCCAAGCGAACTCAATCAACATATACATTGATTGCCTGTACTAAAATCATGCTTCTTTGTGCAGGTTAACGACTTTCAACTGCAATCTTCGAACGCAAGTCGGCATTTGAACGACTTTCCTTGGCCCCAGTTGGGGGCAAGGCCATCAACACCGACAAAGTAATAAGGCATCTCGGGCAAGCTCCAGCGGTGCCCCTGACAACTGCTCAATCGGGTATCTTCTCTAAGCTCCCCGTCAGATGACCACCACGTCGTTAAACTGGAAACAAATGACCTCTAAGTCGTTAAACTAGAAACAGTAGACCTCTAAGTCTTTAAACTGGAAACAGATGATCTCTAAGTCGTTAACTGGGCACGATGACCTCTAAGTCGTTAAACTGGAAACAGATGAGCCCTAAGTCATTAAACTGGGAACAATTGTCCTCTAAGTCGTTAAACCGGGGATGTAAAAACGTGTAAATAAAACCAGAAAAAAAATATAAAATAAAAAAATAAAAAAAAATAAAAATCCGAAATGATGGGGCAACCGTGAATAAATAGCCCAAATGATAGGGTAATCGCGACCTTCGCGATAAGAAAAGATGAAATGATAAAGCAATCGCGGTAAAAAAAATGGCGAACAATGAGTCGCTCCTGGTACCATATTCCAGTGCAGCGATGCAGACACCAACCAAATTCCAAACTCAAATCCCCAACAGCAAATGATGAGTCGCTCCTGGTACCATATTCCAGTGCAGCGATGCAGACGCCAACCAAATTCTAAATGTCCCAACGGCGAATGATGAGTCGCTCCTGGTACCATATTCCAGTGCAGCGATGCAGACGCCAACAAAAATCCGATTTTCCAAAATTCCCCAGCCCTACGGTTGGTCCTCAAGTTGACTATCGTATACAATCCACGGGCTCAAATAATTCTCATCATACCCATATTCCACTGCAATCACCAGTCCAGCGGCCGATTTCCGCCCTCGGAATTATGCTCCATTTGGGAAGACCCACTCATGTGTCCTCATGATACATGAGGAGAACAGAACTTACGAGATCCTCTCAACTCGTAAGAAAACACTTTCGTGGGATCCTTACGATTCATGAAGGAAAAACACACTTAGGAGTCCCCACGACTTCTAAGGAGAAAATACACCTATGGGATCCTTTCGACTCGTAGGGAGAAAATACATTTATGAGACCCTTACGGCTCATAAAATTGAAAAGCCTTAGGTGATAAGGATCTAAACCTGTCTTCTAAGCCATCGCTCCTCAACAGGAAAAGGTAAATGATGAATTGCTCCTGGCACCTGTGCTTCAGTGTTAGCAACGCAGATGCTGACCCTAACCCCGAAATCCCAAACTCCAATCCCATAGACCTCTAAGTCGTTAAACTGGGAACAGAAGACCCCTAAGTCTCTAAACTGGGAACAGATGACTTCTAAGTCTTTAAACTGGAAACATATGACCCCTAAGTCGTTAAACTGGGAATGAGGGAAATCTCCTCATGGCAAATGATGATTCGCTCCCGGTACTATGTTCCAGTGAAGCGATGCTGAAGCTAAACCAAAACCAAAATCCCCAAATCCACTCATGGCAAATGATGATTTGCTCCCGGTACCATATTCCAGTGTAGCGATGCTGATGTCAACCCAAATCAAATCAAACCAACAACCTCTGCGGCGGAATCATGCTTCGTCTCAGAGTGTACCCCGTGTTGAAATCATGCTTCACCTCGGAGTATCCACCTTCCCTGTCGGAATTATGCTTCGCCTGGGAATCATCCTCTACATCAAAACCAGTGACACTCCGTGCCGGGGACAAGTCAACCAGCGACCTCCTCGTCGGAATTATGCTCCGTCCTGGAATCAAGTCAACCAGCGACCTTCTCGTCGGAATTATGCTCCGTCTTGGAATCAAGTCAACAAGCGACCTCCTCGTCGGAATTATGCTCCGTCCTGGAATCAAGTCAACAAGCGACCTCCTCGTCGGAATTATGCTCTGTCCTGGAATCAAGTCAACCAGCGAACTCCCTGTCAGAATTATGCTTCAACTCGAAATCAAGTCAACCAACGACCTCCCAGTCGGAATTAAGCTCTGTCTTGGAATCAAGTCGACTAACAAGCTCTGCGTCGAAATCATGCTTCGTCTCAGAATCCCGTGTCGAAATCATGCTTCGCCTCAGAGTATCTGCTTTCCCTGTCGGAATTATGCTTCGCCTGGGAATCAACCTCTGCATCGGAATTATGCTTCGATCAGAATGTCTGCCGCCCGTCGGAATTATGCTTCGACCCTCTTTGGAATTATGCTCCGCTCATCAGAATCATGCTCCGATCCCTCAGAATTATGCTCCGACTCTTCGGAATGATACTCCGACCCTGGAATTATGCTCCGCAAATCAGAATGATGCTCCGATCCCCGGGAATCATGCTCCCCGAGGGATGCTCCACCCCCGGAATGATGTTCCACCTCGAAGTCCAGCTTCAAGATCCATCAATTTCATGCACACAACTTATATGCGCGGTGTGCATTTATTGATGGGGGCACGTTTTTGGGGTCAAAATTTGCTCCCCAGTTGACCGGGTCAAAGTCAAGGTCAACCTCAAGTAAGCGGGCCCAAGCCCAAGCAAATGGGCCCATGCCCAAGTCGAGTCCCGCGGCCAGCCTCCCCCATGCCGAAATAAAAAATCATGTAATAAATAATTTTGAAGTAAATTTTTATGCATGAATGTAAGAAAATGGGCATAAAGCCAAATTTCTGTAAAGCCCATGGCTTATGTGCAAAAGAAATGAGCACATGAGGCATGGGATGGGCAAAATGCCATTTTGTAAAGCCCAAGGGGCTATATGTAAATGTGTAAGCCTATATAAGGCAACATGATGTTGAAATAAAGGAGAACTTCTTCTCTCTCTCAAAAACTAGGGTTTTTATGCCTCCTTCTCCTTCCTCAAGATTCTAAACCTTCTCTTTTTTTTTAAATTAAATCAAGAGTTTAATTCTTCCTCTTCCAAAAATAAATAGTTTTCCACCACAAAACCCACAAAGGGGAGCTCAGATCTTCCATTAGATCTCAAAAAAGAGAGATTTTTAAAATCCCACCCCTCTTGTTCTCCAAGATCCGGCCAACAAAAGAGGAGGAAGGAGACTAATCTCCAAAGATCCCATTTTGGAAAAGATCCAAGGCTCAAGGGAGAAGAAAGAGGTCCCCTTTGAGCATTTACAAATATTTCCTGGAGTTTAACTCCACAATCAAAGTTTCTGGGAGTTTAACTCCATAAAAATAAACAAACAATAATAATACATCTTTTTTTAAGGAGTTTAACTCCCAAAAGTCAATCGGAGTACAACTCCCAGTACGGGTGGCTGAGCCCCCCTCTTTTTACTTTCCGCTGGTGCCTTGCGCCCAGCTCCCGCGTGCCGTGCACGTGAGGCGCTGATGCCTTCTTCCACGCATCCTTTGGATGCTTTTCCTTTTTTTTTTTTATATATATATGTATACACACACACACATATTCCACAACACCGTCCCCGTTAAAAAAATTTCTAACGGGGCGCTGCCCCGCACCCCGCAAGGGGGCTGCTAGCCCCCTTGACCCCCAGCCTGCTATCCGGGTAGCAGGACCCCCGTATAAACTCTGCGGCCCCCCCGATATATCCAAAACCCCTTCAAAACACAACATTGCACATTGAGTTCGCATGACCTATTTGACCCGTCAATCGGAGGTTCTCTCGCTCCAAAAGCGAGGGATAATTAATGGCAGCTTAGTCCGCGGCTGCCGGAGATTTGGATCCCCACAATCAATAAACCCCCGCCTACCCTGGACATGGGGGATCTGTAGTATGCCTGACAAGCGCGCTCGTATTCCCATCTCAATGGTGTGACGAAAAACACCCTACACCCTCGACCCTCTCTTCAAAGAATCCAACTCTGGAAAAGAAGAAGAGGCGAAAAAATGCGAGAACATTCAGCTACGTAACCGCACGTTGCCTGAGAAGAATCTCGGGCCAACAAACAAATATTCGAGTAAGAGAGACAATGGGAAGGAATAAGTCCCTGAGGAAATTGCTCTCGATGATAGAGTCGTCAAAGAGCTCGCGGCCAATGACCCACCTAAGTAAAACAAAGTGGATTACAATGTCCTGGCACACCTGAGGAAGATACCCTCATAACTGAGCATACTGTATGCTCTCCTCCTGTCCAAAGAGGCACGACATTCTCCAATCAAGGCACTGTAAGAGCCCAATCAGTTCCAAGCTTTCTTTGCAGAAGAAAAGATGAAAGACGAGCTGGCAGAAGTTCATACAGCTGACATCATATTCAGCGATGAAGATCTCCTCCTCGGAATGTGCGAGCACAACCGTCCTCTATATGTCACCGGATACTGCCACGACATTAAGATAGGGAAGATCCTGGTCGACAATGGGTCCTCTGTCAACCTTCTAAACGTGAATGTGCTGAAGGAGACCTGCATGAACTTTCTGCACCTGGCTCGGGACAAAATTACCATCTTCGGGTTCGACTCGCAGTCATCACGGATGCTTGGGTCCGTGATATTGACATTACGCTTTGGGATGCTCATCACCAACATCAAATTTCATTTCATTGACGCCAAGACTTGCTATAACGCTCTATTCGGCCAGCCTTGGTTACACGAGTACAACATCATCCCTTCTACACAATATCAGTGTATGAAGTACTTCAAAGATGACCTCGAGTACACAATTACAATGGAGCTAAACCCATTCTCTGTAAATGAAGTCCGCAAATATGAAGACGCCAAGTACTTCCTACCAGACTTTGAAGACACGGAAAGATGTCATAAACCGGAGAACCAACAAAAAGCCGTCACCACTATCCCGGTCTTTGGGAGCGAAACCGAGGAAGATGAAGAAATAGTCTACTCAGGGCAATCCCAAGGTAACAGGTCCGGACCATCAACCCCTATTTTGGTCTTCGGCAGTGACTCTGAGAACGTGACCAACGCAGCGTTCTCAGTCCGCCCGTCAGCACAAACCTTCACTAGAGCTGATCAGAGTTTACATATCACCATGGTTCCGCAACAGCATTATAAGGAACTTTATGCGTTCGATACATATGGCGTGGAAGAGCGGCAAACCTTCTACGTTCCTCCTAGGTGAAGAGGTGAAAATGCAATCCTCTTCTACCAATCTATGGAGACTAAAGTGGAAAAAGAAGTCTGGCATGGTGCCGAACTTGCGCTTGACAGGCTTCAACCAATCCGTCTGCCCAGATATTACGCAGAGGAATTGAAAAGGCTATTAAGATTCCAAGGCGTACCCTTCAAACAAACCACTCGACAAGGCCAGTTCCACAACAAGATTTGGGACATTCCCGGGACTCAGTGAAAGATACCCAACGGGAAGATGGAGACTACTGGACTTGGATACGTTCGGTCTAAGAAACGGGAGTGATTCCATGGTTGCCGTGTTATAAATAACTCCGATGGAGAAGGGAATGCTTTTCTAGATAGCGCCGAGATTGAACCAAAGCGAGATCCCGCCGTAAGAATGCCAAGTCCGTCATTCAAAGAACAGATTGACAAGCTAATGAGAGAAGCCGGTCAAAAGGTCCGAGATGACCACAACAGCGAAATGGCCATTTACGAGAAATCCAGGATGCACATCTCTCTCAGCAGTCTGCGGAAAGAGAAGACTACGATGCCCTTCACCCTCAGCCCGTTATGTGCTCTCGTTGCAAGGAAAAGGCCCGACGCAAACGCAACAACAAGGTGAAGAACGAGAATGACGCTCGAAAAAAGCGAAGCGGATTCAAGAAGCCACACGATCGAGAAAAAGCCAGCTGGAATCCGTCCTTTATGAAGAAGATGGGTCGGAGATATTCTTTCCCTTAAGACAAGACGAGGAAAATATTCGACCTTGTCATTAAACATCAAATGATGACGCTCCCGGAGTCTCGGCACCCCGAGCAAATAAATGAGGTTCATCACCTGGCTTATTGCTCCTATCACCGAGCATTAAGACATCCTCTCGAAAACTGCTTCACCTTCAAAGACTGGGTCGATGACCAGTATCAGCAAGGCAGGTTTGCCCTATCCGACAGTTGGAGGGTAACCCTAACACGAAGGCATGAGCCAAAAGCAACCTATATTGCGATGGTAAGTCCAGATCAACATCGAGATTGGAAACGAACTCGTACCTGCCACGTGATAACATTCTCAAAGGAGAGGGAGCATGAAAATATGGACGACCTCTCCCAGTACTTCGCAAATGAGAATGAGGACGAGATGAACTCAGAATTTCCACCGGCGCCAAAAGAGATGTAGGATGGGATACATACCACAGCGGAAAACTTGAGGAAAATCGACTTGGGGACAGAAAACGAGACGAGGCCAACGTTCGTCAGCGAACTGCTGTCTGAAAAGAAGGTGGCCACGCTAAAGAACGTGCTTATACAGTATAAAGACTGCTTCGCGTGGAACTATTTCGAGATGCCAGGACTAGATCCAGAAATAGCTGTGCATAAACTGACGATATCACCGAACGTTAAACCAGTCAAACAGGCGCCAAGAAGAATGCGGCTCGAACTCGAGATGAGCATCAATGCCGATGTCAAGAAACTAATCGACTCTGGCTTTATCCAAGAAGTTCAATATCCTGACTGGATCGCCAACATTGTCCTAGTGATGAAGAAAAATGGGACAGTACCCATATGCGTGGACTTTCGGGATCTCAACAAAGCTTGCCCAAAGGATGACTTTCCAGTGCCTGTTACCGAGCAGATGATCGATAACACGTCTAACCATAAGGTCTTCTCCTTCATGGATGGATCTTCGGGGTATAATCAAATAAAGATGCATCCCGAAGACCGAAAGCATACTGCCTTCCGGACTATGCTGGGCATATTCTGCTATAAAGTAATGCCCTTCGGTCTGAAGAACGCTGGCGCTACCTACCAGAGGGCCATAACGAAGATCTTCGATGACCTCATACATGAAATTGTCGAATGTTATATCGATGACCTCGTGGTGAAAAGCAAATTGTACGAGGAGAACTGGGAGCATTTGAAAATAGTGTTCGAGCGTCTTCGGAAATATAACCTGAAAATGAACCCTCTGAAATGCGCGTTTGGAGTCTCCTCAGGTAAATTCCTAGGATTCATCGTACGACATCGAGGCATCGAAATACACCTATCAAAGATCAAGGCAATTATGGAAATGCCCGTGCCAAGAACTCTCAAACAATTGAGGTCTCTTCAAGGAAAGCTCGCGTATATCCGGTGGTTCATAGCCAACCTCTCCGGAAAATGACGCCCCTACAGCTATCTAATGAAGAAGGGGACTCCGTTTGTTTGGGATCATAAATGCCAAAGTGCACTGGACGAAATCAAGCAATACCTGCAGAACCCGAAGGTACTGACCGCTCCGGTCAAAGGGAAACCCCTCATCCTGTACACAATGGCCCTTGAAGTTTCTCTAGGCGCGCTATGGGCACAGGAAAATGATCAGGGAAAGGAGAGCGCTCTCTACTATTTGAGTCGAGTTCTCCTAGGGGTAGAAAACAACTACTCTCTCATCGAAAAGCATTGTCTGGCACTGATCTTCATGATAACAAAGCTCAAGCACTACGCTTTGGCACATGAGGTCCATCCCACATCAAAGGTGGATCCTCTCAAATATTTAATGTCAAGAGCCATACTAACAGGAAGGATCACCAAGTGGGCCCTCCTCTTGATGGAGTTCTCGATAATGTATCGACCCCTCAAGGCAGTGAAAGGAAAGACCATCGCCGACTTTCTCGCTGAGCATCCGATACCAGCCGACTCTCCCTTAAATTGCGAATTGCCAGATGAACATGCGTTCAACGCAATTGAAAGGGAGAAGGAAGGAAATAATGCTCGATGGGAACTATACTTAGATGAAGAATATTCCTTGAAGAAGCGAAAGCAAAGCTCCCCCATAATTAAAGCTGGGGTGGGCCTTATCTTCGTGACTCCACAAGGAGGGATAATGCGTTTCTCCCTTACTTTAACAGAGACGAGGACAAAAAATGAGGCTGAGTACGAAGCTTTGATAGCGGGTCTTGAGATTGTTGTCGACGTGGGAATCGAAAACCTCCTCATATATGGAGACTCCCAGCTAGTCGTTAACCAAGTAAATGGCGACTATCAGACGTGTAAACTGGAGTTGGTAAAATATGGTGAAAGAGTGCAGCAACTGCTGACTCAAATTCCCTCCTACATCCTGGAAAGCATACCGTGTGCGGAAAATAGCAAGACGGATGCGTTAGCCAAGCTCGCTAAAGAGCTGGCCGACGAAAACCTCGATGATGTAAGGATCATTGTGCAAAGACGCCGAATTCTCGCGCCAGCAGAAATATCTCCGGAGTCGTCTGAAGGAAAGGAAGCGACCAAACAAGCTGCCTGCCAAATAGAAAATGAGGAAAATGATAAGGATTAGAGAGAAGTCTTCATAGACTACTTCAAATCCCATCGAACACCCGAAAACGCATCGTCAAGACATCAGCTCATGAAACGAGCTCTATCCTTCGCCTTCGTCAATGATACTCTATATAAGAGATCGTTCGACAGTTTGTAGCTAAGATGCTTGGGACCGGAGGAAGCAAGGAGGGTCGTCCAAGAAACTCACGACGGACTCTGCGGTTCTCATTAAACCGGACCAAAGATGAAGTTGAAGATCAAGAGAATGGGTTACTATTGGCCCACGATAATTCAGGACGGCCTCGAATATGCGAAGCAGTGTCACTCATGCCAAATTCACGGGGAATTCATCCACCACCATCCAAATCCTCTACACACAACATTGGCTAGCTGGCCGTTCGAAATGTAGAGAACCGATATAATCGGGCCTATCGAACCAGCATCATCCAAAGGACATCGGTTCATATTGGCAACAACCGATTACTTCTCTAAGTGGGAAAAGGCAGTCCCTTTAAGGGATGTGAAAACGGAGAACATCCTTCATTTCTTCATGACACATGTCATCTACCAGTTCAGCACTCCGCGACGGATCATCTCGAATAATGGGTCGTCCTACAGAAGCCATAAGATCAGCCGCTTCGCGCAGCAGTATAATATAAATTGGAGATACTCTTCAGTCTATAATCCCTGAGATAATGGTCTAGCTGAGGCTTTCAACAAGACCTTGATGAAGATCATAAAGAAACGGTGTCTAGAAACAGAAAGGACTGGCACGAGAGACTGCATGAAGCTCTCTGGGCGTATCGAACCACGTTCAAAACGGCTACGAATACATCACCGTACGCGTTGGTATTCGGTACTGAAGCGATACTTCCCTTGGAGATAGAGCTACCCTCTCTACGAGTGGTAGCTCGAAATGAGCTGACGGATGAAGTAAAATGCCCATCTTCGGCTTGAGGAGCTCGATGCCCTCGATGAAACTCTTCTCATGGCGCAGCAAAACCTGGAAGCTTACAAAGTAAGGATGGTGCGCTCATACGAAAGACTAACCAGACCAAGAACATTCTGCCAAGGAAAACTCGTGCTGGTCGTAAGAAAACCTATGATCCCCAACCGTGCAAAGCGGGAGAAATTTGAGCCGAACTATGAGGGTCCGTACATCATAGACAAGGTTTACCAAGGTGGGGCCTACATGCTTATAGATATGCATGGCGAAAGACCCTTCCAGCCAATAAAAGGCTGGTTTCTTAAGAAATACTACGCTTGACAAGTCATGGCTCAGGTTAATGATAGATGACAACGCTCGTGTCCGCTCGTTGTCTTCCTGAGTCAAGACTCTATAAGTAGTATCTGGCAAAACTTCGCCTCGAAGCTGGCCCTGGACCGAGATGTCCTTAAACTAACATGGACCGAGATGTCCCTAAACTAACAATGGACCGTCATGTCTTTAAACTAATACGTCGCCTCAAGCACGGAGATAATGGAATTCAAGTCCAAAAGTCCTAACGACAAGGACTACAACTCAAATCCCGCTGGCTACATAGCTACCCCGGCAGCGAAGTCCTCCCTAAGTGCCATTAGCAAATATATGGGTAAAAAAAACAAACGTCACAAGTGAAATGGGCACGGATGAAAACCTGAAAGTGCGCCGTGAGTAAAAACAACAGGGCTACCGGGAATCTTGTGAAAACCTGAAAGGGCGCAATCTCATTGTCAAAAAACGGTATGTCCACAAGCAAAATGGGCACGGATGAAAACCCGAAAGGGCGCCGTGAGTAAAAACGGCATGGCTACTGGCGAGCTTGTGAAAACCAGAAAATGCGCAATCTCGTAAAAATTTCACTTACGAGATCCTCTCGACTCGTAAGGAGAACTCCCACTATGAGACCTTCACGGCTTATAGAATTTGAAAGTCTTAAGTCACAGGGATCCAAACCCGTTCTTAAGCCGTCGTATCCCCCAAGTTGCCCTACATGCGGTCCAATATTGGCCCTTGTATACAATCCACGGGCATGAATAAACGTTTCCCCCACCAAGTTCCACCAATCATGAGGAATGTTCTCATATGGTGAACGACACTTGTAAGTCCTCCCGACTTATAAAGAGAAAATACTCTTATGAGATCCTTACGACTTATAAGAGAAAACACCACTTAGAAGTCCTCACGACTTCTAAGGAGAACATACACCTACGAGATCCTCGCGACTCGTAGGGAGAAATACCTTTATGAGACCCTTACGGCTCATAAAATCAAAAAGTCTTAGTCGGCAGGATCCTAACCCTGTTTGCTAAGCCACCTTTGTTCAAATCAGCAAAGGAAAATGATAATTCTCTCCTGGAAAAATCCCGGTGGTAGCGATGTTGACGCCTAGATTGGTATCAAATTCTCAATTCCTTTCAGGGAAAATGATGATTCGCTCCTGACAATATTCCAGTCGCAGCGATGCTGATGCTAAGATTGGTATAAAATCTTAAGTTCCATACCCGCAATAAAAATCTGCGAGCTTTTATGCATATAAAAATAGCCGAAATGATGGGGCGACTCGCAATAAAAATCAGCGAGCAAAAAAATATGCATATAAAAACAGCCGAAATGTTTGGGCAGCTCGCAATAAAAAGCAGCGAGTAAAAAGAAAAAATAGCCGAAATGTTTGGGCAACTTGCAATAAAAAGCAATGAGTAAAAAGAAAAATAGCCGAATTGATTGGGCACCATGATAAAAAGCCGAAATGATTGGGCAATCGCGACTTTCGCGACATAAAAAAGCTGAAATGATAGAGGATCGCGGAAAGAAATAAAAAAATGATGAAACTTTTGCCCTGCAGGTGAGTCCACGTCAACCCCTATATACAATCCATGGGCATAAACGAAAAGGGAACCACATTTCCCCACCGGGCTCTGTCAAAGGGAGAGTCAGATCTCGACGGCAACATCTGCAGCCTAGAAGATCAACACGATGTTCCTTCTCACTCCAGCAGGATGCAGATGCGACGTCAGCAACCGACCCCAGGATCAAAACAACGGAGCCAAGGCAAAGTCCCTAGTTCCAAGCCTTGACGGTTCACCAACAACCTAGAAATTACCTCGGAGCCATGGCAAAGTCCCTAGTTCCAAGCCTCGACGGTTCACCAACAACTTAGAGAATACCTCGGAGTCATGGCAAAGTCTTTAGTTCCAGGTCTTGAAGGTTCACAAACAACCTAGAGACTACCTCGAAGTCATGGAAAAGTCTTTAGTTCCAAGCCTCAACGGTTCACAGACAACCTAGAAACAACCTCGACATTCGTTTCGTTACAGCAGACGCAACGCCAGCAAATGAAGCAAAGGAAAATCCCTAGCTTCAGGGTCTTGACGGCAACTCAAATAAAACCTGAAAGACTATTGGAGATCATCCCACACCAGCGCGGAGTGGTTATGACTATCAGGGCTCCCAAACTGAGCCTAACCTCAAGTAAACAGTGGCATAGAAAACCCCTAACGCTTGCTCTTTCGACGATAATATGACCTGGGAGATTACTTGAAGTCGTCTTGTCCATCCCCCGAAGGGATCAGAGACACGACAGTCGTGGGCTACTCGAACAACAAGATTTCATATAGGGGAATGCATCAGCCAACGTGACGGTACCACGGACAAAAACCGTAGTACCACAAAACCTAACGGACTTTTGTCGTAAAGAGCAGGGGTTATAACGTTAGGATATTCTTGCGAGAACTTCTCGACTCGTAGGGAAAACAATGTTCCAGCGAGAACTTCTCGACTCGTCTCGACTCGTAGGGAAAAACATCTTCATGAAACCCGCATGGCTCATGAAGGTGAAAAGCCTTAGGCAACGGGGATATCAACCTGTTTCCTAAGTACTATGGCCCTGCAAGAAGGTTCAAACTGACTCTTGTCTACTATCCACGGGCCATATTCTCCAAAGTCGAATATCGACAAGGAGGAAAAAAATAACTTACTAGTCCTCTTGGCTTGTAAGGGGGAAAATTCTCTTGTGAAATCCTTACGACTCTCAAGAGAAAACACACTTAGGAGATCCACACGTCTTCTAAGGAGAAAATACACAAGTGGGATCCTTTCGACTCGTAGGGAGAAAAGTCTTTATGAGACTCTCACGGCTCATAAAGTTGAAAAGTCTTAGGCGGCAGATCCAAAACTATTTCCTAAGCCATCGCTTCCCGACAAGAAGGTCCAAACTGACACTTGTACACTATCCACGGGCCACATTCGCCAATGAAATGAAGAAGTTACTTACGGGTCCTCACGATTCGTAAGGAAAAATACCCGAGTGAGATCCTTACGACTCACGGAGGCGATGAACACTTAGAAATCCTCATGATTTCTAGAGAGAATATGCACCTATGAGATCCTCTCGACTTGTAGGGAGAAAAAACCTTCTTGAGACCTTTACGGCTCATGAAGATGAAAAAAAGTCATAGGCTACAAGGACACTAAACCTGTCTCCTAAGCCCCCAATTCTATGGCCAGGCATAACTCTATACTACTTCACCCACGTATATACTTACGTTGGCAAAGTAGTGGGGGTCATTTGTTCCTGCCAAAATTTTCGGCCAAGTGTCATTTGTTCCCTTATAAAAAAGGGATGAGGGAAATATTCCTTACTAAAACAACCCCACGTGTTTAACACGTGAGTGCTTATATGCAACGCATATAGGCACAGCAATTAAAACAATTGCTAGGCTAAAACAGCCTCACATGTTTAACACGTGAGTGCCTATATGCAATGCATATAGGCACTGCAATTGAAACAATCGCCAGGCTAATAACCTCACGTGTTAAACACGTGAGGGCACTTCCCTATGTAGAATTAAATTCTACTCAACAAAGAACCAATCCAACGGTGATTAAGATATGATTAAATTCTATTGAACTTTTAATTGGGAAATGATATTTTCTGTTAAATAGAAAAATGGCGGATCAAAGATCCCATGAGCTGGAAAATATTTTTCATCTCTCTTTAAAACAAAGAAAAATTGTGCTTCGTTAAACCAAGCACCCTTAGATTAAAAATCCAACGGTGATTAAAAATCACCAATCTACAGAATAAATTCTGTACAGGAAAATATTTTCCTAATCCTGTTTAAGAAACAAGAAAATATGTTCTGTGAGACAGAAACTCTTGGATCAAAGATCCAACAGCGGGTAAAACCCCGAAATCAATTGGAGTCTCTCAATGAGAGATTTCCTAAAAACTAATCAACAAACTTCTCTCCACTATATAATGAACCCATGACTTCAAGTTAAAAAAAAGGAAGGAACAGAAAAGAGCATACAAAAAAAAAAGAAAAAAGAGAGAAAGAAAATTCAATTCTCTAAAAGAAGAAGATCCCCTTCTTAAACAAAAAAAACCTAGGTAAGAAGAAAACACAGAGATTATCCTATCCTTTCTTCGCCTCTTTAAGGGTTTAACCCTTCATACAAGAACTTAGTTCTTCCTCTGGTTGAGGTCTGCAGAAGCAGATCTCCCCACAAGTTGAGAATTTAGTTCTTATCGTGGAGATTCTGTTATGCACATTCAAAACTTAGGGGAAAGAACTAAGTTCAAAGATTTAATTCTTACAAAAGTAAATATGAATTTAATTCCTGTGATAACACTAGGGTTTAACCCTGTAAAAAGAATTTAGTTCTTTTAAAACAAGAGACTTGAAATTCTCTAAACTCATATCCCAGCATCGTTAATATGAGATTAATATCTTCATGCACATAGAAAGAAAGACTGGTGATTCATTAGTGTTCAACACTATAACGAAACCTCACGTGTTTCCCCACGTGAGCACCTCCGATGAACAAAAAAGAATGGGTGAGACCGAGTCACGTGTTTCATACGCGAGCATTTAAAAAGAACAAGAAGTGCCTTCTAAGACAGTCACTTGTTTTCCACGCGACCACCAATTAAGTGCTTAGCACTTATATGAAAAAGGGAATAGACCCAAAAATAGCGCTCACATTTTGAAGGCGCCTCACGTGTTCGCATGTGAGAACCACAGGGTCCAAGTGCTTAGCACTTATAAAAGAAACAGAAATAAAATTCAGAGAACAGTTCCCTTTTCAGGTGCCTCACGTGCTCGCACGTGAGACGAGTGCTTAGCACTTATAAAAGAAGAGGGAAATAAAACCCAAAAAGGCAGTACCCAACTTTAGAGTGCCTCATGTGCTCACACGTGAGTGCCACAAGAATTAAGTGTTTAACACTTATATATAAACGGAGATTTGAACCCAATGTACAACGCTAGCTTTGAGATGCCACACGTGCCATACGTGAGCGCCCCCGGAATCCAGTGTTTAACACTGCTTTAGAACCTCACGTGGGAACATGTGAGTGCTGAACGTATACTAGTGCTTAACACTATAGGAAATCAACTCCAGCCTCAAGTTAGCTAAGTCTTCTTGAGATTAAAACATCTTCGATCTCCAAATAGACCGAGCCTCTATGCTCATGACTTCCCAAACTAATGAAGAAATCTTAGTCTCAAAATACAACTAATGATTTCTGGGCTCGACCATCAATTCCTCTTCCTTCAAACATGGAATTGGTTCAAGGGTACATCTCTCTACACCTCTGATACACGTCGTTGTAATTCCTCAACGTCTTCAGAGAGGTGGTGGGTCCCGACAACCAACTGCTTTTGGATGCACTTCCCAAAATGGTGACAACGGATCGTAACGTCCTTAAACTAAAATCTCACCTAAAAAATGGTGATCTGCTGACCGAACGTTCTTAAACTAAAATCTTACCTCAAAAATGGTGATTTGCGGACCGAAACGTTCTTAAACTAACAACGGACCGAAACGTCCTTGTTTCCCCCAATCAGAGTAAAGCTCTGTTCAAAATTTGAAATTTAAACTGAGGCAGCGCCTCACGTGCAAAGCACTAGAGCGCTCGCGCCAAGAGCGCCAGCGCTAAGAGTCAAAGACTATGAGACAGTGCTTCACGTGCAAAGCACGAGAGCGCTAGCGTCAAGAGCGCCAGCGCAAAGAGTCAAAGACTCTGAGGCAGCGCTTCACGTGCAAAGTACGAGGGCGCTCGCGCCAGGACTCTGAGGCAGCACCTCACATGCAAAGCACGAGAGCGCCAAGTGCTAGAACTAAATGTTCTCCACCATTGGATCAAGGATCCAACTGAGATGAATAAATCATCAAATTACAGAATAAAATTCTTTTGAGAAAATACTCCTCAAATCTTTCTAAACAGGAAAGATTGTGCTCTGTAAATCAGAGCACCGTTGGATCAAAGATCCAATGGTGATTAAAAAATCACCAGGATACAGAATAAGTTATGTATGGGAAAATATTTTCCCAATCTTGTTAAATACAAGAAGATTGACTTCTGTAAAACAGAAGCCCTTGGATCAAAGATCCAATGGAAGGAAATATTCCCCAAATCAATCAGAAATCTCTCAATGAGAGATTTCCCAAACAGATTCAACAAATCAGCCTCCCCTATATAAAGGACCTAAGACTTTAAGCCTTGAAGAGAGGAACCCCCCCCCTCTAAACTTCAAGTTCTGAGAAAAGAAAAAGAGAAGAGCAAGCTCTAAAAAGAAGAAATTTTCTTCAAGGTAAATGATAATAAGGGAGATCATAACATTTCCTCGATTTTTGAGAGTTTAACTCTCACATCAGAAGAACTCAGTTCTTTTTCTAGATCAAAGATCTATAAGACCAAGTCTTTCACACAAAAAAAACATAAGAGATCAGGACATCTCCTCACAAAAAGAAGAACTCAGTTCTTAGATTCATGAGACAAAGTCTCTTATAAACCGAGAATTTAATTCTCATAGCACAGAACTAATCAGAGCTGCCAAAGAAGCGCCATAGCGCTTCAATTTAAAAGAAGCGCTTTAGCACTCCAAATCTGGTGCTCAGCGTTAAGCGCACCACGTGCTCCTCACGTGGGCGCTATTTTATAAGAAGCGCCTTAGCGCTCCAAGCCTGGCGCTCAGCGCCAAGCGCACCACGTGCTCCTCACGTGAGCGCTATTTTATAAGAAGCGTCTTAGCGCTCCAAGTTTGGCGTTCAGCGCTAAGTGCACCACGTGCTCCTCGCGTGGGCGCTATTTTATAAGAAGCGCCTTAGCGTTCCAAATCTGGCGCTCAGCACCAAGTGCACTACGTGCTCTTCACATGGGCGCCCTTTTATAAGAAGCGCCGTAGCGCTCCCAGTCTGGCGCTCAGCGCCTAGCGCTCCACGTTCTCCTCATGTGAGCGCTAAGGAATCATAAAGCGCTCTGCGCCATAAAGAGTGTTCAACACTCAATAAAAAACAAAAAAGAAAGTGGGTGTCAGTACCCCAATGAATGTTTAGCAGTATGTGCACAGAGAAAGGACTATGTCCTAACAAGTGTCTAACACTTTATAAAAAAATGAAGAGAAATAACAGAGACTCGGTGGGCTCAGCCCAAGTTGGCCAAACTCATAATCAACTGAGCCCATGCGCTCTTTATTGGACTCATTCCCAAACAAGATTATCAAATCTTTGATAAATATTCACTGGTTCAAAGGTACATCTCTCCACCCCTCTGATATGTGTCGTTGTAATTCTTCAACGTCTTCAGAGAGGTGGAGGGTCCCAATAACCAATAACTTTTGTTGCATCCCAAAATTGGCTAAACCAGAACCCCACAGACTATGATGTCTGTAAACCCTACAGACTACGACGTCTTTAGACATGGACTATGAAGTCCTTAAACTCCATGGACCGTAATGTCCTAAAACTAACAATTGACCGCAATGTCCCTAAACTAAAACGATAGAGTCCAAATACTCTTTCGTTGGATCTAAATGATCCCAAAACTTAGTTGAGTAGATCTTAGTCTAAAATTAGACCAACGTATCCTTAAAAAGTGTTTAAGTTGATCTTAATCTAAAAATAAGATTAATGATCCTTAAAACCAACCCAAACCCAAATCTAAGAAAATACGGATTTGGACTAATCCATGCCCTACGGGCGGCAACATAAATTAGTCTCCGTATATAATCTACGGGTAACCAAAAATAAAACAAACACACACGACACGAAATGACCATCTGGGAAAGGAGAAAGTGGTTACGCTATGCAGTAGCGTAATTAACTGCAGGGGTTTGCGCCTGCAGGAAAGAGCGTCCCCACAATCAAAAACCCCTCATACACAAGGGGGAATCTGACGAAGTCTGCTACAACGGCCGCATCCGTCTAAAATTCCGATACACGGTGTCATAAATCAATTTGGCATCTTCGGAGAGGTGGACGGATAAAACCAAATAGCATCTGTCCCCAAAATTCAGGCTGGACGTCCCAACGTCCCGGTCGCGTATTTCGGCGGAGAACAGATTCTGGCATGCCCGGCGGGACTATTTCCTCTTTCCACTCCGCACTTCGTGTGTCGTGTTCGCGAACAAATCGCGGTTTAATGTGGTTGCCCCTGGATTCGAGGTACTAAGATTTGGTGTCTTGCTCCCGTGCAGAGAAAATGGCGTCCATCTGCACCAACTGCAATAGCAACTCTCACTCCGTCCTCGCTGGAGGAGTGACCTATGGGCCCCAAGCGGCCTCCATCTTCACCATGCCGTTGGAACATATGACTCAGGCCACCACTGGACTATTCTTTGGGAGCATGATCCCACCGGCAAGCTTCAGCGTCTCAATGCCGTCATAGGAAGCTCCGAAGAAGTCGGTCTTCGATCGGCTTACAACTACCACGGCCCCTCTCAACGGGCCGTCCAATTCCAAGTCTACTACATCAGTCTTTGACAGACTGAGCCTGAGCTCCAGTGGGCCCGTGAAGAAGCCTGCAATACCCGAAGGAGTTATCCCAAAACGAATAGCTATTCCAGCTCCAGTAAGCGAAGTCACCAAAGCTGCTTTCCCTGCCAAAAAGTCGGTCTTTGCAAGATTGACCGTTCCCTCTCAGCGGACATCAGTCTTCGATAGACTGACACCGACAACAACTTCTCATCAGATCAGGTGGCATGACGAAACTATCCCAACAACAGAGGTGATCCCGATTACAAGACATGCTCGACGTCGCCACTGGCGCCGAGTGAGAAAAGATGGGGGCAGTTCCCCTTCCGGACTTACCCCACCAGCTCCAACGGTAGAAGTTGATGCTGCTGTTTCAACTGGGAACAGCTTTGAGCCGCTCAGGAGGGTGCGCAAGAACTCTCCAACTGCCGTGCTGAAAAGGTCTCCTCCACCGGTGAGAACGTTATTAAAGTAAATCCGGAACATCCCTCTCAACGGCTATCTTCCAAAATCTACAGGGTCTGGCGAAGAGTTCAAGACTCTGTGATCGACAAAGACTACTCCCCCCGACAGAAGAAAGTGAAAGTTCGGCAAGAAAAGGACCACCCCGTCGTACCACAGAAGGTATCGTCTATATGGGTGCTCGCTGCAATGGCCCTCTCAAATTCGACCGCTCATAAAAGGAAAAGGATGGAGAAAATCCCTGTGTCCGCAACAAATCTCAAGGGTGCTGAATCCAAACGCCCCAAGTCTGGGGGCATGGTAGGGCACTCCATCTACATGACTTCGAGGAAAGAGGATAGCCGCATCTCCACGGGTCATCGACCACTCACCCGATCTGTGACAAAAGCCCAGGAGCAACAACAAAAGCTCCAGGAAATGCTAACGAAGATGGCCATGCTCACTGGGCCAAAAGAAAACCTAGAAACGTCGTCGGAACAGCGTCAGGAGCAGGAAACCGATGCTGAATTCCTCAAAAGAATGCTCGAGAAGAAAGACAAAGAGGCAGCGGAACAAGCGGCTAACATAAAGCAAATGGCGCTTCTATTCCAAGATATGGTCGGGATGATGATACAGCCAGACCACCCAGCTGAAGACCCTCCAATAATCCTTGAAGACGACAGAGGGGAAACATCAAACCCTTTTCTGGCCTCCTCAGCTGCAAAGCAGGAAATAATCTCGAAAGTTGCGCTTGATGATTATATAGCTCAACAGATACGAGCTCATCAAGCGAACGAAGCCGCTGGCCAAGTCGTCAAAACTGGGCGACCATACCCAAGCTGGTACGATCAGATTAAGTACCCGTCAGGATACATGATTCCTAAGTTCCACGTATACAAGGGGACAGACAATCCCCATCAACATGTCGCTCAGTTCAGGGCTCTATGCGGCAACACTGGAGGTGACGATAAGCTACTGCTTCGCCAATTCGTCAGTAGCTTTGCGGAGATGGCGTTCGAATAGTATTCAGAGATTCCCAATGACCCTGTTAATATTTTTACGGAGATGGAATTGCTATTCACCCAGCGTTTCGCAAGCGCTAGCGAACGCACCCCAATCACGGCATTGATCAATGCCAAGGTGAAGCTGGGAGAAACATGGGTTCAGTAAGCAATCCGGTGGTGGAACCTATGGTCTAAATGCGAACAACGCATCAAAGAAGCTCCTGCAGTAGGCATGTTCGTGGGTACCCTCGATCCGCAGGTGACCATATCCCAGTTCATGATATTTTTCAAGCAGACTACCTTCCAGGCCTTGATTGACAAGCTGGCCCAAATGGATCAGATAGGCCATAGACCGTCTTCCTCTAAAATGGAACCTCGAAATGAAAAAGAGAAAGGGAAAGCGACCTTCGTCGCCAATGCTCAGCAACAACCGACTGTTCCAAAACCAGCTGATCGCCAAAACGATAGACAGCGATTCCTCAACGAAAAGTTAAGACGTCCTTACTCGTTTCCGCGGGAGAAAACAAAGAGACTGTTCGAACTGGAGATACGCAACAGGCTCATCAATCTGCCGGATCCGAGACGTCCATTGCAGCCCAGTGACATCAACAATCCCAATTACTGTCCCTATCACCGAGTAGTAGGTCATCCAATCGAAGATTGCTTCGTTTTCAAAGGCTGGTTTGAGGACCAATACCAACAGGGCAAATTCGCACTGTCCGAGAATTGGAAACTAAGCAGCCACACGCTCCTAAAAAGATAGACACGCCAGGGGCATCATGCTCTTTCATAGAAGAAGCTCCATGGGAGGTCGCTCTTTCAGCCAAAACAAAACGAATGATGAAGGATCTCCAAGCATATCCGGCAATTAGGTGGAAGAGCCCGCTGGAGCCCGAGATTATTGAGGGGATGCTGAAGCCGCGCCCAACGCTAAAAGTTGGTGAAGGTGGACAAAACATTCAGGCCAAGCGTCCAAAGTCTTTAAAGAAAAAGAAGAAGGCCAAGAAGCTCGTCCGACCTGAAGACAGCTGTACAGGTCTGCAGAAATATATCGATGCACTGGAAGAATATAACCAGAAGGCACGAACCCCAATCACGTTGGATGAATTCTTTAAGCATGTTCTTGAGAATGAAGCCGATGACGCTGATGAAGGAGACAATTCTTCAGAAGAGCCCGAGGATTATGTGGCAAGCTGCCACATGGTCTCTCACTCATCAATAAATGGCAAAGAAGCTCCTGATGCAGAGAAACTGAGGGCAGGATCGAAACCAAAACCCTCGGAACCGTCTGCTGAGATGATCAACCTGCTGCTGAACGAAGCTCGTCAGAAGAGCAAGGATGATCAAGAATGCGAAATGGCCATATTCGAAAAGGCTAGGAGTCGGCGTCAATTTGAATAAGTCATGGGTCACAAAACACTCCAACCAGATCAAAGCACATCCGCGGCAGACAAAAGCAAGCTTAAGGCAAGGAAAAGGTTTACTAAATCCCTGTCGATGGGAATGAAGCCGCCACCTTTTAAAGGAAATACTCCTGGCAGCATACACCTTGACGAAGCGGATGCACATCCAACCTATTGCTTATACCATCAGAGGATTGCACATCCTACCAAAGAATGCATGGCCTTTAAAAAATGGTGGCAAGGGTATGTCGCTCACAGGCAGCACTTTAAGAGGATGAAATGTGAAGCTCGTCGACAGCGAAAAAGTGCAACAGACGAACGTGGAAGAGCTGCTGGCAACTGTCACATGGTTGATAGCAGGGGATCGCAAGTTCTCACCTTCGGGAGCGATTCTGAAGAAGAAATGGCTCTCGGCCCTCTCTTCAAAGAATCCACCTCATGAAAAGAGGAAGAAATGAAGAGCTGTGAGAATATTCAGCTGCGTAGTCGCACGTTGCCCGAAAAGAATCTTCGACCTACGAATAAAGGATCGAACAAAAAAGATAAAGGGAAGGAAAAAGTCCTTGAAGATATCGCCCTCGATGACCGAGTCGTCGAAGAGCTGGCAGCCAAGAACCCGCCCAAGAAAAGCAAAGTGGATTACAACGTCCTAGCACACTTAAGGAAGATACCCTCACAGCTGAGCGTCTTGAATGCCCTTCTGCTATCTAAGAAGGTGAGAGATTCTCTGATCAAGGAACTACAAGAGCCCGAACAGTTTCAAGCTTTCCTTGCCGAAGAAAAAATGAAGGACGAGCTGGAAGAAGTGCACACTGCTTACGTCACTTTCGGCGATGAAGACCTCCTCCTCGAGACGTGCGAGCACAACCGTCCTCTGTATGTCATTGGATACTGCCATGACATCAAGATAGGGAAGATCTTAGTTGATAACGGGTCTTCTGTCAACCTCCAAAATGTGAGGGTGTTAAAAGAAATCTGCATGAGCATCCAGCACCTCGCCCGGGATAAAATTACCATCTCCGGGTTCGACTTCTAGTCATTACGGACGCTCGGGTCTGTGAAAATGACGTTATGCTTTGGGCTGCTCATCACTGACATCAAGTTTCATGCCATTGACTCCAAGACTTGCTACAACGCTTTGCTCGGCAGGCCTTGGTTACACGAATACAACTGTTCCCCTCCGAAAGACGGGGACGCGACCGCGCAGGTCCGTCTTGCCTGAATATCGGGGAAGATGCTAATTGGTGCTATCCGTCCACCTCTCCGAAGATGCCAAGTTGATTTATGGCACCATGTATCGAAGGTTTAAACGGATGCGGCCGATGTAGCAGACTTCGTCAGATTCCCCCTCGTTTGAGGGGTTTTTTATTGTAGGGACGCTCTTCCCTGCAGGCGCAAGCCCCTACAGTTAATTACGCTACCGCATCGCGGTAACAACTTTCTCCTTCTCCAGATGGTCACTTCGTGTCGTGGGTGTTTGTTTTGTTTGTGGTTGCCCGTGGATTGTATACGGAGACTAATTTATGTTGTCGCCCGTAGGGCGTGGATTAGTCCAAATCCATATTTTCTTAGATTTAGGTTTGGGGGTTGGGTTTAAGGATACGTTAGTCTCATTTTAGACTAAGATCAACTTAAACGTTAGTTAAGGATACGTTAGTCTAATTTTAGACTAAGATCAACTTAACGGTTTGCTAAGGACACGTTAGTCTAATTTTAGACTAAGGTCAACTTAACCATTTGTTAAGGATACGTTAGTCTAATTTTAGACTAAGATCTACTTAACATGATCATTTAGATGCAACAAAAGAGCATTTTGGCTCTATTGTTTTAGTTTAGGGACTTTGCGGTCAATTACCAGTTTAAGGACATAGTGGTCCAATACCAATTTAAGGACATAGTGGTCCATGAGTTTAAAGACCTCACAGTCAAGGTTAAGGATGTCATAGTCCGTGAGTTTAAAGACCTCACGGTCAAGGTTAAGGACGTCATAGTCAGTGAGTTTAAAGACCTCACAGTCAAGGTTAAGGACATCATAGTCCGTGAGTTTAAGGACCCCACAGTCCGTAGAGTGTTTGGTTGTCGGGACCCATCACCTCTTTGAAGACGTTGAGGAATTACAACGACAAATATCAAAGGAATGAAGAGATGTACCCTTGAACCAAGGTGAGTTGGTTGAAAGAGCAGATGTGCTCAATTCGAGATAAGTTGAGGACTTATGGCCAGAATTGGGCTAAGTTCAATTAAAATGTTTTAACGTTTTATTTTTTGTTCTGGCCATTAAGCCTTTATTTGGACTCAGCCCTTTTAATAATGCTAGGCATTGAGTTCTGACATCTTTTGTCTTTGTCAGAACAAAGTGTGTTCTGATAATGCACCACGTGGCGCGCCAGGCGCTTTGCGCCAGTCAAAGAGCGCATTGCGCTTCTGTCAGGTAGCGCACAGGAAGAGGACACGTGTCGCGCTTAGCGCTAAGCGCTAGTTCATTAGCGCAACGCGCTTTTAATTCATGAGCACTTTTAAAATGTCTCGGCGTCTCTGCGTTCTGCCGTATTCATAGGGGATTTCTCTTGCCTCCTTCTTCTTTGAGTAGTTGACATTGAGGGGGCCGTTGCAGCGGGCACCCAGACAGTTGTTGTCCTTTGTGGCTTGCTAGGACGGTTCTCTTCCTGCTGAACCTTCAGCTTCTTCTGTCGGCGAAGATAGTCTTGATCGATCACTGACTCCTGGACCCGTCGCCAGACTCTGTAGACTTTAGAGGACAACCGTTGAGGGGCTTGCTCCAGCTTTATTTCTGTAATAGTCTCCACCGGTGGAGGGGATCTTTTCAGTACAGCGGTAGGAGAATTCTTGCACACCTTGTTCAGCAGCTCAAAGCTGTTCCCGGTTGGAACAACAGCGTTGACTTCCACCGTTGGGGCTGGTGGAGTTAGCCCAGAGGGGGAGTTGCCCCCAGCCTTCCTTACTCGGCGCCAGTGGCGACGTCGAGCGTGTCGAGCTGATGGTGTTGGTTCGGTGATGGGGATGGCTTTGTCATGCCCCCTGTTGTGGTGAGGCGTTGCTGGTACCAGCCTCTTGAAGACCGAGGTCCGTCGAGCAGCAGTGTCTAATCTATCAAATACAGACTTTTGAGCAGGAACGGGAGCCGGAGTGTGAGCCGGAACAGTCAGTCTTGTGAAGACCGACCCTTTGGCAGGAGAAGCCGCCTTAACGACTTCGGGAGCAGGGATGGCTATCCTCTTCGGAATAACCTGTTCTAGAATTGCAGGCTTCATCATGGGCCCACATGAACTTTGGCCCAATCTGGCGAAGACTGATGCGCTGGAGCTGGACGACCCGTTGAGGGGGGCCGCTGTAGTTGCAAGCCGATCAAAGACCGACTTCTTGAGAGCTTCTTGTGTTGGTATAGGAGCGTTGAAGCTCGCTGGCGGGAGCATGGTCCCGAAAAACAATCCAGTGGTAGCCTGAGTGACCTGTTACACTGGCATAGTGAACAGGGAGGCCGCTTGTGGCCCGTAAGCTATGCCTCCGGATGAGGCGGAACGCGAGTTGCAATTGCAGCTGGAACACTTCATGCAAGTAGACGCCATTGTTTTCTGCACCCAGCAAGACACTAAATCTTATTACCTCGAACCCAAGGGCAACCATTAACAAACCGCGATTCGTTCGCGAACACGACACACGAAGTGTGGAGTGGAAAGAGGAAAAGGTCCCACCGGGCGTGTCAGAATCTGTTCCCCTCCGAAAGACGGGGACGCGACCGCACAGGTCCGTCTTGCCTGAATTTCGGGGCAGATGCTAATTGGTGCTATCCGTCCACCTCTCCGAAGATGCCAAGTTGATTTATGGCACCATGTATCGAAGGTTTAAACGGATGCGGCCGATGTAGCAGACTTCGTCAGATTCCTCCTTGTTTGAGGGGTTTTTGATTGTGGGGACGCTCTTCCCTGTAGGCGCAAGCCCCTGCAGTTAATTACGCTACCGCATCGCGGTAACAACTTTCTCCTTCTCCAGATGGTCACTTCGTGTCGTGGGTGTTTGTTTTGTTTATGGTTGCCCGTGGATTGTATACGGAGACTAATTTATGTTGTCGTCCGTAGGGCGTGGATTAGTCCAAATCCGTATTTTCTTAGATTTGGGTTTGGGGGTTGGGTTTAAGGATACGTTAGTCTCATTTTAGACTAAGATCAACTTAAACGTTAGTTAAGGATACGTTGTCTAATTTTAGACTAAGATCAACTTAACAGTTTGCTAAGGACACGTTAGTCTAATTTTAAACTAAGGTCAACTTAATCATTTGTTAAGGATATGTTAGTCTAATTTTAGACTAAGATCTACTTAACAGGATCATTTAGATGCAACAAAATAGCATTTTGGCTCTATTGTTTTAGTTTAGGGACTTTGCGGTCAATTACCAGTTTAAGGACATAGTGGTCCAATACCAGTTTAAGGACGTAGTGGTCCAATACCAGTTTAAGGACATAGTGGTCCATGAGTTTAAAGACCTCACAGTCAAGGTTAAGGACATCATAGTCCGTGAGTTTAAAGACCTCACAGTCAAGGTTAAGGACGTCATAGTCCGTGAGTTTAAAGACCTCACAGTCAAGGTTAAGAACTGTCACGCCCCGCTTCCCAGAGTACGCAAGATTTGGGCACGTGACATAGCCAACCATGCTACCTGTGGGTAGGAAGTATCCATCCACAGTCACATTACGGTTGTAAAGATATCAAGAACAGTGAAAAAATAAACTAAACTAATACATGTCCAAATCCATAATAACAAGAATCAATAAACAATAAGTGCGGAAGCTAAAGATCCAATACAATGAATAAACAGTATGTCCCATAATGCGGGCTCACATCTGGAAATGAAATGACATAAATAAACTAAACTCTCAAGAACTCACAGTTCAGCCTGCTGGCTGAAGTACTCCTGCTCGGTCGACGTCAAGGGCACGGAATCTGGGCCATGCAAAACCCAGACGTCAGCGCGTCATGATATCAAGTAATGTAGCATAAACATGGTAATAAACAATGCAAGCATGAACATGAATAAAGCAGTAATAAGAAGTAATAAACAGGGTAATGTGCAGTAGTGACTAAACTGTCCTATCAGGTTTTCTACTCTATAGTCTTTGAAACCAATTGATGAATCGTCGATGTAACTCAATAGTATCCCGTGCGTGCCCGGGACCACGGTCATGATTCTCGGGGCTGAATCCGAGACGTGCCGCTAAGCAGTAAAAGGTAGTAGGATGGATGAGTGATGTCAGCATCAACACTCCGGAGCTGGCCAAGCCCGTAAGACTGATCAGAACAATGTATCGAACTGTTGAGTTACAAGTCGGTTTCACCTTTGATTTCCCCATACCCCCAAACTATGTATGTCAGTCAGGTATTCAGTAGTCAAGGACTAATGCCAACACAAGTCAAGTAAAGGTAGGTCTGTCTGGATCGACAGCAGGAATGGTTAGGTTTGTCGGCATTAGGCATGAGATCAGGTAACAGGTCAGGTTACTTTCAACAGGTAGAGTCGATATGTACAGGGTGTTGTGTCCGGTGTATCAGTACATGTGTCAGGTGTATCAAGATCGGTCAATATGTAATGCAATCAGGTATATAATGATAACAGGTATAGTAACTAGTAATGAACAGTAGCGGGAAACAGTGAATAGCAAATATTATTCTATGTGAACACAGTGATGTTTGTATTTTCATATTAATCCGGTTCACGCACTTTTGAGATGCAAAAGCCACAAGATAAAACAATATCGATAGTATACGTAATGGAGCTACATGAATTTGAACTAAGTATAATATTTGCCTCGTGAGTGACCTTAACAAATGAAGTGAGGATGATCTAGCAATTTAGGCAAGGAGGTGCTAAATTGGTTAATTAGTTAAGGTGTTGATTAAAAGCATACCGATTAACTACAAGCAACTACTACAATGGTTTAACATTACGGATGATTGTAATTGTCACCAAGTCGTGTGATTATAACAGATAACATGTTTATTAAGTTTGTAGCATGTTAAAGCAAGTATTCGGATACTTGCCTCGGCGGTTCCGCAAACCGAAACACGAATGCGATGTCGGCAGAAACAGCGATACGGAAGCACGGGCCACGGATCGAGTCCCGACAGAGGTCAACGGGATCACACGGACCAGGGGACTTCGCTGGAGCGTCGGGTTCGTCAGACGGCACGGTCGGATTCCGGCAACGGTTAACGGCAACAAGTTAGCAATAAGATAACATACAAGATCAGCGGGGTTTGCACCAAAGAAAGTAAAGGGATGCTTACAGAGGAGGAACAGGGGTAACTATGATGGGCCCGACGGCGATGGACCCACCGGCGGCGAACAAGAGGTGCAGCGAGGGTGCTGGAACGGCTGGAGGGTTCGGGGTCGCTGGAAAGGGGTGTTGCGGCGAGCTGGAGGAGAGGGGGTCGGCTCTGGTGGTCGAGGGGAAGAGGTAGGTGGACGAAGGTGGCGTCGACGAGGTCGTCGGCGCGATTTCCGGCGACCTGGAGATGGTGCAGGTGTGGGGCTCGGGTCTGAAGGTGGTCCGGCGAGGAGAGGAGGGGGTGACGGCGAGGTCTCGACGAGGAGGGTGAAAGGGGGTCGTGGGAGGCTTCGACGGTCGGAGGCGACGTCGACGGCGAGGTCGCGAGGGATGGAGACGGGGCCGGGGTTGCGTGCAGGTGCGGGAGAGAGGAGGAAGGAGGGAGGAGGAAGGCGCGGTTGTCGCGGAGGCGTCGCAGGCGGCGACGGCGAGGTCGCGGTGGCGACGGTGGTGAGTTCTGCGGTGAGCTAGGGTTAGGGTTTGGGTTTCTCTCGTGGTCGCGTGGGTGAAGGCGGCGGTTTCGTGCATGGGAATATTAATAGAGGAAGGAGAGAGAGAGAGAGAGATTGGTGAGATAGAGAGAGAGAGAGAATGAGAATGATTTGTGAGGAAAGAGAAAGAGGAGAGAGACAGGGAGAGAGGTAGAAAGGAGGGGGCCCCACGAGCTCAATAGGAGCTCGTGATTGGCCGGGGAGAAATATGAAAAGGATTTTAGTAAATATTCGTGGAGGATTTTAGTAAATATGCTGTTAGGAATAGATTAGGATATATATATATATATATTAGATATTAAATTTAAATGGCCCCTTTTTGGCGCGAAATGAAACATTTCCAAATCGCGCTCGGGTTGCGCCCAAATGTTCCAAATTCAAATTATAAGATTTTAAGCGGGTTCCAAACTTTGAAAAGAGGTGTTTAGTGATTAAAATGCATGCCCCCAAGTCGGACACTTGCACGCGCGCGTAGTCGCCCAAACTGGCCCGTTTAGCCAAACGGAACGGAATCTCGATACGCGGACGCTACCACGCGACTAGTGGCGACGAGTAGGCCAACATGGACATCTTAAATTTCATTTTCGGAGTTAAAATTTGTTATGTGCCAAAATGACTTAACCGGGTAAAATTTAGCAATAAACACCAGAAAATCAGGAAAATTGGAAAGAGCAATAAATAACCATTAACTAGTAATATACATAGTATTATTGGGCTCGGGTGTTACATCATACCCAACTACAAAAGAATTTCGTCCTCGAAATTCCAAGGATACAAGATAACAAACTACTGGAAAAGGTGAGGGAATTTCTGCCGGATCTCGTCTTCTCGCTCCCAAGTAGATTCTCCATGCGATCGGTTACCCCAAGAAACTAGCACAAGAGGGATAACCTTGTTCTTAAGAACCTTTTCTCTTCGATCCTTGATCTCGACTGGTCGCTCCTCAAAAGTCAGGTCTTCCCGAACGGTCAACTCCGAGTGATCCAAAACATGAGTCTCATCACGAATATACCTCCGTAGTTGAGACACATGAAACACATCGTGAACTCCTGCTAATGACGGTGGTAACGCCAACCGGTACGATACCTCTCCAACACGCTCCAATACCTCGAAGGGTCCAACGAATCGGGGACTAAGCTTTCCCCGACTTCCAAAGCGAATCACCCCTCTAGTCGGTGATATCTTCAGGAATACCAAATCGCCCACGGCGAACTCTAGAGGTCTTCTTGACGTGTCGGCCCAACTCTTCTGTCTGTCTTGAGCTGCCTTCATATGCTTTCTGATCGTATTCACCTTCTCGACTGTCTGCACCACCAAATCTGGTCCTAGTAACCTTCGTTCACCAACATCATCCCAACAAACCGGTGAACGGCACTTACGACCATACAGCGCCTCAAACGGAGCCATCTGAATTGTCGCTTGGAAGCTATTGTTGTACGAAAACTCCACCAGGTGTAGATGATCCTCCCAAGAACCTTTGAAGTCTAACATGCAAGCCCTCAACATATCTTCAAGGGTCTGGATCGTTCTCTCTGATTGTCCATCAGTCTGGGGATGATAAGCTGTGCTGAACTTCAATCGAGTCCCCAAACTTTCTTGTAAACTCCTCCAAAAGTGTGACAGGAACCGAGTGTCCCGGTCGGACACGATGCTTACCGGCACTCCATGCAATCTGACAATCTCCTGCATGTACCGCTCTGCCAAAGTCTCCGTCGATTGACCAACCCGAAAAGGAATAAAGTGAGCTGCCTTGGTCAACCGATCGACAATCACCCATACAGCATTGTTGCCCTTTGGACTCCGCGGTAAAGCCGTCACGAAATCCATGGTTATATGTTCCCACTTCCATTGAGGAATCGGAAGTGGTTGCAACAAACCAGCAACCCTTTGGTGTTCAGCCTTGACTTGCTGACACACCAAGCATTTAGCCACGAAGCGAGCAATTTCCCGTTTCATACCTTCCCACCAGAAATGCTATCGAATATCTCGGTACATCTTTGTCCCTCCTGGATGTACAGAGTAAGCTGAACTGTGTGCCTCCTTCATAAGCTCTTCACGCACATCTCCTTTTGGCACACACACACGGCTACCATACCTCAACGAACCATCTTCATGGATCAGTAGATCGGTTCGTAGTCCGGCTCCAACCTGCTCTCGAAACTTTTGCAGTCTAGGATCCTGCGATTGCTCCGCTTTAATCTTCTCAACTAAGGACGATTGTACTTGTAACTGCATCAACTGTCCTGTAGCACGCGGTAGCACAACCTCCAAGTCAAATCTCCGAAACTCCTCAATGATCTCTCTCTGTGCAGTCAATAACTGAATTGCTGGTAACCGACTTAGCGCATCTGGCACGACGTTAACTTTTCCCGGATGGTACTTAAGATCAAGGTCGTAGTCGGCCATCAGCTCCAACCATCTGCGTTGCCTTATGTTCAACTCCTTCTGAGTGAACACATATTTCAAACTCTTGTGATCCGTAAAGACTTCAACTCTCTCGCCTAGAAGGTAGTGTCTCCAAATCTTCAGGGCGAAGATCACGGCTGCAAGCTCCAAGTCGTGAGTCGGATAGTTCTGCTCATGAGTCTTCAGCTGTCTCGATGCGTAAGCGACGACTTTCCCATTCTGCATCAAAACACATCCCAATCCCTTTCCAGATGCGTCGCTGTGAATCACCAGTCCTCCTGAATCATCCGGTACGGTTAGGATAGGGGCGGTTATCAACTTCTGCTTCAACGTCTCGAAGGCCAATGCACATCCATCTGTCCAGACAAACGGTACCTCCTTACGCGTAAGCTTGGTTAACGGCTCAGCTACACGAGCGAAGTTCTCCACAAATCTTCTGTAGTAACCGGCGAGTCCAAGGAAACTTCTTATCTCTGCAACATTCTTTGGAACAGGCCAATCTCGAACTGCTGCAATCTTCTCGGGATCAACGGCGATTCCATCGCCCGACACGACATGACCCAAAAACTTCACTTCTTCCAACCAGAATTCGCACTTACTCATCTTCGCAAATAATTTCTCCTGTCTCAGCGTTTGCAGTGCGATCCTTAAGTGTTCAGCATGCTCCTCCGGACTCTTCGAGTACACCAGAATATCGTCAATGAATACCACAATAAACTGGTCCAAGAACGGTGAAAAGATCCTGTTCATCAAGTCCATAAATATTGCCGGCGCATTAGTCACTCCGAAGGGCATCACTAAATACTCGAAATGCCCATACCGAGTTCGAAACGCCGTCTTGCAAATGTCTTCTGCCTTCACTCGGACCTGATGATATCCTGATCGTAAGTCCAGTTTCGAGAATACCCTCGCGCCACTAAGCTGCTCAAAAAGTTCTCCAATGCGAGGGATCGGGTACTTGTTCTTAATAGTCACCCGGTTTAATTCTCGGTAATCGATGCACATTCTTCTCGTGCCATCCTTCTTCTTTACCAAAAGAACTGGAGCTCCCCAAGGTGAGTTGCTGCTTCGAATCCATCCCTTCTCGAGTAATTCACCCACTTGTTTCTTAACTTCTTCCAATTCCACCGGTGCCATTGGATAATAAGATTTTGATACTGGCGCTGCACCAGGAATGAGGTCAATCGCAAACTCCACATCTCGCTTCGGCGGTAGGCCTGAAATATCTTCAAACACATCCATAAAGTCGCGGACAACTGCCGGCTCTTCATTTCTGTTCGCAACCATAGCCGCAAGAACATTGTTCGTCGGCCTAGCCCTAAACTCGACTGGCCCGACAGAACTGCTTCCTCCGATGAAAGTAAACTCAGGGTGTCCGGGAATCTGGAAAATTACTTTCCTTGCCCTACAATCAATGTGTGCGTGGAAAGTGCCAAGAAAATCCATTCCCAAGACTACTTCATAACTGCCTGTATCAATCACCAAGAAATCCGCAAAAAGCTCCCGTCCACAAACAACAACAGTACAATCTCTACATTCCTTACTAGCTATGATTTTCCCATTCCCAGTGTGTATGTCCCAAAAACTAGACAGGGTCGTGCAGGTGATCGAGTGTGTAGTTATAAAATTTGCTGACATAAAACAGTGGGATGCTCCGGAATCAAATAATGCCAAAGCGGGAAAACCACGAACGAGTACAGTACCTGAAACCACTTCTCCTGATGCCTTGGCTTCCTCCGCTGTCAAAGTGAAAGCTCGACCCTGGTTGGGTCCTTGTGTCAGCTGCTTCTGCCCTTGGAACGGTCGCTGCGGAGGCTTCCGTATATCATCTCTCGTGCGAAGCTTCGACGGACAAGTACCAACTGCGTGATCGGCTGCCCCACAAACCAGACAAAGTCCCAGTCTCCTTCGACAATCCTTCTGCACGTGCCCAGGTAATCGGCAGTAATCACAAATCACGCTCTTCCTTTGATCAACGATCACAGGCTTCTTCATTGGCGCTACACCTCGACGGTCTACTGGAATACCTCTGATCCCATGATCTCGGTTAGGTACAAATGCAGGCTTCCTGGCCGCAACTGCTGTCTGGTGAAGGTTCCCTTTCGATCCTGATAAACTCTGTTGCTCTCTGGCTGCCGTAAGAACCTGCGAGAAAGTGGTCAAACCCAGGGAGACAATCTGCCTCTGGATGTCCACATCCAAACTGCGCAAGAACCTTCGCGCCCTGTCTGCCTCCTTGGCGACTAAGGGTCCAGCGAAACGGCTAAGTCTCGTCCACTCCGCTGCATGCACATCCACAGCTGCTCCATTTTGTTTCAGCCCAATAAATCTCTCCTCCATTTCCTCCCGTGCAGTCCGCGGGAAGAACTTTTCCAAGAAACTTTTGGAGAAATCCGCCCAACTGATTGGCTTGGACAAGCGGGTCTCCTCCACGAGCGACCACTCTCGGGCGTAATCTACCAGCTGAATGCGCACCACATCAACTTTCTTGTCTTCTGGGATCTGCGCCGCAATCAATAAATTTTCTGTGTCCACAAGCCACTGCTCGGCTGGTAACGGCTCCTCCAAGCCAGTGAAAGTAGTAGGACCCAACCGTCTGAAATCTGCTACGGTCCCTACTCGGTCGACTGGCTTCGCTACAGCGGTGTTTACAGACTGCTGCATAGCCTGCAAACCCTCCTGAAATGAATCGGCTTGCTGCTGGATCAGT
The DNA here is from genome assembly GCA_030015575.1 of Agapanthus africanus. Classification (NCBI taxonomy): domain Eukaryota; kingdom Viridiplantae; phylum Streptophyta; class Magnoliopsida; order Asparagales; family Amaryllidaceae; genus Agapanthus; species Agapanthus africanus. The sequence continues at coordinate 769,858,407 of CM057341.1, forward strand.
TCAGTTTGCCTCTTCTGATTTTCCAACATCCCACGTATCACTCCTAACATGGCGGCTTCATCCACACGCCTTTGATACGTCTTGAAATTCTTATCTGCCATGATCCTGAAATCAAAACAAACAACATTAGCATGATGATAGATTCAATATATAAATCAAGGCTAGAACTCCAAGATACTTAAATAGAGTGCTGCATTGTAGCTATGCCGCGGTATCATAGCCGCAATTACTTAACTCCACTCAAGTCGCCTAAGTCCTAGAGATAACAAGAAGTTAGGTTTTCAAATTTGACAATGCAAAGTAAGTTTGCATGCCGACATGATCCGGAAGAAGGATTCAAGGATAGTAAAATGGTCAAAGTGGCAGGACATGTTTCCTAATCACGGGTATTCTGATTCGTGTATCGGTTGCAATACCCAACTACAAGAATCAACCCAATTAACCTATGGCTCTGATACCATAAAACCATGTCACGCCCCGCTTCCCAGAGTACGCAAGATTTGGGCACGTGACATAGCCAACCATGCTACCTGTGGGTAGGAAGTATCCATCCACAGTCACATTACGGTTGTAAAGATATCAAGAACAGTGAAAAAATAAACTAAACTAATACATGTCCAAATCCATAATAACAAGAATCAATAAACAATAAGTGCGGAAGCTAAAGATCCAATACAATGAATAAACAGTATGTCCCATAATGCGGGCTCACATCTGGAAATGAAATGACATAAATAAACTAAACTCTCAAGAACTCACAGTTCAGCCTGCTGGCTGAAGTACTCCTGCTCGGTCGACGTCAAGGGCACGGAATCTGGGCCATGCAAAACCCAGACGTCAGCGCGTCATGATATCAAGTAATGTAGCATAAACATGGTAATAAACAATGCAAGCATGAACATGAATAAAGCAGTAATAAGAAGTAATAAACAGGGTAATGTGCAGTAGTGACTAAACTGTCCTATCAGGTTTTCTACTCTATAGTCTTTGAAACCAATTGATGAATCGTCGATGTAACTCAATAGTATCCCGTGCGTGCCCGGGACCACGGTCATGATTCTCGGGGCTGAATCCGAGACGTGCCGCTAAGCAGTAAAAGGTAGTAGGATGGATGAGTGATGTCAGCATCAACACTCCGGAGCTGGCCAAGCCCGTAAGACTGATCAGAACAATGTATCGAACTGTTGAGTTACAAGTCGGTTTCACCTTTGATTTCCCCATACCCCCAAACTATGTATGTCAGTCAGGTATTCAGTAGTCAAGGACTAATGCCAACACAAGTCAAGTAAAGGTAGGTCTGTCTGGATCGACAGCAGGAATGGTTAGGTTTTTCGGCATTAGGCATGAGATCAGGTAACAGGTCAGGTTACTTTCAACAGGTAGAGTCGATATGTACAGGGTGTTGTGTCCGGTGTATCAGTACATGTGTCAGGTGTATCAAGATCGGTCAATATGTAATGCAATCAGGTATATAATGATAACAGGTATAGTAACAAGTAATGAACAGTAGCGGGAAACAGTGAATAGCAAATATTATTCTATGTGAACACAGTGATGTTTGTATTTTCATATTAATCCGGTTCACGCACTTTTGAGGTGCAAAAGCCACAAGATAAAACAATATCGATAGTATACGTAATGGAGCTACATGAATTTGAACTAAGTATAATATTTGCCTCGTGAGTGACCTTAACAAATGAAGTGAGGATGATCTAGCAATTTAGGCAAGGAGGTGCCAAATTGGTTAATTAGTTAAGGTGTTGATTAAAAGCATACCGATTAACTACAAGCAACTACTACAATGGTTTAACATTACGGATGATTGTAATTGTCACCAAGTCGTGTGATTATAACAGATAACATGTTTATTAAGTTTGTAGCATGTTAAAGCAAGTATTCGGATACTTGCCTCGGCGGTTCCGCAAACCGAAACACGAATGCGATGTCGGCAGAAACAGCGATACGGAAGCACGGGCCACGGATCGAGTCCCGACAGAGGTCAACGGGATCACACGGACCAGGGGACTTCGCTGGAGCGTCGGGTTCGTCAGACGGCACGGTCGGATTCCGGCAACGGTTAACGGCAACAAGTTAGCAATAAGATAACATACAAGATCAGCGGGGTTTGCACCAAAGAAAGTAAAGGGATGCTTACAGAGGAGGAACAGGGGTAACTATGATGGGCCCGACGGCGATGGACCCACCGGCGGCGAACAAGAGGTGCAGCGAGGGTGCTGGAACGGCTGGAGGGTTCGGGGTCGCTGGAAAGGGGTGTTGCGGCGAGCTGGAGGAGAGGGGGTCGGCTCTGGTGGTCGAGGGGAAGAGGTAGGTGGACGAAGGTGGCGTCGACGAGGTCGTCGGCGCGATTTCCGGCGACCTGGAGATGGTGCAGGTGTGGGGCTCGGGTCTGAAGGTGGTCCGGCGAGGAGAGGAGGGGGTGACGGCGAGGTCTCGACGAGGAGGGTGAAAGGGGGTCGTGGGAGGCTTCGACGATCGGAGGCGACGTCGACGGCGAGGTCGCGAGGGATGGAGACGGGGCCGGGGTTGCGTGCAGGTGCGGGAGAGAGGAGGAAGGAGGGAGGAGGAAGGCGCGGTTGTCGCGGAGGCGTCGCAGGCGGCGACGGCGAGGTCGCGGTGGCGACGGTGGTGAGTTCTGCGGTGAGCTAGGGTTAGGGTTTGGGTTTCTCTCGTGGTCGCGTGGGTGAAGGCGGCGGTTGCGTGCATGGGAATATTAATAGAGGAAGGAGAGAGAGAGAGAGAGAGATTGGTGAGATAGAGAGAGAGAGAGAATGAGAATGATTTGTGAGGAAAGAGAAAGAGGAGAGAGACAGGGAGAGAGGTAGAAAGGAGGGGGCCCCACGAGCTCAATAGGAGCTCGTGATTGGCCGGGGAGAAATATGAAAAGGATTTTAGTAAATATTCGTGGAGGATTTTAGTAAATATGCTGTTAGGAATAGATTAGGATATATATATATATATATTAGATATTAAATTTAAATGGCCCCTTTTTGGCGCGAAATGAAACATTTCCAAATCGCGCTCGGGTTGCGCCTAAATGTTCCAAATTCAAATTATAAGATTTTAAGATGGTTCCAAACTTTGAAAAGAGGTGTTTAGTGATTAAAATGCATGCCCCCAAGTCGGACACTTGCACGCGCGCGTAGTCGCCCAAACTGGCCCGTTTAGCCAAACGGAACGGAATCTCGACACGCGGACGCTACCACGCGACTAGTGGCGACGAGTAGGCCAACATGGACATCTTAAATTTCATTTTCGGAGTTAAAATTTGTTATGTGCCAAAATGACTTAACCGGGTAAAATTTAGTAATAAACACCAGAAAATCAGGAAAATTGGAAAGAGCAATAAATAACCATTAACTAGTAATATACATAGTATTATTGGGCTCGGGTGTTACAAGAACATCATTGTCCATGAGTTTAAGGACCCCACAGTCCGTAGAGTGTTTGGTTGTCGGGACCCGTCACCTCTTTGAAGACGTTGAGGAATTACAACGACAAATATCAAAGGAGTGAAGAGATGTACCCTTGAACCAAGGTGAGTTGGTTGAAAGAGCAGATGTGCTCAATTCGAGATAAGTTGATGACTTATGGACAGAATTGGGCTAAGTCCAATTAAAATGTTTTAACATTTTATTTTTTGTTCTGGCCATTAAGCCTTTATTTGGGCTCAGCCCTTTTAATAATGCTAGGCATTGAGTTCTGACATCTTTTGTCTTTGTCAGAACAAAGTGTGTTCTGACAATGCGCCATGTGGCGCGCCAGGCGCTTTGCGCCAGTTAATGAGCGCATTGCGCTTCTGTCAGGTAGCGCACACGAAGAGGACACGTGTCGCGCTTAGCGCTAAGAGCTAGTTCATTAGCGCACCGCGCTTTTAATTCATGAGCGCTTTGCGCTAGTCTGTTGGCGCGCCAGTGAATGACACGTGGCGCACGTTCTGGCGCTGAGCGCCGATTCATGAGCGCAGCGCGCTGTTTCAAAAGCGCAAAGCACAGGTGGTGTCTATGGTTGACACGTGGCGTGCTTTGGCGCTGAGCGCAGGTCCAAGGAGCGTAAGAGCGCAATTCATGAGTGCAAGGCACTTTCAAGATCAAAGAACAAATTTATGTTCTTCTTAAAGAAGGCTTTTCCTCAAGATTCAAGAACAAAAGTTCTTGTTTTATAAAAAGGGCTCTGCATTTATAGATCAAAGATCTGTGAAGTAAAATACTTCTTTTATATTTATATTTTTTTTTATGATTAGATCTTTTGATCTTTTGCTTTTTATTAAAGACCTTGGTCTTTTTTCAGATCTAAGATCTTTTTAGAAGATTGTTCTTCTTTTTTACGAGATGGTTTCATCTCTGTTGTTCGAGAACAAAGTTCTTTACCTTGAAGATGAAGAAAAATCTTCTTTTTTCTAAGAGCTTGCTCTTCTTTTTCTTAAAGTTTGCAGAGGGCTTTTGTCTCTCTTTTCTGTCTGTCTCCCTTTTTAGACTTGAAGTCTCGGATCCTTTATATAGGGCCCAATGATTTGTTGAATCGGTTAGGGAGATCTTTCTCTGATTGATTTGGGAATATTTCCCACCGTTGGATCTTTGATCCTAAAGCTTCTGTTTTACAGAAGATAATCTTCTTGTTTTTAACAAGAATTGAAAGATCTTTCTATAACAGAATTTTAGTTCTGATTAATTAATAATTTATTATTAATAGATCTTTTGATCTGACGGTGGGGGAATTTTAATTCCAGCGCTGGCGCGCCTTGCGCTAGCGCACCTACGCTCAACACGTGGTGAGCAGCGCAGAGCGCAGCGCAACTGCGCTAGCGCGTCTGTGTTTGACACGTGACACGCAGCGCAGAGCGCAGCGCAGTTGCACTAGCGCACTCGTATTTGACACGTGGCACGCAGCGCAGAGCGCAGCGCAACCGCACTAGCGCACCCGTGTTTGACACGTGGCGCACAGCGCAGAGCGCTGGATCTGAAGCGTTGCTTCAATTTAAATTTTGAATTAAAACAGAGCTTTGCTCTGATTGGGTGCGCTGCCTAGGGCACAGCGCTCCTGGCGCTGGCGTGTCTGCTTTTGACACGTGGCGCGCAGCGCTCAGAATCCGAAGCGTTGCTTCAATTTTTACTTTAGATTTTTTTAATACGGTGCTTTGCTCTTTATTGGGAAAAGGAAGCGTCGCCATTTCAAATCTTGGAATTTGAACAGAGCTTTGCTCTGATTGGGGAAACAACAACAACATCCCTTCTACACAACATCAGTGTATGAAGTACTTCAAGGATGGTCTCGAGTACACCGTAACGGGGGAGCTAAACCCATTCTCCGTGAATGAAGTCCGCAAATACGAGGATGCAGAGTATTTCTTACCAGACTTTGAAGACACGGAAAGATGCCATAAGCCGGAGAATAAGCAAAAAGCTATCACCACTATTCCGGTCTTTGGGAGCGATACCGAGGAGGAGGAAGAGATAGTCTATTCAAGACCGCCCCAATGCAACAAACTGAGACCGTCAACCCCTAGTCTGGTCTTTGGCAGTGACTCTGAAGACGAGGTCAACGCAGTTTTCTCGGTCTGCCCATCGATGCAAGCCTTCACTCGAGATGATCAGAGTTTGCAAATCGCCATGGTTCCGCGGCAGCACTACAGAGAGCTTGATGCGCTGGAGACATATAGTGTGCAAAAGCTGCAGATATTCTATGTCCCTCCCAGGCAAATAGGTGAAAAGGCGATCCTATTCTATCGATACATGGAGACTAAAGTCGAAAGAGAAATCTGGCAAGGTGCTGATTCTACGCTTGACAGGCTCCAGCCTATCTGTCTGCCCGGATACTACACAGAAGGTTTAAAAAGGCTGTTGAGGTGCCAAGGCATACCCTTCAAACAGACTGCTCAATAAGCTCAGTTCTACAAAAGGATCTGGAACGTCCCCGGAACTCATCGAAAATTGACCAACGGGAGAATGGAAATGATCGGGCTTGGATATGTTCAATCCAAGAAACGGGAGCGATTCCATGGCTGCTACCTTATACATGATTTCGATAAAGAAGGAGATGTTCTTTTAAAAGACGCCGACGATGAACCAGAACGAGATCCTGCCGTAAAAATGCCAAGTCCGTCATTTGAAGAACAGATAGACAAGCTAATAAGGGCAGCGGGTCAAAAGTTCTTGGATGACCACAGCCACGAGATGGCCATTTATGAAAAGGCCAAGACGCAACGCCTCCTTCAGCAGGCCACGAAGGATGACGACACCCTTCTTCGCCAGCCCGTCATACAGAAGACCCGACACGGAGCTAAAAACAAACTAAACAACGAAAAAAATGTTTGACAGCGGCAAAGCGGGTCCAAGAAGCCACGCGATCAAGAATTGAGCAGCCGGAATCCGTCTCTTATAAAGAAGATGAATCGGGCATATTCTTTTCCCCAAGACAAGACAAGGAAGATATTCGATCTTGTCATGAAATATCAAATGATTACGCTCCCGGAGTCCAAACACCCCGAACAAGCAGACGGGGTCTCTCACCAGGATTATTGCTCCTATCACCGAGCGATAGGACATCCCCTCGAAGACCGCTTCACATTCAAAGACTGGGTAGAAGACCAGTATCAGCAAGACAGGTTCGCTCTGTCCAGCAGTTGGAGGGTAACCCCAGCACAGAAGCATGAACCGAAAGCCACGTATGCAGCGAGAGTAGAACCAGATCAACATCGGTCTTGGAAGTGATCTCGCACCTGTCACGCGGTAATGATGTCGGAAGAAGGAGAGCACGATAATGTGGATGACCTCTCCTGGTGCTTCGAAAATAGGGATGAAGATGAGTTGATCTCAGAATTTCCACCTGCGCCAAAAGAGTTGGAAGATGGAATACATACTACTGCGGACAACCTAAGGAAAATCGATTTAGGGACGGCAAACGACCCCAGGCCTATGTTCGTCAGTGAGCTGCTGTCCGAAGAACAGGTAGCTACGCTAAAGGACGTGCTCATGCAGTATAAAGACTGCTTCGCATGGAACTATCCCGAGATACCGGGGCTAGATCCAGAGATAGCAGTGCATAAATTGGCGATATCTCCAGACGTCAAGCCAGTCAAACAAGCACCAAGAAGGCTGCGGCTCGAGCTTGAAATGAGCATCAACGCCGAAGTCAAGAAGCTAATCGACTTCGGCTTTATCTAAGAAGTTTAGTATCCTGACTGGTTCGCCAATATTGACCGAGTGATGAGGAAAAATGAAACGGTGCGCATCTGCGTAGACTTTCGGAGCCTCAACAAAGCTTGCCCGAAGAATAATTTTCCCGTACCGGTTACCGAGCTGATGATAGATAACACGTCCACTCACAAAGTCTTCTCCTTCATGGATGGATTATCAGAGTACAATCAAATAAAGATGCACCCCGAAGACCAGAAGCATACCGCTTTCTGGACTCCCCTGGGAATATTCTGCTACAAAGTGATGCCTTTCGGCTTGAAAAACGCCGGCGCTACCTATCAGAGGGCCATGACAAAGATTTTCGATGACCTCATACATGAAATCGTCGAATGCTATATCGATGACCTCATGGTGAAAAGCAAGTCGTACGAGGAGCATTGGGAGCATCTGAAGATCGTGTTTCAGCACCTTCGGAAATACAACCTGAAGATGAACCCTCTGAAGTGCGCGTTCAGAGTTTCCTCGGGAAAATTCCTAGGATTTATCGTACAACACCGGGGTATCGAGATAGATCCGTCAAAGATCAAAGCGATCATGGAAATGCCTCCGCCAAGAACTCTCAAGCAACTGCGGTCTCTCCAAGGGAAGCTCGTGTATATCCGATGGTTCATAGCTAACCTCTCCGGCAAATGTCGCCCCTAAAGTCATTTAATAAAGAAGGGGACCCCGTTCGTCTGGGATCGCAAATGCCAAAGCGCACTGGACGAAATCAAGCAATACCTGCAGAATCCGCAGGTACTGACCGCCCCGGTCAAGGGAAAGCCCCTCATCTTGTACACAACCGCCCTTGAAGGTTCCTTGGGCGCGTTATGGGCACAGGAGAACGACCAAGGGAAAGAGATGGCCCTCTACTGTTTGAGTCGAGTTCTCCTGGGGGCAGAAAACAACTACTCCCCCATCGAAAAACATTGCCTGGCGTTAATCTTCGCGATAACGAAGCTCAGACACTATGCGTTGGCGCATGAGGTCCATCTCATATCAAAAGTGGATCCTCTCAAGTATTTTATGTTAAGAGCCATACTAACGGGACGGCTCGCTAAATGGGCCCTACTCTTAATGGAATTTTCGATAACATACCGACCCCTCAAAGCAGTGAAAGTCCAGGCCATCGCCGACTTTCTCGCCGAGCATCCGATACCTGCCGATTTACCCTTTAATTGTGAACTGTCGGACGGGCACGCGTTTGGCACGATCTACAGGGAGAGAGGAGGGAGTGATACCCAATGGGAACTCTACTTTGATGGGGCATCTTCCATGAAGAAGCGAAAGCACAACTCCCCCATAATCAAATCTGGGGTGGGCCTCATCTTCGTGACTCCACAAAGAGGGATAATGCGCTTTGCCTTTTTCTTGACAGAGCCAAGGAAAAACAATGAAGCGGAATATGATGCTTTGATAGCAGGTGTTGAGATCACTGTCAACATGGGAATCGAAAACCTCCTCATATACGGGGACCCCAGCTAGTCGTTAATCAAGTAAACGGTGACTATCAAACGTGTAAACCAGAGTTGGTAAAGTACGGTGAGAGAGTGCGACAATTGCTGACTCAAATCCCTTCCTGCACCCTGGAAAGCATACCGCGTGCGGAAAATAGCAATGCGGATGCATTAGCCAAGCTCGCTAAAGAACTGGCTGACGAAAACCTCGACGATGTGAGGATCGTTATGCAAAGCCGTCAGGTTCTTACACCAGCAGAAATATCTCCGGAGTCGTTTGAAGAAAAGGAAGCGACCGAGCAAACAGCCCTACAAATAGAGGACCAAGAAAAGGTTAAGGATTGGAGAGAAGTCTTCATAGACTACTTCAAATCCCATCGAACGCTGGAAGATGCATCCTCAAGACATCAGCTCATGAGACGAGCTCTGTCTTTCGCCTTCGTCAATGATACTCTATATAAGAGATCGTTCGACTCTCTATGGCTAAGATTCCTAGGACAAGAAGAAGCAAGGAAAGTTGTCCAAAAATCTCACGACGGACTCTGCAGTTCTCATCAAGCCAGACCGAAGATGAAGCTGAAGATTAAAAGGATGGGCTACTATTGGCCTACGATGATTCAGGATTGCCTCGAGTATGCGAAGCAGTGCCATTCGTGCCAAATTCATGGAGACTTCATCCACCAGCATCCAAACCCAGTACACCCAACCATGGCTAGCTGGCCGTTCGAAATGTGGGGAACCGACATAATTGGTCCCATCGAGCTAACGTCATCCAGAGGACATCGGTTCATATTGGCGACAACCGATTACTTCTCTAAGTAGGCAGAGGCCATACCGCTAAGAGAAGTGAAGACGGAGAATATTCTCCATTTCTTCAAGATACACGCCATTTATCGGTTCGGTACTCCACGACGGATTATCTCCGATAACGGGCCGGCCTACAGAAGTCACAAAATCAGCCGCTTCGCACAGCAGCATAATATAGACTGGAGATACTCTTCGGTCTACAATTCATGAGCTAACGGTCTAGCTGAGGCTTTTAACAAGACCTTGACGAAGATCATAAAGAAGACGGTGTCCAAAAATAAGAAGGACTAGCACGAGAGACTGCATGAAGCTCTCTGGGCATATCGGACTGTTTACCCCAATCAGAACAAAACTCTGTTCAAATTCCAAGGCGGGAGATGAAGCAACGCTTCATCTTCTCCCAATCAGAGCAAAGCTTTGCTTTGAAAATTTAAACTTTAATAAATGAAGCAACGCTTCAGATTCTATGCGCTGCGCGCAACGCGCCACGTGTCAAAAGCTGATACGGCAGCGCAGCGCCCAAGGCAGTACGCCCAATCAGAGCAAAGCTCTATTTTAAGTAAAATTAAAGGAAGCAACGCTTCAGTTGCGCTGCGCGCTGCGCGACACGTGTCAGCGCAGATGCGCCAGCGCGGTTGCGCTGCGCTGCGCGCTGCGCGACACGTGTCAGCGCGGTTGCGCTGCATTGCGCGACACGTGTCAGCGCAGATGCGCCAGCGCAACCGCGCTGCGCTGCGCGCTGCGCGCTGCGCGACACGTGTCAGCGCAGATGCGCAGCGCAACCGCGCTGCGCTGCGCGCTGCGCGACACGTGTCAGCGCAGATGCGCCAGCGCGGTTGCGCTGCGCTGCACGCTGCACGACACGTGTCACGCGCTGGGGCATCTGCGCCTAACAAAATTAAAATTCTAAAGAAATCTTTTCTGTTCTTGTTAAAACAAGAAGATTTTCTTCTGTAAAACAGAAGCCCTTGGATCAAAGATTCAACGGTGGGGAAAATTCCCCAAATCACTCAGAGAAAGATCTCTTCAACAAATTTAACTAATTTATGGGCACTATAAAAGAGATCCCAGACCTCAATTCAAATTATCAACATTTTCTAGAAAAAAAAGACAGAAAGAGAACTCTGAAGAACTCCTCAAGAACAAAAAAGGTAAAGACCTTTAGAAAAAGAGAAAGTTCTCTTATGAACAGATCATAGATCTTTAATAAAAAAAACAAAATAAAAACAGTGCTTTGCACTTCTTATGAACCACTGGTTCTTTAAAACAGGAAAAAACAAAAATAAATAAAAAATAGTGCTTTGCACTTTTATGGACCTTTGGTTCTCAAAATAAAAAGAATAACTTGTTTTTCTTTGATCTAAACTAGATCAAGGAAACGAATAAGTGCTTTGCACTTCTTTTATGAACCATTGGTTCTTGAATCTAAAAGATTCTTAAATCATAGTGCCTTGCACTTGCAAACTGCGCTGTTGCGCTCCTGGATTGGCGCAAGCCACCAGAGCGCGCCACGTGTCAGCAGCGTAGGCGCAGCGCATTAGCGCAGCGCACTGCGCTCGCGACACGTGTCAACACTACAAGCGCTTGCGCTCTCTGATTGGCGCAAAGCGCCTGAAAAATGCAAGGCATTTCTTAAAGGGCCAGGCCTAAATCAAAAAGACCAAGCATGCCTAATTAAATTGATGCTCTGCATCATTTATAAATGGGCAGAGCCCAAACAAAATAATAAAAATTCTATGCATTTTAAAAAGGGCAGAGCCCAAACAAAGTAGATGCCTTGCATCATTCATAAATGAGCAGAGCCCAGAATAAATTGATGCTCTGCATCTTTTATCGGCAGAGCCCAAACAAAAAAAAAGAAAATAATGCAATGCATTATTTAAAAATGGGCCAAGCCCTAGCACAGGTCTAACAGACCAAAAACAAATAAAAGCGTTGAATATTTTTCAACTGGACTTAGCCCAATCATGGCCGTAAGTCCTCAAACTAAATTGACTGAGCACGGCTGCTCCCTAAATCAATTTACGACCGGTTCAAGGGTACATCTCCGAACTCCTCTGACACCCATCATTGTAATCCTTCAACGACGTTAGAGAGGTGACATGTCCCGACGACCACACATCAAGACGGACTGCGGGGTCCTTAAACTCGTGGACCGAAACGTCCTTAAACTAATATTGGACCGAAACGTCCTTAAACTAATGGTGGACCGAAACGTCCTTAAACTAATAATGGACCACCACGTCCTTAAACTGGAATATGGACCACCACGTCCCTAAACTGGCGATGGACCACCACGTCCTTAAACTGGAATATGGACCACCACGTTCTTAAACTGGAATATGGACCACCACATCCCTAAACTGGCGATGGACCACCACGTCCTTAAACTGGAATATGGACCACCACGTCCCTAAACTGGTGATGGACCACCACGTCCTTAAACTGGAATATGGACCACCACGTTCTTAAACTGGAATATGGACCACCACGTCCCTAAACTGGCGATGGACCACCACGTCCTTAAACTGGAATATGGAGCACCACGTCCCTAAACTGGAGCATGGACCGCAACGTCCCTAAACTACCTATGGACCACTACGTCCCTAAACTGGAACAATAGAGCCTCCAAATGCTCTTTTGCCGGATCTAAACGATCCCGTTTAAGTTGATCTTAGCCCCCAAACACGACTAACGTATCCTTAAACATTCAAACGGACTATAAAACTCCAAATCAACCTTAGTTCAAGGGTACATCTCTGAACTCCTCTGACATCTGCCGTTGTAATCCTTCAACGACGTTAGAGAGGTGACGAGTCCCGATGGACAGATATTAAATGGATTATCACGTTAAGTTGATCTTAGTCTCAAACAGGACTATCGTATCCTTAACGAACGTTTAAGTTGATCTTAGCCGCAACGCGACTAATGCATTCTTAAACTAAAAACACCAAACCCAAATCTAAGTAAATACGGATTTGGACTAATCCACGTCCTACGGACGACGGCATTACTCAGTCTCCGTATACAATCCACGGGCAACCACAAACAAAACAAACACACACGACACGAAGTGAAATTCTGGAGAAGGAGAAAGTTGTTACCGCGATGCGGTAGCGTAATTAACTGCAGGGGCTTGCGCCTGCAGGGAAGAGCGTCCCCACAATCAAAAACCCCTCAAGCAAGGGGGAATCTGACGAAGTCTGCTACATCGGCCGCATCCGTCTAAACCTCCGATACACGGTGCCATAAATCAACTTGGCATCTTCGGAGAGGTGGACGGATAAAACCAAATAGCATCTGCCCCGAATCTCAGCGTCAGGACATCGCAGTCTTGTGCGCCGTCTTTCGGAGGGGAATAGATTCTGGCGCGCCCGGTGGGACCTTTTCCTCTTTCCACTCCACACTTCGTGTGTCGTCCTCGCGAACCAATCGCGGTTTGTTAAATGGTTGCCTTCGGATTTCAAGTTACTAAGATTTGGTCTTTTGCCTGGCGTAGAACTCAAGATTCAATGGCCCTTAACTGCACCAACTGCTCGAAATGCCACTGCAACGGACGCTCCACCTCACCGGGAGGTGTAGCATATGGGCCCCAAGCAGCTTCCTTCCTCGCTCTGCCGGTAGACCAGGTAACCCAAGCCACCACTGGCCTGTTTTTCGGGACCATGATCCCGCCTACAAGCTTCTCTATGCCAATACCTGCACCGGAGGTGAACAAGAGATCGGTCTTCGACCGGCTCGCTGCTACGACGGCCCCTGTCAACGGGTCGCCAACTACCAAACCAACAGCCTCTGTTTTCTCCAGGCTAGATCAGAACTCTAAATTGGCTGTCCCAACGAAGGCAATAACTGCTGCTCCAGAAGCCGTCAAAACGGCTTCCCCTGTCAAAGAGTAAGTCTTTTCAAGGCTGACGATTCCTGCTCCTGTCCCTGCTCGAGGATCTGTCTTCAACAGGTTGAATATCACCCCTCAAAAGACAACCTCAGTCTTTAAGAGACTAACACCGGCGGCGCCTCATTCAGGCAGGGGGCAAAAAGAAGCTATCTCTATCTCTGAGCCAGTCCCAACGGCTCGTCGTGCTCGACGTCGCCATTGGCGACGAGTGAGGAAGGCAGGGGGCAACTCTCCCTCAGGGCTAACTCCACCGGCTCTAGTGGTGGAAGTCAACGCTGCTATTCCAACTGGGAACAGCTTTGAATTGCTGAGGAGAGTACGTAAGAACTCTCCAACCGCTACACTGAAAAGATCTCCTCCGCCCGCGGAGAGAGTTCCGGAAACAAAGCAAGAACAGCCCCCTCAACGGCTGTCCTCAAAAATATACAAGGTTTGGCGAAGGGTTCAAGACTCCGTGATTGACCCAGATCACTCTCGTCAACAGATAAAGGTGAAGGTGCAAAAAGAAAAGGACCATCCTATTAAACAGCAGAGGACAACAATCGCTAGGGTGCCCACTGCAACGGCCCCCTCCACTTCAACGGCCCACAAAAGAAGAAGGCCGGAGAAAACCCCCGTGTCGGCGACAGATATCAGAGGTGATGAACTCAAACGCCCTAAGTCAGGGGGCATAATAGTTCATACCGTCTACGTAGCATCTGGTAAAGAAGATAGCCGCATATCTACGGGTCATCGACCGCTTACGCGATCAGTAACCAAGGCGCAGGAGCAGCAACAGAAGCTCCAAGAAATGATGAATGCTATGGCTGCACTTACCGGACCAAAAGAAAGCCCTGAAACGTCCTCGGACGAACGTCAGGAGGAAGAAACCGACGCTGAATTCCTTCATCGGATATTGGAGAAGAAGGACAAAGAGGCTGCTGAACAAGCAGCCAACATACAACGTATGAGCCTCCTCTTCCAAGACATGATATGGATGATGATACAACAAGATCCTCCGACCGAAGAGCCCCCGATCGTCCTTGGGGATGATAGGGGAGAGACATCAAATCCTCCATCAGCTCTGTCGATGGCTAAAGAGGATACAATCTCCAAAGCTGATTTGGATGAATACATCGCCCAACAAATACGGGTTCATCATGCGACCGAAGCAGCCGGCCAGGTCGTAAAAACGGGACGGCTATATCCGAGTTGGTACGATTAAATCAAGTACCCGCCAGGTTATACAATTCCCAAGTTCCATGTCTACAAGGGGACGGGCAATCCTCATCAGCATGTTGCCCAGTTCAGGGCACTCGCGGCAACACCGGTGGTGACGACAAGCTTTTGCTTCGCCAGTTTGTTGGAAGCTTATCAGATACGGCGTTCGAATGGTACTCTGAGCTCCCGAACGACTCTATTAAAACCTTCGCGGAGATGGAGCTGCTGTTTACTCAACGTTTTGCAAGTGCCAGTGAACGTACCCCGATGACGGCACTGATTAACGCCAGGGTAAAACCCGGCGAGACGTGGGTTCAGTACGCTATACGATGGCGGAACTTATGGTCGAAGTGCGAGCAGCGCATTGAAGAAGCTCCCGCGGTGGGTATGTTTGTGGGAACCCTTGATCCGCAAGCAACCATCTCACAATTTATGATGTTTTTCAAGTCAACTACCTTCCAGGCCTTGATTGACAAACTAGCGCAAATGGATCAAATGGGCCATAAACCCCCTCTTCCGAGGTCGGACTCCCGAAATGACAAAGGGAAGGGAAAAGCGATCGTCGTCGCTAATGCTCAACAACAACCGAGCGACTCGAAGCCGGTTGCTCGTCAAAATAATATGCGCCCGTACGTACCCCTTGACGATAGGATATGACGTCCTTATTCCTTTCCCCGCGATAAAACGAGGAGGTTATTCTAGCTGGCGTTGCGCAACAGACTCATAAATCTACCGGATCCAAAACGTCTGTTGCAACCAAGTGACGTCAACGAGCCCAACTACTGTCCTTATCATCGAGTACTAGGCCATCCGATCGAAGATTGCTACGTTTTCAAGAATTGGCTTGAAAACCAGTACCGACAGGGCAAGTTCGCGTTATCTGACAAATGGAAAGTGAATCCCCCGCAGCCCCACACATCTAAGGGGACGAATACGCCGGGGGCAACATGCTCCGTCGTTGAAGAAGCTCCTTGGGAGGTCGTATCATCGTCCAAGACAAAGAGGATGCTAAACGATCTTCAGACATGTCCAGCGATTAGGTGGAAGAACCCGTTGGAACCGCAGGTCATTGAGGGAATGTTGAAGCCGCGTACAACTCCAAAGACCGATGGGGGTGGCTCAAACACTTGCAACCGGCCGTCAAAATCTTCGAAGAAGAAGAAAAAGAAATCAAAGAAGCCCGTGAAGCCTAGCGACAAGCGCACGGACTTACAAAAACAAATTGACGCGCTAGAGGAATATAACCAGAAAGCACCGACTCCCATTACGCTCCAAGAGTTCCTCAATCACGTCTTTCAAGAGGAAGATGAGGGAGAAAGTTCATCGGATGAATCTGAAGAATGCGTGGAAAGCTGTCGTGTGATTTCCCATTCGTTCATGAACGATGAGGAGACTTCTTGTACTGAAACGCTGGGGACAGATACCGAATCAAAAATTCCGGTGCCATCAGATGAGATAATTGACGCATTCCTTAATGAAGCTCGGTTGAAAAGTAAAGCTGATCGAGAACGCGAGACGACCATATTTGAAAGGGCCAAGCGCCAGCGACTTGATGAAAGAGCTGAGATGATCCCGCTGGAGCAAAACACCTCCGCTGTCGACAAAAGCCAATTCAAGATGAGGAAAAAGTTTGCTAAAGCCATATCAATGGGCATGAAGCTACCATCCTCTGAAGGAAACATCACCGGTGAAGTGGAAACGCACCCCTCCTATTGCTTATATCATCAAAAGATTTCGCATCCCACACAAGGGTGCAAAGCTTTCGATAGATGGTGGCAAGGATATGTTGCTCATCAACAACGCTTTAAGCGGGAAAAGCGTAAAACTCGTCGAGAGCAAAGAAATACGACCGAAGGGCTTAAAAGAGCTGCTGGCGATTGTTGCATGGTTAACACCGGTAGATCACAAGTGCCTACATTCGGGAGTGATTCTGATGAAGAGCTAGAACTTGCCCCTCTCTTTAAAGAGTCCGCTTCGAGAAAAGAAGAAGAACCGAAGGTTTGCGAAAATATCTGGCTACGTAATCGCACGCTGCCCGAAAAGAACCTCGGACCCTCGAACAGAAAAGATAAAGGGAAAGAAAAGGTCTCTGAAGATATCGTCTTAGATGACCAAGTTCTGGAGGAGCTAAGCGCCAACAACCCGCCAAAGAAAATTAAGGTGGATTACAACGTCTTAGCGCATCTGAGGAAGCTGCCTTCACAGCTCAGCATTCTTGACGCCCTTTTGTTATCAAAGGAGGCGAGAGATTCGTTGATTAAGGCACTCCAAGATCCGGAACAATTCCAAGCATGCCTGGCCGAGGAAAAGATGAAGGATGAATTGGAGGAAGTGCACACGGCCGATGTCACTTTCGGCGATGAAGACCTTCTCCTTGGGACGTGCGAACACAATCGCCCTCTCTATGTCTCAGGATACTGCCATGATATAAAGATAGGCAAAATCCTGATCGATAACGGATCGTCTGTTAATCTCCTCAACGTGCGGGTGTTAAAATAAATCTGCATGAGCGTCCAGCACCTCGCTCGTGACAAGATCACCATCTCCGGGTTCGACTCCCAGTCATCAAGAACTCTTGGGTCTGTGATACTGACGCTACGCTTTGGGCTACTCGTCACGGACGTTAAGTTCCACGTCATAGACGCCAAGACATGCTACAACGCTTTACTCGGCCGACCATGGTTACACGAGTACAACATCATCCCTTCTACACAACATCAGTGTATGAAGTATTTTAAAGATGGTTTCGAGTATACCGTGATGGGAGAACTGAACCCGTTCTCTGTGAACGAGGTCCGCAAATATGAAGATGCCAAATACTTCTTACCGGATTTCGAAGATACGGAGAAGTGTCACAAGCCGGAGAACAAAACTAACGCCACCATCCCTGTCTTCGGGAGTGATACCGAGGAGGAAGAGGAGATAGTGTATTCGGGTTCGCCCCAACACAACAAGCCAGGACCGTCCACTCCTACGTTGATTTTTGGTAGTGACTCGGAAGATGAGATCCATGCCGTATTCTCTGCTCGACCTTCAATACGAACGTCCGCTGACGAAGAACAAAGTCTACAAGTCGCCATGGTGCCGCTTAAACACCGTAAAGAACTGGATGCACTTGATATTTACAATTTAGAAGAGCTGCAAACGTTCTATATCCCTCCCAGGAGAGAAAGCGAAAAAGCAATTCTATTCTACCGCTCTGAAGAAACCAAAGTGGAGAAAGAAATCTGGCATGGCACGGATCCTACGCTCGACAGGCTTCAGCCTATCCGTCTCCCCAGATGTTATACGGAAGGTTTGAAAAAGCTGCTGAAACGCCAGGGGATACCCTTCATACAGACCGTTAGAAAGGCCAAATTCTATGACAGGGTCTGGAACGTCCCCGGGACTCAACGCAAACTGCCTAACGGGAGAATGGAAACAAAAGGGCTTGGATACATTCGGTCAAAGAAACGAGAGTTACTACCCGGCTGCTACGTCGTGTATGACCTTGATGAAGAAGCGGATGCTCAATGGGTGGGCGCTAATCCTAAGCCAGTGAAAGTTCCAGATGCAAAGGAGCCCAGTCCGTCGTTCGAGGAACAAATGGACAAACTTATAAAAAAAGCTGGTCAAAAAGTCCGAGATGATCACAACCGCGAGACGGCCATCTACGAGAAAGCCAAGACGCAACGCCTTTTCCAACAGGCTGTAAAGGATGAAAATGCCTCTCCTTGTCAATCTGTTATAAAGAAGGCTCGGCGCAAAAGCAGAAATAAGTCGAAAGGTCAAAAAGGCGCTCAACAACAACAAAGCAGGGCTAAGAAGCCACGCAAACGGGAGTTGAGCGTTATTGATCTATCCCTCATGAAGAAAATGGGTCGAGCATACTCTTTTCCTCGGGACAAGACGAAGAAGATACTTGATCTTGCTCTAAAACATCAAATGCTTACATTGCCGGAGTCTAAACATCCCGAACGAGCGGGCGAATTCTCACACCCGGACTATTGCTCTTACCAACGAGTAATAGGGCATCCTCTTGAAGATTGCTTCACCTTCAAAAATTGGGTCGAAGATCAGTATCAGCTTGGCACATTCACTCTGTCTGACAACTGGAGGGTAGCGCCGCCACAGAAGTACGAGCCCAAGGCCACGAAAGAAGAACCGGTTCCACATTGGGATTGGAAGCGAATTCGCACCTGTCACATGATTACAATATTAAAAGAAGAGCCCGAGAACATAGATGACCTTCCTTGGTGCTTCGAAAACAGCAACGACGAGATAATCTCAGAATTCCCACCAGCGGCAAAAGAGCTGGAAGATGGAATCCATACCACTGCAGATAACCTCAAGCAGATTGAGTTGGGGACGGCAAACGATCCACGACCGACATTCATCAACGAGTTACTATCTGAAGAAAATGTATCTGCGTTAAAGGATGTGCTTCTGCAGCATAGAGATTGCTTCGCGTGGAACTATTCCGAAATGCCGGGACTAGATTCAGAAATTGCTGTACACAAATTGGCGATATCCCCGGACATCAAGCCAGTCAAACAGGCGCCGAGGAGAATGCGGCTCGAGCTCGAGATGAGTATCAACGCCGAGGTCAAGGAGCTGATCGACTCTGGCTTTATCCAGGAGGTTCAATATCCTGAATGGATCGCTAACATCGTCCCGGTGATGAAGAAAAATGGGACGGTGCGCATATGCGTGGACTTTCGGGATCTAAATAAAGCTTGCCCGAAGGATGATTTCCCAGTGCCAGTCACCGAACTGATGATAGACAATACATCCACTCATGAGGTTTTCTCCTTCATGGATGGCTCATCAGGGTATAATCAGATAAAGATGCATCCCGAAGACCAGAAGCACACCGCCTTCAGGACTTCTTTGGGTATATTCTACTACAAGGTGATGCCCTTCGGTCTGAAGAACGCCGGTGCCACTTATCAAAGGGCCATGACAAAGATCTTCGATGACCTTATACACGAAATCGTCGAATGCTATATCGACGATCTCGTGGTTAAAAGCAAATCATACGAGGAACATCTCGAGCATTTGAAGACCGTATTTCAACGCCTTCGGCAATACAACTTGAAGATGAACCCGCTCAAGTGTGCATTCAGAGTTTCCTCAGGCAAATTCCTGGGATTCATTGTTCGACACCGAGGTATTGAAATAGATCCGTCAAAGATCAAAGCGATCATGGAAATGCCTCCGCCGAGAACTCTCAAACAGTTGCGATCTCTTTCAGGCAAGTGCCGTCCCTATAGCCACCTGATGAAGAAGGGAACCCCATTTGTCTGGGATCACAAATGCCAAGGCGCACTGGACGAGATCAAGCAGTACCTGCAAAACCCTCCAGTATTGGCTGCTCCAGTTAAGGGAAAGCCTCTCATTCTTTATACAACCGCCCTCGAAGGTTCCTTAGGCGCATTATGGGCACAAGAGAACGACCAAGGGAAGGAAAGAACACTCTACTACTTAAGTCGAGTTCTGCTGGGGGCAGAAAGCAACTACTCCCCCATTGAAAAACACTGCCTGGCGTTGAGCTTCGGGTTAACAAAGCTCAGGCACTATGCGTTGGCGCACGAGGTCCGTCTCATTTCAAAGGTAGACCCTCTTAAGTATTTGATGTCAAAGACCATATTGACGGGACGACTCGCTAAATGGGCCCTGCTCTTGATGGAATTCTCGATAACATATCAACCTCTCAAGGCAGTGAAAGGCCAGGCCATCG
This sequence comes from Agapanthus africanus, assembly GCA_030015575.1. Classification (NCBI taxonomy): domain Eukaryota; kingdom Viridiplantae; phylum Streptophyta; class Magnoliopsida; order Asparagales; family Amaryllidaceae; genus Agapanthus; species Agapanthus africanus. The sequence continues at coordinate 769,878,678 of CM057341.1, forward strand.
CCGACTTCCTCGCTGAGCATCCGATACCGGCCTGTAAGTGCACGGCGGCGCCCCGGCCGTCAATCCGACGGCCAAATGCGGAAGCGGTGATAAACTTTAATTTTGCGAACTTAGCAAACCGGCACCACCGCGCACTAAACACCCGGATCGGACCATTAAACTAGTTCTAGCTAACTAAAAGACGGGTTAGAGATATACCGAATGATCCGAGTCCTCCGGTCTTCTCGTCGTCGTCCCGATCTCCTGCGGAAACTCCGGTCGTCGCCTCCTCGCCGGAAGGGCACCACATCGCCTGCATCTTTTACGGTCTCCCACCTCAATACCGAGGCAACTCGGGCGCGAAGTTGGCTGGCCGACGCGTCCAAGATTTGCTGTAGAATGTGTAGGGTTGAAGCTATGTCTCATTTGGGGTTTTGTTGCCTTTGAAGATGATGGAGGAATCAAGATAAGAAAAATGGTGCTTGCATTTTTCTAGCATGAAAATGAGATCAAGAATGCCACCCTCTCAAAGATGAAGCTCTCACCTTTTTTTCTCTCAAAATGTCTTCAACCATCTCCAAATGAGAATGGTGGAGGAATGAATACCAAATGCAAGAGGGAGGTGAGTGTAGTAAAAGGTGGAGGGTGACCACAACCTAAACATCATCATAACAAATCTACATCAAACTCTAATCACCTCAAATCAACAAAAAGCAAGTGATGATGATGGATAAGAATGGTATCAAAAGATGCTTTCATAATTAATACATTTGCAAGAAAATCCTCCACAATGTGTTATTTGCAAACTTGCAAATCCTCCATCGAAAAAGTCCGGCCGGGAAAGAACAAAGGAAAAACGGCCGGAACGGAATGTAAACTGGCAACTCCAGAAAACTGGTCCCGTAATAAATTACAGGAAAACCCCCATACTGTGCATACACACCCGCATCTGTATTCCATCCGGATACAAATGCAATGAGACAAAATCTACACTGTACTATACTAGGATCCGGCTTAAACCAAAGCCGGCTAGTAATATCTGTTCGATCCTGATCCGTGCAATACCGCACGTATCTGATCGAACCCTGCCATATAACCATACGGCCACTAGTACTAACCGTCCGATCCTGATCCGTGCAATACCGCACGTATCTGATCGAACCCTGCCATATCTCCATACGGCCTCTACAGCGTTTCCCCGAAAGCTTGAGTAACTGAAAGTGTGGTGGACTCTAAAGACTCGTCAATACTATGGCTGTGAATTCAACCACCAGCACGTCAGAGGTATAAGCCAATACGTGACGGGCCACCAGCTATTGACCAAAAGGGACGTCGATGAGCGAACTCATCCTGACACCCAACTGAGCCTGTCAATGACAATATCCGTACAGTCCGGTCCGTTTGTCTATGAGCATCGCATGTCGGGCCTAGGGGGTTGGTAAAAGTCAGACCCCCAAAAGCGGTACAAGTCGTGTCGGAGTGTAGCCCAGAACACCCTGAGATACTACTGGAATACCTACCAGTAAATCTCCTGCCTTGGCCAAGGACTTCGTGTAATGGCTCTCCTAGACACAGCGCGACCTCACCCCCAATACCGGGAGAGACGAACCCCTGAAGATCCGCTCACTGCCTCCATGTGGCTCGGGACTGTACCCAACTAAAACCTGTTTGCACGACTCCTTTGAGCCGTGGTAGGGTAGTAATCAAAGCACAGTGGGAACTCACACGAGACAAATGACGATCCCCAGGTCGATGAACTAACCTGTACACATGTCACCTGGGAACTGCTATCTGACGTCAGGTATAAGACCAACTAGTATGTTCCCGGCGAGTCCTATCCGGTGTACTCATAACCCAATGAACACCTGTATACATCTTAGGTGAACCAACTGACACCAGTGGCTTGTGAGACCGGCCACCGCCCCTCGTCGGGGTCTCGACTGTATACACTAGTCTACTCTGGAGAATCGATGCCCTGTCTCGAGACTCCTACGACTATGGACCTTTTAAGGATGTGCTTATAGACTCCAGCTCTCACTTATATGATCGCCCTCATACTGCTGGCAGTCAAGCAAGAATCCTAGGGGCTCTATCAACGTGCAATAGCGACATGTCAGGTCACCTAAAGTAGTACACGATGATAAAGGTAAACCAGATAGCAAACTATCATCTCGAGTAAGACTGTCCTACCGGGATAGGTCCTCCCTCAATCATTGCAATCACGTGCCTGTGATCCAATAATCGACTCTGAGGGCACTATCTCCAACACGGCCGACTCTCCTTTGAATTGCGAGTTGCCAGACGAACACGCGTTTGATGCGATCGACGGTGATAATACCCGATGGGAGCTTTATTTCGACGGAGCATCTTCCGTGAAGAAGCGCAAACAAAGTACTCCTATAATCAAATCGGGGGTAGGACTCATCTTTGTAACTCCACAAGGAGGGATAATGCGCTACGCGTTCTCCCTGACGGAGCCGAGGACAAACAACGAAGCCGAATACGAAGCTCTGATAGCAGGCCTTGAGATCGCCATTGACATGGGAATTGAAGACCTCCTCATATACGGGGATTCTCAACTGGTCGTTAGTCAAGTAAACGGCGACTACCAAACGTGCAAACCGGAGTTGGTAAAGTACGGTGAAAAAGTGCAACAACTGTTGACCCAAATTCCCTCCTATACTTTGGAGAACATACCGCGTGCGGAAAACAGCAAAGCAGACGCGTTGGCCAAACTTGCTAAAGATCTGACTGACGAGAACCTCGATGACGTTAGAATCATGGTACAAAGCCGTCAAGTGCTTGCCCCAGCAGAAATATCTCCGAAATCATCCGAAGAGAAGGGAGCGACTGAACAGATGACCCTACAAATAAAAGAACGAAGAAAAGCTGAGGACTGGAAGGAAGTCTTTATAAACTATTTTAAGTCCCACCGAATGCCCAGAGATGCGTCCACAAGACATCAGCTCATGAAACGAGCTCTGTCTTTCGCCTTCGTCAACGATACTCTGTACAAGAGGTCATTCGATTCTCTGTGGCTGAGATGCCTAGGACCTGACGAAGCAGAAAGAATCGTTCAAGAAGTTCACGACGGACTCTGCGGTTCTCACCAAGCGGGCCCAAAGATGAAGTTGAAGATCAAACGGATGGGCTACTACTGGCCCACAATGATCCAGGACTGCCTCGAATATGCGAAGCAATGCCACTCATGCCAAATTCATGGGGACTTCATCCATCAGCATCCAAATCCGCTACACCCGACAGTGGCTAGCTGGCCATTCGAAATGTGGGGAACTGATATAGTCGGCCCCATTGAACCAGCATCATCTAGGGGACATCGTTTCATCCTGGCAACGACTGACTATTTCTCCAATTGGGCAGAGGCAGTACCGCTGAGGGAAGTAAAGACGGAGAATATCCTCCACTTCTTCAAGACGCACGTCATATATCGGTTTGGAACGCCAAGACGGATCATCTCCGATAACGGGCCAGCCTACAGAGGCCACAAGATCAGTCGCTTCGCGCAACAGTACAATATAGACTGGAGATATTCCTCAGTTTATAATCCACGAGCTAATGGTCTAGCCGAGGCCTTCAACAAGACTTTGACAAAGATCATAAAGAAAACGGTATCCCGAAATAAGATGGACTGGCACGAAAGACTGCAAGAAGCTCTTTGGGCGTATCGAACTACATTTAAGACGGCCATAAACACAACGCCATACGCGTTGGTATTTGGGACGGAAGCAGTACTCCCCCTCGAGATAGAGTTACCCTCTCTACGAGTGGCAGTCCACTACGAGCTGACGGACGAAGAAAATGCTCACCTTCGGCTTGAGGAGCTTGACGCCCTTGATGAAACCCGGCTCATAGCGCAACAAAATCTGGAGGCCTATAAAGCAAAGATGACGCGCTCATATGAAAGATTGACCCGACCGAGGACATTCCGCCAAGGCGAACTCGTATTAGTGGTCAAAAGGCCTATGATCCCCAACCGCGCCAAGTGGGGAAAATTCGAGCCAAACTATGAAGGCCCGTACATCATAGATAAGGTCTACCAAGGTGGGGCCTATCTACTCATAGACGTGCACGGTGAAAGGCCTTTCAGGCCAATAAACGGTCGCTTCTTAAAGAGATACTACGCTTAATGAGCCACGGCCTAGGTCAATGGTAGATGATGACGACTATGTCCGCTCGCTATCTTCCTAAGCTCAAGTTTTATAAGCAATAGCCAGCCTCTCAATGTCGGACCGAAATGTCCTTAAACTAATAGCGGACCGAAACGTTCTTAAACTACTACCGCAGCATCTTTAGGCTGACGAGATATTAAAAAAAACATATAAAAATAAAATAAAATAAAAAAAACGGTATGTCCATAAGCAAAAAGGGCACGGATGAAAACCCGAAAGGGCTCCGTGAGTAAAAACAGCAGGGCTACCGGCGAGTGTTCGTGAAAACCCGAAAGGATGCGACCTCGTAAAAAAAAACAGAGAAAAAAATATATATAAAAATAAAAAGAATAAAAAAAACGGTATGTCCATAAGCAAAAAGGGCACGGATGAAAACCCGAAAGGGCTCCGTGAGTAAAAACAGCAGGGCTACCGGCGAGTGTTCGTGAAAACCCGAAAGGGCGAGACCTCGTAAAAAAAAAGAGAGAAAAAAATATATATAAAAATAAAAAGAATAAAAAAAAACGGTATGTCCATAAGCAAAATGGGCGCGGATGAAAACCCGAAAGGGCTCCGTGAGTAAAAACAGCAGGGCTACCGGCAAGTATTTGTGAAAACCTGAAAGGGCACAACCTCGTTAAAAGACACTTATAGGGTCTTCTCGACCTTGTAAGGAGAAACCACCCGCGTGAGATCCTTACGACTCACAAGGGAGCAACACACTTAGGGATCCCCATGATTCCTAAGGAGAAAATACACTTGCGAGATCCTCACGATTCGTAAGGAGAACTCTCTTATGAGACCCTCACGGCTCATAAGAGTTGAAAGTCTTAAGTTACAGAGACCTAAACCTGTGCTTAAGCAACCCCCACAACCTTCGATATTTCCCTACAAGTGGCTCAATACTGACCCTTGTATACAATCCACGGACGCGAATAAACATTTCCCTAACCAAGATCCATCCGTGACTGGGGATATGTTCGCACGACCCTTGTAAGTCCTCTCGATTTACAAGGAGAAAACCCTCCTGTAAGATCCTTACGACTTACAGAGGAAACAAACACTAAGGAATCCTCACGATTCCTAAGAAGAAAACACACCTATAAGATCCTCACGACTTGTAGGGAGAAATAACTTTGTGAGACCCTTACGGCTCATGAAGTCAAAGCCTTAGTCGACAGGACCCTAACCCTGTTCGCTAAGCCACCTTTGTTCGACATCGACGTAAGCAGATGATGATTCGCTCCTGGTAATATCCCAGTTGTAGCGATGCTGATGCCGAAATCGGCTTACGGCGAAAAGCCAGTAGGCCGCACATGCATACGAAATAGCCGAAATGATGGGGCAACTTGCAATAAAAAGCAGCAAGTAAAAATGTATGCATGCAAAATAGCCGAAATGATTGGGCAGCTCGCAATAAAAAGCAGCGAGTAAAAATAAAAATAAAATAAAATAGCCGAAATGATTGGGCAACTCGCAATAAAAAGCAGCGGGTAGAAATAAAATAAATAGCCGAAATGATTGGGCACCGCGAAAAATGGCCGAAATGATTGGGCAATCGCGACCTTCGCGATATAAAAGCTGAAATGATAGAGCATCGCGGAGATAAAACAAAAAATGATGATAAAACTTTGGCCCTACAGTTAAGGTCACATCGATCCCTGTATACAATCCAAGGGCGTAAACAAAGAGGGAACCATACTTTCCCAACAGGCTCCGCCAGAAGACGAAGCCAAATCTCGACGGTTCAGTCCAACTCTGAAGAAACCAGTGTCTTCAGCAGATACCTCGACTCACGGATACAAACACTCCTTGACGAGAGCCTCCTGATCCGCGTCGACTCGCAGAGCCACCAGTGCCTCCGTGGGAAATTCTTGGCTCATTTCAAACCCCGAGGAAACAAATAATCCTTGGCGCTAGGGAAACAAATAATCCATAGCAAACTCCTCGACTCACGGATACAAACACTCCTTGACGAGAGCCTCCTGATCCGCGTCGACTCGCAGAGCCACCAGTGCCTCCGTGGGAAATCCTCGACTCGTTTCAAACCCCAAGGAAACAAATAATCATTGGCGCTTGGGAAACAAATAATCCCTAGCAAACTCCTCGACTCACGGATACAAACACTCCTTGACGAGAGCCTCCTGATCCGCGTCGACTCGCAGAGCCACCAGTGCCTCCGTGGGAAATCCTCGACTCGTTTCAAACCCCAAGGAAACAAATAATCCTTGGCGCTGGGGAAACAAATAATCCCTAGCAAATTCCTCGACTCACGGATACAAACACTCCTTGACGAGAGCCTCCTGATCCGCGTCGACTCGCAGAGCCACCAGTGCCTCCGTGGGAAATTCTCGACTCGTTTTAAACCCCAAGGAAACAAATAATCCTTGGCGCTAGGGAAACAAATAATTCTTAGCAAATTCCTCGACTCACGGATACAAACACTCCTTGACGAGAGCCTCCTGATCCGCGTCGACTCGCAGAGCCACCAGTGCCTCCGTGGGAAATTCTCGACTCGTTTCAAACCCCAAGGAAACAAATAATCCTTGGCGCTAGGGAAACAAATAATCCTTAGCAAACTCCTCGACTCAGGGAAACAAACAATCCTTGACGAGAGCCTCTTGATTCGCGTCGGCTCGCAGAGAAACCAGTGTCTCCGCGGGAAGATTCCCGATTCGTCTCAACTTGCAAGATGAAGCCTCAGGCAGCCGGGATTGAAAAACTTGCTACCTGAACAATGGGACCCTGCAAGTCGATCTAAAATGGTCTCTTGCATACTATTCACGGGTCTCACTCTCCAAAGTCGAGTTTCGACAAGGAGGGAAGCAACCGCTTACGAGTCCTCTCGACTCATAAGAGGGAAAAATTCTCTTATAGGATCCTTACGACTTATAAGAGAAAACCACACTTAGGAATCCTCACGATTCCTAAGGAGAAAAAACCACCTACGAGATCCTCTCGATCCGTAGGGAGAAAAGTCTCTATGAGACCCTCACGGCTCATGGAGTTGAAAAGTCTTAGGAGGCAGATCTGAACCTGCAGCCTAAGCCATCGCTATCTCTTGAAGAAACCAAAATGCTTACTCTATTATCTGTCAACCATGTTTATTAAGATAGCATGCCGATAATAAGAGAAAGAAGAAAGCTACAGAAGGAGCATCTGATTTACGTTTGATCAAGCGTTCGAGACACACTCATTCATGCACAAGCAAAAGACTCAGAACGAAAAATAAAGACAAGCTGGGATAAAAAATTTCCATTAATATGGCCAATAGTTCTTACAATCATAAAAAACAATGAACGAAAAATATTATTACAGTGGAATAACTTCAGACCCAGGACATGGATTGAGGAACTCGAAAGCGACCCTATCTATGACTTTCCAAGCCTCGCGGACCATCCTAGTGTGCTTTCTTTCGCGAGCACAAGCATCAGGGTCCCCCCTGATGTCTTCCACCCTCCGATAAGCGGCGAGTATGGCAGACTGTTGAAAGACCTCGTGCAAGAGATCGATGAGACTGTCTCGCCGTCTCTTTGAGATAAAGTTCAACAGGTACACCGAGTGCACCTTATCCTCAGCGGCATCCAGCGCCCTAAGCGGCACACCGGAACAGAACAGGGGGAGCGCTTCCCAGATGGCTCCCACGATAAGCTTAAGAAGGGAGGAACGCCGGGGAAGCAGGGGACCGTTGTATGCGTCGAAGCGGCTCATGATTTCAGCACACTCCGCGTTTGTGAACTCTCGATTTTGAGAGCGGCCAAGTCGGCGGATGTCCCCGTAAGAGATGATCTCATTAAGAGTATACATATGGGCGTCCATTGTTCCTGTAAAAGAAGATCGACAACAATCAGCAACCCTTAAAAGTTATGTTATATAATTTGAAAGGAGCAAAGCTCCATTAATAAATCAAGAAATTATAAATGAAAATCTTTCGGAGAGCAAAGCTCTATTAATGGAACCCTAACAGGCTTATCCTTAATCCTCTTTAGACCCCATTAGAGCAAAGCTCTGCTAAATGAAACCCTAAATGGGTCTTCTTTAGATCAGGGATCTATTGAGAGCAAGGCTCTGTCAATGAAAATTAATCTAATTTAATTTAATTCAAATTAAAATTTTCACCTAAAAGTTTTAAGAGTCTAACTTTTGAAGTTCTTGAAAATAAAGAGCAGGGCTCTGAGTTCTGAAAGTAAAATTTTGGAGATGATAATCATCTGTTGAGGACCAAAGGTCCTATTTATAGGCACCAAGTGCCCTTTCAACTTCCAAAAGCTGCCGCGACGGTTGGGATTCTGCCACCGTTGCGCTTGCGTTTGGAGGCCACGTAAGCGCAACGGTGAGGGGGCATTTGTTTACCCCAATCAGAGCAAAACTCTGTTCAAATTCCAAGGCGGGAGATGAAGCAACGCTTCATCTTCTCCCAATCAGAGCAAAGCTTTGCTTTGAAAATTTAAACTTTAATAAATGAAGCAACGCTTCAGATTCTATGCGCTGCGCGCAACGCGCCACGTGTCAAAAGCTGATACGGCAGCGCAGCGCCCAAGGCAGTACGCCCAATCAGAGCAAAGCTCTATTTTAAGTAAAATTAAAGGAAGCAACGCTTCAGTTGCGCTGCGCTGTGCGCTGCGCGACACGTGTCACGCGCTGGGGCATCTGCGCCTAACAGAATTAAAATTCTAAAGAAATCTTTTCTGTTCTTGTTAAACCAAGAAGATTTTCTTCTGTAAAACAGAAGCCCTTGGATCAAAGATCCAACGGTGGGGAAAATTCTCCAAATCACTCAGAGAAAGATCTCTTCAACATATTTAACTAATTTATGGGCACTATAAAAGAGACCCCAGACCTCAATTCAAATCATCAACATTTTCTAAAAAAAAAAGAGAGAAAGAGAACTCTGAAGAACTCCTCAAGAACAAAAAAGGTAAAGACCTTTAGAAAAAGAGAAAGTTCTCTTATGAACAGATCATAGATCTTTAATAAAAAAAAACAAAATAAAAACAGTGCTTTGCACTTCTTATGAACAACTGGTTCTTTAAAACAGGAAAAAACAAAAATAAATAAAAAATAGTGCTTTGCACTTTTATGGACCTTTGGTTCTCGAAATAAAAAGAATAACTTGTTTTTTTTTATCTAAACTAGATCAAGGAAACGAATAAGTGCTTTGCACTTCTTTTATGAACCATTGGTTCTTGAATCTAAAAGATTCTTAAATCATAGTGCCTTGCACTTGCAAACTGCGTTGTTGCGCTCTTGGATTGGCGCAAGCCACCAGAGCGCGCCACGTGTCAGCAGCGCAGGCGCAGCGCATTAGCGCAGCGCACTGCGCTTGCGCGACACGTGTCACCACTACAAGCGCTTGCGCTCTCTGATTGGCGCAAAGCGCCTGACAAATACAAGGCATTTCTTAAAGGGCCAGGCCCAAATCAAAAAGACCAAGCATGCCTAATTAAATTGATGCTCTGCATCATTTATAAATTGGCAGAGCCCAAACAAAATAATAAAAATGCTATGCATTTTAAAAGGGGCAGAGCCCAAACAAAGTAGATACCTTGCATCATTCATAAATGAGCAGAGCCCAGAATAAATTGATGCTCTGCATCTTTTGTGGGCAGAGCCCAAACAAAAAAAATAGAAAATAATGCAATGCATTATTTAAAAATGGGCCAAGCCCTAGTACAAGTCTAACAGACCAAAAACAAATAAAAGCGTTGAATATTTTTCAACTGGACTTAGCCCAATCATTGCCGTAAGTCCTCAAACTAAATTGACTGAGCACGGCTGCTCCCTAAATCAATTTACGACCGGTTCAAGGGTACATCTCCGAACTCCTCTGACACCCATCGTTGTAATCCTTCAACGACGTCAGAGAGGTGACGGGTCCCGATGACCACACATCAAGACGGACTGCGGGGTCCTTAAACTCGTGGACCGAAACGTCCATAAACTAATATTGGACCGAAACGTTCTTAAACTAATAGTGGACCGAAACGTCCTTAAACTAATATCGGACCGAAACGTTCTTAAACTAATATCGGACCGAAACGTCCTTAAACTAATAATGGACCACCACGTCCTTAAACTGGAATATGGACCACCACGTCCCTAAACTGGCGATGGACCACCACGTCCTTAAACTGGAATATGGACCACCACGTCCCTAAACTGGCGATGGACCACCACGTCCTTAAACTGGAATATGGACCACCACGTCCCTAAACTGGAGCATGTACCGCAACGTCCCTAAACTACCTATGGACCACTACGTCCCTAAACTGGAATAATATAGCCTCCAAATGCTCTTTTGCCGGATCTAAACGATCCCGTTTAAGTTGATCTTAGCCCCCAAACACAGCTAACGTATCCTTAAACATTCAAACGGACTATAAATCTCCAAATCAACCTTGGTTCAAGGGTACATCTCTGAACTCCTCTGACATCTGCCGTTGTAATCCTTCAACGACGTTAGAGAGGTGACGAGTCCCGATGGCCAGATATTAAATGGATTATCACGTTAACTTGATCTTAGTCTCAAACAGGACTATCGTATCCTTAACGAACGTTTAAGTTGATCTTAGCCGCAACGCGACTAATGCATCCTTAAACTAAAAACATCAAACCCAAATCTAAGTAAATACGGATTTGGACTAATCCACGTCCTACGGGCGACGGCATTACTCAGTCTCCGTATACAATCCACGGGCAACCACAAACAAAACAAACACACACGACACGAAGTGAAATTCTGGAGAAGGAGAAAGTTGTTACCGCGATGCGGTAGCGTAATTAACTGCAGGGGCTTGCGCCTGCAGGGAAGAGCGTCCCCACAATCAAAAACCCCTCAAGCGAGGGGGAATATGATGAAGTCTGCTACATCGGTCGCATCCGTCTAAACCTCCGATACACGGTGCCATAAATCAACTTGGCATCTTCGGAGAGGTGGACGGATAAAACCAAATAGCATCTGCCCCGAATCTCAGCGTCAGGACATCGCAGTCTTGTGCGCCGTCTTTCGGAGGGGAACACGGACCATGTTCAAAACGGCTACGAACACAACGCCATTCGCGTTTGTATTCGGCACTGAAGCAGTACTCCCCTTGGAGATAGTGCTACCCTCTCTACGAGTGGCGGTTCATTACGAGCTAACAGACGAAGAGAATGCTCATCTTCGGCTTGAGGAGCTCGACGCCCTCGATGAAACTCGTCATAGTGCAACAAAACTTGGAGGCTTACAAAGAAAAAATGACGTGCTCATATGAGAGATTGACTAAGCCGAGAACATTCTGCCAAGGTGAACTCATGCTAGTTGTCAAAAGACCTTTGATCCCCAATCGTGCCAAACGGGGGAAATTCGAGCCGAACTATGAGGGCCCATACATCATAGATAAATTCTTCCAAGGAGGGGCCTATCTACTCATAGAGAACACCAACTCAAGATTTGTATGATGGAGGCTCTTAGGGGTTGTAACGGCTTCTAGGTTGATGGTGTGAACAAAATTTGTGAAGGAATTCATGGCTTTCTCTTATAGTGATAAACACTTAGAACTTTTAGTGTTGGAGCTTGAAAAGAGTATATTTGTTCAGTTTGAGAAAGCTAAATAATTTCTAAATGTGTGTGTAGAGAAAGCATGAGGTGTTAAGAGAGAAGGATGAGGTGGAGAGTGGTAAGGTGGTGGTGTAAAGTGAGAAGGGGGGTGGAGGGATGTGAGCATGGGTGAGGATTTAGTTTAGGTTATAATAAACTCAACCATAAACAAAAAAAAGAATTACAAACAAAAGAAAAACCTTTCATGTTACAAATCTAAATCCAGATGTAAAAAGAAATGAAATACTTATTCTAACACTTATATATCATTATCTTAATGTAAGATATCATGTCATGTTAAAAATATCATATTTATGATATCACACACTTTTCTTCATATTTACCAAAATAATTACATTTTTACGGATATAATTCTGATACCCAATTTCATAAGCGATATTATATTTGTAAACTCATTATATTCATATTTAAAATTATAAATTAATATTTATAATTTTCGAAAATATTACATGCCTTCTCATCCGCTTGCCGCAGTTGGAGGCGGAGTTCCTCCTCCAGCTTAGAGCACTCGCTCGCTTTTTTCATGGACGAGGCTTCCTCCTCGGACTCCATGGCGATGAGGAGTGCGCAGTGGTGAAGGACCTGAGGAAAACAGCAAACGTGTTAGAAAGCTCAAACCGAGGAAATAAGACTTGAAAGAATTTCTTTAAGAAAAGTCAAGAATCGACCAGAACCGTCTCTTGTGCTATGGCGGCCACCTGGGCTTTCATGGTCCCCCGGGGTATTTTAACCCCGGCCGCCTGCTCCATGTCGGAAAGCAGGCTGTTGGCGACTGAGAGCCCCGAGGGCACTTCAATACAGAAGTCGCCCTCCTGCACTCGGGTCCCGAAAGGAAGTTGCCGGGAGACCGTCCGCTTCTTCCTTTTGAGGGGGACTTCGGCGGGCCCTGCCTCCTCCTCCTCCTCCTCCTCATCCTCTCGTGCCAGAGGCGCCGGGTCCTGCGAGTGCTTATGGCTCCCCCCCTCCCCCCCCGTGGCATTCTTCTGGAACTCGGGGAGCGGCGGAAGACTTGGGCAGTGGAGTTGGCCTCGGGGCCAAGCTTGGACCAGGTCGGGACGAGCTTGCGCCCCCGGCCTTCTTTCCCTGAGACTTGGTAGCCAGGGCAGCTAGGATTTTAGCTCAGTCCATGGGCTCTGCAAAAAAAGGGGACACGCAAACAAAGGGGGGGTTAGCGACACTAAAACACCAAAGGAAATTTGGTAAAGTCTAACAGACAGTCGAAAGCCTTAATTTACCCAAGAAATGCACAGGACTAAGCCCAGCCTAGCTCAGTGCCTACTCGGAAAGCAGGACATCCACCCGTTGGATCGGCTCCTACTAGGACACCACCCTCGCCTCGGGGGAAGTCGAATGCTTTGCCCTCGGGAAGTCGGCCTTGTGCTACTGTGTAGGCACGGGCCAATCCTTGCCCTCATGCGGCACGACGAATACAAACTTCTCCTTCCACTCATGGAAAGAAGAAAGGACGGCTACTACCCTGACCCGACCATTCCGCCCTTACATTTTTGAACGAGAAATACACCCATCTCGGCTCGTCCTTACCGGTACCGGGGTGATTCTTATAACAAAAAAAGAGACGGAGAGAGTCAAGCTGAAGGGGATATTTTCAAGTTTCAACCGGACCAGAACCCCGAGGAGAATTTTCCACGAGTTCGGCGCTAGCTTCCCAGGGAGAGATGAAAGCAACGGAGCACCCCGCAGACTTCAGTTGGGAAGGGCAGACGCATTCCTGTCCAGAACGCTTCCAAATACAGGGCAATCTCCTTACCCTGCACCTGGTCTGCCCGCTCGCCCTCTCTAGCTAAACGGATGGAATAGTTAGAGGGTATGTGGAATCGAGTTCGAATTTCGGAAAGCTCGTCCAGACTCTTCAAAACGGAGGGCGCGTCGCGAGTGTTCCCGATGCGCACCTTGGAGTCCCTTGTCGCCGCCCAACGGCTAGTGACAGGGATAGCCCTGACTCTAGGGGGCGAACCTGACACAGAGGACGAAGAGGAAGAAGAACCCTCTTGACTATCTGAAGCCGTAAAGGAAGAAGACCTACTGGACTCGGCCCCAACAACGGGTGCCTTATCGTCCGACTCCACCCTTACTAACTCTACGGACTTCTCAGATGAAGACATCAAACCTGATTCAAAGGAAGGGACTCACCGAGGAAAAATCAATAGAGGATCTGATCTAAAGGAAGGAGCGCCGGGCAATCTTCAACAATGAAAAAGAATTTGAGTAAAGTATCAGACCTTGGATGGTCCCCTCCTATTTATACACCCCAAAGGAGAACATCCTACGTCCCCGATTGTTTCCCGCCAAAGCGAAACGTCGCGTCCAGCGACCAGCGGGGCTCCACATAGCCATCGGCCATTGGGGACGTCTTTTCGACTGCAGGAGTCATAGACAGCCTGTCACTTCCGCAAACCGATGTCCGACACATGGCCCATATCCCAACTGGCGATCGGCTGGAACGGCGCACCCTCTTTAAAGCGTGATTATTTCATTGATCCGCTGACGCCATCGAGGATACACACGAAGATTCAGGCGAACGACGAGACGACATGTGGGCCCATAGATCCAAACGTCATGCCGTTCCCAGGCAATCCGTATTATGATTCCTTGACGCCAAAATGAGCAAAAGAAAAACCGAGCAGGCCACTCTCGACCCGATCAATGAATAGGTCGGAATGAGAGTGGGGGGCTAATGATGATGCTCACAAGTGGTGTCTCCTCGGATTACGACACGTGGCGGATGATGTGTCCCGAAAGCTATGGGAGTGGAATAAATGAGTTGCATCAGGACATTCCTCGGGATCCCTTTCTCGAGAAACATATCTGACCTTTCGGGAGATCTCCCTGAATACATTCCACCTTCTCCTAGGAAACTACCAACATCTCGTCTCCGAGCTTTCTCAGTCTCCTTGCTCGTCTCCGAGCCGTCTGACGTGCCAAGCTTCCTCGGCTTCTCTCGTCTCCAAGTTCCTGACGTGTCGAGCTTTCTTGGCCTCTCTCGATCAACCAAGAGCATGGATCTCATGCGTCCCGCAACGGCTCCGCGTATATCGACAGGACGAGATATACGCTTCACGATCCGCGTCCCACGTTAAGGTGTCCCCCCATTAATGAGCGTATCCCCCCATTAATGGGCGCATCCCGCTATTCAAGACGAGGATAACACCGGGACGTAACTGACGGCGAAGATCTCGCGCCTGCTCGCTCCACGCGATCCCTATATAAACCCCTCTCTCAGACGACTCAGGTATCTCGAACTCATTTTCAATACGCCGCTACTCTACACCTATACCTCGGCACTAACTTGATCGTCGGAGGGTGCTACGGGAATCACCCATCCCGGGAATTCTTTGCAGGTAGCACAGCGCCAGATACCAACCCATTGAGATCCACACTCGACAACTTCCAAAACAAATCTCATCTGTTAAAGACGCCATCACAGGATCGACGGAGGACAACATCTGAAGGAGATCCAAGCTATATCAAATACCTTTTTATAAAAAAATAAACTCACTTGAGTCAAGGATGCTCTCTGCCAATCAATTTTTTAAGTAATCATTTGAAACTACCATATTTGGAATTACAAAATATAATTCCTAACATAAGAAAAAAACATCAAAAATGCTTAACCAAGCTCAGGTGGGTCTTGTTTGAAAAATTGTTGAGGGCATCTTAAACTAAAAGGGTAAATTGTCAAAAAAAAAAAAAAAACATTTATATCCCCCGCCCTTGAGGAGCATGTCAAAAACCTCTGAAAATGTTTAGTTGTCAAACAACCCTTTGCATGTGATATCTAATAGTTGCCAGGTATATCTAGTTTCTCGCGATATCTAAATAGTTGTCAGTGATATTTAAGCAGTTTCTTGTGATATCTAAACCGTTTTCTGAAATATCTAATTTGTTTGTATGAATTGATTAGATATAGCAGGTTACTATGTAGATACTGCTGGAAAAATTTCCATAGAGGTTTTGACTACCGCTTCGAGGCCTGGGATTTTTTGATAGCGGGAAAAAGAGCTCGATTTTTTTATTTGGATAATTTACTCTAAATTAAACCAAAACCTGCATGTTATCCAAATGCTATGAAAACAAGAAGGAAAGGAATAAGATCTGCAACTTTTTTTTTATAAATTTCTTGTCTTGAATACTAAAATGGGTACATGATGCTCATGTGCTTGGCACTTTCACATCGAATAATTTTTAATGATCACCATGTTTGCCATTGTCATTAACCTGACCCAGGAGAGTATGGAGGCTCTGCCATCCTCCTCAATGTTGCCATTGTCTTTGTTGTCATAACTCACAACATCTGAATTTTTTTAAATTATTTTTTACACTAAATTAGATATAACCTTCCTCAGTTGGATACCTTTCCGGCCTAGCGTAAAACGTAGATAGATCCCGTTCTACGATCATGGGGGATGGAGGAATGGATATCGTTTTATCAGACGATGAGGTAAACCTTAGAACTTCTAGAAAAGAGACAAATCTCGAAAATTTATTAAATCAAATGTTGAGTAGAAAACGAATATGGTATGACATTTGTATAGCCTAGCGCTAATTTTGTCCGGCTTATATGTATTTTGTTACATCCAGTTGTATTTTGTGTTGGAGGTATAGTATTAGTTTATGCTTGTTTCTGGGTTTTTTGTACTCTGTATTTGGGGACCTTCGGCCATTAAAGTCTTTTAATGATATCACGGGGCGCTTTGCCACCTTTTTCAAAAAACAAAGGAAAAAACCGCTTATGCAACCTTATTAATGCAAAGTAGAATAATAATCCTAGGACGAAAAGAACCCTAAACATTATATGCCAAATACACTAAACTACTGGAATATCTACCAAATTTGTCACGTCCCTTTGAGCCTTCGTACATCCCTCAAACCACCTCAGGTTCATAGAAAAAATGGTTCAAACAGAACGCAGCAGCTGGCATTGTCGTAGAGCATGAAATTCCTATTGAAAATTTCGCCATAATGGTTGTTCTAATGTTTGGATCAAAAGTTATGTGATCCAGAACTTGACCTCGCTCGCGAGGCAAAGCCATTCATTGGTTTTGACCCCCTGAGAAATTCCAGTCACATACTTCCAACAGCCATTCCCCACCCCCCCCCCCCCTCCAGCCCGCACCCCCACCCCCATGTGTTGTTTTCTTGATTAGTATCTTCAAAGTACAGGTGTACTCTCATGTGCATATATTATGATTCTCAGAAGCTGCCAGTGCTCAAGAAACTCTCCTACAAACCTTAATATTTACCAAAATTATAGGCAATGCCATTATTATTTTTATTTCCTTTTATATATCATCATTCTTTATCATTATATGTTGTCATCTGCTCCTTTATATTAAATTGGATGTAAATAATTATACAGCTAAGGCCATTATCACGCTTCCTAGCAAGCTAGGTATTATGATTTCAGTATTCCTTTAAGTAAATCATACTTAAATTTTAAAGGGCTTGATTAAATATGTCATATTTTGATGACAACTAACAAATGATTGTTCGATTGATGACAGATGATCATGTGCTGGCAAGATACTGTGCTGTATGTTTTTTTTTCTATCCTAGTAAAATTATAGAAAAATACCATGAACTTTTATGTCCTTTGCAGAAAACTACTTGCATATTCTGTTTGTCTAAACCCTATACTAGCTCTCAGCTGTGCTGAAGTACATATGATAGCTAGATGTTTCACTTTCCTTATGTAGAATGTTTCACATAAGCTTTTCCAAGCAATGAAAAGACATGCATCTTTTTCCTGCATATATACAAGGTACCTGGAAACAGTACTTAAATAAGTACAAAGATCCTATGATCATGTTTAGATATAGAACTCGTGCAGGGCTTTAGATGGCGTATTGGCGGATATCGGCAAGACAATCACGAGGACAGTAACAAACGATAAAGAGAAAGCAATCAAGCCAATCAAAGGCAAATAGAAATAAGAGCACTGATCAAAATAGGTGAAGGGGAAGATTTTATTAATCACAAAATATGGAGGAGTACAAACGGTGGATGAATCAAAAACCCTAGCTCTCAAAATTACAAAAGGGTTCTCTTAAAATATCGCAAAAGCTATATCAGATCTAGGGTTACAAAATACTATAGAAAAGATAGATCCAAATAACTGATTTCTCAACTAACAAATTATCCGGCCCAAGACACGGCATACGTCTGAAGAAGGCATTGGCAGACGTCTGCCCGAGAAGTCTCCAAAACAACAGAGAGTCCAGACGTCTGAAGAAGGTGATTCAGACGTCTGAAGAAGGTGATTCAGACGTCTGGTTTTGAGGTTTCGAAAGTATAGAGTGCTCGCAGATGTCTGATGTGTTCGAATCAAATGTCTTCCCAAAGTATGCGAACATACAGAGCGTCGACAGACGCCAGACGTCTATCCCCTTGCTTATAAATAAACTCGAATTTACAACAACTCTGTGGTAACGCCGGATTGATTTGGAAAATCAATAGGAATCGGAATGGGAGTCATACACAACAAGATGTTTTCTATATCATATATGACCGATGATCGATATTCGAATTCAACGGATAGATGAGAAGCAGCTCCATTTGTTATATTTTTCATTTTACGTAGGATTAAAGATTCCTGGTACCAAAACAAGTCTCATCATGGTTCTGTTGATGTAGGGGCAACGACATGACAGATTTTGGGATGAAGCTCACATGGTTGCATCCTTCACTCACCGACATTAGCCATTGTTCTCCCCTGGCCTGGCTTGTATGGTCAAATCAAGTGGGCCCTTTTGGCTCTGCAGTAGAACCATTGAACCTTGAAAGTGATCTTGATACTGTACTGAACTATTTCTCATCGACGAGCCGTATTTTTTCGTATCTGTCTCGAGTCCATCTGTCTTGACACAGTCGGGTTCGATGTATCCTCGATGTTTGTTTGTGTGCAGCACCTACAGCAGCAACAACAACACTTTATCTCATTTTTTTAAGGTTGGGTATATGAGATTTTTTTTCTTTTATCTTATCTCAAGAAGATTGCTAGCTCCTTAATGGAAATGCTTTATTCTATCTTGGACATGCAGTGAAAAAATAAAATGTTCTAAAAGAACTTTGGCTTGATACCGTTTTTTCTTGGTGATGTCATGATATGGGATTTCAGTTCGGATAATTGGGATTCTCTGTCCTGATAGAATCAATCAAAAGATGCGCTGATAAAATCCAACCTCTCATCATCAGAGCCATTTGCTTCATTGACATTGGTAGACCTTTGCGTTGATAAAAATCAATACAGGGGATCCGGATTCATTAAGACCGCATTGGGACTTAAAACTTAATTTTGTCTGACCCATGACCTGTCCTATATGGACATCAGAAGAGAGTTTTGATCCCCCCCCCCCCCCAAGTTTAGCATATCGATTCTGAACAACAACTCATATGTCATATTAATCTTATCCGCATGTCTTTTGAACATATAGAGAGTGTCCCAAGGATTTGGATCCTTTGCTTGGAAAGTACCCTGCTCTGCTAAGCAAAGCCGTCCGATCCCCTTTCGCGACCCCATCATACCCCTGGCCCTTTGTTTTCGACTAATCTTGATCGTCAAAATTTTAGTGGAGGGAAGAAAATAGCAGAGGATCCGGATCCATGTATCAATAGTTACAAATAACATTAGGATCTTTAGATGAAATGGTTGAGACAATATTGATGGGCTTGGTGAATTTTTATGTGGCATTACATCCCACAGGACTAAGGATTCATTGACAACTCATGAAAGAGAGAAGATCCTGGCCGTCCAATGGGACCATTTGTTAACTTCGGTGGGGCTGTTGATGATTGGAGTGTTTTAGGCCTGGAATCTTAGCGTAGTGTTTCAAAAGTCTCCACAGTTTCAATTCCCTCAGTGGGTTTGGATGCTTGTAATCAATTTCTAATCAAAATTTAGATATACTTTAATGCGGCCGCGTACGCCTGCAGCCGGCACCAGAGAGGAAGCGGAAGGGGTGGATGTGTCTCACCCCACTTAAAACGAAGTAGAAACCCTAAATCCCCTCGGCGTGCATCCTCTTGGCGCACGCAGTCAAGTCGCTGCGGGCGTCTCAACCATAGATATTTTTTTTCCAGATTTTCACACGATACAAGTTGTTTTATTGTTTGTGGTACTAAATGAAGAAAGTTCATGCGGGTTTAACGAGGTTCGGCCAACCATACTATAAGCATAAATTATGAGGCTACAATGATGGTGTAGGGAGCCTAAAACCCAGAATCCAAATATATCTCAAATCTCTGATACAAAATTCCATACCAAAACCGTAAGCTATACAAGATATATATGGTGTTCAGATAATTGCGTCTCTAGTAAGAGACTGAACCCCCTAAGACTTAACTGATAACTGTTTGCTGGTCTTGTTGGTTTGACTAGAAAAAGATGGTCGAATAACCATACAAAGTTGGTCGTATGGCTCAACAAGCAAGGTTAATAGGGCTTGATGATGCTCGATATCGGTGACTTCCCAGATCATGACACGTGGCAGATGATGTGTCTCAGAGCTCACAAGAAAGGATCAAGAACGTTACGTTGGAAGCACATCCCGGGCCTCCGACCCGAGAATGTTCCCGACCTTCGGTGGCTTTCCAGACCATCCTCTAACTCGCCTCCGAGCTATCACGGAACCAAGATGCCTCGGCCTCCCGCTCGTTCCCGAGCCTCCCGCCGAGCTCATCTACCTCGATCTCACCGACCGACCCATAGCACCGACCACAGGCGCCTCCGCCACGGCTCCGTGAATCTCACGCCCGCATGCCCATGGCTGCCACTATATAAACCCTTCCCTCAGACGACTCAGGCAAGCCAATTTTACTCCAATAGGCCGTTACTCTGCCAAAATACCCCGTCTAACTTGATCGTCGGAGGGTCTTCGGTGGCACAACCATCCCGGGACTTCCTTGCAGGTAGCTCGGCCTCAACCACATAAAACCCATTGAGATCCACACGCTTCAGGAGTCAACTCTCCAAATCCAATCTCAGCCATCCATCAGCGCTCGCAGCAGATCAACGGAAGGTAACATCTGAAGGAGATTAAGAGATCCATCAGTTGGCGCCGTCTGTGGGAAACGCCAGTTCCACTCAACTAAAATTCACCTTCCAATCTCAACTTCATGGCGAGCGGTCACCGCGACGATCCAAGCACCAGCCGTCGCCCTCCCCGCAGTGGAGACGAGAGAGAATCCCCTTCTCCCCCGAACGCCATTCACACTCTATCCGCCCGGACAGATCGGCTCGCGTCCGTCGTGGATGCACTCGTCCGTGTCCAAACGGCCGGGCAAGCTCCCCAGGTCACCGCTCCCCCATCTCGGGACCGGGACCCCTACAGAGGGAGAGAAGACTCTGTCACGCCCCGCTTCCCAGTATACGGGCAGAGGACGCGACGAGGCCACTACGTATTTACTCTGAAGTAAACACGCTGAGCGTATCTAAGCAATATAAAAAAAATATACACAAGAGAAAAACGTAATGAACAACAACTTTATTTATTAACATTCTTTTACAGTACATGAAAAAGTAAATACATAGAATTGAAAGCAATGCCTAAACAGTGGCATAACAGAAATGTAAAGGAAATATACAAGTGTAACTATAGCTCAGGATATTCAGTAAACTGGTCCAACTCTTCAGTGCTAGGCTCGATCTCTGGAAGGTCCGAATCACCCGACAACATTCCAAGGAAGAAAGAGAAGGAATGTCGTCAGTGAACAATCGCCCGGTAAGTCCCAAAGATAAGGGAGAAATAGAATAGACAAAGAGAGTGTAACTTTTAAAGTTGTATTATATTATTAACGCTGTTGTTTGTAGCTTGGTACAGAAGAGCCAGTGTATACGAGAGGAGTCTCAGTAGACCAGAGACTAAGATGGACGGAAAGTACAAGGAACCGTTTATGCCACGGTATAACAGCAATGGAATACAGGTTAGGTGTCTTAATTCTTGCAGTCCCATGCCACTTCTAACACCTTCTGTAGCAATCTACCCCTTAAACCCCGCGATATCTTGATTGTATTGTTTGTATTGTATTGTCTTGTAATTTGAATTGTATAGATGGATGACTTGCCGAAAACATGATATCAGTAAATGGAGAATCATGTAGATGGAGGTATATCCATGGTTCGGTTCGGTAAATATAGATCGATAGATTGAACAGATTGAATATATGGATTCATTGATTCATATTGTAATGTAGTTGTATACTTGAATCTCATTCAAATCAGATTGTATATATTGAGACTCAGTTTGAGTCAGAAAATTAGAAAAGAAATTGAAATCCTGAATTAAGTTTTGATATTATTGGTAACCGCTGCACATGGACTGCAGGATTTGTGTCTTTTTCAAAGAAGATTACCGTGTTGATAACACCGTTTGTTAAGTTGTCTACCTTAAATAGGTAAGCACCCATATCTCCGACTCCCTGAGGCTCAAGAGACTGGTCCCGCTTAAACCTATATTTACTAGGGTCCTTATTGTAATTTAATATAACTTGAGGGGGTTTTATGTAAAAATAATTTTGTATAATTTTCAAAATACACCTCAAGTATTTTATTATCATCTTTAGAGTTTTCATTGATGTATATTTTATCATTGTGATATTTCTAGTGAATAAAACTTTTTTTCCATAATATATGGTATTTATTTGTAATGTATTGAACTTGTATGGAATTGCATGGTATTTTCATGTAAAGTGATTCTTTTTTATTTAGAAAAGTTGGAATATTTATACTATACCAAAATAGATATTTTGATAATACATATATATATTTATAAAATAATTAAATTTATTATTTTTCTAGAAATCTCATTTTCTTAAGATATTTGTATTTTTAAATCTTTCGAGACCGTATGCTCCTTGCGGAGGTCTGCATCTCGCACTACTAAGCCCGAGGATGTGCGATAATCCGCACCATCCCGAACGGGTTCCCCAAAATGGATTGTAGCGGCGCTTTTCAAAGATTTGTTTAAAATACATAATCTTATAGAAAAAGATTTTTATATAAGTCGGAGGTAGTTTTATGTAAAACCGTATTTTCCCAAATCTATGTTTCCCAATATCATCGTGCTATATTATATATGAGTGTTTTGAAGAGGTAGGTCATTATCTCATGAACTATCTAAAGGTATAGCAAGTGATTATAATGATTTATGTCAAAACTAAACTATATGGTATTTTTCTGAAAAGATGCGATAAAAATTACAATATACATTCTTTTGATATGGAACTTGTTCAATATATCTTGTTAATGTTTAATGGTTATGATGTGCAAGTTTGGTATTGTTATATTTAAGAAAATTGGAACTTTTTAAAGAAAACCGAATCGGAAGTCGGATTAACTCCGCTTCCGTCAGGTTTTAAAAATACAAGTTTTTAGATTAGAAAAGAAGAGAGTGAGAAGTGAATTACTTGTTTAGTGTCAAGAGAAGAGGAAGAGGGAGTGGTAGGAGGTGCCGGTGCGTCGTTTCTTCGCCGGAAGCTCCTAGGGTCATCGTCGGAAGTTCGTCGGAGCTTCGCCCTTCGCTAACTCCACTTGCACACAAAGGTCTAGAGATTTTTCTTGAGAGTTTGGAGAGAGTTTTGGAAGTGAGGAAGGGTGAGTTTAAGTGTGTTATTTATAGGAAAAACTAGGGTTAGGGTATATGAAAGGGTGTGAAAAGATGTATTAAAAATTAGATTAATTGGGGTTTTGAATGGCTCTGTTAATGTGCAGGATTTTTAAACAGTACAGGGGTTATGGGGAGGCAAAGAGGCACAGTTTTCAAGAAGGGAAGAATCGGTTTTGGCCGAGTTGACCCGGCGCCGCCGGCCCGAGTCAGGCCGAGTCTCACATGCCACGTGTCCCTTGCCTATTGGTCTACCCCCTGGACTCGTTTGTTTTATATGTAATTTTTTGTTTTTACTAGTTATGCACATGTAGACTCTTGGGCTTCTAAAAAGATTAAAAGAAATCAATATAAAATGTGGCTAATGGGATTTGAACTCTGGTGCTTTGGTTCAGTAGTGCAAGATCTTACCAGTGAGCTACAAGCTCCTTCTTGCTGTTCAAAAGTAAATTAAATACTTATAGTACTCACAGAAAATGTAAATACTCCAAGTATACCGTAACTTTTAAACAAATTTTATGTACACTAAAATTGGAGTTGTTACTGTCTACCCTCCTTACAAAAATTTCGTCCTCGAAATTTACAATTTTATTTTAAAGACTAGTTTAAAAAGAAATGGGGGTATCTTGCACGCATCTCGTCTTCCCTTTCCCATGTTGATTCTCATGGAGTGTCTTTTCTCCACATCACTTGAACCAAGTTGACTTCCTTGTTCCGAAGTGACTTCACTTTCTTGTCCAGGATCTCAACATGTTATGCTCACAAGATAAGTCGGGCTGTACCGTGAGCTCGGAATGATCGAGAATATGGCTGGGGTCACTCATATACCTTCTGAGTTGGGATATGTGAAACACATTATGCACTCCTTCCAATGAAGGTGGAAGTGCCAAGCGGTATGCCACTTTACCGACTCGTTCGAGTATGTCGAACGGTCCAATGTATCTCGGACTTAGCTTACCCCGTCTTCCAAATCGGATCACTCCACGGTTCGGAGATATCTTTAAGAATACGTGATCTCCCGGCTGGAACTCCAAGTGACGGCGCTTTGCATCAGCCCAGTGCTTCTGTCGATCTTGGGTTATGCACATTCTTTCTCTGATAGTACGAACCACATCAACAATTGCTACTATCATCGCAGGTCCAAGGAGTTCTCTATCTCCGATGTCGTCCCAACTTAATGGCGATCGACACTTCCTTTCATAAAGCGCTGCAAAAGGTGACATTCCAATACTTGCTTGATAGCTATTGTTGTATGAAAACTCCACAAGATATAGGTGATCTTCCCATGATCCTCTGAAATCTAACATACACGCTCTGAGCATATCCTCCAAGATCTGGATAGTTCGCTCAGACTGACCATCTGTTTGTAGATGATAAGCCGTGCTGAAATTTAGACTTGTTCCCAAGCTTGCTTGTAGACTCTGCCAAAATTGCGATAGGAACCTGGTGTCACGATCGGAGACAATGCAGACCGGTACTCCATGAAGTCGTACAATTTCCTGTATGAGTTCATGGGTATCAGATATAGTACATATTTGAAGAGCTTAACTCTTACTTAGATTCTTACCTCCATGTACTTCTTTGCTAATGTCTCAGTAGATTGGCCAACTCGAAATGGGATGAAGTGAGCCGACTTTGTGAGTCGATCCACAATAACCCACACCTCATCGTTACCCTTTATGCTGCGAGAGAGTGCAGTCACAAAATCCATTGTGATGTGTTGCCACTTCCATTCTGGGATAGGTAACGGTTGAAGTAATCCAGCAGTCCTATGATGATCAGCCTTTACTTGCTGACACACCAAACATTTATCGACGCTTCTGGCTACTTCACGCTTCATTCCATGCCACCAGTAATTTTAACGTAGATCTTTGTACATCTTTATACTTCCAGGGTGTACTGAGTAGGGAGAGCTGTGAGCTTCTTTCATTAACTCTTCCCGAACAGAACCTTTTGGTACACATAATCTGTTGCCGTATCTCAAAGATCCGTCTTCATGGATGATGAAGTCTGTTCTGAGTTCATTCTCTACATGTTCTCTGATCTTTTGCAACTTAGCATCACTTGCTTGAGCTGTTTTGATCTGATTGACAATGGTAGATTGAACTTGTAAATTCATCAAACTTGAAGCGTTATCTGGCATGACTACTTCAATCTCCATCTGATGCGAGTCTTGTTGAAGCTTCCACTGAGCGGTGAGATTCATTGCTAATGGTTGGCGACTAAGGGCATCAGGTACCACATTCACCTTCCCTGGGTGATATTGCAGGTTGATGTCAAAGTCCGCCATGAGTTCTAACCATCGTCTCTGCCGCATATTAAGCTCCTTCTGAGTAAACACATATTTCAAACTCTTGTGATCTGTGTATATGTTCACTCTTTCACCAAGAAGATAATGGCGCCAGATCTTAAGAGCAAAGATAACGGCTGCCAATTCCAAATCATGCGTCGGATAATTGCGTTCATGAATCTTCAGCTGTCTTGAAGCATAAGACACAACCTTACCGTGCTGATGTAGAACACATCCTAATCCCTTACCGGATGCATCGTAATGCATTTCGAAACCTCCATATCGGTCCGGTATAACGAGAATAGGCGCTGATATCAACCTTGACTTGAGTTCTATGAAAACTTGTTCGCATACTTCTGACCACACAAAGTCTTCATCTTTACGTGTGAGCTTGGTCAGGGGTGTTGCTATCTTAGAAAAGCCTTCAATGAACCTTTTGTAATATCCAGCTAGACCCAAGAAACTTCGAATGTCCTTCATTGACTTTGGTGTCGGCTATTCGCTTACTGCTGAAACTTTCGCTAAATCCACAGAGATTCCTTCGCCTGATACGATATGTCCAAGAAAACCAACTTGATCTAGCCAAAACTCGCACTTGCTGTACTTGGCGTAGAGTTGATGTTGTCATAGAGTTTCCAGGACAATTCGTAGGTGCTCGGCATGTTCTTTCCGACTCTTAGAATACACCAGGATGTCGTCGATAAAGATGACAACAAACCTGTCTAAGTACTCCCGGAAAACTTGATTCATCATGTTCATGAATATTGCTGGTGCGTTGGTCGCTCCAAATGGCATCACAAGAAATTCGTAATAACCATAGCGAGTTCTGAATGCTATTTTATGAATATCAGCTTCCTTGACCTTCACCTGATGATAACCTGAACGAAGATCTAACTTGGAGAAGACACAAGATCCACTTAGCTGATCGAATAGATCGTCGATACGCGGTAGCGGATACTTGTTCTTTATCGTTACTTCGTACAAGGTTCTATAATCGATGCACATTCTGTATGAACCTTCCTTCTTCTTCACAAGCAGTACTGGTGATCCCCAACTTGAAGTGCTGGGACGAATCCATCCTTTCGCCAATAATTCGTCCAACTGAGTTCGGACCTCTTTCAAACCTTCCGGACTTAATCAATAAGGTGCTTTGATCACCGGTTGTGCTCCATATACTAAATCAATGCTGAATTTAAGAGCTCGATCGAGAGGCAAACCTGATATATCGTCAGGAAATACACCGTCGAACTCTCGAACCACTTCTGGCTTTGATCCTTCCTCCGCTTGAATTGCTGCAATTACTGCCTTCTTTGGTTTCGCCTTGTAAGTACTTGGCTCCAGGGTACGATCTCCACTTTTGAATAGAAGACCGGATGGTCTGGAATCTCAAATACTACCCTCCTTTTACGACAGTCAATGGCAGCATAAAATGTTCCGAGCCAATCCATACCTAGAACTACATCGAAGTTCGGTATGTCCAGCACCTTGAAGTCAGCATAGAATTCTCTGCTGCAAACGACTACTGGACACAAGCTGTATCCCATTGTTGCCTTTAGAATGCCATTTCCTGAACTGAAATTCCAACTGGATACAAGCGGTGTGACTGGAATCACATGAGTTCGGACGAACCGTTGCGACATAAAGCAGTGAGATGCTCTAGTATCGAAGAGTGCTAGTGCAGAAAGTGAGGCTACTAGGATTGTACCTAAGGTATGTGGGATATGTTTTAAGTATAGGAAAAATATGTAAGTAGGTGTTAAGACTGAAAGAAAAACTTGAAAAGAAAGGGCTACCAGTGATGACTTGGCCAGTGGCCTCAGTTTCTTCCACTGTCATCGTGAAAGCATGTCGCCGTGGTACATTCCTCGTGGCCGGAGGAGCATTCCTCGGAACGTTCCATTGAGCTTGATGGAACTAACGAGGAGGAGGTGCAGTCGGTGGTCCTCTAGGTGGTGGAGTAGAGAGAGCGAGTCTTGGAGCAGGTGCCTGAAGGGCAGGTCTCTGCTGATAAGTGATTGTTGGCCTGGGTGCAGCAATTGGGTTGTGTCTTATGGGAAAAAACCCAATATCATGAGTAGCTGAGCCACGGACTAAGAAAATACGGTTGGCTCGCCGGCAGTCTTTCATCATATGCCCAGCTCACTTGCAGTAGGTACAAAAGGCTGGGCTAGGCCTGTTGTTCGGTACTCCCGGCCACCTTGGCACAAATGGTGGTCTTGACGAGGCTCCTCTTGCCATCTGGGTGGCAGGGCGTTTAACTCCGGCAGATTGAGGTCTTCCCCTCATCTTAACCACTGCCTCATAACGGCGGGCATCTTTCAGAGCCGATTCATGAGTCGGAAAATCTCCTGTGGCCAGTGCAGCCTGGATCTCCGAATCTAAACCTTGTTGAAATCGACGGGCTCTGATCTCATCCGTCGGTATCAGGTGTGCCGCAAATCTGTTAAAGTATTATGTTAGCTATGTAGTATGTGATATATTGAAAAATCAAATTATTGAGACATATCTTACCGATTGAGCATGGTGAACTCAGCGTCATATTCATCTATTGACTTGGTCCACATTGAACCTTGTTGCAGATGGATGAACTGTTGTTCCATGTCGAACCTGGTAGTCTCAGGGAATTACTTTGCGTCGAACATGTCTCGGAAAGTCTTCCATTCGATGGGTTGATCAAGACGGCTTTCTTCCGCCTTCCACCAGACCCGTGCATTGTCCGTGAAACGTAGTTTCGCAACACAGACCCAAGCTATTTCTGGCACTTGTGCCGCTGCCAGATCATCTTTGATACTTTGAGCCCATTCCTCAGCTTCTAGAGGGCTCTCTTTTCCCGAAAAGTTCTTGGGGTGCAGGGCCCGGAATTGTTTCACTCCGGGTGCTTCCACCTCTGGTCGGTTCATCAGGATAGCAGTCTGCTGCTGGCATCCTTCTAGGAGGCTGCGGATTGCCTCAAGCAGAACCGTCTGCTCGTTGATCGGAGCAGTGACGACAGGTGTGAGCGGTAGTGGTGGAGGTGTGTTGTTGACATTGGTGCTGGTGTTGTTCGGGGAATTCATAACCTTGCAAAAAAATTTTGGGTTAGAACAGATTCAAAATATATGATAAGATTCAAGGAATAGGTATTGTAAGGAATGTTTTCAGTTGCTGGTTCTTGTGTTATATTACTTAGATTGTCCACGCAGAGCTGAACTGCATAGTAAGGTTCCATACTGCTCTGACCTGCATGGGCCACCAACAAAACCTGTCACGCCCCGCTTCCCAGTATACGGGTAGAGGACGCGACGAGACCGCTACGTATTTACTCTGAAGTAAACACGCTGAGCGTATCTAAGCAATATAAAAGAAATATACATAAGAGGCAAATGTAATGAACAACAACTTTATTTATTAACATTCTTTTACAGTACATGGAAAAGTAAATGCATGGAATGGAAAGCAATGCCTAAACAGTGGCATAACAGAAATGTAAAGGAAATGTACAAGTGTAATTACAGCTCGGGATCTTCAGTAAACTGGTCTAACTCTTCAGTACTAGGCTCGATCTCTGGAAGGTCCGAATCACCTGACAACATTCCAAGGAAGAAAGAGAAGGAATGTCGTCAGTGAACAATCGCTCGGTATGTCCCAAAGATAAGGGAGAAATAGAATAGACACAGAGAGTGTAACTTTTAAAGTTGTATTATATTGTTAACGCTGTTGTTTGTAGCTTGGTACAGAAGATGCCAGTGTATACGATAGGAGTCTCAGTAGACCAGAGACTAAGGTAGACGGAAAGTACAAGGAACCGTTTATCCCACGGTACAACAACAATGGAATACAGGTTAGGTGTCTTTATTCTTGCAGTCTCGTGCCACTTCTAACACCTTCCGTAGCAATATACCCCTTAAACCCCATGATGTCTTGATTGTATTGTTTGTATTGTATTGTCTTGTAATTTGAATTGTATAGATGGATGACTTGCCGAAACCATGATATCAGTAAATGGATGTAACTAGAGAATCATGTAGATGGAGGTATATACATGGTTCAGTTCGGTAAATATAGATCGATAGAATGAACAGATTGAATATATGGATTCATTGATTCATATTGTAATGTAGTTGTATACTTGAATCTCATTCAAGTCAGATTGTATATATTGAGACTCAATCTGAGTCAGACAATTAGAAAAGAAATTGAAATCCTGAATTAAGTTTTGATGTTATTGGTAACCGCTGCACATGGACGGCAGGATTTGTGTCTTTTTCAAAGACGATTACCGTGTTGATAACACCGTTTGTTAAGTTGTCTACCTTAAATAGGTAAGCACCCATATCTCCGACTCCCTGAGGCTCAAGAGACTGGTCCCGCTTAAACCTATATTTACTAGGGTCCTTATTGTAATTTAATATAACTTGAGGGGGTTTTATGTAAAAATAATTTTGTATAATTTTCAAAATACACCTCAAGTATTTTATTATCATCTTTAGAGTTTTCATTGATGTATATTTTATCATTGTGATATTTCTAGTGAATAAAACTTATTTTTCATAATATATGGTATTTATTTGTAATGTATTGAACTTGTATGGAATTGCATGGTATTTTCATGTAAAGTGATTCTTTTTTATTTAGAAAAGCTGGAATATTTATACTATACCAAAATATATATTTTGATAATACATATATATATATAAAATAATTAAATTTATTATTTTTCTAAAAATCTCATTTTCTTAAGATATTTGTATTTTTAAATCTTTCGAGACCGTATGCTCCTTGCGGAGGTCTGCATCTCGCACTACTAAGCCCGAGAATGTGCGATAATCCGCACTATCCCGAACGGGTTCCCCAAAATGGGTTGTAGCGGCACTTTGCAAAGATTTGTTTAAAATACATAATCTTGTAGAAAAATATTTTTATATAAGTCGGAGGTAGTTTTATGTAAAACCGTATTTTCCTAAATCTATGTTTACCAATATCATCGTGCTATATTACATATGAGTGTTGTGAACAGGTAGGTCATTACCTCGTGAACTATCTAAATGTATAGCAAGGGATTATAATGATTTATGTCAAAACTAAACTATATGGTATTTTTCTGAAAAGATGCGATAAAAATTACAATATACATTCTTTTGATATGAAACTTGTTCAATATGTCTTGTTAATGTTTAATGGTCATGATGTGCAAGTTTTTTATTGTTGTATTTAAGAAAATTGTAACTTTTTAAAGAAAACCGAATTGGAAGTCAGATTAACTCCGCTTCCGTCGGGTTTTAGAAATACAAGTTTTTAGATTAGAAAAGAGAAGAGAGATGTCACGTCCCGAAATTGGCACATGACGGCCCTAATACTACGCAACGTCTACAGGCGTAACGCAATAAAAGAAGGCCAAAACCCAGAAATCTAAACCATCAAAAGATAAGAAAAGATAAGAAACATTGTTTAAACTTTTGAAATCGCAATCCAAATTCTTTAAAAGTCCAACTTTTCTTTCTTGAAAATATTGACAGCACCTCCTTTGTAAAAACCAACCCAAAAATGGGTACAACATAAATATAAGTAAAGCATCCCCAATGGGAGCAAATCCACGCCAAAAGGCGGAAAACAACCACCACAACAGATATACGACGCTGTAGTGAAGAAAGAGACGATATGAATAAAACTGCATAAAACCTCCAAGTCACAAAATAATATACAATCCATCCTCACATCACGTCTCTAAGTCATACAAGATAATGGTAGATGGAGAGTACAGGATACAACGAAATATACAACAAGCGACATTGGATAACCGCAAAACCTACCTAAGCAACACTGCACACTGTCAGGCGAAGCGGTATCCACAGCAAAAGATTATACGACGGATGATAATAGCTCTGCCTCTGACTATCCTGAAGAACACCTGCAAAACACTGTGGCACAACGGGGGTGAGTTGCCAACTCGTAAATAGTAAATAACATATGCAGGTAATCGCGAGTGTGCACGTATAACGTGAATCTAACATAAGCATCTAATAGCAATGAATGGTCATATGTAATGCACCAATCATGAAAGGTACGCTAGAAGGTACTACTAATACATGAAGCAATAATATGACAATCGGTATGCAATAATCATGTAAAGTACTCTATCAGGTACAAATAATACATGAAACAATGCATATAATAGTATGTAAATGCAACAGTCATGGAAAGTACTCTATCAGGTACAACTAATACATGAAGCAGTGCATAAACAATAAATGTGGAGTATGGAATAAAACATGTCATTTCCACGGAAATCCTAACCTCGTGGTAGGACCAAAATCCAACAAGGCAATCCAATTTCCACAAATCAGCCCCCAAATTGGCTCTCATATCATGTAAATCTCATATATCATGAATGTCCAACATCAAGTATATCTCATATATCATGTATGTACAATATCAGTATATCCCACATATCATGTATGTACAATATCGGTATATCCCACATATCCTGTGTGTACAATATCAGTATATCCCACATATCCTGTGGGTACAATATCAGTATCAAGTAAGTTTCATATAAGGTGAGTGTCTAACATCGACACCCAAAACATCATGAAACAAGTGTCAAGTATCGACACAGAAATGCTGATCTATCAGGTGATGTCACCACGACTGGCCCCCTGATAGGTACGTATCATACGCTATACCGAAAATCCCGAGTGCCTAGCTCTGACCCTCGTCTCTAGACGTATCCATACGTACATGACTCCCGTCGGTATCCCCACGATAACCGCCGAGTCATAGGTACTGTCACCGGTAGGTATGGTTCCCCCACTAACTCATCTCCTCACTGAGATTCTTGCCCCGGGGTACCTCCGGGCCCCACCATATACCCGCACACGGACCCCTCCTTTCCTCGCGTGGGGTATATATAAGCTAAAAACCGAGAAATCTCATGGTGGCTGCAGAAATATCATATCAAGAGAAACCGGGTTTTTCAAATAATGCATAAATTTCATGAAACAACCACTGTCCTCAAATCCAGAAAACATCAAGAAATGAATAAGTATAACTGCATGAATCAATACATATATATTAGCGTCCCACTCCACTAATATATATATATATATATATATATATATATATATATATATATATATATATATATATATATATATATATATATATATAACATCGTCCCACTCCACTGTTATATATACTTAGGAGTAACAATATCAGAGAACATCATATGAAATCCAGGAATGTAACATATGCAATATGAAACAGTAATATGAGCATATAAAGGAAAACAGCTACTTAACTGCTACAAGTTAATAAATATTTCATGCGGTTCCTGATTTCCTCCGAAATCAGATGCAACCTCATAAACAGGTGAACATGTAGCTATAACAAGGTATACGTAACTATGTCGGTATAGCAAGATATGTATGTCCATATGAAAGTATGTATGATGTAAAAGTATATGTAGCAAGATATGTCTCTATGCTTATCCATAATACCCTCCAGGTATATGTATGTATATATGCCAGATGTACTTGTAGCTATGTCTCATATGTGTATATAGCTATCACTAATGGTACACTACCCTATAGGTATATGGGTAACTAGCATGTAAGCATGTCAGGGCATATGTGTAAGCCTGTAGGTATACAGGTATGCTATAAGTCATATGCATAAAGAAATATGAATCAATGTCTCAATGTCCCTAACCAAACAATATCATTTCTATATGTGGGTTGTGTGTGACATGGCAATTATTGACGGTGTGTGTGGCATACAATCAGTGCTCGTGCAACATGAGCCGTCAATAATAGTGCAGTGTCCTAAGGATACTAGTCCAAGCACAACAATTAACTAAGAAATAGGGTGAATGCGCAATTCTAAATATGACATAGAACATGCGACAAGTCAAGTCATTTCTAGACCAGACGCATAACGCCATGCGGACGATTCCCCGTAGATATTAAATCTACTCACCAACACTCCTGGCTAGGTGAAGCCAACCACTTATTTTCCCCTTGTAGCAGTGTCCGAAGTCCCCGCCTGCAAACCTACAACATTAAAACAATAAAGCAAGTATATATTAATAATAGACCCAAAACACGCACAAACTACATTTAACCGACGCAACAACACAAAACATATTCTCAAGTGTTCGTATTGTGGCTAACGTGCGTAGCGACACGACAAAAACAACTTAAGAGCAAAAACACACAAAGTGCACGATCCGTGTCGTATAATGTATCGCGCGGACACAAAACACTAGATTATAGGAAAACGATCCCAGATTTTTCATGCTGCAATTACTAAAAAAGTAAATAGTACCAAACACCCATAACCAACAACAGACAACTACCCACAAAAACCAAACCCCAACACTTCCCTCAATAGCCGGCGTCTCCGGAATTTTGCCTTGATTCGCCGGCCAATGCCGGTGGGGTGGCGCTCGTGTCTCAGGTGGTGCTTCAGGGTCACTAGTACATCACTACAATTTTGTTTGGTCACTCACTAAAAGTTCCAGGACACAGCAGTTCACAGAGATTCTAAAAAGACACTAAAAACACGATATTTCACAAATCGATACATAAAGTGTTCTACGCAACAACCAACGAGCTAAACAATATAAAAACTCCTATTTAACAGAGTAGGGATCATACCTATCAACCCTTGCTCCCAAGATCCTAGCTTTCCTAGCTCCAAGTGATCAAGAAGCAAAAACCAAGACTAGAAGTATTTTGTGATATATTTTGGGAATTTTGGAGATTTAGTGTGCTAGGATTATGCAAAAAAGGAAGGGAAATGATCAAGAGCAGAAAGGGGAAGAGGGATCTCGGCCAAGTGAGAAGGATGGAGAGTTGTGTGGAGTTTCCTAGCCATTTCTCATGATAAATGCACATAAATGCATTCACACACACATGCATGCACCTCTTGAAATTCTTTTCTTTTCTTTAAACTTAATTATAATTTCCAAACAAATATCTAGATATTATGGAAAGTTTAATTAACTCAAATTTAATTTGCTTGCAATAATTTTTTAAAGAAGGAAATTTCCCAATATAAAAATACCACATTAAAATAATATTAAAATTGGGAAAAATTTAAATTGAACCAAAACGTCTCATATACCCCCAAAGCTTGCGCACTAGTTTTATTTTAGCTAAACTAGGTGCTGGCGAGTCTATATGGACGTTTGATCACAGTCGGGTTAAAACAGAAAATACAGACAATTTTACCCTAAAACGGAAAAATTCGAATAACAATTTCTAAAACGTTACAAGAGAGGAAGGACTTACTTGTTTAGAGTCAAGAGAAGAGGATGAGGGAGTGGTAGGAGGTGTCGGTGCGTCGTTTCGTCACCGGGAGCTCCTAGGGTTGTCGTCGGAAGTTCGTCGGAGTTTCGCCCTTCGCTAACTCCACTTGTACACAAAGGTCTAGAGATTTTTCTTGAGAGTTTGGAAAGCGTTTTGGAAGTGAGGAGGGGCGAGTTTAGGTATGGTATTTATAGGAAAAACTAGGGTTAGGGTAGATGAAAGGGTATGAAAAGATGTATTAAAAATTTGTATTAAAAATTGGATTTATTGGGGTTTTGAATGGCTCTGTTAATGTGCAGCATTTTTAAACAGTACAGGGGAGGCAAAGAGGCACAGTTTTCAAGAAGGGAAGAATCGGTTTTGGCCGAGTTGACCCGGCGCCGCCGGCCCGAGTCAACCGAGTCAGGCCGAGTCTCACATGCCACATGTCCCTTGCCTGTTGGTTTACCCCCTGAACTCGTTTGTTTAATATGTGACTTTTGATTTTTATGAGTTATGCACGTGTAGACTCTTGGGCTTCTAAAAAGATTAAAAGAAATCAATATAAAAAATCATGTGGCTAATGGGATTTGAACTCTGGTGCTTTGGTTCAGTAGTGCAAGGTATTACCAGTGAGCCACAAGCTCCTTCTTGCTGTTAAAAAGTAAATCAAATACTTATAGTACTCACAGGAAATGTAAATACTCTAAGTATACCTTAACTTTTAAAAAAAATTTATGTACACTAAAATTGGAGTTGTTACAGACTTTGCCCGCATCAGCACGACCGGACACCACATCGCTGTCTCCGGAGGCCGCAGATCCCCCGGGCCAATGTATTCAATGACCCGCTGGGTACGCATAGCTCAACACCGAGATCTTTCGCCAGAGCGCCTCGCCCTGAGGCCCATTGCTCCCGTGTTCCTCCCGAGGAGGTGTCGGTCAGCTCGCCTGCGCCCAGGCATGACTGGCAACCCCTCCCTCGATGGGGTCGCACGGACGGGACTCGCCACGGGAGCTCAAGGACGACCTCGCCAGGGGACCTAAGGAACCTCATCGAACGTATCCGAGGCCGTGGCCAGGCGCAGGTCTCCTGCAGAAGAGGCAAAAAATCAGAATATGCCCAGTCATCGGAATACCACGGCCAACTCGACGCCCTCGAAAAGAAGATTGAAGGCATGCATCGGGAAAGTCATCATTCGAGCGACAGGGCTAAATATGCTTCCGACTCGCTCACAAAGTCCTTCACCAAAGAGCTGCTCGCCGTCCACGTCTCCTCCCAGAACAAGCCCCCGAAGGTCTCCCTCTTCGACGGGAAGTCCGACCCGAAGGATCATTTGGACGCATTCACAGCCGGGATGAGTTTCCAGGACTACTCATAAGCCGCACAATGCCGCGCTTTCCCGGCCACTCTCATCTGCTCCGAATGAGGCTTGTTTCGAGGACTCGCGCCATGATCAATCTCTACCTTCGATAAGCTGGCCACCCAATTCCTCGGCCACTTCATCGGGAACAGACGGCAGAAGCGGACAGTTGACCATCTCTTCACCATAAAGAGCGGAGACAAAAAATCATTCAATGGGTACGTCATCTGCTTCTACAACACTCTCCTTGAGGTCCCAGAACACCGGGACGAGACGGTCATTACGGCCCTTAGGTCAGGTCTTAGGCACAAGGGGTGGCCACGCTCCTTTGCATTAGCGCAACCTAAGACCATGGCAGAGGTAAAGTCCTGGACCAAACGTGAGATCCAGCTTGAGTTCGAGGTGAACGCCAACTTGCCCCGGACAGTGCAAGCAGGTCAGAAAAAAAGGGCCAGGGAAGAGAAGAAGAAGACCGAGCAGCTTCCCTGCTCGGTCCATCCTTAGCAGGCCTTTCCATGCTCTCTCATGCTAAGGATTAAAGCCCTCACCAAGAGGCAGCTGGGCAGCAACCCTGCTCAGTCCATCCTTAGTAGGCCTCTCCATGCCCTCCCGCGGTAAGGATCAAAGCCCTCACCAAGAGGCAACCGGGCAGTAACCTTGCTCGGTCCATCCTTGGCTAGTAGTTCACTACCCATCGACGCTAAGGATCAAAGCCCTCACCAAGAGGCAACCGGGCAGCAACCCTGCTCGGTCCATCTTTAGCAGGCCTCTCCATGCCCTCCCGCGCTAAGGATCAAAGCCCTCACCAAGAGGCAACCGAGAAGCAACCTTGCTTGGTCCATCCTTAACAGGCCTCTCCATGCCCTCTCATACTAAGGATCAAAGCCCTCACCAAGAGGCAACCGGGCAACAACCCTTCTCGGTCCACCCTTAGCTGGTAATTTCTTACCCACCGACGCCAAGGATCAAAGCTCTCACCAAGAGGAAACCAAGCAGCTACCCTGCTTGGTCCATCCTTGTCTGGTAATCTCTTACCCCACGACGCCAAGGATCAAAGCCCTCACCAAGAGGCATCCGAGCAGCTACCCTGCTCGGTCCATCCTTGGCTGGTAATCTCTTACCCCACGACGCCAAGGATCAAAGCCCTCATCAAGAGGCCACCGAGCAGCTACCCTGCTCGGTCCATCCTTGGCTGGTAATCTCTTATCCCCCCAACGTCAAGGATCAAAGCCCTCATCAAGAGGCCACCGAGCAGATATCCTGCTCGGTCCATCCTTGGCTGGTAATCTCTTACCCCACGACGCCAAGGATCAAAGCCCTCATCAAGAGGCCAGCGAGTAGCTACCCTGCTCGGTCCATCCTCAGTAGGACACTCAATGCCCTCCCGCGCTAAGGGTCCAAGCCCTCATCAAGAGGGCACCGAGCAGCTACCCTGCTCGGTCCATCCTTGGCTGGTAATCTCTTACCCTACAACGCCAAGGATCAAAGCCCTCATCAAGAGGCCACCGAGTAGCTACTCTACTCGGTCCATCCTTGGCTGGTAATCTCTTACCCCCCCCCCCCCGACACCAAGGATCAAAGCCCTCATCAAGAGGCCACCGAGCAGCTACCCTGATCAGTCCATCCTTGGCTGGTAATCTTTTATCCCACGATGCCAAGGATCAAAGCCCTCACCAAGAGGCAACCGGGCAGCAACCCTGCTCGGTCCATCCTTAGCAGGACTCCCAATGCCCTCCTGCGCTAAGGATCAAAGCCCTCACCAAGAGGCAACCGGGCAGCAACTATGCTCGGTCCATCCTTAACAGGCCTCCCAATGCCCTCCCGCACTAAGGATCAAAGCCCTCACCAAGAGGCAACCGGGCAGCTCCCCCTGCTCAGCCCATCCATGGCTGGTAGTTCAATATCCACCGACGCCAAGGATCATAGCCCTCACCAAGAGGCAACCGGGCAGCTACCCTGCTCGGTCCATCCATGTCTGGTAGTTCACTACCCACCGACGCCAAGGAACGAAGCCCTCACCAAGAGGCCATCAGACAGCTCCCCTGCTCGGTTCATCCTTAGCAGGAAACTCCTTGTCTTATGACGCCAAGGATCCAAGCCCTCATCAAAAGGCCACTGGGCAGCTTCACTGCTCAACTCCCTCCACGTCTTTACTAAGCGATCTCAACCTCGACGTCGGGGCCATGGAGATACCGACCTGTCACCGGCCTTTGCACACTTGGCAAATGGTCGATTTCAACTTGACGTGCGATCACTAGACGAAAACGCGACCCAACATGAAAGCAGTACTGCGCAAATAAGATGTTTACTACAAACAAAGGGAAAACACGCACGCAAAGAACACTGCAAAAGTTTTTTTATTTATAAAGTAGGAAGTCTTTACAGAGGTATTATGGGCTCCCCAGCCTTACAAAAACTCCCAGATGCTTACAAAATTC
Organism: Agapanthus africanus; assembly: GCA_030015575.1. Classification (NCBI taxonomy): domain Eukaryota; kingdom Viridiplantae; phylum Streptophyta; class Magnoliopsida; order Asparagales; family Amaryllidaceae; genus Agapanthus; species Agapanthus africanus. Next base: position 769,917,401 of record CM057341.1, read on the forward strand.
TAGCGCAAAGAAAATAAGGAGGCAAGGAAGTTCAGGCCTCGGGGCCGGGGAGAACATCGATGAGCAGCGCTTCCACCATGACAACCGGGGTGGTATCTTGAAGGTCGGCACCCACAGCGTGATCCTCGGTGACGGTGGCCAGGACGACCGACTTATCACCGACTCTCTCACCGGGGGCCTCTTCCCTTGCAGCACTGCCGGGAGCATCTCCCTGCGCCTCATCCCTGCGGGGGTACTCACCCCGGAGCTCGCCGTCAGGGAACTCCGGCATCATGGCCTTGACGGCGTTGAAAGCGTCGTGCCAAACAACGGTAGCGGCCCTAGCGAGGTTGGTGTAGTACTGATCCGACTTCTTGTAGCTCTCCATCGCCTTCAAAGATCGGAGCTCGGCACGCCTCGTTCCCTCCTTCGCCGCCTCATTCTCCCTCCGGAGGGTGTTCGCCATCTTCTTCAGGATGGAGGTAAGCACCCTGGAGTCTTCTAACTTGGCCTCGGCGGCTCGGGCAGCCTCTCGGTAGTTGGCAATCTCCCGATCCCTGGCCGCCACTTGGTCTTCGAGAGCAGCGACCCTCTCCATCGCCGCTTCCAGCTCCAGCCTTGAGCTCTCCTCCCGCGAGGAGATCTCGCCAGCGACCTGCATCGCCGGGGCAATTTCCCTGTCCTCCATGTTGATGACGAGGGCGACATGCTGGAGGACCTGAAGAAAATAGAGGAGGGTTAAAAAGGAAAGGGGCACCCAATCTCGCAAACAAAAATACTGAATGAGGGACCGAGTGCAGTGCGAATACTAACCTGCATGGCCTCTTGAGCTATGGCCGCCATGTGGGCCTGGAGAGTCCCCCAAGGAATTCTGTAACAACCCCAAATTTCCGATACAAATTTTTCAAAATATTTTTTCAAAAATTCATAAAAGGGTATTTATTACCTGAGCACAAGACTTAAGTAATTAAATAACTCCATTTTTAAAGTACAAAGAATTAATTTAAATTCAAAGTATACTTGGAGTATTTAATATTATTGATATCTCTTTAAGTAATTATTTCACACAAATAATTACAAGAAGGAGCTTGTGGCTCATTGGTAATACCTTGCACTGCTAAACCAAGCCACCAGAGTTCAAATCCCATACCCCACATTATTTTTAATATTATTTTGTTTTAAATTCTTTGGAAGCCCAACAGTCCATGCACCATAACTCCCAAAACTTGAACTGCACCTGAAAAAGTAAATATACCAGAGTGTACGTCAGGAGACCCCCCACCTTCCCATGCCCCGACTCGGGCCGGCGCCGCCGGACGGCCGAGTCGTCAACATGGGAAATGTGTCTTTTCACCTACCCTACCCCCATGTATACTCCAAATTAATGGATCGGTTCCCGAGACTTCAATATACCCTATTTACTACGATTTTTAATGATTTTCTCACATTTTTTATAATTTTTTTTATCAAAAAACCTTTCACCTATCATACCCCTATCCTACCCTATAAATACACCCCTACCCTCTACCCTCCCATCCCAAAATCCTGAGCCCACTCTCTTAAAATCTTCTCAAGAGTTGTGTACTTTGAAAACAAGTTCGCGGCGAAGCTCTGACGAAATTCCGGCGGAAATTCCGGCGACGTTTTTAGGAACAACCGGCGACGAAGCAATGCATCGGCAACCCCTTTAGTCCCCCCTCACTCCTTTGCTTAATCAAAACCCGTAAGTCCCATTCTATCTCTCTTTCTTATTCTCTAAAATACGAAATTACAAAACCCAACGGAATCGGAACAAATCCGATTTCCGATTCGGTTTTCTATAAAATTTCACCTCTCACCAATTCAATCATGCTTAAACATCTTATTGTTAACTATTAAACATTTAACAAACAATTTGAACAAGTTTCATCACAAACGTTTCCATTTATCATATTTTTTTCACTTAAATACCACAATATTTCGTTTTCACATTTAAACCCCTTAACCTTACCATACATTTAAAGTAGAACACGAGGTAACGACCTACCTCCACACACACGCATATACAACCTAAAACGATATCATCAAAAAACTTAGAATACGATAAAACAATACTTTCATTTAAATACCATATTCTTAATAAAACCATTTCTAAAAGTTTTAGTTTTGATACACTTTTAAATAAATACCTCTTATTAGGAAAACACGATAAGTTGTGGACATCGATCGTTTATCTAAACCTGACTTTGTAGTGTCTAGGCTAGGCAAGTGAGAAAGGTAACTTTAAAAGGCCCGTCTCACGGTGATTCGTGAGCGGATTCCTCCTTTCCTCATTTGTACTTACCTGGCAACAATTGGCGGTGAAGAGGCGATTTGAAGCATCTAACAACTTGTCGTTTAAACCATTTAGAAATAGGCTAGTTGACTTAGGAAACCCTAGAATCTAAAATACGGAAAATTTACATTTTACAAATAAATACCTTTTACTTTATAAAACCGTTTTCTAAAGGATTGAGTATTTTACAATCTTTGCAAAGCGCTGCTACAACCCATTTTTGGGGAACCCGTTCGGGATGGTGCGGATTATCGCACATCCTCGGGCTTAGTAGTGCGAGATTCAGACCTCCGCAAGGAGCATTCGGTCTCGAAAGGTTTAAAATACGACATCTTAAGAAAATGAGAGTTTTAGAATATAAAATATTTATTAAAATTATTTTTGTATAAATATATGTATATTTATCATTAAAACATTTATTTTGTTATGATATAAATATTCCACCTTTTTCTAAAAATCACAAGAATAAATTTTACACTAAAATACCATGAACTTCAAATAATCAATATTACAGATAAATACCTTTATTTATAAAACTAGGATATTTTCACTAGAAATGGCACAATATAAAATCCACATTCATTACAACTCTAAAGACGAATAATGAATACTTGAGGTGTATTTTGAAAAGTATATAAAAGTATTTTTACATAAAAAACCCTCAAGTTTTATAACTTACCCTAAGGACCCTAGCAATTATAAGACTTCGATTCACATTTCTGATTGTCTGACTCGGGCTTGAGTCTGATTAATCTGACTTGAATATGATTCAAGTCAATCTACAATCTACAATATTCCAATTCAATATGAACACATGAATTCATGAATCCAATTATCAATTTATATAACTTGACTGAACCGAACCATGGATATATTCCTTTTACATGATTCTCAGTTATTCCATTTACATGACCCTACGGTTACAACCGTTTCCTGATATCATGGTTTCGGTCAGTCAATCAATCTTACAATCAATACAATTTACAAGACAAACAATACAATCAAAACACTGCGGGGTTTAAGGGGTAGACTGGTACGGAATATGTTAAAAGTAGCATGAGGTGGTCACTTAAGACGTAATTACATCCATACCGTTGTTCCGTGGTATTATCGACGGAGCCTTGTACTATAGGTTACCAAGGTCCCCGGTGTAAGTGGGACTCCCCTCGTATACACTGGCATCTTCTGTACCAGGCTACAAACAACAGCGTTAATACAACATTATAATATTATAATACAACATTAAAAGCTACTCTCTCTCTCTCTCTCTCTCTCTCTTACTCTCTGTTTATTTCTCCCTTATCTTTGGGACTTACCGAGCGACCTGTTCGCTGACGACATTCTATTTCTTTCTTCTTTGAATGTCGTCAGGTGGTTTGGACCGGCGGAGATCGAGCCATCTGCAGAAGACTTGGAGCAGTTTGCTGAAGAACCAGAGCTCTAGTTTCATTGTACACATTTCCTTTCTGTACTTTTCATTTCCTGTTATGCTACTATTTAGGCATCTTTTTATTTCAGTTGTACTTCCTTTTCATGTATTGTACAAAAGAATGTTAATAAATAAAAGTTGTTGTTTCTTTTTATTTCTTGTCTCTTGTGTATTTATTTTATATTGCTTAGTTACGCTTAGCGTATGTACTTCTGAGTATATACGTAGCGGGCCTCGTCGCGTCCCCTTCTCCGTAGAATGGGCAGCGGGGCGTGACAGGTTCTGCCCCCGGCCGACCTTTCCATCTCCGAGAGCAGGCTTTCGGCGACGGAAATCCCCGAAGGCACCTCGAAGCGAAGCTCCCCATCGTCCACGAGGATCGGGGAAGCCGGGGAGAGGGGCTATGTCCTATGAAAGCTCTTGAGGAGAGACACAGGGGAACTAGTCTCAACTCCCCCCTCTGGTACCTGGGGCTCTTGCTCCCGAGCACGTTTTCTTCTCGGCGCTTGGCTGGACTCCGGGGCTCGGGGCGCACTTGGGCGCCTGGATGGAGCGGTAGTCGGTGGAGCCAGAGCCGACGACGGGCGAGAAGGGCCGGCGCCTCCGGCCTTCTTCCCCTTCTTCTGCTCGACCAAAGCTGCCCGGAATTTGCCTAGGTCCATGGGTTCTGCATGAGACGAAAATACAGAGGAGTCAGCAATGCCAGGAAAAGTGAAAGAATACAAAAGTCTAAATAGGTCGCCTGAAAGCTCCCAACTTACCCGCGAACTGGACGGGGCTGAGCCCAGCCCAACTGAGGGCCCACTCAGACAGCAGCACATCAGCCTGGGGGAGAGGCTCCCACTCCGACACCGCCACCGCGTTGGGAAGATTTGACCGACTCACCCACGGGCAGCTGGCCCCGTGCCACTAGGTGGGCATAGGCCAATCCTCACACTCGAACGGCCCAACAAACAAAAACTTCTTCTTTCATTCGTGAATGGAAGAAGGTACTACGACGACCCCCGACCCGGCAGCGTCCCCCCTTTGTTCTCTAAAAGAGATGTATACCCAGCTCGGCTCGCCCCTGCAAACGCCAGGGTGGTTTTTGTAGCAAAGAGAAGAAACGAGAAGGCTCCGGCTGAAAGAGATCAGACGCAATTTCAATCGGACTAGGAACCCAAGAAGAATCCTCCAAGAGTTCGGCACTAACTGGCCCGGGGCTAACCTAAAACAATTCAACGCCGCAACCACCTCGGGGGAGAAGGGCGGACGCATCCCGGCCCAAAAGGTTTCCAGGTACAAGGAAATCTCCTTGCCCCGTACCTGGTCTGCCTTCTCCCCCTCCTCGGCTAGACGAAGAGAATAGCCGGAAGGAATGTGGAAACGAGTCCAGATGGTGGCGAGCTCATCCGCATGCCTTAGTGTGGATGACGCACCAAGGACACCCGTGACCTGCGCTCTGGGGACCACCCCCGTCTCACGACCCCAGGAAGCATGACTAACCCTAACTCCCCGGGGGGACTCCGACTCACACGAGGAAGAAGCAGAAGAGGAAGCTGCAGAAAACTCCCTAGACTCTACCTGGACTAATTCTACAGACTCCTCGGAAGAAGACATCTAAGCTGATCAAAGGGATGTGTCCTCAGGGGAGAAAATGCAACGAATCCGGCCTGAGGAGAAGAGCGTCGGGCTAACACGACTAGGGAAGAGAAAATTATGGAGAGGTATGGGCCTTGATGGGGATCCCACTTCTATTTATAGCTGCCGGCGTACACATCCTACGGCTCCGATCGCCTCCTGCAAAAACAACGCTTCGCAACCAATGGCCGATAACATCCCACCTGTCGCACTCACATTGGGCGCGTCCCATCGGGCGCGGGGATGCCTGCGACCCGTTTCGTCATCCAACCAGCGCCAGACACGTGGGCCGTCGCTTCGATGAACGTACGCACAAGCCGACGCTTCCTTTTTAATGCAAGATCTCTCCCCTGATCCGCTGACGTCATCAAGAAAATGCGACTAATTGCCTGGGAATACGCACCGACGATATCTTTAAGTAAGAGCTCACCCCGGGTGACCGGTCAGACCACTCTCGACCCGACCCAGGAACGGGTCGAGACGAGAGTGGGGGGCTAATGATGATGCTCGATATCGGTGACTCCCCAGATCATGACACGTGGCAGATGACGTGTCTCAGAGCTTATAAGAAAGGATAAAAAAACGTTACGTTGGAAGCACACCCCGGGCCTCCGACCCGAGGATGTTCCCGACCTTCGGTGGCCTTCCAGACCATCCCCCAGCTCGCCTCCGAGCTATCATGGAACCAAGATGCCTCGGCCTCCCGCTCGTTTCCGAGCCTCCCGCCCGTTTCCGAGCCTCCCGCCGAGCTCATCTTCCTCGGTCTCACCGACTGACCCACAGCACCGACCACAGGCGCCTCCGTCACGGCTCCGTGAATCTCGCGCCCGCCTGCCCATGGCTGCCACTATATAAACCCCCTCCCTCAGATGACTCAGGTAAGCCAATTTTACTCCAATAGGCCGTTACTCTGCCAAAATACCCCGTCTAACTTGATCGTCGGAGGGTCCTCGGTGGCACAACCACCCCGGGACTTCCTTGCAGGTAGCTCGGCCTCAACCACACACGCTTCAGGAATCAACCCTCCAAATCTAATCTCAGCCATTCATCAGCGCTCGCAGCAGATCAATGGAAGGTAACATCTGAAGGAGATCAAGAGATCCATCAGGGCTCAACAAGTAATGTAGATCCTAAATTCAAAGCACACATAACAGTTTGTTTATAATTTGATATATTTTTCATTTGTTTCTTTTTGTGTCACAAGGCAAAAGAGCTAAAAGGGACAACTGTCATTTCTTTAATTTGTTTACAATAGGATTTTTTAATTATTATAATTTCTCCAATCTTAGGATTGTGCACCAATTCATAAAAGGAAATAAAATAGTAGTTTGTTTCTCTTTATTTTGCTAATTTGGATTTTATCTTTAAGGAACTTTTTCTTCTTCTTCTTTTTTTCACAAAAGGGGAAAAATAAAGAAAGAACGAAAGAAAACTGGCATAGTATGAGATACTGATGCCTTGTTCTGAAAATTGCAGTTGATTCTATTCTAAGATGGACCACTAACACTATGTCTACTTGTTCAAAATATAAGCATCATTTAGAACTAGTGAGAATTAAATCAGGTTCCCACTGGATTTGATTCCTTCAATATGAAAATTCAAATGTTGCCGTTCAAATTCTGGTTCCACGATGGTAGTCAGAAAAATATCAAAAGAGAGATAGGATATTTCCACGGAGTCAACATAAAACATGTAAGAAAAACATCTGTCATGCAACCAAAGCCCTTCTGATGCTTAAGTCATGATAGTTTCAAGATGGCAAGCATAAATCCGTATGAACGTGCTTTCACATGAGTATATGTCACCTAATCTTGTTTACCGATTATATCTACATAAAAACTTCAGGTATATATCCATGAATCTCTTAAAATCTCATAACCCGGTAGGAGATTTGCTTAGTATCCATGATTTAACTTGTACAAAAAGTAGGCTCCAATGCATGACATATTACAACAACACATGTACATCTCAGTGTACATGTATTGATTGATTCATGCATGTCCAGCTGTCACTCCAGATGGTATGTAACCGAAAACAGAATTTACCACGGTCAAAGACTAAATCATGCAACCATTGATAGGAAGTGCACGAAAGACTTCATGATGATGCTCTCTCTATATTGGCGATCTCCCAGATCAGGACACGTGGCACATGACGTGTCCCAGAACTCAGAAGAAATGGTCCACAGGAGCCGACCAGGCCACCTCTGTGTCTGACCTGCAAGCACAAGCTGGCTCACCTAAGAGCCCCTGCAAATTGGCCTCCTCGGCCTCTTAGCTCCCCCCCGAGCTACCACAGGACCAAGATACCTCGGCCCTTCCGCTCGTTCCCGAGCTCTCCCGCCGAGGCCATCTTCCTCGGTCCCTCCGACCGACCAACTCAACCACTCACAGGCGTAACCGCCGCTCCGCAAATCTCGCCATGCGCGGATTCTTCGCCGGCAACATCCCACGTTCCACGCCATCACGATCCCCATCGACGGGCGATCCGCTTATTACGCGGACGTGACGTCGGGAGCGTAACTGCCGGCGAGATTCTCGCGCTTGCTACTGCGTACTGCCGCCACTATATAAACCCCCATCACAGAGGGGTCAAGTAAACTTTTTTCACCCCGCTTAGCCGTTACTCTGCTCAGATCTTGTGCTAACTTGATCGTCGGAGGGTCCTCGGTAATACCAAACCACCCCGGGACTTCCTTGCAGGTACTCGGCGCAAACTCCTCAAAACCACCAATCTACTCAAAACTCATTGAGACCCACACGCAACAGGAGATCACCTCCAAGATCCACCGGAAGATCGACGGAGGACAACATCTGACAGAGACCCGAAAAGTACCTCCTTCGCTTCAGTTGAAACCTTGCAAATTAAGAAGCATCACTTTCAATTGAAGACTTTCAGCTCCTTGGTCCTGCTCTGTTATCTTTTCATGTTCTTGCTTCATCCCATGTTTCTTACTCTAGCATTAATTAATTAATTAACTCCCAACTCTTGGCACACATTTCACGATCATGGTTTCAACATCCATGGACCACTTCTTGGTCTATCTTATAGGTGTCTCAAAATTTCACAATGCAACAGTCACTGTTTTTACCATAAGCAAAGAGGAAATTGACACCATTACTCTCATGAGATATTATGTGTATTCTATTTATAATTGAAATAAGTCATAATGGAAAAGAAATTAGTATAAAGTGTAAACTATTAAAGTTTGTTTTTTTAGTGTCATAAGGTGTGTGACCCATATGTGAGAGACCCATCCTCTTTCGTGTTTAATAAATAGGGTTAGTCTCTTCTTCCATTTTTGTTAGTTGTTAATCTTTAACCAACTGTCTCATCTCCTAAGATAAAAACATAATAGTTAAATCTAAATCCATCTGTTATGTCTTTTGGACTATTCTGTGAATGACGTACAAATGAAATCTTTACCTAAAAAAAGGAAGAGGAAGAAAAAAAATTGAACTTCTTTGCTTGAAACATATAGATCTTAGACTCAACCTCTTAAAGGTGAGATAGTACTCAGTTTTCTTTAGTTGGTGAAGAAGTAGAACTAGTACTTGAAACTCGACGTTCAATAGGTAAAATTTCCTTTGGTGTGGCCAAACTTAAATGCATTGAAAATGAATTCTTTGTTGCCTTACTATCATTTGAAAAGCGACTCTTTTAGATCTATAGATGGAAAGTAGACCAATGTAGGGTGTTGATTGCATTCGTGTCGATCAATTAGAGGCCATCTACTGTTGAAATTGATTTCAAATTCGGAGCAATAAAACCAAAGAGCCCAAAAACCCAAGAGTGAATATATGTGGTGCACGTAGTGGGATTTAAATTAATCATTAATTTAAATTCCAATCTTATCTTTCAGAATCCTATATATTATGTGATTAATTAATCCCTAGCCTATATATATTAATAGCATCAATCCGACATAGAGCTACTGCATTGAAATATTAAATCAATAGGGCCTTTAAAAGAAGAGGTCTGCGGCCAGAAAAAGGGATTAATTCAAGGGTGGCTGCCAATCAATCCACAGGGCCTTAATTTGTTTCTCTGCGGCTAAAGTTATTAAAGCAGAGAGAGAGAGATTTGTATAGAGATTTCTTTGTATTTAGGTAAGATCGAGAGAACATGAATTATCTTTTGTAATTCTTCGTTGAATAGTGGAACTAATTCGTCGTCGGTTTGCAGGATGGGGTATGAGTACGTACCGAACCTGAGTAATATCTTGTGTCCTTTACTTGGGGTGTTTTTTTATTTTATTACTTATTGATTTTACGTAATTGTTGCGTTTGATTTTTTTTATTGGTTCCGATTCATGAGTATCGATCATCCGCTACACACTTTGGTGTTATTTTCACAACAAGTGGTATCAGAGCTTTTGTTATGGTGATTCAGATTATTGGAAAGATGGCTTCTACACATTATAAGAACAATAAGTTTGACGGAAGGAACAATTTCAGTTTATGGAGATTGAAAATGACGGCGAGTCTAAAACAATAAGGAGTTCATAAGATAGTTTTCGAAAAAGAGAAAATTTCTTCGACGACCAAAGATATTCAGAAAGAAGATATGGAGAATAAGGCTTTCAGTTCGATGCAGCTGAGCTTGGCTGACGAGGTTCTATGCGAGATTGCGTAAGAGACAACGACAGCAGATTTATGGAGTATGCTAGAATTCTTGTACATGAAGAAATTTTTAACAAATCGTCTCTATCTCAACCAGCATCTATACACATTGAAGAAGAAGAAGGTATATCAGTCAAAGACAATCTGGACAAACTCAACCAACTCATTATGGATTTGCCCAACGTAGAGATGGAGATTGATGAAGAAGACCAAGTTATGATCTTGCTTTGCTCTTTAACTTCTGAATATACTCAGTTCGTGAAATCGAAAGTGTACGACAGAGATAAAATTTCTTTAGAAAATGTTAAAGAAGGCCTACACAGCGGGGTGTTGAGGGAGAAAGTATATATCAGGTGATAAGAATGGCCAAGGTGATGTGTTGGTTTCTAGAGTCAATTTTGAGAAGCGGTCACATGGTGGTTCCAAAAATAGAGTGAGGTCCAAATCGAGAAATTGCACTAATGACAAGTGCAATTATTGTAAGGTGAAAGGCTATTTGTCAGGCCCCGCTTCCCAGTGTACGGAGAAGTAAACATGAAGGGCCGTGACGTATTTAGTCAGAAGTAAATACGCTAAACGTAAATAAGCAATATAAATGAATACACAAGAATAACAAGAGATGTAAAAATAACATCAAATTTTATTAACATTCTTTCTTTACATTACAACTGATTTGAAAAGGAAATGTACAATGATAAAAGCAATGCTTAAACAGTGGCATACAAATGAAAAGGTAAGTACAAGTACTGATCCAAGTCCGGCTCCTCTGTGAACTGATCCAAGTCCTCCATGCTGGGCTCTGTCTCTTGAGAGTCGGGTCCTCCTAATGAATATTTCAAAGAGAGAAAGAGACAAGAATGTCGTCGGCGAACTAGCGCTCGGTAAGTCCCAAAAGTAAGAGTGGAACGGATCATGTAAAGAGAAGAAAACTGGTAATATAAATAGGTATATGTTCGTTATACTAACGTAGTTGTTTGTATCTTGGTACAGAATGTATCAGTGTATACGAGAGGAGTCCAACTTTCTCGTGGACTATGGTAACATGTAAGTACAAGGCCCCATCAAAACCCACGGGACAACGGCACATGATGTTCATGTAAGTGTCTTTTAGTGTCCATCATCGTGATACTTTTAACACATTCCATACCAGTCTACCCCTTTAAACCCCGTAATGTATATTATGTTGATTAAAATACAAGACTTGCCGATACCATGGGTACAAGTTGTTCATATAAACAGTTTTAGGATGTATCAAGTAGTCATGTAGTCAAGTCAAGTCATAGCCATGGTTCGGTCAAGTCAAGTCATGTTTGCATGTTGATATTTTGATATTGTTCTGGTATTCCGGTTCATGTTCAAGTATACATATTGGATATATTGAATTCATGTTGAATTGGATTCAGATTGATTTGGACTCGGACTTGAATCAGACACTTTAAACAGAATTTTGATCCTGAATTAGGTTTGGGTGTTATCGGTAACTGTTGCACATGGACGGCAGGATTTGTGTTTTTTTCCAAGACAATTACCATTGATAACTCCGTTAAGTTTTTCTACCATAAATAGGAAAGCACTTATTTTCTCCGGCTCCCTGAAGCTCAAGAGAATTGATCCCTCTTAAACCTATATTTACTAAGGTCCTTAATATAATTTTTTTATATAACTCGAGGGGTTTTATGAAAAATATATTATATACTTTCAAAATAAATCTCGAGGATTTATTTATTATATTTAGGGTTTCCATAATTTGTGAATTTTAGGAATGTGAAGTATTATAGTGAAAATTAACTTAGCTTGTATAGTTCATGGTATTTTAGTGAAATACTTGTCTTGTATTGATACTTGATGGTATTTTGGTGAAACCTATCATTCTTTTGTCTTTTAGAAAACATGGAATCTTGAAAATATGTGGTTTGATAATATTTATATAATATTAAAAATTAAATTTTATTATTAATTAGAAAATGTCGTTTTTCTTAAAAATCGTATTAAAATTCTTTCGAGACCGAATGCTCCGTGAGTAGGTCTGCATCTCGCTCTATTAGTCCGAGGATGTGCGATGATCCGCACCATCCAATAGCGGGTTCCCCAAAATGGGTTGTAGATACATAATCGCAAAGAGTTTGAAAAACAATTCTAAAGAAAACCGGGTTTTTATAGTTTATGGTAGTTTGATGAAAAGTTGCATTCGCCACAAAAATAGGTTTCCAAGAGTATTGTGCTATGTCAATATATGTGTATGTGAGGGGTAAGTCATTACCCCGTAAAGTTTTCTAAAGGTAATAGCAAGCAAAACAAATAAATATGGTCGATACAAAGTTCATGGTATTTAAAAGTAAAACTCAATTTAAAGTTGTTTGGCATGATAATTTAGGGTGAAAATTATTCTAAACTTTAGTTTTATAATTAACAAGCAATGTATAGGAATATGAATGAGCAATTCTTAAGAAAAATTGTAGTTTCAAAAATTTTAGAATCAAATGTCGGTATAACTCCACTTACCGACATATTTTATAAAAAATACTTTTTATGTAGAAAGAGAAGAAGGGGGTGGGACTTACTAGCTAGAAGGGTGAAGATAAGGTAGAAGAAGGTTGTGTAATCTCCGTGGCGTCGTGGGGTCTCCGGAATTGCTTCGTTTCCTCGCCGGAAGTTGACCTTGGGCTAACTCCACTTCTACTCCACTTATACTTAGAAAAATTTGATAATTTTGGCTAGGGATTTCAGAATGAGGAGGGGCTAGGGTATGAGGCTATATTTATAGTATGGAATTAGGGTTTTGGAATTGAAAGAATGAATTAAAATGCATTAAAAATGGATTTAAAGATGAAATTGAATTCTCTGATAAATTGCAGAGAAAACTAATAGTGCATGGGTAATGGGGGTAGGCCAAGAGTCAAGTTAGCAGAGTATGGGGAATTTTCCCTATGGACCGACCGTCGGCGCCGGTGGAAAGCCCGATCTCGCCGGCCATTATATGGGGTTGGGGGGTTAGATACTTGCCACATGTTTCTCTCTGTGTACACAACATTTTACACATGTTTGTTTTTCCTGACTATTCATTTTTACGTGTATTACACGTGTAAACTTTTGGGTTTCCAAAAAATTTAAAAGAAAAATCAGTAAAAATAATATGTGGGTGATGGGATTCGAACACAGGGGCTACGTCACAACAGTGCAAGGCTTTACCAATGAGCTACAAGTTGTTTCTTGTTGTTCTTAAACAAAAATAACTTTTAAATTGTAGTCAGGCTTGCAAACTCCATTTTATATATTAACTTAAAAAATTTCGTACAGTAAAATTAGAGTCGTTACATTCTACCCTCCTTACAAAAATTTCGTTCTCGAAATTTACAATTACATAAGAACTAATTTACAAATAAGTAAGGGTATCTTGCACGCATGTCATCTTCTCGTTCCCAAGTTGATTCTCCTAGCAAATCTTTTCTCCACATCACTCGGATCAAGTTTACTTCCTTGTTCCTCAGTGGCTTTACCTTTCGATCCAAGATTTCAATGGATTGTTGCTCACAAGTTAAGTTTGTCTGTACAGTGATCAAGGATGTAGCTGGGGTCGCTCATATATTTTCAAAGCCGGGATATATGGAACACGTTGTGCACTCCTTCCAATTAGGGTGGTAGTGCCAAATGATATACCACTTCTCCGACTCGTTCGAGAATGTCGAACGGTTCTATATATCTCGGACTGAGCTTACCCCTCTTACCAAAGCGGATAACTCCACGGTTTGGAGAGATCTTCAAGAACACATGATCTCCAGGTTGGAACTCCAAGTGTCGACGCTTTGCATCAGCATAGTGCTTCTGTCTGTCTAGGGTTATGCGTATTCTTTCCCTGATCGTGCGAACTATATCCACAGTTACCACGATCATCTCTGGTCCAAGGAGTTCACGATCTCCGATGTCGTCCCAACTTAGTGGTGATCGATACTTCCTTCCATAGAGCGCTGCAAATTGTGTCATTCCAATACTCGCCTGGTAGCTATTGTTGTATGAAAACTCCACAAGATGTAGGTGATCTCCCCACGATCCTCCGAAGTCTAACATTCAAGCTCTTAGCATGTCTTCTAGGATCTGAATTGTTCGCTCAGACTGTCCATCTATTTGTGGAAGATAAGTTGTACTGAAGTTCAGACTCGTTCCCAGGCTAGCTTGCAGACTATGCCAAAACTGCGATCGAAATCTGGTGTCACGATCGGAGACGATGCAAACTGGTACTCCATGTAATCTCACAATCTCCTACATGAGTTCATTGGTATCAGAAATAGTACATCTTGAGGTTAAATATTATATTAGATTCATGCTTACCTCTATTTACTTCTTTGCTAGTGTCTCGGTAGATAGGCCAACTCGAAATGGGATGAAGTGGGCCGACTTGGTGAGTCGATCCACAATAACACATACTGCATCGTTACCTTTCGTGCTGCGAGGAAGGGTATTCACGAAGTCCATGGTTATGTGTTGCCATTTCCATTCTGGGATAGGTAATGGTTGAAGTAAACCAGCAGTTCCGTGATGTTCATCCTTCACTTGCTGACACACCAAGCACTTGGCTACGCTTCTGGCTACTTCACGCTTCATTCCATGCCACCAGTAATGTTGTCGTAGATCTTTGTACATTCTTATACCACCAAGGTATACTGAGTACGGAGATCTGTGAGCTTCTTTCATCAACTCTTCCCGAACAGAACCTTGTGGTACACACAACCTTCTTTCATATCTCAAAGATCTATCTTCGTGGATGATGAAATCTGTTCGCAGTCCACTTTCTACTTGTTCTCGGATCTTTTGCAGCTTGGCATCACTTACTTGAGCTGTCTTGATCTGATTGATAAGAGTAGACTGAACTTGTAAGTTCATAAAATACGAAGCATTACTTAGCATAACCACTCCTATCTCCATCCCGTGCAATTCCTGCTGAATCTTCCACTGTGCGGTGAGATTCATTGATACTGGCTGGCGACTAAGTGCATCAAGAACTACATTCACCTTCCCTGGATGATATTGTAGGTTGATGTCGAAGTCCGCCATAAGTTCTAGCCATCTTCTCTGCCGCATATTCAACTCCTTCTGAGTAAACACATACTTCAGACTCTTGTGGTCCGTGTATATATCCACTCGTTCTCCCAGAAGATAATGGTGTCAAATTGTAAGTGCAAAGATAACGGCTGCCAACTCTAAGTCATGTGTTGGATAGTTGCGCTCATGAACCTTCAGCTGTCTTGATGCAAAGGCTACAACTTTTCCATGCTGGTGTAGAACGCATCCTAATCCCTTACCGGATGCATCACAATGCACAACAAAACCTCCAGATTGATCCGGTATTACGAGAATAGGAGCTGATGTCAATCTTGACTTGAGTTCTACAAAAGCTTGTTCACATGCTTATGACCATACGAATGCTTCATCTTTACGTGTGAGCTTGGTATGGGTGCTGCAATCTTCGAAAAGCCTTCTATAAATCTTCGGTAGTATCCTGCTAAACCCAAGAATCTTTGAATATTCTTCACCGTCTTTGGTGTCGGCCATTCGCTGACGGCTGATACCTTAGCTGGATCTACTGAGATTGCTTCGCCCCAAACAATGTGTCCGAGAAATCTGACTTGATCTAGCCAAAATTCGCACTTGTTGTACTTGGCATAGAGTTGATACTGTCGCAAAGTCTCCAGGACAATCCGTAAGTGTTCAGCGTGCTCTTTCCGATTCTTTGAATATACTAGGATGTCTTCGATGAAAATAACAACAAACCTGTCTAGGTACTCTCGAAAAACTTGGTTCATCAGATTCATAAATAAAGCAGGTGCATTGGTCACTCCAAATGGCATCACGAGAAACTCATAATGACCATAGCGAGTCCTGAATGTTGTCTTCGGAATATCAGACTCTTTGACATTCACCTGATGATAACTCGAACGAAGATCCGGCTTTGAGAAAACACAAGACCCACTTAGCTGATCGAACAGATCGTCGATGCGCGGTAGTGGATACTTGTTCTTTATTGTCACTTCGTTCAGAGCTCGGTAATCTATACACATTCTGTATAAACCTTCTTTCTTCTTCACCAGCAAAACTGGAGATCCCCAACTTGAAGTACTGGGACGAATCCATCATTTCTTTAGAAGTTCATCCAACTGAGTACGAATCTCCTTCAATCCTTCTGGACTTAACCAGTACGGAGCTTTGATCACCGGTTGTGCACGAGGTACTAAGTCAATACTGAATTCAAGAGCTCGATCGGGAGGCAAACTTAAGATGTCTTCGGGGAATACATCCTCAAACTCTCGAACTACCTCTGGCTTGTCTTCTTCCACTTGTATTGTTGCAATCACTGCCTTCTTTGGTTTAGCCTTGTAGGTGCTAGGTTCCAGGGTACGGTCTCCACTCTTGAAATAAAAGACCGGATGGTCTGGTATCTCGAACACTATCCTCCTTTGACGAAAGTCGATGATAGCGAAGAAGTTCCTAGCCAGTCCATTCCCAAGACTACGTCGAAGTTCGGTATGTCCAACACCTTGAAGTTCGCATAAAATTCTCTGCTGCAGAAGACCACTGGATACAAATCGTATCCCATAGTTTCCTTTAGAACGTTGTTCCATGAACTGACATTCCAGCTGGATACGAGCGGTATAACTGGAATCACATGAGTTCGGATGAACCGTTGCGATATAAAGCAATGTGATGCTCCAGTATCGAAGAGTGCTAAGGAAGGTAAGGAGGCTACTAAGATTGTATCTAAGTTGTGTGGCATATGTTTAGGTATATGAAAAGAATATATTGATGTATAAGGATTGAAAAGGTTTGAAATATAGGAAGTTACCGGTGATGACTTAGCCGGTGGCTTCAGCTTCTTTCATAATCATCGTGAAAGCCTGACGCCTAGGTACATTCCTCCTTGCTGGAGGCACATTCCTCTGTCCGTTTCTCTGTCCTTGAGACAAGTTCCTCTGTGCCTGATGGAACTGATGAGGAGGCTATGCAGGAGGTCCATGAGGAGGAGGAGCAGGTAGGGCTAAACGAGGAGCAGGAGCCTGAATAGCTGGCCGTTGCGGAAAAGTGATCACTGGTCAGGATGCGGGAGCTGGGGTGAGACGATATGGGCAAGCTCCGATGGCGTGAGTGGATGCGCCACAAACTAAGCACAGGCCATTCGCACGCCTGCTGTCCTTCGCCAGGTGTCCATTCCTTTTGCAATAGAAGTAGAAGTCTGGACTGGGCCGGTTGAATGGTACTCCCGGTTTCCTGGGTACAAAAGGTGGCCTGGAAGAGGCTCCTCCTGCCATATAGGTGGCAGGGCGCTTCACACCGGCAGTTTGCCCTTCTTCTTCACTACTGCCTCATATTGTCGAGCAGCCTTCAGCGCAAGATCATGGGTTGGGAAATCCCCTGTAGCTAATACAGCTTGGATCTCCGGGTCCAACCCTTACTGAAATCTTCATGCCTGGATCTCAGCAGTCGGGATTAGGTGTGCCGCGAACCTGTTACAATCTTGTGTTAGCAGTATAGTATGTGATATCAAGAAATTGAATATTGAGACATATCTTACCTGCTAAGCATGGTAAACTCAGCATCGTATTCATCCACAGATTTGTTCCACATTGAACCTTGCTGCAAGTGGATGAACTGCTGTTCCATATCGAATCGGGCAGTCTCAGGAAAGTATTTCGCATCGAACATGTCGCGAAAAGTCTTCCATTCAATCGGCTGGGCAAGACGGCTTTCTTCAGCCTTCAACCATACTCTGACGTTGTCTGTGAGTTCCAGCTTCGCAACTTTCACCCAAGCAACCTCTGGCACTTATGTTGTTGCCAGGTCATCTTCAATAGACTGAGCCCATTCCTCTATCTCTAGTAGGCTCTCTTTCCCAGAAAAATGCTTTGGATGCAGAGCCCGGAATTGCTTGACTCCGGGTGCCTCAGTTTTTGAGCGGTGCATGAGGATAGCAGTCTGCTGCTGCTGACCCTCCAAGAGGCACTTGATCACCTCAAGCAATATCGTCTGCTCGTTGATAGGAGCTGTAACGGTAGGTATAAAGGAAGTGGTGGGGTTTTTCCATTCATGTTGGTGCTCGTGTTGTTCGGGGAATCCATAACCTTGAGAGAAAAGAAAAGGTTAGGATAGATTCAAGAGATTAAAAATGTAAGGAATGTTTAGTTGTTAATTCTTATAATTCTTGTAATATATTGCTTAGAATTCCATGCAGAACTGACCTGCATGGGCCGCCAACAAAACATGTCACGCCCCGCTTTCCAGTGTACGGAGATGTAGACGTGACGGGCCACGACGTATTTACTCAGAAGTAAACACTCTAAGCGTAAATAAGCAATATAAATGAATACACAAGAATAACAAGAGATGTAAAAATAACGGCAACTTTTATTAACATTCTTTCTTTACATTACAACTGATTTGAAAAGGAAATGTACAATGTTAAAAGAAATGCCTAAACAGTGGCATACAAATGAAAAGGTAAGTACAAGTAAAAACTAGAAGTCTGTCTCCTCTGTGAACTGATCTAAGTCCTCCTGGCTGGGCTCTGTCTCCTGAGAGTCGGGTCCTCCTGACGAACATTCCAAAGAGAGAAAGAGACAGGAATGTTGTCAGCGAACTAGCGCTCGGTAAGTCCCAAAAGTAAGAGTGGAACAGATCAGGTAAAGATGAGAGAACTGGTAATATAAACAGGTATATGTTCGTTATACTAATGTAGTTGTTTGTAACTTGGTACATAATGTATCAGTGTATACGAAGAAGTCCAACTATCCCGTGAACTATAGTAACATGTAAGTACAAGGCCCCGTCAAAACCCACGGGAAAACGGCACAGGATGTTCATGTAGGTGTCTTTTAGTGTCCATCATCGTGCCACTTTTAACACATTCCGTACCAGTCTACCCCTTTAAACCCCGTAATGTATATTGTGTTGATTATAATACAAGACTTGCCGATACCATGAGTATAAGTAGTTCATGTAAACAGTTTTAGGATGTATCAAGTAGTCATGTAGTCAAGTCAAGTCATAACCATGGTTCGGTCAAGTCAAGTCATATTTGCATGTTGATATTGTTCTGGTATTCAGGTTCAGGTTCAAGTATATATGTTGGTTATATTGAATTCATATTGAATTGGATTCAGATTGATTTGGACTCAGACTTGAGTCAGACACTTTAAACAGAATTTTGATCCTGAATTAGGTTTGGGTGTTATCGATAACTGTTGCACATGGACGACAGGATTTGTGTCTTTTTTCAAGACAATTACCATTGATAACTCCGTTAAGTTTTTCTACCTTAAATAGGCAAGCACTCACTTTCTCCGGCTCCCTGAAGCTCAAGAGAATTGATCCCGCTTAAACCTATATTTAGTAAGGTCCTTAATGTAATTTTTTTTATATCTCGAGGGGTTTTATGAAAAATATATTATATACTTTCAAAATAAATCTCGAGTATTTATTTATTATATTTAGGGTTTCCATAATTTGTGAATTTTAAGAATGTGAAGTATTATAGTGAAAATTAACTTAGCCTGTATAGTTCATGGTATTTTAATGAAATACTTGTCTTGTATTGATACTTGATGGTATTTTGGTGAAACTCGTCATTCTTTTATCTTTTAGAAAACATGGAATCTTGAAAATATGCGGTTTGATAATATTTATATAATATTAAAAATTAAATTTTATTAATAATTAGAAAATGTCGTTTTTCTAAAAAACCGTATTAAAATTCTTTCGAGACCGAATGCTCCGTGAGGAGGTCTGCATCTCGCTCTACTACCCCAAAGATGTGCGATAATCCGCACCATCCAATAGCAGGTTCCCCAAAATGGGTTGTAGGGGTATAATCGCAAAGTGTTTGAAATATAATTCTAAAGAAAACCGGGTTTTTATAGTTTATGATAGTTTGATGAAAAGTTGTAATCTCCATAAAAATAGGTTTCTAAGAGTCGTGTTATGTCAATATGTGTGTATGTGAGGGGTAGATCATTACCCCGTGAAGTTTTCTAAAGGTAATAGCAATCAAAACAAATAAATATGGTCGATACAAAATTCATGGTATTTAAAGATAAAACTCAATTTAAAGTTATTTAGCATGATGATTTAGGGTGAAAGTTATTCTAAACTTTAGTTTTATGATTAACAAGCAATGTATAGGAATATGAATGAGCAATTCTTAAGAAAAATTGTAGTTTCAAAGATTTTAGAATCAAATGTCGGTATAACTCCACTTACCGACATGTTTTATAAAAATGACTTTTTGTGTAGAAAGAGAAGAATGGGGTGGGACTTACTAGCTGGAAGGGTGAAGATAAGGTAGAAGAAGATTATGTAGTCTCCGTGGCGTCGCGGCCGGAATCGCTTCGTTTCCTCGCCGGAAGTTGACCTAGGGCTAACTCCACTTCTACTCCACTTGTACATAGAAAATTTTGATAATTTTGGCTAGGGATTTCAGAATGAGGAGGGGTTAGGGTATGAGATTGTATTTATAGTATGGAATTAGGGTGTTGGAATTGAAAGAATGAATTAAAATGCATTAAAAATGGATTTAAAGATGAAATTGAATTCTCTGTTAAATTGCAGAGAAAAAAAACAGTGCAGGGGTAATGGGGTAGGCCAAAAGTCAAGCTAGCAAAGTATGGGGACTTTTTCCTACGAACCGACCGTCGGTGACGGTGGAAAGCTCGATCTCGCCGGCCATTATATGGGGTTGGGGGATTGGATGCTTGCCACGTGTTCCTTTCTGCGTACACAACATTTTATACATGTTTGTTTTTCCTAATTATTCATTTTTACGTGTATTGCATATGTAAACTTTTGTGCTTCCAAAAAGTTTAAAAGAAAAATCAGTAAAAAAATATGTGGCTGATGGGATTCGAACACAGGAGCTGCGTCACAGCAGTACAAGGGTTTACCAATGAGCTACAAGTTATTTCTTGCTGTTCTTAAACAAAAATAACTTTTAAATTGTAGTCAGGCTTGCAAACTCCATTCTGTACATTAACTTAAAAATTTTCGTACAGTAAATTAGAGTCGTTACACTATTGGAAAAGGAACTGTCAGAAGTTCAAGGAGGATACTAAGAAGAAGTCTTCTAGTAACTTAGTTGTCATAGATAATTCAGATGATGGCAGCGATTATTCTGTATTATCAGTTTGTGCAGTTGGCGACGTACATGATCTATGGATACTAGATTCGGGGAGCTCTTTCCACATGACACCATATCGGAATTGGTTTGCAACGTTTCGTTCTCTTGATGGAGGTTCAGTCTTGATAGGGAATAATACGACATGCAAGATTGAGAGGATTGGTTCTGTTCGAATACGCATATTTGATGGGAAAGTGCGGACTTTGACGGGTGTCAGATATATGCCAGATCTGAAGAAAAGTTTGATTTCTGTAGAAGTTTTGTCATGCCCCACTTCCCGGTATACGGGCAGAGGACGTGACTGGTCCGCTACGTATTTACTATGAAGTAAATACGCTAAGCGTATCTAAGCAATAGTAAGGCACAAGAGACAAGATATAATAAAAACAACAACTTTATTTATTCATATTCTTTCTGTACAATACATGGAAAGTAAATACAACTGATAAAAAGCAATGCCTAAACAATGACATAACAGAAATGAAAAGTACTGAATGGAAAGTGTACAATGAACTAGAGCTCGGGGTCTTCACTGAACTGGTCCAAGTCTTCAGCAGTGGGCTCGATCTCTGAAGTGTCCAGATCACCTGATGGCATTCAAAGAAGAAAGAAAGAGAATGTCGTCAGCGAACAGGTCGCTCGGTAAGTCCCAAAAATAAGGGAGAAATAGACAGAATAAGAGGTATCTTTTAAAGTTGTATTATATTGTTGTAATGTTGTGTTAACGCTGTTGTTTGTAGCTTGGTACAGAAGAATACCAGTGTATACGAGAGGGGTCTCTATATGCTAGAGACTAGGGCAAATGGAAGTACAAGGCTCCGTTATACAACCCAGAATAACGGTAATTGAATACGGTTAGGTGTCTTAAATCTTGCAGTCTCGTACCACTTTAAACACCTTCCGTACCAATCTACCCCTTTAACCCCGTAGTGTTTTGATTGTATTGTATTGTAACTTGTATTGATTGTATAATTGGATGACTGACCGAAACCATGATATCAGTAAACGGATGTAACTGGAGAATCATGTAAATGGAATAACTGGAGAACCATGTAAAAGGAATGTATATCCATGGTTCGGTTCAGTCAAGTTGTATAGATTGATAATTGGATTCATGGATTCATGTTGAATTGTAACATTGAAGATTGTAGATTGTACTTGAATCATATTCAAGTCAGATTATAAAGAGACTCATCTGAGTCAATCAATTAGAAAAGTAAATTGAATTCCTGATTGTTTTGATGTTATCGGTAACCGCTGCACATGGACGGCAGGATTTGTGTCTTTTCCAAAAACGATTACCTTTTTGATAACACCATTGTTAAGTTGTCTACCTTAGATAGGCAAGCACCCACTTCTCCGACTCCCTGAGGCTCAAGAGATTGGTCCCGCTTAAACCATTATTTACTAGGGTCCTTAGGGTAAATTATAGAACTTGAGAGGGTTTTATGTAAAAATACTCTTGTATAGTTTTCAAAATACACCCTAAGTATTTATTAATCGTCTTTAGAGTTGTAATGAATGCAGATTTTATATTGTGATATTTCTAGTGAAAATATCATGTTTTCATAATAGGTGGTATTTATTTGTAATATTGGTTTTCATGGCATTTTAGTGTAAAATGAATCTTGTGATATTTTAGAAAAATGTGGAATATTTATATCATAACAAAATAAGTATTTTAATGATAAATAAACATATTTTTATACAAAAATAATTTTAATATATATATATATATTAATTATATTCTAAAAATCTTATTTTCTTAAGATGTCGTATTTTAAATCTTTCGAGACCGAATGCTCCTTGCGGATGTCTGAATCTCGCACTACTAAGCCCGAGAATGTGCAATAATCCGCACCATCCCGAACATGATCCCTAAAATGGGTTGTAGCAGTGCTTTGCAAAGATTGTATAAATAATAAATCCTTTAGAAAACGGTTTTATTAAGTAAATGGTATTTAAATGAAAATGTGTCGTTTTCCCGTATTCTATGTTCCAAGGGTATGGTGCTATGTTGAATATGAGTGTGTGAGGAGGTAGGTCATTACTTCGTGATCTACTTAAAGGTATAGCAAGGTTTTGTGATGTTGAAGGTGGAATTGAAACTATATGGTATTTACATGAAAAAGATGCGGTAAAATGAAATAGCAATTGTTTTGTGATATGAAACTTGATCAATTTGGTTGATTAGTGTTTAATAGTCAACATGAGAGAGTTTAAGTATAATTGTATTAACTATAAGTGAAGTTTTATAAAGAAACCGAATCGGAAATCGGATTGGTTCCGATTCCGTCGGGTTTTGTAAATCCATATTTTAGAAAAGAAAAGAGAGGTAGAATTTGGGGACTTACGGGTTTCGATCAAAGATAAGGGGAAGGTGGATCGGGAGGAGTCGCCGGTGCATCGTTTCGTCTCCGGGAGTTCCTATGGTCATGGCCGGAAATTCCGCCGAAGAATTCGCCGGAGTTTCGCCTTTCGCTCAATTCAATTGCACACAAGAGTTCTTGAGAATTTTAGAGAGTTGACTCAGAGTTTGGGGTGATAGGGTATAGGGTAGGGGTGGTATTTATAGGGTTAGGCTAGGCTTAGGGTAGGTGAAAGGTTAAAATGAAAAATGTAATAAAATGTATTAAAAATGCATTAAAAGTGGAGTAATTGGGGTTTTAAAAGAGCTCTGGAAATGGTCTGAGGCTAAAAATTTTGCATGTGTACAGGGGAGACCAAAAGACACATTTTTGTGTTGGGGTCGTCGCCGGAATCGGCCGACTCGTGAGTGACTCGGTCGGAGGACTGAGTCGGCCGAGTCGAGGCCGAGTTGGCCGATTTCCGGCCGAGTCCGGCGGCCGGAATCCCCCACGACGGTTCATCTATCCTCTGGCAATGTTACATTTTTAGGTGTAGTGGGGTTTTTGTGAGATATGCACGTGTAAACTCTTGGTATTCTAAAGGTTTTAAAAAAAATCAATATTAAAAATAATGTGAGGTATGGGATTTGAACTCTGGTGGCTTGGTTCAACAGTGCAAGGTATTACAAATGAGCCACAAACTCCTTCTTGTAATTAAGGAGCCAATTAATTACTTAAAGTAATAACGGTAAATGTAAATACCCCTAGTATACATTAATTTTTAAAGCAAATTTTTGTACTCTAAAAATAGAGTTGTTACATTCTTTTAACTTGAAATTAAAAAGCAAAATAATTACTTGTGCTCAGGCTAAAATACCCCTTTATGGATTTTGAAAAAATTTGTATAGGAAAATTATGGTTGTTACATTCTACCCTCCTTATAAAAATTTCGTCCTCGAAATTTTTAAAAGAAAAGTGTAACAGATTCAAGAAAGTTTAGTGACGAAGTACGGACAGTGTGTGAAAAAAATAACAAGGTGATGCAAGGGTTTTTAAAAATGTGAAAAATATGTGAAGGAATGAAAGAATGTGAAGGTTTTGGTAAGATTGTAAAAGAGGTAAGGGAATCTTGGGTTAAGACAGATTCAAAGTATATGATTCATAGAATATGAAATGATAAGATTTAAAGAACATGAAACTGTAAGTTTTAAGGAACATGAATTGTAAAGAATGTTTTAGTTGCTGGTTCTTGTGTTATATTGCTTAGGTTGTTCACGCAGAACAGAACTGCATAGTATGATTCTATACAGCTCTGACCTGCATAGGGCTTGTTGGTCGACTTGATTCCGAGGCGGAGCTTAATTCCGACAGGGAGGTCGCTTGTTGACTTGATTCCAAGGCGGAGCGTAATTCCGACAGGGAAGACAGATACACCGAGGCGAAGCATGATTTCGACACGGGGTACACTTTGAAACGAAGCATGATTCCTACACAGAGATTGTTGATTTGATTTGATTTGGGTTGACATTAGCATCGCTACACTGGAATATGGTTCCAGAAGCGAATCATCATTTGCCATGAGAGGATTTGGGGATTTTGGTTTTGGTTGGCATCTGCATTGCTGCACTGGAATAGTGCCAGGAGCAACTCATCATTTGTAAACTAAAAATAGAGTTGTTACATTATTTTAACTTATAATTAAAAAGCAAATTAATTACTTATATCTGTTGCGCCACGGCAGCGCCCCGACCTCGTACTCGAGGCCAAAATGCGGAATCAAAAATTTTTCTTACTCGGAAACCGGCGCTACTGCGGACAATAAAACCCGGATCGTTAACCATTAACCTAATGCTAGCAAACAAGAGATGGGAAGAGAAGTATACCGAGTGATCCGAGTCCTCCGGTCTTCTCTTTATCGTCCCGATCTCCCGCGGAAAGTCTTGTCTCCATATCGTCGCCTCCTCGCCGGAAAGGGCACCACATCGCCTGCGTCTTTTACGGGCTCCCGCCTCAATACCGAGGCAACTCGGGCATGAAGCCGGCAACTCGACATGCTCAAGATATGCTGTAGAATGTGTAGTGTAGAGGCTATGTCTCATATGGGGTTTGTTGCCTTTGAAGATGATGGAGGAATCAAGACTAGAAAAATGGTGCTTGCATTTTTCTAGCATGAAAAATGAGATCAAGAAAATGAAACTCTCAAGAATGAAAACTCTCATCTTTTTCTTTTTCTCAACCATGAAAAACTTCTCCACTTAGAAAAAATGGTGGAGGAAAGAATATGAAGCATGAAGGGAGGTGATGGTAGGAGCACAAGTGGTGATCACATCCTAAACATCATCATAACAATCTCACATCAACTATCATCTCATTTCTAATCTTCATAAAGCAAGAAATGATGAAGGAAAATAATGGTATCTAAATATTCTATCATAATAAATACATATGCAAGAAACTCCCTCCACAATTGTTATTTGCAAACTTGCAAATAACCCCCTCCATCGGAAAAGTCCGGCCGGGAAAGAACAAAGGAAAACCGGCCGGAACGGAATGCAAACTGGCAACTCCAGAAAACTGGTCCCGTAATAAATTACAGGAAAACCCCGATACTGTGCATACACACCCGCATCTGTATTCCGTCCGGATACAAATGCAATGAGACAAAATCTACACTGCACTAAACTAGAACCGGCTTAAGCCAAAGCCGGCTAGTAATAACCGTTCGATCCTGATTCGTGCAATACCGCACGTATCAGATCGAACCCTGCCATATCTCCATACGGCCTCTACAGCGTTTCGCCCGAAAGCTTGAGTAACTGTAAGTGTGGTGGACTCTAAAGACTCGTCAATACTATGGCTGTGGATTTAACCACTAGCACGTCAGAGGTATAAGCCAATACGTGACGGGCCACCAGCTATTGACCAAAAGGGACGTCGATGAGCGAACTCATCCTGACACCCTACTGAGCCTGTCAGTGACAATATCCGTACAGTCCGGTCCGTTCGTCTATGAGTATCGCATGGCGGGCCTAGGGGGTTGGTAAAAGTCAGACCCCCAAAAGCGGTACAAGTCGTGTCGGAGTGTAGCCCAGAACACCCTGAGATACTACTGGAATACCTACCAGTAAATCTCCTGCCTCGGCCGAGGGCTTTGTGTAATGGCTCTCCTAGACACAGCGCGACCTCACCCCCAATATCGGGAGAGACGAATCCCCTGCAGATCCGCTCACTGCCTCCATGTGGCTCGGGACTGTACCCAACTAAAACCTGTTTGCACGACTCCTTTGAGCCGTGGTAGGGTAGTAATCAAAGCACAGTGGGAACTCACACGAGACAAATGACGATCTCAGGTCGATGAACTAACCTGTACACATGTCACCAGGGAACTGCTATCTGACGTCTGGTATAAGACCAACTAGCAGGTTCCCGGCGAGTCCTGTCCGGTGTACTCATAACCCAATGAGCACCTGTATACATCTTAGGTGAACCAACTGACACCAGTGGCTTGTGAGACCGGCCACCGCCCCTCGTCGGGGTCTCGACTGTATACACTAGTCTACTCTGGAGAATCGATGCCCTGTCTCGAAACTCCTACGACTAGGGACCTTTTAAGGATGTGCTTATAGACTACCAGCTCCCACGTATATGATCGCCATCATACTGCTGGTAGTCAATCAAGAATCCTAGGGGCTCTATCAACGTGTAATAGCGACATGTCAGGTCACCTAAAGCAGTACACGATGATAAAGATAAACCAGATAGCATACTATCATCTCGAGTAAGACTGTCCTACCGGGATAGGTCCTCCCTCAATCACTGCAATCACGTGCCTGTGATCCAATAATTGACTCTGAGGGCACTAACTCCAACAATATCTTGTGCTCAGGCTAAAATACCCCTTTCTGGATTTTGAAAAAAATATTTGAAAAAATTTGTATAGGAAAATTAGGGTTGTTACAAGTTTTGGAGGGAATCGGCTGCAAGTACGTAGTCGATGGATGTTCCATGAATATTTCCAAGGAGTCTCTTATTGTCATGAAAGGAAAGAAGGTGAGGAACTTATACTTTCTAGAAGGGTAGTAAGTTACAGATGATATTGTTACGGTATCTACTCGTTCAGGTGATTCGGATTTGTCTATATTGTGGCACTTATGGTTGGGCCATATTGGGGAGTCGGGTTTGGAGGTACTTCGTAAGAGGTAGCTACTTAGAGATGGAGATTTTGGCAGCCTTGATTTCTGTGAGGAGTGTGTCCTAAGAATGCAGACAAAGGGAAGTTCGGGACAACAGTACATGATACGAAGAGTATTCTTGATTATGTCCATACTGATATTTGGGGTCTAGCACCGGTTCTTTTGCAAGGTGAAGCCAGATACTTCGTTTCCTTCATTGACGACTTTTCGAGAAAAGTCAGGGTGTATGTTCTCAAGTCTAAGGCCGAGACTTTTGAGAAGTTCAAGACATGGAAGGTCAGGGTGGAGAAGCAGACTGGTAGGCAGGTAAAGGTTATTCGGTATGATAATGGCGGAGAGTTTACTTCACATGCGTTTTTAGAGTTCTGCAAGTCAGATGGGATTGTGCGCCATTACACCACTCCGAGAGACTTTCAGTCAAATGGCGCTGCAGAGCGGATGAATCGGACACTGCCGGAGAAAATCAGATATTTGCGGCTTACAACCGGGCTTCCTAAGGAGTTTTGGGCTGAAACCCTCTCTACCGCCGTGTACCTCATCAACAGATCACCATCGGCGGCAATAGATAAGTAAATTTCTGAGGAAGTGTGGACTGGAAAGGCTGGAGATTATAAGAAGCTTCGTATATTTGGGTGCCCAGCTTATGTTCAGCTGAGGAGCAATATGCTAGAGCCGAGAGCTAGAAAGTGTGTCCTACTCGGCTATGGAAATGAAGCCAAAAGGTATAGGTTGTGGTGTTCTAAAACTCAGAAGATAGTAATCAGCCAGCATGTTACATTCGATGAGTCTGCAATGGTTCGTAGAAAACAGACTCATTCAAATGATGAAGAGAGAATGTTTGCACCACTAAGAAAGGTGGAGATCAACGTTCCGGTTCAGAATAGTAGAAGAAATGAGGTGATTGATACTCAGATTCAGGTGGAGGGTCATGTTGGATATGTATGCCCTAGAGGCTATTATTGTGTGTGTGTGTAGTGGATGCTTGGACATATGTATGTACAGGACAATCTTGCTCGATATGATAGTTTGCTATTTGGTTTGTCTTTATCTTAACATGTGTATATTTTTTACCTGTTATTACGTATCGCTAATACATGTTGATAAAGCCCGTAGAATTATTGCTTGACTGCCAGCGTTATGATGACGATCATATATATGGGGGATGGGTAGTCCATAAGCACATCCTTAAATTTCCCTAGTCATGGGAGTATCGAGTCTGGGCATCGATATTTCGGAGTAGATTGGTGTATACGTTTCTAAACCCCGACGAAGGGCGATGGTTGGTCCCACAGCCATTGGTCTTTTGCACCTAAGATCGTATGCAGGTGCTCACTGGGGGTGAGTACACTGGACAGACTCACATAAAAATTCTAGACGGTACTATACATATCGTCAGATAGCAGTTATCAAGTGATATGAGTACATGTTAGTCTTTAGACCTGAGATCGTCATTTTCTCGTGTGCGTTCCCACTGTATTTAGAATACTACCCTACCATGACTTTACTGAGTCGTGTAAACAGGTTTTAGTTGGGTACAGTCTCGAGCCACATGGAAGTAGTGAGCGATTGTTGGGGATTCTTCTCTTCCGGTATAGAGAGTTTATGTCGCGTTGTGTTCGATTGACCAGCACAATAAGTCCTTGGCCAAGGCAGGTGAGATTTACTGACAGGTTGGTCAGTAGTTTTTTGGTTGGGCATGAGCCACATTGGCATGAATTATCAGGTTATTAGGGTCTGACGTTTACCACCCCCTAAACCCGGTATGTGATACTCTTAGACAAAGAGACCGGACTGTACGAAGCTTGTCACAGATAGACTCAGTAGGAGTTCGGATGAGCTTGCTTGTCGGGCTTCCTTTCGACAGATCCCGAGTAGCCGTTACATACAGCTAGTTCCGCTGACGTGTTTATGGTTATGGATTTATCCAGTAACTCACTGCCGACGTACTATTGAGTCTTCAGAGTCCCACAAAGAGGGTTTTTCTAGTTCAGACGAAATGATATAGTGATCGTATTTTGATACGTGCAGGGTTCCGATTAAATACGTGTACTAGCTATACTGACTTTAATCGAGCGGATGATAATACTAGACGGCTTAGGATTAAGCCGGATTATTAAATCAGGTAATGATTTAATAATTTACATATATATTTCGATATGTATATTCTAGTATTATGTTCATTGTATAATTCTATCTTTTTGGGTATTCATATTTCGATACAAATGCGGGTATGTATATACGGTAGAATGTATTTCGTATTTATACAGATAGACATTCTAAAAAGTGGACACCTCATTTTGGATTATCTATTTATTTAAATGGAAATGAGGTGTAAAGTTGAAGAGAGGTGAGAATGGTGAGAGACATAGGTGAATAGGATTGACAAATGAATTAAAAATTCATTTGTCAGAACTATTCAAGCATGGTTGCTATATTGTATTTGAAAATATCAATATACAAAACCATTGCTCTAGATTTTTCTCTCACCAAGATTTTCTCATTTCACTATTTGTTTTTTCTCTCTTCTCTTGAGCTCCTCCTCCTTCTTCTTCACTATCCTCTCATGAGTTGAGAATCAAGAGAAGAAAAGTGATAAAAAAATACTAGAACACTTCATTACATCTCTAAGAACTCTAGATTAGCAACCTAAGCTCTTTAGTTGCTCTACTTGATTGTTTGTGTGGAGCTAGAGCCTTGAACCATATCCCTCAGATAGATCATTTTCGAAAAAAGGAGGACCGGCTTCCAAGCTCGATCACGAAGACCCTAAGAAGCTAAAGAAGAGGGTTGAAGACCAAAGGACACGGATCTCTAGGTATAACTCTCTTACAAAGTAGTTAGAACTCCTTAATTTTACTAGTTTAGTGTTTGGTTAGATTTTAGGGTCATTGTTTCTAGCGCCATATTTTTAAAACTCAAAGTATTTATTTTCGCAAAGGCCGCGGATTAGCGGCTAGACGCTAGGAATATCATCATATGGTATCAGAGCCACCCAAACACAAAAAATAGTTAGTTACGACATTCAAATTCCGCTATTTTCATCGTGCAAAAACTGCCGAGAAAACCAATCCCTAAATTCCATGTTTTAGCATGTTTCCACTCCCCACGGGCTCACGGTTTGGACCAAGAAGCCGTGGGGTGTTGCGTGGGTACCCCGGGGATTCCCCGAGAGGGACCAAAGGTCGGGCCCACCTCCAACACCGTTGTGAGGTGGCCTTAGGGGATGGGGACCCGAGACCGCCTTCATAGGTGGTATCGGGATTTCCGAAACCCCTAGGTCACCTCGTGGTGGCTTCGGTGGGTGGGTACCCCCTAGGCCCCCCAAGTGTATATTAATTTTGGTTCCTTCGATCTCGCGAAGGTTCGGACGAGTTTCGAGTTCGTTTTGACTCCCGGATTGCTTAAAATGTTGGAATTTTGGGGTTTTAGTGAACTGTTTTTTCAATTTTAGGAAAACTTGTTGTGTTTGCTATTTTTGCGTGGAATACTAATGTCGTGGCTTTTGTTACTTGCTTATATGATGCGCATATGTGTTGTTTAATATCTTCTAATCTCTATACGTTGATTAGAAGGGGTTACACGCAACTTGCTTACTTATGATGTTGCTTGAGATATCTCTGTGATGGTTTCAACGGATTGTCATGTTGGATGGCCTTTTATGCGATGTTGGTTGTACGGTTTTATATCATTTGTATATTCATTATTGCGGGGTGAGCGTACAACATGTGGACTGTCGTTTCTGCCTGTTTTTATATTCTTTTATTGTGACAGGGCCGAGTTGAGGTCGTTGTCACCGTTGTATATTATTTCATTTCTGTACTAGGATAAACCTGCGGAGAAGTGCTCGAATAGCCGGGTTTTAGAGTCCTCTAGGCAGTCATCTCACAGTGGCGAGTTCGAGCCGTCTCGCTCTAGAATTGGTGGGCTATTCACCGCACTTGTAGAGTTTTTAGGATGATCCACGATGGAGTGCTCAAGTTACCAGATTTCGTGAAGTGCCGGGTGGCCCACTCATCACCTAGAGTGTGGGTTGTCTCACTTCTGGAATTGGTGGGTAACTTTCCGCACTCGTAGGGATCTTGGTTCTACATTGTACGGTCTATCCACATGACCGAAGAATGTCGAGTTTCATTTGCAGCTCAAATGAAACCCGGGGCTCTTAGATTATCTGCTATTCCATATTGTTTATCGCTTTTCTGTGATATTGCTTATATCATGCCTGAGATGAATATATATTTATATATAGATAGATAGATAAATGTTGTATATATTTTGCATTCACGCTAACCCTGTCCCCGCTCTGCCATTAGTTAAGTAACATAACGGTGCATGATGGGGCCTCGTGGCGAATGCGGATAACATATACATACATTCTATTTTCGTTCTTTTCTGGTGTGATAGGTATTAATTGATGGGACCGCATTAATTTTGATTTATGCAAGGAAAAATAAAACCTAAAAGATGTCGTCGGAACATATTTTTCAAAAAACTATAGGCGTATTCTTTTACTTTGCATAGAGGTATTCGATTAGGAATATCCTGCACCTCATTCGACGAGAAAAGTGCCTTGATCCTTCATGGGGATTTCGCTCTTAAGCAAAAGTTTGTGTTACTATAGATTACTCGGTTTTCTTCAAAACCACTAGTTTTCAAGGCGGAGCCTAAACCACTCCTTTTCAAAACTGCTCGGTTCCTTCAACGATATCAAGTCCATTACGTTAAAGGTTTTTCGCCAAAAACCAGCCGTAGCCTTCCGTCATTTTCTGCAAGTATTACTTAGTATTCGTGCTACGTATATTGGTATTGTTAAGGCGTAGTGATCGGTAGCTGAGTATTGCTTTTTTGTAGCTTTTTTCGATTATTTAGGATAGTCGCATAGCTATGTTGGCACTGTCAAGGATTATGCGGGTGGGTCCAAGTTAATCAAGATAATGACGGGCCAAACTTGACTAGCGGCTTATGATATGTTAGTATTGTCAAGGTCATAAAGTCATTAGGAGCAAAAACCACATCGGGGGTTTCAATTATACAGGCTAGTGTCGCATACCTTCTGGAATGTGGTGACTAGAGTGGCTTCCATCTAGATTATCACACGATGATAGTTGGGTCCCAATCCCATTGATGAGTAGGATTACTCTTGGGAGATATTTTTCACTTCACAATTAGCTAACATATTAGGTGTCTAGAAAAGTGTTAACGAGGCTATGTTTATGTGGAAACGAGGTTTATTTTAATTAGGTCCGTAAGAGAGCACAGGGAGTCTCTCTCGGAGTACCAACACCCACCTGGCTGAACGGTTAGCGAATTTGTAAGGTGTAAATAATTCCGACTATCTCTCCTTTTAAAGTTTGAAGGAGAATTTGAGGAAACAGTGGGAGTCATCCTGATTAGATAAACTAATAACCAATCTAATCTTGCAAGAGCACACGCTGAGTATTTCTTTTATCTCTCTCTAGGTAGCAACTATGTCATGCCCTAAACAAGATAATAAAATCTATGACTTGACCGACCCAGATTCTTATTCGAGGCTGGGGAGCATCGGTTCGGCTCTGACTTGTGACAAATGTCACGAGCTTGAGCAAGGGAAAAAGGATTACATGAATTCCTTGATGATCCCGATGAAAAAGAAGCATACTATTGCGTCTCCTTTAGGTGTTCTTGTTATTGAGAACTGTTTTTCGGTCAATCTTACCTCTTGGGTACTAGATACCGGATCAGGATCTCACATCTGTAATTTATTACAGGGACTGAGAAAAAGTAGGATGATTGTACCTGGTGATATGTCTCTCAGAGTAGGGAATGGAGCACAAGTTGATGCCGCTGCCGTCAGTGAATATCACCTAGTATTGCCAAGCGGTAATACTATGATTTTGAACAACTGCTACTATGTACCTTTCATGCTTTGCAACATAATATCAATTTCTTTACTTGATAAAGATAGATATAATCTTGTTCTAGATAGAAATATCATGAACATTTACCTTAATCAGGTATTGGTTGTAGAAGGTACACTGTGTAATGTTATCTATGTTCTTAATCAAAACATAGTTCTTAGTGTACAAAACACACACAAGAGAAAGAGTTCAGATACGAACGAAACCTACTTGTGGCATTGTAGACTTGGTCATATCAGTGAGAAAAGTCTACGTAAGTTGCATAAGGATGGATATATGAATCCGTTCGAATTTTCATCTTATGAAACCTATCAGTCTTGTCTCAAAGGAAAGATGACCAAATCTCCGTTCACCGGACACTGAGAAAGAGCTATAGAGTTCTTAGGACTCATACACAGTGATGTATGTGGTCCAATGTCTATACATGCAAGGGGTGGATTCTCGTACTTCATTACATTCACTGATGATCTTTCTAGATTCGGATATGTATTTCTCATAAAACACAAATATGAAACTTTTGAGAAATTCAAAGAATATAAGAACGAAGTAGAGAA
This sequence comes from Agapanthus africanus, assembly GCA_030015575.1. NCBI lineage: Eukaryota > Viridiplantae > Streptophyta > Magnoliopsida > Asparagales > Amaryllidaceae > Agapanthus > Agapanthus africanus. The sequence goes on from CM057341.1 coordinate 769,951,509, forward strand.
CCAGACAGGAAAAAGTATCAAGATCCTTCGATCTGATCGAAGAAGGGAATACTTGAGCATGGAATTCCTTGATTTTCTAAAAGAGAAAGGTATACTTTTTTAGCTTACTCCTCCGTATACACCACAGCACAACGGAGTATCGGAGCGGAGGAATCGTACCCTATTAGATATGGTTCATTTCATGATGAGAAATACTAAGTTGTTTCTTTCATTCTGGGGACATACACTTCAGACAGCAGCATACTTATTGAATCAGGTTTCATCCAAATATGTGCCTAAGACTCCATATAAAATATGGAGTGGCAAAAGACCATATCTTGAACGTATTAAGATATGGGGTTGTCCGGCCTATGTAAAAGTACAAAATCCAGACAAACTTCAGGCATGGTCAGTTTTATGCAAGTTTAGGGGATATCCTAAAAATTCTTTAGGATATCTGTTCTACCACACCGAAGATCAGAAGGTGTTTATTGCTCGTCACACCACCTTTTTAGAATGGTAATTTCTTGCAAAAGAAATAAGTGGGAGCACGATAGAACTGGAAGAAATTCCGCAACCACAAACTGAAACTGAAGATCTGGTAGAATCTCAAGATTCAATAATCCCATACGAATCTCAGCCACTCTGTAAATCTAATAGGATTTTCATCCGCCCGAGAGATACTACGGCTCTTTCATAGACGAGGATCGAGAGGATTGTATCTTGGAAGAATATGATCATACTAATTTCAAGCAGGCCATTACCAGTAGGGACTCTGATAAATGGCTGGATGCTATGAAATCCGAAATGAAGTCCATATACACCAACAAAGTTTAGACCTTGAATATTGCTCCTCCTGGAGTAACACCCGTTGGATGCAAATGGATTTTCAAAAAGAATATTGGTGTAGATGAAAAGGTGGAGACCTATAAGGCTAGACTTGTTGCAAAAGGTTTTCGTCAAAGACCCGGTGTGGACTATGACGAAACCTTTTCTCCAGTGGCTATGCTGAAATCCATTCAGATCCTACTTGTTATTGCTGCCTTCCATGACTATGATATCTGGTAGATGGACGTAAAAATGACTTTTTTGAACGGAAGTTTGGAAAAGTGCATTTATATGAATCAACCGGAGATATTCGTGGAAAATGGGAGTGCAAGTTTCTTAAATCCATTTATGGATTAAAGCAGGCATCGCAGAGCTGGAACATTTTTTTGATGAGACAGACAAGGAGTTTGGCTTCATCAAGAACGAGGATGAGCCATGTATATATAAGAAGATTGTAGATAGAACTTGTATTCTTAGTCTTGTACGTGGATGACATTCTCTTGATAGGAAATGACATTCGTATACTACAATCGGTCAAGCTATTCTTGTCACAAAGGTTCTCCATAAAAGATCTGGGTGATGCCTCCTATATTCTGGGTATTAAAATCTACAGAGATAAATCTAAGAGATTGTTGGGACTTTCACATTCCAGGTACATAGAGGTCATACTAAAAAGATTTAGTATGGAAGATTCCAAGCGCGGTAATATACCCGCTTTGCACGGAATCATCCTATCTAAAGAGATGTCTCCTAAAACTGATGAGGAGAGGGCTCACATGAGTATTATGCACTACGCTTCGGCAGTAGGATCTATAATGTATGCAATGCTATGTACCAGACCAGATGTAGCTTACGCGCTTAGCTTGGTGAGCCGGTATTAGTCAAACCCAAGGGAGAACCACTGGACAGCAGTGAAGAACATTCTCAAGTACCTGAGAAGGAGTAAAGAATTGTTCTGGGTGTACGGTAATGGGAACCTCCGGGTAGAGTCTTTTACTGACTCGAGCTTCTAAAATGACAAGGATGATAGCAATTCGGGTTTCTGTTTACTCTCAACGGAGGGGCGATCTGTTGGAAGAGCTCCAAACAGGACACCGTCGCAGACTCGACGATGGAAGCTGAATACATTGCTGCCAACGATGCCATAAAAGAAGCGGTATGGATAAAAAAGTTCATTACTGAACTTGAGGTGGTTCCATCCATTGTTGATCCAATACATTTGTATTACGACAACAATGAGCTATGGCTTTAGCGAAGGAACCACGGTCCCATCAGAGATCCAGACACATTTTAAGGCAGTATCACGTGATCAGGGAGATCGTAGATCACCGACAGATCGAGGTGCGGAGAGTAGAGACAAAAAAAAACACAGCGGATCCATTCACCAAGGCATTCCTTCAAACATAGTTTGAGAGACTATTTGAGATATTAGGTATATGATACGCCAACAACTGGCCCTAATACAGACGTTGGGTACTCGATACATTAATATATGACCTTAGTGTTAGTGTTTATGCCCTAGAGGCCATTACTGTATCATACTAGTATGTATATTACTTGATGGAAGCTTGGGATATTTACAGTTGTACAGACAATCTTGCTCGATATAGTAGTATGCTACTTGGTTTGTCTCTGCTTTAATGTGTACATGTGTGTTTCTTTATTATATCACCTATACGCATTAGTAGAGCCCTTAGGATCTTTGCTTGATTACCGGCGTTGTGATGGCGATCACACTCGTGGGGGCTGGGTAATCCACAAGCACATCCTTATACACGTCCCTAGTCATGGGATTATAGAGACAGGGCATCGATACTCCGGAGTAGACTAGCGTATGCGCTTCTCATCCCAGCATGGGAGACGGTCTGTCCCACAGCCGTCAGTACGTCGTACTTGGAATAGTATGCGGGTGCTCGTTAGGTTACGAGTACACTGGACAGGACTCGTCGGGAACTGATGGTTGGTATTATACCTATCGTCAGTTATCAGTTCCCAGGTGACATGAGTACAGCTTAGTCCGCTGACTTAACACTGTCACTTCGCCTCGAGTGTGTTCCCACTGTTCTTTGATTACTACCCTACTACGGCTCTACTGAGTCGTGCAAACAGGTAGTAGTTGGGTGCAGTCCCGAAGCACTTGAAGGCAGTGACGGTTAGACAGGATTCGTCTCTCCCGGTATTGGGGTTGACATCGCGTTGTGTCTAGGAGAGCCATTACACGAGTAGTCCCTGGCCAGGGCAAGCGAGATATACTGGTAGGTTTCCAGTGTTATCTCAGGGTGTTCTGGGCTTCACTCCGACATGACTTGTACCGCTATTAGGGGACTGACGTTTACCGCCCCCTACGCCCGCCATGCGATGTATCAGACGAACAGACCGGACTGTACGGAGATTGTCACATACAGGCTCAGTAGGAGTTCGGATGGGTTTACCTCACCGGCCTTCTTATCGACATCTACCTGGGGACCGTTACGTACAGCTAGTGCCGCTTGCGGTCTGTGGTTAAACCCACTGCCAGCGTAGTGTCGAGTCTTTAGATTCCCACACAGAGAGTTTCCCTGCACTGAGCGAAACGTGCAGAGGCCGTATGGTTTTACGGCAGGGCTGCGATCACTTACGTACACTTGTGTGCGTGTGGTGTTCGGGCAGGCAATACTAGTGGGCTTTGGTTTAAGCCGGATCCTAGTATTGCACGGATGGATTTTTTTTGTCTTCTGCGCATCCGCATTCTACGGAATGCGGATGCAGGTGTGTATGCACAGTTTTCTGGAGCGATGAAGGAGGAGGTGCCTCATCAGGGTTTTGGCAGTTGGTTCGGCCAAAACCGTTAAGTGGCAGGCTCATTAGGGTTTTGACAGTTGATTCGGTCAAAACCATTTCGAGGCGGACTCATTAGGGTTTTGACAGTTCGTTTGGTCAAAACCATTATGAGCCGCGGACATCATTTACTAATCCTTTTAGTGATAATTTTATGATGGCTAATTGCATTGACCATTTGACCCCGTTGACCTCTCTTGACTTTGTTGACCGGTTGACCGTGTTGACCATTGACTTTCAAGATGGATCTACACTCTTCTTTTCTTTTTCTTTTTCTTTTGGATTATGATAATGGTCATTTCAATGTAGCCATCAACTTTATCTTGATAGGATTTGTAATGATGGTTTTAGTGCATTATTGGAACCATGGTTAATTTCTTTAGTTCACAATTTCTTTTTCATTCTCTCTCTTGCCTTTTCAAGTGAGAAGAAAAAGGAATGAACCATGGTTGCTAGCTCCTCCTTCTTCTTCCTCTTCTTGATTCATCATTTGATCTCATGTGTTGAGAGATAAAGATCCCACAAAGACAAAACCATCCCTTTATCACTTCTACACAACCTAGGGCTTCTAGATTAGCAATCTCTTTGCCCTACTTACCTCGGCTTGAGGTGGAGCTCGGTGTACATCTCTCGGGTGAATCGGCTTCGACTCAAGGAGGCCGCGGAGGTGACCAAAGTCCGGATCAAGTCTCGGAGCAAGCAAGGAGAAGAACAACAAGAAGAGAAGGAGTTCAAGTTGAGGTATAACCCCTAACCGAGTAGATAAATCTCTAGTTAGGATGCTAGTATGTTGTTTAGCAAAGATCCGGCTTTTCGGTCCATGTTACCATGCTTAGAAAATATTTTGTTTTACCGATTCCGCAATCCCGAAAGTACCGGGAGAGGTAACGTGGACCTAACAGTGGTATCAGAGCCTAACTAAACACACCCTAGCATGTTAGCAAAGTGTTTAGAATTTCGACCGGACGAAAAACCGCAAAACACCCCGGATATTTCAAGTTTCTGCCGATTTTTTTTTCTGTTCAAAAATTAATAAATCATGCACTAAAAATCGGCTCAGGCTTTTTAGAGAACACTGGAGAAAAACGACACCCTAACTCGGCTAAAGTGCCGCGGAACCGCGGCATAAGCTTGCTTATGCCGCGGAACCGCGGCCGATTCAACTCGGTTGGGGTTCTGGTTTCCTGCAGTGTTCTCATTTGGGTATTTTGGGATTTTTGGAATATGATTTTTCTTCCCAGATTTTCCAGAAAGCAAAATTTGTTTTTGGGGCTCAAAAAATCCGTATTTATGGTCGATGTTCTGTAGACTTTGGATAATGGTTATATCTGTAATGTTATATTTGTATTGAACGTCTACTAATCGCTATACGTCGATTAGTGGGGGTTATACATATCTGTGATCTGTGTTGTTGATGGTTTGTGTATATGAACTCGTTGGATTGTCGCGGATGAATAGCCGGGATGGATGTGAGATGAGAGTTTCTTTTTCTTTCATTCATGTAATAAATTTGTAAATTGATGTAATATTATTTGTATGACCGCACAACCGGGTCGGGGTTGTAGCCGTCATTGTATAATTCTTTTTAATGTTTTTGCTCCTAGGATAGACCCATGGAGGGGGTGCACAAACTACCGGGTATCTCGAAGTGTCGAGTGGCCTACTCACGGCGTTGAGGGAGGTTGCTTCGCTTCGGGTACTTGGCGGGTAGTTTGCCGCACCCGTAGGGGTCTTGGGTGGGGTTTTTGGCTATTCATCGCGACCGTGTAATCTGCTTTCCGTTGCAGGCTCGAACGAATAGCGGGTTCCTAGTATATCCAAAGTGTTCATCTGTGATCTGGATTGGCTATCATTGCAATATATCTATATATAAAAACTATTTAAGCGTTGCTTATGTTTTACAGCCGCGCTAGCCCAGCCCCCGCTCTGTCGTTAGTTAAGTAACCTAACGGGTGATGACGGGGCCCCGTGGCGAATGCGAATGGCATAAGTGTACGTCATATTTTGGTTGTTTTCTGCAATGGTAGGATTTAAATGATGGGACGCATTAAAAGAACTAATGCAAGAAAATAAACCTAAAAGACGTTGTTGGAACAATTTTTCAAAAGCTGTTATTACAAGGACGTTCATTTTTGTTTTGCATCGAGGTATTCGGTTATGAATGCCCAGCACCTCATTCGACGAGGCAAGGGCCGAAATCCCCTCATCGGGAGTGACCCCTTGGACAAAAGTTTGCGTCAGGGTGATAACTTCACTATAGTCGATCATTCTTGCTTTGCATCGAGGTATTCATCTTATGAATACCCAGCACCTCACTCGACGAGGAAAGAGCCGAGATCCCTTCATAGGGAGTGACCTCTTTAGCAAAAGTTTTCGTCACTATATTTTTCAAAAAAGGTGTATCACGTTCCTTCAACGATATCAAGTTCATTACGTTAACGGGTTTTTCGCCAAAAACCCAGCCGTAGCCCTCCGTCGTTTCTTATAAGTTATACTTAGTATTCGTGCTGCGTTTGTTGACTGTGTCAAGGCGCAGTGAACGGTAGCTAAGTGTTGCTTATTTGTTGGATACAAAGTGATTGGTTAGGACATTTGTGTAACCTTGTTGACTGTGTCAAGGGTTATGCAGGTGGGTTTAATGCAATCAAGATAATGACAGGCTGAATTTGACTAGGACTCTTTGATTTGTTGACTGTGTCAAGGTCACTTGGGTCCCAGGGGCAAAAACCACATCGGGAGTTTCTAAAGAAACTGAAACTTGCAGATTTAGCATACCTTCTGGAGTGTGGTGACTAGAGTGGATTCCATCTAGGTCATCACACAATGATAGCTGTATCCCGATCCCACTGATGAGTTGGATTACTCTCGGGAGATTACTTTCACTTAACGATCAATGCTATAAACCTAGTAGGTGTCTAGAAAGGTGTTAGCGGGGCTACGCCCCCAGGGAAAAGAGGTTCTTAAATTAAGGAACTTTGCGATAGCGTTGGAAAACCTCCCTCGAAGTACCGACACTAGCCTGGCTGAAAGGTTAAGCAAGTATTGTGACGTGAATTAAATCCTGACTAGTTCTTCTTTTAAAATGGTTTTAAGAAGAATTTGAGGAAACAGTGGGAGACATCCTGGTTAGATAAACTAATAAAACCAATCTAATCTTGCAAGAGCGCACGCTGAGTGTTTCTTTTCTCTCTCTCCAGGTAGCAACCATTTCACTCCCTAATCAAGATAATAAAATGTATCGCTTGACCGATCCGAATTTTTATTCGGGGCTGGGGAACGTTGGTTCAGCTCTAACTTATGACAACAGTCATAAGTATGAGCAAGAGAAAGGGGATTGTTTGGATTCCCAGGATACCCAGTTGAAGAAGAAGCATGATTTTGCATCTACTTCAGGTGTTCTTGTAATTGAGAACTGTTTTACGGTCAGCCCTACCTCCTGGGTACTTGATACCGGATCAGGATCTCATATCTGTAATTTATTGCAGGGACTGAGAAAAAGTAGGAAAGTTGCACCGGGTGATATGTCGCTCAGAGTAGCGAACGGAGCACAAGTTAATGCGGCAGCCGTCGGTAAATATCACCTAGTATTGCCAAATGGCAAGACTATGATTTTGAACGATTGCTACTATGTACCCTCCATGGTTTGCAACATCATATCAGTTTCTTTACTCGATAAAGATGGATATAACTTTGTTCTTGATAGAAATATCATGAACATTTACCTTCATAAGGTACTGGTTGCAGAGGGTACACTGTGTAATGGTATCTACGTTCTGAATCAGAATACAGTTCTCAATTTACATAACACACGCAAGAGGAAGAATTCAGATACGAATGAATCCTACTTGTGGCATTGTAGACTTGGTCATATCGGAGAGAAAAGACTGAATAAGTTGCATAAAGATGGACTCTTGGATACGTTCGAGTTTTCATCTTATGAAACTTGTCAGTCTTGTCTCAAAGGGAAGATGACCAAATCTCCGTTCACCGGACATGGAGAAAGAGCAGTAGAGCTCTTGGGACCCGTACGTAGTGATGTATGTGGTCCGATGTCTATACATGCATGGGGTGGGTTCTCGTACTTCATCACATTCACTGATGATCTCTCTAGGTTCGGATATGTGTATCTGATGAAACACAAATCTGAAGCTTTTGAGAAATTCAAGGAATTTAGAAACGAAGTAGAGAACCAGACTGGCAAAAGTATCAAGATCCTCCGGTCTGACAGGGGAGGGGAGTACTTAAGCACGGAATTCCTAGATTACTTAAAAGAGAATGGTATTCTCTCTCAGCTTACTCCTCCTTATACACCACAGCACAACGGTGTATCGGAGAGGAGGAATCGTACCCTGTTGGATATGGTTCGCTCCATGATGAGTAGTGCTGAGTTGCCTCTTTCATTCTGGGGTTATGCACTTCAAACTGCAACGCATCTATTGAATCAAGTTCCATCCAAATCCTTGTCTAAGACTCCGTATGAAATATGGAGTAGCAAGAGTTTGTATCTTAAACGTATTAAGATTTGGGGTTGCCCGGCTTATGTCAAAAAGCAGAACCCAGACAAACTTAAGGCACGGGCAGTTTTGTGTAAGTTTGTGGGATACCCAAAAGATTCAAGTGGGTATCTATTCTACCATGCAGAGGAACAGAAGATAATTGTTTCAAGAAATGCCATATTTTTAGAAAAAGAATTTCTTGTTAAAAATATTAATGGCAGCACGGTAGAACTGGATGAAATTCCAGAAACACAAGCTTTAACAAAAGATTTGGTGGAACCGCTAGATTCAGTTACAATCAACGAACCTCAGCCACTCCGCAGATCTGGTAGGATTTCTCATCCGCCCAAGAGATACTACGGTTTTCTCATAGACGGGGATCGAGAGGATTGCATCTTGGAAGAAGACGACCGTACCAGTTTCAGGCAGGCCATTATCAGTAGGGACTCTGATAAGTGGAAGGAAGCAATGCAATCCGAAATGGAGTCCATTTACGCCAATAAAGTGTGGACCTTGGATATTGCTCCACCTGGGGTAAAACTCGTTGGATGCAAATGGATCTACAAAAGGAAACTTAGTGTAGATGGGCAGGTGGAAACCTATAAGGCTAGACTCGTTGCAAAAGGTTTTCGTCAAAGACCTGGTTTGGACTATGACGAAACTTTTTCTCCGGTGGCTATGCTCAAATCCATTCGGATCCTACTTGCCATTGCTGCTTTCCATGACTATGAAATCTGGCACATGGATGTTAAAACGGCTTTCCTAAACGGTTGTTTGGAAGAGTGCGTTTACATGGATCAACCAGAAGGTTTCGTAAACGGTGGGAGCTGCGGGAAGGTGTGCAAGTTGCTTAAATCCATTTATGGATTAAAGCAGGCATCGCGGAGCTGGAACATCTGTTTTGATGAGGCAATCAAGAAATTTGATTTCATCAAGAACGAAGATGAACCTTGTGTCTATAAGAAGATTGTAGGACGAACTGTCGTATTCCTAGTATTGTACGTGGATGACATTCTTTTGATAGGAAATGACATTCCTATGCTACAATCGGTCAAGCTATTTTTGTCACAACGGTTCTCCATGAAGGACCTGGGTGATGCCTCGTACATTCTGGAGATCAAGATCTATAGAGATAGATCCAAGAGACTACTGGGACTTTCGCAGTCCAGGTACATAGAGACCGTACTAAAGAGATTTAGTATGGAGGATTCCAAGCGCGGTAACATAACCGCATTGCACGGAATTACCCTCTCCAAGAAGATGTCTCCTAAGACTGACGAGGAGAGGGTTCGCATGAGCACTATACCCTACGCTTCTGCGGTAGGATCTATAATGTATGCGATGCTATATACAAGACCAGATATAGCTTACGCGCTGAGCGCGGAAAGCCGGTATCAGTCAGACCCAGGTGAGGACCACTGGACAGCAGTGAAGAACATTCTCAAGTACCTGAGAAGGACTAAGGAGATGTTCCTGGTTTACGGTAATGGAGACCTCAGGGTCGAGTCCTTTACCGATTCAAGCTTCCAGAGTGACAAAGATGATAGCAAGTCTGTCTCGGGTTTTGTGTTTACCCTCAACGGAGGGACGGTATGTTGGAGGAGTTCCAAACACGATACCGTCGCAGACTCGACGATGGAGGCTGAATACATTGCTGCAAGCGATGCCGCAAAAGAGGCGGTCAGGATGAAGAAGTTCATTAGTGAACTTCAGGTGGTTCCGTCCATTGTTGACCCAATACCTTTGTATTGCGATAACAATGTGGCTATAGCTTTAGCGAAGGAACCAAGGTCCCATCAGAAATCCAGGCACATCTTAAGGCGGTATCACCTGATCAGGGAGATCATTGATCGCCAGGAGATCGAGGTGCGGAGAGTGGACACAAAGGACAACACAGCGGACCCATTCACGAAGGCCTTACCCCAGACTCAGTTCGAGCGGCTGATCGAGATGATAGGTCTTCGATACGCCAGTATATGGCCTTAGTGCAAGTGGGAGATTGTCAGTGTTTATGCCCTAGAGGCCATTACTGTATCATACTAGTATGTATATTACTTGATGGAAGCTTGGGATATTCACAGTTGTACAGACAATCTTGCTCGATATAGTAGTATGCTACTTGGTTTGTCTCTGCTTTAATGTGTACATGTGTGTTTCTTTATTATATCACCTATACGCATTAGTAGAGCCCTTAGGATCTTTGCTTGATTACCGGCGTTGTGATGGCGATCACACTCGTGGGGGCTGGGTAATCCACAAGCACATCCTTATACACGTCCCTAGTCATGGGATTATCGAGACAGGGCATCGATACTCCGGAGTAGACTAGCGTATGCGCTTCTCATCCCAGCACGGAAGACGGTCTGTCCCACAGCCGTCAGTACGTCGTACTTGGGATAGTATGCGGGTGCTCGTTAGGTTACGAGTACACTGGACATGACTCGTCGGGAACTGATGGTTGGTATTATACCTATCGTCAGTTATCAGTTCCCAGGTGACATGAGTACAGCTTAGTCCGCTGACTTGACACTGTCACTTCGCCTTGAGTGTGTTCCCACTGTTATTTGATTACTACCCTACCACGGCTCTACTGAGTCGTGCAAACAGGTAGTAGTTGGGTGCAGTCCCGAAGCACTTGGAGGCAGTAACGGTTAGACAGGATTCGTCTCTCCCGGTATTGGGGTTGACATCGCGCTGTGTCTAGGAGAGCCATTACACGAGTACTCCCTGGCCAGGGCAAGCGAGATATACTGGTAGGTTTCTAGTGTTATCTCAGGGTGTTCTGGGCTTCACTCCGACACGACTTGTACCGCTATTAGGGGACTGACGTTTACCGCCCCCTAGGCCCGCCATGCAATGTATCAGACGAACAGACCAGACTGTACGGAGATTGTCACATACAGGCTCAGTAGGAGTTCGGATGGGTTTACCTTATCGGCCTTCTTATCGACATCTACCTGGGGACCGTTACGTACAGCTAGTGCCGCTTGCGGTCTGTGGTTAAACCCACTGCCAGCGTAGTGTCGAGTCTTTAGAGTCCCACACAGAGAGTTTCCCTGCACTGAGCGAAACGTGCAGAGGCCGTATGGTTTTACGGCAGGGCTGCGATCACTTACGTACACTTGTGTGCGTGTGGTGTTCGGGCAGGCAATACTAGTGGGCTTTGGTTTAATCCGGATCCTAGTATTGCACGGATGGATTTGTTTTGTCTTCTGCGCATCCGCATTCTACGGAATGCGGATGCAGGTGTGTATGCACAGTTTTCTGGAGCGATGAAGGAGGAGGTGCCTCATCAGGGTTTTGGCAGTTGGTTCGGCCAAAACCGTTATGTGGCAGGCTCATTAGGGTTTTGACTGTTGATTCGGTCAAAACCATTTTGAGGCGGATTCATTAGGGTTTTGACAGTTCGTTTGGTCAAAACCATTATGAGCCGCGGACATCATTTACTAATCCTTTTAGTGATAATTTTATGATGGCTAATTGCATTGACCATTTGACCCCGTTGACCTCTCTTGACTTTGTTGACCGGTTGACCGTGTTGACCATTGACTTTCAAGATGGATCTACACTCTTCTTTTCTTTTTCTTTTTCTTTTGGATTATGATAATGGTCATTTCAATGTAGCCATCAACTTTATCTTGATAGGATTTGTAATGATGGTTTTAGTGTATTATTGGAACCATGGTTAATTTCTTTAGTTCACAATTTCTTTTTCATTCTCTCTCTTGCCTTTTCAAGTGAGAAGAAAAAGGAATGAACCATGGTTGCTAGCTCCTCCTTCTTCTTCCTCCTCTTGATTCATCTTTTGATCTCATGTGTTGAGAGATAAAGATCCCACAAAGACAAAACCATCCCTTTATCACTTCTGCACAACCTAGGGCTTCTAGATTAGCAATCTCTTGCCCTAGTTACCTCGGTTTGAGGTGGAGCTCGGTGTACATCTCTCGGGTGGATCGTCTTCGACTCAAGGAGGCCGCGGAGGTGACCAAAGTCCGGATCAAGTCTCGGAGCAAGCAAGGAGAAGAACAACAAGAAGAGAAGGAGTTCAAGTTGAGGTATAACCCCTAACCGAGTAGATAAATCTCTAGTTAGGATGCTAGTATGTTGTTTAGCAAAGATCCGGCTTTTCGGTCCATGTTACCATGCTTAGAAAATTTTTTGTTTTACCGATTTTGCAATCCCGAAAGTACCGGGAGAGGTAACGTGGACCTAACAGTGGTATCAGAGCCTAACTAAACACACCCTAGCATGTTAGCAAAGTGTTTAGAATTTCGACCGGACGAAAAACCGCATAACACCCCGGATATTTCAAGTTTCTGCCGATTTTTTTTTCTGTTCAAAAATTAATAAATCATGCACTAAAAATCGGCTCTGGCTTTTTAGAGAACACTGGAGAAAAACGACACCCTAACTCGGCTAAAGTGCCGCGGAACCGCGGCATAAGCTTGCTTCTGCCGCGGAACCGCGGCCGATTCAACTCGGTTGGGGTTCTGGTTTCCTGCAGTGTTCTCATTTGGGTATTTTGGGATTTTTGGAATATGATTTTTCTGCCCAGATTTTCCAGAAAGCAAAATTTGTTTTTGGGGCTCAAAAAATCCGTATTTTTGGTCGATGTTCTGTAGACTTTGGCTAATGGTTATATCTGTAATGTTATATTTGTATTGAACGTCTACTAATCGCTATACGTCGATTAGTGGGGGTTATACATATCTGTGATCTGTGTTGTTGATGGTTTGTGTATATGAACTCGTTGGATTGTCGCGGATGAATAGCCGGGATGGATGTGAGATGGGAGTTTCTTTTTCTTTCATTCATGTAATAAATTTGTAAATTGATGTAATATTATTTGTATGACCGCACAACCGGGTCGGGGTTGTAGCCGTCATTGTATAATTCTTTTTAATGTTTTTGCTCCTAGGATAGACCCATGGAGGGGGTGCACAAACTACCGGGTATCTCGAAGTGCCGAGTGGCCTACTCACGGCGTTGAGGGAGGTTGCTTCGCTTCGGGTACTTGGCGGGTAGTTTGCCGCACCCGTAGGGGTCTTGGGTGGGGTTTTTGGCTATTCATCGCGACCGTGTAATCCGCTTTTCGTTGCAGGCTCGAACGAATCGCGAGTTCCTAGTATATCCAAAGTGTTCATCTGTGATCTGGTTTGGCTATCATTGCAATATATCTATATATAATAACTATTTAGGCGTTGCTTATGTTTTACAGCCGCGCTAGCCCAACCCCCGCTCTGTCGTTAGTTACGTAACCTAACGGGTGATGACGGGGCCCCGTGGCGAATGCGAATGGCATAAGTGTACGTCATATTTTGGTTGTTTTCTGCAATGGTAGGATTTAAATGATGGGACGCATTAAAAGAATTAATGCAAGAAAATAAACCTAAAAGACGTTGTTGGAACAATTTTTCAAAAGCTGTTATTACAAGGATGTTCATTTTTGTTTGGCATCGAGGTATTCGGTTATGAATGCCCAGCACCTCATTCGACGAGGCAAGGGCCGAGATCCCCTCATCGGGAGTGACCCCTTGGACAAAAGTTTGCGTCAGGGTGATAACTTCACTATAGTCGATCATTTTTGCTTTGCATCGAGGTATTCATCTTATGAATACCCAGCACCTCACTCGACGAGGAAAGAGCCGAGATCCCTTCATAGGGAGTGACCTCTTTAGCAAAAGTTTTCGTCACTATATTTTTCAAAAAAGGTGTATCACGTTCCTTCAACGATATCAAGTTCATTACGTTAACGGGTTTTTCGTCAAAAACCCAGCCGTAGCCCTCCGTCATTTCTTATAAGTTATACTTAGTATTCGTGCTGCGTTTGTTGACTGTGTCAAGGCGCAGTGAACGGTAGCTAAGTGTTGCTTATTTGCTGGATACAAAGTGATTGGTTAGGACATTTGTGTAACCTTGTTGACTGTGTCAAGGGTTATGCAGGTGGGTTTAATGCAATCAAGATAATGACGGGCTGAACTTGACTAGGACTCTTTGATTTGTTGATTGTGTCAAGGTCACTTGGGTCCCAGGGGCAAAAACCACATCGGGAGTTTCTAAAGAAACTGAAACTTGCAGATTTAGCATACCTTCTGGAGTGTGGTGACTACAGTGGATTCCATCTAGGTCATCACACAATGATAGCTGGATTCCGATCCCACTGATGAGTTGGATTACTCTCGGGAGATTACTTTCACTTAACGATCAATGCTATAAACCTAGTAGGTGTCTAGAAAGGTGTTAGCGGGGCTACGCCCCTAGAGAAAAGAGGTTCTTAAATTAAGGAACTTCGCGATAGCGTTGGAAAACCTCCCTCGAAGTACCGACACTAGCCTGGCTGAAAGGTTAAGCAAGTATTGTGACGTGAATTAAATCCTGACTAGTTCTTCTTTTAAAATGGTTTTAAGAAAAATTTGAGGAAACAGTGGGAGACATCCTGGTTAGATAAACTAATAAAACCAATCTAATCTTGCAAGAGCGCACGCTGAGTGTTTCTTTTCTCTCTCTCCAGGTAGCAACCATTTCACTCCCTAATCAAGATAATAAAATGTATCGCTTGACCGATCCGAATTCTTATTCGGGGCTGGGGAACGTTGGTTCAGCTCTAACTTGTGACAACAGTCATAAGTATGAGCAAGAGAAAGGGGATTGTTTGGATTCCCAGGATACCCAGTTGAAGAAGAAGCATGGTTTTGCATCTACTTCAGGTGTTCTTGTAATTGAGAACTGTTTTACGGTCAGCCCTACCTCCTGGGTACTTGATACCGGATCAGGATCTCATATCTGTAATTTATTGCAGGGACTGAGAAAAAGTAGGAAAGTTGCACCGGGTGATATGTCGCTCAGAGTAGCGAACGGAGCACAAGTTAATGCGGCAGCCGTCGGTAAATATCACCTAGTATTGCCAAATGGCAAGACTATGATTTTGAACGATTGCTACTATGTACCCTCCATGGTTTGCAACATCATATCAGTTTCTTTACTCGATAAAGATGGATATAACTTTGTTCTTGATAGAAATATCATGAATATTTTCCTTTATAAGGTACTGGTTGCAGAGGGTACACTGTGTAATGGTATCTACGTTCTGAATCAGAATACAGTTCTCAATATACATAACACACGCAAGAGGAAGAATTCAGATACGAATGAATCCTACTTGTGGCATTGTACACTCAGTTATATCGGAGAGAAAAGACTGAATAAGTTGCATAAAGATGGACTCTTGGATGCGTTCAAGTTTTCATCTTATGAAACTTGTCAGTCTTGTCTCAAAGGGAAGATGACCAAATTTCCGTTCACCGGACATGGAGAAAGAGCAGTAGAGCTCTTGGGACTCGTACATAGTGATGTATGTGGTCCGATGTCTATACATGCAAGGGGTGGGTTCTCGTACTTCATCACATTCACTGATGATCTCTCTAGGTTCGGATATGTGTATCTGATGAAACACAAATCTGAAGCTTTTAAGAAATTCAAGGAATTTAGAAACGAAGTAGAGAACCAGATTAGCAAAAGTATCTAGATCCTCCGGTCTGACAGGGGAGGGGAGTACTTAAGCACGGAATTCCTAGATTACTTAAAAGAGAATGGTATTCTCTCTCAGCTTACTCCTCCTTATACACCACAGCACAACGGTGTATCGGAGAGGAGGAATCGTACCCTGTTGGATATGGTTCGCTCCATGATGAGTAGTGCTGAGTTGCTTCTTTCATTCTGGGGTTATGCACTTCAAACTGCAACGTATCTATTGAATCAAGTTCCATCCAAATCCGTGCCTAAGACTCCGTATGAAATATGGAGTAGTAAGAGTTTGTATCTTAAACGTATTAAGATTTGGGGTTGCCCGGCTTATGTCAAAAAGCAGAACCCAGACAAACTTGAGGCACGGGCAGTTTTGTGTAAGTTTGTGGGATACCCAAAAGATTCAAGTGGGTATCTATTCTACCATGCAGAGGATCAGAAGATAATTGTTTCAAGAAATGCCATATTTTTAGAAAAAGAATTTCTTGTTAAAAATATTAATGGCAGCACGGTAGAACTGGATGAAATTCCAGAAACACAAGCTTTAACAAAAGATTTGGTGGAACCGCTAGATTCAGTTACAACCAACGAACCTCAGCCACTCCGCAGATCTGGTAGGATTTCTCATCCGCCCAAGAGATACTACGGTTTTCTCATAGACGGGGATCGAGAGGATTGCATCTTGGAAGAAGATGACCGTACCAGTTTCAGGCAGGCCATTATCAGTAGGGACTCTGATAAGTGGAAGGAAGCAATGCAATCCGAAATGGAGTCCATTTACGCCAATAAAGTGTGGACCTTGGATATTGCTCCACCTGGGGTAAAACCCGTTGGATGTAAATGGATCTACAAAAGGAAACTTGGTGTAGATGGGCAGGTGGAAACCTATAAGGCTAGACTCGTTGCAAAAGGTTTTCGTCAAAGACCTGGTTTGGACTATGACGAAACTTTTTCTCCGGTGGCTATGCTCAAATCCATTCGGATCCTACTTGCCATTGCTGCTTTCCATGACTATGAAATCTGGCAGATGGATGTTAAAATGGCTTTCCTAAACGGTTGTTTGGAAGAGTGCGTTTACATGGATCAGCCATAAGGTTTCGTAGACAGTGGGAGCTGCGGGAAGGTGTGCAAGTTGCTTAAATCCATTTATGGATTAAAGCAGGCATCGCGGAGCTGGAACATCTGTTTTGATGAGGCAATCAAGAAATTTGATTTCATCAAGAACGAAGATGAACCTTGTGTCTATAAGAAGATTGTAGGACGAACTGTCGTATTCCTAGTATTGTACGTGGACGACATTCTTTTGATAGGAAATGACATTCCTATGCTACAATCAGTCAAGCTATTTTTATCACAACGGTTCTCCATGAAGGACCTGGGTGATGCCTCGTACATTCTGGGGATCAAGATCTATAGAGATAGATCCAAGAGACTACTGGGACTTTCGCAGTCCAGGTACATAGAGACCGTACTAAAGAGATTTAGTATGGAGGATTCCAAGCGCGGTAACATACCGGCATTGCACGGAATTACTCTCTCCAAGAAGATGTCTCCTAAGACTGACGAGGAGAGGGTTCACATGAGCACTATACCCTACGCTTCGGCGGTAGGATCTATAATGTATGCGATGCTATGTACAAGACCAGATATAGCTTACGCACTGAGCGCGGTAAGCCGGTATCAGTCAGACCCAGGTGAGGACCACTGGACAGCAGTGAAGAACATTCTCAAGTACCTGAGAAGGACTAAGGAGATGTTCCTGGTTTACGGTAATGGAGACCTCAGGGTCGAGTCCTTTACCGATTCAAGCTTCCAGAGTGACAAAGATGACAGCAAGTCTGTCTCGGGTTTTGTGTTTACCCTCAACGGAGGGGCGGTATGTTGGAGGAGTTCCAAACAGGATACCGTCGCAGACTCGACGATGGAGGCTGAATACATTGCTGCAAGCGATGCCGCAAAAGAGGCGGTCAGGATGAAGAAGTTCATTAGTGAACTTCAGGTGGTTCCGTCCATTGTTGACCCAATACCTTTGTATTGCGATAACAATGTGGCTATTGCTTTAGCGAAGGAACCAAGGTCCCATCAGAAATCCAGGCACATCTTAAGGCGGTATCACCTGATCAGGGAGATCATTGATCGCCAGGAGATCGAGGTGCGGAGAGTGGACACAAAGGACAACACAGCGGACCCATTCACGAAGGCCTTACCCCAGACTCAGTTCGAGCAGCTGATCAAGATGATAGGTCTTCGATACGCCAGTATATGGCCATAGTGCAAGTGGGAGATTGTTAGTGTTTATGCCCTAGAGGCCATTACTGTATCATACTAGTATGTATATTACTTGATGGAAGCTTGGGATATTCACAGTTGTACAGACAATCTTGCTCGATATAGTAGTATGCTACTTGGTTTGTTTCTGCTTTAATGTGTACATGTGTGTTTCTTTATTATATCACCTATACGCATTAGTAGAGCCCTTAGGATCTTTGCTTGATTACCGGCGTTGTGATGGCGATCACATTCGTGGGGGCTGGGTAATCCACAAGCACATCCTTATACACGTCCCTAGTCGTGGGATTATCAAGACAGGGCATCGATACTCCGGAGTAGACTAGCGTATGCGCTTCTCATCCCAGCACGGGAGACGGTCTGTCCCACAGCCGTCAGTACGTCGTACTTGGGATAGTATGCGGGTGCTCGTTAGGTTACGAGTACACTGGACAGGACTCGTCGGGAACTGATGGTTGGTATTATACCTATCGTCAGTTATCAGTTCCCAGGTGACATGAGTACAGCTTAGTCCGCTGACTTGACACTGTCACTTCGCCTCGAGTGTGTTCCCACTGTTATTTGATTACTACCCTACCACGGCTCTACTGAGTCGTGCAAACAGGTAGTAGTTGGGTGCAGTCCCGAAGCACCTGGAGGCAGTGACGGTTAGACAGGATTCGTCTCTCCCGGTATTGGGGTTGACATCGCGCTGTGTCTAGGAGAGCCATTACACGAGTAGTCCCTGGCCAGGGCAAGCGAGATATACTGGTAGGTTTCCAGTGTTATCTCAGGGTGTTCTGGGCTTCACTCCGACACGATTTGTACCGCTATTAGGGGACTGACGTTTACTGCCCCCTAGGCCCGCCATGCAATGTATCAGACGAACAGACCGGACTGTACGGAGATTGTCACATACAGGCTCAGTAGGAGTTCGGATGGGTTTATTGTAGGGTTCCTAGGCACTCTTGTGAAGGTTCATAAGGCATCAAACATGCCCGGATTAAAATTTAGACGTGCCGAACAACCCAAAGCCGGGATCTTTGCTAGATTATTAGGGTTTAATATGCAAGATGATAACTATTATCTAAGTGTGAGGGATTACAACCTTTGTAGTCCGCTCCTTCACTTCACAAGCTCCGAGTAGAAGTCCCTTTGCCGCGATCCACGATCTCCCGGACTCATGAGAGGCTCCACGACTCGAACGATCCATTCTAGCTTGTCGTATTCCAAATCTCCGATGATCTACCTTGAAGTTGCTACGGCTCAAGCTTTCTCACTCAAAAGAGAAGAACACACTAATCCCATGGGCTAGATGAGATGAGGATGAGAGAGTAGTAATTTTTCTTTCTTTTTATATCATTTTCTCATTTTTATTTCATCACATAAGAAAATCTAGCAAGCTTTTCAAGAAGCAAGAAGATGAGAATGGAAAAAGAATAATGATAATTGTTTTTCTTTTGTGATGAATAGAAATAAAACATATGATTGATATATAACCATGGTCAAGGATGAATGGATGAGAATGTGTAGAGAAACAACTAGAGTTAGGGTTTGGTTAAGTTAAAAAATGTGTCATCCAAAATATCTTTACAAATGACAAAAGAAAAATACTTCTAGAAGGAACTTGAAGCATCTAACCCTAATCAAACCCTAACCTCAATTAATCATCCTTAAATATGTTTAACAATTAATCATATCATGTCACAATAATATATATCACATATATATTATATATTTGCAACAAAAGAAAATAATACAATTAACATATATCGCATATATATCAATGTATCATCTACTGAGAAAATGAAATAATAAAGCAAGCCAATATTAGTTAATATAATAATATATCATATATATTATTATATATTAAATCATCGAATCAACACTTGATCCGACGATCCGTCTATATCGAATATTACCGACTAATATATCATGTACCGATTCATCGAATCAACACTTGATCCGATGACCCGGTTCATATCTTAATATCGCGAGAATATAATACGGTATCCCATATCGCATTATTCTCGGTCCTGCACATATCACATATGTGCCTCTACTCCGTTTCGCCTGAGCCAAGAAACCTCTGTGTAGGACTCTAAAGAATCGTCAATACGCCGGTAGCAGGTGATGATCATATCAAACACCCACAAGCTGCAAGCGGTCAGCTAAACGTAACAGCCATCCAGGTAGTGAGCGATCAGAAGATCAACAAGCTAGCCTGTCCGTTCTCCTGTGAATCCGATCAGTAACACTCCCGTACAGTCCGGTCTGTTCGTCTGATATGTCGCATATCAAGTCTAGGGGTGGTATACGTCAGACCCCAGTAACCGATAAGTCGTGTCGATGTGTGGCTCATAACGGGTCAAGAAACTACTAGTAACACTTACCAGTAAATCTCTATATCAGCCCTGGCCAGGGACTTCCAGTTATAGCCAATCGAACACAACACAACATCAACTCCCTATACCGGGAGAGACGAATCCCCTCCTATCGCTCATTGCCTCCATGTGATTCGGGACTGTACCCAAAAGCCACCGTTTTGCACGCCCTCTTGGACGTGGTAAGGTGGAAATCAAAGCACAGTGGGAATCACACAAGACTCTATGACGATCTCGGGTCTTCAGACTACCCTTTACCAGTGTCACCGGAGAACTGCCATCTGACGTGTGGTATATCACCATCTGGGAGTTCTCGGCGAGTCCGTCCAGTGTACCCAGTCTCCACTGAGCACCCGTACACCATCTCTGATGTCTAACACCGATGGATATGGGATCATCCATCGCCCATCATATGGGTCAAGATGCGTATACGCTAGTCTACTCTGGTGTATCGATGCCCTGTCTCGATATACCCTCGACTAGGAACAGTTATAGGATGTACTCATCGACTACTGTGGCCCCACTAGTATGATCTCATCATAGTCCTAGTAGTCGAGTACAGATCCTAAGGGCTTTATCAACATGTGAGAGTAAAACAGTAAACCAATACAAGTCAACATGTTAAGATAAAGTGAAACCAAATAGCATACTATCATGACGAGCAAGAAAGTCATCTCTATATATAACCAAGCATCCATTATAATATACATCATATGTACAACAATGGCCTCTAGGGCATATACATAACTAACAATCTCCCACTTGCACTAAGGCCAGCTGCTGTAGTATCGCATACCTAGAATCCCGAATAATCTCTCAAACTGTATCTGGGGAATAGCCTTCGTGAATGGATCCGCAGTGTTGTCCTTCGTATCTACTCTCCTGACCTCGATCTCCCGGCGATCAACTATTTCCCTGATCAGGTGATACCACCTCAGAATATGTCTGGACTTCTGATGGGATCTGGGTTCCTTGGCTAACGCCACAGCTCCATTGTTATCGCAATACAGAGGTATTGGATGCTCAATGGATGGAACCACACCAAGTTCACTAATGAACTTCTTGATCCAGACAGCCTCTTTGGCAGCATCGTTGGCAGCGATGTATTCAGCCTCCATCGTTGAGTCTGCAACGGTATCCTGTTTGGAACTCTTCCAACATACCGCCCCTCCATTGAGGGTAAAGACAAAACCCGAATGCGACTTAGAGTCGTCCTTATCACTTTGGAAGCTGGAATCGGTAAAGGACTCCACCTGGAGTTCTCCGTTACCATACACCAATAACATCTCCTTAGTCCTTCGCAAGTACTTGAGAATGTTCTTCACTGCTGTCCAATGACTCTCTCCAGGATCTGCTTGATACCGACTCACTACACTTAGTGAGTATGCTACATCGGGTCTAGTACATAGCATCGCATACATGATAGAGCCTACTGCCGAAGCATAGGGTATCCCTTGCATGCGAGCTCTTTCCAAATCAGTCTTGGGAGACATCTCTTTGGAGAGAGTGAGTCCAGAGATCGTGGGTTGGTTCCCACGCTTGGATTCTTCCATACTAAACCTCTTTAGTATGGTGTCAATGTACCTGGATTGGGACAATCCCAGTATCCGTTTAGATCTATCTCTATAGATCATGATTCCCAATATGCAGGAGGCATCACCTAGATCTTTCATTGAGAATCTCTGTGATAAGAAGAGCTTGACTGATTGCAGCATAGGAATATCATTTCCTATCAAGAGTATGTCATCCACGTACAATACGAGGAAGACAACCTTACCCTCTGCTACCTTCTTATAGATACAAGGTTCATCTATATTTTTGATGAAGTCAAACTCTTTGACTACAACATCAAAACAGATGTTCCATCTCCGCGATGCTTGCTTTAACCCATAAATGGATTTAAGCAGCTTGCACACCTTTCCGCTGCTCCCACTATCTACGAAGCCCTCTGGCTGAGTCATGTACACGCACTCTTCTAAATCACCGTTTAGAAAGGCGGTCTTAACATCCATTTGCCAGATTTCGTAGTCATGATATGCAGCAATGGCAAGTAAGATCCGGATGGACTTAAGCATAGCCACTGGAGAAAAGGTTTCGTCATAGTCCACACCTGGTCTTTGACGAAAACCCTTTGCTACAAGTCTAGCTTTGAAAGTCTCAACTTTTCCATCTACACCAAATTTCTTTTTAAAGATCCACTTGCTCCCAATGGGTTTTACCCCTTCAGGAGCATTTTCCAAAGTCCATACTTTGTTGGTGTACATGGATTCCATCTCAGATCGCATAGCATCCAGCCATTTCACAGAGTCACCACTCGTGATGGCCTGCTCGAAACTAGTCGGTTCATCATCATCCATGATGCAATCCTCGCTTCCACCATCAATGAGAAAACCGTAGTATCTCTCAGGTGGACGAGAAACCCTACTAGATCGGCGGAGAGGCTGGGGTTCGTCGGGTACTACTGAATCCTCTGGTTCCACTAAATCATCTGTTGTAGTTTGTTCTGATGGAACTTCTTCCAGTTCTACCTCAGAGCCACTAATTTCTTTTTCAAGAAATTCCTTTTCTAAAAAGGTGGCATGTTGAGCAACAAACACCTTTTGTTGTTCACTGTGGTAAAATAGATATCCATACGAATTGCTTGGATATCCTACAAACTTACAAAGAACTGATCGTGCCTCGAGTTTGTCCGGATTTTGCTTTTTAACATAGGCCGGACAACCCCATATCTTAACTCTTTTAAGAGACGGTCTCTTCCCATTCCATATCTCATATGGAGTGGTAGGCACTGATTTAGTTGGAACTCTATTCAATAGATATATGGCTGTCTCCAGCGCATACCCCCAAAAGGAAATAGGTAACTCAGCTGTACTCATCATAGAGCGCACCATATCTAATAGGGTGCGATTCCTCCGCTCCGATACACCGTTGTGCTGTGGTGTATAAGGAGGAGTAAGCTGAGAGAGAATCCCATTCTCTTTTAGATAATCTAGGAACTCATTGCTTAAGTATTCACCTCCTCGATCAGATCGAAGAATCTTAATACTTTTGCCCGTTTGGTTCTCTACTTCGTGCTTATATTCTCTGAATTTCTCAAAAGCTTCAGACTTGTGTTTCATCAGGAACACATATCCGAATCTTGAGAGATCGTCAGTGAATGTAATGAAGTAGGAAGAACCGTTCCTGGCATGCGTAGATATGGGACCGCATACATCACTATGTACCAGTCCTAAGAGTTCGGTAACTCTTTCTCCGTGTCCACTAAATGGAGCTTTGGTCATTTTTCCTTTGAGACATGAGTGGCAAGTATCATAAGATGATAATTCGAACGGATTCAAATAACCATCTTTATGTAACTTAGCCAGTCGTGTCGCATTGATATAACCAAGTCTACAATGCCACAAGTAGGATTCGTTCATATCTGAACTTTTCCTCTTGTATGTGTTTTGTATATTCAGGACTGTATTCTGATTTAGAATGAATATGCCATTATGTAACGAGCCTGATGCAATCAACTTTTGATCTAGGAATATGTTCATAACATTATCCTGTACTACAAAATTATATCCCTCTTTACTCAATAAAGAAACTGATATAATGTTGCACATCATGTTCGGTATATAATAGCACTCATTTAGAATCAGTATATTACGACTTGGCAATACAAGGTGATATTCGCCAACTGCTTTGGCTACAATACTCGCACCGTTCCCTACTTGAACGGAATGATCACCTTTTCCCAGTTCTCTACCTTTACGTAGCCCATGCAACTGTTTGCATATGTGGGATCCTGATCCGGTATCTAATACCCAGGACGTAGGGTGAACTGAGAAACAGTTCTCAATAACAAACACACCTGAAGAAGATGCATCAACATGCATGTTCTTTTGGGCGGCGTGAGAATCCAGATATTCTCCTGTTTCCTGTTCAGTCTTATAACTCTTATAAGAAAGAATGGGTCTAACGTTCCCTTGCTCAGTACAATAATCAGGTTCA
This sequence comes from Agapanthus africanus, assembly GCA_030015575.1. NCBI lineage: Eukaryota > Viridiplantae > Streptophyta > Magnoliopsida > Asparagales > Amaryllidaceae > Agapanthus > Agapanthus africanus. The sequence continues at coordinate 769,975,801 of CM057341.1, forward strand.
GTCAATACATCCATATTATTATCTTGATTATGGCATGAAATGGTCGCTACCTGGAGAGAGAGAGAAGAAAACACTTTTAGCGTATGCTCTTGCAAGATTAGATTGGTTATTATCTTATCTAATCAGGATGTCTCCCACTGGTTTTATCAAATCTACCTTAAAACCCAAAAAGGTAAGATTAGCCGGGATTAATTACACCCTACAATTTCGTCAATCTTTCAGCCAGATCAGTGTCGGTACTTTGAGGGAGGTTCCCCGTGCTTTCGCACGGACCTAATTAAAGTAAATCTCGTTTTCCCAGAGGCGTAACCTCGTTAACACTTTTCTAGACACCTACTTGAATGACTAATTGTCCTATGTAAAACTCTCCCAGGAGTAACTCTTACTCGCAGTGGGTATCGGGATCCAACTATCTCATAGGAGGTATGCAATCTCATTGCAAATTTCAACACTTGAAATTCCCGATAATATTTTTACCCCTAGCAACTTATGACCTTGGCTATGGTCAACAAATCATAAGCGCTAGTCAAGTTTAACCCGTCATTTCTTGATTGAATTAAACCCACCCGTACGACCCTTGGCTAAAGTCAACAAAGTCGCACGACTACCCTAACTCAATCACATCTCATGTTTTAGCAGATAAATACTAATTAGCTACCGTACACCACGCCTTGGCTAAAGTCAACAAACGCAGCACGAATACTAACTAGTCTCTATCTGAAATGACGGAGGGCTACGCAGGTTTTTCAGAAAACCCTGAGCGTAATGAACTTGATATCGTCGTAGAATCGAGTGAAGTTTTGAAAAGGAGTGTTTTTTGAGGCTTTTCTTAGTTTCGCTAAAGGGGTCACTCCCGGTGAAGGGATCGTCGGCCCTTTCCTCATCGAATAAGGTGCAGGATATATCATATATACCGCTGTGCAAAGCAAAACACTAAAAGCAATCAAAAGACAAACAGCGTTTTGTAGCATCTGCCAGTTTTGCTAAAGGAGTCACTCCCGGTGAAGGGATCTCGGTCCTTTCCTCATCGAATAAGGTGCAGGATATATCGTATATATCACTGTGCAAAGCAAAACTGTAGCTACCCCTTTTTATAAAGTTTTTGATTCTACAACATCTTTAGGTTTCTTTTCTTTTATTAATCTCATTAATAAAAATCCCATCAGCTTATGCTTCCTAAGCATCACAGAAGAAACGAAAGCAGTAATATTTATATATCAGCATATATATATAGTATAAGCATTCGTCTCAGGCAGTAATATGATCTCATCACAGAACATTGCAGCAAAAAAACATATATGAAATATTGGATATACTAGGACGTCCGTGTTTTTAATACGAGCCTGTATAAAACACGGATTCCACGGTCGCGACGAATAGCCAAACCCACATCCCAAGACCCCTACGAGAGCGGCAAGTAACACTGCCATTTCTAGGGTTAGAAGACCCGGTCTCGACTCCTCGAGATGGCCTCCCACTGGACCCTAGAACCCGGTTACTTGTGCTCCCCATCTTGGGTCTACCTAATGCGGAAAAGTAAATAATATACACTGGTGACAGCAACCGCAACCTGGAAGTGCCCCAAATAAAAGAATATTACATTACAAATGAATTTTACATGAATGAAAATAAAAACCCTCATCTTACATAAAACCCCCGGCTATTCTGATCGCGACGATCCAATATAACATATCACAGCAATACATAATATCTCATATCATCAACGTAAGTAAATATGCGCATCCCAATTGTCGTTGACATATAGCAACGAAACCGGCGATATCACATATTACACTTACGGTCACAGAAAAGAAAGTGTAAAACTACAATATTTGGAATCCACAATCACTTTAGACATCGTAAATCCGAAATATCACATATTCCGCATTTCATGCCTAACTCTATGAATTCCACATATTGTATCACATTCCAGATAAATATACAGTATTAAACTTTCCGAACAGATAATCAAACACCTAAAATTTCCCAAAGTGCTCAACTCTTGAGCGGAGTTCAAATAATCCTAGAATATGTCACAGTACCGGTGATCCAGCCGTAGAAGGGTCAAGCCAACGCCGCACATGTGGCACGCCGTACTGCCCCAAACCCGAAGGTTCAAAAGGCAGTTCAAGACGGTCACATAATCGAGTTAAGGTTTGTTGTCTTCTAGAGGGTCCACCGCTTAACTTGTACAATTTTTCCGAAAGATTTAAACCCGATAAAAATTCAACGCTTGAAAGTTTTACGTGCCGGGAAAAAGTCGGTTAATGATATCCGTTCAACTAGTTTAACAATTTCTAAATATCCGGAAAGAAATACGAACTTAAAAATTCCGATCGAATCTACTATTACCAAATAAACCCCAGATTTAAACAATACTGGAATCACTGTTAAAAATATCCAGAAGCATCAACAAGTACCTACGGAAATTACCATAAAGCCCACGTGTCAAGATCTTACTGTTCCGCCGCGGAACCGCCGCGCAAGCCATGCTTGCGCCGCGGTTCCGCCGCCGTTTAATCGAATTAGGGGCTCGTATTTTATGGTAATTCTTAGAATTCCCTGCTGATTTTTTTACATATTTTTAATTCAGAAAAATCCCAAAATTTAAAAAATTTCCAGAGAGGGGTCTTTTTGCGTCGTTTCGGGTTCGATCGGAGTTTTAACTTCGTAAACACATCGCCTAATGCTCTAGCTAGGCTCTGATACCACTGTAGGGTTCCTAGGCACTCTTGTGAAGGTTCATAAGGCATCAAACATGCCCGGATTAAAATTTAGACGTGCCGAACAACCCAAAGCCGGGATCTTTGCTAGATTATTAGGGTTTAATATGCAAGATGATAACTATTATCTAAGTGTGAGGGATTACAACCTTTGTAGTCCGCTCCTTCACTTCACAAGCTCCGAGTAGAAGTCCCTTTGCCGCGATCCACGATCTCCCGGACTCATGAGAGGCTCCACGACTCGAACGATCCATTCTAGCTTGTCGTATTCCAAATCTCCGATGATCTACCTTGAAGTTGCTACGGCTCAAGCTTTCTCACTCAAAAGAGAAGAACACACTAATCCCATGGGCTAGATGAGATGAGGATGAGAGAGTAGTAATTTTTCTTTCTTGTTATATCATTTTCTCATTTTTATTTCATCACATAAGAAAATCTAGCAAGCTTTTCAAGAAGCAAGAAGATGAGAATGGAAAAAGAATAATGATAATTGTTTTTCTTTTGTGATGAATAGAAATAAAACATATGATTGATATATAACCATGGTCAAGGATGAATGGATGAGAATGTGTAGAGAAACAACTAGAGTTAGGGTTTGGTTAAGTTAAAAAATGTGTCATCCAAAATATCTTTACAAATGACAAAAGAAAAATGCTTCTAGAAGGAACTTGAAGCATCTAACCCTAATCAAACCCTAACCTCAATTAATCATCCTTAAACATGTTTAACAATTAATCATATCATGTCACAATAATATATATCACATATATATTATATATTTGCAACAAAAGAAAATAATACAATTAACATATATCGCATATATATCAATGTATCATCTACTGAGAAAATGAAATAATAAAGCAAGCCAATATTAGTTAATATAATAATATATCATATATATTATTATATATTAAATCATCGAATCAACACTTGATCCGACGATCCGGCTATATCGAATATTACCGACTAATATATCATGTACCGATTCATCGAATCAACACTTGATCCGATGACCCGGTTCATATCTTAATATCGCGAGAATATAATACGGTATCCCATATCGCATTATTCTCGGTCCTGCACATATCACATATGTGCCTTTACTCCGTTTCGCCTGAGCCAAGAAACCTCTGTGTAGGACTCTAAAGAATCGTCAATACGCCGGTAGCAGGTGATGATCATATCAAACACCCACAAGCTGCAAGCGGTCAGCTAAACGTAACAGCCACCCAGGTATTGAGCGATCAGAAGATCAACAAGCTAGCATGTCCGTTCTCCTGTGAATCCGATCAGTAACACTCCCGTACAGTCCGGTCTGTTCGTCTGATATGTCGCATATCAAGTCTAGGGGTGGTATACGTCAGACCCCAGTAACCGATAAGTCGTGTCGATGTGTGGCTCATAACGGGTCGAGAAACTACTAGTAACACTTACCAGTAAATCTCTATATCAGCCCTGGCCAGGGACTTCCAGTTATAGCCAATCGAACACAGCACAATATCAACTCCCTATACTGGGAGAGACGAATCCCCTCCTATCGCTCATTGCCTCCATGTGATTCAGGACTGTACCCAAAAGCCACCGTTTTGCACGCCCTCTTGGACGTGGTAAGGTGGAAATCAAAGCACAGTGGGAATCACACAAGACTCTATGACGATCTTGGGTCTTCAGACTACCCTGTACTAGTGTCACCGGAGAACTGCTATCTGACGTGTGGTATATCACCATCTGGGAGTTCTCGGCGAGTCCGTCCAGTGTACCCAGTCTCCACTGAGCACCCGTACACCATCTCTGATGTCTAACACCGATGGATATGGGATCATCCATCGCCCATCATATGGGTCAAGATGCGTATACGCTAGTCTACTCTGGTGTATCGATGCCCTGTCTCGATATACCCTCGACTAGGAATAGTTATAGGATGTACTCATCGACTACCGTGGCCCCACTAGTATGATCTCATCATAGTCCCAGTAGTCGAGTACAGATCCTAAGGGCTTTATCAACATGTGAGAGTAAAACAGTAAACCAATACAAGTCAACATGTTAAGATAAAGTGAAACCAAATAGCATACTATCATGACGAGCAAGAAAGTCATCTCTATATATAACCAAGCATCCATTATAATATACATCATATGTACAACAATGGCCTCTAGGGCATATACATAACTAACATTTACCTCATCGGCCTTCTTATCGACATCTACCTGGGGACCGTTACATACAGCTAGTGCCGTTTGCGGTCTGTGGTTAAACCCACTGCCAGCGTAGTGTCGAGTCTTTAGAGTCCCACACAGAGAGTTTCCCTGCACTGAGCGAAACGTATAGAGGCCGTATGGTATTACGGCAGGGCTGCGATCACTTACGTACACTTGTGTGCGTGTGGTGTTCGGGCAGGCAATACTAGTGGGCTTTGGTTTAAGCCGGATCCTAGTATTGCACGGATGGATTTGATTTGTCTTCTGCGCATCCGCATTCTACGGAATGCGGATGCAGGTGTGTATGCACAGTTTTCTGGAGCGATGAAGGAGGAGGTGCCTCATCAGGGTTTTGGCAGTTGGTTCGGCCAAAACCGTTATGTGGCAGGCTCATTAGGGTTTTGACAGTTGATTCGGTCAAAACCATTTTGAGGCGGACTCATTAGGGTTTTGACAGTTCGTTTGGTCAAAACCATTATGAGCCGCGGACATCATTTATTAATCCTTTTAATGATAATTTTATGATGGCTAATTGCATTGACCATTTGACCCCGTTGACCTCTCTTGACTTTGTTGACCGGTTGACCGTGTTGACCATTGACTTTCAAGAGGGATCTACACTCTTCTTTTCTTTTTCTTTTTCTTTTGGATTATGATAATGGTCATTTCAATGTAGCCATCAACTTTATCTTGATAGGATTTGTAATGATGGTTTTAGTGCATTATTGGAACCATGGTTAATTTCTTTAGTTCACAATTTCTTTTTCATTCTCTCTCTTGCCTTTTCAAGTGAGAAGAAAAAGGAATGAACCATGATTGCTAGCTCCTCCTTCTTCTTCCTCCTCTTGATTCATCTTTTGATCTCATGTGTTGAGAGATAAAGATCCCACAAAGACAAAACCATCCCTTTATCACTTCTACACAACCTAGGGCTTCTAGATTAGCAATCTCTTTGCCCTAGTTATCTCGGCTTGAGGTGGAGCTCGGTGTACATCTCTCGGGTGGATCGTCTTCGACTCAAGGAGGCCGCGGAGGTGACCAAAGTCCGGATCAAGTCTCGGAGCAAGCAAGGAGAAGAACAACAAGAAGAGAAGGAGTTCAAGTTGAGGTATAACCCCTAACCGAGTAGATAAATCTCTAGTTAGGATGCTAGTATGTTGTTTAGCAAAGATCCGGCTTTTCGGTCCATGTTACCATGCTTAGAAAAAATTTTGTTTTACCGATTCCGCAACCCCGAAAGTACCGGGAGAGGTAACGTGGACCTAACACTTAGGGCGCGTGGGAGATTGTTGCATATGTATGTCCTAGAGGCCATTATTGTGTGTGTGTAGTGGATGTTTGAACATATGTATGTACAGGACAATCTTGCTCGATTTGATAGTATGCTATTTGGTTTGTATATGTTTTACTTCTTGTTACGTATCGCTAATACATAAAGCCCGTAGGATTATTGCTTGACTACCAGCGTTATGATGGCGATCATACATGTGGGGTTTGGGTAGCCCATAAGCACAACCTTAAATGTCCCTAGTCATGGGAATATCGAGACTGGGTATCGATATTCCGGAGTAGACTGGTATATACGTTTCTAGACTCCGACGAGGGGCGATGGTTGGTCCCACAGCCATTGGTCTTTGGCACCTAAGATCGTATACATGTGCTCACTAGGGGCGAGTACATTAGACGGACTCGCCGAAAACTTCTAGATGGTACTATACCTATCGTCAGATGGCAGTTCTCAGGTGACATGAGTACAGGTTAGTCTTTTGTAACATTTCAGAAATATAAAATATTATTTTTGGAATTTAAATAATAAAATAATAAATTTCACGAAAACTATACGAGTGTGAAATTGGGTTTTCGCAAAATAGTATAAATATATACCAATATTTTGGAGATTAATAATTATGAGGGCATTTATTGGATTTGGACATTTTATAAATAATTATGCAATTATTTATGTGCTAGTCTATATTAAACTTGATTAGTGCACTACTAATCATGTTTTAGGCCAAATCCACTTTTGTATTAACCATGCCTAGTGCACCATAACATATTTCAATTTTTTTCATGCATGGTTCTTTTATTTATGATATTTGATTTTAAAATAAAAGGAAAAAGGGAAAAGAAAAGGATAAAGAGATATTTGTTGAGAGGGGACAAGAGGGCATGGGCAAGAGAGAGGGAGGGGTCAATCCTTGACCATGGCTCCCATTATTTACTTCTTAACTTCAACTCATTTTCTTCACTTCATCTTCCTTCGTCTCATCATCCTCCACCTACACTACCACCTCCAAAACATCTCCAAATTCTCATCAAAACCCCACACCACCTTCACAAAAATTGTGCACAGCCTCATCTTACACCCTATGGTGAGCTCAAGTCTGGATTTTGAGCACTTTGAATCAGCTTGGAATTTTCTTCAGTTTCTCAAAGAGGAAAACCCTTCACTTTCCTTCTTTTTATCAAGTTTCTTAACCTCCTAATTGTGTTTAGAGTTCGATTATGTTAGATTAGTGACCTTGGAAATTTCTATGATGATTTTAGTGGATATTTTGAGTTGGAGAGATGTAATTGAGGCTTAGCTAGTGACCCTAAACCCTTAGTGATGATGACTCCGGACAAACTTGAGACTAGAACCCCGAAACACGAACTTAGAATTTTCCCGATATCGGTTTTTGACGATATGTGATGATCTAATAGAATCTGCTATGACCCGAGAGCTCTATAAACTAAGTTGCCATCACAGTGAGATGTGCAGGCCACCTAGAGACTACTCTAGAAACCTGAGACCCCATACCCCTAACTTGGCCGCAGATTTAATCATTGCGGCCTGACCAGTGAGTCATGGGTTAGTTTTGGTTCTATGGCTCTGTTATCTGATGTGTAAACCTACCCTATATACAAAATCTCCTAATTTCACTTACGGTAGAATCTGGGAGTGTTTTTCCATGTTGCTGATTTCGGGTTACGACTTTCCGAAAACTTGGTTTTGGTATTTGAGTTTTGACACGGTCATTGGACGTTCGTATGTCAACGTTGAGGGTTATTTGGTTGTTCTTGCATGCATGGGCTATAGGTTCTAACCTATGAGCACTTCGCGTGCTGTATTGGTTTTCGGATTTGGTTTTGATCTCGTTACGATGTGTGCTGATGTGTAGGTACCCTTGCGTAGACTTCTGAGACGACGAAGGAGAACAAGACGTTCATCGACTTGGGCTAGAGCAAGGATAGCAGGTGAGTAGATCTATATCTACGGGAAAAGTCGGGTGGATGGCGTATAGCACCCCCGAAACTATAGTAATGGGAGAACCGATATATAAAATATATTTAGAGAAACCTAAGCTTATGTACCAACGGATAATCATAAGTATAAGTACGAGATGACATGATGAATGAGATTGATGAAACAAGGTGACATGAAATGATATGTTTGATATGAGGATGCAAGGCGATATATACACATATACATATACCAAATCTGATATGAGATTGAATTATTTATATGAATGAGAATACGAGATAATATGATGTACGAGACCATAGATCCATACCCTTGATTTCTGATACGAACGATGAGTTATACCGTACGCGATATTATGTATAGGACGATAGATCCTTATTTTGATTTGATGACACCGTACGATAGATTACCGTACGCAATATGTCACGCCCCGCTTCCTAGTGTACGGCGAAGGGGACGCGACGAGGTCCGCTACGTATGTACTCAGAAGTACATACGCTAAGCGTATCTAAGCAATATAAAAGTAAATCAAAAGAGACAAGAGATATAGAAATAACAACAACTTTATTAATAACATTCTTTTGTACAATGCATGAAAAGTAAATACAACTGAAATGAAAAGCGATGCCTAAACAGTGGCATAACAGGAACTGAAAATACTGAATAGAACAAGGTACAATATCTAGGGCTCGGGGTCTTCGTGAAACTGCTCCAAGTCTTCACCGGTGGGCTCGATCTCTGCTGGGTCCAAAGCACCTGACGACATTCAAAGAAGAAAGAAATAGAATGTCGTCAGCGAACAGGTCGCTCGGTAAGTCCCAAAGATAAAGAAGAATTAGAAAGACAGAATAAGAGTATTTTCTAAAGTATTATGTTATAGAATATTATGTTCACGCTGTTGTTTGTAGCTTGGTACTGAAGGATGCCAGTGTATACGAGAGGGGTCTCTATATGCTAGAGACCATGGCAAACGGAATGTACAAGGAACCGTTAAGCCACGGTACAACAGCAACGGAATATGGTTAGGTGTCTTAATCTGACCACCTCGTGCCACCTTTAACACCTTCCGTACCAATCTACCCCTTAAACCCCGTAGTGTTTTGATAGTATTGTTGTATTGTATTGTGTAAGTTAGATGACCGACCAAAACCATGATATCAGTAAACATGTTGTAACTGCATAATCAGGTAAATGGAATAACGGAATAATGGATTTATATCCATGGTTTGATTCAGTCAAGTTGTATAGATTGTTAACTGGATTCTGGGATTCATGTGTTCATATTGAGTTGGAATATTAAAGAATATAGATTGACTTGAATCATATTCAAGTCATAAATAATCAGACTCAAACCCGAGTCAGACTAAAAGAAATGTAATTTGAAGTTCTATAATTGTTAGGGTCCTTATTGTAAATTATAAAACTTGAAGGGGTTTTATGTAAAAAGTACTTTTGTATAGTTTTCAAGATACACCTCAAGTATTTATTATTCGTCTTTATAGTTATAATGAGTGTAAATTTTATTTGTGTTATTTCTAGTGAGAATATCCTAATTACATAAATAAAAGTATTAATTTTGTAATATTGATTTAATTGAAATTCATGGTATTTTAATGTAACTTTTAATCTTGTAATTTTTTTTTTAGGAAAAGGTGAAAACTTTATCTTATAATAAAATAGGTGTTCAAATGATAAATATACATATGTTTATACAAGAATAATTTTTAATAAATATTTTATTTTCCAAAAATCTCATTTTTCATAAATGTCGTATTCTAAACCTTTCGAGACCGAATGCTCCTTGCGGAGGTCTGAATCTCGCACTACTAAGCCCGAGGGTGCACGATAAACCGCACAATCCCTAACGGGTTCCCCAAATGTGGGTTATAGTGGCGCTTTGCAAAGATTTTATAAATACTAATCATTTAGAAAACGGCTTTTATAAAGATAAGGTATTTATTTGTAAAAGGGTGTAAATTTCCGTATTTTAGATTCTAGGGTTTTCTAAGCCAACTAGCCTATTTCTAAATGGTCTAAATGACACACCATTAGAAGCCTCAAATCGCCTCTTCACCGCCAATTGCGGCCAGGTAAGTACCAGGTGAGTGGGAGGCTCTCCACTACAAGTAGTGGTCCCAATTAATTAACCACTCGCCTTAGACACACTTGCCTAGACACCACAAAGTCAGGTTTAGATAAACGATCTATGTCCATGACATATTGTATTTTCCTATTAAAAGATTTTTTTTAAAAATTGTATACAACTTAGAACTTTCAGAAAAGGTTTATAAAGAAAATGGTATTTTAATGTAAAGTCTTGTATTATCGTATTCTAAGTTTTGATGATATCAATTAGGGTTGTATTTGCGTGTGTGTGGAGGTAGGTCATTACCTCGTGATCTATTTTAAGGTATAGCATTGTTAAAGGTTTAAATGTGAAAACTAAACATTGTGGTATTTAAGTGAAAGAAATATGATAAATGGAAACGTTATCATTTCATGTGAGAAACTTTATCCAAATTGATTTTTAAGTGATTAGTAGTCAACATGAATATGTTTAAGCATTATGGAATTAGTGACAAGTGAGTTTTGATAGAAAACCGAATCGGAAAACAGTTTGTTCTGATTTCCGTCGGGTTTGAAAAATCGTATTATTATGAAGGAAAAGAAAGGTAGAAAAGGGGACTTACGGGTTTGGACAACGCTAGAGAGTGATAGGAAGATAGTGGGTTTTCGATGCGTCGAAACATCAGGAAGAGGTCCTAGTACGATCGCCGGGATTCGCCGTCGATTTCGGCAGCGCTTCGCCTTTCGCTCGTTTTCTAACGTATCGAGTTCTCTTGAAATTTTTAGAGAGTGGACTTTGGAATGTAGGGTGAGAGGGTAGAGGGTAGGGGTGTTTATATAGGGTTAGGCTAGTGTAACACCCGAGCCCAATAATACTATTTATATTACTAGTTGAGGGTTGTGGTTTGCTCATTTCCAATTTTCCTGATTTTCTGGTGTTTATTGCTAAATTTTACCCGGTTAAGTCATTTTGGCGCATAACAAATTTTAACTCCGAAAATGAAATTTAAGATGTCCATGTTGGCCTACTCGTCGCCACTGGTCGCGTGGTAGCGTCCGCGTGTCGAGATTCCGTTCCGTTTGGCTAAACGGGCAAGTTTGGGCGACTACGCGCGCGTGCAAGTGTCCGACTTGGGGGCATGCATTTTAATCACTAAACACCTATTCTCAAAATTTAGAACCCGCTTAAAATCCTATAATTTGAATTTGGAGCATTTGGGCGCAACCCGGGCGCGATTTGGAAATGTTTCATTTCGCGCCAAAAAGGGCCCGTTTCAATTTAATTTATATAACTAATTTATACCTACGAATATAATTTTTTTCCAAACTGTTAATTCCTAGATCCTCATCAAATTTTTCCCCACCTCGTGATCAGCCAATCACGAGGGCTGAAATTGTGCGTGGGCCCCACCGATCCCATTCCATATCTCTTTCTCTCTCCTCCCTCAATCTATCTCAAATCTCTCTCTTTCCCTCAGTCTCTCTCTCTCTCTCATCCTCACGAATCTCTTTCTCTCTCTCTCGATCTCAACACTCTCTCTCTCTTCCCATATATATTTCCATGCAGCCGCCTCCCATCCACGAGAAACCCCCACGCAAACCCTAACCCTAGCTCACGCAGATCTCACCGCCGGCCGCCTCGCGACCTCGCCGTCGCCGCCCTCACCACCACGACCTCCACCGCACTCACCTACCCTCTTCCTCTCGTTCTCCCGCCGTCTTCCCGCGCCTGCAACCTTCTCCCGACGCCTCCATCCCTCGCGACCTCGCCGTCGACGTCGACTCCGACCGCCGAGGCCTCCCGCGACTCCCTTGCACCCTCCTCGTCGAGACCTCGCCGTCACCCCCTCCTCCCTCGCCGGAACAGTGAACCCGACCCTCACCCAACGTCTGCACCATCTCCAGGTCGCCGGAAACCGCGCCGACGACCCTCGTCGACGTCTCCCGCGCAACCTCCTTTCCCCCTCGACCACCCTAGCCGACCACACCCCTCTCCAACTCGCCGCAGCACCCTACCCTGCTCACCCGAGGCCACTTCCCTTTGCTGCAGCCACCGTCGCGGCCTCGCCGGCGTTCCAGTGCCGTCGAACCCGCCGTGGTCGCACCCTTGGTGTATCCCTGTAAGTTTCCTTCTCTTTTTGTTTTGGTACAACCCCGCTGGTCGTTTTGGCGTATCGCCTCCTTGTTGCTAACTTTGATTTTCGGGTGTTGCCGGAACCCGACCGTGCCGTTTGACGAACCCGACGCTCCAGCGAAGCCCCCTGGTCCGTGTGATTCCAGTGACCTCTGTTGGGACTCGATCCGTGGCCCGTGCTTCCAGAACGCAGTTTCTACCGACATCGCATCCGTGTTTCGGTTTGCGGAACCGCCGAGGCAAGTATCCGAATACTTGCTTTAACATGCTACAAACTTAATAATTATGTTATCTGTTATAACCACACGACTTGGTGACAATTACAATCATCCGTAATGTTAAACCACTGTAGTAGTTACTTGTAGTAATCGTATGCTTTTATTCAACGCCTTAACTAATTAACCAACCTGGCACATCCTTGCCTAAATTGCTAGATCATCCTCACTTCATGTGTTAAAGCCTCTCATGAGGTAATTATTATACTTAGTTCAAATACTGTAACTCATTACGCATATTATCGATATGCTCGTCTTGTGGCTTTTGCACCTCAAAGGTGCGTGAACCGATTAATAAGAGAATACTAATATCACAGTGTTCACATAGAATAATAATTGTTATTTACTGTTCCCTGCTACTGTTCATTATTGTTACTATACTATTATCATCATATACCTGGCTGCATTACATATTGACCGATCTTGATACACCTGACACATGTACTGATACACCGGACACAACACCTGTACATATCGACCTTACCTGTTGAAAGTAATCTGACCTGTTACCTGATCTCGTGCCTAATGCCGACGGACCTAACTATTCTCTGCTGTCGATCCAGACAGACCTACCGTTACTTGACTTGTGTTGGCATTAGTTCTTGACTACTGATACCGGACTGACATACATAGTTTGGGGTATGGGAAATCAAAGGTGAAACCGACTTGTAACTCAACAGTTCGATACATTGTTCTGATCAGTCTTACGGGCTTGGCCAGCTCCGGAGTGTTGATGCTGACATCACTCATCTATCCTACTACCTTTTACTGCTTAGCGGCACGTCTCGGATTCAGCCCCGAGAATTATGACCGTGGTCCCGGGCACGCACGGGATACTATTGAGTTACATCGACGATTCATCAATTGGTTTCAAAGACTATAGAGTAGAAAACCTGATAGAACAGTTTAGTCACCACTGCACGTTACCCTGCTTATTACTTCTTATTACTGCTTTATTCATGTTCATGATTGCCTTGTTTACTACCATGTTTATGCTATATACTTGATATCATGACGCGCTGACGTCTGGGTTTTGCATGGCCCAGATCTTGTACCCTTGTCGTCGACCGAGCAGGAGTACTTCAGCCAGCCGGCTGAACTGTGAGTTCTTTAGAGTTTCGTTTATTTATGTCATTTCATTTCCAGATGTGAGCCCGCATTATGGGACATACTGTTATTTCATTGTATTGGATCATTAGCTTCCGCACTTATTGTTTATTGATTCTTGTTATTATGGATTTGGACATGTATTAGTTTAGCTTATTTCTACTGTTCTTGATATCTCTACAACCGTAATGTGACTGTGGATGGATACTTCCTACCCACAGGTAGCATGGTTGGCTATGTCACGTGCCCAAATCTTGCGTACTCTGGGAAGCGGGGCGTGACATGGTTTTATGGTATCAGAGCCATAGGTTAATTGGGTTGATTCTTGTAGTTGGGTATTGCACCCGATACATGAATCAGAATACCCGTGATTAGGAAACATGTCCTGCCACCTTGACCGTTTTACCGTCCTTGAATCATTCTTCCAGATCATGTCGACATGCAAACTTACTTTGCATTGTCGAACTTGAAAACCTAACTTCTTGTTATCTCTAGGACTTAGGCGACTTGGGTGGAGTTAAGTAATTGCGGCTATGATACCGCGGCATAGCTACAATGCAGCACTCTATTTAAGTATCTTGGAGTTCTAGCCTTGATCTATACTCAGAATCTATCATCATGCTAATATGGGTACTTTGATTTCAGGGATATGGCCGATCAGAATCTGGAGATGGACCCAGGGCATGCGGTCTTAGCCGCCAGGCAAAGAGTGATAAGGGGATTGATGGAGAAACTAAAGGAACAACTCGAGTTGGAACCAGCATTTACAATGGGCCCCACGTCCGTACGTAGACGTATTCCAGTGAACAGGCGCAACGTAGCACCAATGAAGAAAACCAGTATGGGTCATCGGAAGGGGAGCGTGATCTGTAGTTACTGCCACAAACCCGGACACGTGCGAAGGGAGTGTCGTTTGAGGCTGGGACTTTGTTTTAGATGTGGAGCGGCAGATCACACCGTTGATGCTTGTCCGTCGAAGCCTCGCACGAAGGATGGTACACAGAAGCCTCCGCAAGGACCGTTCCAAGGACAGGAACCGCTTACTCAAGGACCACAGCAGGCTCGAGCGTTCACGTTGACAGCTGAAGAAGCTAAGGCATCGGGAGAAGTGGTTTCAGGTAATTTACTCGTTCATGGTTTTCCCGCTTTGGCATTACTTAATTTCGGAGCATCCCACTGTTTTATGTCATCAAAGTTTATAACTACACACTCGATCACCTGCACGACCATGTCTAGTTTTTGGGACATACACACTGGGAATGGGAAAATCATAGCTAGTAAGAAGTGTAGGGATTGTACTGTTGTTGTTTGTGGACGGGAGCTTTTTGCGGATTTCTTGGTGATTGATACGGGCAGTTATGAAGTAGTCTTGGGAATGGATTTTCCTGGCACTTTCCACGCCCACATTGGCTGGAGGGCAAGGAAGGTAATTCCAGATTCCCGGACGTCCTAAGTTTACTTTCATTGGAGAAAGAGATTCTGTCGGGCCAGTCGAGCTTAGGGCTAGGCCGACGAACAGCGTTCTTGCGGCTATGGTAGTGGAGAGTGATGAAGAGCCGGCAGTCGTCCGCGACATTATGGATGTGTTTGAAGACATTTCGGGCTTACCGCCGAAGCGAGATGTGGAGTTTGCGTCGACCTTACTCCTGGTGCAACGCCAGTATCAGAAGCTGACTATCACAGTGTTCACATAGAATAATAATTGTTATTTACTGTTCCCTGCTACTGTTCATTATTTGTTACTATACCTATTATCATCATATACCTGGCTGCATTACATATTGACCGATCTTGATACACCTGACACATGTACTGATACACCGGACACAACACCCTGTACATATCGACCTTACCTGTTGAAAGTAATCTGACCTGTTACCTGATCTCGTGCCTAATGCCGACGGACCTAACTATTCCTGCTGTCGATCCAGACAGACCTACCGTTACTTGACTTGTGTTGGCATTAGTTCTTGACTACTGAATACCGGACTGACATACATAGTTTGGGGGTATGGGGAAATCAAAGGTGAAACCGACTTGTAACTCAACAGTTCGATACATTGTTCTGATCAGTCTTACGGGCTTGGCCAGCTCCGGAGTGTTGATGCTGACATCACTCATCTATCCTACTACCTTTTACTGCTTAGCGGCACGTCTCGGATTCAGCCCCGAGAATTATGACCGTGGTCCCGGGCACGCACGGGATACTATTGAGTTACATCGACGATTCATCAATTGGTTTCAAAGACTATAGAGTAGAAAACCTGATAGAACAGTTTAGTCACCACTGCACGTTACCCTGCTTATTACTTCTTATTACTGCTTTATTCATGTTCATGATTGCCTTGTTTACTACCATGTTTATGCTATATACTTGATATCATGACGCGCTGACGTCTGGGTTTTGCATGGCCCAGATCTTGTACCCTTGTCGTCGACCGAGCAGGAGTACTTCAGCCAGCCGGCTGAACTGTGAGTTCTTTAGAGTTTCGTTTATTTATGTCATTTCATTTCCAGATGTGAGCCCGCATTATGGGACATACTGTTATTTCATTGTATTGGATCATTAGCTTCCGCACTTATTGTTTATTGATTCTTGTTATTATGGATTTGGACATGTATTAGTTTAGCTTATTTCTACTGTTCTTGATATCTCTACAACCGTAATGTGACTGTGGATGGATACTTCCTACCCACAGGTAGCATGGTTGGCTATGTCACGTGCCCAAATCTTGCGTACTCTGGGAAGCGGGGCGTGACAGCTAGGGTTAGGGTTTTAATTAATAAAAACATTAAAAATCATTAAATTTTTGGAGTAAAAGTGATCTATTAAGGATTTGATAACCGATCTGGGAAATTAAAGTATTCAGGTGAGAAGACCATGTCAACACGGAGAAATTCCGTGTTGATGACTCGGCCATCCGGCCGAGTCCGGCCGGCGGCGCCGGCCCGAGTCGACCGGTCCGCCGGCCGACTCAGCCGAGTCGAGGGCTCGTCGGGTGGGGGATCTTCTGGGGGGAATTTTGGTGCATCTAACTTTTTGTGTTCAGTATAAATTTTGGGAGTTATGGCCTTTTGACCATTGACTTCAAAAAAAAAATTAAAACAAAATGAATACAAAAATAATGTGGGGCATGGGATTTGAACTCTGGTGGCTTGGTTCAGCAGTGCAAGGTATTACCAATGAGATACAAGCTCCTTCTTGTAATTATGGAGTGAAATAAATACTTAAAGAGATATCAGCTGCAATAAATACTCCAAGTATACATTGAATTTAAATCAATTCTTTGTACATAAAAATGGAGTTGTTACAGTCTACCCTTCTTACAAAAATTTCGTCCTCGAAATTTACAACTTTTATTTGAGGACTAGTTTACAAAGAGGTGTGGATATCTAGTACGCATTTCATCCTCCCTTTCCCAAGTGGACACTCCTGGAGTGTCTTTCCTCCACATCACTCGAACCAAGTTAACTTCCTTGTTCCGAAGTGTCTTCACTTTCCTGTTCAGGATCTCCACGGGCTGTTGCTCACAAGACAAGTCGGGCTGTATAGTGAGCTCGGAATGATCGAGAACATGCTGGGGTCACTCACATACTTTCTGAGTTGGGATATATGGAACACATTATGCACTCCTTCCAATGAAGGTGGAAGCGCTAAACGGTATGCCACTTCACCGACTCGTTCGAGTATGTCGAACGGTCCAATATATCTCGGACTTAGCATACCCCGTCTTCCAAATCGGATCACTCCGCGGTTCGGAGATATCTTCAGGAATACGTGATCTCCTGGCTGGAACTCCAAGTGTCGTCTCTTTGCATCAGCCCAGTGCTTCTGTCGATATTGGGCTATGCGCATTCTTTCCCTGATAGTACGAACCACATCAACAGTCGCTACTATCATCTCTGGTCCAAGAAGTTCCCTATCTCCGATGTCGTCCCAACTTAATGGCGAACGACACTTCCTTCCATACAGTGCTGCAAAAGGTGTCATTCCTATGCTTTCTTGGTAGCTGTTGTTCTACGAAAACTCCACAAGATGTAGGTGATCTTCCCACGATCCTTTGAAGTCTAGCATACACGCTCTAAGCATATCCTCCAAGATCTGAATAGTTCGTTCCGACTGTCCATCTGTTTGTGGATGATAAGCCGTGCTGAAGTTCAGACTTGTTCCCAAGCTTGCTTGCAGACTCTGCCAAAATTGCGATCGGAACCTGGTGTCACGATCAGAGACTGTTCAGTCGATAAAACTGCACATTTGTAGTACATTTTTCCTACCATTTTTATATTAAAAAAGGACTTTATTATAATATATTATACATATGAGGATTTATGTGTAAAAACATTATTTTCCATGTGTTAATATATTTTAATTATCATTTTGGTAAGAAAATGTATGCAAATAAATCTATTGACCAAATCCTAGTAGAAATAAGCCTACTAAATATTATTTGAGATTATTGTGCAGAATTTTCCAAGTTCTTATGCAGAATTTATCAAACAAATCAAGTTGTTGAAGAAATCTTGCCAAATTAAGAAGCAAAACTTGGAGACCAAGTCTGGAAGCAACCGAGAAAAGATTTTCAGATTCTGAAGGTGCCTAGGATTGCCACATGTCACAAGATGCAAGCCCAATAAGACTCATAAAAAGATCTCACCCATTGGCCGCGGATCCGCGGCCATACCCCCTCTTTGGCCGCTGATCCGCCGCAATAATAGGGAGTTGGAAGGAAAGATTTTTGGAGATCAATCATTGCTAAATTTTAGCAAGTTTTCAACAATAAGATTCTGGCTTTGCACTATAAAAGGGCACCGAGAGCCTCTTGGAAAAGGTATCAAGCCGAAGAGATCACGAAGCTCCCGACGCTCACGCATCCAGGCTGATCATCGACTGTTCAATTACCTCCTTAGGAAAGATCGAGAAGCAACTAGATGTAATCATTTTCTATGGATTAAAAGTGTGTATTTTGAAGAAGTCGATTAATAAAGGTAGTTGTTTTATTTAATTGTTTTTTTTTACATTATGTTTTCCCTCCCTTTCTTTTCATCTTCTTCTCCCAACATGCGCGAGTAATTCTCCACTTGTTAGGGTTCGTAGGATTGGGGTAGGCTAATGAACGATGAAAATAATTAAACCCTTTTTAAGTCCTATAAAGTTTAGGAACTTTATCAAAAGAATCATTAACATCCTAATCAGGTGCGCTAGCAATTCTTTGCTAGTTCCGACCGCGATTAGAGATTAGATTAATGATTGTTTTGGTAAAGGCTAGATATGAACGGAGTTCCGTGTCGAGATGAGGGTTAAGAATGGGATTCCTTTTCCCTCCAGAAACCCTAATCTACACGCATCACCGTCGTTCTAGTTCTAAATCTATTAATGGATAAAAAGGGTAAATTTTAATTAATCGTCCATAACTACTAAATCCTAACGAACCCTACAAGCCTTCATATTATATTTACTACATCTTCAAAATAATCTAGATCTATATTTTACAATCTTGTTTAACGTAGATCTAGAAACCATTTTCACAAAATTCTTATTTCCTCCCCTCTTTCAACACATCTAAAGTAAGAGTAAAAGGTTCCACGTTTCCCAGAGGACGACCCGTACTTACCTCGGTCTAGGTACTCGCGACACCGTTCTGATTGCGGTTAAACTACAAACACAATCTTTAGAATCAATCAAATGGCGCCGTTGCCGGGGATACGTGCGTAATTTTTTATTTTTACTATTTGTGTTGAATTCTTATACGATCTATATCATAATAAAACAAAACTGCAAATTTAATGATTTGTGTGTGAATTTTGCGAGGGAATCTGGAGTCACGGACTTGAGGAAACAGGAGATCTAGGGTTTCACATTTCTCTGGTATCTTTCTTAACTCTTTCTCTCTCCTCTAAAATCCAATAAAATCTATTTTCTGCAGGATTCTTTGCAAAATAGCGCCGCTCAAAAATCTTTTTGCAAAAGTTTTGTGATTGGTTTTGTTTTGCATATTTTAATACGGACTTTAAGGGGCAAAGACCAAATCAAGATTAGGTGGGGATTTCATCACCCTTCCTAAGCCCCACAAATCACAAACCGAGCATATATATCAACCCTTCATTAATTTAAAAAATATCTAGACCAGACTCTAAGGACTGTCGCGCTCAATAAGGACAGAGGAAGGTCGTGGGTAATCTATCGTTTATCCGCATTACTTTTTGTAGTGCCTAGGCAAGTGTGTCAAAGGCTAGTGGTTTTTAATTAGGCCCACTACTGTGGTTCCTTCCCACTTACCTGGCACTTATCTGGCTACGAGGGTAGTACGGAGGCGGTAGAGGATTGATCCTGCGGCTTGTCCTTTGGAAGTCTAGGAGCGGTCTAGAGACTCACCTAGGTAACCTTAGTTCTAGGGTTGCTTGTGCATCTTAGGGAGATTTGTCTTGAGTCCCACTTTTTCAAAACAAGCCAATTTTAAATCACACACACGCTGCCACTTGCACTAAACCCGCTTAGTGCATGCTCGGCTGGACACGGGATCCTAGTGCCCGTCTTGTCCGCGTTCCTGCTATCGACACCGAAGTCGGTACTTCTTCATCTTCTTTTCCACCACCACACACCACAACCGAGATGGACGGCACTCCATCAGAGTATAACACCACGCTGCCACCGCCCGAAGGTGCGCAGAATCCACCGCGCATCTCTCTCCAAGAGAGATGCTATCCTATTCGTGGTCCTCTTCCTACCTGTCTATCTCTTCCACCACCTAACGAGGATAATTTCGAGATTAAACCCCACTACATCAATCTGCTGCCCAAATTTCATGGGCTTGAGTCGGAAGACGCGTACGTTTTCATCACCAAATTCGAGAACGTATGCGCAATGATGGGTACTTCACAATTGACTTTAGATGCTATGCGCTTACGTCTTCTTCCATTCACACTGTGCGACTTGGCAGAAAAATGGCTTTATAATACTGCCGCATACTCTATCACTAATTGGGATGAATTCGTCATAGCATTTCTTAAGAAGTTTTACCCAAACCATAAGACTGCCCCCGTGAGAAGCGAGATCAATCAGTTCACCCAGCTTCCCAATGAACCATTTTGGAAGTGCTTTGAACGTTTCAAAGATCTGCTTGTCCAATGTCCTCATCATGGAATCAATAGATGAGATTTATGCCGAATTATTTATGAGGGCATTAATCCAGCGACAAAGCAGATGCTTGAAACAATGTGTCAATGCAATTTCATGTCTAAAGATGACGGTGAAGTATGGAAATATCTGGAAGATTTCGCAGAAAGCACTTTGCAGTGGGAAAGCGTAAGACCACCTTCAACTAAGGGAGGTATTCACCAGCTCGATGTTTCTATCGCAGTAAAAGCCGAAATGGCAGCGATACAGAAGAAACTCGATGCTATTGAAAACAAGTTCTCAACATTCTCCTTAAATCAGGTCACGCTTCCTAAGACTGTCTGTGGTTGCTGTTCGGATCCTTCACACTTAACGGAAGAATGTCCTATGAATGCATCGTTTCAAGCTAATGCTGCTTTTCAGCAGCGACCTAGAAATGATCCTTATTCTTCCACATATAATCAAGGATGGAGGAATCATCCTAACTTTGCTTGGAATCAGAACCAACAAAGTAATTATCAAAGACCTCCTCCACAGCAACCACAACCACAGAATCAGCCCCCCTTTCAGTCACAAAATTTCCAAAATCCGGCCAACATTTCTACACCACAAGTGGCCGGTACTGACAACTCACTTGCACAAACTTTGGATATGTTCATGAAACAATCCATGCAAAATTCGGCTGAGATAAGGTCTTCTATTGATACCCTAACGAAAAACTCCTCCTCCCATGGTGAGAGTATTAAATCAATAGAAAACCAAATCGCACAGTTAAACGCCGCAATGAGTGCGAGAGAGAAAGGAAAACTCCCATCTCAACCCCTACCGAATCCTGGCCATTCACAAAGTCATAATGTGAATGCCATTACTACATTGAGATCGGGGAGAGTGCTGAATAACCAAGTGGGTGAGCAGTTTAATGATAGTGACACATTTGATACCCTTTCTTCTTCTTCTTCTTCCCCTAATTCGTCTAGTCTCCCACCTTCATCCGAGTCTATTCTCCGTTTTCCCCAAGGCTCGAACCCTTCGCCCATTTCGCCAAATCTATCTAAGTCGATTCTCACTCCAGTTTTGGGATCGAATCCATCCCCACAGTCTTCTCCACAAACGTTGGACCCAAAACTTATTGATCAAGCACCTTATCCAAACAGGTTAAGGGGCAACAGACCAAGTCCACAAATGGAGAAGATTGTGGAAATTTTTAAGCAAGTTAACATAAACATTCCTCTCCTAGATGCTATTCAACAAGTTCCGTCATATGTGAAAATCCTAAAGGACTTGTGCACTAGGAAGAGAAAAGTTCAAGTACCTAAAAAAGTTTTCCTTGCGAGTAATGTGAGCACTGCTTTTACACAACAACTACCCAAGAAACGAAAGGACCCCGGAAGTCCTACAATTTCAATTTCTATTGGGGGTAAAAATATTATTCGTGCTCTACTCGATCTAGGCGCTAGTGTTAACTTGCTTCCGTATTCTGTTTATGAGCAATTAGGGATAGGAGAGTTAAAGCCGGCGCATTGCACTCTTCAGATGGCCGATCGATCTATCACCCAACCTAGGGGTGAGCTAGAGGATGTATTAATCAAAGTCGGGGAATTCATATTTCCTGTGGACTTTATCGTTATTGATACACAACCTGTGGCAAACCCATGCAATCAAATCCCGGTGATACTCGGTCGACCCTTTTTGGCCACTTCCAACGCAGTAATTAATTGTAGAAACGGCTCTATGACCCTATCCTTTGGAAAGAAGTCAATTGAGCTTAACATTTACAAGTTGGGAAGTGAACCCTCCGAACCCTATGCTCTTGTGTGTTCTGTCGAATTAATGGATGTCGACAGCAGTGAATTTGATCAACCTCATGATACCAACTCTTTTCATATGTTGTTGTTTGACCCAACCATTTACTCTTCCATCGAGTTGTCCGGGTCAACATCTAATGAGGAACTTTATATTGAGTCTGACGATCACTCCATTTTTTCTGATGACATTATTTTTCGGGGTATCGATGAAAGCTTTGAGGAAATTTTCGCTGATGAACTCGCATTTTTACAAGACACGGGTGTTAAGATGAATCAACTCCAAGATGAAGAAATTGGACCTCCACCCCCTCTTTTGGACAATCATGAAAATACGAGTAATCCATCATTACTATCACTGTGTCGTCTCTCTAAATTGAGACGCAATCATTTTCCATTACACCTCTTATCTCCTCCCTACTTCTTCACGTTGAAAGGTGACATGTTTTTCCACCAACCTTGGTGCTTCATCGATAAAATTTTTGAATGGTTGGTGTTGACCTTCGGTCTTTGCAAAGCTTGGCATTGACCAATAACCTTACCCCCTCGTGTGATTTTAAAAGATTAACATTGTTTAACTCAAGTTTGGGGGGGTATATTTTGGCTCTTGAAAGAAAATGATTTTTACAAAATTGTGAGCCTAAAATAAGTTTGGGGGAGGATTTTCACTTTCATATATTCTTGCCCCCATTAATAATTTCCTCCCAAGTCTACAGGTTTTTGAGCTTAACGGATGACATCAGTGGGGACACTGCTGTAAACAGGTTTGGGGGAGGTTTGTGCTTATTTACACATCAATTTGCATTATACTTTGCATAAGCACAACATTTTCAAAAAAATATTTAAAAAAAAAATTCTTTTATAATAAAAAAGTAGAAAGTGAAAAATTACATCCAAAAGATAGGAATAGTTTAAGAAAACCAAGAAAATTAGAAGTTTTCTTAAACGAACTAGTAATAAGTAGTTATGAGCTGTTGTCCCAAGGGTTAGTAAAATGAAGGAAGTCACTAATCTGAGGATAAAAATAAATCTGAAAAATAGTTTCTATTCTGGAAGCCAAACATTTGAATGTTGATACCCTATAATATTCACCTACACACGTCTTGAAACTCGGGATAGTAGAGGATACCTTAAAATGCTCTTGTCTAAAAGCCAAAGTATGAAGGAAGTGAAAAAAATGAAGAAAATATGAAAATGGTGAAAAGAAAAAAATGAACACTGGTTTTGTTATCGCCAAGGCAGCAATAAAAAAAATATAGCGAGGGTGCCTCTTCACCTAGTGCCCTAAGGCCAACTGGTTTGGGAGTCACTGCTAAGCCTTAGGTGGTGCAAGACGAGGAAAATATTATCACCTAATCAGCAAGCACATAAGTAATCGGTCTGTTAGTACCTCAAGAAGTATTAACGGTCGCATGAAAATGTGTGAGCAAATCTTAATATTCATCAAATTAAAAAGTACTAAGGTAGATGGACAAGAGTATGATAGCTTGAATTGAATTCTCCGAGTGTAGGGATGTTCTTTACACACACGTAGGGGTATATGATCAATGTTTGGATGAAAGGTAGGAATGAAGAATAAAGACGAGGTTTTATTGAGGGATGATGTGATTTCTAACATTTCTTCATGACTATTAAGATAGGGTTCATGACAACTGAAAAGCTAGTATAGTTGGAAACTCTTCTTTTCAAGGCCTTTTCTTTTATGGTCCTTATCTTTATATGTAAATTTCACCATCTTTCTTTTGTTATAGGATTTTGTGGGTGTAATCCGCTGAAAACCCTCAGGAGACAACACTCCTTCTACTAGGGACACCTAGAGGTTTAACGGCTTGTTGCACGTGCTCAGTGCAATCGTGTCTGCCTACGAAAGCGTGCTTAGTTTTCTCCTTTCTTTTTCTCCTCTTGAATAAACTAGTTTGCTCGGGACGATCAAAGATAAGTTTGGGGGTATTTGTTCAGTCGATAAAACTGCACATTTGTAGTACATTTTTCCTACCATTTTTATATTGAAAAAGGACTTTATTATAATATATTATACATATGAGGGTTTATGTGTAAAAACATTATTTTCCATGTGTTAATATATTTTAATTATCATTTTGGTAGGAAAATGTATGCAAATAAATCTATTGACCAAATCCTAGTAGAAATAAGCCTACTAAATATTATTTGAGATTATTGTGCAGAATTTTCCAAGTTGTTATGCAGAATTTATCAAACAAATCAAGTTGTTGAAGAAATCTTGCCAAATTAAGAAGCAAAACTTGGAGACCAAGTCTGGAAGCAACCGAGAAAAAATTTTCAGATTCTGAAGGTGCCTAGGATTGCCACATGTCACAAGATGCAAGCCCAAGAAGACTCATAAAAAGATCTCACCCATTGGCCGCGGATCCGCGGCCATACTCCCTCTTTGGCCACGGATCCGCCGCAATAATAGGGAGTTGGAAGGAAAGATTTTTGGAGATCAATCATTGCTAAATTTTAGCAAGTTTTCAACAATAAGATTCTGACTTTGCACTATAAAAGGGCACCGAGAGCCTCTTGGAAAAGGTATCAAGCCAAAGAGATCACGAAGCTCCCGACGCTCACGCATCCAGGCTGATCATCGACTGTTCAATTACCTCCTTAGGAAAGATCGAGAAGCAACTAGTTGTAATCATTTTCTATGGATTAAAAGTGTAGTTTGAAGAAGTCGATTAATAAAGGTAGTTGTTTTATTTAATTGTTTTTTTTACATTATGTTTTCCCTTTCTTTCTTTTCATCTTCTTCTCCCAACATGCGCGAGTAATTCTCCGCTTGTTAGGGTTCGTAGGATTAGGGTAGGCTAATGAACGATGAAAATAATTAAACCCTTTTTAA
Organism: Agapanthus africanus; assembly: GCA_030015575.1. Taxonomy (NCBI): domain Eukaryota; kingdom Viridiplantae; phylum Streptophyta; class Magnoliopsida; order Asparagales; family Amaryllidaceae; genus Agapanthus; species Agapanthus africanus. Next base: position 770,001,328 of record CM057341.1, read on the forward strand.
GTCCTATAAAGTTTAGGAACTTTATCAAAAGAATCATTAACATCCTAATCGGGTGCGCTAGCAATTCTTTGCTAGTTCCGACCGCGATTAGAGATTAGATTAATGATTGTTTTGGTAAAGGCTAGATATGAACGGAGTTCCGTGTCGAGATGAGGGTTAAGAGTGGGATTCCTTTTCCCTCCAGAAACCCTAATCTACACGCATCACCGTCGTTCTAGTTCTAAATCTATTAATGGATAAAAATGGTAACTTTTAATTAATCGTCCATAACTACTAAATCCTAACGAACCCTACAAGCCTTCATATTATATTTACTACATCTTCAAAATAATCTAGATCTATATTTTACAATCTTGTTTAACGTAGATCTAGAAACCATTTTCACAAAATTCTTATTTCCTCCCCTCTTTCAACACTTCTAAAGTAAGAGTAAAAGGTTCCACGTTTCCCAGAGGACGTCCCGTACTCACCTCGGTCTAGCTACTCGCGACACCGTTTTGATTGCGGTTAAACTACAAACACACTTTTTCGAACCAATCAGAGACAATGCAGACCGGTACTCCATGAAGTCTCACAATTTCCTGTATGAGTTCATGGGTATCAGAGATAGTACATTATGAAGAGTTTTAAATCTAAATTAGATTATTACCTCCATGTACTTCTTTGCTAGTGTCTCAGTTGATTGGCCAACTCGAAATGGGATGAAGTGAGCCGACTTTGTGAGTCGATCCACAATGACCCATATGGCATCGTTACCCTTTGTGCTGCGAGGAAGAGCAGTCACAAAGTCCATCGTGATGTGTTGCCACTTCCATTCTGGGATTGGTAACGGTTGAAGTAATCCAGCAGTCCTGTGATGTTCAGCCTTTACTTACCGACACACCAAGCATTTTGCGACGCTTCTGGCTACTTCACGCTTCATTCCATGCCACCAATAATTCTGACGTAGATCTTTGTACATTTTGGTACCTCCAGGATGTACTGAGTAGGGAGAGTTGTGGGCTTCTTTCATTAACTCTTCCCGAACATGACCTTTTGGTACATACAATCTGCTGCCGTATCTCAAAGATCCGTCTTCATGGATGATGAAGTCTGTTCTGAGTCCATTCTCCACTTGTTCTCTGATCTTTTGCAACTTAGCATCGCTGGCTTGAGCTGCTTTGATCTGATTGACAATGGTTGATTGAACTTGTAAATTCATCAAACTTGAAGCATTACCTGGCATGACTACTTCAATCTCCATCTGATGCAAGTCTTGTTGAAGCTTCCACTGAGCGGTGAGATTCATTGCTAATGGTTGGCAACTAAGAGCATCAGGTACTACATTCACCTTCCCTGGGTGATATTGCAAGTTGATGTCAAAGTCCGCCTTGAGTTCTAACCATCTTTTCTGCCGCATATTCAACTCCTTCTGAGTAAACACGTACTTCAGGCTCTTATGATCTGTGTAGATGTTCACTCGTTAACCAAGTAGGTAATGACGCCAAATCTTGAGAGCAAAGATGATGGCTGCCAACTCCAAATCATGCGTCGGATAATTGCGCTCGTGAATCTTCAGTTGTCTTGAAGCATATGTCACAACATTACCGTGCTGATGTAGAACACATCCTAATCCCTTACCGGATGCATCGCAATGCATTTCGAATCCTCCAGATTGATCCGGTATGACGAGAATATGTGCTGATGTCAACCTTGACTTGATTTCTACGAAAGCTTGTTCGCATGCTTCTGACCACACAAATTCTTCATCTTTACGTGTGAGCTTGGTCAGGGGCGTTGCTATCTTCGAAAAGCCTTCAATAAACCTTCTGTAATATCCAGCTAAACCCAAGAAACTTCGAATATCCTTCACTGACTTTGGTGTAGGCCATTCGCTAACTGCCGAAACTTTCGCTGGATCTACAGAGATTCCTTCTCCTGATACGATATGTCCAAGAAAACCAACTTGATTTAGCCAAAACTCGCACTTGCTGTACTTGGCATAAAGCTGATGTTGTCGAAGAGTTTCTAGGACAATTCGTAGATGTTCTGCATGCTCTTTCCGACTCTTAGAATACACCAGGATGTCGTCGATGAAGATGACAACAAACCTGTCTAAGTTCTCCCGGAAAACTTGATTCATAAGGTTCATGAATATTGCGGGTGCGTTGGTCACTCCAAATGGCATCACTAGAAATTCGTAATGTCCATAGCGAGTTCTGAAAGCTGTTTTGTGAATATCAGCTTCCTTGACCTTCACTTGATGATAACCTGAACGAAGATCTAGTTTAGAGAAAACACAAGATCCACTTAACTGATCGAATAAATCATCGATGCGCGGGAGTGGATACTTGTTCTTTATAGTGACTTCGTTCAAGGCTCTGTAATCGATGCACATTCTGTATGAACCTTCCTTCTTCTTCACAAGTAATACAGGTGATCCCCAACTTGAAGTGCTGGGACGAATCCATCCTTTTGCCAGTAATTCGTCCAACTGTGTTCGGACTTCCTTCAAACCTTCCGGACTTAAACGATAGGGTGCTTTGATCACCGGTTGTGCTCCTGGTACTAAATCAATACTGAATTCAAGAGCTCGATCGAGAGGCAAACCTGATATATCGTCAAGAAATATATCGTCGAACTCTCGAACCACATCTGGTCTTGATTCTTCCTCCGCTTGAGCTGCTGCAACTACTGCTTCTCTTGGCTTCGCTTTGTAGGTACTTGGCCCCAGTGTACGGTCTCCGCTTTTGAAATAGAAGACCGGATGGTCTAGGATCTCGAATACTACCCTCCTTTGACGACAGTCTATGGTAGCATAAAAAGTTCCAAGCCAATCCATTCCTAGAACCACATCGAAGTTCGGTATGTCCAGCACTTTGAAGTCAGCATAAAACTCTCGACTGCAGACGATGACTGGACACATGCTGTATCCCATGGTTTCCTTTAGAACGCCATTTCCGGAACTGACATTCCAGCTGGATACAAGCGGTGAGACTGGAATCGCATGGGTTCGGACAAACCGTTGCGACATAAAGCAGTGTGATGCTCCAGTATCAAACAGTGCAAGTGCAGGGATTGAGGATACTAAGATTCTACCTAAGGTATGTGGGATTTGTTTTAGGTATAGAAAATATGTAACTAAGTAGTAGAATAGAAAAGCAAAGTTTGAAAAGAAAAATTTACCAGTGATGACTTGGCCAGTGGCCTCAGCTTCTTCCACGGACATCGTGAAAGCCTGGCGCCTTGGTACATTCCTCCTGGCCTGAGGAGCATTCCTCGGAACGTTCCTTTGAGCTTGATGGAACTGACGAGGAGGTGGTGCAGCTTGTGGTCCTCTGGGTGGTGCAGGTAGTGCAGGTCTGGGAGCAGGTACCTGAAGAGCTGGTCGCTGCAGATAAGTAATTGCTGGCCTGGGTGCAGCAACTTGGTTCTGTCTTTGGGGACAAGACCCAATATCGTGAGTAGCTGAGCCGCAGACTAAGAAAAGGCGGTTGGCTCGACGGCAGTCCTTCATCATATGTCCAGTTCTCTTGCAGTAGGTGCAAAAGGTTGGGCTGGGACGATGGGTTGGTACTCCGGGTCGCCTTGGCACGAAAGGTGGCCTGGACGAGGCTCCACCTGCCATCTGGTTGGCAGGGCGCTTGACTCCTGCAGACTGAGGTCTGCCCCTTGCTTTTATCACTGCCTCATAACTGCGGGCAGCTTCTAGAGCATCCTCATGAGTCAAAAATTTTCCCATTGCTAGAGCAGCCTGAATCTTCGTGTCCAGTCCTTGTTGAAAGCGACGGGCTCTGATCTCGTCCGTCGGTATCAAGTGTGCCGCGAATCTGTTTAAAGCTTGTGTTAGCTGTGTAGTATGTGAAATTTAAAAAATTGAACTATTGTGACATATCTTACCGGCTTAACATGGTGAATTCAGCGTCGTATTCATCTACTGATTTGTCCCACATTGAACCCTGTTGTAGATGAATAAACTGCTGCTCCATTGCAAACCTGGCAGTCACAGGGAAGTATTTCGCGTCGAACTTCTCACGAAAAGTCTTCCATTCAATCGGCTGTACCAGACGGCTTTCTTCCGCCTTCCACCAGTTGCGAGCATTATCCGTGAGCTGTAGTTTTGCTACACGGACCCAAGCGATGTCTGGCACTTGAGCTGCTGCCAGATCGTCTTCGATGCTTTGTGCCCATTCTTCCGCTTCAAGAGGACTTCCTTTTCCAGAGAACTGTTTGGGATGTAAAGCCCTGAATTGCTTTACTCCCGGTGCGTCGGTCTCAGGACGGTTTAGAAGTTGTTGTTGTCCCTCGAGAAGGCTGCGGATCGCTTCCAGTAGCACTGTTTGCTCGGTGGTTGGTGCAGGAACAGCTGGTACGAGAGGTAGTGTTGGAGGTGTGTTGTTGACGTTGGTGCTGGTGTTGTTCGGGAAATCCATAACCTTGAAGAAAAATTTGAGTTAGGATAGATTCAAATACATGAAATGATAAGATTCAAGGAATAGAAATTTGTAAGATTCAAGAAACATGAATTGTAAAGAATATTTTAGTTGCTGGTTCTTGTGTTATATTGCTTGGGTTGTTCACGCAGACCAGAACTACATGATGGGGATTCATACAGCTCTGACCTGCATGGGCCACCAACAAAACCTGCCACGCCTCGCTTCCCAGTGTACGGCGAAGGGGACGCGACGATGTCCGCTACGTATGTACTCAGAAGTACATACGCTAAGCGTATCTAAGCAATATAAAAGTAAATCACAAGAGACAAGAGATATAGAAATAACAACAACTTTATTAATAACATTCTTTTGTACAATGCATGAAAAGTAAATACAACTGAAATGAAAAGCGATGCCTAAACAGTGGCATAACAGGAACTGAAAATACTGAATAGAACAAGGTACAATATCTAGAGCTCGGGGTCTTCGTGAAACTGCTCCAAGTCTTCACCGGTGGGCTCGATCTCTGCTGGGTCCAAAGCACCTGACGACATTCAAAGAAGAAAGAAATAGAATGTCGTCAGGTAACAGGTCGCTCGGTAAGTCCCAAAGATAAAGAAGAATTTGAAAGACAGAATAAGTGTATTTTCTAAAGTATTATGTTATAGAATATTATGTCCACGCTGTTGTTTGTAGCTTGGTACAGAAAGATGCCAGTGTATACGAGAGGGGTCTCTATATGCTAGAGACCAGGGCAAACGGAATGTACAAGGAACCGTTAAGCCACGGTACAACAGCAACGGAATATGGTTAGGTGTCTTAATCTGACCACCTCATGCCACCTTTAACGCCTTCCGTACCAATCTACCCCTTAAACCCCGTAGTGTTTTGATAGTATTGTTGTATTGTATTGTGTAAGTTAGATGACCGACCAAAACCATGATATCAGTAAACATGTTGTAACTGCATAATCAGGTAAATGGAATAACGGAATAATGGATTTATATCCATGGTTTGATTCAGTCAAGTTGTATAGATTGTTAACTGGATTCTGGGATTCATGTGTTCATATTGAGTTGGAATATTAAAGAATATAGATTGACTTGAATCATATTCAAGTCAGAAATAATCAGACTCAAACTCGAGTCAGACTAAAAGAAATGTAATTTGAAGTTCTATAATTATTAGGGTCCTTATTGTAAATTATAAAACTTGAGGGGATTTATGTAAAAAGTACTTTTGTATAGTTTTCAAAATACACCTCAAGTATTTATTATTCGTCTTTATAGTTATAATGAGTGTAAATTTTATTTGTGTTATTTCTAGTGAGAATATCCTAATTATATAAATAAAAGTATTAATTTTGTAATATTGATTTAATTGAAATTCATGGTATTTTAATGTAACTTTTAATCTTGTAATTTTTTTTAAGAAAAGGTGAACTTTATCTTATAATAAAATAGGTGTTCAAATGATAAATATACATATGTTTATATAAGAATAATTTTTAATAAATATTTTATTTTCCAAAAATCTAATTTTTCATAAATGTCGTATTCTAAACCTTTCGAGACCGAATGCTCCTTGCGGAGGTCTGAATCTCGCACTACTAAGCCCGAGGGTGCACGATAAACCGTACAATCCCTAACGGGTTCCCCAAATATGGGTTGTAGTGGCGCTTTGCAAAGATTTTATAAATACTAATCATTTAGAAAACGGCTTTTATAAAGATAAGGTATTTATTTGTAAAAGGGTGTAAATTTCCGTATTTTACATTCTAGGGTTTCCTAAGCCAACTAGCCTATTTCTAAATGGTCTAAACGACACGCCATTAGAAGCCTCAAATCGCCTCTTCACCGCCAATTGCGGCCAGGTAAGTGCCAAGTGAGTGGAAGGCTCTCCACTACAAGTAGTGGTCCTAATTAATTAACCACTCGCCTTAGACACACTTGCCTAGACACCACAAAGTCAGGTTTAGATAAACGATCGATATCCATGACATATCGTATTTTCCTATTAAAAAATTTTGTTTTAAAATTGTATACAACTTAGAACTTTCAGAAAATGTTTATAAAGAAAATGGTATTTTAATGTAAAGTCTTGTATTATCGTATTCTAAGTTTTGATGATATCAATTAGGGTTGTATTTGCGTGTGTGTGGAGGTAGGTCATTATCTCGTGATCTATTTTAAGGTATAGCATTGTTAAAGGTTTAAATGTGAAAACTAAATATTGTGGTATTTAAGTGAAAGAAATACGATAAATGGAAACGTTATCATTTCATGTGAGAAACTTTATCCAAATTGATTTTTAAGTGATTAGTAGTCAACATGAATATGTTTAAGCATTATGGAATTAGTGACAAGTGAGTTTTGATAGAAAACCGAATCGGAAAACGGTTTGTTCCGATTTCCGTCGGGTTTGAAAAATCATATTATTATGAAGGAAAAGAAAGGTAGAAAAGGGGACTTACGGGTTTGGACAACGCTAGAGAGTGATAGGAAGGTAGTGGGTTTTCGGTGCGTCGAAACATCAGGAAGAGGTCCTAGTACGATCGCCGGGATTCGCCGTCGATTTCGGCAGCGCTTCGCCTTTCGCTCGTTTTCTAACGTACCGAGTTCTCTTGAAATTTTTAGAGAGTGGACTTAGGAATGTAGGGTGAGAGGGTAGAGGGTAGGGGTGTTTATATAGGGTTAGGGTTTTAATTTAAAAAATATAAAAATATATTTAAAAAAACATTAAAAATCATTAAATTTTTGGAGTAAAAGTGATCTATTAAGGATTTGATAACCGATCTGGGAAATTAAAGTATTCAGGTGAGAAGACCAGGTCAACACGGAGAAATTCCGTGTTGACGACTCGGCCATCCGGCCGAGTCCGGCCGGCGGCGCCGGCCCGAGTCGGCCGGTCCGCCGGCCGACTCGGCCGAGTCGGGCTGAGTCGAGGGCTCGTCGGGTGGGGGATCTTCTGGGGGGAATTTTGGTGCATCTAACTTTTTGTGTTCAGTATAAATTTTGGGAGTTATGGCCTTTTGACCGTTGACTTCAAAACAAATTAAAACAAAATGAATACAAAAATAATGTGGGGCATGGGATTTGAACTCTGGTGGCTTGGTTCAGCAGTGCAATGTATTACCAATGAGCTACAAGCTCCTTCTTGTAATTATGGAGTGAAATAAATACTTAAAGAGATATCAGCTGCAATAAATACTCCAAGTATACATTGAATTTAAATCAATTCTTTGTACATAAAAATGGAGTTGTTACACAATATGATATACCGGATGATTGATCCGCACTCTTGACTCGAGAATGATGTAGGATGATTATACCACATTTGATACTATGAGGCTGGATCGCTGACTTATTGATTGTCTTGATTCGGAGAATCATTTCTTTCTAAACACCTTGATGGATAATGGATTATACTTGAACCATACTTGTTTCCAAAACCGACGAATCGTATGCACTTGTAGATGGACACCTCAAGGGATGCTACGGATTTTCAAATGGTGTTTTTTCTCAAAAACACCGCCGCCCCCATTTTCAAACTATGATTCGTATTATTAAAACTATAGCCGTATGGTTCAGGTGTAGTTACGCATTTTATACCATTCATGTTTATGCTGTATTATTTCCTCGTGACATACGTACTACGTTCCCAACACTTATCGTTATATGGCTTCGTCTGCGAGAACACATGCACCATTACCGATGATGCGCATGTTACACATACACATATTTGTCGGCTCACACATTCATCATCGGTAATTACCATGCCACTTACACAGTAGAACTGTTACATCACTGTATTGCTCTTAACTGTAAAGTACAATCATTGTTCAGTAATTACATGACATGCTTACATGATAATACTTGAGATAATTACGGTACTGTTCTATGCTTGCATATGCTGCACTTTATGGTTACATGCATATGAGATGTTGTTTTCATGAGATCTCTGGATTTGAGAACCGCTGATATATTTTAAAAGTCTTATGATTGTTTTAAAAACGCGGTTTCTCGTGATATGATTTGTGGCGTCCACCATGAGTTTTCTCGCTTCTGAGCTATAAGTTACCCGATTCGAGGAGTGAGAAGGCACCGTCTGCGAGTATATGGTGAACCCAGTGCGGTACCCCGGGAAAAGAAGATCGTAAAGAAAAGCGTTGAGCCCGGCAGAGGAGAACTACCGACCGGTGATAGTTTAGGCTCGGCGGATATACAGAGGATACCGACCGGAGTCATATGATCAGATGGATGTGAGGGCTGATCCGATGAGACGGAGCCCGAGATATGAAGATTTACGTGTCGATGTTGGACACAGGTTTTATGATATTTCGAATGTCGATGCTGGACACTCATGTTTTATGATGTTGTGTGTCGTTGATGGACACACGTTGGATATTCACATACATACATGCATATGACTCAGATGACTTGATACATATACTGATACTGGCATGACATCATTATTGTACACATATGTATACATGATCACCCTGGATATCACATAGTATTACCCTTATGTTATAGTATGATCTAAGAATCGTTGTTCATTCGATTTCTACCTGCTGATATTTTCTACTCACGAGTTGGCAACTCACCCCGTTGTGACACAGTTTTCTTGCAGGTTGGACCGCTCGGATCAGTAGCAGCTTGCTGGCACACAGTTTTCTTCAATATGTTTTGCTTTGGTATGTGGGATACACATTTGGATCGTGACCACCCTTGTACCTATTTATTTCTGTTGTATCTAGTTAAAGCCCCATCAACTAGAAACCAGACTTTGTATATTTGGTAGACCTAGACACGGGCTTGTATATCTCTTGAGACTTAGAGCGAGATGGGTGTATTGTCTTTTATTTGAGCTGGATGATGTCTTAGTTTTACTTATTCTCTTTCTGTGATTGATCTTCGCCGTAGGGTGTCGTATATATATGCTTTATTGCGTGGTTATTATTTCGCCAATTGGCGAAGAGCTGGCTCCCGCTTGGTGATGTTTATATTATTGCATGTATATGGTTTTCGACCAAAATATACAAGGGAGGTGCTGCCCAAATTTCAAGAACGAAAATGTTTTCAAAGATAGTATGTAAACTGTTGCATTTTCATATGATATTACTTTTACTGTTAAAAGAAGGCTTGAATTCTTTATGCCAATATTTCAAAACTGCACCTCCATTATTTTCCAAAAAAGGTTTAGATTTCTGGGCTTCGGTTTACTTGAATTACGACGGGGTCCTATAGACTTCACATGATTCTCGTGTCGGTCATGTGTCAATTCCGGATCGTGACAACTTTAGACCTGAGATTGTTATTTGTCTCGTGTAAGTTCCCACTGTACTTAGATTACTACCGTACCACGGCTCTACTGAGTCGTGCAAACAGGTTTTGGTTAGGTACAGTCCCGAGCCACATGGAGGCAGTGAGCGATTGTTGGAGATTCTTCTCTCCCGGTATAGGGAGTTGATGTCGCAGTCTGTTCGATTGGCCGGCACCATAAGTCCTTAGCCAAGGCAAGTGAGATTTACCGACAGGTTGGTCAGTAGTTTCTCGGTTGGTCATGAGCCACATCGGTATGAATTATTGGGTTATTAGGGTCTGATGTTTACCACCCCCGGACCCGGTATGCAATACTCTTAGATGAAGAGACGGGACTGTACGAAGATTGTCACAAATAGGCTAAGTAGGGGTTTGGATGAGCTTGCTCGTCGGCCTTCCTTTCGACAGATACTCGAGTAGCCGTTACGTGCAGTTAGTGCCGCTGACGTGCTTGTGGCTATAAATTTATTCAGTAACTCACTGCCGGCGTACTGTCGAGTCTTTAGAGTCCCACACAGAGGGTTTCCCTGATTCAGACGAAATGATGCAATGGCCGTATTTTGATACGTGCAGAGTTCCGATTAAATATGCATACTAGTTATACGAACTTTAATCGGGCAAATGATAATACTAGCTGGCTTAGAATTAAGCCGGATTATAAAATTAAGTATTAATTTAATAACACACACACATATATTGATATGTATATTCTAGTATTATATTCATTGTATTATTCTATCTCTTTAGGTATTCGTATTTCGATACAAATATGGGTATGTATATGCGGTAGGATATATTTCGTATTTATACGGAAAGACATTCTAGAAAATGGACACCTTATTTTGGATCATCCATTTATTTAAATGGAAATGAGGTGTAAAGTTGAAGAGAAGTAAAAATGGTGAGAGACATGGGTGAATAGAATTGACAAATGAATTGAAAATTCATTTGTTAAAACTATTCAAGCATGGTTGGTATATTGTATTTGAAAATATCAGTATACAAAAGCATTGCTCTTGATTTTTCTCTCACCAAGGTTTTCTCATTTCACCATTTGCTTTCTCTTTCTTCTCTTGAGCTCCTTCTTCTTCTTCTTCCCTACTCTCTCATGAGTTGAGAATCAAGGGAAGAAAAGTGACAGAAAAATACTAAAACACTTCATTTCATCTCTAAGCACTCTAGATGAGCAACTTAATTAGGGTCTTTAGTTACTCTACTTGATTGTTTGTGTGGAGATAAAGCCTTGAACCATATCTCTCGGGTGGATCATCTTCGACAAAAGGACGACCGGCTTCCAAGCTCGATCACGGAGACCCCGAGGAGCTAACAAAGAGGTTGAAGACCAAAGGACACGGATATCTAGGTATAACCCTCTTACAGAGTAGTTAGAACACCTTAAGTTTACTAGTTTAGTATTTGGTTAGATTCTAGGGTCATTGGTTCTAATGCCATATTTTTAAAACCCAAAGTTTTTCGTTCCGCAAAGACCACGGGTTAGCGGCTAGGGTGCCTAGTTTTATAGTTCGAGAACTAAGCATATAAAGACGAAATATTTCTTTTTAGAAAACAAGAAGAAAGTTATTTCACTTACGAAGATTGGTCCCCATGAAAATTTAGTGGACGCATTTACGAAGATGGTCCCAATTTTCAGGTTCAAGTTTTGTTTGGACTTGGTTTGCCTAGTTGCTTGATAAAGGCTAGAAACGACGAATTGCAAAACTCCAAGTTTTTCATGCAAGTGTAGAGATTTTGCGAATTTGAATTAAGATGGAGATTGTTGAAATTGATTGCAAATTCGGAGCCCGAAATTAAGAGACCAAAAACCCAAGAGCGAATGTAGTGAGGATTTAAATTAATCATTAATTTAAATTTCAATTTTATCTCTTAGAATCCTATATATTCTATGATTAATTAATCCCTATGCTATATATATTAATAGAATCAATCCAACAACCGAGAGCTGCTATTCTGAAATATTAAGGGCCCGCTTCGGGGGAGTGACGCTCACGGCTCTCCCAAGTGTTGAGCGGCTACGGAAGCTCAACTCGAGCACCGCTCTTCCGAACGAGGGGATCGGCCAACGTTTCCCACCGCTCCCATGAGCGACGAGGAAGATAAGGTGCCTCCCTTTGTTGTTTTTTTTATAAAAAATTGAATGAGTTGGATAGATTTTTTTAATAATTTTTAATTTTTAATGGATTTTTCCCAAAAATTATGGTTACAAAACTATCGTCTCACACCGCTCCCCCGAACACACCCAAAAATATGGTTTGGTTACAAAACCATGATTTCACACCACTCATCCGAACTGGCCCTAAATCAACAGAGCCTTTAAAGAAGAGGTCTATAGCCAGAAAAGAGATTAATTCAAGGGTGGCAGCCAATCAATCCACAAAGCCTTAATTTGTTTCTTTGCTGCTGAAATTATTGAAGCCTAGAGAAAGTGATATATATATTAAGATTTGTATGGAGATTGCTTTGCATTTGGATAAGATCGAGAGGACAGAAATTATATCTTGTAATTCTTCGTTGAATAGTGGAAGCAATACGTCGTTGGTTTGCAGGATTATGTGCAAGTGCGCACCGAACCTGGATAATATCTTGGGTCATTTGCTTGGTATATTTTTTTTATTACTTATTGTTTTTGCGTAGTTGCTGGGTTTGATCTTTTTCATTAGTTCCGATTCATGCGTATTGATCGTCTGCTTATTTTATTGCTATTTTCACAACATCCACATCATTGAAAGATGCCACTTATGAGCATTAAGATATATAGATGAGAGCTTGTTTTAGTCCTGATCTAGTGAGTCTTAGGAAACAATGTGGACAAGTTTTTAGCAATATGTGGGGCATTCAGTGTTTGTTGATATATAAATATTTTATGATATGTTCAAATAAAATTATGTGTATATATGTGCATGGTCTATATTAGTCTTATGAGTTGAGATTTAAACATCAAAAAGATGTTTCTTCCCTTTTACCAAATGCAGTTTTAAATAATTTCTTTCGTATGTTTTTCTCGTGTCTGATTTGTGTCACCATTAATATTCTACGAAACAGCTTGTAAAAGTTCAGAAAATAATGACCGGATACTAAAAGTATCATGAAAAAATATTTAGAAGAAAAAATTATAAATAGTTTGAGAGCAGAAACTTTCTTTATTTTGGAAGTGCCTCCTAACCCTGTGCTAGCCTTGCTCCCTAACCACAAGCCAATGAGCTTAATAAACAAAAAAGAAGTAAAAATAATTCTCATCTCTAGTTCAAGACCCTAGTCTCCAGGGGAATATATGTTCATTAAACTAATAATTAACCACATAAACTGTCTCTTAATTGGACTGTTTAAGTTTGAAAGTGACTGATAAGACAAAGAATCATCAAATCTAAACAACTTGATCATCTTCCAAAGTCCAATTCATGCCCAATAAAATATCCATCCTTCAATAGAAAAATAACTTCCAACAACCTATAACCCCTAAGCAAGAGAAGTAGCAAACTAAAATAAGGATTATCTTAATACAAGTCAATCCATGTCATTAATCACACAATCATAAGCACATTAAAGCTCCTCCACAAGAAAAATCTCATTTGAAAGTGAGAGATGGGTATATAGATTGAGTATCCTATTATTATATTCCTCCTTTTCTTTCATTTTTTGAGACTAATCATCTTATTTTATTCCATTGTAGCAGATGAGTGATCTTGTGTTATTCAAAAATAACTTGTAGAATAAGGGCATGGGACCTTATCTCTTATTCCTCTTAGACTATGCAAGCACAAGTGACAAATCCTGTCCATTGGATGTCAAGCTTTGTTTGGTCCCAAAACCAATCATTTTTGTTTAAAAAAAGATTGGGGTCTGAGCATGAGAAGCAAGCTTAGAGCCAAGTTTCCCTTCATTCATGCCCACTTCTTTTCACCTCTTGATTCAATCTTAGAAGTTATTTCCTTTGTGGTTTTTTGTTCCTAGTGTCCATCTTGCATGGTTGCAGCTAAGAAATTTTGGTTATTTTGATGATGGGTGTTTTTTTCTTGGATTTTGTTTAAGGAACAGCTTCAAGATTCCAACTTGTTTTGGTTTTTGAGGAAAACGAAAACTTAGTTCATAGAGTTTTCTTGTTTCTGGAAGAGGGTTTTGAGTAAGGGAGATTGGAAGTGGGTGTTACGCTTTGGAAATCTATCATGCCTCTCTCTCAATTTCATCGAGCCGCGGGGAAATCACAGATTGAATCAACACAATCCAAGATGTCTGATTCAACTTCTTTCATGTAAGCCATCTTCTCCAAAAAAAAAAAAAAATTCTTCTGTTATGATAATTTAATTAGATTTCCATTATGTTGAATTTCATCTAATTATATAGGCCTGAAAATGATTTTGTGGAGCTGTTATGGGAAAATGGTCCAATTGTGATGCAAGGCCAATCAAACAGGCAAAAGAAGAGCTCTTACCCAATCCCTTTCAGTGGCCACAATCTGAAAATTCAAGAGAAAGGGAAATTTGGTCAGTTTGAAGCTATAGATTCATCGGTGAACGAATTATCGCCGGCTGTGCCTTGTGCTAATATCGGATTAAATCCCCAGGATGATGATATCGCCCCTTGGATGAATTACCCGATCGAAGATCCTCTATGTTCGGAGTTCTTCTCTGAATTAGCCGGAATCCACCCGAATCCGAATCCTCGATCGATGGTGAAAGACTTCAACAATGTGAGCTCGGAGCCTAGTAAGGCTAAGACCAGCCAGAGTTCAGTCGTGAATAATAGTAAGCCTAGTAGTAATGTAGTATCGAGTTCTAAGCCTTTGAATGCAAGCAACAGCTTTGGATTGATGAACTTTTCGCATTTCTCTAGGCCGGTTTCGATTGCTAGGGCCAACAACGAGAGCTTAGATAGGTTGAAAGAGAAGATACCTTCGGCTATCGCGAGTACGAACCCTATGGAATCAACACTCATGGAGTCTAATTCGGTTTTAGATTTGCACAAGGCAAAGGTGAAAGGAAACAAAGTGATTTCCCGTGAGGATGCATCTAGGGACAAGAATGGGAAATTATTGGAGCATCGTGTTAATCATCAGAGCCCGAGCTTTGGGGCAAGGGCGGCTGTAGGAAGAAATGAGATTGAAAAAAATCCTGAACCAGTTGTTGCTTCTTCTTCGGTTTGTTCGGGAAATAGTGCAGGAGCTGCGTCAAATGATCCGAAGCATGGGATGAAAAGGAAAAATCGAGAAGTAGAGGAATCTGGGTATCAAAGTGAGGTATGTTGGCGAAAGATATGAAGAATTCTCACATCAATTTATTATTGCAATAATCTACCTTAAACATCTGCATTAACGGAGTTTTAAGTGAAGGGAAAAAAATCCCTCAAACCCACAGGAGTTTACTGTAATAAAAAACTTTAAGGTAGTTTAGTGAAAATAACAATAGTGAAGGGTATTTTAGTGTAATTTAGTCTAATAACTATTTGTGCATCTTAATGTCTTTGTTGTGTACTAATGTTTTTTTTTTTTGGTTATATAGGATATCGACGATGAGTCAACTGGCTTAAAGAAACCTGCTGCAGGGCGAGGAAACGTGGGTGCGAAGAGAAGACGCGCGGCAGAAGTGCATAATTTGTCGGAAAGAGTGAGTGCACAATGCAATTATATTTTCTCGCAATTTCTTTCGATTTGATCTGGAGTTGACATGTTCGGTATATCGTGCCTTCTTTATGAACAGAGGCGAAGAGACAGGATAAATGAGAAAATGCGTTCTTTACAGGAACTTATACCCAATTGTAACAAGGTAAAAATTTGTCCTTTACAATACGAGTTTATGTTTTAAGGTGTATACTAGAAAATGAAAGATTTATACTTATTTTTTTTCAAGGTGGACAAGGCTTCAATGCTTGACGAGGCCATTGAGTACCTTAAAACCCTTCAGCTACAAGTTCAGGTGAATTATGTAACCTCGATTGTAAAAAGGATCTCAATTGTCAGTAATTAGATAGTTTTAGTCAGTACTATGCTTTCTGCTGATAATGCTCTAAAACATGCATCTGTTTTCTATAGAATTTTGAAAAGATAGAAGAAGATATGTTGATAGGCAGAAACAAGAAAGAACGGCCGTTATTTTGTTTCGGAGATTGGATGGGCTATGGGTATCGTATCTGCGTCCAGTGAAATGGTCATTTGTCGTATATTCACATAGGACAAATCATGCGGTCATTCATCCTTTTAATTCAGTTCGATGTTGTTGCTAGCCGAAAACTTTTAAGCTGCCGACTAATTGACCTTTTAAACTTGTTTTATTGATTCGGGAGTTGCTGCTTATAATGCCATAATATGCCTTAAAAAAATATTTTTGCCTGAAAAATTGGTCATTTATCCATATATTTCACCACATTCTGTTTGACGTGAGTGTTGCCCTTGTAACATTAGTGTGCCTTAAAAATTTATTTTTACGAATGAATGCAGATGATATCTATGGGGAGCGGGCTTTGCATGCCTCCGATGATGCTGCCACCAGGGATGCAACACATGCAGGGCCCACCAGTGGCTCATTTCTCGCCAATGGGGGTAGGAATGGGGATGGGGATGGGCATGGGGTTGGGTTATCATGGCATGGGCATGCTCAACATGAATGGGTCCCCAATGATCCCAGTCTCTTCGATGCACACATCCCAGTTCCATTGCCCATCGATCCCAGGGATGCCGGGGTCAACAGGCCTTCAGCTGTTCGGAATGCCCGGGCCTGGGCAGGGAATGCCCGTGTCATTACCGCATGCACCACAGTTCTTTAGCCCTTTGTCTGGACTTCCACCAAAAGGGAACTCGAATGCAAATCCGGTGCAAGTTTCAGATGCCGGTCGTTCGAATCTAGACACGGCAACGAAAACAAGCAAAAATGAGTCACAGGTTTGTGACATCTTCTCATTGAGGAAATAAATACTTTGATCTATATTTTTGCTTTCTTAAATGTCCCTATGAGTATACCAGAACTAAATTATGATTAGGGTTGAGGGATATATCTACTATTATATTGCAAAAGGAAGAAGGTCTCCAATTTTGAATTTGATTTGGAGATTTTGTCATCTAATTTGCAAGAGAAATTCATTAATAATATATATATATATATATATATATATATATATATATATATATATATATATATATATAATCTAATCTCAATTTTTAAATCCAACTAACCCTATACATCTCTTCCAATAACTAACTCCATAAATCTATCGCTATAACTAACTCTATACAAATCACAATTAGGAGATAATATGCATCGCACGTGCAAAATACTAGTTTTTATAGGGCTAATTGCAAGTAATCCCTGTGGTTTATGTGGTATACAACTTATGACCCCCTAAACTAATTTATAAGCACCCATTCTGTTCATCGACCCAAACCCCAAAAATCAATCAAATTCTACTCTAAAACAACATTAACAAGTTCCAAAACTAAATGAGACACAATCACGTTAATTGTCTAAAGTTGAATTTGGACGTTTTTCAGATATTTGATTGGTGAACAGAGGGGGTGTTTTCACTAACAATTCACTTGAGGGGGGTATAAGTGCTACTTCAGAGTAAACTACATGGAGGTTTCATGCAATTGACTCATTTTTAATATTCTAACATGCCCCTGTGGGTTAAGCCCCATTTTATGGGTTGAAACATGGGCTTTTGTGCAACATCATAATTTTGATAGCCGAACATTAAGCAACTTATTATATATTACAGGTAACTAAAGAATCATTTGAACAGGCTCATTTGGTGCAAATGGGTAATCAGGCACCTAACGCTAAGGGCAATGCAGAACCAAGGAGTTAAATTTGAATATGGTAATGATACCCGAGTTAACGAAGAACCAAGAAGTTGCATTTTATGCAGGTTTCCGGTGGAGATACGAACTAAACCGAAGAAATTGCTCCGTTTGAGATATTTCTTGCATGACGACCATCCGATTAAATTTTGCAAATGCTTGCTTTCCCTTTGTACATTGAGAGATGCATGATTCATGTTGCATGAATCAGGAGAAGAGAATACAGTTTTTATTTAAACATTTCGTGGCAATTAGTGAACAGTTTTCTCTTCACTTGGTTCTTCGTGAGCTGGCAATTCTTGTATTAAACTTTTCATAAATGAAGTGATCATGTAGCTTGAAAGTTTAGAATTGAAGTGATATAAAGCATGTGGCTGACCCCCGAAATGAGATGGAAAAAATGTGTATGATGATATTAACTGTTTGAATCAAAATTTGCTTTATGTTTGCTTTTGAGAAGCCTAGCTGTTTGGCTCATATCAATGGCTAGATATGTTCCTTTCCTTTTTTGGTAAGACATCAAATCATATTTTTATAAAGTAAGAAATCTTATCTTCAAGATTCATGACCATTGTCAGCTGTTATCAATTGTCCTTATCCTGAAAATAGGTAGAGCTCAGCCGGTATTAATTTACTCTTCAAAATAAAAGATCACCGGTCTCATCTCCGAAGTGGGTGGTATTTTTTTAAAAAAAAGGACGTGCTCGGATAATTAGGATTAAAGTTAAAATATTCCAGATTTCATCGACAATCCTACATTAAAATATCTAATAACTTAATACATGTTCGGATAATTTTAAGATAAGGATATGCATTAGATGCTTGAGGGTTTTTTTTCCCCTTTTTTGAACGAAAGATTGACCTTCCCCTCGGAAAAGCTGATAAAAAAATAATTTGGTTTCCATTTTCTTTAAAAAACCATTATGACATATTGAACAAGGGTTAATTGCAGAAAATCATGGCTTCCATTTTCTTTAAAAAAACCATTATGACATATTGTGTAAGACTACGGTAGCGTCCCGGATATCCGGGTATTCCTAGTAATGCCTCTTTCATTATCCAGATTCACAACTGTAACCGTATATTTCTTTGACATCTCTCAAAATCCCCTCATATGTCTTTAGTCATTACCTTCTGTACACCCTCTTAGGCTAAAAGGTTTTCTTCCTTCGCTACCTTTCGGCACCAGCCTATGGTTTGGAAGAAAACTTTCCAATAAGCATAATGGGTGTACTGTCCTAATCCTTGGAGCACTCGCAACCCGAGAGAGGTAAAGATAAAAGTCACCTGAATAAACCTTATTCTTATTTCTCCTGAACCAGAATCCATCTCCGAACTGGAACAAGTTCCTTTCAAGTTCGTATATAACCATAGGATGGAGTATCCAAATAACTGTGGATCTTCGTGGTGATACGGAGTGTTCTGGAGAAATACAAAAGTAAAGTAGGAGTGGTAATGAAATACTTGGTTTGGTCGTGAATAGCGGTCGTAATTTACTTTGCCCTCTTTCTAATCCCTTTATTTGTCTTTACTTAATACCTTCTGTACACCATACTTAGGCTAATCGGCTTTCTTCACTCTCTACCGTTCAGCACCAGTCTAAGGTTTGGAAGAAGACTATCCAATAAGCGTAACAGGTGTACTATCCCCTAATCTAAGGAGCACTCGCAAGCTGAGAGAAGGTAAAAAGAAAAAAAACTGAATAGTCCTATTCGTTTTCTCCAGAACCGGAAACCATCCTCGAATCTGGAACAAGCTCCTTCGAGTTCGTATATAACCATACAATGGTTTTATCCAATGGAAGTGGATGTTCGTAGTTATACGGGGTGTTCTGGAGAAAAGGGTAAAAGAAGGAGTGGCAATAAGGTATGCAACTCTGACAATCCAAAAGCCAGTATTTTAAGAAGGTTCGGTTAATCTTGGTCACTGAGTCATAGTCAAGGGTCGGGCTATGGTCTCTGCCAGAGAGAGAAAAGAAACACTTACCGTGCACTCTAACCTAGATCAGAATGATTACCAATTTATCTAATCAGGAAACCTCCCACTATAATCACAAATTCTCCTCCAAATCTGAAAGAAGAATTGGTCGGGATCACCCGAGGAATAAACCAACTCATCAGTGGGAATCGAGATCCAACTATCATCGCATGATAACGTGACGGAATCCACTCACGTTATTACACTCCAGAAGGTATGCGCATGCCTGGAAAGTTTCAGTTTCTTTAGAAACTCCCGATGTATGTTTTTACCCCTAAGATCCAAGTAACCTTAATAAGCCAACATACCAACGGATCATAGCCAAGTTCAACCCGTCATTATCTTGATTGCATTAGACCCACCCGCACGAGTCCTTGACTGAGCCAAAATGACTGTACGACTGTCCTAACCAATCATATATCCATAAGACAAAAGCATTACAGAGCTACCGCACACTACGCCTCGGCTGAGCACGACATACGTAGCACGAATACTAAGCAATACTAATCTGAAATGACGGAGGGCTACGGTTGGTTTTTGGCGAAAAACCTTTAACGTAATGAACTTGGTATCGTTGAAGGAATCGGATAGCTTTTTATAAATATAGTGGCGAAAACCTTTGCTAAAGAGGTCACTCCCAGTGAAGGTGTAACACCCGAGCCCAATAATACTATTTCTATTACTGGTTGAGTGTTAGATATTGATCTTTTCAATTATCTTGTTTGTTTGGTGTTATTGCTAAAGTTTAACCGGTTAAGTCATTTTGGTACATAACAAATTTTAACACCTAAAATGAAATTAAAAATATCCATGTTGGCCTACTCGTCGCCACTAGTCGCGTGGTAGCGTCCGCGTGTCGAGGCTTCTTCCCGTTCGGCTAAACGGGCAAGTTTGGACGGCTACGCGCGCGTGCAAGTGTCCGACTTGGGGGCATGCATTTTTATCATTAAACACCTCTTTTCAAAATTTGGAACTCGCTTAAAATCCTATAATTTGAATTTGGAACATTTGGGCGCAAACCGGGCGCGATTTGGAAATGTTTCATTTAGCGCCAAAGATGCCCGTTTGATTGAATATATTTAAAACCACTATATTAACCATATAAAATTTTAAAATCAAATCTTTCTGTTAATTTTCCTAACAGACTGTTTCTTTCCAAGCCAATCACGAGATCCATATTTTCCGTGGGCCCCACCTCCTCAATCTCTCTCCATTTCTCTCTCTCTCCTCTTTCTCAATCTCAATATTTCTCTCTCTCTCTCCTCTTTCTCAATCTCAATATTTCTCTCTCTCTCTTCTATCTATATATTTTCCCTTCTTCATTTCTTTTCAGAGAACCCAGAACGCGAACCCACCTTCATCCTCGAACCCTAGCCACCGCCGCGACCCCCATCGCCGCCGCAACCCCGTCGCCGGCACCACCGTCGCCTGCACCCGCACCTCCTCACCTCACCAAGACCCTCGTCCTCCTTCTCGTGCGCCTGCTCACCACCACGACCACCTGCAACCGTCCCAGCGGCCTTCCGCCTGAGGTGGTGACGTTCACCGAGAACCACGAGCGACTGATGATTTTGACGACGTCGATCGCTGTATTGATGGGTCGTGCCGTCGTTTTCCTGTGGCAGTGATCGAGCGGGAAATCGAGCATGGCTGCCGTGCCCTTGAAGCCTGTCGTGATCGCGAAGGAGTCGAAGGTCGAGATGGGAAGAAGAAGGTCACCATATTTTTCGGGACTCAGACTGGGACTGCTGAAGGTTTCGCTAAGGCACTTGCGGAAGAGGCCAAGGCTAGATACGATAAAGCGACATTCAAAATCGTCGATCTGGATGACTACGCTGCTGAGGACAATGAGCGCGAGGAGAAAATGAAGAAAGAAACCCTAGCTCTGTTCTTCATGGCGACGTATGGAAACGGAGAACCGACAGATATGCTGCGAGATTCTACAAATGGTTTACAGAGGGGGATGATAGGGAAAGGTGGTTAGAGAATCTCCAGTATGCTGTGTCTGGTTTGGGGAAACAGGTAGTAGGAGCACTTTAATAAGGTTGCAAAAGTGGTGGATGAACTCCTTACTGAACAGGGAGGGAAGCGCTTTGTCCCTGTGGGCCTTGGGGATGATGATCAGTGCATTGAGGATGACTTCACTGCATGGAGAGAGCTTTATGGCCAGAATTAGATCAGTTGCTTCGAGGTGAAGATGACGTGTCCCGACGATCCAGCGAAGTACCCTGGTCCGTGTGGTCCCGCTGTTCGCTGTTGGGACTCGATCCGTGGCCCGTGCACCCGTCTCGTGTTTTCTGCCGACATCGCATCCGTGCTTTCCGGTTTGCGAAACCGTCGAGGCAAGATTTCTTGCTACATGCTACGTTAAACTAATTAAATGTTTGGCTCACAAACTTGCTATATTAACTAGTATTGCTACTTATCTCATTGGACGAAATATGATGTACATTATAATACTGCCACCTAAATCGTATTTTGCCACCGTAACCTTAATAACAACTACCTGCTAATCATTTTACTATTTAGAGGATAATAGTCGCACACTTATATCTTTATTGCCTGCTGTTATTAACATTGCACTACACTGTGATTATTGCACCCCAAGGGTGCTTGAACCTGTTAATAAGAGCATACAAAGCATCACTGTGTTTACATGGAATAATATTGTTATTTGCTGTTCCTGCTGTTGTTCCTTATTCGTTACTATACCTGTTATCAGCATACATTTGATTGCATTACATATTGACCGATCTTGATACACCTGACACATGTACTGATACACCGAACATGACACCCTGTACATATCAACTCAACCTGTTGAAACGTGACCTGATCTGTTACCTGATTTCATGCCTAATGCCGACAACCTGACCATTCCTGCTGTCTATCCAGACAGACCTACTTTACCTGATTTTGTGTTGGCATTAGTCCTTGACTACTGAATACCTGACCTGACATACATAGCTTGGGGGTATGGGGAAATCAAAGGTGAAACCGACTTGTAACTCAACAGTTCGATACTTGTTCTGATCAGTCTTACGGGCTTGGCCAGTCCGGGAGTGATGATGCTGACATCACTCGTCCATCCTACTACCTACTTTACTGCCTAGCGGCACGTCTCGGATTCAGCCCTGAGAACCTTGACCGTGGTCCCGGGCACGCACGGGATACTATTGAGTTACATCGACGATTCATCAATTGATTTCAAAGACTATAGAGTAGAAACCTGATAGGACAGTTTAGTCACCACTGCACATTACCCTGCTCTGTTATTTCTTAGTACTGCTTTATTCATGTTCATACCTACATTGCTTATTACCATGTTTATATTATATTACGCGCTGACGTCTGGGTTTTGCATGGCCCAGATTCCTTACCACTATCGACGACCGAGCAGGAGTACTTCAGCCAGCAGGCTGAACTGTGAGTTCCTTAGGGTTTAGTTTATTTATTTTCATTTCATTTCCAGATGTGAGCCCGCATTACGGGACGTACTGTTTATTTATTGTATTGGATCATTTGCTTCCGCACTCAGTGTTTATTGATTCTTGTTATTATGGATTTGGACATGTATTAGATTAGTTCATTATTTTGTTCTTGATATCTTTACAACCGTAATGTGACTGTGGATGGATATTTCCTACCCACAGGTAGCATGGTTGGCTATGTCACGTGCCTAATCTTGCGTACTCTGGAAAGCGGGGCGTGACATGGTTCTTTTGGTATCAGAGCCATAGGATAGTCGGGTTGATTCTTTTGTAGTTGGGTATTATACCCAATACACGAATCAGAATACCCGTGTTTAGGAAACATGTCCTGCCACCTTGACCGTTTTACCATTCTTGAATCACATTCTTTCTGATTATATCTTTTACGATGTGCAAACTTACTTTGCATATCGATTCGAAAACCTGATTCCTTGTTATCTCTAGGACTCAGGCGACTTAGGTGGAGTTAAGAAATTGCGGCTATGATACCGCGGCATAGCTACAATGCAGTACTCTATTTAAGTATCTTGGAGTTCTAGCCTTGATATATATTCAGAATCTATCAGCATGTTAATGTTGGGTGTTTTGAGTTCAGGATTATGACAGGTAAGAAGTTGAAGACGTACCGGAGGCGTGTGGACGAAGCCGCCGTGCTTGGAGTGATAAGAGGAATGCTGGAAATCAAAGAGACAGACTGAGATGATTCAGCAACAGCAGATTCGTTTCAGGAAGGTTTGCAGATCGTTCAGCAATCTGTAAACAACGATGGAACTAGACCAGTCGAACGAGTAAGGACCGTAGCAGATTTCAGACTTTGGGTCCGTCTACTTCCACTGGTTGGAGGAGCCGTTGCCAGCCGAGCAGTGGCTAGTGGACACGGAGAATTTACTGATTGCGGCACAGATCCCAGAATACAAGAGAGTTGATGTGGTGCGCATTCAGCTAGTGGATTACGCCCGAGAGTGGTGGCTTGTGGAAGAGACCCGCTTGCCCAAGCCGATCAGTTGGGCGGAGTTTTTCTAAGAGTTTCCTAGAGAAATTCTTCCCGCAGGCTGCGCGAAGGAAAGGGAAGAGAAATTTATCGGACTAAGGCAGAATGGGGCAACCGTGGGCGTGCATGCAGCAGAGTGGGCGAGACTCGGTAGTCTCGCTGGGCCTTCGCGGCCAACGATCCAGACAGCAGTTGCGGTAAAGAAGCAGTTCTGTCGGGCCAGTCAAGTTTAGGGCTAGGCCGACAAACAATATTCTTGCAGGAATGATAGTTGATGGTAGTGAAGAGCCGATAGTGGTTCACGATTTCATGGACGTATTTGAAGATATATCGGGTTTGCCGCCGGAGCGAGACGTGGAGTTCGCGATTGACCTTATTCCTAGTGCAGCGCCAGTATCTAAAGCGTGCTATCCAATGGCGCCAGTAGAGTTGGAAGAAGTAAAGAAGCAGGTTGCTGAATTGCTTGAAAAGGGTTGGATTCGAAGCAGCAACTCGCCTTGGGGAGCTCCAGTCCTTCTAGTAAAAAAAAAGAAGGATGGCACGAGAAGGATGTGCATCGACTATCGAGAATTGAACCGGGTGACTATTAAGAACAAGTACCCGATCCCTCGCATTTGGGAACTTTTTGAGCAGCTTTTCGGATACTCGCATTGGAGAGTATTCTCGAAACTGGATTTGCGATCAGGATATCATCAGGTCCGAGTGAAAGCAGAAGACATTTGCAAGACGGCGTTTCGAACTCGATATGGACATTTCGAGTATTTGGTAATGCCCTTCGGAGTGACTAATGCGCCGGCAATATTCATGGATTTGATGAACATGATCTTTTCACCATTCTTGGACCAGTTTATTGTGGTATTCATTGACGATATTCTGGTATACTCGAAGAGTCCGGAGGAACATGCTGAGCATTTAAGGGTCGCACTGCAGACGCTGAGACAGGAGAAATTATTCGCGAAAATGAGTAAGTGCGAATTTTGGCTGGAAGAAGTGAAGTTTCTGGGGCATGTTGTGTCGGGCGATGGAATCGCTGTTGATCCCGAAAAGATTGCAGCAGTTCGAGATTGGCCAACTCCAAAGAATGTTGCGGAGATAAGAAGTTTTCTTGGACTCGCCGGTTACTACAGAAGATTTGTGGAGAACTTCGCTCGTTTGGCAGAGCCGTTAACCAAGCTTACGCGTAAGGAGATACCGTTTGTTTGGACGGATGGATGTGCATTGGCCTTCGAGACGTTGAAGCAGAAGTTGATAACCGCCCCGATCCTGACCGTACTAGATAATTCAGGAGGACTAGTGATACACAGCGACGCATCCGGAAAAGGATTGGGATGTGTTCTGATGCAGAATGGGAAGGTCGTCGCTTACGCATCGAGACAACTGAAGACTCATGAGGAGAATTATCCGACTCATGACTTAGAGCTTGCAGCCGTGATCTTCGCCCTGAAGATTTGGAGACACTACCTTTTGGGCGAGAGAGTCGAAGTCTTTACAGATCACAAGAGTTTGAAGTATGTATTCACTCAGAAGGAGTTGAACATGAGGCAACGCAGATGGTTGGAGCTGATGGCCGACTACGACCTTGATCTTAAGTACCATCCGGGAAAAGTTAACGTCGTGCCAGATGCGCTAAGTCGGTTACTAGCAATTCAGGTATTGACCGCACAAAGGGAGATCATTGCGGATTTTCGGAGATTTGACTTGGAGGTTGTGCTACCACATGCTACGGGACAGTTGATGCAGTTACAAGTACAGTCGTCCTTAGTTGAGAAGATTAAAGCGGCACAATCGCAGGATCCTAGACTGCAAAAGTTTCAAGAGCAGGTTGAAGCCGGACTGCGAACCGATTTACTAATCCATGGAGACGGTTCGTTGTGGTATGGTAGCCGTGTATGTGTGCCAAAAGGGGATGTACGTGAAGAGCTTATGAAGGAGGCACACAGTTCAGCTTACTCCGTACATCCAGGAGGGACAAAGATGTACCGAGATATTCGACAGCACTTCTGGTGGGAAGGTATGAAACGAGAAATTGCTCGCTTCGTGGCTAAGTGCTTGGTGTGTCAGCAAGTCAAGGCTGAACACCAAAGGGTTGCTGGTTTGTTGCAACCACTTCCGATTCCTCAGTGGAAGTGGGAACATATAACCATGGATTTCGTGACGGCTTTACCGCGGAGTCCAAAGGGCAACAATGCAGTATGGGTGATTGTCGATCGGTTGACCAAGGCAGCTCACTTTATTCCTTTTCGGGTTGGTCAATCGACAGAGACTTTGGCAGAGCGGTACATGCAGGAGATTGTAAGACTGCATGGAGTACCGGTAAGTATCGTGTCCGATCGGGACACTCGGTTCTTGTCGCACTTTTGGAGGAGTTTACAAGAAAGTTTGGGGACTCGATTAAAGTTTAGCACAGCTTATCATCCTCAGACTGATGGACAATCGGAAAGAACGATCCAGACCCTTGAAGATATGTTGAGGGCTTGCATGTTGGACTTTAAAGGTTCTTGGGAGGATCATCTACACCTGGTGGAGTTTTCGTACAACAATAGCTTCCAAGCAACTATTCAGATGGCTCCGTTTGAAGCATTGTATGGTCGTAAGTGCCGTTCACAGGTTTGTTGGGATGATGTTGGTGAACGAAGGTTACTAGGACCAGATTTGGTGGTACAGACAGTCGAGAAGGTGAATACAATCAGGAAGCATATGAAGGCAGCTCAAGACAGACAGAAAAGTTGGGCCGACACGTCAAGAAGACCTCTAGAGTTCGCCGTTGGTGATTTGGTATTCCTGAAGATATCACCGACTAGAGGGGTGATCCGCTTTGGAAGTCGGGAAAAGCTTAGTCCTCGATTCGTTGGACCCTTCGAGATATTGGAGCGTGTTGGAGAGGTAGCGTACCGTTTGGCGTTACCACGATCATTGGCAGGAGTGCACGAGGTGTTTCATGTGTCTCAACTACGGAGGTATGTTCGTGATGAGACTCATGTCTTGGATCTTTCGGAGTTGACTGTACGGGAGGACCTAACTTTTGAGGAGCGACCAGTTGAAATCAAGGATCGACGAGAAAAGGTTCTTAAGAACAAGGTTATCCCTCTTGTGCTAGTTTCTTGGGGTAATCGATCGCATAGAGAGTCCACTTGGGAGCGAGAAGACGAGATCCGGCAGAAATTTCCTCACATTTTCCAGTAGTTAGATATCTTGTATTCTCGGAATTTCGAGGACGAAATTCTTTGTAGTTGGGTATGATGTAACACCCGAGCCCAATAATACTATTTCTATTACTGGTTGAGTGTTAGATATTGATCTTTTCAATTATCTTGTTTGTTTGGTGTTTATTGCTAAAGTTTAACCGGTTAAGTCGTTTTGGCACATAACAAATTTTAACACCTAAAATGAAATTAAAAATATCCATGTTGGCCTACTCGTCGCCACTAGTCGCGTGGTAGCGTCCGCGTGTCGAGGTTTCTTCCCGTTCGGCTAAACGGGCAAGTTTGGACGGCTACGCGCGCGTGCAAGTGTCCGACTTGGGGGCATGCATTTTTATCATTAAACACCTCTTTTCAAAATTTGGAACTCGCTTAAAATCCTATAATTTGAATTTGGAACATTTGGGCGCAAACCGGGCGCGATTTGGAAATGTTTCATTTAGCGCCAAAGATGCCCGTTTGATTGAATATATTTAAAACCACTATATTAACCATATAAAATTTTAAAATCAAATCTTTCTGTTAATTTTCCTAACAGACTGTTTCTTTCCAAGCCAATCACGAGATCCATATTTTCCGTGGGCCCCACCTCCTCAATCTCTCTCCATTTCTCTCTCTCTCCTCTTTCTCAATCTCAATATTTCTCTCTCTCTCCTCTTTCTCAATCTCAATATTTCTCTCTCTCTCTTCTATCTATATATTTTCCCTTCTTCATTTCTTTTCAGAGAACCCAGAACGCGAACCCACCTTCATCCTCGAACCCTAGCCACCGCCGCGACCCCCATCGCCGCCGCAACCCCGTCGCCGGCACCACCGTCGCCTGCACCCGCACCTCCTCACCTCACCAAGCCCCTCGTCCTCCTTCTCGTGCGCCTGCTCACCACCGCGACCACCTGCAACCGTCCCAGCGGCCTTCCGCCTGAGGTGGTGACGTTCACCGAGAACCACGAGCGACTGATGATTTTGACGACGTCGATCGCTGTATTGATGGGTCGCGCCGTCGTTTTCCTGTGGCAGTGATCGAGCGGGAAATCGAGCATGGCTGCCGTGCCCTTGAAGCCTGTCGTGATCGCGAAGGAGTCGAAGGTCGAGATGGGAAGAAGAAGGTCACCATATTTTTCGGGACTCAGACTGGGACTGCTGAAGGTTTCGCTAAGGCACTTGCGGAAGAGGCCAAGGCTAGATACGATAAGGCGACATTCAAAATCGTCGATCTGGATGACTACGCTGCTGAGGACAATGAGCGCGAGGAGAAAATGAAGAAAGAAACCCTAGCTCTGTTCTTCATGGCGACGTATGGAAACGGAGAACCGACAGATATGCTGCGAGATTCTACAAATGGTTTACAGAGGGGGATGATAGGGAAAGGTGGTTAGAGAATCTCCAGTATGCTGTGTCTGGTTTGGGGAAACAGGTAGTAGGAGCACTTTAATAAGGTTGCAAAAGTGGTGGATGAACTCCTTACTGAACAGGGAGGGAAGCGCTTTGTCCCTGTGGGCCTTGGGGATGATGATCAGTGCATTGAGGATGACTTCACTGCATGGAGAGAGCTTTATGGCCAGAATTAGATCAGTTGCTTCGAGGTGAAGATGACGTGTCCCGACGATCCAGCGAAGTACCCTGGTCCGTGTGGTCCCGCTGTTCGCTGTTGGGACTCGATCCGTGGCCCGTGCACCCGTCTCGTGTTTTCTGCCGACATCGCATCCGTGCTTTCCGGTTTGCGAAACCGTCGAGGCAAGATTTCTTACTACATGCTACGTTAAACTAATTAAATGTTTGGCTTACAAACTTGCTATATTAACTAGTATTGCTACTTATCTCATTGGACGAAATATGATGTACATTATAATACTGCCACCTAAATCGTATTTTGCCACCGTAACCTTAATAACAACTACCTGCTAATCATTTTACTATTTAGAGGATAATAGTCGCACACTTATATCTTTATTGCCTGCTGTTATTAATATTGCACTACACTGTGATTATTGCACCCCAAGGGTGCTTGAACCTGTTAATAAGAGCATACAAAGCATCACTGTGTTTACATGGAATAATATTGTTATTTGCTGTTCCTGCTGTTGTTCCTTATTCGTTACTATACCTGTTATCAGCATACATTTGATTGCATTACATATTGACCGATCTTGATACACCTGACACATGTACTGATACACCGAACATGACACCCTGTACATATCAACTCAACCTGTTGAAACGTGACCTGATCTGTTACCTGATTTCATGCCTAATGCCGACAACCTGACCATTCCTGCTGTCTATCCAGACAGACCTACTTTACCTGATTTTGTGTTGGCATTAGTCCTTGACTACTGAATACCTGACCTGACATACATAGCTTGGGGGTATGGGGAAATCAAAGGTGAAACCGACTTGTAACTCAACAGTTCGATACTTGTTCTGATCAGTCTTACGGGCTTGGCCAGTCCGGGAGTGATGATGCTGACATCACTCGTCCATCCTACTACCTACTTTACTGCCTAGCGGCACGTCTCGGATTCAGCCCTGAGAACCTTGACCGTGGTCCCGGGCACGCACGGGATACTATTGAGTTACATCGACGATTCATCAATTGATTTCAAAGACTATAGAGTAGAAACCTGATAGGACAGTTTAGTCACCACTGCACATTACCCTGCTCTGTTATTTCTTAGTACTGCTTTATTCATGTTCATACCTACATTGCTTATTACCATGTTTATATTATATTATTTGGTTGACATGACGCGCTGACGTCTGGGTTTTGCATGGCCCAGATTCCTTACCACTATCGACGACCGAGCAGGAGTACTTCAGCCAGCAGGCTGAACTGTGAGGTCCTTAGGGTTTAGTTTATTTATTTTCATTTCATTTCCAGATGTGAGCCCGCATTACGGGACGTACTGTTTATTTATTGTATTGGATCATTTGCTTCCGCACTCAGTGTTTATTGATTCTTGTTATTATGGATTTGGACATGTATTAGATTAGTTCATTATTTTGTTCTTGATATCTTTACAACCGTAATGTGACTGTGGATGGATATTTCCTACCCACAGGTAGCATGGTTGGCTATGTCACGTGCCCAATCTTGCGTACTCTGGGAAGCGGGGCGTGACAGAAGGGATCTCGGCTCTTTCCCCGTAAAATGAGGTGCAGGATATTCCAACTGAATACCACGATGCAAAGCAAAAGGCAATCGGCTATAGTGAAGTTATTACCCTGACGCAAACTTTTGTCCAAGGGGTCACTCCCGGTGAAGGGATCTCGGCCCTTGCCTCGTCGACTGAGATGCTGGATATTCATAACCGAATACCACTGTGCAAAACAAAGGAGAACGTCCTTGTAATAACAGCTTTTTTTGAAAAATGTTCCAACAACATCAGAATAGGTTTGTTTAGCTTGCTTTGATCCGAATCAATGCAGTCCCATCAATTGATCACACCAATAAAGAACGAAAATACGATGTACGTATATGCCATCCGCATTCGCCACTGGGTCCCGTCATCATCCGTTAGGTTACTTAACTAACGACAGAGTGGGGACTAGACGAGCGTGGATGCAAAACATATACAATATCTACTAGTATATATATCAATATATAATATTCGCTCAAGGCGTGATAAAATGCAACATCACAGAAATGTAATAAGCATCACAGAACAATACAGATATCTGGGATCCTCGGGTTTCATAGAGCCGCTACTGAAACCCGACGTTCCCCTGATCGTGTGGATAGCCTGTGCAATAAAATCCTAGACCTCTAAGGGCGCGGCAAGTTACCCGCTAAAACCTGAAACGAGGCATCCCCCTTCAACAACGTGAATGGACCACCCGGCTCTTCACGGAATCCGGTAACTTGAACACCCCTCATTGGGTCAACCTGTACCCCCTACGAGTGCGGCGAATAGCCCGCCAATTCTAGAGTAAAGCCCCCTCCGTCTCAAAGCCATGAGATGCGGGCCCGTTGCCCTCTAGAACCCGGCTACCCGTGCACCCCTCCGCGGGGTAATCCTAGTACAGAAAGTAAAAATATACAACGGGTACATCGACCTCAGCCCGGTCGTGCCCCAAAAGAATAATATACAAACAGGCAGTGACGGCAGTCCACATGTCGGACGCTCGCCCCGCAATATCAAATGTACATATATAACCAAACTATACTACCATTGTATCCAGGCTATCCATCACGAAAAATCCGCAACATAACAGCACAACACAGAATATCAACATGAATGTCACGTTTGCAAATCCTTCTAAAAGGGTTATAGCAATCAGACAGGATTTACCGATCAAATGACATTCACGGTCGCAGATATAATGTAAATACTGTGAACTAACATGTTTAAAATTTTCGATCGACAAAATTTCCGAAATGGGCCCCAAGCACAACTGTAGCACTCAAAATAAATCTGGGCCCAAAAAGAATATACCAAAAAATCCCAATTTCAATTCAGAAATCTACTGTAGAAATTTGGTACGGCATTGACATTTTCCTGCCGCGGAACCGCGGCCAGAACACTGGTATGGCCGCAGTTCCGCAGTCCTACTGTAGCATCATCGTATCGAATTTTTACAGAATGCTTAGAATCGCCTGCACGAATTTCTGCAATACTCAAATTAATTTTTTGAGCACAAAAAATTTCGACAGAAAACTGGACTTGAAAATGGGGTTTTTAGAAAATTCGTTCGATCGAACTTGTAAACACGTTAGAGTAAGCTAGAATAGGTTAATGGCGTGGCTCTGATACCATGTAAGACTACGGTAGGGCCCCGGCCGTCTTTTCGAGGCCAAAATACGGAAACGAAAATTTTTCTAAACTTGAAAACCAGCGCTATCATATGCTTAAAACCCGGATCGGACCATTAACCTATAAACCAGCTATCTAGAGAAGGGATAGAGAGCTATACCGAGCGATCCGTGTCCTTCGGTCTTCGGCCACCATCCCGATCTCCTCGCGAAATCTCCGGTCTTCATTTTCTCGTCGGAAAGGGCACCACATCACCGAGCCCTTTTACGGGCTCCCACCTCTGGACCGAGGCAACTCGGACACGAAATTGGCAAGCCACGTGTCCAAGAATGCTGTAAACGGAGTGTAGAATGGTTTGTCTCAAGGGGGTATGAAGTTGCCATGTTTGGATGGAGGTGGAGGAATGAACTTTGAAGTGAGCTAGAATGAATTTGCATGAATGAACCTCTTTTCTTCAACCAAAAAGAACTAATCCCCTCACCCCAAAAAAATCTTGCTGGCAATATATAGTGGCCGGCCATATGAGAGGAGGGAAAATCCAAGGGAGGTGAGCATAAGAAAAATCATGGGTGAGCATAAGAAAAAGCATGGGTGAGCATAAGAAAAGGTGGTGATAATGAGGTAATTTGGTCACACCAAAGTCTAATACAAATCCAATCTCATACCCATCTCATTTAATGCAAAACCATGATGGAAAAAGAATCAAAAGATGCTTTGAACTATCATGAACCCTCATATCACAAATAACACCCTCCACTTTGCTATTTGCACATTTGCAAATAAGCCTCTCCCATCACAAAAATTCGGCCATGAAGGAACAAAGGAAAACTGGCCAAAACGGAATGTAAACTGGCAACTTCAAAAAGCTGATCCTGTAATAAATTACAGGAAAACCCCGCGACTGTATATACATACCCGTATTTGTATTCCGACCGAATACAAATGCAATGAGACAAAATCTACACTGTATAATACTAGGATCCGGCTTAAACCAAAGCCCGTTAGTATTATCCGTTCGATCATGATCCGTGCAATACCGTACGTGTATGATCGAACCCTGCCATATATCCATACGGCCTCTACAGCATTCGCCCGAAACTTGAAAAACTGTCAGTGGGGGACTCTAAAAACTCGTCAATATTTTGGCTGTGAATTTAACCACTAGCACGTCATAGGTATTAACCATACGTAACGGGCTACCAGGTATTGATCAAAAGGGACGTCGACGAGCGAACTCATCCTGACACCCTACTGAGCCTGTTAGTGACAATATCCGTACAGTCCGGTCCGTTCGTCTATGAGCATCGCATGTCGGGCCTAGAGGGTTGGTAAAAGTCAGACCCCCAAAAACGGTACAAGTCGTGTCGGGGTATAGCCCAGAACACCCTGAGATACTACTGGAATACCTACCAGTAAATCTCATGTCTCGGCCGAGAGCTTTGTGTAATGGCTCTCCTAGACACAGCGCGATCTCACCCCCAATACCGGGAGAGACGAATCCCCTGCCGATCCGCTCACTTGCCTC
This sequence comes from Agapanthus africanus, assembly GCA_030015575.1. Taxonomy (NCBI): domain Eukaryota; kingdom Viridiplantae; phylum Streptophyta; class Magnoliopsida; order Asparagales; family Amaryllidaceae; genus Agapanthus; species Agapanthus africanus. The sequence goes on from CM057341.1 coordinate 770,034,806, forward strand.
CATATGGCTCGGGACTGTACCCAACTAAAACCTGTTTGCACGACTCTTTTGAGCCGTAGTAGGGTAGTAATCAAAGCAAAGTGGGAACTCACACGAGACAAATGACGATCTAAGGTCGATGAACTAACCCGTACACATGTCACTAGGGAACTGCTATCTGACGTCAGGTATAATACCAACTAGCAGGTTCCCGGCAAGTCCTGTCCGGTGTACTCATAACCCAATGAGTACCTGTATACATCTTAGGTGATCCAACTGACACCAGTGGCTTGTGAGACCGGCCACCGCCCCTCGTCGGGGTCTCGACTGTATACACTAGTCTACTCTGGAGTATCGATGCCCTGTCTCGAAAACTTCCACGACTAGGGACCTTTTAAGGATGTGCTTATAGACCCCAACTCCCACGTATATGATCACCATCATATTGCTGGCCGTCAAGCAAGAATCCTAAGGGCTCTATCAACGCGCAATAGTGACCTGTAAGGTCACCTAAAGCAGTACACGATGATAAAGATAAACCATATAGTATACAAACCTCTCGAGTAAAACTGTCCTACCGGTATAGGTCCTCCCTCAATCATTGCAATCGCGTGCCTGTGACCCAATAATTGACTCTGAGGGCACTATATCCAACATATTGAACAAGGGTTAATTGCAGAAAATCCCCCTTAGTATACCCCAAGCTGGCACTTATTATCAACATTTTATCCCTTAGTATATCCTGAGTGGCACTTATTATCAACATTTTATTAGCAGATATATCCCTCACTTCAACCAAACCCCTAACACCGTTACATCTTTCCACATGGTTTGCAAATCTCAAACATACTTCACTTCGAAATCGGAATTATGTAGCAAAAGGTATTAGTATTTTAAAATCACGATTTCAATTTCAAAAGACGCAACAAGGTATCCGACAGATTCACAAATCAACACCGCAACGGTTGCAGCTAGTTTACAAAATATGATCACTATCCATGAAGCTCATTTGAATTGGTTAATTAAGACTTTTGATACTATTAATCGGAATTAGTCCATCGATAAATCCACCGGAGATGATGAATATGGTGAAGATGTGTGGCAATGAATATTAACCAACATGAAGCGATTTGCGAGATCGAACTTGTTGAAATTATGAAGAAACTTCAAGCAGATGTCTGGACGTGTACACAAGTCATATCAGATTTTACCAAAACCACAGTTTCTTACTTAAGAAGTCTCTTATGGAAATTTCATAATTATGACAGTTTCTTAATTAAGGAGTCTTTTATGGCAATTTCTTAATTATGGTAATTTCTTAATTAAGAAATTGGTTTGTGTACAAAAAGTGACCTTTTATATGTTTTATGTCAGTCAAATAGAAGAAAGGTCATTATATGAGCGAGCAACGGCTTAGAGCTAGAGGGATTTGAGAGAAACCTCCTAGGAATTGCTCGTGGTGCACTTAATTCAAGATTATAATAGACATTGCAGATTCCGCTCTACCGGGGACTAACCATACAGTGGGTGAACCTCGTTAACAAATCTCTTTTATTTGGTTTGTGATTTTTATTTACTTATTCTCGCATCGTTATTAATTTATTTTTTCGTTGTTAATTGTGTGGTTGTTTATTGAGTGATTGATTTGTCGCAAGTATTGTTCCGTACATCGCCTTCTCCATCCCAACAATTGGTATCATTGCGTGGTTAAGGAACCTAGGGTTCTTCAATTCCACGATCTAGGTTAACGATGGGTAACGGCGCCTATATCCTCTTCCCCACTTTTTTAGATCGTTATTTTAAAAGCGTTGGTTCAGATCAAGCGAGAATTTGTGTTTTTCTACGACGTTAGACGAAAAGGTAACGGAGGATAAAATAAGGATCGAAAAATTCAATGATCACAACTATGGTTGGTAGCGCATGCAGATGGAGAACTATTTGTACCCAAAGGACTTGTATCTTCCGTTGCTAAGAGAAAATCCCGAGAAAAAGATCGATGAGGCGTGTAACCTTTTGGGTAGGAAAACCCTGACGACGATCAGATTGTCGTTGACTCCGCAGGTGGAATTTAACATCTCAAAGGAGAAAACAACCATAACGCTAATGACGGCGTTAGCGAAGTTGTATGAAAATCCTTCGACTTCAAACAAGATAATTTTGATGAAGAAGATTTTCAATATGAAGATAATAGAAAGTGGATCGGTGACGGAGCACCTGAACAAGTTCAACAACGTGACGAGCCAGTTAGAATTCGTCTCGATCGTGTTTGAAGACGAGATACAGGCACTGTTATTCCTCTATTCGTTGCCGGAGAGTTGGGAGAACCTAGTAATGGCGGTTAGCAACTCTATCTCAAGAACTCTTACGTTTAATGATACAGTGAGTTGCATATTAAACGATAAGATGTAGAGAAAGACCGTGAGTGGGAGTTCGGGAACTTCTGCACTTACGATGGAGAATCGCGGTAGAACGATGGAAAGGGGAAAGAGCAAGAAGGGCAAGTCTAAGAGCCGAGGAAAATCCAAGGCACCTGTTAGAATTGTGGAAAGACTCGAATAGGAAGGCGGATGAGAAGGAAACTAATGTGGTGTCTACATAAGAACAAAACTAATGTGGTGTCTACATAAGAACAGGGGAAATAAAGTCTTTCTCTATCGACGAGCGAGAACACAAAAGCGGATACTTGGTTCCTAAATTCGATGGCATCTTTCCATTGCACTTCGAGTCAGAATCATTTCAGTGAGTATATTCAAGATGATGTTGGACATGTGACGATGGAGAACGGTTAACCATGTAAAATTGTTGGTAAGAGAACGATCATACTACAACCGTCAGGAGGTGGTCAAATTAAATTGAAGAATACTAGGCATATTCCAGATTTGAAGAAAAGTCTTATTTCCAAGAGTCAGCTAGACAACGAAGGATATATGATGTTGTTTGGAAATTCACAGTGGAAGATTTCCAAAAAATCGTTGGTAGTCGCTAAGGGCAAGTTGAGTGGTTCGTTGTACTCATTCAGTGGGAGCAGCAGAGCTTCGGTTGCGTTGGCGGCAACTTCGGAGATAAATTCGGAGATTTCGTTGTGGCATGGATAGTTGGGGCATCTCAGTGAGAAGAATATAAAAATTCTTCAGGGTAGGGGCTTCTTTTAGGGCTGAAAAGGGTGGAGTTGGGGTTTTGCAAGAGCTGCGTTTATGGGATACAAAACGCGCTCAAGTTTCAAATTGGAGGCATAACAAAGAAGACCAAGAAGATGGAGATGATGTATACGGACGTATGGGTCCGGCATCGGTGGAGTCTTATGGTGGGAATCGGTATTTCGTGACGTTCATCGACGATGCAAGCCGGAAAATATGGATGTATGCGATGAAGAAGAAGTCCGATATATTTGGTATTTTCAAACACTGGATTGCGCAGGTTGAAAACCAAACAGGAGATAAGGTAAAATGTCTTAAGTCCGATAATGAAAGGGAGTACTGCACATTGAAGTTCAAGACGTTTTGTTCGCAAAAAGGGTATTCGTTGGCTATAAACGTTACAGGAACGCCATAGCAGAATAGCATCGCTGAAAGGATAAGCAGGACGATCCTAGAGCGAGTGCGGAGCATGACCTTGGATGTGGATATGCCAAAATTCCTATAGGCAACATCGGTCGATGCTGCTGTGTAGTTGATCAATAAAAACCCGGCAAGTGCGCTTGATGAAGGCATTCCGGAAGAAATTTGGTCAGGTAAACCGGTTAATTACATGCACCTAAAAGTATTTGGTTGTATTGCATATTCTTTTATTGATAAGACAGAAAGGAGTAAGTATGACTCAAAATCTAGGAAGTGTGCTTTCATCGGCTACGGTGGAGACGCGTTCGGATATCGGCTGTAGGATTATACAAGTAAGAAGGTAATACGAAACCGGAACGTCGTCTTTGATGAGAAGCCCTTGTACAAAGAAGAGAAGCAAGCCAAAAATGGTGTGGTATCAGAGTTCGTCAAGTTGGACGGAACTCAAGAGAGAATTTAGATACCTACAAGTAAAGATCAGAACATGGAGGAAGTTATAGTATAGGATCAGGTTCAAGAACAGTATGGTGACCATGTTCAGCAACCAGATATATCAGTTCTGAGAAGATCTACACGAGATAGGTGGCTACCTGAAAGATTTATGACTGACTTCGTTTTGTATAAGAGATTCGGAGAAGCCCGAATCCCTTATAGAAGCAACAAGCAATGATACTAGCAAGCAGTAGGTGCGAACAATGTACGAGGAGATGGATTCTTTGAAGAATAACCATACGTGGGACCTAATGAAGCTACACAAGAGTCAGAAGGCGTTGCTAAATAGGTGGATGCACATGATTAAAAATGAGGCCAATGGCGTGAAGCCATACAATGCTCGCTTGGTGGTCAAAGGATATGCACAAAAGTAAGGAATTGACTATCAAGAGTTTTTTCGCCGGTCGTGAAGATAACATCAATCGGATGATTCTCAATATTGTGGCAGTGGAGAATTTGCATTTAGAACAGATGGATATGAAGACTACGTTCCTTCATGGAATTTAGAAGAGAAGATCTATATGATACATCCACTAGGATACGAGGTGAAGGGGAAAGAAAATATGTTGTGCAAACTGCGAAAGAACTTGTATGGTCTCAAGCAAGCTTCTAGGCAGTAGTATCTCAAGTTCGATCAGTTTATGTTGGAGATGGGATTTGTGCGCTATGAATTAGATCACTGTGTGTACGTTCAAACTTTCAAGAATGGAGACTACATTATTTTGTTACTGTACGTTGATAGCGGATTCGAATTTCAAGAAAATTCAAAGTTTGAAGAAAATGATGGCTGTGAAATTCTCTATGAAGAATTTAGGAGTGGTCAAGCAAATCTTGGACATGAAGATCGTGAGAGATAGGAAGCAGCAGAATCTATGGTTATCGCAAAGGGCTTATATCGAGAAGTTTTTGAAGCGGTTCAATATGGACAAATCGAAACCGGTGAATACGTTCTTAGCGAAGCATTTCAAACTTATGAAGGAGTTGTGCTCGACAACTGAAGAGCAGAATGACAAGATGGCAAAATTACCATATGCATTTGCAGCGGGGAGTTTGATGTATGCAATGGTGAGTACGAGACCAGATATTGCACATGCGGTGGGAGTTGTAAACAAGGAAGGAACATTGGAATGCAGTGAGGTATCCAGGGGGTACGTCAAGTCATTGTTTATGTTTCGGGGGTAACTCTCTAAAGATGCAAGGTTACGTTGATATAGACTATTCGGATGATCGAGATAGTAGGAAGAGCACAATGGGGTATGTATTCACTGTTGGGAGAATAGCGATGACTTTGGTCTCTCAATTACAAAAGTTGGTGGCATTGTCGACTACGGAGGTTAAATATATGGCGATCACAAAATCCAATAAAGAGATGATATAGTTGCAAGGGCTACTTGAAGAATTAGGAAAAAAGCAAGACTTTAATATCTTGTGGAGCGACAGCTAAAGTACGATACATTTGGCAAAGAATGCGGCACATCACTCTTAGACGAAACACATCAAGATGCGGTGCCACTTCATACGTATAGCGGTAGAAGAGGGCGAGTTGATACTGCAGAAAATCGCGGAAGAAAAGAATCTGGCGGATATATTCACCAAGATCGTAAACAGAGATAAGCTGGATCTCTGTTGCAGGTTAGTGAACTTCTTCATGAAAATTTGATGAGAAGAGAGTAGAACGGAATCGTGTGGTCTACTAGCGTTAGGAATTAAGGCTGAAGTATCTCCAAGTGGGAGATTGTTGGAATTATGAAGAAACTTCATGCAGATATTTGGACGTGCACACAAGCCATATCAGATTTTACAAAAATCACAGTTTCTTGATTAAGAAGTGTCTTATGGCAGTTTTATAATTATAACGGTTTCTTAATTAAGGAGTGTTTTCTGGCAGTTTCATAATTATGACAGTTTCTTAATTATACCAGTATCTTAATTAAGGAGTGTCTTATGGCAGTTTATTAATCATGCTGGTTTCTTAATTAAGAAATTGGTTTGTGTATAAATAAGAATCTCTTATATGTTTTATACACAGCCAAATAGAAAAGAGATCATTGTAGAAGAAGATGATGGCTTACATCTAAAGTGATTTGAAAGAAATCTCATGGGGTTTGCTCATGGTGTACTTTATTCAAGACTATAGTAGACATTGCAGATTCCGCTCTGTCGGGGACTAACCATACGGTGGGTGAAGCCCGTTAACAAATCTCTCTCGGTTTGTGATTCTTATTTTACTTATTCTCGCATCGTTATCAATTTGTCTTTTCGTTGTTAATTGCATGATTGTTTATTGCATGAATGGTTTATCGCGAGCGTTGTTCAGTGCATCGGCTTCTCTATCCCCAACAGAACTGATATAGCAATGTGGAATGACTATATCAAGCGTAACCAAAGAAACTAGATTATTTTTATGTAATTTGAAGAAAATTAAATTGATGGGATAAATTTCAAAGTAATACCAAACAATAACAGTAACCATCAGTAACTAATTTTAAGAAAGAAATTACTGAAAACTTTAATGTAGTTTGAACAGAAAATTTGTAAAACAAAAAAGATATTATGTTACAAATTACCAAAAAGAATGAATTTTACAGTTTCATACAAGAGTTATGTCTCCTATTTCTTGTAAAGCAATATCATTTTTCATATCTAAAATTAAAACAATCATAATCTCATATATCTTATTGAATTCTCGGTGTGACCTATCTCTAGCTAGAAATGAATGAACACGACATCCGATTTGAATCCAACTATTACCTGGCTTCTTCGTCAGCCCTTTTTCGTTCACCACTGCTCTAACTTTCTTCGCATCTTCGAATCTCCCGACATCAGCATAGATATTAGACAGAAGAACAATGTACCCAGGATCTTTGATTCCCTTCTCAAACAACCAATTTGCGATATGCTCAGCTAGATCAATCCTCTTGTGAACTCTACAAGCTCCTAATAAACTTCCCAAAACATCGATTTCAGGTTCAACATGCATTTTTTCGATAAAATCCCCTGCGACGTCTAAATACCCTGCTCTTCCATAGAGATCAACCAGACAAGAGTAATGCTCCATAGCTGGCGCAATCTCATAATCAATTCTCATTGAGTTGTAAAAAGACAAGCCTCTCTCGATGAGACCAGCATGGCTACAAGCTGATAGCAATGCTATAAAGGTTACTTTATCTGGATAAATCTTTTCCTTCTTCATACTTTCGAAAATAGGATTGCTTGATTTCCAAGGCCATGCATTCCAAATGCGGCGATTATGGTGTTA